>CANTUV010000021.1:22502500-23752500 GCA_947685225.1 Garcia nutans
CTAATGTTTTGCTTTGATGCAATGCAATGCCAATTCTCAATCCATATTATACATGTAACATCATATATGCAAAACTAACAACATGCCTTCACATTTCATAACTCAACATAAATAGACATATCATATTTCAACATTAAGCAAAGACAAGCATGGGCCCAAGACACACTAATGTGCCATTCAATTTTCAGAGTTAATGTTTTGGTTCTATCATCACATTTATCAATATCATAAACCCAACTAGGCTTCAAGGATTAGGTTCAACCAAGCTTCAAGGGGAGCAAAGCATGCTAAGCTTCAACCCAACTTGGCTTCAAGAACCAACCCAACCTAGCTTCAAGGGTGGTAACATCTCAATTAGGCTTCAAGGATTCAATCCAACCTAACTTCAAGAGATTGTTACACTTATTAGGCATACCACCAACAACCAACTCTGAAAATGGAATAACATATTAGCCACACAATTCATTTATTATTCAATTATCATTTCCATTCTCAATTCTCAACAACATTTAGGCAAACATGCCTTATTTCTTTCAATTGCATCACATCATAGCCAACCACAATGGCATTGTCTCATATCATGTCTTATTTGAATTATCATTGCATCTTTGATATACATTTCAATATTCATTACTCATGAAACACATTACCATTTACAATGCATAACATAACATTATTCAATCTCAACAATGCAATTAGGGTAAAGAACAATTGATATGATTCATAGCTTAAGAACCTTACACATGTAATTGATTATATCATTCATTGATTCAAGTGTATTTAAAATGTTTAGGGTTAGGTTTAGGGACCAACCTACCCTTTGAGAACCAAAGCAATGCAAAAAGAACAAGGAAGTAAAACCTTAACCTACACAATTGAGGGACACGGGCAGCCACTTGAGGGACACGGCCAAGCTTGTGGCCGTGTCACTCAAACCAATTGGACAGTAAGCAACACGGGCAAGGGACACGGCCAAGCTTATGGCCGTGTCTCTTAAACCAAAACTCACAGTAGCTAACACAGCTTGGGAACACGGCCGTGTCTCTCAAAACTAATTCAACACACGCAAAAGTTTCATGACTTGGCCGTGTCTCTCCTTTGCTTTTGGCCGTGTCTCCCAAAACACAAACCCTAATATGCAAAATTCTCCTCCAATTGCACTCAAACTCATCAAACACCATATAACATGTTTCAAATGAATGAAATCAATGTTCTAAACACAAATTCTACATGTTTATCACAATATTCCTTATTAAAACACATCAACCAAAACATTTAAACATATACCATCTCAAACCCTAAAACCAACTTTACACTTGAACTTCCACTATCAAAATCCATTTAAACTTACAACCTTCACAACCAAACCAACCTCAAATCAATCTTTTAACTAACAATCAACTTTAACATTTGTAAATACATATCAAACACACCAAATCATCAACTCAACAATTCACCATACACCTTAGCCACAACTTCCAAATTAATAAAAGAAAACAAGAAATTACTTACCTTATATGAAGAAATTCCACAAATCTTTCACCAAATCTCTCAATTCCTTCATCAATTTGAGTATAGCATCAAGAACACTTCTCTCTCCCTTTGTCTTCTTCAATGGCCGGCACAAACATGAGAAGAAAAGAAAATTCAACAAAGTCAAATGACTTTTCTTCTTTAAATCTCCACCAAGAGATTTTATCCAAGCAATTACCAAAATGCCCTCAATCATATAACTAACTTTTTGTCTTATATAAGCCCATATATGCAATTACACACTCAACAATAAAATATCTTCTTCCACTAACCAACACCTTGACTCTTCTTTGACCCATTTATATGTTATATATATCAACATATACACAACATATACCATTCTCTCTAAACCCTAAATCCTTCCCAAAACACATATACTTTTCTTTTCTCAATTCTTTATCTTGCAATTTAAAACAACCACAATAACAACAACATACAAAACTTCTAGGGCATAAATGAGGATATTACATGATGCCCTAGTAACATTGGTTTCGGTATGGGAAAATCCTGTCAGCTTATTCCTTAAGCCTCTGATTTTGACCAGTTCATCAACTCCTTGCTATGAGTATGAGAGAATCATGGAAACTGATATAGACCATGATGCGTGGTATGATACTATAAGGCAATTTTTGGAAGAAAGAGAATACCCGTCGGGGGCAATGAAGAAAGAAAGAAGAGCTATAAGGTCACATTCCATGGGGAGTTATATCGAAGATGGCCTGATGGGGTGCATTTGAGATGTTTAAGAAAGCTTGAAGTGGAGCGTATCATGTAAGAGATACATACGGGAAGTTATGGTCCGCACGTGAGTGGTTTGGCCCTAGTTAAGAAGATTATTCGACAAGGTTACTACTGGTTGACCATGGAGAGAGATTGTATTGAGTTCATAAAGAAGTTCCAACAATGTCAGATGTATGGTAACTTGAACCACATGCCTCCTGAAGAATTGCATTCTATGTCTTCACCCTGGCCCTTTGCCACTTGGGGTATCGACATTATAGGAGAGATACATCCGACAGCCTCAAACGGTCATCGTTTCATTGTAGTAGCGGTAGATTATTTTTCAAAATGGGTCGAAGTCGAATCCTTCAACAAACTAGGCGCAAGTCAAATGGCTAGATTTATTGAAAAGAACCTCATTTGCAGATACGGGATCCCACACAGAGTGATATCAGACAATGGGGTACAGTTTCAAGGAGCAGTTAAGTATTTATTCTCGAAATACCAAATCCATCATCACAAATCATCTCCTTATAGACCAAAGGCTAATGGTGCAGTAGAAGCAAAAAACAAGACAATTAAGCAAATTCTGTCCAAGATGACCAAGACATACAGGGATTGGTTAGAGATGCTTTCTTTTGCTTTGCAGGGATATAGAACAAGTGTGCAAACACCGACTGGAATGACACCGTTCTTCTCGATTTATGGGATGGAAGCAGTATTGCCAATTGAAATTGAGATCAAGTCATTGAGAGTAGTCTTGGAAGCTGAGCTGCCTGAAACGGAATGGGTAATGAGCATATACATATAGTTAGCTTTACTAGAAGAGAGAAGGTTAAAGGCATTATATCATCATCAACTGTATCAAAAGAAGATAGCTCGGGCCTATAATAGAAGGATTAAAATCAAAAAACTCAAAGTCGGGGATTTAGTGTTGAAGCAATGTAAGCCTAACGTATCTGATCCAAGAGGAAAGTTTAGGCCTAGTTGGGAAGTGTCGTATGTTGTGAAACAAGTCATGAATAAGGGAGTAGTGAAACTATCAGACATGGATGGGAACGAGTTTAGCGAGCCAGTGAACATCGATAAGTTAAAGAGATTTTATGTATAAAATAAATGAATAAATAAATAAAAGAAAAAAGAGGGAGCTCGCTAGGTTGAAAACCCAAAAGGGCGGCCTAGGCAAAAGTTAGAGCAGTCCGCTAGTTTTGAAAACCTGAAAGGATGGGCTAGGCAACAATTAGGGCTAAATGAGAGAAAATGGTCAATTAGAAAACCCGAAAGGGCTAGTTGGCAATAGGAGTGATCTTGGGTATGCTGGCTTTATGTTTCATTGTTCCCCAATTTAATAAAACAGAATTAATGTTAAAGTTGTTCTATGTGCACTATTATAAGTATTTGACCAGATATGGGTGAAATAAATAAACACAATAGCAAAAGGTGATGACAAATTATAAATGGAAAAGAAGCATCTTTCATTACTTTAAATATTTTTCATCCTAAACAATACACTTTCTGAATTGACAAATGTAAAATCTATGGCAGTCAATAAGTGTAACATGCAGGCCAGCTTTGCCTCAGTCGATCCAAGTAGGCTTCAGTCAAGCAAGGCATGTCTAAGTCGGGAGTAAAGTCAGAATCGTGAGGCTCAGCTCCATACTAACAGCCAAGTCAGCGAGGATCATAGCATATACCTTGACGAAGAGCAGCAAGGGGAACATACATCAAGTATGTCTGCATGGTGATACGAGAAATCTTCCACCAAGGCACCAACCAACGGGTGTTGACTTCAGCACGTGAGTGAATCCATTCTACCCAATTAGCATATGAAGAAGTAGGATGGAGTAGCTTCCTAGCAGAATGATGCCGTGGCAGATATCTGGCAAAATCCATAGATGGAGTATCAAGTAAGCAGAGACGCTCCTAAAGCCAAATCTGTGAGGGAAATTAAATTTTAAAAAAAGAAAAAAAAAGAAAAAGAAAAAAAAGAGTCCGCTAAGTTGAAAACCCGTAAGGGCAGCTTAGGCAAAAATTAGGACAGCTCACTAGTTTTGAAAAGCCACATGGGTAGACTAGGCAAAAATTAAAGCAATATAAAAAAATATATAATAAAGGTCCGCTAAGTTGAAAACCCATAAGGGCATCTTAGGCAAAACTTAGGACAACTCGCTAGTTCCAAAAACCCGCATGGGCGGACTAGGCAAAAATTAGAGCAATAAAAAAAAGAAGAAGAAAAAGGAGACCTAAATTGAAAACCCGAAAGGGCATTTTAGGTAATTACCTAAAGTAGCATTGGACTCCCAGTCAGTCTCTTTGACAATCCTGATTTAAGTCAGTCTAATCCAACTAAAGTCTTGGCTAAGATCACATGTACCGACAATAAGCCTCCTTCCATTTGGTCCATAATATCCAATACTCGTGGATCAATATCGCCATCGAAAGAAACAAGCAAGCAAAGACAAAGCATGCGTCCCCATGCCTTAGTAGGAGCCAAATGAGAGAGACAAAAATCAATCAAGGGAGCAAGTAGAATTTTCTCACCTCTCATCAACTGAAGAACTTCAGGTTTTGGAATTTGAAATAACATCTGCATCTTTTGTTGAGTCTTGAAAATCAGTATGGGTAACGCCATTTGTTGATTATTTGGATATCCAAGGATGGCCTCAAATTCTTCAATCAAGGGACATATTTCAAAGCCATTAATTTTAAATGTCCTAGAATCCACATTCCAAAAGGAAGCCATGGCATGTAAAAAGGAGTGGTCCAATTTAACATTTTGAAAACACTTCAAAATATAAAGTTTTGACCACGAAATTTGCTTCCAATGAATGGCATCCATATTCTTAAATAGAATTTTTATCTTCTTTAAATGAAGTTCGGTCATGGTTGATGAATGAAGGAAAGTCAAAATTGTTTTCATTGAACTAGAAAGTCTTTTGGTTTATGTATGAAATTATGGCATGAAAGGTGATTTATATAGAGGAAATAAGCTTTTCCATAATTGATAAGGAAAAGGTGATGGGAAAAGGGTGAAACCATGTTGTATGAGGAAAGGAATTAGTGACGAAATTACTTTACCGTGTTGCATTTGGCTTTTGTGGTGATACTGTTAAAATATGAAAAAAAAAAAGAAAAAAGTATAATAATTGTGGCGCAGTAATAATGACAAAAAAAGGAAGGTTACAGTAAAGATAGAAATTATATATTGTAATTATCATTATTATTATTATTGTACAATTCACACAATATTTATACATCCCTAAGAAGGTGGTGGTAGGTCATCAAATAAAGCACTGAAAAAATCGTCGCCCGTTGGAGGAGGAGGCAAATTACTCGTCCCGAGTTCACCCGAAGTAGGAGCACCAAAATCCCTATTACCTTGGAGTTTCGATCTGTCACAATCCTCATTGGAAGCAGTCGAAAGGATCTCATGGTCATCAGTCTGGGGGCCTCTAGAAGAAGAAGCACCAAGATCCCTCATCCCCTGAAATCGGAAGTCTCGAAAATTTTTTTCTGATTGATGATACAAATTTTTGAAATGAGAAGCCTGCTGACGACTAGCGGCCAACTCTTCTTGAAGTTTCTTATTTTGTTCTTCAAGCATCCACTATGAGCCAGGAAGGAAAAGAGTAAGAGCATACATAATCATGCATACATATAGCATCAATTACCATGAAATAAGAAATCTCAGCAGGTAATTCATATCAATGCCTTGCGGATGAGATGGCATATCTGGCGGCTAGAATGAGCAAACGAAGGAGCAGTAAAAGAAGGTCCAGTCTCATGATCAAATAAGCCAGCAACCTGCAATAATCATTAAAGAAACAAAATAAGATAAAAAAGAAGCGGTTACAATGAAAAATGGTAAAGGTTTACCTGAGAAGTGCTAGCCCCGAGATGTGGAATGAATTCTCCTGCCTCTCCATGATGTTCCTCTTCATCTCTATCCTCAATTTTCTTGGGAATTTCTCATACACCAACAGGAGATACATCAAAGTTCAAGAGCCTCATTTGAATAAAACGGGCATAAGATGCACTCGGTGGATAGAGAAATGTTTCAACATCATAACCGTGTCGGGCCAACCACCATGCATCCTCCGGCATTGATGTAATATTTAAAGTATATTTCGAGAAAGGCATCAGAACCCTCCGCTGCTCTGGACTGAGAAACCACTCATAAACTCTCTCTCCAAGAAACCAACCACTAGACACTAGGCTAGCGATGACTCAGCGAGTATGTTGGAAAGACAATGCAGCATTCATGAAGGGAGTCCATTTTGTCCGTTCTTCTGGGTTCCACCAGGCCAAATTCACCTGCAAAATAACACGAGGTAAGTAAACTTTCACATAAAATTTTAAAGCATACTAATGTTATTTTACCTGGTCCCAGGTTAAGCGGCTCAACACGAAGCGTTGGGTATGCACATGGTGAGAGTCGGGAACGTCCACTTGATCTGACAACCAGAGATTTAACCTCGGATACTCGACTCTCTCTCGAGAAATACCGGGTACCATTACAAGGTTATGTTCATATAGCCATGCCCACAACAATAATAAAGATCACATTCATTCAAGAAAAGAGGGAAATTGACATTGGAGGAAGAAGAGTACCTCGACAACCGCCATCAAGCTGACAAAGGACTTCTTATTTCGGCAAATTTTGTCAAGACCATGGTACAGATAGGCGAGACCAGCTTCACCCCAGCCATAAAGCGATACCATCCTGAAATAAGAAAGGGCTCTCAACACTGACTAATGGATGGCGGATTTAGTGCTGCCTAAGATGGTCGACCCAAGCAATTATAAAAAAAATCCTCGAGCATACTGTTGGGCCGTGTCTCTGTGAAACCTTCCTTCGTAGTTCATCCAATAACTACGAATTGGCTCAATTTTTATCTTAAAAGGCCCTTTGTATGATCGTTCCATACCAATTAATTGTTGAATTTCTTCAAATGTCAAAATATCGTTCGTAAGAGGAACCAGAACACCATCATACCGAATGCCGGTTATAGCAGCAAAATTAACCAAACCAATTGTCATCTCTCTAATGGGCAAGTGAAAAGTATGAATTGTGTCCAACCATCGTTCTGCAAGTGCTTGGACTAGGCTCCGGTCTATTAGATACTCCTCGGATGGTAATTGAAAGATGAAGCTCTCAAGCCGCAATCTCGGATAATCCGCCTTACCCGAGAAGGCGCTACATCATACCATTGTTAGGCTTTGTAGATACACCCTCCGGCCAGAACAACGCAACGATCACGCTAACACAGAGCCAGGCAAGTTAATACCAGGTAAGTACATATTATTCTATCTGCTTAAATTAATATATTTTTCCTAAATTTTCTAAAAAATAATAGTAATATAAAAATATAAGTAAAAAATAAAGACAAAAACATAAAAAAAGAGAAAAAAATGAAAAATAAAATAAAATAAAAAATAAATAAATGACAGAAAGACGAACAAAAAAATAACAGAAAATTATTGTGCTCTTTTGGTTTGAACTACGATGAAGCGGCATCCCGGCTAGTAGATCTATATTACCCTCTTCATGATGCTGAAAAAACTCCAATAACTCAGCATTAGAATGAGTTTCTGATCTTGAAGCATGCATTTTTTCAAAACTATATGCTAAATTTGAGAGAATTATAGCTATTAATGAAAGGAATGAAAATCTGCTGCGAATGAAATGAAGGAATTTGTTCGTTTATATAGAGGAATGGTAAGGAAAATAACAAAAATCAAAAAGTAAATTTTACTATCGATGAATAGTAAATTTTACTATTGATGAATAGTAGATTACTATTGATAAATAGTGAATTACTATTGATAAATAGTAAATTACTATTTGCACTAGTAAATTACTATTTATAAATAGTAGGTTACTATTTAGAAATAGTAAATAGTGCATAAACAGTAACTACACAGTAAATAAACAGTAAATTCAATCATTCAATTTAATCATCCAAATACTTGCATATATATATATAAATATTTTTACACGCAGGGGGGCAAAGATAAGATATGTGCATAAAAATTAGCCAAATTTTTTGCAACAAAAAAAATTCTCTATTAGCTCGGGTCCAAAACCCAAATTATCCTTAGGTCCAGAATCTAAAATCTCTTGTAAGTCCAGAGTATAGCTCGGGTCCAGAACCCAAATTATCCTTAGGTCCAGAACCTAGAATCTCTTCTAAATCTAGAACTTAGCTCGGGTCCAGAACCCAAATTATTCTTAGGTCCAGAACCTAAAATTCCTTCTAAGTCCAGAACTTAGCTCGGGTCCAGTACCCAAATTATCCTTAGGTCCAGAACTTGAAACCCATTTTAAGTCCAGAACTTAGCTCGGTCCAGAACCCAAATTATTCTTAGGTCTAGAACCTAAAATTCCTTCTAAGTCCAGAACTTAGCTCGGGTCCAAAACCCAAATTATCCTTAGGTCCAGAACCTAAAATCCATTTTAAGTCCAGAACTTAGCTCAGGTCCAGAACCCAAATTATCCTTAGGTCCAGAACTTAGAATCTCTTCTAAGTCCAAAACTTAGCTCGGGTCCAGAATTCAAATTTTTCGTAGGTCTAGAACCAAGAATCTCTTTTAAGTCCAGAACTTAGCTTGGGTCTAGAACCCAAATTATCCTTAGGTCCAGAACCTAAAATCTATTATAAGTTCAGAACTTAGCTCGCGTCCAGAACCCTAATTTTCTTTAGGTCCAGAACCTAAAATCTATTTTAAGTCCAGAACTTAGCTCGGGTCCAGAACCCAAATTTTCCTTAGGTCCAGAATCTAAAATCTCTTCTAAGTCCATAACATAACTCAGGTCCAGATCCCAAATTATCCTTAGGTCCAGAACCTAAAATCTATTTTTAGTCCAGAATTTAGCTCGGGTCCAGAACCCAAATTATCCTTAGTTCCAGAACCTAGAATCTCTTTTAAGTCTAGAACTTAGCTCGGGTCCAGAACCCAAATTATCCTTAGGTCTAGAACCTAGAATCTCATCTAGGTCCAGAACCTAGAATCTCATCTAAGTCCAGAACTTAGCTCGGGTCCAGAACCCAAATTTTCCTTAGGTCTAGAACCTAAAATCTCATATAAGTCCAGAACTTAGCTCAAGCCCAGAACCCAAATTATCCTTATGTCCAAAACCTAGAATATCTTCTAAGTCCAGAACTTAGCTCGGGTCCAGAACCTAGAATCTCATCTAAGTCCAGAACTTAGCTCGGGTCCAGAACCCAAACTACCCTTAGATCCAGAACCTAAAATTATTCTTTGAGTCCAGAACTCAAATCGGGTCCAGAACCCAAAATCTCAACCATCTCAAAAATTAAGTCTTATTGCTTTTCACTCTCTTTTACTAAAGTCTCAAATCATTCAAGTAGGGGGCAAACTGTAGACCCTTAATTTTTTAAACAGTCCGGCCCAATATATTTTATTTAGTCTAAAATGATTTTTTTTTGTTATCTTTGTTTTAGTATTTATTTTTTATAATAATAAAAAATAATAATAAACAAATAAATAAAAATAAAAATTTGCGACGAAAAAATCTGCGACGAAAAAAATTTGTTGCCGAAAGCGTTGGACGAAATGGCCTTGGGCCATTTCACCCACAGGAAAATCCTGCGGGTGAAATGGCGGGCGAAATGGCCCTCAGCCAATTTCTCTCGTAGCCCCTACTGCGCCCTCGCAAGTATCCACGCAGTTTCTCGCAGCGGCCCACAGTAGTTTTTTCACCAGCAAAATTTTCCGACGTAATTTTTTTTGAAACCAAATTCTATTTGGTTTCGGTTTCCTTTTCCTAATTAATGATAATTTCCTTAAACAATTGAAATTAAGCTTCCAAAATTTCCTATAAATAACACTAAAAAGACACATAAAAGGAGAGGAACTTTGGAGGAATTTTTGGGAAGAGATCGAACTTTAGAAATTGAAGGGACTTGGCATTAAAAACGATTGGACTTTTTAGAGGAGAAAACATTAACAGGGGACGGAAAGGAACATTAACAAGATAGCAAGGAACATTAAAGAGAGACAGCAACAAATAGAAAAGATTAGCAGCAAACATTCATCATTCATTAATCCATCAAAGACAGCAACACTGTCTTTGTTCATTGTTCATCCATAAGTTGATTGTGGGGGAACCAACGAGCAGAGGTTTGATCTTTAATCATGAATTATTTATGTTTACAATAGTTTCGTTTCTTTGATTAATAAGAACATGCATGCAGTAACTTGATCTTTGAACACACAGTACCTTGATCTTTGAACATGCAGTAAATTGATTTTTATTTTAATAACTTTAATCGTTTGCTTTAATCATCACATTGATCAATTGGTATTCGTAACCCCACTGGCATATTTCATAAAACATAAAACTATCCAGTACTCAACAATTAATTGTTAAAATCTATTTTGTTTACTTTAACTTCAACAACCGTAGGTTATTTTATTAAAACTCAAAACCTCAAACTATTTTTATCCAAAAGCCTAAACCATTTCATTATTAAACTCCAAAATAATGGTTATTTTTCCAAAACCTTAATTTATTTCTCCAAATCCAAAATTATGTTTTTTTAGGCAGTAAGTTAAATCCAAAAACCCTAATTCCAAAACCCTAGTTTTAAAAAACTCTAACTATCCAAAATCCCTAATTCTAAAAACCCTAATTCTAAAACCCTAGTTTCCAAAACCCTAAAAATCATAATTTAAAAACCCTAATTATAAAACTTTAGTTTCTAAAACCCTCAGTTCCAAAACCCTAAATCCAATTGATAATTCTTTAAAACCCTAAATTTATATATTTATTGCTTTATTTAATTTTAGTTTTGATTATATAGTTTATTATATTTTTTGATGGTTGATTTATTTAATTTCAATACTTGATTTATTTAATTTATCATGGATGGATATTTTCTTTATTATTATGATTATTATTTATTTATTTTGGTATTAAAATTGTAAGAGGTATGTTTCCACTTTGTGGGTACCTCGTTAGTTAAATTTTATGTAACTTAAATCGCATTTATATTTTGGACCAATGTAAAGGACATGTTTCTACCTTTTGGTGGGTGTCCTATTTAGTTTAGACATGAACGATGTAAGAACATGTTTCCATCCTTAGATGGGTGTCCATTTATTTGCTTTGTTTGGACATTGCTTTGATTTTAATATAATGATGCTTTATTTTAATTGTTGCATGTAATATGGATAATATTGTTATACTTAAGAATTTTATAATATTAAGACCTGTAAAGGAGGCCGGTTTTAATGAACCGGGCATTGTGGGGGTGTTGGGCCATTTCTCACCTTCCCCACACGTACCCAACTTTCCAAACCAATTAGGGGGTTGGGGATTCCTTAGGAATCGAGTCATCCACCCCTTTCTTTTTTCTTGGCCCGTCCGGGTGGCAACTCCATTTTTTCCAGGCTTAGGTCCGTATTCTCTAAGGCCCCGAGTCTAAACAGTGCTGAAGTCACAAGAACCATTCCACTGGGAGTGGGGGCGAAAATCCCCGCTCACAGTGGCGACTCCACTGGGATCAAAATAAATTGATAAAAGTAAATAACCATTCATAATAAATAAATCATTCATCAAAGATATCAATCAAAATATAAAATAAACATCAATAAAAAGTAAACATTATTATATTTAAGAATTTTATAATATAAAATTCCAGAACTTAGCTCGGGTCTAGAACCCAAATTATCCTTAGGTCCAAAACCTAAAATCTATTTTAAGTCCAAAACTTAGCTCGGGTCCAGAACCCAAATTATCCTTAGTTCCAGAACCTAGAATCTATTTTAAGTCTAGAACTTAGCTCGTGTCCAGAACCCAAATTATCCTTAGGTCTAGAACCTAGAATCTCATCTTAGTCCAGAAATTAGCTCGGGTCCAGAACCCAAATTTTTCTTAGGTCCAGAACCTAAAATCTCTTCTAAGTCAAGAACTTAGCTCGGGTCCAGAACCCAAATTATCCTTAGGTTCAGAACCTAGAATCTCTTCTAAATCCATAACTTAGCTCGGGTCCAGAACCCAAATTATCCTTAGGTCCAGAACCTAGAATCTCTTCTAAATTCAGAACTTAGCTCGGGTTCAGAACCCAAACTACCCTTAGATCCAGAACCTAAAATTATTCTTTGAGTCCAGAACTCAAATCGGGTCTATAACCCAAAATCTCAACCATCTCAAAAAATAAGTCTTATTGCTTTTCACTCTCTTTTACTAAAGTCTCAGATCGTTCAAGCAGGGAGCAAACTGTAGACCCTTCATTTTTGACCCAGTCCGGTCCAATATATTTTCTTTAGTCTAAAATAATTTTTGCATTATCTTTGTTTTAGTATTTATTTTTTTATAATAATAAAAAACAATAATAAACAAATAAATAAAAAATAAAAATCCACGACGAAAAAATCGGCGATGAAAAAATTCATCGCCGAAAGCGTTGGACGAAATGGCCTACGGCCCACAGCCAATTTCGCTCGCGCGCCCTCGCAAGTTTTCCACAACGGGTCGCAGCAATTTTTTTTTGCCAGCAAAATTTTCCGACGTTATTTTTTGTGAAACCAAAATCTATTTGGTTTCGGTTTCCTTTTCCTAATTAATGATAAATTCCTTAAACAATTGAAATTAATCTTCCAAAATTTCCTATAAATAACACTAAAAAGATAAAAAAAAAAAGGGGGAAGGAACTTTGGTGGAATTTTCTAATTTAAAAAAAAACAACAACAACAACAAACAAATAAAAATAAAAATAAGAACAAAAGAAAAGCAAATAAAAAGTAGAAAAAAATGAAAAAGAAAATAAAACAAAAAATAAAAAAGAAAAATAACAGAAAAACGAAGAAAAAGAAAAGAAAAGAAGGGAAAAATAATTACCGTGCTCTTTTGATTTGAACTAAGATGAAGCGGCATCCTGGCTAGTAGACCTATATTTCCATCTTCATGATGCCGAATAAACTCCAATAACTCTGCATTAGAATGAGTTCCTGATCTTGAAGCATATATTTTTTTTCAAAACTATATGCTAAATTTGAAAGAATTATAGTAATGAATGAACGAAATTAACGATGTTACTGTGAATGAAATGAAGAAATCGTTCATTTATATAGAAGAATGGAAAAAGAAAAAACAAAATTCAAAAAGTAAATTTTACTATTGATGAATAACAAATTTTACTATTGATGAATAGTAGGTTACTATTTATAATAGTAAATTACTATTTATAAATAGTAGGATACTATTTATAAATAGTAGGTTATTATTTATAAATAGTGCACGAACAGTGACTACACAGTAAATAAACAGTAAACTCAATCATTTAATTTAATCATTCAAATACTTGCATGTATATAAATATTTTTATACTTTTAAAATATTTTTACACATAGGGGGCAAGGAGAAGCTATGTGCATAAAAAATTGGCTATTTTTTTCAAATAAAATTTATAAAATTATTTATTGTAGACAATTAAATCCCTCTTAGCTCGGGTTCAGAACCCAAAATTAGCCTTAGATCCAGAACCTAAAATCTCTTTTATGTCCAGAACTTAGTTCGGGTCCACAACCCACAATCACCCTTAGGTCCAAAACCTAAAATTATTCTTGAGTCCAGAACTCGAACCGGGTCCAGAACCCAAATTATCCTTAGGTCTAGAACCTAAAATCTCTTTTAAGTCCAGAACTTAGCTCGGGTACAGAATCCAAATTATCATTAGGTCCAGAACCTAAAAT
The DNA here is from genome assembly GCA_947685225.1 of Garcia nutans. NCBI lineage: Eukaryota > Viridiplantae > Streptophyta > Magnoliopsida > Malpighiales > Euphorbiaceae > Garcia > Garcia nutans. Next base: position 22,516,475 of record CANTUV010000021.1, read on the forward strand.
TATCCTTAAGTCCAGAACTCGAACCGGGTCCAGAACCCAAATTATCCTTAAGTCCAGAACCTAAAATCTATTTTAAGTCCAGAATTTAGTTCGGGTCTAGAACCCAAAATTACCCTTAGTTCCAGAACCTAAAATTTTCCTTGAGTCTAGAACTCAAACCGGGTCTAGAACCCAAAACCTCAACCATCTCAGAAAAATTAAGTCTTATTGCTTTTTATTCTCTTTTACTAAAGTCTCAGATCGTTCAAATAGGGGGCAAACTATAGACCCTTAATTTTTTACCCAGTCCGGTCCAATATATTTTATTTAGTCCAAAATAATTTTTGTGTTATCTTAATTAAATAATATTTATTTTAGTATTTATTTTTTTATAATTTTTAAAAAAATAAAAAAATAAAAAAAAATTGGTGACGAAAAAATTCGTCGCCAAGAGAAATTGGTCGAGGCTAATTTCACCCGCAAAAATTTCTTGGGGGCGAAATGGCCTGGAAACCAGCCAGCGCCCCCAGCTCTCGCAATTTCCTCGCAGTTTTGGCCAGCGCTCACAATTTTGCCAGCGAAATTTTTCCAATGCTTTTTTCCGAAACCAAATTCTATATGGTTTCGATTTTCTTTTCCTAATTAATTTGAGGAAGAAAAAGAAAAACCTAGGACTAGAACTTTGAACTTGGGACTTCGGATTTGAGAGGAACAAGTAAAGCCATCAACAATTTATCAAAAGCAGCAGCTTTGCCTTTGTCCTTGTTCATCCAAGAAGCAATTTTTGGTGGAACCAACGAACGAAGGTTTGAATCTCTAATTTCTTTTTTTATTTTCTTACAGTAACTTTGTTTCTTTGATTCATAAGAATATACACTCAAAACCTTGATCTATAAATATGTGGTAACATTGATCTTCGTTTCAATAACATAAATGATTTCTTCTGTTTCCAAATACCTTAAAAACCCTAATTCGTTTCTTTTGTTTCAAATAACCCTAAAAATACTTTTCTGTTTCTTCTAAACCTTAAAACTACTTTTCTGTTTCTTCCAAACCTTAAGAACCCTAAAAATACTTTTCTGTTTCTTCTAAACCTCAAAAACCCTAAATTTTTCCTTTTTCCAAAAACCCTAAAAAATACTTTTCTGTTTCCAAAACTCTTAAATCATTTTACCTATTTCCAAAAACTTTATAAAACTCTAAATTGTTTTTTTCAAGTCCTAAAACCAAACATATTTTCCGAAACAATAAAAACCCTAATTCTCTTAAAACCAAAACCATAAACCCTAGTTTTCCTAAACCCTAATCCTTAAAACCTTATAAACCTAAACATTTAAACTCAATACCGTAAATCCAAAACAACAATCCAGTAACCAAGAGCTATAAACCTAATGTTTTAATATTCTAAAACCCTAATTTCATAATGTTACCCCTAAACCATAATTTGAATCATGAAACCCTAATCCATTCCAATTTTCCAAAACCTTTACAGTAGGCTAAACAGATAACAAATACAATACAAAAATCCCAAAACCCAAAATATTAATTAAAGAATTTTAAATAGAAACTGTAACCCTAATTTGTATCTTTACTTGCTTTATTTTTTTTTAGATTTGCTTATGTAGTCTATTGTATGTTTTGGTGGTTGATTTATTTAATGCTTGATTTATTTAATTGATCATGGATGGATGTTTATTTTATATTTTGATTGATATCTTTGATGAATGATTTATTTATGATGAATGGTTATTTACTTTTATCGATTTATTTTGATTTTCAAATATTGTAAGAGGTATGTTTCCACTTTGTGGGTACCTCATTAGTTAAATATCATGTAATTTAAATTTCTTTTATATTTTAGACCAATGTAAGGGACATGTTTCTACCTTTTGGTGGGTGTCCTATTAGTTTAGACATGGATGATGTAAGGGCATGTTTTCATCTTCACATGGGTGTCCATTTATTTACTTTGCTTGGACATTGCTTTGATTTTAATATAATGATGCTTTATTTCAATTGTTCCGTGTAATATGGATAATATTGTTATACTTAAGAATTTTATAATATTAATACCTGCAAAGGAGGTCGGTTCCAATGAACCGGGTGTTGTGGGGGTGCTGGGCCATTTCTCACCTTCCCCACACGTACCCAACTTTCTGAACCCATTAGGGGGTTGGGATTCCTTAGGAATCGAGTCATCCACCCCTTTCTTTTTCTCTGCCCGTCTGGGTGGTGACTCCATTTTCTCCAGACCTAGGTCCATGTTCTCTAAGGCCCCAAGCCTAAACAGTGCCAAAGTCGCAAGAATCATTCAACCGGGAGTAGGGGCGAAAATCCCCGCTCACACTATTTTAATTGATTTAAATTGTAAAATTCATTTTTCAAAAACCTAATCCAATCTTTTGTGATACTTGCATAGGAACAAACTCAAATTTCATTATGTAACCTAGAATTACATTATAAAAATCTAATTTGACCCTAATTTGCATGTTTAAACCCTAGTCTAGGAAAAACCCTAATTTGTATGCCTAAACCCTAATTTTAGATTTAAAACCCTAATTTAGTTCCAAAATCCTATTTTGCTTGTTTAACGTTAGTTTCATTAGCAAACCTAATTCCATAACAAAACCTATTTTGAAAATCATTTAACCCCTGATCCCCCATAAGGGGTGCTGTCCCCTTGACCCCTACCCGCTAAATGGCTAGCTGGACCGTCATGTGCATCGTGCCCTATAATTCATTAGTGGATTAATACTAAGATATGTTTGTTTTTTTCTTTTTTTATTATTCAATTATTTTCATATATGTTTCTATTATTTTTTCTTGCTTTATTATTTTCCTTGGATTTACATTTATTTTTAAAGGAAATTGTAAAAAGGCATATTTTCACTTTGTGGGTGCCTTGTTTCTTTTAATTGTTTATTTTAAATTTCATTTTAAGGACTTTAGGATCATTGTAAGTGATGTAATTACATCAATCGATGGGTGTTCCATTTTATTTATTTGCATGAACATTGAGAAATTGTAATAGCATGTTTCCATCTTTGGATGGGTGGCCATTTTGTTTGATTTGTTTAATTTAATGCGAAGTTGATTTTATTTTGATTATTGCTTGTAATATGGATATTGTTATAATATGGTTAAGAATTCAATAATATTTAGACTTGAAAAGGAGGCCAATTCTAATGAACCGGGTGCTATGAGAGTATTGGGTCATTTACACCTTTTCTATGCGTACCCAACTTTTTGAACCTATTAGGGGTTAGGGATTCCTTAGAAATTGAGTCATCAAGCCCTTTCTATCTTCCCGGCCTGTTCGAGTGGTGACTCCTATTCTCTTGGTTTAGGCTATGTTCTCTAAGGCCCAAAGCCTATTAGTGCTAAAATTGCTAGAACTATTTCACCGGGAGTGGGGGCCAATATCCCCACTCACAGGCACTTTTGTGTTCCACATGCATATTTTACATATACGGCATATATATATTTCACGTATATAGGGTATAAAGGTGTTAGACTATTTATCATGCTGATGATTATATGCAAATGGTTATCTCCAACATAGTATTTATGTCTTACCTAATATGATTACTATTTTGATTAATCATGTTTCTAATCTTAAGAGAAAAAGAGATGATCAAGTAAATCACATATACCTTTGGCACTATAAGCTTACTTATATTGGGAAAAAAAATTCACAAGTTGCGTAAGGAAGGTTACCTTAATAGGTATGATTATGAATGATATCCAACTTGTGAATCTTGTCTTAAAGGAATCAAATTACCAAATATCCATTTATTGGAAGTGGAGAAAGAGCCTTTGAATTATTGGGTCTAATTCACATAAATGTTTGTGGCCTAATGAAAATTCAAGCTAGAGGAGGTTATTCTTACTTTATCATAGTTTATCACTTTTATTGATGATATGTCGAGATATGGATTTATGAATCTTATAAAACATAAGTTCAAGTTTTTTTTTGCAATGTTCAAAAGAGTTCATAGTGAAGTTGAGAAACAAATCAGTAAAAGTATCAAAGTACTAAGGTGTGATAGAAATAAAGAACATCTTAGTGACAATTTTAGTAGATATCTTATAGAGAATCTCACATTGGACATCTCTAGGAACACCACACCATATTGGTGTGTCTGAAAGAAGGAATCAAACCTTATAAGATTTGGTGAGATCTATGATGGGGTTCACTAATCATCTAGTAAACTTATAAGGACATGCTTTGGAGACAACAACATACTTACTTAATAAAGCGCCCACTAGATCAGTCTTTACAATACCATATGAGATATGGAAAGGACATAAACTAAACCTTAAAACATTATAGTTTGGGGTTGTCCAGCTTATGTTAAGAGACTAAAAATAGATAAAATTGATTTAAGATATGATAAGTGTAGATTCATCGAATATCCTAAAGAAATAATAAGATACTATTTCTACCACTCTTCCACCATAAAAGTGTTTGTGGTTAGAGGTGAAAAATTTTTAGAAAGAGAATTCCTTTTAGAAGGAAGTCATGGTGAGAGAATTGAATTTGATGAAGCACTAGATCAGGAACATGAGATACAAGATGTGCAGTCTTTATTAGATGTTTTGAAGTTGATAAGGATATTGCCAACTTTGATGATTGATATTTAAGAACGAATTGTAGTTCAAAAAAAGATTAATGAGTCTACTCACTTTATAATTTAATAATAACTAAATTTAGTAAAAGGTGATCCAATTATACACAAACCTCTTATAAGCAAAATCATGCGTCAAATAGATTTAATCTAATGGTGCATGATGATGTGTCAAATGAAGTTGATCATAATGATGATAACCTTAAGACCTATAAAATGGCTACTTAAAGTTCCAACCTAGAAAAATGGTAAAAAGCCATAGAATCTGAGATGGAATCTATGAAGATCAACAAAGTATGGTTGTTGCTTTAGAGGATATAAAACCTATTGGATGTAAATGGGTTTACAAGAAAAAAGATTGGAGCAGATGATTAAATAGAGATCTAGAAAGGCCCTCTTGTTGCCAAGGGATATCGTCAAAAGGAAGGAATTGACTATAACAAGACATATTTCCCTATGGAAATGCTCAAATTCATTTAGATTCTGCTTGCTATTGCAGCTTACTTTGATTATGAAAAATGACAAATGGATGTGAAAATAGATTTCCTTAATGATGAGCTAAAAGAGGATGTGTATATGACACAACTTTAAGGATTCATATCCGAGTATGATCATAATAAGGTTTACTAAGTTTCAAAGATTCATTTATGGACTCAAGAAAGCTCAAGGAATTGGAATATTCACTTTAACAAGACAATTGAAAAGTTCAATTTTGTTAGATGCAAAGAAGAGCCTTGTATATACAAAAAGGTTAGTGTGAGCACATTTATCTTTTTGGTATTTTATGTTGATAGTATTTTGCTAATTAGAAATGATGTACTAGCATTACATAATACAAAGATTTGGCTATTTGAATTGTTCTCCATGAAAAACTTGGGGAGAAGCAGCTTACATTTTAGGGATAAAGAACCATAAATATAAATCTAAGAAGTTTCTTAGGCTTTCCCAATCTACATAAATTGAAACCATTTTAAAGAGGTGTAACATGAAAAATTCCAAGAGAGGCTGTCTACCGATAGGCATTGGAATATAGGCATTTGAATTACTCTCATTTGGGAGGATTGACCTTAAACACCTAAAAAGATAAAATGCGTGAATAGAATCCCATATGCTAGTGCAGTGGGAACAATCATATATGTCATGACATTTACATGTCCTGATGTGGCTTATGCACTAAGAGCGACAAGTTGATATCATGCAAACCCTTATGAGGAACATTGGAAAGCGGTTAAAACTATGCTTAAGTACTTAAGAAGAACTAAAAACCAATTTGTCATCTATGGAGGTTCTGAATTAAAACTAAAAGCTTATGCTAGTTTTGCTTTAGATAAAGATGTTAACAAATCTACCTCTAGTTTTGTGTTCACCTTGATGTTAGTGAGAAGCCCTAAAGCAATCGCTTGGGATAGGATGTAATATATTTTTTATTAATAAAGGTGTAGATCCTTAATTTTTGATCCAGTTTGGTTTGATATTTTTTATATAGTCCAAAATAATTTTTGTTGTATTTTAATTAAATAATAACTATTTTAGTATTTATTATTTATTATTTATAATTTTTAATAAAAATAAAAAAGTAAAATTAGTAAAGTTTAAAAAAAGTAATAATAAAAATAAAAATAAAAATAAAGATATATAATAATTAAATAAATAAAAATCGGCGATGGAAAAATCAGCGACAAAAAATTTTCCCGCCGAATGTAAATTGGCTGGGCCAATTCTCTGTAGGAATTTCCTGCGGCAAATTGGCGCCAGCCAGCAGCAATTTTTGGCCCTCGCTCGCAATTTTGCCTGCAGCAGTTTTTTTTCACCAGCGTAATTTTCCAACGCAACCAAATTCTATTTGGTTTTGGTTTCTTTTCCTATTTGGTTTTAATTTCCTTAAACAATGAGAAGTAGGTTGATTATTTTTCCTATAAATAATATATTAAAACACATAATTAGGGGGACGAAACTTTGGTCTTCTGACTTGGGGAGGAAAAAAGAGACAGAAAACCCTAGGAACAAGAGACATTAGCAACAAGAAGCAATCATCAACTCATCAAAGGCAGCAACATTGCCTTTGTTATTGTTCATCCAAAAATTAGTTTTTGGTGGAACCAACTACGCAGGTTTGATCTTTAATCCTAAATTATATATTCACAGTAGCTTCGTTTTCTTTGATTAATAGGAATATGTAGTAATTTGATCTTTGTTTCAATAACTTTAATTCTTTACTTTAGTTAATACATTAATCATTTAGTTTTAAAAAACTCCACTTCTATGTTTTATAAAACTAAAAACTTTAAAAAAAAACCTAAATTACTCTTCTCCTTCCAAAAACTTTAAAAACCCTAAATTGTTTCTTCTATTTCCAAAAACTTTAAAACCTTAAATTGTTTTTCCCCGAACTATTTTCTTAATCATCTAAACTCTAACTTTTGGTCCAAAATTTTCAAATGTCTTCTTAAATCTCCAAACCCTAATCTTCTTTACAGTTTCTAAAAACTTGAATCATAATTGTTTCTATAAAACTCTAAACTGTTTTCTTAAATCCTAAAATTAAATATGTTTTCCAAAATACCAAAAACCCTAAACTATCTTATTACTTCTTAAAACCCTAAACCAGTAAACCCTAGTTTTCCTAAACCCTAATTCTTAAAACATCAAAACTTTATAACAAGTTCATTAACACCTAAAACCTTAATCCAGTGAACCTAAAACCCAATCTTTTAAAATTATAAACCCTAATGTCTTAAGGGTCCAAAACCCTACTTTCATAATGTTTGCTTAAAACCCTAACGAAACCTACTTTTTTCAAATCACAGTAACATTATCTTCATAAAAACATCCAAAACCTTAAATCTTTTTAACATCCATTAGCTATGTTATTACTTTAAAATATTTCTCAACAAATTAAACTAGTATATGCAAAACCCTAGTTATTGAACATAAAACCCTAGAAACCCTACTTAATGCATGAACCCCTAAAGTTAATATATTTACTGTTTAATTTAAATTGGATGAATGTTTATTATATATTTTGATTGATGTTTGATATCTTTGGTGAATGATTTATTTATTATGAATGGTTATTTACTTTTATTGATTGATTTAGATTTCCAAATATTGTAAGAGGTATGTTTCCACTTTGTGGGTACCTCATTAATTAATTTCTATGTAATTTAAATTGCTTTTAAATTTTGGACCAATGTAAAGGACATGTTTCCACCTTTTGGTGGGTGTCCTATTTAGTTTAGACATGAACGATGTAAGGACATGTTTTCATCCTCGGATGGGTGTCCATTTATTTGCTTTGTTTGGACATTGCTTTGATTTTAATATAATGATGCTTTATTTTAATTATTGCATGTAGTATGGATAATATTGTCATATTTAAGAATTTTATAATATTAAGACCTGTAAAGGAGGCTGGTTCCAATGAATTGGGCGTTGTGGCGGTGCTGGGCCATTTCTCACCTTCCCTACACGTACCCAACTTTCCGAACCCATTAGGGGGTTGGGAATTCCTTAGGAATCGAGTCATCCACCCCTCTCTTTTTCTCGGCCTATATGGGTGGCGACTCTATTTTCTTCGGGCTTAAGCCCGTGTTCTCTAAGGACCCGAGCCTAAACAGTGCCGAAGTCACAAGAACCATTCCACCGGGAGTGGGGGCGAAAATCCCCGCTCACAAAAGGCATGTTTTTATCTCTCAACATATTAGATATGTGTTTGCATTTATTTACATTAAACTTAATTGATCGATAAAATTATCCTTGTTATAAAATAACCTAGCATGGGAGAAATTATGATAGAGATTATAATTATGAGATTCAATCATGTGTAATTGTGTTTATACAAAAATATATCCCTAGTCATTTAGTATTAGTGAAAAGGACATTGCTAATGCAGTTAGACTAGCACATATTTTACTACTTGATCATGATCAAGCAACTGATCTCATAAGTTATAAACATAAAGGGATATTTATAGTTAACATATGGATACTTGCTAAGAGTAGTCAAGTTCATTGGATGATCCACATGGGGCAATCATATGGTTATCTATTTAATATCAATGATATGTCTTATTATGTAATATTGCATGGATCCTTGAGATATTCTAGAGTATCTCATATATGAATTGTTATGCTTTAATATCATTCGTTGGTTGCCTTTCAAGGTCGCTTATAGGGTATTGATTGGGTATAACATGAAGTATTCAAAGATATAAGGAGAGTATGCCTAAGGCCTCTTATGGAAGACATTACTCATAAATCCATGGTTGAGGTAGATTTGCGTTAAAAAGTAGTGTTCAAGTGCATATCTTGATGGAGTAATGACTCATAGACAAGAAACTAATCATTTGATCTAGGTGTGATGTAGCCTGTCTAGTTGGAGTTGATACATAGACCATACTCATAACCAAATGAGGCATAAGGATGTGAAAGAATGTCTTGCACAATGCATAACAATGTGAAAGGTTATAATTCAATCCGCTTGACTTTATAATCATTTGCGTGGTCATGATGTGTGGCTAGATATGCTTATTTTCTATTAAAATTTGGAATGTAGGATAGAAATCCTAATTCAATTGAATTAGGATTCCTATGTGGAATCCTAACTAGACTAGGATTGCTAATGTAATGTCCTAACAATTAAGTAGGTTAAAAATAAACATTTGAGTAGGTAATACATAAATGAATACATCATATATAGATAGAAATTGAAAATATGTGAACTAGGGGACTAAATAATAAGATTAGATAAATTAACATGAGAATGAGGTAATAGGTCAAGGTCATTTATTTTAAAAATAAATCTTGGGTAAACAATATTTTAAGTACTAATATGTAAGTATATATGATTAGCTACAAATTTTAAAGTACTAGATAATATGATGGCTTAAAATTAAAGGGGAAGAATTTTGGGCTTTTGACAAAAATTTAAGAAAATTTGAAAAAAAATTTCAAATTTACCATATTTATAAATTATTTAACAAAATACTAGAATTTATAAAATATTACCAAAATACCATATTTTTATTAGTTTACGATGAGTTTACAATGAGTTTATAATGAGTTTATTGTGAGTTTATTATGAGTTAATAAATTTTACATAGTTTACAATGCGTTTATAATAAAATGAATAAAATGCCCCTAGTAAAAAGATAAAAATTTAAAAAAACATAGTGGCTGGTATCATTTTCCCAAGAATTTTCGAAAGTACAACAAATAAAATGGGCTATATAATAAAGCCCACAATAATGCTAGTTAGAAATAGATAAAACCTGAAGCAAAGAGGGGTTGATAATTTTATAAACGTGTAACAACGAAGCAAATTAAAATAATTAGCCATCATTACCCTATTAAGCTAAACAACTATGTAGCTTAATGCATGAAGAAAGAGTGACAAGTTAGCTAATTAAATAAAATAGATGTTGGAAATTAGAAAGGCAAAACCACCTAAGTGGTGATCGACCATTCAAATAAAAACAAAACAAAAGAATAATTAATTGTTTAAAAAGGAAACACAATCTGATTTGCGAGTAGAAACACATTAAACTCAACCTTAGAACTTACAAGAGAAGGACTAAAAAGAAGAAACCTTATAAACACTATCATCTTCCATCCATAACCAAAAGAGAAAAGAGGAGCAATTAAAAGAGAGCTGTATATTTTCTTTAAATAAAATAAGAAGAACGACATTTGGAAGGAATTCAAGTGAGTTTCATTAAAAAAAAAAAAGCAAAAGCTAAGGTGAGTGTTCAAGGCTTTAAATATAAATTAATTGCTTGACATAAAGATTTGTCACATTTCTTGTTAGAAAGAATTTGTTGTGATAAAAACTTTAGAGATAGCTAGTAACGAAGTAAAGCTATTAGAAATCTATTGGGAAAAATTAGACAAGAATGAAAGCAAGTGTATAAAATGTATGATCTAGATATGGATTTAAGAATTGCATGTGGTTCTTTTGCATAGGAAATGATAAAATATAGGATTAAATATTTTAGATCAAGAATGGAAGGGAAAAAAATTGTCTATTTTTCTGTTTGAGAAGGTAGTTTTAATGAAAAGCTGAAAGAGGGAACTTATAGGATAAAATCGGGTAGATTACAATTTAGGAAGCATTAGTAGAAATAAAATCTATATTATATATACCTATTGTATGCATAATATATACACACAATATATACACTCCATAAAAGATTTAGTTCTTTCTTGAATGGGAAATAGTAAATATATATATATGTGTGAGAGGGGCAGCTTTTTCGCCAGAGTAATTTTTTCGCAGCAGTTTTTTTTTTGCCAGCGCAATTTTTACGCTGCAGTTTTTTTCGCCACAAAATTTTTCCGACGCAAATTTTCCGAAACCTAATACAATTAGGTTTCAGTTTCCTTTTCTTAATGAATGTTATATTCCGTGAATAACTAGAATGAACCATAGAAATCCTCTATAAATAAGGAATAAAACAACACAAAAAGGAGGAGGAAAAAAGAAGGAAATTGGATCAAAAATTGAAAGGAAAAACTTAAGAAAAGTGATCGGACATTAAAGCTCTTTAGGCAGTGAAATCAATTCGACTTGTTTTGAGAGAGCAAACAAACAATTCAATCCATCAAAGGCAGCAAAGCTTGTCTTTGTTCTTGTTCATCCAAGAAGCAATTTTTGGTGTAACCTACGAACGAAGGTTTGAATTCTTAATTTCTTTTTGTTTCTTATAGTAGCTTTGTTCTTTATTTAATTCATAGATTACACACTCAAAACTTCATTCTTTAAAGATGTAATAACTTAATCTTTGTTTCCAGAAACCTTAAGTGACTTCCTCTGTTTCTAGATACTTTTAAAAACTTTAATCCTTTTCTTTGTTTTTCCAAAAAACCTTAAATCATTCTAAAACCCTAAAATCATCCTTCTGTTTCCCTAAAACCTCAAAAACCTAACTTATTCCTTCTGTCCCCAAAAACCCTAAATTGTCTCTTTTGTTTTTATAAACTTTAAATCATTTTCTCTATTTTCAAAAAACCCTAAATTATTTTTTCTGTTTCTTCATAATATCAAAACCCTAATTTACTTTTCACCTTTCCTAAAACCTTAAATTGTTTTATTAATACCCCAAAACCCTAATCTATTTTCCAAAGTTTCCAAACCTTAAAACCATAAACTTCACTTTACAGTTTCTAAAAATCACATAAAGCTTTATAAAACTATAAATTGTTTTCTCAAACTCTAAAATTAAAATCCATTCTCCGAAACACTAAAAACCCTAATTCAACTTCTAAACTCAAAAAAGTAAACCCTAACTCCCTTAAAATCTTAAACCTTAATTTTTCAAACTTTAACCCTTTAAACCTTAAAATCTCGCAAACCTAAAATTCAACACAGTAAGTAGCTAATAATCATAAACTTAATGTTTTAAAGTGTCCAAACCCTAGTTTCATGATTTCAGTTCTCAAACACTAATTTGGTTAATCAAAGAACTTTATCAACCTCTTAAATTATAAAACTTTGCTCCATTTCAATTCTTTTAAAATTCACAGTGGCTTGAACCCATAAACTCCAAAACTCTAAACACATGAAATAAAGAATCTTAAATAGAAATAGTAGCCCTAATTTGAATCTTCATTTGCATTATTCAATTTTATATATTTTTTTTAATAGAAATTGTAGCCCTAATTTGAATCAAATTTTATATTTGATTATGCTTTGAATTATTTTACATGCTTTAATTTATTTAAGTTCAATGCTTGGTTTATTTAGTTTATCATGGATGGATGTTTACATTCTATTGTTATTTAATACCTTTGATGAATGATTTAGTTATGATGAATGGTTATTTACTTTTATCAATTTATTTAGATTTTCAAATGTTGTAAGAGGTATGTTTCCACTTGGTGGGTACCTTATTAGTTAAATATCATGTAATTTAAATTGCTTTTCTATTTTAGAACCAATGTAAAGGACACATTTCTACCTTTCGGTGGGTGTCCTATTTAGGCATGGGATGTAAGGACATGTTTCCATCCTCGGATGGGTGTCCATTTATTTGCTTTGTTTGGACATTGTTTTGATTCATTTAATATAACTATGCTTTATTTTAATTATTGTGCATAATATGGATAATATTGTTATACTTAAGAATTTTATAATATTAAGACCTGTAAAGGAGGCCAGTTCCAATGAACCGGGCGTTGTGGGGGTGCTGGGCCATTTCTCACCTTCCCTACACGTACCCAACATTCCGAACCCATTAGGGGGTTGGGAATTCCTTAGGAATCAAGTAATCCACCCCTTTTTTTTTTCCCGGCCCGCCCGGATGGCAACTCTATTTTCTCCGGACTTAGGTCCTTGTTCTCTAAGGCCCCGAGCCTAAACAGTGCCAAAGCCGCAAGAACCATTCCACAGAGAGTGGGGGCGAAAATCCCCGCTTACAGTGGCGACTCCACTGGGGATAAGAGAAGTTGATTTCATTGGTCTTTATATTATTCTATTCTTTCTTATAATGATATTATCCATTGCATCATTTTAGATTGCATTGTGTGCGTGAGTTAGGACGCCCGTGTTCCCCCTGTTATGTTATGTAAAGGATACCATACTTTCACTCAAGGTATGGAGATTGAGCATGGCATAACCACTCATAGCCTCGTACCATTTGGTATATACTTGCTATGGGAACCTAAGCCTTTTAACCCAAAGACTAAAGCTCATGTAATTGGCCTAGTAACTTTCCTTAGGTTTTTACCCCAAATGCATGTTGCTTGACTATGGTTAATTTATCTTGGCTTAAATCATGGCTTATTTGGTTTGTTCTTTTTCTAATATGACCTAATTATATTGTAAGCTCAAAATAAATTTTTCTTTAAAATCCAAAAGACCAAAGCTATCTTCAAAACTTTTCAAGATGGTCTTTAGACATAAAAATTTTCTAAAAACAAATAAAAAATTCTTTTGCTCATGGCCCAAATGCAAAGCCCAAAATCTATTTTTTTCTAAAATCTTTTTACAATGGACTTATAAACAAAATTATTTTACAAAGGGCTTGCAAATTATTTAGGTCAATTAAGAAATACCAAAAATTAATTGTGAGCCTAGTTTATACTAAGAATAATTAATCATGGGCTTGTTTTTGGCATGAACCATTAGTTACTCTTTTCAAGTGAGAAATATATCTATAATAAACCTCTTAATTTAGTTTTAATCCAATATAGCATAAAAGCTACTATAGTTGGTTGAATAGATTAAAACCTAATTAATGGGAATTACTATGAATGGATTTCCATTTTTGAAAATATAACTATTGGTTGAAACGTCTGAGGAAAATATTCAAAAACAAGATGCCCCATGTTGGTATTTTGTTAACCATATACCTAGGAAAAGAGACTCGCCATTCGTGTGTGGATGCTATAAGGTTGGAAGGAACGTCTATTTGTCCTTGTTTGTCTATTGTTTGTGCATACATGCATACATGCATACATTTGCATCTCATATCATTGATCCTTTCTGGCTCATAGACCTGAAGTACAACAATTCAAGAGCATACAACGATACCACCTACAACATTGATTTTGATTCAAGCACTTCATTAGAAGGATGGATGCGAACCAGCTAAGGGACATAGTCGATGAAGTTGTCAAAGCTAGGATGGCCGAGCTACGAGATCAATTGGTTGAAATTATGAGGACCCAGTTGATTCAAATTCTAGAGATCATCAATAATGCTAATGAGGCATTTCCCATTGACATAAGAAAGAAGGAAAAGCCAGCATTAACAAGTATCATGTCTACTGATAGAGATCAAATGAAAAATGAGAGATCAATCCCTATTCTACAAGACCAACCGAACATGTGCTATCTAAGTGGAGCAATAAGAGCGGCTATCACCCTAGTGGGCAAAGTCAAAGGGAAAGAGGTGGTGTTGAGAAAGATGCAACAACTAAGCCAACAAAGAAGCGTAAATTTTTAGACTTAAGGGAGCCTTTGTCAAAGATGTTAGAAAATCTAATGAAAATGGATTTGCTACAACAATTGGCACCTCGGCCTCTACATAAGCCTCTACCACCAAATTTTGATGCCAATGTTTTCTGTCAATTTCATCAAATGTAAGGGCATGAGACAGATAAATTTGTTCGATTAAGGCACGAAATCTAAGATTTAATTGACAGTGGAAAGCTGCTGAGCCTGATAAGCCCAACATTAAGGATAATCCTCTTCCTAAATTTGGAAGGGCACCATCGCTTACAACCTTCATGAAGAGTTTTATCTTGTCACCTTGTCATGATATGGATAGAGAAGCTGCTAAAGATGATGATGAAGCAATGATCCTTGATGATGGAGAAAATACTTGCCCTTGAGATGTCAAAATAAATGAAGTATCTTCGACTCCAACTCAACGAACTTTCCTTAGCTTGAATGTTGATTTTCAATTTTACTTTCTTTTTGGAACTATTGTGTTTTTCAAATTTAAATTTGTTTGAATAAATTACTTTCATCAAAATTTTTGTTGGTCTTTGTTCATTTTAGTGCTCAACCAATGAGGAATCTAGCTTGATAATTCATGAATTAATATATTTATGTATCATGACTCGAATGACTTTACTAGGTAAGGGAATTGCTCTATAGCATTGAGTTGTGTATGCTTACTTAGAGAGGGCTCCTGCATAATTACCTTTGTCTAGGTCCTAGTCCGTCTTAGAACATGCTTTGACAAACTTTCGAGGCAAAATTGAACTCTGCTTATTTAAGAGAGAAATGATCTAGGCATTGTTTGGTTAGCCAACAACTAGTATCCACCCTATTAAATATTAATACCTAGTTGTCCCATTGAGCCTTCATAAAATTTTAGCTTTCTTCTCATTGGCTTACAAACCCCAATAACCTACCCTGAGCTATTGTGATATTTTTGACAAGTCTTATGATCACTAAGATGAAGAGGCAAGAAGACCAAAGAAAGAAATGAATACCATGAAGATAGTTAAAGTTCTCAAGACCATGAAGATAGTTGAAGTTTTCAAGACCATAAAAGTAGTTGATGTTTTCAAGACCATAAAGATATTTGAAGTTCTCAAGACCATAAGAGTGGTTGAAGTTCTCAATACCATAAGGGTATTTGAAGTTGCCTTAATATCTCCAATATATCAAGACAACATCAACATCAGAGTAACAAATGATTTATCCCTATTAAAGAAGATTTATGTTACTCCACTCATCCATTATTGGAAGCCCAAGTTGGTACAAACAAGACAACTCTTTTAGAGATAGAACCAAATAAAAAAAACAAACAAAAAAAACAAAAAAAAAGAAAAGAAAAAGAAAAGAAAAAAAAGAAGAAAAAAAGGAAAAGAGAAAAGAAAAAAATAAATCCTAAAAAGGCAGTTCAAAAAGCCAACTGAGTTCTCTTTTACCTAAAGCAGCAAAAGGCTTCCATTTGGTTTATGAGGATATTATGACTTAAATTGGTCTAACCCAACCAAAGATTCAATCAAAATTAGAGAAAAAAGGAAGAAGACTATTTAGTTCTTGAAAGTTCTATACTTAACAGTCCTACAAGGAAGAAGGACAAAATGATAAAACGCTCAAAGAAAGGGAAGAGCAAAGGAAAAAAAAAAGGAGAAAAAGAAAAGAATGAATTTGGGTACCAAACTTTATGCAAGGGTAAAGATTGTCCTAATCAAGATGCCTATTAATGCCAAGAATATAGAAGGAATTTAGAAAGATTGCTCCCAACTGTCTAAAGTTACAACAAGAAGTTTATAGTGTGAAGGTTTGTCCATTGTGTCACATCACCTCCTATCTCCAAATGGCCTTCATTTAAACCCGTGTCCTTTATAGACCCCATTTCAAGCCTATTAAAGACCTGTTGATCTCTCTTGGTAGGTAGAGTCTATTAGTGGAGATAGTTTGGATAAGCATGCATATGAGATAGACAATATTTAAACTCAAATGAGACCTTTGGCCAAGTAATGTGTATGTGTATCTGAAGTACAACAATTCTTGCTTAAATAGAAATGATTCCCGAGTTTAGTACGGTAACTAGGGTTATCATGTTATAGATATATTAATTTCGAAAAATCAAGTCCTGAGATACATTGACATTAATTTGGCAAAGCCAACATTTGATTTCAAAATCAAAATTCAAAAAATTCAAAAAGTGTTTTGTCATACAAAGCCTTCAAGTTAAGGGAAGTATGTTGAACCTCCAAAGGACACATTGGGCAAAGGAAATGATTATTGGCTAGGTCATGAAGAAGCTATCAACCGACATGTTGAAACATAGTTTAAAAAGGATGTATCCCTGACTCTGTAACTTGGGATCTCCACCACTCCTGTTTTCAACATCTTGAAGATAAAAGCCACAAATGCAAAGCTTTCGATCATTCCAATGCAAGACTTGAACGAGCATCAAAAAGGAACCAATGAGAACACTTCTGCTGATCACCTCAGTCTGTGAGTTGATGGAATGACCGTAAGTATTATTCATGCATATCATGCATACATGAGCATATCACATCGCACTTACTTGTCTTGTATTGTCTATTCTTTATCAAATTGAGCAGTAAACACCCTGTGAGATATCAAATCAAGGGGGCATGAAAGCCTATTTGCTTATGGAAGCTCCAGTCATTTTGCAAAGAGAAGAAATGAGCACTTATGCGAAGAACAAGACAAAATACAAACGTCAATCAAAGCTTGCATGGAAAAATCATGTGTTTGAGCCTACACAAGGGGCAACGCTTCTCCTTTTCAATTTTTGAGTTATGCATAAACAAAATATTTTGAATATCTTGCCACGCGGGGGCAAGGAGAAGATATGAAGGCTAGCTAAAAAGGTTGAATTTTTTTTTCACGTTTAATTAATGAGCAAGAAAAAGAATTCTCAAAAGAATAAAAGAAAAAATCATCATCAATCAAAAGAAAAAATTAGAATGAAAATGCAAAAGAAAAAATGTCAGTCCAGCTAAAAGAGCTGAAGCCAGGGTAAAGACCCGATTTCCAATGGATAAAGCTCCATGTTTCAAGGGTAAAGACCCGATTTTCAATGGATAAAGATCCATATTTCAAGAGTAAAGACCCAATTTCCAATGGATAAAGATCCATATTTCAAAGGGTAAAGACCCGATTTTCAATGGATAAAGATCCATATTTCCCAAAATCCAAAGGATAAAGATCCATGTTTCAAGGGTAAAGACCCGATTTTCAATGGATAAAGATCCATATTTCAAGGGTAAAGGCCCGATTTCCAATGGATAAAGATCCATGTTTCAAGGGTAAAGACCTGATTTCCAATGGATAAAGATCCATATTTCAAAGGGTAAAGACCCAAAGTCCGAAGGATAAAGATCCTTGTTTCAAGGGTAAAGACCCAATTTCAAATGGATAAAGATCCATATTTCAAGGGTAAAGACCCAACCTCCAATGGATAAAGATCCATGTTCCTAGGCTAAAGACCCAATTTCCAATAGATAAAGATCTATTTTTGGTGGGTAAAGACCTACAATCCATAAAAATGGAACAACCAGTTATGCCAGAATTCTCAACTGATAAAAGGTCAGTCAAATCAAATTCAATCTCGGGTCCAAGTACCCAAATCAAATTCAATCTCGAACCCAAGTACCCATTCTTGGGTCCAAGTACCCATTCTCGAGTCCAAGTATCCAAATCAAAATCAATCTCGGGTCCAAGTACCCAATCTTGGGTTCAAGTACCCAAATCAAATCAATCTCGAGTCTAAGTACCCAAATTCAATCCAATCTCGGGTCCAAGTACCCAAATTCAATCCAATCTCGGGCCCAAGTACCCAGTCTCGGGTCCAAGTACCCAAATTCAATCCAATCTCGGGTCCAAGTACCCAATCTCGGGTCCAAGTACCCAATCTCGGGTCCAAGTACCCAAATCAAATCAATATCAAGTCCAAGTACTCAATCTCGGGTCCAAGTACCCAAATTCAATTCAATCTTAGGTCTAAGTATCCAATCTCGGGTCTAAGTACGAATCTCGGGTCCAAGTATCCAAATCAACTCAATCTCGGGTCCAAGTACCAAAATCAAATCAATTACGGGTCCAAGTACCCAAATTCAATCCAATCTCGGGTCCAAGTACCCAATCTCAGGTCCAAGTACCCAAATCAATTCAATCTCGGGCCCAAGTACCCAATCCCGGGTCCAAGTACCCAATCACGGGTCCAAGTGCCCAAATTCAATCTAGTCTCGGGTCCAAGTACCCAAAACAAATTCAAATAACCATCTCATAAAAAATTAAGTTTTATTTCTTTTCACTCTCTTTTACTAAAGTCTCAGATCGTTCAAGCGGGGGGCAAACTGTAGACCCTTAATTATCGACCCAGTCCGATCCAATATATTTTAGTTAGTCCAAAATAATTTTTATGGTATATTGATTCATTTTAATATTTATTTTAGTAAAAAATGGTGAAGTGAATAAAAATAAAAAATAACAAAAAATAAAAAATAACAAAAAAAATCGGCGACGGAAAAATCATCTACGAAAAAATCGTTGTCGAAAGTCAGCGCGGGCCCTTAGGCATTCTGCTAGCAGAATTTTTCTGCGGGCAAAATGGCCCGTAGGCCAATTCGCCAGCCACTGCCGCAGCCAGCTACGACAGCTTTTTTCCAGCGCAATTTTTCCACAGCAATTTTTTTTTGCCAGCGCAATTTTTCCACAGCAATTTTTTTTAGCCAGCGCAATTTTTCCGACGCAAATTTTTCGAAACCTAATACAATTAGATTTCGGTTTCCTTTTCTTAATGAATGTTATATTCCGTGAATAACTAGAATGAACCATAGAAATCTTCTATAAATAAGGACTAAAACAACACAAAAAAGGGGAGGAAAAAAGAAGGAAATTGGATCAAAAATTAAAAGGAAAAACTTAAGAAAAGTGATCAGACATTAAAGCTCTTTGGGCAGTAAAATCAATTGGACTTGTTTTGGGAGAGCAAACAAACAATTCGATCCATCAAAGGCAGCAAAGCTTGTCTTTATTCTTGTTCATCCAAGAAGCATTTTTTGGTGTAACCTACGATCGAAGGTTTGAATTCTTAATTTCTTTTTGTTTCTTACAGTAGCTTTGTTCTTTATTTAATTCATAGATTACACACTCAAAACTTCAATCTTTGAAGATGTAATAACTTGATCTTTGTTTCTAGAAACCTTAAGTGACTTCCTCTGTTTCTAGATACTTTTAAAAACTTTAATCCATTTCTTTGCTTTTCCAAAAAACCTTAAATCGTTCTAAAACCCTAAAATCATCCTTTTGTTTCCCTAAAACCTCAAAAACCTAACTTATTCCTTCTGTCCCCAAAAACCCTAAATTGTCTCTTTTGTTTTTATAAACTTTAAATCGTTTTCTCTATTTTCAAAAAACCCTAAATTATTTTTTCTGTTTCTTCATAATATCAAAACCCTAATCTACTTTTCAACTTTCCCAAAACCTTAAATCGTTTTATTAATACCCCAAAACCCTAATCTGTTTTCCAATGTTTCAAAACCTTAAAACTGTAAACTTCACTTTACAGTTTCTAAAAATCACATAAAGCTTTATAAAACTATAAATTGTTATCTCAAACTCTAAAATTAAAATCCATTCTCCGAAACACTAAAAACCCTAATTCAACTTCTAAACTCAAAAAAGTAAACCCTAACTCCATTAAAACCTTAAACCCTAATTTTTCTAAGCTTTAACCCTTTAAACTTTAAAATCTCGCAAACCTAAAATTCAACACAGTAAGTAGCTAATAATCATAAACTTAATGTTTTAAAGTGTCCAAACCCTAGTTTCATTATTTCACTTCTCAAACACTAATTTGATTAATCAAAGAATTTTATCAACCTCTTAAATTATAAAACTTTGCTCCATTTCAATTATTTTAAAATTCACAGTGGCTTGAACCCATAAACTCCAAAACTCTAAACACATGAAATAAAGAATCTTAAATAGAAACAGTATCCCTAATTTGGATCTTCATTTGCTTTATTCAATTTTATATTTGATTATGCTTTGATTTACTTTACATGCTTTAATTTATTTAAGTTCGATGCTTGGTTTATTTAGTTTATCATGGATGGATGTTTACATTCTATTGTTATTTAATACCTTTGATGAATGATTTAGTTATGATGAATGGTTATTTACTTTTATCGATTTATTTAGATTTCCAAATGTTGTAAGAGGTATGTTTCCACTTGGTGGGTACCTTATTAGTTAAATATCATGTAATTTAAATTGCTTTTCTATTTTAGAGCCAATGTAAAGGACACGTTTCTACCTTTCGGTGGGTGTCCTATTTAGGCATGGGATGTAAGGACATGTTTCCATCCTCGGATGGGTGTCCATTTATTTATTTTTTTTCGACATTGCTTTGATTCTTTTAATATAACGATGCTTTATTTTAATTATTGTGTGTAATATGGATAATATTATTATACTTAAGAATTTTATAATATTAAGGCCTGTAAAGGAGGCCGGTTCCAATGAACCGGGCGTTATAGGGGTGCTAGGCCATTTCTCACCTTCCCCACACGTACCCAACTTTCTGAACCCATTATGGGGTTGGGGATTCCTTAGGAATCGAGTCATCCACCCCTTTCTTTTTTCCCATCCCGTCTGGGTGGCGACTCCATTTTCTCCGGACTTAGGTCCGTGTTCTCTAAGGCCCCGAGCCTAAACAGTGCCGAAGTCGCAAGAACCATTCCACCGGGAGTGGGGGCAAAAATCTCTGCTCACAGTGGGTGTGTCATGTGACACACCTAGAGACATAGCGAAGTTAGTGGGTGTGTCATGTGACACACCCAGTGACACGACGAAGTCAGTGTTTGTGTCATCTTTTGCCATTCTTTGGTGATATTTCTCTTTAAGTGGAACACAACTAAGTCAGTGGGTGTGTCATGTGACACGGCCAGTGACTTGATCGTGTCTCTGACTTGTGTCTGCTTCTGCCTTCCTTTCTTTCTTTTTTTTTATCAAATTGACATGGCCAGTGACTTAGCCGTGTCTCCTGCATGTGTCTGCTTCTGCCTTCCTTTCTTTCTTTTCTTAAATTTTCTTCAATCATGGACTTAAGAACATTTTATTTCTATTTTCTCATGAATCCCCTTATTTTAACCTAAAACATAAAATCTAACAAACTTGAACAAACCATTTAAAAAAAAAAACTAAAAAGTAAGCAAAATTAATCTAAAGACTCATATAAAAAATGATCACAACAAGGCTTATATTAATAGTTATTAATAAGGCCTAATTATATAAAATATCCTACAAGGGTTTTAATAATCCTAGAAGGAGAAAGATTGTTGCTTCTATAAAAACTTCCTTACAAAGGAAAAATAGACACTCTTGCAACAACGAGATTTTAGCCACACCACCTTCTGACTCCTCTCTTCATAACCAAATTCCCTAGCCTACACAAGGGGTTTCAGCCACCCTATAGCTCTTTCTCTTAAGTAGTTTTCTTTCTTTCTTGTATGGACTATCAATAGAAAAAAATTCTACTTTGGATTGTTATGGTTTGCTACAACCTAACTTGAAGGAATGCAGAAGTTTTTCAATGATAATGTAGTATGATTTCTTCCTCTAGTTAGGTGACCATTAAAATTAAATTACATAGGTAGATCCTTTTATTTGATTTTCATTTACTTTCACTGCTTTTATATATGTGATGTATGAGAAAACCAAACACTTGAATGGTGGTACAGTGAGTTGGAAAAGCTCCAAATAAGCTACAGTAGCTGATTTAGCGACATAAGTAGAATAAATAGTGCCTTGCGAATCTTTTAAGGAAGCGGTTTGGATGAAAAAGTTTTTAACTAAACTTTGTGTGGTTCTTCTAATAAAAGATGTAGTTCCACTAATGTGTGAAAATACTAGAGCAAATTCTAAAGCAAAGGAGCATGGATCATATGAAAAATCAAAACATATTATGCGAAAGTATAATCTAATTAGAGAAAGCATTAAATGTGGAGACATTACAGTCTAAAAGATCGATGGAAAAGAAAATGCAGCAGATTGATTCACTAAAGCACTTAGTGTAAAGTTGTTTAACAGCACAAGTGGAAGTTGAGTATGAGATACAAGACAAATTGGACCTAATACAAGTGGGAGATTGTTAGGGATATATGTTATGCCCTAGCTCCAATTTCTCGTGTAATAATTGAACACATTTTTTATAATGCTATTTTGTGGCATTTGTTATTTTTTATAATTATGTTTAATTTTATTAATGTGATTTAGCCTTGATTAAACTTTAAGATTTGTCATATATGATAGAGATATTGATAGTGAGACTCAAGTCTTTTATAATTTAATCTAAAGTTGTTAGGATCATTTAATATGACTTTAATAATCCAATTATATCAATGTATATGTGATGGTCTATACAAGATAGAGATTAGTTATTTTTATTACTAAATTACATATATATGGTGCATATGAGGATATGACCATTGAATCGGCGCAATAAAGAATTCATGATGGTTAAAATTACCAATAAACTATTAATGGGATATTGTTTTGAAGAATACAATGTAATATTTCCTTTGACATAAGATCATCATAATAATTGATAACTTATTTATTATACTTTGATACTGGCCATTGATTGCCTTAAAGCAATAGTTGAAAGATTATTGGATATAATCAAATACTTATAGAATAAGTGATTGATCAAGATGGAATCTATCAACTCTTGGTAATGAGTTTAAACTCTATATTGTCCCTAATTTTAAATGGGTTAATTAAAACCTTGGCTAGGGTAGTTGAATGAAGAAGAAAGGAGTTTCTTAAGTCATTCACTTAGCAATTATAATTAACATGAAATATAGTTGACAACCTTTTAGGATTTGACATGGTGACCATATCTTAGGGTTGACTTGGCGCTATATTTACAGAAAAAATATTACATTATTCTTCTCTGGGTTCTTGATAGTGATGGTTTACTTAATTATTAAATCATTATGACCAATTTGCTATTACTTAGTATTGAACTTATGAGATCGCACACTACTAGTATTCTGAGTAATTATATTATTATTTAATAATTAAATAAGGGAATTTAATTATTTAAATAAATAATATTTTTAGTCCAAATGGAATATTATTATTTTTTCTGCTAACATCAAGGATATAATCAATTTTGTTAGCGGTAAATTAAAATTTTCTATTTAGAATAGAAAAATTAATTGATTTATATTTTATGGATAAACTGATTATATATTTGATTTATAAATAATAATAACTAATTTTTTTTAAAGTCAATTCATGGCCACATGGCCATGGATTGATGTTGCTTAGTGTTAAGATAAAAGTCTAGTGGCCTTTACAACAGTTATAAGATGTTATAACTCTTGCTATTTGTTTATTATTCTAATACACTAAGAAACATAGCCATAGAGTTGTAAAATATTACAACTCTATGGCCATGATGTATATATATATATATAGACTTTTCATAAGTTTTAAGAAAGATATAAGGTTAAGAAAGTCTTAAAATGATAAAGAGCTTTATCCACTTTTGAGCGAGAGTTTTAGTGAAAATTTCTTGCTTAAGCTTTTATTTTCTCGTGAGTTCCATTTGCTAAAAGGTTGATAGCAAAGCTTAGTCTCAGTGTGGATACGTATAGAGACTTCGTACAATATTAAGAACTCACTTATAGATATGTTTTAAATGTTTTAAATATATTTTCAACATATATATATATATAATTTTAAATGTGAATGGATCTAAATTAGATTGTTTTAGACTTTCGCTGCGTGTTATGAACTCTGAATAATCTAGCATTACATATATGTAAGAGGCAAGATTGTATGGCACTGTATACAATGACATCAAGAGTAAAGATGTATGTAATGGCAAGATTGTAACATTATTGATGATAATTTTGTAAATTTTTGGACAATGGAAGAATTGTTAACTTTAGCATAGGTCAAACTTTCTATTCCATTAATTTAATTTAGGGTTTCAATAATTATTAAATAAAATTACAAAACTGCCGTTAAGAAGTTACTATTCCAGAATTACAATATTACAATTATGAAGAGGCTAAATTTTTTAATCCATTTTTTGGTACTATATTATTTTTGCCATTAAAGTTATATTTCTTTTAATTTGAAATAATTTTGGTATTAAATTATTTTAGCCTCATTTTTAGTTAATTTGAGATTTTTCAGTGATAGTATGAATTATAATATGGTCTAAATTAAATTAATTTTTAACTAAGTCAAAATTGTGTTGAATATAAATTTGTAAATAATGTTCGGATGCATGTATCTAAATAACTAAAGTTTATCTAATATATAATAGAATTAGTTGAAATAAGATATCGTCAAGGTGAACCTTTCTTGTGTAGATTAGTTTATTGAGAATTTTAATGATGCATATATGTGTATTGATTTATGCAGGTATTAATCAACCTAAAGAAAGGATAATTTTTAGCTGAATTACATACATATTTGTATTGATATATGTGTGACAATTATAATGTTTCCATGCAAATAAAAGCCAATCTAAAAATAGACTTATTATTTGATAAGATTTATTATTAATATCTGATCGCTGCACTGAGAGTGTCACTTACAAATTAAGTTTTATTACTATTCAAAGATTTGATATTAAGTTTGTGCTAGGTATCTTAAGATGCATTCCATAAATATTTAAAAATTTAGAGTTTATTGTGGATTATGATGTGAACATGCTTTGATTTATTCTTTGCTCATCTATTATGTCTGCTACTACAATATCTTCCAATGCAAATAGTATCCCCATACTTAATGGGAAAACTTCAAGGATTGGAAAGAAAACATGTTAATTGTTCTTGGCTTCATGGATCTAGACCTAGCATTAAGAATTGAGCAACCTGCTCTTCTTACGGATGAAAGTACTTTTGATGCTAGGAGAAACTTTAAGAAATATGAATGCTCTATTTGCTTGAGTATGATGATCATGAACCATGACATTCTAGAAAGCCTTTAGAGGTGTGGTTCCCAAAGGGGTTTGTAATGCCACATAGTGCCTTAGTGAAATTGAGAAACATTTTGCTAAAAATTAGAAGGCTAAAACAAGCAAGCTTTTAGCTAGCTTGATTTCAATGAAGTATTCAAGTAAAGGGAACATCAGAGAGTATATCATGCAGATATCTCTTATTGCTTCAAAACATAAGGCACCAAAAGTTCGAGTTATTTGAAGATTTTCTCGTGCATTTAGTATTAATTTCACATCCTGCATAATACAGTTAGTTCAATGAGCTCATTTCATATCGTGTGGACTATCAATGAACTCATTCCATATTGTGTGTAAGAAGAATATAGTGTAGCAAGAAAGAAATATGACTACTCATTTGGCAAGTAACTCTAAGATAAGGGAAAAAGAGAAAGAAGAATAATGAAGCTACTAAGGGTCTAGAAGAAAAGAAATAAAAAGACAACGAGGCATTTTTCTTGCACAAGGAATTTGGACTGGTAATGAAGGAATGCCCCATATATCACACTTGGCATGTAAAGCAAGGGTTTTCTGAGCTACCAAAACCCAATTAATGCTAAAAGAAACATCTATATGAGTGATGGCAAATTGGTGGAAGTTAGAGTAATAGAACATTTTAGGTTATTATTAGGAACTAGTCTTTAATTATATTTGAAAGGCATTTTTTTGTATCATCATTTTGACAGAATCTAATTTCTATTTCCTTATTGGACAAATTTAGTTGTTATTATTCTTTTTGAAATAATGAATTTAGTCTTTCATTGAATTTCAATATAGTCGGTACTGGTTCATTAAGTATATATACTAACTTGCATTTCTTTGATATTATTGCATCATATAATGAAATCTTGCATGTAAATTCATGGGGTACTAAGCATAAATTAAGTAATGATAATTTAAAAAATTATGGCACAAGCACTTAGGTCACATCTCGAAAATAATAATTGAGAGACTTGTGTTAGATGACATTCTATACTTTCTTGATTTTTTGAATCTTAGAGTATGTGTTATATGTATCAAGGAAAACAAACCAAAGAAAAGAGAATGAGCAGCTACTTTATTGGGTTTTCTAAGCCATTAAAGGATACAAGTTATATAATCTCATAAACAAGTCCATTTTGATAGTAGAAATGCAACCCTTTTTTAGAATGTTGAGTTTGAGGGAGAAATAAGTTTAGAGACATTACTTTTGAGGAGGATTTGGTTTTTACTTCTACAATTATTTTTGACAATGTGCATATTTGCATACTTATCATTTATCAAGAAGCAAATTTGGAACCTTAGCAAAATAATGTTGAACAACTCCTTACACAATTTGAGGTAATTATTCTAGAAGAACAAACTCAATAACCTTAAGGAAAAATGCCACGAATGAAGAGTACAAGTCTATGCAAGACAATAGAGTTTGGGATCTTGTCACAATACCTAAAGGTGTGAAGCCCATTGGTTGTACATGAATATTTAAAACAAAAAAGGATTCAAAAGGTAATGTGAAAAGATACAAGGACTGTCTTGTAGCTAAAGGCTTAGCTCAAAAGGAAGGCATTGTTTTTATTAAAATAGACTTTCTTTTTGGTATTAATGAAGACACTTTTAGGGTAATAATGGCTCTTGTTCCATATTTTGGCCATGAGTTGCATCTGATGGATACTAAGACAATATTTCTTAATGACGACATTGATGAAATAATCTATATGGTGTAACCAAAAGAATTTGTGTTTAGGGACATAAATAATATATTTGCAAATTAAAGAAATATTCATCTATGGACTTAAGTAAGCTTCTTACCAATGGCACCACAAATTCCATTAAGTAATTATTTTATAACGCCCGTAGTTTAAATATGATTAAATAAATAATTTGGAGAGGTTAAGTGAGATATTGGAAGAAGAAAAGAGATAATGTATATATAGAAAAGAAATGAAATATATAAAAAAATATAAATGTCACTAAAAAAAACAGTCAAAAGTAAAATGGTAATAGTCAAAGTAAGAGTTAAAAAGTTAAAAAATTAAATTAATTTTTAATGAAAAATGTAAATTATGAATTAATAATTAATTAAATAATTATATATATATACATGTGGTTAGAAAAAAAAAGAAATACAAGTCAAAAAAATATAACTTTTCTTCTTCTTCTTCTTCTTCTTCTTCTTCTTCTTCTTCTTCTTCTTCTTCTTCTTCTCCACCCAAGGCTGGCAACCATGGGAGCTTGACTTCTTCTTCATCCACATCAAATTTGTTCAAGATTTCAAGGTATCTAGGGAGTTTTTGAAGAAAGATAAAGGTTTAGGTAAGTAATTTCTATTTTAAGTTGGGTTTTTTTGAATTTGAAGATAATGTAAAATTCTAATTTTTGAAGGAGGCTTGGGTAATTGTTAGAATGAGTTGTAATGAAGTTATTTTGATGTGGAAGTAATGATTTGTGGTTGGATGATTGAAATGGTGAGTTTGGTGCTAGTTTTGAAGAGGTAGAGAGCAAATTAGGGTTTTAGTAGAATTTTTGGTTAGAATTGATGTAATTGGAATTTAATTGATTAAAAAGTGTTAGAATGGATCTCTAATGTTATTTTTAAACTAAAAATTTAGTCTAGAATTGATTAGGATAGATTTCCAAAATTAAATAATTTTAGGGCTATTAGTGGAAATTGAGTAGAATTATAGTAATTTAAGTTTGATTAGTTAAAATGAGTAGAATTATACTTCTAATGGTTTATTTAAACTCATAATTTAGTTAAGAATTGAGGAGGGTGGCTTTGCTCAATCAAAGAGGTGAAGAACATTTTGGAAAAGTGAAGGAGAGGGAGTGAATTTGGCTTGAAAGTTGCTATAATTGGAAGTTAATACATACTTTGGTAATTATGTGTTAAATTGTATTGAATTGGCATGTTACATTGTACGTTGATGATTGTGCTATGCTATTTTAATGTGAATGTTAACATGTAAAGTGCATGGTTTTGTGTTAAAATCAGTGATATGCATAATGTATGAATTTTTAAGCCATTGTAAAATGGTTATTGGCATTCTTGTGTCTGATTATGAGAAAATGTGCTTTGTTCCATTTTAAAAAGTAACATTCGGCCACATTATGAAAGTGGCAAAAATGTGATATCCATGATGAAAATATGTGAAAATTTGAGAAAAATGATGAAAAAGTGTTAAAAAATGAAGAATAATGAAATTGGCTATGCTTAAATGGTAATGTAAAATGATGTTTGATTACCTTATATAATATCCTGTTCCAGAGAATTGTATTTGATGCTATTGATATAGCATGCCTATTATATGATTTGCCTTAGGGGCTACATTATGGTGTCATCATTGATGATATGATTTACCTTTGAGGCTAGACATGATGGTGTCACTTTGATGATATTATTTGTCTTCAGGGCTAGACATAGAGGTGTCATGATACATCAAAATAATATCTTCAAAACTTGAGTATTGTATAGGGTTACTTGTCCCAATGTATATGATTGTTGTATTTTGGTGAAATTAATGAAAATGCATGCACATAAAGGCATTAATCATTTTATGGTGTAAAGAAAATCATATTGCATTATTCTTAAATTATTTTTATTATCAAAGTATTCTAGTAGCATAACGCGATTGAATTTCATTGCACAGGTGATAGGTTGATATAGAGAGCCCTACTA
Organism: Garcia nutans; assembly: GCA_947685225.1. Taxonomy (NCBI): domain Eukaryota; kingdom Viridiplantae; phylum Streptophyta; class Magnoliopsida; order Malpighiales; family Euphorbiaceae; genus Garcia; species Garcia nutans. The sequence goes on from CANTUV010000021.1 coordinate 22,545,698, forward strand.
GACCTGACTTGTCTAGATTTTGGATTTGTACTAGAAGTTTGATTTTTACCACAAGACTAGAGTTTGTCAGCGTATCATCCAATCTTTTGTTTTTGTAACCCATTGTTCATATTGTATATTAATATATGTTAATGTTATAAACTTAATGTTTTGTGTAGCTTGAGTTTGTTTGATTTTAGGAAATGTCCGATTTACAGTCAAAATTCTAGTGAATTATTTCTAGAGATTTTCTTTTAAATTTGTACTTTTAATAATTAATTACTAGTAAATATATATTAATTTACTAACTAAATTTTATTTTAAAGAATAAACTATTTTAATTAAAACTAAGGAAAATATTTTATTATGTATACATATATTATATATACGGAGTGTATGTATTATATGTATATAGGGTATAAGGGTGTCACATATTTTGTTTGGTTTTTGAGACAAATTTTATGTATAACTGTGTGCATTATAGATTTAGTGGGAGTAAGCTCATCATGAAATGAGACAAATTCAGTCTTAAATAATGCTTGGGGAATGATATTAAAGATAAATAATTGCAGAAGATTCCTTATACACCATCTATTAGGATTTTGATGTGTACGTCCTAAATATGGCATCCATTGCTAGAATGCTAGGCAAATATTTAAGGAAGCTTAGTGTGGATCATCAAAAATAGCCAAATAAGTTATAAGGTAGTTGTAGAGAACTAAAGGTTACATGTTCATATGCAAAGGATCAGATTAGTTGAAGATTATAAGGTATTTTGATTCTGATTTACTGGATGCCAAGATAGTAAGAGATCAACATTAGCCTATAATTATCTCTTGGTTGGAGGAGCAATTTTTTAGAGGAGTGTCAAGCAAACACTCGTAGCTTCTTCCACTATGGAAGCAAAATTTGTTGCATGTTATGAGACATTCAACTAAGAATTAAAGCTATGGAATTTTATCACTAAGTTGCACATTTTAAATAGTATCAAAAGGCTACTAAATTTGTATTATGATAATAATTCAACAGTCTTATATTCCAATAACAATAGGAGTTCGTCTATGTCTAAGCATATAGACATAAATTTCCTGGTTGCAAAGGAAAGAGTATGTAGTGGATAAACAAAATCTATAACACCTGCTTACTAATAGATTGATACCCAAGGTCTTTCATAAGAACATTGCTCATATGGGTGTTGTATTATATGAGGATATCGGGATTGGAATATTATAATTTATTCTACATTATTTTTTAGACACTTTTATGTGTTTGGATATATTTTACAGAAATAAAGTATTCAGTTTATTAATACTATGTTCTATTATATTTGATATCACTTGCAATTTAAAGTAGGACTAGTTCAAAATAGGCATGTGTAGACCCTTAATTTTTGACCCAGTCTGGTGCGATATTTTTTTATATAGTCCAAAATAATTTTTGTGCTATTTTAATTAAATAATATTTATTTTAGTATTTATTATTTATAATTTTTTATAATAATAAAAAATAAATAAATAAAATTAAATAATAATAATAACAATAAATAAAAATAAAAATCGGCGACGAAAAAATTCGTCTCCTAAAGTGGAATTGGCCAAGGCCAATTCGCCCGCAGGAATTTCCTGAGGCCATTTCGCCGCAAGAAATTCCTGCGGCCAATTGGCTGGCTGCCCAGTGCCCCTCGTAAATCCTCGTAGTTTCCAGCCCGCAGCAAGTTTTTTGCCAATGAAATTTTTCAACGCAGTTTTTTTCGAAACTAAATTCTATTTTGTTTTGGTTTCTTTTCCTAATTGGTTTTAATTTCCTTAAACAATTAGAATTAGGTTTATGATTTTTCCTATAAATAATACTTTAAAACTCAGAATTAAAGGACATTGATTGGGGGATCAAAAATTGGTTTTACTGAGCTAAACTTTGGGACTTTGATCGATCAAAAATTGGACTTCTAACTGAGGAAAAAAGACAGAAAATTCATCAAAGGCAGCAACACTGCCTTTGTTATTGTTCATCCAGAAAGCAATTTTTGGTTGAACCAACGAACGGAGGTTTGAATCTCAATTTTATTTATTTCTTTACAGTAGCTTCATCATTCAAATTGGATTAATTGTTTCATCATATAATTTAATCAAAAACTTTACAAACCCTAAATTACTCTTCTGTTTCCAAAAACCTTAAAAACCCTAAACGATTTCTTCTGTTTCCAAAAGCTTTAAAACCCTAAATTGTTTTTTTCCAAATATTTTCATCTACACCATAACTATTTGTCCAAAATCTCCAAATATTTTCTCAAATCTCCAAACCCTAGCTCTCTTTATGTTTTCTAAAAATCATAATTATTTTATAAAGCTCTAAATTGTTTTCTTAAATCCTAAAACCAAATATGTTTTCTAAAATACCAAATACCTTAACTTTTTTGAAAAACCAAAATAGTAAACCCTAAGTTTTCCTAAACCCTAATTCAGTGAACTTAAAAATCAAATCTAATAAATTTAAACCCTAAAGCCATAATTTAATAAAACTAAAATCACAATCCAATAACCATGAATTATAAACCCTAATGTCTTAAGATTCCAAAACCCTAATTTTGGGATGTCACCCTTAAACCCTAATTTGATCAACCATAGAACCTTACTACTTCTTAAATGTATAAAACCCTAATTCATTCCAATTTTCTAAAATCTTTACAGTAGCTTAAATAATAAAAACAATAATAATTCTAAAATCCCAAAACCCTAAAATTTAATTAAAGATCTCTAAAATTGAGACATAAACCTAAATTTGTATCTTTATTGCTTTAGTTAAATTTAGATTTGATTATGTATTTTATTTTATGTTTTGATGGTTGATTTATTTAATTTCAATGCTTGATTTATTTAATTTACCATGGATGATTGTTTTCTTTACTTTTATGATTATTATTTGTTTGTTTTAGTATTAAAAGTGTAAGAGGTATGTTTCCACTTTGTGGGCACCTCATTAGTTAAATATCATGTAATTTAAATAGCTTTTTATTTTGGACCAATGTAAAGGACATGTTTCTACCTTTCGGTGGGTGTCCTATTTAGTTTAGACATGGATGATGTAAAGACATGTTTCCATCTTCGGATGGGTGTCCATTTATTTGCTTTGTTTGGACATTGCTTTGATTTTAATATAATGATGCTTTATTTTAGTTATTGCATGTAATATGGATAATATTATTATATTTAAGAATTTTATAATTTTAAGAACTGCAAAGGAGGTCGGTTCCAAAGAACTAGGCGTTGTGGGGGGTGCTGGGCCATTTCTCACCTTCCCCACGCATACCTAACTTTTTAAACCCATTAGGGGGTTGGGGATTCCATAGGAATCGAGTCATCCACCCCTTTCTTTTTTTCGGACCGTCCAGGTGGCGACTCCATTTTTTTCGAGCTTAGGCCCGTGTTCTCTATGGCCCCCAGCCTAAACAATGCCGAAGTCTCAATAGAAGCCATGCTAGCCCAAGCAAATGAGTCAGGGATTGAGCATGTAGTTTACTATTTGAGTAGAAAGCTCCTACCTTATAAAATTAAGTATAATATCAATGAAAAGACCTGTATAGCCATAGTTTGGTCTTCTAAGAAGTTGTGGCATTACTTTCAATCTTATAGTGTGCAAGCAATTTCTAGGTTGGATCTAATGAAGTACTTAAGGGAGACACCCTCTTTGATTAGGAAGTATGATCGATGGTTGATAATATTAGAAGAATTTGAGATTGAGTATGTAACTAGGAAAATTGTAACACCCCAATACTCCATATAAGTACTATATATATACCTGGTATACATACAATAAGTATATACAGTATAAGGATGTCACTTTTCGTCTCATTTTAAAAACTTTTAACATAATTCAAAACACAATACATTAATTTAAAGAACATTTTCAAATCATTATATTCTTAATGATCTTACGTATATATCATAATCTTATTTTTATTAATAGTTTCTTATCATGTTTTTCATTTCTGATTGCACCTTTCATTTATCTCGATTACATTCACATATTACATATATATATATACAAGTCATTTACACCAACCATAATCCATTAATAATACTCATAGTCAACATATCAATACACACATTATGTGGCATACTTCATAACATTACTTTATTCACAATTTACCATTCATAAATCACATTTTCCACATAGACAATCATTAGTAACAACCACAATCCATCACCAAGAATCACAACCAATATATCAATACCCACATTACATATCATATCAATCATGACTCGCACTACCAATGAGGTCAACTATAGATCCCATTACTCATTTCTTTCCACACTTGTATATCACATTGACAACAAAGACAGACTCGGGCCTAAAAGACACTAATATGTTATTCAAAGTTCAGAGTCCCTGTTTTGATTCAATATCACAATCATCAAGCCTGTAGGAAATATATATCATATCTCTATCCATGGATAGCGTAACAGACCCAGTCTCTTGGACCATCAACTCATTAACATGAGGAGATCCTCAACCCGGCTAGACTGTTACTAATTTTCAATTGGAAATCAGCTTACGGGCCATCCCATTTCGCCTATCCAATGATTCATAATCATCACATTTCACATTTATCAACTGGAACCAGCTTACGGGCCATCCCATTTCGCCTATCCAGTGATTCATTTCAATTGGAATCGGTTTACGGGCCATCCCATTTCACCTATCCAATGATTCATAGGCATGCCATAAAAAACAGGACTCTGAAAGCTGAATCAACACATTAGGCACACAAACATTTCATTTATTTCATATTTCATTTCATTACTCATTTCACAATTCACAATTCATTGATTATTTCATCATCAATACCATTTTAATTTCTCCTCAACATCTAGGCAAACATGCCTTATTTCTTTCAATTGATTCATCATAGCCAATCAAAATGGCTTCATATCACATTTGTCTCAACCCATAATATAATATTTCATTATTCAAGTATCTATAATCAATTACCTCATCACCTCATTCGCATTATACATATAGCATCATTGCTATAACATTACAAAGTACATTATTCATATAGCACAATACAGTTCACAAGATTCACAATGCATAAAACATAACATTGTTCATATAGTATCATATGCATCATCATTACTATACACAAACATATCATGTACATTATTTTCATTCAGCACATTAGTTTCACCTCTCTTTATATCTCCATTTACATTAAAGTAATTCATCATAAAAGCGTTTATCCAAATAAATTGCATTGCACATACCTTTTTGGAATGATCATTATAGCTTTCACACTATACCAATAACAACATTAGTCACATTATATTAACAATATAGTAATCTACTTAACACATTTATACTAAATGTGTTAAGTCTCAAAATCATATAAAAGATTACATCTATGCAGGTTTGTACTTACCTCAATGACCATACACACAACTCTAACACTTTCCTTTTTCTCAAAGTTCTTCAATTTCCAAATTAGAGCAATTCACCTTCTTTACAACACCTAATCCAACAATGATACAATACATCAATTCCAATACAATTTATCACTTAATAATCTCATCTAATACCTTTATAACATACATTACAACCCAACACCTCATGTTAGAGCCCACGGCCGTGGCCACCTCAACCCCCCACGGGCGTGGGATAAAGAAGAATTCTGCCACTCATGTTCCTATCCTCCACGGCCATGGCTTCAAATAACTATGAATGGCCACGGCCATGGCACCCAAGGCCACGGGCGTGGCATCCAGAAGGCTACTGCCTTCGGCTAAAATCTCATTCCAAAGCCCAAAAATTCCAACAAACATCAACCACATGAAGATCAATGAAAATAATTAAGCAAACTCAAGTTAAACATCATTTATCCCTTCAAAACACTAAAACAATCTCAACTCCAACACTTCCAAAATCAACAACAATTTAACTTCTTAAATTATAATCAATTCCAACACTTATCAACACAACACAACACATCTAATCATAATCTCAACCAATCATAACCCAATTCAAACACAACTTCAAAAAGAACAAAGGAAAACAAGAGAACACTTACCAAATTTGTTGAATTTCACAAATCTCCAACTTAATTTCTTGATTCTCCCCTCAAATTTTGATTTTAGAAATCAAAACACTTCCTTTGCTCTTTTCCCCCTTTGATAGCCGGCCACCACAATTGAGAAGAAAAGAAATAAAGCCAAGTCAAACTTCTCTTCTTCTTTAATTCTCCACCATACAATTCTAACATCACAATTACTTAAATGCCCTCAACCATTTAACTTAACCTTTCTTTTTCTTATATGCCCTTTATAGTAATTTCACATATCACAATAAAAATCTCTTCTTACTTTGACTCTCCATTTGACCAATTTATATGTTATATATACTACAATATGCACAACATATACATTCCCTTAACATCACCATTTCTTTGCAAAAACATATATATCTTTAATTCCAATCAAACAACAATTATATTCAACACTTCTAGGGCATACATTGGGATATTACAATTCTCTCCCCCTTAAATAATTTCATCCTCGAAATTATCAGTACTATAATAATTCCTTCTTAATAAAATACTATCTTAATTTCCATATGAAGTTAATTATGTGCTTAAGTTATTATATCATCAAATCATATAACTTCAACTCTCTCCTTAGAGTTAATCAACTTCTTTAAATTCTTTAACTCATCATTCTATATGTTTCTATATCTTATTACTTCCTTGATCAACATCCAAAAAGAACTCATTACATTTCCTATTAATGTCTCTGTACAAGAATCAGATCATTTTATAGTATACTTACATTCCTTCCAATCTTTATATTTAATATATTTTGTTCCTTCACTTCTTTATAATTACTCTCTCAACTTTTAACCTCAATAATCACTGGTTATATCTGAGCATTAATTATCCCGTCATTACAATCACTGTCTAAAAAGACATTTATCAAACCTCACTGGATAACAAAATCTTTAATTTTCATAAATTGAGTTACTTCTTTAGCATGCTTTTGATTTAACTTACATATTAATACATTACTTTTCAGCTTATTTAATAAATAACCACTCTTCTCCCTTATTATTATAATTTATAACTACTATAACTCCATTCATATATGTCCCATCACACTTTAACATTATTACATCATACACATTATCATGTAAATAATTACACTCTTAATACAACTGTACATATTAAATCTCAATAATAATTCATCATTTTAGCCAAAACCAGATCACTTGATCTATTTGTCACAATATACCCACATTCCAATCTTGTCCAATTCCAACCAACGATTAACTTATTTAACTTATCATGAAATTTCACCCTATTCATAAATGTATATATATAACTTAATTACATTAGAGCGAACTTACATTCAATTTCTGATCACTTCCGATCCATATTCAATCAAATTATCATAATAACAAATCATTTCAAATTATCTTTGAATATACACATAGTTTGTTCTCTACTATCTTATTATAATTCCCACCAATTCTCATAATAATTTTATACCATATTTACTATATATAGTTTATTCACTTAAACCTCAATTTCCTTCATTCATATTATTGTTATATTTATTTGATTACCTTTTTGGTCATATTTTCCATAACTCAAAACATTTCCATAATTTCCTTTTTCTTTCTTTACCTTCATAAATATAACCAAATTCTTAACATAAAAATGATAAGGTACAACCTTATCCATCACAACTTTTAACTATACTTCTCAAACAAAATTCCAATCTCACCAAATCTGTATTACAATCATATCATTCAAGACCCAAATCCATGGATAACAAATTAATCGATCCAATATACTGAACAAAACATATGGCCTTAAGAGATTAATATTCAAGCCTGGAACTTTCAAACCAATTCTAGTCTTATATAATTTTATTCTCAATCTTTATAGATACAAAACTAAGGTGTATCTCAAAAATTACATAATCCTTCTTTACATTTTTTTTTAATACCAGAAATTGACACATTCCAACTCCGTTTCAAACCAATTTGCACTTGATTATATGATTTTTATTAGCTTCAATTATGTTTCCACCATATTACTATATACATATTCAATCATATGCAGTTTCCACACAATTTCTATTCGTCACTTCATTACAAATCCATTTACAATTTCTTTTAATATATAATTACATAGAACTTTCCATATGTGAATATTTTTGTAACTTTAAATATCATATGATCATCGAGTTCAACGCTCCTTATAACAATTTCCACTGTCCAATATTACTCAAGTCCATTCCATTCTCACTTCCATCGCATAATTTATTTAGTTTTTCACAGTTCAAGACCTAATCTTTCTTAGGTCCATAAATACATACAACATCGTTTCCATATCACTAAGTCTATAATTAAACCACATACATATTTATAGGTCACCTTTATAATGTGATTCACAAAAAAAATTCATTTCACATATCATTTACATATATACACTTAATTATTTGTTCATACTTTCAATACAAATTTAATGCTTATCATTTTCTTAAATCTGCTACCACATGCAATACCATTTTCAATATTATCCAAAAATGCAATTACATAAGATAATAAACACATCCTATACACATTCATAATGTTTCTTACTTTTCACATTCTTCACATGTATACACATAATTATGCAATCTTATTAAATTTCTCGTTGACATATCATCTTACAAATGTAATATTTATTACTTTCCTTTGAACATTATCATTCTCATTCTTCCAATATGATGTAAAGTATTTATTCACACTACAAATATGTATATTCTGACTATACTAACATTTCACATCCGTCTTGGTCACATTACCAATGTGACATCTCTTTCACTTTCGTCTTTAAAAGCATTTAATATACCTCCACATCCATTTTTACCCTTTGCAGTAAAATGACTTAAAATAGCTCATTTTCATTTGCTTATCCACTTCTCTTTTTGCTTCAAAACAAATTCTCATACTATCAATCATATTACTCAATTCATAATACTTTCATATGCAATAATAGTCATTTCACCTAGCTCATGTATTGAGTATACATTAAACCATCAATATTCCAATAATCTTTATCAAATTCCACTAAAACTTTAACTTTTCAACTTACCACTTCGCTTAAACTTCAAATTGGTCAATCCATCTTTTCTTAATATCACTTTAACAACATAATACATATATATATCACAAAGCAATATCAAAACATATAATTTTCACAATTATCAAGCTTATTTCAAAAATCTCAAATATCACATTTTACCATAAGCTTTCACAGTATCCAAACATCTCACATTTCTAACATTGAATTCACAATGTTTGCATTTAAATGACAAAACCAATTTATATTCTTACTTAACCAATATCATCTCTTTCCTTTAAACAAAACCTTAACTTAATATATATATACCCCAAACTTTATCTAGTCACACTTTGTCTATACTAATTAACTTATTCAATATTTCACCATACTCTCCTCATTTAGTAACATATCTTTCAACATTAACAATCCAACAATATTTCCTCTGGCGAGCAATTCCAACATAAACTTTATTATAAAGAGGTTCAAAGTATAGAGGAAAGAGTACATACTTAAATCTTGATTTTAATTTCAACTCATTTTCAACTTTATTCTTTTTCTTTTTATTTCTATATATGTCAAACACATATCAATAATCAAACTTTTTACTTATAAATTCCATATCATTTCTTTATATTACTATCATCTTTCAATTATCAACATTTCAAAATTTGTTTTCATATACAATCTCATTTAAGTACCATCATCTATCTAGTATAATTCAAATACATCACAAATCACATATTGCCACGTTGGAGACCAACCTAGGTATGAATGCATATGCATGTATTACCAATTGCATTTCAAAACTCTTCTTTTTAATTCTTTTTAAACTCTTCAAAAATTCTCTTTTTAGTTTCACTTAAGCCGAGAATCTCAAACCTAAGCTCTGATACCAAAATAATTGTAACACCCCAATACTCCATATAAGTACTATATATATACCTGGTATACATACAGTAAGTATATACAGTATAAGGATGTCACTTTTCGTCTCATTTTAAAAACTTTTAACATAATTCAAAACACAATACATTAATTTAAAGAACATTTTCAAATCATTATATTCTTAATGATCTTACGTATATATCATAATCTTATTTTTATTAAAACTTCACTTATACATATACATATACTCTTGTCAGAAATACATCATAAATAATAATTATACATGTATGCATCACCCTCTAGTTGGTCTCGACAACTCTTATTCTTCTCGTGGCATAACGAAAGACTTCATATCTTCCACACAGACACCTGCACGAATACACATCCGCGCTAAGCCCGAGAGCTTAGTAGTACAAATATAACATATAAACATACCTTATAGAAATTCCACGTATTAATAGTTTCTTATCATGTTTTTCATTTCTGATTGCACCTTTCATTTATCTCGATTACATTCACATATTACATATATATATATACAAGTCATTTACACCAACCATAATCCATTAATAATACTCATAGTCAACATATCAATACACACATTATGTGTCATTGTAATATCCCAATGTGTGCCCTAGAAGTTGGATACAATTGTTGTTTTGATTTGAATTAAATGTATATATGTATTTGCAAAGGAAATGAGAGTGTGTTAAGAGAATGTATATGTTGTGTATATTGTAATATATATAACATATAAGTTGGTCAAATGAGAAGTCAAGGTAAGAGGATATTTTAATTGTGAGAAGTGAAATTACCTAAATGGGCATATAAGAGACAAAGGTTAAGTTAAATGATTGAGGGCAATTAGGTAATTGCTTGGTTAAATTGCTTGGTGGATATTTAAAGAAGAAGAGAAGTTGAATTTGTATTGTTTTTCTCTCTTCTTTGTTGGTGTGGCCGGCTATCAAAGAGAAAGAGAGAGCAAGAGAGGTCTTCTAAATCCTAACATCAAATTGAAGGAGGAAGCAAAGGATTAAGTTAGAGATTGGTGAAATTTCTTCAATTGAGGTAAGTTCTCTTGTGATTTCTTTGCTCATTTGAATTTATGTTGGTGTTGTGGATTGAAGTTGTGTTTGAGTAAGTGTTTGTTTGACTTTAAGAATGTTTAAGAGTGTTTGATTAGAATGATTATGGGTTTTGAGGATGGATTGAGGAAAGGAGTGAGTTGGTTGGAAGAAATAATGTTGTACATGTGGTTAGGGTTTGTGATGAGATGTGTGATTTATGTTTGTTGTTTGTGTGTGAAGTTGATTATGTGTTGTTGATGAATATTGTGTTAAACTTGTGAAATATGTGTTTAGAACATTGATTGTATCCATTTGAGTGAGTTTGTGTTGTATATAAAGTGTTGGAACGCAATTGAAAGAGAGTTGGTTTTGGTTAGGGTTTTGTTAATGAGTGACACGGCCAAAACCAAAGGAGAGACACGGCTAAGCCAAGGAGATTTTGGCCGTGTTGGATTGATTCTGGAGAGACACGGCCGTGTCTCATGGCCGTGTTTGCTACTGCCAAAATTCAATTGAGAGACACGGCCACAAGCTTGGCCGTGTCCCTCAAGTGAGCTGCCCGTGTCTCACAAATGGTTTAGTTAAAATGTTTGTTCTTTGCTCTTTATGCAATGTTGTGATTCTTTAAGGGTCTCTTTGTACCTATATATGAATAATGAACATTCTAAATACCTTAAAACAAAAATGATTCAATGAAATGCATATGGAAGATCATAATCTATGAACAATGTTATGTTCTATGCATTGTGAATCATGTGAATGATAGTATGTTATATGAACAATGTGACTAATATTATGACTTGTATAGTGTGGAAGAGATGAGGATCATCCAAAAAGGTATATGCAATGCAATTCATTATGATAAATGTTTTACTAATGAATGGTATCAATGTGTCTTGAGAAAGGATGAAATGTGATATCATCATGGTTGATAATAATGATTGAAATGTTATAAAGGAACATGTTGTTTATATGATGATGAATTTAAGATACATGTGCAAAGAAATTGATTATGTATGCTCAAATAATGAAGTGTATAATGTTAATTGAGACATAAAGAGATGTAGAATTAATGTTTTGAGTTATAATGATGTGAATGATATGATTGAATAATGGTATGTTGTTTAGTTAATGTAATTGATGTTGCACATTATAATGATGATTCAAATGTGATATGAAGCCATTGTGATTGGCTATGATGATTTAAATGAGTGGTAAAGCCATTGTGATTGGCTATGATGATTCAAATGTGATGTGAAGCCATTGTGATTGGCTATGATGATTCAATTGTGAATGAAATGGATAATGAAATAATAAATGAATTGTGGGGCTAATGTGTTATTCCATTTTCAGAGTTTGTTGTTGGTGGCATGCCTAATGATGGTAACAATCTCTTGAAGTTAGGTTGGCTAAGTCCTTGAAGCCTAATTGAGATGTTACAACCCTTGAAGCTAGGTTGGATTGGTTCTTGAAGCCAAGTTGGGTTGATGCTTAGCATGCTTTGCTCCCCTTGAAGCTTGGTTGAATCTAATCCTTGAAGCCTAGTTAGGTCTATGATAATGATAAATGTGATGATTGAACCAAAGCATTACTCTGAAAATTGAATGGCATATTAGTATCGTTTGGGCCCGAGTCTGTCGTTGTTGTCAATAGGATATATAAATGTTGTAATAAACGAGTAATGAGATTTATGGTTGAATTGGTTGGAAATGTGATTCATGATTTGTGAATTGTGAATAAAATAATGACATGAAATGATATGTAATATGTACATTGAATTATTGCTTGTGAGAAGTAATGTTGGATCGGTGATTGGTGATAATGATATGATATGTGATTGGTGATAATGATATGATAGGTGATTGGTGATAATGATATGGGTATTACTATGTTGATGGTGATTATTAATGATGAATTAGGGTTGGTGAAAATAATATGTATATGTTGTATGAAATTTGTTAAGATATGTGAAAGATGCAATTTAAAAAGGAAAATATGATAAGAAACTAACGGTACGTCAAATTAATATGTCATTATATGTTAGTATTTTTATAATGTATGTTTATATGTTATATTTGTATTACTAAGCTCTCGAGCTTAGCGCGGATGTATAATCGCGCAGGTATCTTGGTGGAAGATATGAAGTCTTTTGTTACGCCACAAGAAGAGTAAGAGTTTGTCGAGACCAACTAGAGGGTAATGCATACATGTTTAATTTTAAGTATGATGTATTTCAGATGAGTGAATATTTATATGTATAAATGGAGTTTTAATTAAGACAATGATTTTGTAAATGATATTTAAATTAACGTAATATGGTTTGAACTCGGTTGCAGGTTTTTAAAAGGTAACATCAAGTGGCATCTTTATACTTTATATACTTACTGTATGTATACTAGGTATATGTACAGTACTTATATAAGGTATCGGGGTGTTACAGTCATACTTCATAACATTACTTTATTCACAATTTACCATTCATAAATCACATTTTCCACATAGACAATCATTAGTAACAACAACAATCCATCACCAAGAATCACAACCAATATATCAATACCCACATTACATATCATATCAATCATGACTCACACTACCAATGAGGTCAACTATAGATCCCATTACTCATTTCTTTCCACACTTGTATATCACATTGACAACAAAGACAGACTCGGGCCCAAAAGACACTACTTCTTAAATGTATAAAACCCTAATTCATTCCAATTTTCTAAAATCTTTACAGTAGCTTAAATAATAAAAACAATAATAATTCTAAAATCCCAAAACCCTAAAATTTAATTAAAGATCTCTAAAATTGAGACATAAACCTAAATTTGTATCTTTATTGCTTTAGTTAAATTTAGATTTGATTATGTATTTTATTTTATGTTTTGATGGTTGATTTATTTAATTTCAATGCTTGATTTATTTAATTTACCATGGATGATTGTTTTCTTTACTTTTATGATTATTATTTGTTTGTTTTAGTATTAAAAGTGTAAGAGGTATGTTTCCACTTTGTGGGCACCTCATTAGTTAAATATCATGTAATTTAAATAGCTTTTTATTTTGGACCAATGTAAAGGACATGTTTCTACCTTTCGGTGGGTGTCCTATTTAGTTTAGACATGGATGATGTAAAGACATGTTTCCATCTTCGGATGGGTGTCCATTTATTTGCTTTGTTTGGACATTGCTTTGATTTTAATATAATGATGCTTTATTTTAGTTATTGCATGTAATATGGATAATATTATTATATTTAAGAATTTTATAATTTTAAGAACTGCAAAGGAGGTCGGTTCCAAAGAACTAGGCGTTGTGGGGGGTGCTGGGCCATTTCTCACCTTCCCCACGCATACCTAACTTTTTAAACCCATTAGGGGGTTGGGGATTCCATAGGAATCGAGTCATCCACCCCTTTCTTTTTTTTTGACCGTCCAGGTGGCGACTCCATTTTTTTCGAGCTTAGGCCCGTGTTCTCTATGGCCCCCAGCCTAAACAATGCCGAAGTCTCAATAGAAGCCATGCTAGCCCAAGCAAATGAGTCAGGGATTGAGCATGTAGTTTACTATTTGAGTAGAAAGCTCCTACCTTATAAAATTAAGTATAATATCAATGAAAAGACCTGTATAGCCATAGTTTGGTCTTCTAAGAAGTTGTGGCGTTACTTTCAATCTTATAGTGTGCAAGCAATTTCTAGGTTGGATCTAATGAAGTACTTAAGGGAGACACCCTCTTTGATTAGGAAGTATGATCGATGGTTGATAATATTAGAAGAATTTGAGATTGAGTATGTAACTAGGAAATTTGTAACACCCCAATACTCCATATAAGTACTATATATATACCTGGTATACATACAGTAAGTATATACAGTATAAGGATGTCACTTTTCGTCTCATTTTAAAAACTTTTAACATAATTCAAAACACAATACATTAATTTAAAGAACATTTTCAAATCATTATATTCTTAATGATCTTACGTATATATCATAATCTTATTTTTATTAAAACTTCACTTATACATATACATATACTCTTGTCAGAAATACATCATAAATAATAATTATACATGTATGCATCACCCTCTAGTTGGTCTCGACAACTCTTATTCTTCTCGTGGCATAACGAAAGACTTCATATCTTCCACACAGACACCTGCACGAATACACATCCGCGCTAAGCCCGAGAGCTTAGTAGTACAAATATAACATATAAACATACCTTATAGAAATTCCACGTATTAATAGTTTCTTATCATGTTTTTCATTTCTGATTGCACCTTTCATTTATCTCGATTACATTCACATATTACATATATATATACAAGTCATTTACACCAACCATAATCCATTAATAATACTCATAGTCAACATATCAATACACACATTATGTGGCATACTTCATAACATTACTTTATTCACAATTTACCATTCATAAATCACATTTTCCACATAGACAATCATTAGTAACAACCACAATCCATCACCAAGAATCACAACCAATATATCAATACCCACATTACATATCATATCAATCATGACTCGCACTACCAATGAGGTCAACTATAGATCCCATTACTCATTTCTTTCCACACTTGTATATCACATTGACAACAAAGACATACTCGGGCCCAAAAGACACTAATATGTTATTCAAAGTTCAGAGTCCCTGTTTTGATTCAATATCACAATCATCAAGCCTGTAGGAAATATATATCATATCTCTATCCATGGATAGCGTAACAGACCCAGTCTCTTGGACCATCAACTCATTAACATGAGGAGATCCTCAACCCGGCTAGACTGTTACTAATTTTCAATTGGAAATCAGCTTACGGGCCATCCCATTTCGCCTATCCAATGGTTCATAATCATCACATTTCACATTTATCAACTGGAACCAGCTTACGGGCCATCCCATTTCGCCTATCCAGTGATTCATTTCAATTGGAATCGGTTTACGGGCCATCCCATTTCACCTATCCAATGATTCATAGGCATGCCATAAAAAACAGGACTCTGAAAGCTGAATCAACACATTAGGCACACAAACATTTCATTTATTTCATATTTCATTTCATTACTCATTTCACAATTCACAATTCATTGATTATTTCATCATCAATACCATTTTAATTTCTCCTCAACATCTAGGCAAACATGCCTCATTTCTTTCAATTGATTCATCATAGCCAATCAAAATGGCTTCATATCACATTTGTCTCAACCCATAATATAATATTTCATTATTCAAGTATCTATAATCAATTACCTCATCACCTCATTCGCATTATACATATAGCATCATTGCTATAACATTACAAAGTACATTATTCATATAGCACAATACAGTTCACAAGATTCACAATGCATAAAACATAACATTGTTCATATAGTATCATATGCATCATCATTACTATACACAAACATATCATGTACATTATTTTCATTCAGCACATTAGTTTCACCTCTCTTTATATCTCCATTTACATTAAAGTAATTCATCATAAAAGCATTTATCCAAATAAATTGCATTGCACATACCTTTTTGGAATGATCATTATAGCTTTCACACTATACCAATAACAACATTAGTCACATTATATTAACAATATAGTAATCTACTTAACACATTTATACTAAATGTGTTAAGTCTCAAAATCATATAAAAGATTACATCTATGCAGGTTTGTACTTACCTCAATGACCATACACACAACTCTAACACTTTCCTTTTTCTCAAAGTTCTTCAATTTCCAAATTAGAGCAATTCACCTTCTTTACAACACCTAATCCAACAATGATACAATACATCAATTCCAATACAATTTATCGCTTAATAATCTCATCTAATACCTTTATAACATACATTACAACCCAACACCTCATGTTAGAGCCCACGGCCGTGGCCACCTCAACCCCCCACGGGCGTGGGATAAAGAAGAATTCTGCCACTCATGTTCCTATCCTCCACGGCCATGGCTTCAAATAACTATGAATGGCCACGGCCATGGCACCTAAGGCCACGGGCGTGGCATCCAGAAGGCTACTGCCTTCGGCTAAAATCTCATTCCAAAGCCCAAAAATTCCAACAAACATCAACCACATGAAGATCAATGAAAATAATTAAGCAAACTCAAGTTAAACATCATTTATCCCTTCAAAACACTAAAACAATCTCAACTCCAACACTTCCAAAATCAACAACAATTTAACTTCTTAAATTATAATCAATTCCAACACTTATCAACACAACACAACACATCTAATCATAATCTCAACCAATCATAACCCAATTCAAACACAACTTCAAAAAGAACAAAGGAAAACAAGAGAACACTTACCAAATTTGTTGAATTTCACAAATCTCCAACTTAATTTCTTGATTCTCCCCTCAAATTTTGATTTTAGAAATCAAAACACTTCCTTTGCTCTTTTCCCCCTTTGATAGCCGGCCACCACAATTGAGAAGAAAAGAAATAAAGCCAAGTCAAACTTCTCTTCTTCTTTAATTCTCCACCATACAATTCTAACATCACAATTACTTAAATGCCCTCAACCATTTAACTTAACCTTTCTTTTTCTTATATGCCCTTTATAGTAATTTCACATATCACAATAAAAATCTCTTCTTACTTTGACTCTCCATTTGACCAATTTATATGTTATATATACTACAATATACACAACATATACATTCCCTTAACATCACCATTTCTTTGCAAAAACATATATATCTTTAATTCCAATCAAACAACAATTATATTCAACACTTCTAGGGCACATTGGGATATTACAATTCTCTCCCCCTTAAATAATTTCGTCCTCGAAATTATCAGTACTATAATAATTCCTTCTTAATAAAATACTATCTTAATTTCCATATGAAGTTAATTATGTGCTTAAGTTATTATATCATCAAATCATATAACTTCAACTCTCTCCTTAGAGTTAATCAACTTCTTTAAATTCTTTAACTCATCATTCTATATGTTTCTATATCTTATTACTTCCTTGATCAACATCCAAAAAGAACTCATTACATTTCCTATTAATGTCTCTGTACAAGAATCAGATCATTTTATAGTATACTTACATTCCTTCCAATCTTTATATTTAATATATTTTGTTCCTTCACTTCTTTATAATTACTCTCTCAACTTTTAACCTCAATAATCACTGGTTATATCTGAGCATTAATTATCCCGTCATTACAATCACTGTCTAAAAAGACATTTATCAAACCTAACTGGATAACAAAATAGGACAACCCTTAAAAAGACATTTATCAAATCACTCAAAGAGAAACTTATCCCTTTAGCCAAAAAGTTGAAATTTAGGACAACCAATAATATGGTGGAGTACGAATCATGTATCTTTGGTTTGGAAACCCTAATGATTATGAAGGTGGATAAGGTGGAAGTTTTAGGCGATTCATTGCTAGTAGTATCCCAAGTACATGGAGAGTGGGAGTTGAAAGAAGAAAAATTAAAACCATACCACCGGTACTTGACCATGATGAAGAAGAACTTTAAGGAGTGTAGGTTTATACACCTATCAAGAGAAGAAAATCAGATGGTTGATGCCCTAGCCACATTGACTTTGGTATGGGAAAATCCTGTCAACTTATTCCTCAAGCTTCTGATTTTGACCAGTTTATCAACTCCTTGCTATGATAAGACCATGCTGCGTGGTATGATACTATAAGATGATTTTTAGAGGAAAGGGAATACCGTCGGGGGAAACAAAGAAAGAAAGAAGAGCCATAAGGCGGTGGTCTTATCAATACATCACCTTTTATAGAGAGTTATATCGAAGATAGCCAGATGGGGGTGCATTTGAGATGCTTGAGGAAGCCTAAAATGGAGCATATCATGTCAGAAATACAAGCGGGAAGTTATGGTCCATACATGAGTGGTTTGGCCCTAGTTAAGAAGATAATTCTACAAGGTTACTAGTGGTTGACTATGGAGAAAGATTGTATAGAGTTCGTAAAGAAGTGCCAATAATGTCAGATGTATGGTAACTTGAATCACATGCCTCTTGAAGAATTGCATTCAATGTCTTCACCCTGGCCCTTTGCCACTTGGGGTATCGACATTATAGGAGAGATACATCCGACAGTCTCAAACGGTCACCGTTTCATTGTAGTAGAAGTAGATTATTTTTCATAGTGGGTCGAAGTCGAATCCTTCAACAAACTGGGAGCAAGTCAAATGGCTAGATTTATTGAAAAAAACCTCATCTGTAGGTATGGGGACCCGTATAGTGTGATATCAAACAATGGGGTACAATTTTAAGGAGCAGTTAAGGATTTATTCTCAAAGTACCAAATCCATCATCACCGATCCTCTCCTTATAGACCAAAGGCTAATGGTGCTGTAGAAGCAACAAACAAGACAATTAAGTAAATTCTGTCCAAGATGACTAGGACATATAGGGATTGGTAAGAGATGCTTCCTTTTGCTTTGTGGGGATATAGAACAAGTGTGCAAACACCGACTGGAATGACACCGTTCTCTTTGATTTACGGGATGGAAGCATTATTGCCAATTGAAATTAGATCAAGTCATTAAGAGTGGTCTTGGAAGCTGAACTGTCTGAAATAGAATGGGTAATGAGCAGGTACATGCAGCTAGCTTTACTAAAAGAGAGAAGGTTAAAGGCACTGTATCATCATCAACTGTATCAAAGGAAGATAGCTCAGGCCTACAATAAAAGGGTTAAGATCAGAAAAAAGAAAACTCAGAGTCGGGGATTTTGTGTTGAAACAATGTAAGCCTAATGTATCTGATCCAAGAGGGAAGTTTAGGCCTAGCTGGGAAGGGCGATATGTTGTGAAGCAAGTCATGAATAAGAGTGCAGTGAAGTTATCAGACATGGACAGGAACAAGTTTAGTGAGCCAGTAAACATTGACAGGTTGAAGAGGTTTTATGTATGAAAAAAAAGAAAGAAGCTCGCTAGGTTGAAAACCCAAAAAGGGCAGCTTAGGCAAAAGTAAGAGCAATCAGCTAGTTCCGAAAATCTGAAAGGGCGGCCTAGGCAACAATTAGTGCTAAATGAGAGAAAATCGTCAATTAGAAAACCCGAAAGGGCTAGTTGGCAACAGGAGTGATCTTGTGTATGCTGGCTTTATGTTTGGTTGTTCCCCAATTTAATAAAACAGAATTAATATTAAAATTGTTTTATGTGCACTGTTATAAGTATTTGACCACATATGGATGAAATAAATAAACACAACAGCAGAAGGTGATGTAAAATTATAAAAGGAAAAGAAGCATCTTTTATTACTTTTATTATTATTTTTTTATCCTAACAATATACTTTCTAAATTGACAAATGTAAAATCTATGGCAGACGATAAGTGTAACGTGCAGGCCAGCTTTGCTTCAGCCGATCCAAGTAGGCTTCAGGCAAGCAAGGCATGTCTAAATCGGGAGTGGAGTCAGAATCGCGAGGCTCAGCTTCATACTGACGGCTAAGCCGGCGAGGGTCATAGCAAGTACCTCGACGAAGAGCAGCAAGAGGAACATACATCAAGTATGTCCGCATGGTGATATGTGAAATCTTCCACCAAGGTACCAACCAACGGATGTTGACTTCAGCGCGTGAATGGATCCAGTCAACCCAGTCAGCATATGAAGAAGCAAGATGGAGTAGTCTCCTAGCAGAATGATGCCGTGGCAGATATTTGGCAAAATCCATGGATGGAGTATCAAGCAAGCAGAGACGCTCCTAAAGCCAAATATGTGAGGAAAAATTAAATTTAAAAGAAAAAAGTCTGCTAAGTTGAAAACCCGCAAGGGCAACTTAGGTAAAAATTAAGACAGCTCGCTAGTTCTGAAAACCCGCATGGGCGGACTAGGTAAAAATTATAGCAATAAAATAAAAAAAAAGAAAAAGAAAGAGAAAACCTAAATTGAAAATCCAAAAGGGCAGTTTAGGTAATTACCTGAAGCAACAATGGACTCTCGGTCAGTCTCTTTAACCATCCTAATTTAAGTTGGTCTAATCCAACTAAAGTTTTGGCTAAGATCACGAGTATCGGTGACAAGCCTCCATCCATTTGGTCTATGATATCTAATACTCGTGGATCAATATTGCCAGCAGAGGAAACAAGCAAGAATTGGCCAAGAAAGAAAAGACAAAGTATACGTCCCCATGCCTTAGTAGGAGCCAAATGAGAGAGACAAAAATCAATCAAGGGAGCAAGTAGAATTTTCTCACCTCTCTTCAACTATAGAACTTCGGGTTTTGAAAGTTGAAATAACATTTGCATCTTTTGTTGAGTCTTGAAAATCAATATAGGTAACACCATTTGTTAATTATTTGGATATACAAGGATGGCCTCAAATTCTTCAATCAATGGATATATTTCAAAGTCATTAATTTTAAATGTCCTGGAATTCACAATCCAGAAAGAAGCCATGGCATGTAAAAAAGAATGGTTCAATTTAACATTTTGAAAACACTTTAAAGTATCAATCTTTGACAAAGATATTTGTTTTCAATGAATGGCATTCATATTCTTAAATAGAATTTTTATTTTCTTCAAATGGAGTTCGGTCATCGTGGAAGGCTGAAGGAAAATCAGAATTGTTAAAAGGAGTATTTACGTTGAAGTAGAAAATTTGTTGGCTTCTGTATGAAATTCTGGCATGAAAAGTGATTTATATAGGATGATTATGCTATTCCAAAATTGATAAGGAAAAGAATGAGACAAAGATGCATGAGGAAAAGGAATTTGCAACAAAAGGATCTTAAATTACCACGTTGCATTTGGTTTTGTAGTGATACTATGTAAATGTTAAATATGAAGAAGAAAGTATAATAATTATATCGTAGTAATAATCATAAAAAAAAGAAAAAAAAAGAGAGAAAAAAAGTTGCAGTAAAGGTCAAAATTATATATTGTAATTATCATTCTTATGCTTCTTATATATTGATACAATATTTATACATCACTAAGAAGGAGGTGGTAGATCATCGAATAAAGCTCGGAAAAAATCATCGCCTGTTGGAGGAGGAGGAGCAAATCACCCGTCTTGAGTCCGGCCGAAGTAGGAGCACCAGAATCTCTATTACCTTGAAGTTCATATCTGTAACGGTCCTCATCTAAATTAAACGAAAGGATCTCATGGTTATTAGTTTGGGGGCCTCTAGATGAAGAAGCACCAGAATCTCTCATCCCCTAAAATCGGAAGTGTTGAAAATTTTGCTCTAATTGATGGTACAAATTTTCAAAATGGGAGACCTATTAACGACTAGCGACCAACTCTTCTTGAGGTTTCTTATTTTGCTCTTCAAGCATCCGCTATGAGCCATAAAGGAAAAGAGTAAGAGCATACATAATCATGCATACATATAGCATAAATTACCACAGAATAAGAAAACTTACCAAGTAATTGATATCAATACCCTGTGGATGAGATGGCATATCGGGAGGACTAGAATGAGCAAATGAAGGAGTGGTAAAAGAAGGTCCAGCCTCATGATCAAATGCACCAGCAACCTACAAAAATAATTAAAAAAGGTCAAAATAAGATAAGAAAGAAGCGATTGCAATAGGAAAATGGTGAAAGTTTACCCAAGAAGTGCTAGCCCCGAGATGTGGAACAAACTCTGCTCCCTCTCCATGATGCTCCTCTTCATCTCTATCTTCATTTTCTTCAGAAATTTCCCGTACACCAACAGGAGATACGTCAAAGTTCAAAAGCCCAATTTGAATAAACTGGGTATAAGATGCACTCGGTGGATAGAGAAATGTTTCAACATCATAACCATGCCGGGCCAACCACCATGCATTTTCCGGTATTGATGTAATATTTAAAGTATACTCTGGGCAACGCATCGAGATCCTCCTCTGCTCTGGACCAAGAAACTACTCATATACTCTCTCTCCGAGAAACTAGCCACTAGACACAGGGTCGACAATGACTCGGCGAGTATGTTGAAAAAGGCAGTGCAGCATTCATGGAGGAAGTCCAGTTTGTCCGCTCTTTTGGGTTCCACCAAGACAAATTCACCTACAAAAAGGCATAAGATAAGTAAACTTTATATAAATTTTAAAAGTATACTAATGTTATCTTACCTGATCCCAGGTTATGCACATGGTGAGAGCCGGGAACTTCTACATGCTCTGAAAACCAAAAATTTAATCTCGAATACCTGACTCTCTCACGGGAAATACCAAGCACCCTCAAAAGATTATGCTCATATGCCCATGCCTACAACAATAATAAAAAATAAAATTCATACAAGAATAAGAATGGAATTGACATTGGTGGAAGAAGAGTACCTCGACAACCGCCATAAAGTCAACAAAAGACTTCTTATTTTGGCAAATTTTGTCAAGTCCATGGTAAAGACAGGCAAGACCAGCTTCATCCCAGCCCTAAAGTGGTACCATCCTCATATAAGTAAGGGTCCTCAACACTGACAAATGGATGGCGTATTCGGTACGGCCTAAAAAGGTCGACTCGAGCAAATACAACAAAAATCCTCCAGCATACTGTTGGGCTGTGTCTCTATGAACCCGTCCTTCGTAGTTCATCCAATAACTATGAATTAGCTCAATTTTTATCTTGAAAGGTCCTTTAAATGATGGTTCCATACCAATTAATTGTTGAATTTCTTCAAATGTCAGAATATCATTGGTAAGAGGAACCGAAAGACCATCATACCGAATGCCAGTTATAGTAGCAAAGTCAACCGGACCAATTGTCATTTCTCCAATGGGCCAGTGAAAAGTATGAGTTGTATCCAACCATCATTCTGCAAGTGCCTGAACATGCTCTGGTCTATCGGACACTCCTTGGATGGTAATTGCAAGATGAAGCTCTTTAAGTCGCAATCTCGAATAATCTGCCTTACCCGAGAAGGCGCTACATCATACCATTATCGGCTTTCTAGACACACCCTCCGCCCCGAATAACGCAACGATCACGCTAACACGGAGCAAGGTAAGTTAACACGAGTTAAGTATATCGTTATATAAACACCATCGACTTTTAGGCTAAATTAATTTATATTATATCTACTTAAATTCTTAAATTAATATATTTTTCCTAAATTTTCTAAAAAAAGAAAAATAAACATATTAAAAAAAGAACAAAAGAAAATAAATAAAATAAATATATTAAGAAAAAGAAAGAAAAAGAAGCAAAGAAAAAAAATGAAAAAAAATGAAAAGAAAAGAAAAGAAAGAAAAGAAAAGAAAAACAACAATAATTTGCTGTTAAAATAAATAATTACCTTGCTTTTTTTATTTGAACTACGATGAAGCGGCATCCCAGCTAGTAGACCTATATTTCCATCTTCATGCCGCGGAATAAATTCTAATAACTTAGCATTAGAATGAGTTCCTAATCTTGAAGCATGCATTTTTCCAAAACTATATGCTAAACTCTCTAAAATGAAAGGGTTATAGCTATGAATGAATAAAACGAACAAGTTTGCAGTGAATAAAATGAAGAAATTGGTTGTTTATATAGAGGAATAGCAAAGAAAAAAACAAAATTCAAAAAGTAAAATTCACTATTGATGAATAATAGGTTACTATATGCAAATAGTAGGATACTATTTATAAATAGTAGGTTACTATTTACAAATAGTAAATAAATAGTGGTGAATAAAGCATAAACAGTAACTACACAGTAAATAAATAGGAAACTCAATAGTTCAATTTAACCATTCAGATAATTAGTGTATATAAATATTTTTGCACTTTTAAAATATTTTTACACTCAGGAGGCAAGGAGAAGATATGTGCATAAAAAAATTAGCTAAATTTTTTGCAAATTACTTTAGTATACTACTGACTATAAGTATTTTTTTCAAACAATTAAAATCTCTCTTAAGTTCAGAACTTAGCACGGGTCCAGAACCTAAATTGCTCTTAGGTCGAAAACCTAAAATCTCTCTTAAGTCCAAAACTTAGCTTGGGTCCAAAATCCAAATTGCGCTTAGGTCCAGAACCTAAAATCTCTCTTAAGTCTAGAACTTACCTCGGGTCCAGAACCCAAACTACCCTTAGCTCCTGAACCTAAAATCTCTATTTAGTACAGAACTTAGCTCGGGTCCAGAACCTAAAATCTCTCTTAAGTTCAAAACTTAGCTCGGGTCCAGAACCCAAACTACCCTTAGGCCCAGAACCTAAAATCTCTCTTAAGTCCAAAACTTAGCACGGGCCCAGAACCCAAATTATGCTTAGGTCTAGAACCTAAAATCTCTCTTAAGTCCAAAACTTAGCTCGGGTCTAGAACCCAAATTACCCTTAGGTCCAGAACCTAAAATCTCTCTTAAGTCCAGAATTTAGCTCGGGTCCAGAACCCAAATTACCCTTAGGTCCAGAACCTAAAATCTCTCTTAAGTCCAGAACTTAGCTCAAGTCCAAAACCCAAATTACCCTTAGGTCCAGAACCTAAAATCTCTCTTAAGTCCAGAACTTAGCTCGGGTCCAGAACCCAAATTACTCTTAGATCCAGAACCTAAAATTATCCTTGAGTCCAGAACTCAAACCGGGTCCAGAACCCAAAACCTCAATCATCTCAGAAAAATTAAGTCTTATTGCTTTTCACTCTCTTTTGCTGTAGTCTCAGATCATTCAAGCAGGGGGCAAACTGTAGGCCCTTAATTTTTGACCCAGTATGGTAGATTATTTTTTTTATATAGTCCAAAATAATTTTTGTGGTATTTTAATTAAATAATACTTATTTTAATAATTATTATATATAATTTTTTTATAATAACAATAATAAATAAAATAAAATAAAATAAAAATCGGCGATGAAAAAATTGGCGACGAAGTGGAATTGGCCAAGGCCAATTCACCTGCAAGAATTTCCTGCGGGAGAAACAGCCTTAGGCCATTTCCTGCAGCAAATTGGCTGGCCGCCCAGCGCCCCTCGCAAATCCTCGCAGTTTCCAGTTCGCAGCAAGTTTTTCGCCAGTGAAATTTGCCAACGCAGTTTTTTCCGAAACCAAATTCTATTTGGTTTTCGTTTCTTTTCCTAATTGGTTTTAATTTCCTTAAACAATTAGAATTAGGTTTATGATTTTTCCTATAAATAACACTTTAAAACTCATAATTAAAGGACTATGATTGGGGGATCAAACATTGGTTTTACTGAGCTAAACTTTGGGACTTTGATCAATCAAAAATTGGACTTCTGACTGAGGAAAAAAGATAGAAAACCCTAGCAAGAGATATTAGCAACAAGCAAGCAATCAATAATTCATCAAAGGCAGCAACACAGCCTTTGTTATTGTTCATCCAAAAAGCAATTTTTGGTGGAACCAATGAATGGAGGTTTGAATCTATATTTTATTTATTTCTTTACAGTAGTTTCATCATTCAAATTGGATTAATTGTTTCATCATACAATTTAATCAAAAACTTCACAAACCCTAAATTTCTCTTCTGTTTCCAAAAACCTTAAAAACCCTAAAGGGTTTCTTCTGTTTCCAAAAGCATTAAAACCCTAAATTGTTTTTCCCAACTATTTTCATCTACACCATAACTTTTTGTCCAAAATCTCCAAATGTTCTCAAATCTCCAAACCCTAGTTCTCTTTACAATTTCTAAAAATCATAATTATTTTATAAAGCTCTAAACTGTTTTCTTAAATCCTAAAACCAAATATGTTTTCTAAAATACCAAAAACCCTAACTTTTTTTAAAAACCAAAATAGTAAACCCTAAGTTTTCCTAAACCCTAATTCAGTGAACTTAAAAATCCAATCTAATAAATTTAAATCCTAAAGCCATAATCTAATAAAACTAAAATCATAATCCAGTAACCGTGAATTATAAACCCTAATGTCTTAAGATTCCAAAACCCTAATTTTATGATATCACCCTTAAACCCTAATTTGATCAACTAAAGAACCTTACTACTTCTTAAATGTATAAAACCCTAATTCATTCCAATTTTCTAAAATCTTTACAGTAGCTTAAATAATAAAAACAATAATAGTTCTAAAATCCCAAAACCCTAAAATTTAATTAAGGAACTCTAAAATTGAGACATAAACCTAAATTTGTATCTTTATTGCTTTATTTAAATTTAGATTTGATTATGTATTTTATTTTATGTTTTGATGGTTGATTTATTTAATTTCAATGATTGATTTATTTAATTTACCATGGATGATTGTTTTCTTTCCTGTTATGATTATTATTTGTTTGTTTTAGTATTAAAAGTGTAAGAGGTATGTTTCCACTTTATGGGTACCTCATTAGTTAAATATCACATAATTTAAATTGCTTTTATATTTTGGACCAATGTAAAGGACATGTTTCTATCTTTTGGTGGGTGTACTATTTAGTTTAGACATGGATGGTGTAAGGACATGTTTCCATCTTCGGATGGGTGTCCATTTATTTGCTTTGTTTGGACATTGCTTTGATTTTAATATAATGATGCTTTATTTTAGTTATTGCATGTAATATGGATAATATTGTTATATTTAAGAATTTTATAATATTAAGACCTGCAAAGGAGGCCGATTCTAATGAACCGGGCTTTGTGGGGATGCTGGGTCATTTCTCACCTTCCCCATGCGTATCCAACTTTTCGAACCCCTTAGGGGGTTAGGGATTCCATAGGAATCGAGTCATCCACCCCTTTGTTTTTCCCGGCCTGTTCAGGTGGCGACTCCATTTTCTCCTAGCTTAGGCCCATGTTCTCTAAGGCCCCGAGCCTAAACAGTGCCGAAGTCGCAAGAACCATTCCACTGGGTGTGGGGGTAAAAATCCCCGCTCACAGCATGTTTGGGTCATATTGTGTATAATTTTCATGCGACACATCTACAGTTGATCTATATCACTTGATTGTATTTGTACATGTGACTATTGATGGTTTTAGTTATAATGAGTGTGACAAAAAAAACTTCTTTAATCCTTGTGAGCATGATTTTTTACCCCATACCTGTTAGGCTCTGAGTCTTAAAGAATATGGGCCTAAACTCAAAGAATAGGAGTCATCACCTAAATGGTCCAGGAAGAAGATAGAAAGGGTGGATGACTCGATTCCTGAAAAACCCCTAACCCTTACTGGGTTTGAAAAGTTGGATATGTGTGGGGAATGTAAGAAATGACCCAGCACCCCTATAACGTCTAGTTCATTAGAACCGGACTCCGTTTTAGTTCTAAATATTATTAAATTTTTATGTTATTATAATATTACTCACATTATATGCAATTGAAATAAATAAAATTAAAAACAACCATCATAAATCAAATAATAAAATGGGCACCCATACAAGATGAAAATATACTCTTACAATGTCTGACAGTCTAAAATGCAAATAAATTAGGACATCTACTGGAAGATGAAAATATGTCCCTTATAATTATCCCAAAAATAAATTAAATAAAATAAATAAGGCATCCACAAGTTAAAATATGTCTTTTACAAATCCTTTAAAATCTAAATAATAAATACAATTCCATCATTCATAATAAAACAAATAGTTAATCATCACAAATAATAATAAAATTAGGGTTTGATAAATGAAATAAGGGTTTAATCATAACATTAGGGTTTCAGTTGATGGAATTAGGTTTTGATATTTAATTAGAGTTTTAAATGATGAAATTAAGGATTTGATATGTAATTAGGATTTTGATCCATAAATTAGGGTTTTAGCATGCAACTAGGGTTTGGATTGTAAAATGGTTTTGCTAAAAAAATTAATCAAATAAAATTCAGGAAACAATAAATCAAGATGAATATACAAAGTTAACAAATAAAGAGTATGATTAAATTAATAAATATAAGTATTAGAATTCATTACCAGCATTGTTGGCTCCACCAAATAATTATATTAAACAAAGCCTTGGCACATTCCATGTATGGAAATTGAAGTTCGGTTCTGCCTTGAAGTTATGATTAGTTTGGGTCAAATAAGCTTTTGTTGAACTAAGTACTCCTAAGATTGCTCACTGTGCTCTTGATTGTTTTTAGCTACTCTCTCTTTTGCTCTTTATCTCTTTGGTTTTTCTTTTACTCTTTTTTTGTGGTTGTTCTCGGTTGTTGTCTACTGGAAATCCTCCCCATCTTTTACTAATCCCTTTAACCCTTTTATAAGGTTAAATTAAGGTTAGATCAGGGTTAAAACTCTGGATTTAAGTAGGAAACCTTATCATTATTTGAATAAACAGGAAAAATTAAATATTTTTAGCTAGATGAACTCATGGAAAATGGGCCATAAGTCATGGCTAGTTCATCATGACTTAGGCCAAATCGGGCTGGTTTAGGGTTTTAGGGCCAATTTGGGTTTCCTAGGCTTTTAAATTGAGACAAGATTTGTTTAAGGGACTAAATTAAGGGTCTATAGTTTTGTTGCCTGCTTAAATGATCTTCAATTTGTGCAAAGAGAGCGAAAAGCACATTTTATTTGCCAGATGCCTCAATAAATCTTGATTGATCTCTAAATGCTTCAAAAAATTTGAGCTGATCTGAATGCTTCAAATAAACCCAAGATCTTAGAATGGATGCGTCAATAAATTCAAATTGATCCAAGTGCTTTAAATAAACTTAGTCCGAGAACATTGATTAAACTCATAGTCTTCTGGTGGATACTTCAATAAATTCATACTGGTTCGAGTACATCAATTAAACCCAAAGTCTTTTAGCGGATGCTTCAATAAATCTACACTAATCTGAGTACTTCAATTAAACTTGAGACCTTCAAGTGGATGCTTCCATAAATTTGAGCTTTTTAAGCAATATGTGTTAGATACTTCAAAAAACAATCTTAATTAAATTATTGATCTTCTTTAAAAAAGGTTTGGATGCTTCAAATAAACTCACAATACCTGTAAAAAATTGATTCCAAAAGTCAACACAAAATTTGGCCTTTTTTCAACTATGTACTGTGTTGGGTACCTCCTTATATACTATTGCCCCCTATATGAAAAAATATTTTTACTGGTAAAAAATAATTTTAGACATGCATAAATTTAGACCAATAATAAATATCAAGTAACTATGTTCTTGTGAGTCTGCAAAGTCAGTACTCATCCTGAAGTCCTTATGACTTTGATACAGATGAATTAATTGTCCAACTTCTTTTTTGAATTAATAATACACATATGGTCAAACCATCATCTTTTAAAAATTAATAATGCTTAAAAGTAAGTCAACAACGAGCCATCTGTCCCATTCTTTCTCCTTTACTTTATGTTTTATTTTATTATTTATACTTTACTTTTTCATAACCCAAACAAATCTCATTCTCTAAATTAAATTATTAAAATCTATTTATTTGCTTGTATATAAAAAGGAATTTAAAAATTAAATAAAAGTTTATTAGAAAAATGAAGCAATGGGGAAAATACCTAAGAAAAATTATTTCTAGGACCTATCTTGCACGTATGAAAGTAAGCAAAAAAAAAAGAAACAAACTAACTAACTAACTAATTAAAAGAAAAATTCTAGAAGGAAATAATTTAAAAGAAAATGCTGAGGAAAAAATAACTAGCCATGAGAAAAATTTATCTTGCATAAGAAAAAATTAAGAACATAAATTATAACTTATCTGCTCTATTATAGGCTGATGCCTGTGATGTCCACAATAGCAGATGTGTCTATAAGGCCCGGGAGTGGTACAATAAAGCACCACCTTTAGTTAAATGGATGATCAAAGAATGCAAGTATGAGGACTTTGTTCTGCAACTGCTTATGCAAAAGTTTGAGATTAATAGGTGTGTGATCCCAGCATTGGTATAACGGTGGATGGATACCACCTATACCTTCCAGTTACCATTGGGTGAAATGATAATTGGCCTAGTTGACTTTTTAGCTATTACAAGCATTCCATGTCATGGTCTCTAGGTCCCTTTTCTTAGATGAATCCCTAACTTATGAGCAGACTTGTCATTTTCTAGATGTCATGATGTTGTTGGAAGAACTAAATAAAATAAAACATGAACTAATATGAGATTAATGGATGGTGTACACCAGACCTGTATATGGTTAGAGAGTTGAATAGTATACTCGAAGATTCTCACTGTATTTGCTCGGGTCTCATAGACCCTTAATTTTGACCCTAAAAAAATTAGGTTCCAATTAAAATACCCTAAACAAATTTGGTCCCTATTAAAAAGACCAAACCAAGTCTAGTCTGATTTAAAAGGCTGGAAATCACTAAACCAGCTTAAGATTAATGATATATTGGCCTGCTTCATGGCCAATTCACCATGAGCCTTGGTCCATGGCCTAATAGCAATCCTAATTCTTCTTAAACTCTAATTAACTCAGATAAACAGGGGTTTTCCTAATTTATTTCAGATTGTTTAACTGAAGCATGGTTGGATGGTTTCTTTAATATTGTCTATAAAAACCAATTAACCGGAGCAATTATCATAGCCACAATTAGCAATTTAACGGCACAATTAGAAAAGAAAAGGCATTGACAAGTTACAACCCAAAAATAAAAGAAAAGACAGAGAGAGAAATCAAGAGATAGTAGCCAAATCTTGTGACAAACAACAAACAATCTTCGAATTATTTAACTTAGCCAAGAAATTTAGTTGATCCAAACTATCCAAGGATAAAAGGCAATTGAGCAATTCAAACAGTAAAGCTTGGTTCAACAAAATCATCTTAGTGGAGCCAACAACATAGGTATGGTTTTTATTAACTAATTCTATTTAGTTCTATTGATCATCTTTATTATTTAATCTTATAGAGATTATTATCCTTTTAAATTATTGGTTTGATTTTACAATCCCAATGTGAACCGGGATTTTCGCCCCCACTCCCGGTGGAATGGTTCTTGAGACTTCGGCACTGTTTAGGCTCGGGGCCTTAGAGAACACGAACCTAAGTCCAAAAAAAATGGAGTCACCACCCGGACGGGCCGAAAAAAAGAAAGGGGTGGATGACTTAATTTCTAAGGAATCCCCAACCCTCTAATGGGTTCGGAAAGTTGGGTATGTGTGGGGAAGGTGAGAAATGGCCTAGCACCCCCACAACGCCCGGTTCATTGGAATCGGCCGCCTTTACAGGTCTTAATATTATAAAATTATTAAATATATTAATATTATCAATATTACACGCAACAATTAAATTAAAGCATCATTATATTAAAAATCAAAGCAATGTCCAAGCAAAACAAATAAATGGACACCCATCCGAGGATGGAAACATGTCCTTACATCATCCATGTCTAAGCTAATAGGACACCCACCATAAGGTAGAAACATTTCCTTTACATTGGTCTAAAATATAAAAGCAATTTAAATAACATAGAACTTAATTAATGAGGCACCCACAAAGTAGAAACATACCTCTTACAACATTTGAAAATCAAAATAAATCGATAAAAGTAATTAAATAGCCATTCATCATAATTAAATCATTCATCAAAAATATATAATAAACATTTATCCATGATAAATTAAATAAATCTAGCATTGAAATTAAATAAATCAACCACCAAAGCATATAATAGACTAGATAATGAAATCTAAAAAAATAAAGCAAGTAAAGATACAAATTAGGCTTACTGTTTCTATTTAAAATTCTTTAATTAATATTTTGGGTTTTGGGACTTTAGTATTACATTTGTTATTTGTTTAGCCTACTGTAAAGGTTTATGAAAATTGGAATGGATTAGGGTTTCATGAATCAAATTAGGATTTATGGGTAACATTATGAAATTAGGGTTTTGGAATATTAAAACATTTAGGTTTATAATCCTTAGCTACTGGATTGTTGTTTTGTATTTAATGTATTGAGTTTGAATGTTTAGGTTTCTAAGGTTTTAAGGTTTTAAGAATTAGGGTTTGGGAAAACTAGGATTTACGTATTAGTTTTGAGGAAATTAGGGTTTAGGAAAACTTAGGGTTTAGATTAACTTCTTTGAGGTTTACTGTTTTGGTTTTGGAGTTGAAAAGTTTGATAAAGTAATTATGATTTTGTAAGAACTGTAAAGTTTAGAGTTTGGATATTTAACAAAACATTTGAAAATTTTGGAAAAGAATTAGAAGAAAATAGTTTAGGGTTTTAAAAGCTTTTGGAAATAGGAAAAACGATTTAAGGTTTCTAGAAATAGAAAAGTATTTTTTAGGGTTTTTGGAAATAGAAGGAAAAATCTAAGGTTTTAAGGTTTAGAAGAAATAAATTAGGGTTCTTAAGTTTTACAAGAAATAGAATTAGGGTTCTTGAGGTTTAGAAGAAATAGAATTAGGGTTCTTGAGTTTTTAAAAGAAACAAAATGAAAGATTTAAGATTTTTGGAAAACAAAAGAAACGAATTAGAGTTTTTAAGGTATTTAGAAACAGAGGAAATCATTTAAGGTTTTTGGAAATGAAGATCAAGTTATTACATATTCAAAGATCAAAGTTTTGTATGTATATTATTATGAATCAAAGAAACAAAGTTATGAATAGTTTATGATTAAGGATCAAACCTGTGTAGTTGGTTCCACCAAAATTAACTTCTGGATGAACGGAGACAAAGACAAGGTTGTTGCCTTTGATAAATTGTTGAATTGCTTGCTTATTGCTCTTTTTAAAATCTAAAGTCCTAAATTCAAAGTTCTAGTCCTCCAAGTCCAATCTCCAAAGTTCTCCTCCTTTTTTCCTCCAAAAGTTTCTCCAAGTATGATCCTTTTCACTATGATGTCTTTTAGTGTTATTTATAGAAAATTTTGAAGATTAACTCCAAATGTTTAAGGAAACTATGCTTAATTAGGAAAAGAAAATCGAAACCAAATAGAATTTGGTTTCGAAAAAAATTGTATTGGAAAAATCTCACTGGAAAAATTTGTGACGGGCTGCAAGGAATTGCGAGCGAGAATTGGCACTGGAGGGCTGCCAGGCCATTTCGCCCAATTACTTTCGACGACGAATTTTTTGCCGCCGATTTTTTCGTCGCCTATTT
Source organism: Garcia nutans (assembly GCA_947685225.1). Classification (NCBI taxonomy): domain Eukaryota; kingdom Viridiplantae; phylum Streptophyta; class Magnoliopsida; order Malpighiales; family Euphorbiaceae; genus Garcia; species Garcia nutans. Next base: position 22,579,628 of record CANTUV010000021.1, read on the forward strand.
TTATTTTTATTTATTTATTTATTTTTATTATTTTTTATTACTATAATTATAAAAAGAAATACTAAAACAAATATTATTTAATTAAAATAACACCAAAAAAAAAATTAGACTAAATAAAATATATTGGACCGAACTGGGTCAAAAATTAAGGGTCTACAGTTTGCCCCCTGCTTGAACGAGTTGAGACTTTAGTAAAAGAGAGTGAAAAGCAATAAGACTTAATTTTTGATGAGATGGTTACTTGAATTTGATTTGGGTACTTAGACCCGATATTGAATTTGATTTGACTGACCTTTTATCAGTTGAGAATTCTGGCTTAACTGGTTGTTCCATTTTTATGGATTGTGAGTCTTTATCCACCAAAAATAGATCTTTATCTATTGAAAATTGGGTCTTTACCCTGGCAACATGGATCTTTATCCATTGGAGATTGGGCCTTTACCCTTGAAACATGGATCTTTATCCATTAGAGATCGAGTCTTTACCCTTGAAATATGGATCTTTATCCATTGGAAATCAGGTCTTTACCCTGGGAACATGGATCTTTATCCATTACAGATTGGGTCTTTACCCTTGAAACATGGATTTTTATCCATTGGAAATTGGGTCTTTACCCTTGAAACATGGATCTTTATCCTTTGGAAATCGGGTCTTTACCCTTGAAACATGGATCTTTACCCATTGGAGACCGGGTCTTTACCCTGGTCTTTACCCTTGAAACATGGATCTTTATCCATTGGAGATCGGGTATTTTACCTTCTAAATATGGATCTTTATCTATTGGAAATTGGGTCTTTACCCTTGAAACATGGATCTTTATCCACTGGAAATAGGGTCTTTACCCTTGAAACATGGATCTTTATCCATTTAAAAATTGGGCCTTTACCCTTGAAATATGGATCTTTATCCATTGAAAATCGGGTCTTTACCCTTGAAAAATGGATCTTTATCCATTGGAAGTCGGGTCTTTACCCTAGCTCCAGCTCTTTTAGCTGGACTCATCTTTCGTCTTTTGCATCTTTATTCTTTTGAGAATTCTAATTTTCTTCTTTTTCAATTCTTTTTTGTTCTTCCTTTGCAATTTTTGCAAAGCAAAAAAATTTCAGCCATTTTTTTTTTAGCTAGCCTTCATATCTTCTCCTTGCTCCCTGTGTGGCAAGATATTTGAAAGTGAGTTTGAAAACGCTTTGTGCATACATAAACTTAAAAATTGAAATGGAGAAACTTTGTCCCCTGTGTAGGCCCATGATTTTTTATGCGGGCTTTGGTTGATGTTGTAGATTGTCTAGTTCTTCAGACAAGCATGTATTTCTTCTTTTGCAAAATTACTGGAACTTTCTCAAGCAATGAGCTTTCAATGCCCCTTGATTTGATATCTTCTTTTGATTGTTTACTTCACAGGGTGTTTACTGTTCACCTTGACAAGGAATAGACAAAGACAAGAAAGTGCGATGTGATATGCTCATGTATGCATGATATGCATGAGTAATACTTACAGTGGCTCCATCGACTCACAGACCAAGGTGATCAGCAGAAGTGTTCTCATTGACTCCTTTGAGATGCCCATTTAGGTCTTGCTTCGGAATGACACGATGCATTATATTTATTGCTTTTATCTTCAAGATGTTGAAAATATGAATAATGGAGGCCCCAAATAGCAGAGATACATCCATTTCAAATTATGATTCAGTATGTCAATTGGTAGCTTCTTCATGACCTTGCCAATAATCATTTCCTTTGCCAATGTGTCTTTGAGGTTCGATAGTTCAACATACTCCCCTTAACTTGAAGTCTTTGTAATTTTTTTTTGCATTTGAAATCAAATGTTGGCTTTGCCAAATTAATGTCAATGTACCTCAGGACTTGATTTTCCAAATTAGCATATCTATAACATGACAACCCTAGTTACCATACTAAACTCGAGAATCATTTCTATTTAAGCAAGAATTATTGCACTTCAGATAGGCACATATACATTACTTGGTCAAAGATCTCATTTGAATTTGAATATGGTCTATGTCATATGCATGCTTATTCAAAATATCTCCACTAAAATACTGTACCTACCAAGAGAGATTAACAGGTCTTTGATAAGCTTGAAATGGGGTCTATAAGGGACATGGGTTAAATGAAGGCCATTTGTAAGTTGGAGCAGATGTGACACAATGGACAAACCTTCACACTGCAAATTTCTTATTTGAACTTTAGGCAGCTAGGAGCAATCTTGATAGACTCTAAATTCTTTCTATCTTCTTAGCATTAATCTGGATCTTGATTAGGACAATTTTTTCCCTTGCAAAAAGTTTAAGACACAAATTCATTTCTTTTCTTCTTTTCTCTTTTCTTTCTCTTCATTTTTCTTTCTCTTCCCTTTTCTTTCTCTTTATTTTCCTCACTCTTCCCTTTCTTTGAGCATTTTATCATTTTGTCCTTCTTTCTTGTAGGACTATCAAGTACAGAACTTTCAAGAACTAAATGGTCTTTCTCCTTTTTCTTTGATTTTGATTGAATCATTGGTTGGGTTGAACTAATTTTAGTCAAACTGTCCAAACGGAAGCCTTTTGCTGCTTTAGGTAAAAGAGAACTCAATTGGCTTTCCGAACCACCTTTTTAGGTTTTATCTTTCTTCTTCTTTTTTCTTTTCTTTGTTTTTTTTTTCTTTTTTCTCTTTTCTTTTTTTTTTCCTTTCTTCTTTTTCTTTTTTTTGTCTTCCTTTTTCTTTTCTCCTTTTTTTTTGGTTCTAGCTCTAAAAGAGTTGTCTTGTTTGTACCAACTTGGATTTCTAATCATGGATGAGTGAAGTGACATAAATCTTCTTTAACAGGGATAAATCATCTGTTACTTTGATATTATCTTGATAGATTGGAGATATTAGGAAAACTTCAACTACCATTATGGTCTTGAGAACTTCAACTACCCTTATGGTCTTGATAACACCAATTATTTTTACAGTCTTGGCTATGCATTCCATTCCTTGATCTTCTTGCCTCTTCACCTTAGTGATAATAAGACTTGTCAAAAGTATCACAATAGCTTAGGGTAGGTTATTGGGGTTTGTAAGCCAATGAAAAGAAAGCTAAAATTTTATAAAGGATCAAAGGGACAACTAGGGATTGATATTTAATAGGGTGGATACTAGTTGTTGGCTAACCAAGCAATGCCTAGATCATCTCTCCCTTAATAAGTAGAGTTCAATTTTGCCTTGAAAGTTTATCAAAGCATGTTCTAAGACTGACTAGGACCTAGACAAAGGTAATTATGCAGGAGCCCTCTCTAAGTAAGCATACATAACTCAATGCTATAGAGCAATTTTCTCATCTAGTAAAGTCATTCAAGTCATGATGCCTAGATGCATTAATTTATGAATATCAAGCTAGATTCCTCATTGGTTGAGTACCAAAATGAACAAAGACCAATAAGATTTTTGATGAAAGTAATTTATTCAAATAAATTTAAATTTGAAAAATAAGATTATTCCAATTAAATATTAAAGAAAGCAAAATTGTAAAGCAACATTCAAGCTAAGGAAAGTTTGTTGAGTTAAGCTTCTTTTCCTTTCATATCTTTAATATCCCCATCTTGAAAGGATGATAAAACAAAATCTTCTTCCAATCCTTTTCCTACCATAAAGGTTGCTGGCGGTGGCACTCTGTTGAATTTTGGCAAAGGATTATCTTTTGTACTGGTCTTATCAGGCTTAGGTAGCTTACCACTGTCAATTAAATTTTGGATCTCATGTTTTAGTCGTAAGCATTTGTTTGTCTCATGTCCTTGTGTTTGATGAAATTCACAAAAGGCTTTAGTATTAAATTTTGGGGGTAAAGGATTCGGTGAAGGTCGAGGGGCCAATGGCTGTAATAGTCCCTTCTTTTGTAGCTTGTTGAAGACCCAAGACAAAGGCTTCCCCAGATCTGAAAACTTCCTTCTATTTGCTTAACCAGTTGTATTGACATCAACTTTTTTTTGCGTGCTTTGATTTCCAGACTGGTAATTCCCTTTCTCATTCCTTCTTATTGAAAAGCAATTTTTCTCCCTTTCCCACTCTTCAATTTGTAAACCAGCTTGGAGAAGAAATTTGAAATCCCGTATAAGGGTGTGAGACATCCTTTCACGGAGACTAGGCAACACCCCTCTCATAATCATCCTTATTTGATCAGATTCATCGGGCCTCTTTTTGAGCAAAGCAACCTTATTTCTCCATCTTTTCACATAGTCCACAAAATTTTCATTTGGTTGTTGCCTAATGGACTCAAGGTAACTTCCATTTCAACATTATTTCCATATTGTTGGATGAAGGCCTTGTATAGCAGATCCTAACTCTTTTGTGTTCCATCATCTAAGGTATTGAACCAATTTTGGATAACAGGATCCAATAAGAGCATAAAGTACCTTAGAGTTTGAGCCTTAGCAGCTCGAGCAGACTGCATTGCAGTGATAAACTGCTTCACATGGAGGTGAGAATTTTTTATTCCATCAAACTTCACAAAAGATGGCATCTTAAATTTGTATGGAACTTCTTCATCTAGCACAAATAATTTGTCAACTTCGGACATTTCTTCGGCTTTCAGTTTCTTCTCAAATTTCTTTTCAAAATCTGCGATCATCTTTTCAATATCAGAATTTTCAGTCTTTCAAAAGTTATATTCTCAACAACCTTCGGCTCCTTTTTTTCTTGAGGATCTTGAAAGTATTGAGCCCAGTCATCATCATCATCAATGATCACCTTATCATCATCAAAAGCTACTTCACCAACTTTAGCCTTCCCTTTGTCCTTTGGCTTCTTGGAGCTAGCAGACACTTCGACATTATTTTCTAAAATTGTAGCCAATTGGTTCTTCACGGTCCTAGCCAAGGCCTCTTTTATTTCTTCCATCTTGGCATTGAGGGCTTCATCCACCATTCTTTGAATTTGTTCGGGCTCCATTGCTTTTGGTGAAAAAGAGATTGAGTCGTTTCTAGATTCTTCACTTCCGGCGTAGGTCGGATTGTTGTAAGCTTTTGAACTGTCATAATCCAGGGCTGTGAGCCAGAAAGGATTAATGATATGAGATGCAAATGTATGCATATATGCACAAACAATCAACAAACAAGGACAAATAGGATATTCCTTCCAACCTTATAACATCCACACACGAATGGCGAGTCTCTTTTCCTAGGTATATGGTTAACAAAATACAAACATGGGGTACCTTGTTTTAGAATATTTCCCTCGGACGTTTCAATCAATAGTTATATTTTCGAAAATGGAAATCAGTTCATAATAATTCCCATTAATTAGGCTTTAATCCATTCAACCAACTAAAGTAGCTTTTATGCTATATTGGATTAAAACTAAATTAAGATGTTTATTATAAATAGATTTCTTACTTGAAAAAGTAACTAATGATTCATGCCAAAAACATGCCCATGATTAATTATTCTTAGTATAAAGTAGGCTCACAATTGATTTTTATTATTTCTTAATTGACCTAAATAATTTGCAAGCTCTTTGTAAGAAAAGGTTGGATAAAAATAATTTTGTTTTTAAGCCCATTGTAAAAAAGATTTTAGAAAAAATGGATTTTGGGTTTAGTATTTGGATCATGAGAAAAAGAATTTTTGATTTGTTTTTAGAATCGTTTTATGTCCAAAGACCATTTTGAAAGGTTTTGAAAATAGTTTTGGTCTTTTGGACTTTAAAGAAAAATTTATTTTGAGCTTACAATGTACTTAGGTCATATTAGAAAAAGAAACAAACCAAATAAGGCATGATTTAAGCCAAGATAAATTAACCATAGTCAAACAACATGCATTTGGGGTAAAACCTAAGGAAAGTAACTAGGCCAATTACATGAGCTTTAGTCTTTAGGTTACAAGGCTTAGGTTCTCATAGCAAGTATATACCAAATGGTATGAGGCTATGAGTGGTTATGCCATGCTCGATCTCCATACCTTGAGTGAAAGTATGGTATCCCTTACATAACACAACACGGGTAACACGGGCGTCCTAACTCACGCACAAGATGCAATCTAATATGATGCAATGGATAATATCATTATAAGAAAGAATAGAATAATATAAAGACCAATGGAATCAACTTCTCTTATCCCCAGTGGAGTCACAACTGTGAGCGGGGATTTTCTCCCCCCACTCCCAATGGAATGGTTCTTGCGACTTCGGCACTATTTAGGCTCGGGCCCTTAGAGAACATGGACCTAAGCCCAGAGAAAATGGAATCGCCACCCAGATGGGTCGGGAAAAAGAAAGGGGTGGATGACTCGATTCCTAAGGAATCTCCAACCCCCTAATGGGTTCGGAAAGTTGGGTACATGTGGGGAAGGTGAGAAATGACCCAGCACCCCCACAACGCTCGGTTCATTGGAACCAGCCTCCTTTACAGGTCTTAATATTATAAAATTCTTAAATATATTAATATTATCCATATTACACGTAACAATTAAAATAAAGCATCATTATATTAAAAATCAAAGCAATGTCCAAGCAAAACAAATAAATGGACACCCATCCGAGGATGGAAACATGTCCTTACATCATCCATGTCTAAGCTAAATAGGATACCCACCATAAGGTAGAAACATGTCCTTTACATTGGTCTAAAATATAAAAGCAATTTAAATTACATTAAACTTAATTAATGAGGTACCCACAAAGTGGAAGCATAGCTCTTACAACATTTGGAAATCAAAATAAATTGATAATTAAATAACCATTCATCATAATTAAATCATTCATCAAAAATATATAATAAACATTCAGCCATGATAAATTAAATAAATCAAGCATTTAAATTAAATAAATCAACCACCAAAGCATATAATAGACTACATAATCAAATCTAAAAAAAATAAAGCAAGTAAAGATACAAATTAGGGTTACTGTTTCTACATAAAATTCTTTAATTAATATTTTGGGTTTTGGGACTTTAGTATTACATTTGTTATTTGTTTAGCCTACTGTAAAGGTTTTGGAAAATTGGAATGGATTAGGGTTTCATGAATCAGATTAGGGTTTATGGGTAACATTATGAAATTAGGGTTTTGGAATATTAAAACATTTAGGTTTATAATCCTTAGCTACTGGATTGTTGTTTTGGATTTACTGCATTGAGTTTGAATGTTTAGGTTTGTAAGGTTTTAAGATTTTAAGAATTAGGGTTTAGGAAAACTAAGATTTACGTATTAGTTTTGAGGGAATTAGGGTTTAGGAAAACTTAGGGTTTAGATTAACTTGTTTGATGTTTATTGTTTTGGTTTTGGAGTTGAAGGAAATAGTTTAAAGTTTGATAAAGTAATTATATTTTTTAGGAACTGTAAAATGGGTTTAGAGTTTGGATATTTAACAAAACATTTGAAAATTTTGGAAAAGAATAAGAAGAAAACAGTTTAGGGTTTTTAAAAGCTTTTGGAAATAGGAAAAATGATTTAAGGTTTCCAGAAACAGAAAAGAATTTTTTTATGGTTTTTGGAAATAGAAGGAAAAATCTAGGGTTTTAAGGTTTAAAAGAAATAAATTAGGGTTCTTAAGTTTTAGAAGAAACATAATTAGGGTTCTTAAATTTTAGAAGAAACAAAATTAGGGTTCTTGAGTTTTAGAAGAAATAGAATTAGGGTTCTTGAGTTTTTAAAAGAAACAGAAGGAACGATTTAAGATTTTTGGAAAACAAAAGAAACGAATTAGGGTTTTTAAGGTATTTAGAAACAGAGGAAATCATTTAAGGTTTTTGGAAACAAAGATCAAGTTATTACATATTCAAAGATCAAAGTTTTGTATGTATATTATTATGAATCAAAGAAATAAAGTTATGAATAGTTTATGATTAAGGATTAATCCTGCGCAGTTGGTTACACCAAAATTAACTTCTGGATGAACAGAGACAAAGGCAAGGTTGCTGCCTTTGATAAATTGTTGAAGTGCTTGCTTATTGTTCTTTTTAAAATCTGAAGTCCTAAATTCAAAGTTCTAGTCCTCTAAGTCCAATCTCCAAAGTTCTCCTCCTTTTTTCTCCAAAAGATTCTCCAAGTCCGATCATTTTCACTGCCAAGTCTTTTAGTGTTATTTATAGGAAATTTTGAAGATTAATTCCAATTGTTTAAGGAAACTATACTTAATTAGGAAAAAAAACCGAAACCAAATACAATTTGGTTTCAAAAAAATTACGTTGGAAAAATCTCGCTGGCGAAATTTTCGACGGGCTGCGAGGAATTGCGAGCAAGAATTGGCGCTGGCGGGCTGCCAGGCCATTTCATCCATTTATTTATTTATTTATTATTATTTTTATTACTATAATTATAAAAAATGAATACTAAAACAATATTATTTAATTAAGATAACACAAAAATTATTTTGGACTAAATAAAATATATTGGACCGGACTGGGTCAAAAATTAAGGGTCTACACCCATCCAGTAAACCCTAGCCTTAGGATTAAGTCCAATTGAAATAATTGCATGTTTTAATCTTAGTTTTGTAATCCAAAATCTTAATTGTATGTTTTAAACCTAGTTTTAGTAATTTTGCATGTTAAACCTTGGTTTTAGGATTAAACCCTAATTTTGCATGTTAAACCTTAGTTTAGGATTAGAACCCTAAATTGGAAGTTAAAACCATAATTTGATATGAAAATCCCAATTTTATAATTAAAACCCGAATTTGATCATAAAATCCTAATTTCATTAAATTAAATTTAGTATTTATTTTATAATTATGTATGTGATGATTAATCCTATATGTTGATTGTTTGATTCTATTATGTTTATTTTATTACTTGGACTTTCATGATGTAAAAGGCATATTTCTACTTATGGGTGCCTTATTTATTTAGTTAGTGTAATTTAATTTATTTTAAGGACTTTGAGATAATTGTAAGGGACACGTTTTCATATTTTGGTAGGTATTCTATTTTATTTATTTTTATGGATCTTGGATGTTTGTAAAGGGTATGTTTCCATTTTGTATGGGTGCCCATTTTATTACTTGATTTATGGCTAATGATGATTGTTTATATTTATTTTAATTGCTTGTATTATGGATTATATCATAATAGTTTAAGAATTTAATAATATTTAGACTTGAAAATGAGGCCGATTCTGGGGTTCTGGGCCACTTCTCATCTTGCCCATGCATATCCAACATTTTTAACCCAGTAGGGGTTAAGGATTCCTTAGGAATCGAGTTATCCACCCCTTTCTATCTTTCTGGCCTATCTAAGTGGTGACACCTATTTTCTAGATTTATGCTCGTATTTTCTAAGGCCCAGAGCCTAATAGTGCTGAAATTGCAAGAATCATTTCATTGGGAGTGGTGGCGAAAATCCTTGCTCACAGGTCTACCATTTTGAGTAGTACTAAATAATCTATTCTTTTATCAGTACTACAAGCTCTTTTAATTCTTGAACTTGTTCCACACTATAATTGAGGGGAAGCTGGCCTTTTTTGCATATATCATGGGTTCAATAAACTATGTCGGAGTAAAGCTCATACTCTTGCTTTATGGTCATCGCCAAGGTATATTGGCTTTTAATGCATTTGATAAGCAGATTACTAGAATCTTAACTTTTATTACATTTTCAGGTTTGGGCATATGAGCATCGTCTTGTGAAGATCCTCGATGTATCCAGACAATAGGTCAATTACCTAAGATTAAGGTTCTAGCTATTCGAATGCAAAAAGAAACCTGGTTCCCACAATGTCCATTCCCACTACTACCATTTAAGCGTACTGACCTAGGAAAAGGTAAAAAAAATATCAATAATATTGAACTTTACAGAAGTCAACTTACCTTCTTTTAGAAATTATACAGGTGAACACTACATGGTGGGGAGTTGATGAGGGGTTGAATTGGACTACGACCATAAATACAACATTGCCCTTGCAAAATTCCCATAGGATCCTCATTGGGCTAGTCTTTAGTTGCTAGTTTCTTGATATGAGGGTGCATAACTAGTTCTTAGGTCTGAGTAAGTGAAGAGTACCCATAGATATTCTAAGATACATCATGAACAACATTTTTATGCAAGAGGATGCCTAGTGGCATGCTTGGGATGGTTATGATATATAGTCTTTTTTGCTTCCATTGATCGAGTCCTTATATGTCAGGTTTATCTAAGAATGCATTTTGAATTTTGACATCTCTTCCATCAATGCCCGAGGGACCTCTGATAATGAAGAAGAGAAAGAGGAAGAAGAAGAGGAGGAAGAGGAAGAGGAGGAAGGAGAGGGAGAAGATGAATATGATGATGATGATGAAGAGGATGATAATGATGAATAAAAAGAGGGTGTTGATGACGGTGTAGAGGAAAGAGGAGGGTATTCCTTCCATTCTCTCAATAAAATTGGAGTCGACTCCTTTTAGGGCAATTATATTGATGTAGACATATTGTATGGAACTATTTCTTTTATTTCGGCTTATCTAACTTCATATGATTATTTTAGGTAATTGAACAAATAGGCAACTCGCCATTTTTATTTGTCGGCTCTTCTCATGATCAAGCTGGACCATCCCATATAGCTCTAATTTATCCACAGTCTTCTCTATATACTCTTTTCATGGCACCACCTCCTTATGTTGGCTCATTCTTTAGTTATTAGGGCTTCAATCTAAATTATATAGTATGTGCTTTTGTTTTATGCTTGCTTATGTCATATCTATACATAAAAATGCATGTTGTCACCTTTTTTCCTTCTAGCTCATAGAGGATGCTTGAAGAACAGAACATGAAGCTTTAAGAGGAATTAAATGCCAGCCACCAAAATGTTGTTCATTTTGAGAATTTGTTTCACCAGTCACAGCAAAACTTCCGAGACTATTGATTCTAGGGTTTTAGAGATTTTGGTACTTCTTCCTTAAGGGGACCCTGGGCTGATGATCATGATGTGCCTCCTCCTCCACCTTTAGGCAATGATTTCTTCAGAGCACTATTCGACTATGGATCGCCTCCCCCTTCCAATTGATTTTGCAATTGCCTTGTGTTTATTAAATATTAATATACTATAATATCACTATGTAATATTAATTTCATGAACTAATTTTTCACTTTTCTTCTGACTCTCTTTTTTTATAATTTTTTTTACTTTTTGACTTTTGAATTCTTTTTTTTAAAAAAATAAAAAATCTATGAAGAATTGCCATGGATCATGGAGAATTCATCATAGAACAAAGGTAATTCCTTTTTTTTATCCTGACATGTAATCTCATACCAATACCAATCCTTTATATAGTGATAACCAAAGTTTACTTTACTAAAAACTTAAGAGGTACAATCAACTGGCCTTAGAGTAGTGCATTGAATTATAGGATAGGACAACTTGGTCTCCAGACTTTCTCTATTTAAATCTCTTAGTTGCCATTTTTTGAGAGCACACAAACAAATACTCAATAATTTACCTTAAAACGAGTCCCAATTTAGGAATAATGACCTAGTAAAATTTAAGAAAGATAAAGAATTTATTCAAGAGACTTGAAGCCATTAACTAGAAACAAATATTTTGGTCTAAAATTAGTGCTTTAAAGTGCATTCAAAATATCAAATTAAACCAATCCTTCATGCATTCTATGACTTCCTTTTGGAATATAGAATCTAGGACTTTTAAAATCGACAACTTTGAACTGTGTCCCATGATTGAGGAATTTAATGCCATTCTTGGATATCCAAGTGATCATCAGATATCATTGCCCATATTAACCTAAAAATCTCATCACAAAATGTAAATGCTATTTCTGATTTTGAAACCTGAAGTTCTACAATTTACTTAGTCCTTTGATTGATTTTTGCGCATCGCGTTTGGCTCCCACCAATGCATGAGAGCACATGTTATGCTTATGTTTGCTTGTTTAATTCCTGCTCATCTCTTCTAAGGTGATATTGACCTATGGATGCTAAATATTATGGACTAAATGGAAGGCATTTCATCATTCCTTTGATTTTAGTTGAAACTCTTGTCAGGCTAGATAAATTTAAACTTGGTTCTTCAAGAAGATTGACTGGAAGTCTTTTACTGCTTTAGGTAATTGACTAAACTGCCATTTCATGTTTTCAATTTAGGTCACCAATTATTTATTGCTCTAATTTTTTGCCTAGCCTGCCCATGCATATTTTAAGAACTAGCGAGCTTTTATTATTTATTTATTATTTATTTATTTTTATTTTTTTGTCCTAATTTTTTCCTAGTCCGCTCTTGAGGATTTTTGGAAATTAGCGAATATCCCTAATTTTTGCCTAGGTCACCCTTATAGGTTTTAAACCTAGCAGGTTTTTTTAACTTCTACTTTCCTTCAGATTTGGCTACAAAAATGCTTTTGCTTGATTGACATCCCAGTGGTAGATTATGTAAGGTATTTACCACAGAATCATTCTATAAGAAGACTACGTTGACCTGCTTCCTCACATGCTGACTGGGTTGAGTGGATCAATTCAAGAGCTATAACTAATATCCATTGGCTAGTACCTTGGTGTAAGATTGCCAATGTTACCATTTGGACATATCTAATGTATGTTGCCCTTACTACTCTTTATTGAGGCAACTGCTATGACCCTTGTCAACTTGATCGCCAGTATAGAGCTCAACCCTAATGTTTTGATTTCACACCAGACCTTGACATGCCTTTGTTGATTGAAGCTTTCTTAAATCATCTGAAGCATAGTTGGCTTGCATGTTACACTTACCAACTTCCATGAGTTTTGCAATTATCAGTTTTTTAGATTAGGATGAAGAAGAAAAGATGTTTAGTTTTATTTTTAGTTTGTCATCACTTTTTGCTATTTTACAATTTATTTTAATCTTTTGGTCAATATTCAAAATAATTCACATAGAATAACTTTATTATTAACTCTATCTCATTAAATTGGGAACAACCATAAAAATAAGGCCAACATACACAAAATTACTCTTGTCACCAACTAGCCCTTTTGGGTTTTCTAATTAGCAATTCTCTCTCATTTATTTAGCCCTAATTATTTCCTAGCCCACCCTTTTAGGTTTTTAAAACTAGCAAGCTACTCTAACTTTTGCCTAGGCCTCCCTTTCAAGTTTTCAAACTAGCGAGCCTTAATTTTTTATAAATTTTTTTTTTCAGACATAGAAATTTTTGTACATGTTTATATTCACCATTTCACTGAACTCATTCCCATCTATATTTGACAACTTGAATTCGCCTTTCTTCATTACTTCTATCATGACATAAGGTCCTTCCAACTTGGTCTAAACTCCCCTTTAGATCAGGAGCATTTAATTTGCATTGTTTTGACACTAAATCTCTAGCCTTGAATTTCCTAGTTTGGACTCTCCTATTGTAAGCTTGATCTATCTTTCTTTGGGACAGCTGGTGATAATACAATGCCTTCAACCTTCTTTCTTCCAATAAAGCTAGTTGCATTTATCTGCTTAGTACCCTTTGTGTTTTTGGTAGTTCAACTTCCATAAATACCCTTAGTGATTTGATCTCAATCTCGATAGGTAGTACTGCTTCCATTCTATAAAACAAAGAAAATGACATCATCCCAGTTGGAGTTAGAACACTTGTTCTGTACCTTTACAAAGCAAAGGGAAGCATTTTTTTACCTGTTCTTGTATATCTTGGTCATCTTGGAAAGAATCTACTCAATCATCTTATTAACTGCTTCCAATGCACCATTAGCTTTTGGTTTGTATGGGGAGGATTGAAGATGACACATCCAATACTAGAAAATAATAAATTCTTAACAGCTCCTTGGAAGTATACCCCATTATCTGATACTATAGCATGTGGAATTCCATATTTACAAATGAGACTTTTCTCAATAAATTGAGCCATTTTCTTTGCCCCCATCTTATTGAAAGATTCAACTTCAATCCACTTAAAAAAGCACTCAACTGCCATTGCTATTGGATGTATCTCCCTAATAATATCAATTCCTCAAGTTACAAAAGGCTAGGGCGAAGACATAGAATGCAACTTCTTGGGAGGTAGATGATTAAAACTACCATACAACTGGCATTATTGGCACCTTCTCACAAAATCAATACAAATCCTTTTCCATGGTTAACCAGTAGTAGTAGCCTTGTCGAATTATCTTCTTAACCAAAGCTAGGCCATTCATGTAAGGCCCATAGGTTCCTACATGTATGACATGACTTGTTCAACCTCATATCTCCTCAATCATCTCAAATGTACTCCATCTAGCCATCTTCGGTATAACACTCCTTGAAAAGTGATGTACTGTGAAGACCTCTTGTGACATTCATAATTTTAAATATAATAAAATAATTAAATAAAGGTAATTATATTGATGGAAGAGGAAAATGAATGGTTTATACTTAATGTGTATGCAAGATATATATAAAGTATACATTTCACTAAAAGAAAAAAGTCAAAAATCAAAAGTCAAAAGTTAAAAAGTAAAAGTTAAAAGTTAAAAAAAATAAATTAAAGTAATTTTATATTAAACTAATTAGTTAATTAATATATATATATGTATGCATGGTTAGAAAGAGTGTTAAAAGTCAATGTCTTCTTCTTCTTCTTCTTCTTCTTCTTCTTCTTCTTCATTACACGGCCAAAATCTCCATTGAAGGGAAGGGAGATTTTCTTCATCAAATCCATCAAATTTTACAAAGATTTTAAAGGATTAAGGCTTTGAAGAATAACTAAATATATAATTTAAAATTCCAAAGTTACAATCGGTATATGTAAAATACGCATATGCAGTACAAGAAATGTCACTATTATTGTCTTTTCAAAATTTTCCATAGATTTAATAAAAATATTTAATATTTATAATTTAGTTTAAATGAATAAATAATATTATTCTTAAATAATTTAAAACACCAAAATACATAATTGATTAGTAAAATCTCTGAAAAAAATTTGCTAGAGTTTTATCTGTAATTTAAACATTCACAAAAATAACAATTTTCACAACCTGCAAGAAAACGCACTCCCAAATATTTTTAACCATTTTATACTCTTAACCCCTCCCCTTTCATTTCTCCAAAATATTCAAGCATGCATATATATATATATATATCCATAAATCCTAAAATTAAAACCAATCTTCAATAATTTACATCTCAAATTCATATTTATAAACTTAATGTACATAATTAAAAGATAAGTTTCCAAAATGAAATCATTACATGCTTCCAACTGGTCCTAGTCTTCTGCAGCAAAATAAAACACCCAAAATAAGCCACAAACTCTACTCATGTGTAGACACTTAATTTTTGACCCAATCCGGTCCAATATGTTTTATTTAGTCTAAAATGATTTTTGTTGTCTAATTAATCCAAAATAATTTTTATTAAATAATTTTTGCTTTAGTATCTAATTTTTTTTAATAAAAAATAGAAATAAACAAATAAAAATAAAAATAAAAATAAAAATAAAAATCGGAGTCAGAAAAATCGGGGATGAAAAAATCATCGCGCGGGCCCGTGGGCACGGGTCCGTGCCCACAGGAAATTCCTGTGGGCGAAATCATTGTGCTATTTCGCACGCAGAAATTCTTACAGGCTCGCTCCGCGTGCGCTGCAGCAGATTTCTGCGGCAGAATTTTTTTCGGCAGCGCAAATTTTTCGAAACCTAATCCAATTAGGTTTTGGTTTCTTTTTTTTATTAATATTACTTACCTTAACTAATTAGGAATAAAAAACCTTAAACCACTATAAATAAGGACCAAAGACAATTAAAAAAGGGGAGGCAAAAATCCAAGAGGAGTTTGGAAAATTTGAAACCAAATCAAGGAAGGAAAAGAAGAAATTCAATTCAACTTTTTTCTGGAACAGCAGTAGCATGATTTAGAGGATTCAAAGGCAAAAAAACTTGTCTTTGGAGCTAGTTCATCCAAGAAGAATTGTTTTTGGAGAAATCATCAAAAGAAGGTATGTGTTAAGTAATTTTCTTTAATTATTTTTTTTACACAGTAGCAAATCTATGAAATCAAAATTAAAAACCTTTGAACTTTAATTTAGTTTTTCTAAAGCCAAAAAGAAAACCTTATTTCGTTGGTTTATCTTCCAACAGGCTTAAAATTGTTATTTTTTCTTCTTAAAAACCTTAAAACTCTAATTGAACATATTTTTCAACAAAACTAAGATGTAAATTCTGCTTCTTTTAAAATCTTAAAGTAGGTACTATTTCATTCAAAAAGTCTTCTAAAACATCTTTTCTACTTATAAAAACTTTAATTTATTTGTTTAAATTCATAAAACTTCATGAAATTATCAAATTGATTTCTAAAACCCTAAAAATTATTCACCACCTGTGACCCTACTTCTAAATCATAAAATCCAAAATTCAACTTTTAAACCCAAAATAATGAACACTAACCCTTTTAAAACCTTAAACCCTAATTTTTATGAACCATAATCCTTTTAAAATATTAAAAAACATAAAAACATAAAAACCTAAATTTTACACAGTAGCTTAGGAACCCAATAACCAAAAATCACAAATTAAAGTATTTTAAAGTGTTTAAAACCCTAGTTTTATGATATCATCATTCAAACCTTAATTTTGTTAATCAAAGAGTCTTACCAACCCTTTAAAACATAAAATCCTAATTTATTTTAATTCCATAAAAAGTCACAGTAGCCATAATTGGACTTTTATTTGCTTTATTCAATTCCATACTTGGTTATGCTTTGATTTATTTCTTATGCTTTAATTTATTTAATTTATCATGGATGGATGTTTATTTTATATTTTGATTAATAGCTTTGATGAATGATTTATTTATGATGAATGATTATTTAATTTTATCAATTAATTTAGATTTCCAAAAGTTGTAAGAGGTATGTTTCCACTTGGTGGGTACCTCATTAGTTAAACATCATGTAATTTAATTTGCTTTTCTATTTTAGAACCTATGTAAAGGGCATGTTTCTACCTTTTTGGTGGGTGTCCTATTTAGGCATGTGATGTAAGGACATGTTTCCATCCTTGGATGGGTGTCCATTTATTTGCTTTGTTTGGACATTGTTTGATTTTAATATATTGATGCTTTCTTTTAATTATTGTGTGTAATATGGATAATGTTATTATATTTAAGAATTTTATAATATGAAGACCTGTAAAGGAGTCCGGTTCCAATGAACCGGGCGTTGCGGGGGTGCTGGGCCATTTCTCACCTTCCCCACACGTACCCAACTTTCCGAACCCATTAAGGGGTTGGGGATTCCTTAGGAATCGAGTCATCCACCCCTTTCTTTTTTCCCGGCCCGTCCGAGTGGCGACTCTATTTTCTCCAGACTTAGGTCCGTGTTCTCTAAGGCCCCGAGCCTAAACAGTGCCGAAGTCGCAAGAACCATTCCACAGAGAGTGGGGGCGAAAATCTCAGCTCACATCATGCATAGGTCCTGCAGGGCTCTCTATATCAACCCTGTCGCTTGCATGATAAACAAATCACGCTAAGCGTCCAACTTAGTGGTACATACTTTGATAATATAAATAACTTTAAACAATGAATTATGAATCTCCCTTAAAATTACACCATAAATGATGACCATATGCAATACATGTACACAAATTTCATCAAAGTATCACAAACACATACAATGGGCCCATATAACTCTATATATTATTCTAATTCCAAAACTATTATCTTGGGCAATCTCATTCATTTATGACACCAGTGTGTCTCTCTTGAAAGTGTAATGCTATCAGTAACGCCAGTGTGTCTCCCCCGAAGGCGTCATGCTATTAGTGACACCAGTGTGTCTCGCCCAAAGGCATCATACTATCCAATAATAATATTCTGAAATCAGACTGTATATAAAGATATACAATCATATTTCATTATTTACTACTTATAAACAACATCAATTCCATATACATTACAAATCTAGCTTATTATACATCCTAGTGCAATATTTGCACTTTTCTCAATTTTCACATATCAACACTTTTATTCATTTTTACCATTACAATGACCTAGCATAATGCACATCATGCATTTAACATCATTTTACAATCAATAATGCAATGCATTTGAAAACTCAAATAACAAAGTAGCTTGGCACATTTACTATCCAAATGTGCTAAGCTAATTTGGATGCAAATGTAGTATAACTTATCAAAGTATGTACATACCTTGGGTTATACAACTCCCAAGCTAAAAGCACTCCTTCCACGCCACTCCTACAATGTGCCCTTCACCAATAGGGTTGAAAAAATACTATCTACTCAATTCTTATCGCAAATGTTAATGTTTTCAATATTTTAGAATCACATTTTAAAGCATTTAAACTATTAAATATCAATTAAACATCTTTTCCTTCAATTTTTAAATTTTATCCCTAATTCTTTTTAATTTGAAAAATCCATTCTACTCAATTACAAATAGCATTTTAAATTCATTTATATCATTAAAAGCATATTATAACATGATTTAAACAATGGAATTACATTAACATCATTTCTTTAACCAAGTTCTTCCAAAACCCTAACCTTTTTTAATTTTGAAAATATAATCCAACCATTTCTAAAACATAATTTAAGTTCAAATATATCCTTAAACTCATACTCTAACACATCATAAACAATTAAATTCAATTAAAAATAATTCCTTACAAAAATCCCTTGGAAACCCTAATTTTATCACTAACTCAATTAAACTTTTACTAAATCCTAGCAAATCAATCATTTAACTACAAAATCATTATCTCCTCACCAAAATAACACCTCAAATAACCATTTAACAAATTAAAACACCCCTCATTAAGTCCAATTGTTACATAATAGAAATTTCAAATGAAAACTTCATAAATTCAAGAAATTGCTTACAAATTATTTGGAAAATCACCAAAGCTCCTATTGATTCTTGAAAATCCTTGCCAAAGTTAGTGTTTGGATGAATAAAAACTCATCCCTTAGCCATGGAGAAAAATGTGTTTGAGAGAAAAGAGAGAACGAAGATGGTTTCTTTAAATTTTGACTTTTCTTCTCCTCTTCACTTAGACAACGTATATATAATATTTAATTATTTTAATTAATTAATTATGTAATTATTTTTAAAAGATTAATTTTCATCTTCTATTAAAAAATATTTTATTTTTGAATTAATTAATTAATTTAATTATTTAATATTTAATAAATATCTAACTTTTCATCATTTTCCACTATCCAAATTTATTTTTAATTTTGATTTATTTTAAAACTTCAATTTTCTAACTTCCATTCAAATTATTTTAATTTTGAATTATTTAATAAGTTTAAATTTTTCCCATCATCTTTCACCTTTAATTTCCACCAATCATGTTATTTCCTTCTTTGACTTTCTCTTCTCTTATTTTTATTATTGTTATCACCTTTTCCACTACCAACTTATACTTGATATATATGTGTGGTATATTTTATGTATATGTATATGTCTTATTTATTTTACTTATGTGTTATGTATATTTTTATCTACCTATATATATAATGTATATATAATGTGCATTCCATGTATACATCATGTATACACTACGGGTATATCATGTATATATTATCAATTTAACATATTTAATAAGTATATGTAGGGTATATATTATGTATACACTAGATATACATTAGGTATATACTACACATATACCTTTCCCAATACTTTAATTAACCTTTAAATTAATTTTTAATAATATCTAAAATCTTCGAATTTTACATTTATAATTATTTTAATGAGTTATTTTGAACTTATTTTGATGTGGATGATATGATTTTAAGGTTAGTTAGTGGAAATAATTGAGTTTTGGTGAAGTTAGGGTTTTCGGGTTAGTTAAATGAAAATATGATTTTTGGTGGAGGTACTTGATAGGAATTGAATGGACATTGTGTAATTGATGTTTGATTGGGTAAAATGGGTAAGAATATGATGCTAATGATATATTTTCACTTATAATTTGGTTTAGGATTGAGTAAGGAGGAATTGCCAATTTAAAGAGAGAAAAGACTTTTGTAGAAGTGAAGATTGAAGTGAGAGTTTGGCCATGGATTTGTCATATTTAAAAGTTAGTACATACTTTGATAATTAATATTTTAATTATACTGGTTTTAGGCATAACAAATTGTGAATGGATAAATATGTTATGTTACTTTAATATTGTTTTTTTTAAATGTCAAGTGCATTGTTTGATGTAAATTTGTATTTAATACAGGAAGTATTGAATGCTAAGCCATTGTATTATTGCTAATGTAATTGTCATGTATATATTATGTGAAATGTGAATTATGTTTAATGTGATGTAAATATGTGGTAAATGAATAATGTGATAATAATGTGAAGGAAAATATGAAAAATAGCTAAAAAGGTGAAAAGGTGGAAATTGTGAGAAAGTAACGTTAAATGTGATGAATTGTGAGGTAATCATGAAAAATGTTGATCACTTGGAAAACGTGGAAAGGTAAAGAGATCTTATGTGTTTGTTTGCTCTGCATAATTACTTATTCTAGAAAATTGATGTTGGTGTTGTATATCTTGAAAGACCAAAAGCTCCCATTCAAGGTAAGCTTTAGCATCATTTCTCCCCTAGAATGATGGTATCTTTATTTTTATGGAAGATCTGTTACTGTCCCTTTGATGAGGTCTTCTTTGAGCAATTGTTCCCTCACTTTCTTCATCATCTTCCCTTTCTACCTCATCATCATTCATCATGTTTCCTCTCCCTCTATTCTGTCCCCTTCGATTACTATTATTTTGCTGCCTTTGCATTATGCTGTCTACATCACCTCTCATGTTGTTTATGATCAAATCAAACCTTTCAAATTTCCTTTGCATTGCCTCTAACATGAAGGCTATGTCATTCATGGTCATGTCACATTTTTCACATCCAGAATTTGACATGGTATAAGAATCTGCAAGAAAATGTTAGTAAAGAAAAATTTTCTCACCATACTCTGGTGTTTGATTGTCATAATTATAGTGAAATGAAGAAAGTTAAAATTGCAGCAGTTGAATTCACAGATTATGCACTAATTTGGTGGGATCAATTGATGATTTCCAAGAGGAGAAATGGAGAAAGAACCATCACTACTTGGGCTAAAATGAAAATTGTGATGAGAAAGAGATTTGTACCATCTTACTACTATAGGGAGCTTCACCAAAAATTATAGCGGTTAACTGAAGGATCCATGTCAGTGGAGGATTACCATAAAGAGATGGAGATGATCATGAGTAGAACTAACATAGAGGAGGATCCAGAAATCACTATGGCTCAATTTTTGAGTGGGCTGAATAGAGAGATTGATAACATAATTGAATTACATCATTACGTGGAGCTTGAAGATATGGTACACATGGCCATAAAAGTGGAGAAGCAACTAAAACTCAAGGGAGCAGCAAAGGGATTTTCTAATTCCAGCTCTAGTTTCACTTCAAAATGGTCAAAGAAAAATGATAATCCTAAAGGGAAGAAGACTGCCTGGAAAGGAAAGGAAAAATAAGTTCCAGCTGACCCTAAAGGTAATTCTAAAACATCTAACTCTAATCAAAAGCATAGTACCATTAAATGCTTTAGGTGTTTAGGAGTAGGGCATATAGCATCTCAATGTCCAAATAAGAAAATCATGTTGATACGAGATAATGGTGAAATTGATAGTCCTAGTGAACATGAAAGTGATGATGATAATGATAGCATGCCGCCATTAGAGGAAATTGAACATATCATTGAATATCCTGCCCATGGTGAATCTTTGGTTATTAGAAAAGCTTTAAACATGCAAATTAAAGATGAAGAAAGTAATCAAAGAGAGAACATTTTCCATACTCATTGCATTGTGAATGGAAAAGTGTATAGCATGATCATTGATGGGGGTAGTTGTGCAAATGTTGCTAGTACTGATTTTGTAGATAAATTAAGCTTAGCATGCACAAAACATCCTAGTCCCTACAAGTTACAATGGTTGAATGATTGAGGAGAGGTAAGGGTAACAAAGCAGGTTCTGTTTTCTTTTGCAATTGGGAGATACAAAGATGAAGTTTGTTGTGATGTTGTGCCTATGCATGCTAGCCATATCCTTCTTGGTCGTCCATGGCAGTTTGATAGAAAAGCTTTGCATGATGGCTTTAAGAATCATTATTCTTTCAGCCTTAATGGTTTAAATTTCACTCTTGCTCCATTGTCACCTAAACAAGTGTATGAAGATTAAGTAAATATTTTGAAATCATTTGAAAGGAATTCTAGTAGTGAGGGTAAAACAAATAAAAATGGAGTACAAGAGGCCAAGTGTGAGGACAAGAATGATAAAAATGGCCCATTGGTGAGAGAAAAAGAGAAAGGGAGAGAAAATAAAAGAGAGTGCTTCTATGCAAAAGAAAAAGAGTTAAGGAGTGCTTTTGTGAGAAAAGAAGTCTGATTGTACTTAGCTACAAAGAGACCTTGATTTCTACATCTAACCTTGATAACCCTTTGCCTAGTTGTGTTAGTTCTATTTTACAGGAATTTGGAGATGTTTTTCCAGAAGATGTACCTAAAGGTTTACCACCTTTAAAAGGGATTGAGCATCAAATTGACTTCATTCCAAGGTCAACAATTCCTAACCGACCAGCTTATAGAAGTAATCCGGAGAAAACCAAGGAACTTCAAAGGCAAGTGGAGGAGTTTCTAGCAAAGGGACATGTGCGTGAAAGTCTTAGTCCATGTGCTGTTCCAGTTTTACTAGTCCCAAAGAAGGATGGATCATGGAGAATGTGTGTGGACTACCGAGCAATTAATAAAATCATGGTGAAGTATAGGCATCCAATTCCTAGACTTGATGATATGCTTGATGAGTTGAGTGGTTCTTGCATTTTTACTAAGATTGATTTAAAAAGTGGTTACCATCAAATTAGGATGAAGGAAGGAGATGAGTGGAAAACTACATTCAAAACAAAATATGGCCTTTATGAGTGGTTAGTTATGTCATTTGGTTTATCTAATGCACCTAGTACATTCATGAGATTAATGAACCATGTTTTGCATGCATATCTTGGTAAATTTGTTGTTGTGTATTTTGATGACATACTCATTTATAGCAAATCAGTAGATGAGCATGTAGAGCATATTAGGGTTGTTCTTGATGTTTTGAGAAAGGAAAAATTATATGCCAACGTGAAAAAGTGCATGTTTTGTAGTGATAAAATCATATTCTTAGGTTTTATGGTTAGTGCACAAGGTATTGAGGTTAATGATGAAAAGGTAAAGGCAATAAGAGATTGGCCAGCACCTAAAATAGTGAGTGAGGTAAAAAGTTTTCATGGTTTGGTTAGTTTCTATAGAAGGTTTGTTAAATTTTTTAGTTCCATTGCTGCACCATTAAATGAATTGGTAAAAAAAGATGTAAAGTTTAATTGGACTAAAATTCATGAAAAGGCATTCAATTTGTTGAAAGAAAGGTTAACTGCTGCTCCAATTCTTGCTTTACCAGATTTTGATAAGGCCTTCAAATTAGAGTGTGATGCTTCAGGTGTGGGCATAGGTGCTGTTTTGATGCAAGATGGAAAACCAATTGCATATTTTAGTAAGAAGCTTCATGGTGCACAATTAAATTATTCCACTTATGACAATGAGTTGTATGCTTTGGTAAGAGCTTTACAAGTGTGGCAACATTACTTATTGCTAAAAAAGTTTGTTATTCATACAGATCATGAATCATTAAAGCATCTAAAGGGGCAAACCAAGCTGAACCGAAGACATGGAAAGTGGATAGAGTTCATTGAGCCATTTCCATATGTGATAAAGTATAAGCGTGGAAAAGACAATGTAGTAGCAGATGCACTTTCAAGAAGGTATTCCTTAATCTCAACTCTTAGTTCTAAGTTATTAGGCTTTGAGCAAATTAAGGATATGTATGCCAATGATGTTGACTTTGTAAATGTTTATAAAGCATGTGAGCATTCTGCATTTCAGAAGTTTTATAGGCATGATGGGTACTTGTTTAAGGATGGAAGATTATGCATGCCTAGTTGTTCATTAAGGGAATTGCTTGTGTGTGAGGCACACAGTGGAGGACTCATGGGACATTTTGGGGTATTTAAGACTTTAGACATTTTGCATGAACATTTCTATTATTCAAACATGAGAAAGGATGTTGAAAGAATTTGTGCCAAGTGTATTGCATGTAAACAAGCAAAATCTAAGTCTTTACCTCATGGGCTGTATACTCTTTTACCTATTCCTAGTGCACCTTGGATTGACATATCTATGGACTTTATTTTGGGGCTGCCTAGGACTAGAAAAGGGAAAGATAGCATATTTGTTATTGTTGATAGATTCAGCAAAATGGCTCATTTCATTGCATGTCACAAAACTGATGATGCAACAAATATTGCTAATTTATTCTTTGGGGAAGTAGGTCAGTTGCATGGCATTCCTAAAACAATTGTAAGTGATAGAGATGTGAAGTTCTTAAGTCATTTTTGGCGTGTTTTGTGGAATAAGTTAGGTACTAAATTGTTGTTCTCTACAACTTGTCATCCACAAACTGATGGACAAATAGAAGTGGTAAATAGGACTTTAGGATCTTTGTTACGTGCTATTGTGGGTAAGAATTTGAAAACTTGGGAAGATTGTTTGCCATTAGTGGAGTTTGCATATAATAGAAGCATACATTCTTCTACAGGTTATTCACCATTTGAAATTGTTTATGGTTTTAATCCGCTTACACCACTTGATTTGTTTCCTTTGCCATTAAATGAAATAACTAACTTAGATGGTGAAAAGAAAGCGGAGTTAGTTAAGAAGATTTATGAGAAGGCACGAGCTTATCTTGAGAAGAAATATGAATCATTTGCCCATAATGTAAATAGAAGAAGGAAACATGTGATTTTCCAACCTGGTGATTGGGTATAGGTTCACATGAGGAAGGAAAGATTTCCTAAACAAAGGAAATCCAAGTTGGATGCAAGGGGAGATGGCCCATTTCAAGTTTTAGAATGAATCAATGACAATGCCTACAAAATCGATCTACCAGGTGAGTATAATGTTTTTGCAACTTTCAATGTTAGTGATCTTTCTCCTTTTGATGTAGGTTCAGATTTGAGGACAAATCTTTTTGAGCAATGAGGGAATGATAAGGAAACTATAAGCAAGCTTGATGAATCTACACAAGGCAGCAAATATGTTGATGATATCATTATGCCAAGTGGACCAATCACAAGATCACAATCAAAGAAACTCCAGCATGTGTTCCAACACTTCATTCAAAGGTGGATTAATGAAGAGGGAGACCAACTTGTGCTGAATACAATGGATCATGAAGAGGAAGTCAGAAACTCACCAAGAAGCATGAAGAATCTGCCCATAAGTATGGTGATGGGCATTAGCACGAATTTGGAATATAATATTGATGTGGTTTATTGCTAGTGTGACTAGACACATGTGAACCAACACCAAAATGCATGTAGAATCTGCCCATCAATGTTGTCAGAATTATGGGCAGTAATTTAGAATATATTATTGATGTGGATGAATAATTAATGCTATTGTGACTAGATACATGTAAACTTAGACTTTTAAGCCATTAGTTCTTCTTTTCCAACTATATAGGGAGGGGAAAAAGAACAAAAGGGGGTTACTACGAATTTTCAGTTTATGCTGAATGTAATTGATGTGTTTTCAAGTTTGAGAGATTTTCTTCTTATTCTTGTTGCATGAAGAATTGGTTCTAACTTATCAAGTCTGACTTGTGGCATTTAAATCAATTCATTTCTTCATCCCAATCACCCAAGTTCTCAATTACAGGTTAGTTGTGGGTTTGGTAGGGAGGATTTATTTTTGAGTTCTAAGATTCTATGCTAGATGTGTATGTGGGGTTCTAGATATAATATTTGATCCATGGGTTTCGCATCAATTTGGAGCTAGCAGCCATAGATTTTGCATTGAAGAGTTGGCGGCATTACTTGTATAGGGAGAATTGTTTTATTTATATGGATTACAAGAGTTTGAAGTGTAATAGTCAAGATGTTAAACAGGGACGTTTTGACTAATAATGAAAAGTTGATAGTGTACAGTGACCAAAGTATTGTGGATAAATGATATATGTTGAGAAGAGTAAATTGTGTATCTTAAAACTTTACTGAAAAGAGTATTTTTACTGTTTTTCAAGATGAAAACTCGATTTAAAATCAACGGTTAAGAATGAGGGTGCACTATAGTTATTATGAGCATTCCCTCACTAGATTAAAAATATTATATATATATGTGTGTATATGTGTCAATTGTGTAGAATTTTCTGATTTCTTTCTTCCTTCTTCTCTCCACGCCACCAACACCAACACCACCAAAGTTTCTTCTTTCATCTTTCTTTCTATGACTTGAATCAAAACTAAGATAAGATTACATCTAAATATAAGTGTTGAGAAGATTAAGTTGGAAAAGTGGTGATTATCAACAAGGTATGTGCTTTTGATTTATACTTTGCAAAAATATGAAGTTTTATGAGTTTTAATGATTTAATTGAATGATTGAGTTATGTATGATGAGATATTTCTTGAAAATATTGATTAATTGAATTGTTGAGTAAAAAATAACTTTTATATGATGGTTTTGATTCTTAACTCAATCTTTATGGGTAATTGAGTGGTTTGATCATGTTTTTATCCATATGAAATGGTTAAAAGTTTAACCAAGTGAAGGTATTTGATATGAATTCTTTTTATGTCAAAATATTGAGTTTGATACATTATTATCTTAGATCTTCAATATGATTGTGTTTAATAAATTTAAAAGTGCAGAATACATGAGTTTACTCTGAAAACAGTCCCAAAATCAATGCCATGGTCGTGGCAAATGAGTGCCACGACCGTGGGATTGAAAGTGATGCTGTTTCTTCAAAAACATTTGATAAAACAGAGGAGTTTTATATGCCACGACCGTGGCCCTTGAAGGCCACGACCGTGGTGTCTTCAAACTTATTTTACAGCTTCATTTTGGATCCCACGAGCGTGGGGTTGAGATGCCACGGCCGTGGGGTACCTAAATAATATTTTTGGCTTGTATTTTGTGATATACGTGCCTAGTATGAGACTAATATGTGTATAATTCATACTTTTGTATTGAGAATTCATGTGTATGTGTTAAATATATGAAAAAGAGTGAGAAACTTTAGATAAGTGACATATATACTAAATGTTGCTAAGAGTGCATGATATAAACAAGTGAAATGATATAAATAAGTGAAATGATATAAACAAGTGTTTATATAAACAAGTGAGTGTTAATCAATGACATGAGACTAATATGTGTATAGTCCATACTTTTTTGTTAATGTGTTAAATGTATGAAAATGAGTGATAAACTTTAGATACGTGACACACATATATATCCTACCAAATGTTGATAAGAGTATAATATCAATGAAAGGAAATAAACAATTTAGTGTGCATCAAAATTAATGAATTGCCCAAATCATACTAAATTTATATCCAGCTTTGGATTGAATGGCTAACCAGAGGATAGATAGCCATAGTGATAGTGGGCACCTCGTGCCATTAATGGACACATTGTGTTATCAGTGATAGTGGGCATAATTGCCATTATAAATTCTTGAGATTGCTACACTAACATGTTATCCAAATCTATGATCTAAGTTTAGTATGTATGGGCATAATTAATGAAATTATATGTGAACATGATAGTTGTGACTAATGAAAGAAATGTAAAATAATAAAATAAGTCAATTACTTGAAATTGAAGTATTGTGTTATAGTGTAAAAGTGAGTGTAATATCCTCATATATGCCTTAAAAGTTTTGATTATGTTGTTGATGTTGTGGTTAGTGTTGTTGTTGTTATATATTGGATTGTATATATGTGTTAAATTGTAAGAGAAAAGAAATGGAAAGAGAATGTATATGTATATGTGTTTTGGAGAAGAAATTTAGGGTTTAGAGACAAGTTTATATGTTGGGTATATGATGATATATATAACATATAAATTGGTCAAAGGGAGAGTCAATGCAAGAGGATATTTTTATGTGGCATGTGAAATTACTTAGTTGGGCACATATGAGACAAAAGGGTAGTTTAATGGTGAAGGGTGTTTTAGTAATTGCAAGGTTAAAAACTCTTGGTGGATATAAGAAGCAAAATTTGACTTTTGCTCTTCATCTTTTCCTCTTCTCATTTGTGTGTGGCCGGCTCTTCCTTAGACAAAAGGGAAAGAGAAGTGTTCTTGAGGCAAGAAGCAAATTGAAGAAGAAATCAAAGGTTGTGACAAGAGATTTGTGGAATTTCTTCATTTTAGGTAAGAATTCTTTTGTTTCCCTTTGTCAATTTTGAAGTTGTGTCTAAATAAAATTGTGATTGGTTGATGTGATGAATTGGTGTGTTTGATATGTGTTTATAAGTGTTTAAAGTGATTGAAATGGAATTAAAGATAAGAAGTTAGGTTGGTGTTGGTGATGGAAGAGTAAGAGTTGTGTTTAGTGAATATTTTTCTGTTTTACAATTAGTAAAGGCTGTGACTTGTATGATTTTTAATTAATTATAAAAAAATGTTATTGAAGTGAATTTTTGATATGTTGTGCCTCTATGAGTCTAGAATGACTGAAAAATATGTTGATTCGATTTTGGAATGGTTATGAGTTTAGAAAGATTATTTTTATTAGACCTGTTCCAGCAGGTACCTTAACTGAGACAGCTATATTTCGGGATTTTTAATAAAATGTAGAAAAATCATATCCAATTGAATTTTGGATATGTTGTTGTTTAGTGAGTCTAGTATTTGAGAAAAATAATTTAAAACCACGTTGATTGAATTTGATTTATGGAATTCACAAAGTTCAGAACTGCTGCCAGGATGCAGGGCAATTGGGGCAGTCTGGTTAGGTGAGCTATTTGACCAAGATTTTGTGTTCAGTTTGATCTGAAATTTTAAAGGAATGATTTTTAGATACAAAACTAAATTCTGTAAAAAGTTTAGAATTTTTAGTCAAGTAGATTATTTTATACAATTTTTCAAAATAAGGATAAAATGGAGTCTAAAACCAGAATGTACTATTCATATGGTCATTTTGCTAATATTCCTTTTGGATTAGGTTGTGAAGTGGTTGAATTGCCCTAATTTGTGAAGTGCAGAACTATTGAGTGGAGAAGAGTTTAGAGTGGTGTGAAATGTTATTAAGGTAAGTACCAATGTTGCATGATTGCATTGTTAATGCATATCACTAATGTATTTTGATGTGTTTATATCATTAATGATATATATATATATATATATATAATTGTGTTATGGGAAAATGAAAGATGTGAATGATTTGATGAATATTAATGTATGAGAATACAATTGATTGAGTATAATTAAATAATATTAGGTAAATTATTACATTGTTAATCTAATGTGACTTGTATAGTGTGAAAGAGAAGAGGATCATTCAACAAGGTATGAGCTATGCAAATTTATTATGATAAACACTTTTATGAAGAATTACTTTAATGTACTTTGTAATGTTATAGCAATGATGCTATATGTATAATGTGAATCATGTGATTGAATAATGATATGTTCATTTGGTTAATGTAATTGATGTTGAGTATTATAATGATGATGCACATGATACTATATGAACAATACTATGATTTGTGTATTATGAATCTTGTGAATTGTATTGTGCTATATGAATAAGGTACTTTGTAATGTTATAGCACTGATGTTATATGTATCATATGGATTGAGATATGATATGTTGTGAAGCCATTGTGATTGGCTATGATGATCTAATTGAAAGAAATAAGGCATGTTTGCCTAGATGATAATGAACATTGAGATTGAAATTGATAATGAAACAATAAGTGAAATATGTGTTTAATGTGTTATTCAGTTTTCAGAGTTCTGGATTTGGAGGCATGCCTATAAAATGAAAAAGGTAACAGTCTTGCCGGGTTGAGGATCTCTTCAAATTGAGTTGAATTGAGGTCCAAGAGACTGGGTCTGTTACACTATGAGAATTGTGAATATGAAATATATGATTGGTAACAGTCTTGCCGGGTTGAGGATCTTCTCATGATGAGTTGATGGTCCAAGAGACTGGGTCTGTTACACTATCCATGGATAGAAATATTGATATATGATGCCTACGGGCTTGATGATTATGATTATAGACCAAAGCAGTAACTCTGAACTCTGAATAACATAGTGGTGTCTGTTGGGCCCAAGTCTGTCTTTGTTGTCAATGTGATATACAAATGTTGAAAGAAATGGATAATGAAATCTTTGGTATACTTCATTAGACATGTGATTGATGATATGTAATTTGTGCGTTGAAATATTGATTATGAGCACTAGTGATGAATCATTAATGTTGAACTGTGAATAAAGAAATGTTATGATTGGTATGATGTATAATGTGTGTATTAGCATTGATTGTGAATTCAATTGATGAATTGTGGTTGATGACAATGATTGTCTTAATTGGAAATGTGACTTGTGATTGGTATGATGTATAATGTGTGTATTGAGATGTAGATTGTGAATATTAGTGATGGGTTGGACTTGGTAGAAATGCTATGTTTATATGTGTATAAGATATGAGATTAGTTGAAAGATATGAAAGGTGCAAATGAATAGGGATAAACTTAATAAGAACTAAAAATATATGGAATTGAGATATCTTTATATGTTAGTGTTTCCATGATATATGTTTGAATTTTATATTTGTACTACTAAGCTTTCGAGCTTAGCGCGGATGTATTATCGCGCAGGTAGCTTGGTGGAAGACATGAAGTCTTTTGGTATGCCACGAGAAGAGTAAGATTTTGTCGAGACCAACTAGAGGGTAATGCATACATGTATCCACTTTAAGTATGTTATATTATATGTATAAATGAAGTTTTGATAAAGACAATAATTTGTAAGTGTTCTTTAAATTGACCTATTATGGTTTGAATTTTGTTACAGGTATTGAAAGGTAAAAAGAAAAGTGGCATCCTTATACTTTAAATACTTACTGTATGTATACTAGGTATATGTATAGTATTTATATGGAGTATTGGGGTGTTACAGTGAGTGTTAATATATATATTAATGTTTACAAGTGAAAGTACTAATGCATGTAATGGAAATGTTATGCTCAATGTATTGAATTAATCAAATGATTGAAAGTGTATATAATGATGTGAGATATAAAGTACTTTAAAGTATAGTACTAAAATTAAGTGCTAAAAAGTATAGAATGAATGAAATGATACTATGTGAACTTGTAAAGGAAGACTTATTGAAAAACAAAATAAGCGTATTGTGAACAATGTTATCAAATGAGAAAACAAGTCTTGAATAAAATGATTCTTAATGAGACAAGTTACAATATCGAAAGTATTGTATTATATGATAACTTTATACAGGGATAGCTCTTATTTTGTGTATTCAGCATGTATATTGTCTTGTTACTAAAATTAGTTTATATATGGAAATACTTCTTAAAACTAAGTGTTATTACTATATTTTCATAAGTATATTTCTTTAATATTAAGTGTTAAAATTTGTGTATACAAGCACCACTAAGCTTTGCTTAGTGTGTTAGAATTGTTTTCTGACACGCAGGTATCAGGACATCAGAGCAAGATAGGAACAGATGAAGATCTTGTGTATGTTGTATTCATAAGTTATAAAATATATATAGATACTTTAGTTTGGCCATTTGAGAGATTGTACAAATTTGTAAACATGAAAGAAATACATGTATTTCAGGAATAAAGGATGAAGTGTGAGAATTCAAGTGAATGACTCATAAAGAAAGGAATGTATTATATAATCATTTGATTTGACAAATGTATGATAGTTATCTGATTTGTAATGGATTATTGAAAATTGGTCTAAACATTGGACCTATAAGTGTTGTGATATGCTGATTGTAATATTATTTGAAAAATTTTTATTTATGAAGAGATTTTTCTCTAAATTGATTAGAGCGTGAAAAGTATATCGAATAACATTCTCTGATAGTTTTTATATAAGAATTGTCAAAGGATGTTACATTTAGTTGTATCAGAGCGTGGTTTAGGCGTTTCTGGCATGTGGAGTTATGGGAGAAGTGAAATGTAATTGTCTAAGTGATGTGAAGTGAATAAGTGGATATGTGTTGTGACACAATTGATATTCCATATGTTTATGGTAATAGAATGTTTATTAAGAATTGATTGACAATTCGTAGTGTATTGTTTGGAGTGCACTAAATCTATTTGTGATAAAGAATGATGTGAAAAGAAAACAAGATATGAGTAGTGAAAGAGATATGTCAAAGTAACAGAGTGAAAGTGTAATAATTTATTGGAAACAGAGAGATAAATTTCGAGCATGAAATATTTTACGAAAATGAGAATTGTCATGTTGTACAACATTAAGTGTTGATGTTCTACATTAAGTGAATGAATATATGAGTGTCAAAGTGGAGTGATTACGATATGAGAGCATTTGAAACTGATAGTGATAAGGTTAAATAAGCCTTAATAAGAGTAATATTAAATCCGAGTATGGATAATATCCGTATAGTGGAAAAAGATTTCGAAGAGGTAAGAAATTATGAAAATACCCTTATAGCTCGAAATGAATTTGAGCTATACTTTGAATGTGAAATATGGATAATGGAGTTTTAAAGTGTCAAAAGTAATTGTTTTTATAATATTTCAACGTTAAGGATTGAAGTGATAGTTAAATGAAAACACGTGAATGCATCAAAACTATTGTATAAGTGAGTATATTGGATAAAAGTCCTAAAACTTATGTAAAGATTTCTAGTGTCTTCTATTGTTGTCTAAAACATCATCAAAACAAAAGATTGAA
Source organism: Garcia nutans (assembly GCA_947685225.1). NCBI lineage: Eukaryota > Viridiplantae > Streptophyta > Magnoliopsida > Malpighiales > Euphorbiaceae > Garcia > Garcia nutans. The sequence goes on from CANTUV010000021.1 coordinate 22,612,331, forward strand.
ATGAAAAGTAATGTAAGAGTATTGATAAAGAGGTTAGTGCTTGAATACTATTGAGTGCTATTTAATGAAAGAGATTTGTGAATTGATAAAACACCAGTACTTGTGAAAGATATGGTGTAATAAATAATTGTGAAAACTTTACTTCTATGATAGTAAAGTTCTCCGTGCAATATGTAAATGTGTATTTAACTAGAACAATGATTAAATCTATCATTTAATCATTTAAGAGTTAATAGATGGTTGTGAAAGAAGATAATGTTTTGAAAAATTTTAAGTTATGGACATTGAGATTTGAATTTGATAGTGCATGGACGAGTTGAATCCTATTTCCGCAATTTGTATGAGTTGCCTTATGAATAACTTATTGATTAAATCAAGAAAAAGAAATTCGAGCGGAGATATGCATGATTATGTGTATAGTCATGCATATATGGTTGTGTAAATGTCTATTATTCAAACTTTGAGAAGAAATTCCAATATTGAAGTGTATGATCATTTATATGGACATGCATATATTTGTGCCCTTAAAACAATGAAAATAAATTTCAGTAGAGACGTGCAAGACCATTCGAATGGTTATGTATCTGGCTATGTATACTTCTGTTCTACAAAATTTTAGTAATATGCATACTTTCACAGAGTAGAGTTTATTGGTGGAATTAGTAGTGAATTAATGACTGCATCTTGGAAATAGTTATAAGTGATAAAAGATTGCTTATAAGATTGAAATGAAATCAATCCATTAAATGATGAAACTAAAATATGAAGAGAACATGAGGAAAGTATGAATAAATGTAAGTGGATATGTGAAAGAAGTGTAAAGGTAGAGAAAAGATAAAAGACAAGTACAAGTGATTAGTGGATTTAACATCTTCATGATGAAATAAGATAATTTCTGAAATAAAGTGAAAAGCATGATAGATTGATAAACCAGTAATGATTGTACATAATGTGAAGAGCAAGTTAATGAAACTACAGAGGTATATACAAATGGATTGAGTAATGAAAGTAAGAATGTGAGATTTACATATTGTGTATTTATGAAATACATGATTGTAATATTATTTGGTGATTAAAGCCAAGGTATAGATTATATATATATAAGTGTTAAAGAATTACTTAATACTAATTGATTGCAAATGGAAAGAAAGGAAGTGATAATGTAAAAAGAAAAGAATGTAGTGAGATGTGAAGGTAGTGAACCCTTATAGTGAAATGATGTATGGTAGAACAAGTTAGCAATATATATGTGTGTGTGTGTGTGAATGTGTGTATGAGACATAGAGAATAAAGTATAAATGTACATGTACTCTTAAAGTTAATATGTTAAGAAAAGAATGAAACAAGTAAAGTGTGGAAATCTTTGTAGATTTCATTATTTCAGTGGACACATGGAAATGATTTGAAAAGATAAAGATTGATGAAGAACTAAATCAATCAAACTACTTGAAAACAAGTATAATTTGTATATGTGTTGTGTTTGAAATGATTATTTATAGCTTATACACTTACAGTAAGAAACAAACATTGCAAAGAGAAAGTGTTATATTTTAAAGTATTATAATTGATAATACCTTGTACCATTGAAATAAATGATACTAATGTTAAAACTAGTTTCCGGATTAGCTAAAGGGTACATATTCAAAGTGATAGTGGGCATTTTATGCCATATTGACAGTGGGCACTCTGTGCCATAGAGGACACTTATGTCCCATATTGATAGTGGGCTCTGTGCCATAGAGAACATTTATGTTCCATATCGAAAGTGGCCATTTTATGCCATAGAGGATATTTTTTTTATATATGTCCCAGTAATATAGGTAGCTATGCCATTAGTGGACGCTTTGCATCATAGAGAACCTTTGGTTCCTTTCTCTCAGTGGTCACTTCGTGACATCATATACAGTGGGCATTCATGCCATAGTGGGCCTTTGGCCATATTGATACAGTGGGCATTTACTTGCCATCAGTGACCCGCTATCCGGAACTAGGATTTAATGTTCCGTATATAAGAGAAAGAACGAGATATATATATAACAGTGGAATGTAATGAGATAAATTAGAAAAAAAATTAAAGAGGAATAAAGGCAATTCCAAAGTTGAATTTGAAAAGTGTAAGTGTGTAGAGCTGAATTTTCTACAGTTCTATAAGACGATTATTTTAAAAGTGTTACGTGGATTGATAAGTTAATAAAATCATTGATTGTATGTGAAATTTGAAATTATTGAAAAAAGTAAATAGCTTAGTGCCATAGTATGTAAATTTCGAGGACGAAATTTCTTTAGTGGGGGAGAATTGTAATGGTGAAGATGTTAAACAGGGACATTTTGACTAATAATGAAAACTTGATAGTGTACAGTGACCAAAGTATTACGGATAAATGCTATATGTAGAGAAGAGTAAATTGTGTATCTTAAAACTTTACTGAAAAGAGTATTTTTACTGTTTTACGAGATGAAAACTCGATTTAAAATCAACGGTTAAGAATGAGGGTGCACTATAGTTATTATGAGCATTCCCTCACTAGATTAAAAATATTATATATATATGTGTATATGTGTCAATTGTGTAGAATTTTCTGATTTCTTTCTTCCTTCTTCTCTCCACGCCACCATCACCAACACCACCAAAGTTTCTTCTTTCATCTTTCTTTCTATGACTTGAATCAAATCTAAGATAAGATTACATCTAAATATAAGTGTTGAGAAGATTAAGTTGGAAAAGTGGTGATTATCAACAAGGTATGTGCTTTTGATTTATACTTTGCAAAAATATGAAGTTTTATGAGTTTTAATGATTTAATTGAATGATTGAGTTATGTATGATGAGATATTTCTTGAAAATATTGATTAATTGAATTGTTGAGTGAAAAATAACTTTTATATGATGGTTTTGATTCTTAACTCAATCTTTATGGGAAATTGAGTGGCTAAATCATGTTTTTATCCATATGAAATGGTTAAAAGTTTAACTAAGTGAAGGTATTTAATATGAATTCTTTTTATGTCAAAATATTGAGTTTGATACATTATTATCTTAGATCTTCAATATGATTGTGTTTAATGAGTTTACTCCGAAAACAGTCCCAAAATCAATGCCACGGTCGTGGCAAATGAGTGCCACGATCGTGGGATTGAAAGTGATACTGTTTCTTCAAAAAAATTTGATAAAACAGAGGAGTTTTATATGCCACGACCGTGGCCCTTGAAGGCCACGACCGTGGGTTCTTCAAACTTATTTTACAGCTTCATTTTGGATCCCACGGGCGTGGGGTTGAGATGCCACGGCCGTGTGGTACCTAAATAATGTTTTTTGCTTGTATTTTGTGATATACGGGCCTAGTATGAGACTAATATGTGTATAATTCATACTTTTGTATTGAAAATTCATGTGTATGTGTTAAATATATGAAAAAGAGTGAGAAACTTTAGATAAGTGACATATATACTAAATGTTGCTAAGAGTACATGATATAAACAAGTGAAATGATATAAATAAGTGAAATGATATAAACAAGTGAGTGTTAATCAATGACATGAGACTAATATGTGTATAGTCCATACTTTTTTGTTAATGTGTTAAATGTATGAAAATGAGTGATAAACTTTAGATACGTGACACACATATATATCCTACCAAATGTTGATAAGAGTATAATATCAATGGAAGGAAATAAACAATTTAGTGTGCATCAAAATTAATGAATTGCCCAAATCATACTAAATTTATATCCAGCTTTGGATTGAATGGCTAACCAGAGGATAGATAGCCATAGTGATAGTGGGCACCTCGTGCCATTAATGGACACATTGTGTTATCAGTGATAGTGGGCATAATTGCCATTATAAATTCTTGAGATTGCTACACTAACATGTTATCCAAATCTATGATCTAAGTTTAGTATGTATGGGCATAATTAATGAAATTATATGTGAACATGATAGTTGTGACTAATGAAAGAAATGTAAAATAATAAAATAAGTCAATTACTTGAAATTGAAGTATTGTGTTATAGTGTAAAAGTGAGTGTTAATATATATATATTAATGTTTACAAGTGAAAGTACTAATACATGTAATGGAAATGTTATGCTCAATGTATTGAATTAATCAAATGATTGAAAGTGTATATAATGATGTGAGATATAAAGTACTTTAAAGTACAGTACTAAAATTAAGTGCTGGAAAGTATAGAATGAATGAAATGATACTATGTGAATGTCACATCCCAAAGTTTAGGTAGTCGAGTATTAGGCAAGAAGGACATAAATAAGTGGTCAAATAGAGGCTCGAGATAGTCAAAAACAAAATCGGTGTGCAAAGGAAGCCCGTGAAGTCTACGGGACCTAAAGGTAATTTTTCGAAAGGCCAAGGACCTATGAGTAATTTTCTGAAAAGTTGTGTCGGTTTTTAATAGTGACCCTAACGGATGCCATAAATGTGTTCTTGGGATTAATCGGGTCATAACCGTGGGTTTCAATTTTTTCCCAAAAACGCACGGTTTAAAAGTTACAATCGATTAATCGCTGGAGGGTATTTTGATATTTTCACACCCTAGACTATATAAAATTACAACACAAGAAAGTTGAGGGGGTCAAAATATGAATAAAAGGAAGCCTAATGGCTTGCCAAATAAATAGATAAAAGAAGAAGGCAAGTGGACCAATTAAAAGTGGCCATTTTTACTATAAGGTGTACCAATTGGAAGTCAACATCTATACTAACATATTTTCACCACTTATAGCTGCCATTTGGATCAAAATAAGCTAAGGAAAGAAAATAAAAGCCCTCTCTTACATGGTGAACTCGTCCAAACCATAAGAGAAGGAAGAAGGGGGTGATTTTTCCAAAGTTTAAGGCTTTTGGTTGAAGATTTTGGTGACAAACAAGATAATAAGGTAAGATACCATCCTAAGTCTTATTCTTTCATTAGAATTTGGTATTAGGCTATGTTTAGGAAGATTTGATATTATGTTCATATTGGAAAAGTATTAGTAAGTTGATGATTATGGCGAAAAATGATAAACTACTTAAAGGAAATGATGAAAATGGTGATTATTAGTAAGAATAAGTAAAGGATTGTTAGAAAAATCATAAGGTAGCATCATGTTCATATCTAGGGTTTGTTCTTGCATATGTGACATGTTAAATTCATAGGAAATCAAGTAGATTAGGGAGGAAATGAAGTGAAATAGACAAGAAGAGCAAGGAGAAGCAAGGTTTGGTACTTTAACTAATTGTTTGTTCATTTTCTTGAAATTTTTCGGTTTTAGAATTAGTGAAATGCTGTGACTTGTATGATTTTTAATTAAATATAGAAAAATGTTCTTGAAGTGAATTTTTGATATGTTGTGCCTCAATGCGTCTAGAATTACTGAAAAATATTTTGAGTTGAATTCGGAATGGTTATGATTGTGGAAAAATTATTTCTGTTATACCTGCTCTAGGAGGTACCTTGACTGAGACAGCCATGTTTCCTGATTTTTAATAAAATTTAGAAAAATAATCTTCAATTAAAATTTGGATATGTTGTTTTTTAGGGAGTCTAGTATTTGATAAAAATAATTTGGAACCACATTGGTTGAATTTAATTTATGGAATGCACAAAATTCAGAACTACTGCCAGGATGCAGGGCATTTGGAGCAATCTGGTTGGGTGAACTACTTGACCAAGATTTTGTGTCCAGTTTGATCTGAAATTTTAAAGGAATGATTTTAAGATGTAAAATTAAATTCTATAAAAATTTTAGAGTTCTTAGTCAATTAGATTATTTTTATACAATTTTTCAAAATAAGGATCAAGTTGAGTCCAAAACCAGAATTTACAATTCATATGGTCATTTTGCTAATATTCATTTGGTCATTTTTCAAAAGTAATACAATTGATTCCTTATGCATATAAATGAGCATAATATGTTATTAAAATGACAAAATATGATATTTCACATTGAAATAATATAAGAAACATAAGTCGATAATTGTATAATGCATATTCGATTAAGAAATGGCATGAAAATTTTGGCTCCACTGGGTATCTGGGATAGTACTGAGTAGGGTAAGGGTATGATATATCATACTATATGCAGTGCTGCTTTAATATAGGACTTCGGTCTGAGTTATATAGGGTGACGACCCGAGCTATATAGGACTTCGGTCCGAGTTATATAGGGCAATCGCCCGAGTTATATAGGACTCCGGTCCGAGGGCTTCGGCCACAGATTACACAGGGCTTGGTCCGCAATTTTTTAGGGCCACAACCACAGAATATATATACAGTTATTTCAATTAGTTCCTTACCATACGTTAGTCTACCAAATTACCTTGTGGAGCGAACTGATAAAATGATAATAATTGAATATATGACATGTATGGATTGTTTTTACTGTGATATTATTTTTCAATACGATTCATTGCTTTTAAAAGTGCATTATGCTTTTATTATTTATTTTTCGTAATTAGTTAAAGTACCCACTAAGCAATGCTTAGCGAGTTTAGTTTCTTCTAAACTCGTAGGTTATTAGCAAGGAGCCAGTAGTGAGCAGAGAAGTCCTGCGATCTGTCGGTCATCAACAAACTTAGGTGGTGCTCTTCATTTTATATTTTGGTATTAGAAACTGACATGTACTTATTTGAACAATACAAAGAGATAACTTGATGTAGCATATAAATCTAGTAATGTATAATAACTGTATGGTTTTAAATTGAGTTGGGTTGTGAATATAGAAGTGTGAATTCTTCTTGCAGGATTGTAGTTGAGGTTATAAGGGTGGATTATTGGGAGTGTGCTTGAGTTGAATTGTGAAACAAAATGTTTTTAAAAAAAATCAGTTTTGTCGACACTTGGGACCTAGAATTTTAAGGGAGACTCCGTCAAAATTTTTGGAAAATTTTTATAAGGAACATTAAGTAAGCTGACATAACCAGAGCTCGTATCCCAATGTAGCATTCCTCCTCGGCTTATTCATAAGTCGGGAAGGGGTGTTACAGTGAACTTGTAAAGGAAGACTTATTGAAAAACAAAATAAGTGTATTGTGAACAATGTTATCAAATGAGAAAAACAAGTCTTGAATAAAATGATTCTTAATGAGGCAAGTTGCAATATCGAAAGTATTGTATTATATGATAACTTTATACAGGGATAGCTCTTATTTTGTGTATTCAGCATGTATATTGTCTTGTTACTAAAATTAGTTTATATATGGAAATACTTCTTAAAACTAAGTGTTATTACTATATTTTCATAAGTATATTTCTTTAATATTAAGTGTTAATGTATACAATCACCACTAAGCTTTGCTTAGCGTGTTAGAATTGTTTTCTGACACGCAGATATCAGGACATCAGAGCAAGATAAGAACAGATGAAGATCTTGTGTATGTTGTATTCATAAGTTATAAAATGTATATAGATACTTTAGTTTGGCCATTTGAGAGATTGTACAAATTTGTAAACATAAAAGAAATACATGTATTTCAGGAATAAAGGATGAAGTGTGAGAATTCAAGTGAATGACTCATAAAGAAAGGAATGTATTATATAATCATTTGATTTGACAAATGTATGATAGTTATCTGATTTGTAATGGATTATTGAAAATTGGTCTAAACATTGGACCTATAAGTGTTGTGATATGCAAATTGTAATATTATTTGAAAAATTTTTATTTATGAAGAGAGTTTTCTCTGAATTGATTGGAGCGTGAAAAGTATATCGAATAACATTCTCTGATAGTTTTTATATAAGAATTGTCAGAGGATGTTACATGAAGTACCTGGGTGTTTAGAGAGAGTTGAATTTGAGACAGACGGTGGTTAGAGTTGATTAAAGACTATGACTGCTTGATTGATTATCATCCTAGCAAGGCAAATATTGTTGTAGATGCCTTGAGTCGGAAGTCTATGGCAGGTTTGATTGCTTATTCACTCTCGTTGCTTATTGAGTTTAGAGTGTTGCATGCTAGATTTGTACTTTTGTGATGATGGTTCATTGATGGCTCTGTTGCAATTGAGGCCAGTGTTGTTAGATTAGATTAAGGAAGCCCAGCAAGCATATGAGAAAATTCAGAAAATTATGATGGATTGCCAAAAGGGAGAGAGTCAAGATTTTTATGTGAGAGATGATGACAGCTTGTGGTACAGAGATAGACTGTGCATTCCTGATGATGTAAGATTGAAGAGGAAAATTTTAGAGAAATCACATCAGTCATTTTATGCTATGCACCTTGGAAGTACTAAGATGTATCAAGATTTGAAGCAGTATTACTAGTAGTCAAGTATGAAGAGGGACATAGAAAAATTTGTATCCAAATGTCTCACTTGCTAGAGATTGAAAGCTGAGTACCAAGTTCCTTTAGAGTTACTTCAGCCATTATTAGTGCCAGAGTGGAAATGGGAGCGAATGACGTTGGATTTTGTGACTAGACTGCCTTTGACCCATAAGAAGCATGATGCAATCTGGGTGACAGTTGATCGAATGATGAAGACAGTTCATTTTCTTCTAGTTCAGATGGCCTACTCACTTGAGAGGTTGGCTAAGCTATATATCAGTGAGATAGTGAGATTGCATGGAGTCCTAGTTTCTTTAGTGTCAGATAGAGATCCCTGTTTTACATTAATATTTGGAGGAGTTTGCAGGATGCATTGGGTTCTCGGCTGCATTTTAGTACTACTTTTCATCCTCAAACAGATGAGCAGTCAAAGAGAATGATATAGATTCTAGATGATATGTTGAGGATTTGTATCATTGATTTCACTAGGAGTTAGGACATATTTTTACCACTGATTGAGTTCACCTACAAGAACAGTCATCAATCCAGTATTGGGATAGCACCTTATGAGGCCTTGTATGGTAGGAAGTATAAGACACCATTATGTTGGGATAAGATTAGAGAAAATAAATTGGTCAGTCCCAATTTGATAAAAAAAAATGAAAGAGAAAGTGAAAGTGATTCAAGATCGTCTGAAAGCAACTTTAGATCAATAGAAATCCTATTCAGATTTAAAGAGGAAAGACATAGAGTTCAGTGTGGCAGATAAGGTGTTCTTGAAGATGTCTCCATGGAAGAAGATTATGAGATTCGGTCGTAAAGGAAAGTTGAGCCCTCGCTTCATAGGACCTTATAAGGTACTGGAGAGAGTTAGTCCAATGGCTTATAGAATGGCTCTGCCCCGAGTTAGATTAGATACACAATGTAACATCCAAAACTTTTAAGAATTAAATAAAATAATTTAAAATGAATTAAATGAAAAATTTAAATGAAAAATGGAAGAATTTTAAGTGAAAAAGTAAAGTGTATATGTGATATATATGTGAAATATATAACATACACAAAAGTCAACTCTTTAACAAAAAAAAGTCAAAATTCAAGTGGCATAATTGTAAATATACTTTGTAAAATATAAATTATTTAAATAAATTAAAAATAAATTATTTTTGAATGGAAGAGGGAAATTATGTTTTTTTTAAATAATTAAATAATTAATTAAAAATATAATAAAATAATATATATATATATATGGTTATTTTTAAAGTCGAAAGAAAGAGAAAAAAAGTTATCTTCGTCTTCTTCTTCTTCTTCTTAAGGTGGCCGAACCACCATTAGAGCCCAAGACAAGGCTTTTCTTCTTCCAAGCTTCAGCAATTTAAAGGATTTCAAGGATTCAAATGGGATTTTGGTGATTTTCTCTTGAAATAGTAAGTTTCCAACTTATTTCTTTAGATTTTCATGAAGATTTGAGTATGTTGAGTTTGGAATTTTGTATTAGTAAGATTTAATGGATTGAATGAGTTGTATGAAGCTATTTTGATTAGTTATTAATGATTCTTAAGTTGGATTGAAGAAATGGTTAAGTTTGAGTGAGTTTGGTTGAAAGAGCTAATTTAGGGTTATGAAAAATTGGATTTTTGAAATCATGAGTTTTCATTGTGCAAATTGATTCCAAATGTGTTGTTTTAATGCATAAATAAGGATTTTAAAGTCAAATAATGTATTTAACCAAGTTTGGGTAGAGATTGGATAAGGTAGTGTTGAATTTAGGGTTTTGAAAGGAAATTTTTCACAGATTAGATGTTTGTTTGATTTTAATATTTAAAACATGTTATATTATGTTTGTAATGATATAAATAACTTAAAACACAAATTTAAATGGATTAACATGGTTTTCAAATGTTAAAGTAAGGTTAGACAAGATTTTGGGATATTTGTAGGAGTGATGTTCAATTAGAGTTGTATGCTTGTAATGCCTTAAAATGTAATATTAAATGATTGTATTTGATCACATTGTGAATAAACATGTTTTATTAGTTTTTGTTATAGATTTGTGTCTTGTTTATTATGATAATTATTGTGTTATTTAGGTATTTTGTTAGTTTTTATAGGTTTGTTTAGTGTTTTTATTAATTTTGTTAATTTTAGTTTATTTCAATGTTTATATTGTTTTTGATCTAGTTTTTAGTATGGTGTTTATGTTTTGTTGGTTAGTGTTTATTTAATTCTTGTTTAAAGTTTGTTTGAAGTTTTGTTGTAGGTTAAAAATCCAAGGAACCAAGACTGAAGAAAGAATGGACAGTAGCTGACACAGGCAGAGAACACGGCCAAGTCACTGGCCGTGTCTCAAACCAAGACAAAAAGGAAGTTCAAGACACAGTAGCTGACACATGCAAGGGACACGGCCAAGTCAGTGGCCGTGTCCCTCCAAAAATGCTCAGACACGGCCAAGTCACTTCAACTTGGCCGTGTCTCACCTTGTTTCAAAGCAAAAGAAGACAACACTCTTACAGTAACAAACACAAGCAAGGGACACGGCCAAGTCTTGTGGCCGTGTCCCTCCAAGCAAGCTCAACACGGCCAAGTCACCTTTGACTTGGCCGTGTCTCACTTTAATCCAAAGCAAAGAAGATTTAAAAGACACAGAAGCGAACACAGGCAAGGGACACGGCCAAGTCTTGTGGCCGTGTCCCTCCAATGCACTCCAACACGGCCAAGTCACTTCTGACTTGGCCGTGTCCGTCATAAACCAAACACGCAGCGAATTTTTAAAGCGACGATTCGTATAAAAGGAAAAGAAAAGTGAGGGTTTGGGGTGGTTGACGATTTGGAGCAAAGTTGGGCCGTCAGAAAGATTTAGATTTGATCAAGAGATTCTTCAGAATCTTCAAGGAGTTTGTAATTTGGTTTTATTCTTGAACTTTATCTCTTTATTTTCATTGGAATTGTATTTAAGAACATTATCATGTCTAGATTGATTTCTTTGAGTATTAATGAGATGAGTATGCTTGATAATATTATGAACTAATTTAATCTAGTCTAGGGTTTGTATGGATCTGCTATGATTGTATGAATTGGTTATTACCCTTAACTTAATTATTTCTTTTAGCCTTGATTGAATGAAATACTGTTAATATATAATTGATTGGCCACCAATTATGTGTTTTAAGGTATTAGATGATGGATTGAGAGATGAAGTCTAATGCTGGAACAATTCATTAAGGACTTAGGTGAATTAGAGATATAACCTAGGAAAAGATTATTTCAATTGTAATAAGATTATTTGAGAGAGGTTTGAATGCGAGAGCTTATTTCCTTTATTCAATTAATTAAGTTGAATGAGATTTAATCTTTGAAATTAAATTAGTTAAGAGGAATAACCGTTCATACATATAAGTAGCAGAGAAGTGCAAACCCTAGACCTTTTTATCAAGTGAATCAAAACTTCAGTTTTAGTTTACTTTTATTTGTTTTAAAACTTAAATCAATTTTCTTCATTAGTTTACAATTTAAATTTATTCATTACTTGTTCTTTATAAGTTGATAAGCAATTAGCTACTTTAGCTTCCTTATGAGACGACCTTGGGGCGATCACCTTTGCTACAGCTACCTCGTATACTTGCGAGTGACGCTTTGTGGTAGAGTTTAATTTGAGCGCAACAAAACATTAAGAGGAAATTAATTGCCCAACCCTAGTGTTGAAGGGCAAGTTTAAAGTGAAGGTTGGAGGAGATTTTTAGCTTGCATTTGAGTGCTTATTGAGGTATGTACAAACTTGTGATAAATTGGATATAATTGCATTACATATGGCCTAACCCATTTTGGATGGAAAATGTGTTAAGCTACTTGGTAGCTTGAATATTCATGAACATTGTGTTATAACATGTGACTTGTTATATATGCATTATGTGCATTATGAAAAGCCGTTAATAATGGTTATAATGAATTAAATGTGATTTTTGTGCATTATGTGAGAATGACCCAAAAGTATTTGGGTAATGTGATTTTGATGTGAAATGAGATGCATTATGATAAAATGATGAGATATGATGAATTGAAATGAGTTTACATTGATATGAATGAGAAATGAGACAATGTGATGAAAAAAATGAGAAAAATGAGGCAATGTGAAGAGAAAAAAGAGAAATTAAGACAATGTGATAAGAAAAGTTGATTATGGAAAACATGTATATTTGTGTTCCTAGTATGTTATTCAATTTCTAGAGTTCTGTGTTTGGCGGTATGCCTATGAGGTTATCCTCATTATTTGCCTTCGGGGCTAGATGCTAGGTGTCACTAATATATTATTTGCCTTCGGGGCTAGACGCTAGGCGTCACTGATACATGATTTGCCTTTTGCGCTAGACGCTAGCCGTCACTAATATATGATTTGCTTTCGAGGCTAAACACTTGGTGTCAATATGGACCAAAATAGTAATTCTTGGATTTGAATGATATATTAGTTTGTTTGGGCCCATGTTTGTGTATGTGTTTATGTGAATTATAAAAAGATGAAAGATTATGTTTTAAAATTAAAATTGTATGCCACATTGTGACATCACATACAAAAGCATTATGCATTGGCATTGTGTTAAAATCTTATTATTATCAAAGTTTGTACCACCAAGCTTTTAGCTTGGCATAATTGTAATTCATCGTGCAGGTGACATAGGTGATCCGGTAGATCCGAAGGATTATTTTAGACCTGGTAGGGTCTAGCTTTAAGGTGATTTAGCTTCATCATTATCAGAGTCATTTGCCATCATGTATATTTTTTATATTATAGTATATTTTGTTATTATGTATATTATGGTTATATTTTTAAGTACATTGTAAATTATAAAGAATATTTTGGACAAATTGTGTAATGTGGGATTTTTATATGTGTTTTGATATATATATATATATATATATATATGTATATATATATATATGTTTTTAGGAAAGATAGAGGAGTTGAAAAATTGGGATGAAAGGTGTGATTTATTGTTTATTGGGAGTGTGTTATGTAGGTTGTGTAACTATTGAATTTTTAGGATGTCATGTTTACAGATAAAACTCTGGCAAATTTTTTTCAGAGGTTTTTCATATGAAATGCTTATTTTTTAATATATAATTAATAAAGAATATTTTATTTACTATTTAAAAATATATTTTAATATGTTTGGGATTTTAGATTGAAAATATAAAAATTTTTATTAAACCGGGTTGTGGCATTTTTATGCTTTATATGCATATTTTACATATATTGGGTGTATATATTATATGTCTATAGGATATAAGAGTGTTGCACACAATATCTTTCATGTCTCTATGCTTCGGAGATGCAGGTCAGACCCATCTCATATCTTATTAGTGGAGTCTATTGAAGTGAGTCCGGATCTAACTTATGAAGAAGAACAATTGGTGATTTTGGCATGAGAGGTGAAAGAGTTGAGGAATAAGAATGTGCCACTTGTTAAAGTTCTCTGGAGGAACCATGCCACTGAGGAGGCGACATGGGAGAGTGAACAGACGAAGTGGAGCTAGTATTCTCACTTGTTCCAGAGTTGATATCAGGTAATATCGCAAACAAAATTTTCTTTAAAGGGAGAAAATTGTAACATCCAAAATTTTTAAGAATAAAATAAAATAATTTAAATGAAAAATAAAAGGATTTTAAGTGAAAAAGTATATGTGATATATATGTGAAATATATACAACATAAACAAAAGTCAACTCTTTAATGGAAAAGTCAAAAGTGAAGTGGCATAATTGTAAATATACTTTGTAAAATTAAAATTATTTAAATAAATTAAAAATAAATTATTTTTGAATGGAAGAGAAAAATTATGGTTTTTTTAAATAAATAAATAATTAATTAAAAATATAATAAAATAATATATATATATGGTCATTTTGAAAGTGGAAAGAAAGAGAAAGTTTAAAACTAAACTCTTCTTCTTCTTCTTCAAGTGGAGGCCGAACCTCCATAGATAGGGAACCCAAGGTTTTTCTTCTTCCAAGCTTCATCAATTGAAAGGATTTCAAGGATTCAAGTGGGATTTTGGTGATTTCCTCTTGAAATAGTAAGTTTCCAACTTATTTCTTTGGAATTCCATTAAGATTTGAATATGTGGATTTTGAAATTTTGTCTTAGCATGATTTAATGCCTTGAATAGATATGTGTGAAACTATTTTCATTAGTTATTAATGATTCTTAAGTTGGATTGAATAAATGGTTAAGTTTGAGTGAGTTTGGTTGAAAGAGCTAATTTATGGTTATGAAAATTTTGAATTTTTGAAATCATTAGTTTTAATTGTGAAAATTGATTCTAAATATGCTGTTTTGATGCATAAACAAGGATTTTTAAGTCAAATGATGGATTTGGTTAAGTTTGGTTAGAGATTGGATAAGGTAGTGTTGAATTTAGGGTTTTGGAAGAGAATTTTCAAAGATTGGATGTTATTTTATTTCAATATTTAAATATTGTTATTTAATGATATTAGTGATAGAAATAAGCTTGGATTAATAATTGGAATGAGTTGGAATGAAGAACCTTCATTGAGGAAGGTTATGGCATTTTAGGGTTTTGTATAAAGTATATGTGTTTATTTAGTTTGAATGTTTAAAACATGTTTTATTATGTTTATAATGATATAAATAAACTTAAAAAACAAATTTAAATGGATTAACATGGTTTTCCAATGTTAAAGTAAGGTTAGGATAAATTTGGGGGTATTGCATAGAATGAGGTTTAATTAAGGTTTAATGCTTGTAAGGCACTAAAATGTGATTCTAAATGTTAGTATTTGTTCACATTTTGAATATGCATTAAGAGGAAGTTAAATGTCCAACCCTAGTGTTGAAGTGCAAGCTAGAAGTGAAGGTTGGGAGATTTTTAGCTTGCATTCGAGTGCTTATTGAGGTATGTACAAACTCGTGATAAATTGGATATAATTGCATCACATATGGCCTAACCCATTTTGGATGGAAAAATGTATTAAGCTACTTGGTACCTTGAACATTCATGAACATTGTGTCATAACATGTGACTTATTATGTATGCATCATGTGCATTATGAAAAGCCATTAATAATGGCTAAAATGAATAAAATGCGATTTATGTGCATTATGTGAGAATGGCCCAAAAGCATTTGGGTACTGTGATTTTGATGTGAAATGAGATACATTGTGATGAAATGATGAGATATGATGAATTAAAATGAGTTGACATTGATATGAATGAGAAATGAGATAATGTGATGAGAAAAAAATGAGAAAATGAGACAATGTAATAAGAAAAATGAGAAATTGAGGCAATGTGATAAAAAAAAGTTGATTATGAAAAATATGAATTATTTGTGTGCCTAATATGTTATTCAATTTTCAGAGTTCTGTGTTTGGCGGCATGCATATGAGATTATCCTTATTATTTGGCTTCGGGGCTAGGCGTTATGCGTCATTGATACATTATTTTCCATTAGGGCTAGACGCTAGGCGTCATTGATACATGATTTTCCTTTGCGGCTAGATGCTAGGCCTCACTAATTTATGATTTACCTTCGGGGCTAAACCCTTGGTGTCAATATAGACCAAAATAGTAGCTATGGGATTTGAATGATATATTAGTTTGTTTGGACCCATGTTTGTGTATGTATTTTTGTGAATTATAAAAAGATGAAACATTATATTTCAAAAGTGAAATTGTATGTCACACTGTGACATCACATACAAAAGTATTATGCATTGGCATTGTTTTAAAATTTTATTATTATTAAAGTTTGTACCACTAGGCTTTTAGCTTAGCGCGATTGTAATTCATCGCACAGGCGACAAAGGTGATCCGGAGGATTGTTCTATACCTGGTTGGGTCTAGGCTTGTGTTTGTTGAGCTTAAAGTGTTTTTACTTCATCAAGATCAGAGTCATTTGCCATCATGTATATATATTTTTTTTATTATAGTATATTTTATTATATTATATATTATGGTTATGTTTTGAGTATATTGTAAATTATAAAGAGTATTTTGGATAAATTGTGTAATGTGGGACTTTATATGTGTGTTTTCATATATATATATATATATATATGTATGTATATGTATATGTATATGTATAAACTTTTTGAGGAAACATGAAGAAATCGAGAAATTGGGATGGATGGTGTGGTTTATTATTTATTGGGAGTGTGTGTTTTGCATGTTGTATAATTGTCGAATTTTTGGGATGTCCTGTTTACAGACAAAACTCTGGCAAATTTTTTCCAAAGGTTTTTCATATAAAATACTTATTTTGGAATCTATAATTAATAAAGAATGTTTTGTTTACTATTTAAATATATATTTTAATGTGTTTGAGATTTTAGATTGCAAATGTAAAAATTTTTATTAAACCGAGTTGTGGCATTCTTATGCTTTATATGCATATTTTACATATACTGGGTATTTGTATTATGCGTATATAGGGTATAAGGGTGTTACACAAGGGGGAGAAAATATTGAAAGAGGAGAGACAATTGAAGGAAAAGGACTGTCAAAAGGGGAGATTAAGATTAATTGTCAAAGAGAAAAATAGGGGTAGAAATATTTAACAATTTGAATACTTTTAATAAATGAATTAACATAGAGGGACATTAAGTAATTAGATGCTTAAGAGATTAAGCAAATTATCAACTTTGTTTGTAAAAGGAGAGCTAAAGGAATTAAAATATACACTAAGGGTGAGAACACTCCTTAGACTTGAAAACTTTTGAAGTTTATTTTAAACCAATTCGATTTCATTATCAAAGTTAAAAAGGGAAAAATTGTCTTTGCTTAATTTATTCTATTTTAATCATAGACAATCAAATTGAATAGTTCTAATAATTGGATCAAGTTATATTTTACAAAAGCTTAATTTTTAGAGAAATTGCCATAATACCGTTCAGACCAATGGCTAAAGTTTCAAACAAATTACACAGAGAAGTTCACAAGCAATGGTACTCTCAAGATTGTACCTATAACACCTGTAAATTTTAAGTGCTATTAAATAATTAATTTGGAGGTGTTAAGTGAGGTGTTGGAAAAGAAAAAATACTAGTATACATGTGAAATATAAATAAAATTTACATATAATAAAGATTGTCACTAAAAAATGAAAAAGCCAAAAAGTGAATAGTAAAGTAAAAAGGTAAAAAATAAAAAAAAACAAAATGAAAATAATTTTTGGTGGAAGAGGAAAATTATGGATTTTTAAATAAATAAATAATGAACAATTATATATGGTTCTAAATGAAAGAAAGAAATAAAAAGTCCCATTTTTTCTTCTTCTTCTTCTTCCTCCTTTGGCCATGGATGAAATCACCATGGAAGTTTAAGAGAGATTTTAACTCTTCCAAGTACTTAAAATCTCACCAAATTTTTAAGGATTAGGGGCTGATTTGGATGTTTCCTAGCATAAGGTAAGGATTTTCTTTTTTTTTTTTTAAAGTTTCTCTTAATTTATGATTATGTAGAATTTTCATTGTTGAAGGAGAGTTCATTAATTCATAAAATGACTTTGAATGATGCTATTTTGGTGTGTAAACAAATATTTTAAGGTTGGATGATTGAAAAGTATGGATTTGGTGTTAGTTTGGGAGAGGTAGTATGCTAATTAGGGTTTTGAAGCATATTTTGTGTAGTAAGGGTATAAGTAATGTTTGAATGATTAAAATGTGCTAAAATGAGTTGCTAAGGATATATTTAAACTTAAAACTTGGCATAGAATTGATTATGAAGGATTTCCAAAATTAAAGTATATTAGGGCAATTATTGAAATTAGGGTAGAATGGTGATAATTTAAGTTTGATTTGTTAAAATGAGTAAAATTGTTTTTCTAATGATATATTTAAACTTATAATTTAATTTAGGATGGGATAAAGAATACTTGCCCAATCAAAGTATTGAAGGGCTTTTGGAAAAGTAAAGGTTGGAGGTGGAAATAGGCTTGGATTTTGGCACATTATGTAACGACCCCACCTGCACAGTCTTACGACAGCTGATCTATTGGGCCTTTTCTCCCGTAGGTGGACCGTAGTCCCAGCCCTCAACCCGGCAGGCCGCCACAGTACTGGACTGCCCTCACGGGCCCTCCAGCAGGATTTGTTTATTTGGCTCCCCAAGGAGTCACCACAATTGTGCTCGCTGGCTCTCTTAAGGGAGAGGTCAGGTGTTCGATTTGTGCTTGCTGGCTCTCTTAAGGGAGATGTCAGGTGTTCGATCCGGGGAGGCGACTCCTTTGGGAGCCAAATAAACAAATCCTGCTGGAGAGCCCGTGAGGGCAGTCCAGTACTGTCCACCTACGGTTGAGGGCTGGGACTACGGTCCACCTACGGGAGAAAAGGCCCAATAGATCAGCTGTCGTAAGACCGTGCAGGTGGGGTCGTTATAGTTAAAAAGGTGCCTTTTTAACTGTAACGACCCCACTAGTACAGTCTTATGACAGCTGGTCTATTGGGCCTTTTCTCCCGTAGGCGGACCGTAGTCCCAGCCCTTAACCCAGCAGGCCGCCACAGTACCCGTTCACCTCACGGCTCCCAAGCAGGAATTTATTTATTTGGCCTCAAATGAGGTCGCCTCCCTCATTCGAACCCGTGAGGCCAAATAAACAAATTCCTGCTCGGGAGCCGTGAGGTGAACGGGTACTGAGGCGTCCTGCTGGGTTGAGGGCTGGGACTACGGTCCACCTACGGGAGAAAAGGCCCAATAGACCAGTTGTCGTAAGACTGTGCTAGTGGGGTCGTTACACATTACAAGTTAGTACATACTTTTAATAATTATTATTTTTATTACATTAGTGTTGGGCATAATACTTTGTAAATTGATGAAGGTGTTATGTTATTTACATATTGGTTTTTATTTGTAAAGTGCATTGTTTGATGTGGTGATGTGTGAAAGGTATGAATTGTAAAATATTAGGCCATTGTTGAATGGCTAGTCACGTTAATAAGTATAATTTGCAAACAATGTGTTTTATATATGTGAGATGTGGTGTTAGGCCACACAGTAAATATGGTCAAGAGACATGTATTATATGTGTGGAAAATTTAGAAATTGAGAAAAGTGATGAAAAAGCGTTGAAAAATAAACAATGATGGAATTGGTTATGCTAAATTAATATTAATGCATATGAAATGTGTGTTTATATTGTGTAATATCTTGTTCCAGAGAATTGTATTTGATGATATTGATATGATTTGCCTTTAGATTAGATGTTGGTCGTCACTTATGATATGATGTGCCTTCGGGCTAGACAATGGGTATCACTTATGGTTGTTAATTGCTTCAAGGCTAGACAAAAAGGTGTTAACAGAGGACGGATATGACACTTAGACCTCTGATGTCATGATAGACCATAACAATATCTCTGAAATTTGAATATTGTATAGGATTATTTGGGCTCAGTGCTTGTGATTATGATAAGTGGTTGTTTTATATGAGTCATAATTTTTTAGTGCATAATGCATTTCATGTTTAAAAGAAAGCATAATGTATTATTTTAAAAATATTTTTATTATCAAAGTATGTACCACTAAGTTAGAAGTTTAACGCGATTTATTCATCACACAGTTAACAAGTTAGAGATGGATAGTCTAGAAGTTTATAATATTTTATAATTGACCTCGATGAGTTTTCATCTTTTAAAATGTTTAAAGAATTAACTAGTTAGTAATTTTATTGAATATATATCTTTTAATATAGGTATATCTAAACAATCATTTAAATAAGTATCACCCATCTGATTATGCAATCGAGTCTTCATAATTTTTACAGCAGAAAATGATCTCTCAACTATGGTTGTAGAAACAAGTAAAATTAATGCTAACTTTATCAGCAAATAAACCAAAAGGTACACATGATTCCTCCATGTGTCAGCAAGTTTCTTAGCAAGGTCATCATTCCCTTTTATTTATGAAAATTCATTACTACTGGACATATCCATTATGTAAGTGTCAAGTTGATTATCAAGTTGCACAAGAGCACTTGATTAGCTAAAAATTCATTGCTACTGCACCATGGGTGAACCATATTGTTCATTTTGCTCGGGCAAATTCTCTTAAGAAATCTTTCCATAGCCTAATTTATAAAAACAATCCAATAATTAATTAGTAGATAATTTAAGTGAAGAAATAAAAAATAAACTAATTTATGTGTCTATATATTGAAAGTTGGAGATTTGGAGAAAACTTAATCTCAACTTCTTAATCTCAACTTCTAGGCTGTGTTTACTTACAGAAAATATTATTATATTTTCTATTTTCAATTATCTTAAAAAATTGAAGTATTTATTTTTTTCAGAAAATTAAGAAAATACATTCATTAAATAAAAATACAAAATAGTTTTTCATTTTAAAAAACTGGAAAATATCTTTATTTGATAAAAATGGAAAATAATTTTCTATTTGATAAAAATAGAGAATATGTTTATTTGGAAGAAGTAAAAATAATTTTTGTATTCAAAATTATGAGATAAATTTATAAGAAAAAAAACCATTTTTCTAATTTTTCAAAATAAAAATACGTGAATATATATTTAAACTTACAAATTCAACATTTATAGTATAAACTCATACATTATTTTAATGTTTAATGATTTAAATAAAATATGAATATTATATACTTTTCTAAATTTTATTTAATTCTTTTAATTTTATTAATTACTCATATAATATTAATAATAATTTTTAAATAATCAGTAAGTTATAATCTAAAATGGAAGTGTAAATATAATTCTGAATCGTTATTCGACTAGTCTAAAAATTCAATAAAAAATATAATATATATTTATTTGAAAAAGAAAATTATGATAAATCAATAACAATATTAGTATCAAAGCATCAATTGTTATGGGTTTAATTCTACCCCATGCTTTATAGGATTTATACGAATTCTAATATTGGCAAAGTGGTTCAGTCTTTAGAATTACTTGAGATAGAGAAGTGGAACTTACATATTTAATTTAATCAAACAAGAAATTTATCACTAATAAAAAAGAAAAGAAATTTATCTTAAAACAAAATCAATAATTGAAGTAGACTATATATATATATATATATATATATATATAAAGATAAACAATTGAAAGCCTTACCTCAAAATAGTGACGTAGTGTGTCCTTATCCTATAATGACTGTATAAAGAGGCAAGCAATTGAGTTTCCTTGTCTTATAGTGATTCTACAAAAAGGAGAAAGGATGATCTTGATTGGTAAATATTATTATTGTATATGTTTTTAACATTATAGTCCCTTCATATCCTCTGCTTCTTAAAAATTCTTATGCCGTTTTGGAAAACCGCGTGTTTTCAATAGTAGAAAACTGTTCTCTATGCATAAAAAAAACTTTTAAAAACATGTTAAATATGTTTTCTACCTCTTTTTAAATTTTACAAAACTAAAAGCCTATTTTCTATTTCCAATTTTAGAAAATTAGATCATGTGAACATTATCTTCTATTTTCCATAGAAAAAATTTATGAAAAATAAACCTAGTTTTCTATAAGTGAACTGTTCTCCCAAACTAGCAACTAAGAGGGAGGTGAATTGGTTGATATGAATAGTGATGATAAATTAAAACTTTAAAAGCAAGAGATCAAGATAATTAAGATGGAGATGGAGTAGAGAAGAATTAATACATTGAGTTTATAGTGGTTCGGATTACCTCAATCCTACATCCACTTCCTTAACAACTTGTTAAGGTTCTACTAATCTTGAGTTTTTATAAGCTTAACTCTAACTTAATGTTTTCACAAGCTAGCACCAAACTTTAAAAAGGCTTGAGATCAATCCTCACAACCCTTACAAGAGTTTTTTCAAGACTCACTCTAAAATCTAAGTGTTTCAAAGCTAGCACTCAACTTACAATGGTGTCGTGCAGGTGGGGTCATTACAGTTAAAAAAGGTAGAAATGGTACTCGTTCAGCTCATGGTTTCCTCTTAAGGAAGGAGGTCACGAGTTCGAATGAGGGAGGCGACCTCATTTGAGGCCAAATAAATAAATTTCTGCTCGGGAGCGGTGAGGTGAATGGGTACTGTGGTGGCCTGCTGGGTTGAGGGCTGGGACTACGGTCCACCTACGGGAGAAAAGGCTCAATAGACCAGCTGTCGTAAGACTATGCTAGTGGGGTCGTTACAATTAAAAAGGTATCTTTTTAAATGTAACGACCACAAAATGGTATTGGATGGCTCACGCTGGCTCTCTTAAGGGAGAGGTCAGGTGTTCGATCTGGGCAGGCAACTCCTTTGGGAGCCAAATAAACAAATCTTGCTGGAGGTCCCGCGAGGGCAGTCCAGTACTGTGGCGGCCTGCCGGGTTGAGGGCTGGGACTTCGGTCCACCTACGGGAGAAAAGGCCCAATAGACCAACTGTCGTAAGACTGTGCATGTGTGGTCGTTACATTTATAGCCATTTGGACTTGAACTAGCCGTTTGAAGTTATTCCCATATATTTAGAGCTTGTCTTTCACTAATTTGGTGGTTGAGACACCTTGTGCAGTCGCACTACCACTTATGTGGTCTCACAATTTAAATATTGCTCTAACAGCTAACTCCAACGGTAAGATTTAGTTGTCTGACAGGATCTTGACTGCCCATAAGCACATGTCTTACAGTCGCACAACCCTTTGTGCGGTCACACGATATAATGTTACCATTTGATTTAAATTTCTTCATCCATGTGTCCAATTCCTATTAATCAAAGGTATTTGGCGCTAAAATTCAAATGTATTAGACTTGTGGAGTTGCTCGGTTGTCTCAGGTGGTTGCACAAAGGATTGAGCATTAATGAAGCACTGCACAGGCTAACCGCTATCACTTTTGCCATTTTTAGTTTTTTGGGTCATTGGGTTGGGCGGTCGCTCGAGGTTCTAGTATGGTCGCACGCCTACTGTGCGTCCTGACTTCACCGCACACTAAGATCGCTACCTTGTCTGTAAGATTATTGATTTAGCTCGGTATCTCATGCGGTCGCTCAATATCTTGGGCGGTCACACAGATATCTTGCGTTCCACCTTCATCGCTTGGCAAGACCACTACCTTCTATGTATCTTTAGTATATTTTCCTTAGATGCTTGTGCGGTGGCTCGGTAGGCTTGGACAGCCGTGCAAGTGTTAGAGTTTTGTGTCTACAATAAGAAACTTATTTGAAATGATTAGTACATATCAATTTGATTGTCAATGGTCAAAATAAAGTTTAATTGTCCAATATGAACACAACCTTCTTGTTTTCTTTTTCTTGGGCTTGAAGAGTTGCAGTAGAGGAGGCTAGATGTTTTTTCTTCTTCATCTTTTTTATTTATTTATTTATTTTAACTTGTAAGGTTACAAGTGGAAAAGGCTAGAGAATTTTCTTTTGTTTTAAGTTGGGATACATCCCATTTTACACATAGACTTCTTGTTCAATTTTTAAAATTATATTATTATAATAAAAAAGGATATGATTTGACAAGATAAAAGATTAGAATTGTTGAATTTATATATGGTTTTGATCCCAAACTTCAATTTATTGACGAGAAAAATTAAAGAATAAAAGTTAGTACAATTGTAATTTGATAATATATTTAAGGATTTTTTTTAGCATACCCTCAACAATATGTAGCTTCGCCTATAACCTAAAGGCCAGATCTAGTAGAGAAACAAACAAAACCACTAATATTGTTAGAGAGAACCCATCGAAGATCAAAGGAGAAAAGAAGAACTAGGACTATGACCGGTGATAATCCTAGATTCAGATCAACAAATTGGGAAAAAGGGGCTATCCTGGATAGAGAGAAGGGGAAAAAAGTTTTTTATAATCGCAATTTCAAAACTTAACATGCTTAATGGAAATTTGTTTGGAGAAAAGAAAAATGTTCCCACTTCTTTCCCAACACTTAGGCTCTCACCATATCCAAAAACGACATACGAAGTCAAATCAAAACGACTATGATAAAACGAAAACCATTTTAATGAAGACAGAACCCAAAACCACCACCGAAGAGCCAAACCTTTCCCACTTCATTTCACTTTTCAACACCGAAAATAAATAAAATTATGCTATAAATCATTTCGTTCCTTACGTTTCCTTTCATTTCATTCGCCTTTACAAAACCACACCAACACAACAATAAACACTACTTAACGTGCAACCCGATAACTCTCCGGAGAATTCACACGTGTACCGATTCATCGCTGAGAATGGAGTCTTCAATGTCAGACCATATGGGTTTCCAGCGATGCAAAGTCTATGCAGTTCATCCTCTTCTTCATATCATAACTACCCATTGGAAGGATCTATAATTACTGATATGACACCTCAAGATAAAGCTCTTGCTGCTTTGAAGAATCATAAGGAAGCTGAGAAAGGAGAAGGGAGAGAATTAATTCTCATCTTGATAAGCTAAGAAGCCTCCTTCCTTGTAATTCTAAGGTAATTAATTATACTAATTAACTTTTTTTCCAATATCCATTACCTTTCACTCCGTAGTATTGGAGTGCTTTCCTGACGAAGAGATTGTGAATTTGGATCCAATTGTTGCACAATTAACAGAAAATAAAAATTTTATAAATGGGTGTTGAAGAGTAAAGGGCTATGGTATGAAGCTGAGGAGATTTTAAAGGGGTTCAAATGGTAAAGATTTTGAATTTTTTAGTGTGATTTTCGCTTGTTAAAGATTTTAGTTAGAATTTGTTAGGTTTTGATCAAAGGCATTTTTTTTTACTCTTTGGCATCTGAGAAACTGTGAAAAAAAAAAGAAGAAAGTTAAACTTTGATTTTTAGAGATTGATTTTTTTTTTTATTTTTTGACCAATAAAGCGTAAACCTTTGCTCACTGACTTGACTTTTGCCTAACTCAATCATTTAGTCAATTAAGTGAGATCGTAATGTTGATTTTTCGTAATTTTTTTTTTCTGTTTTCTCTTTATTTTCCTCATTTTCCTGACAGCCAAACACAAGGATCTATATTCTATACCAGTTTTCTACTTCTACTATAGTTGAATTCAGATTCTGAAATCTTGGATCTACACCAGTCTTAAGAAGCTCTTTGCCTCTTTTGAATGTTCAAACGACCTTATCTGCAAAAGCAAAAAAGCAAGAAAGTGTTTCTTTTTTTTTTCTTTTTTTCCCCCTAATTAATTTTCTTTTACCCTTTTTTTTTCTCTTTCTAGGTTAGTGTATAGTATGTTTAGATAAGTTGCTAAGCCTTTTTTACACATAGGGTTTCTTACAAATGTTCTTTTTCAAAATTTTCAGACAGACAAAGCTTCTCTTCTAGCAAAAGTTGTTCAAAAAGTGAGAGAACTCAAACAACAGACTTCACAAATTCCAGGACTTGAAACTTTCCCATTAGAAACCGATGAGATCACTGTTCTTTCTAGTGAATATTCTGGCGACGGACAGTTAACTTTCAAAGCATCTTTGTGCTGCAAAGATCGTTCCGATCTTTTGCCTGATCTAATTGAGATACTGAAATCCCTCCATTTAAAGACACTAAGAGCTGAAATGGTAACTCTAGGAGGAAGAATCAGAAATGTTCTTATAATTGCCGCAGAGAAAGATCACAGCACTGAATCAGTACACTTCTTGCAAACTGCGCTTAAATCTTTACTCGAAAGATCGAATTCTAGTGATCGATCTAAAAGGCGAAGGGTATTAGACCATAAACTAATAATGCAATGACCATATTCAGTTTAGTTGTTTTCCCTCTTTAATTTGTTTAGTTTGAGCTTCTGTACGTGTCTTTCAGTGAAAGAAACAAAAGTTGAAAACCTGAAATCAATGCCGTATCCCTCCCCTAACCATAATGGTTGAAAAATGCGTCATTGTCTACAGATGTTTGTTTATTTTAGTATAAACCCAGAAAAGAGGGAGATGTATTTGTGTGGTAGCTTTGGGTTGGTTAACTAGTTTAGGGTTCAGAATCTCTGATAGGTCCCGGTCAAAGCCAAAGAGAATTTATAAAGGAAATAGGAAGTTTTGATGTTTTTCATTCATGAATTCTGCTGCCAGTACAATGAATTTAAATAGGAAAAAGAAGCAACAACTAAGTCCTATTCTAATGGCCACAAATCGGCACTTATAAGATATTTAGCCAAGATAACTGCAAATTGATAACTGCAAATTGACTCAGCAAACAAACATTAAAAAATAAGAAATTAACAATTGCAGCAAATTAAAAATAATTATAGCAGCAGAATCAGTCCAGGTACTTCCTATTCTTAATAGATACTCTTGATGATCGACGTAAGGGCTTATCATTACCTCCCTCTTCAGAAGGAACCTTGTCCTCAAGGTTCAAAGTTGGAAACCTTAATCGCAAGTCAGCAGTATTTTCCCAAGTTGCATCCTCGTGTGGCAAATGCCTCCATTGAACCAAACTCTCTTGTTCAGAGCGATTGCCAACACGAATCCATCTAGTATTTAACACTGATTCGGGTTCCAAGACAGCATAGCCATCATCAGTCATCTGGGGCAAATCAATAGACACAGGGACAGTATCACCAACGTGTTTTTTGAGACGGGAAACATGAAAAACTGGGTGAACTTTAGACCCAGGAGGCAATTGCAACTTATAAGCCAATTTCCCAATTTTCTCTTCTACTTAGAATGGCCCATAAAATCAATTGGCTAGCTTCTGAAAAGCACGCTTGTACACAGAGTGTTGACGATAAGGTTGCAACTTAAGATAAACAAAGTCACCCTGCTGGAACTCAACATCCTTGCACTTTATATCAACATTTTGCTTCATTTGATTAGCAGCCTTCAAAAGATGAATTTTTAAATCCTGTAAAATTGCATCTCTAGTAGCCAATGTTTGATCAACATCATGCACCATTGATTGTCCTAATTCATAGCGAGGAATCATAGGAGGATGCCTACCATATAAAGCCAAGAAAGGAGTCATACCAATGGAGATATGAAAAGAGGTATTATACCAATATTCTGCCCAAGGAAGGAAGGAACTCCATTTGCGGGGCTGCTGAGAAGCAAAACAACGTAGGTACTGTTCCAGACATCTATTAGTGACCTCGGATTGCCCATCCGTTTGCGGATGATAAGAGGAGCTCATGTTCAGTTTAGTTCCGGAGAGCTTGAAGAATTCACGCCAAAAATGACTCATAAAAATTGGATCTCGGTCACTGATAATAGACTTAGGCATCCCATGATATTTGACATCCCCATCCACAAATTTTTCAGCTATAATTTTGGCAGAATAAGGATGAGATAAGGACAAGAAGTGCACATACTTGCTCAATCGGTCAATGACAACCAGAACCGAATTTTTACCACCAGAAGATGGAAGACATTCAACGAAGTCCATGGCGATATCATCCCAGACTTGGTGAGGAATGGGAAGAGGTTGGAGAAGACCCGCAGGTGAGGATGTGGAAGCTTTATTTTTTTGACAAACAGAACAAGCAACTATATATTTCTGAATTTGAGTGCGCATAGAAGGCCAGTAAAACTGTTGGGCAAGCCTCTTGAAGGTGCGCAATACCCCAGAATGGCCACCACATGGAGAGTCATGGAATTCCTGCAAAAGCTTAGTAGTCAAATCAGATTTTGGAGGAATCACTACTCGATTCTTGTAAAAAATTAAGCCATTTTTCCAAGAGTATGGTTGTCCCGGCTTCTCTGTGGCTGATTTTCCCACGCCAATCATATAAGGATCGGTGGAAATAGTGTCTTTAATCTGGTCCCAAAGAGATGAATGAGGAAGGAAAAGAGCATTGAGACTGGGGCTGCCAACCACACGAGATAGAGCATCTGCCACTTTATTCTCTTTGCCCGGCTCGTAGATGATCTCATAGTCATAACCCAAAAGTTTGGATACCCAGTTTTGTTGCTCAGGAGTGACTATCCGCTGCTCCACCATGTATTTTAGGCTGCGTTGATCTGTTTGAATAAAAAACTTACGACCGAGTAAATAAGGCCGCCATGTGCGAATAGGCTGCAGTATGGCCAACATTTCTTTAGCATAAGTAGACCAAGATTGCTTAGAAACCCCCAAAGCACGACTCATGAATGCTATGGGCCTATCTTGCTGAGATAACACAGCCTCAATGTCGGTGTTAGATGCATCTGTGGTGATGATAAAGGGCTCCTTGAAGTTGGGCATTGCAAGTGTAGGAGTGGAAGTCATGGCTTTCTTTAAGGCTGAAAAGGCTGCATCTGCTTCGGCGGTCCAGAAGAAGTTACCCTTCTTCAATAAGTTTGTTAAGGGCTGAGCTAGAACACCATAATCACGAGCAAATTTTCTGTAGTAACCTGTAAGACCCAAGAAACCACGTAATTCAGAAATATTAGTGGGTTTAGGCCAATCAAGTATTGCCTTTATCTTTGCTTGATCCACCTGTACACCTTCATGAGAGACAATATGACCCAAATACTCAATTTGCTGCTGCCCAAAGGCACATTTACTGAGTTTAATAAAGAATTGATGTTGCCGCAGTAACTCAAAAGCTTTGCGCACATGTTCCATATGCAATGTCCAATTCGGGCTATAGATTAGAACATCATAAAAAAAACCAGCACAAATTTTCTTAAATAAGGGCGAAAAATAGTGTTCATGAGAGCTTGGAAGGTAGAAGGGGCATTGCACAGCCCTAAGGGCATTACCAAATATTCATAATGGCCATTGTGTGTGCGGAAGGCCGTTTTATGAATATCCGCAGGATGAACACGAACCTGATGGAATCCTAAAATAAAATCCAATTTAGTAAAATAAGCAGTACCGTGAAGCTCATCAAGCATATCCTCCACAGTAGGAATAGGGAATCTATCTCGAATAGTAACCTCATTAAGAGCTCGGTAATCAATACAGAATCACCAAGAGCCATCCTTTTTCTTAACTAGCAAGACAGGAGAAGAAAAGGGACTTGTACTAGCCCGAATTAGCCCCGACTTCAACATATCATGAACATGCTTCTCAATTTCTGCTTTCTGAAAGTAAGCATACCTGTATGGTCTGACATTCACTGGATTCGTACCTTCCTTAAGGTTGATATGGTGATCAATTGCTCTCTCCGGAGGAAGCTGGCTCGGTTTTTGATAGATGTTCGAAAATTGGCTTAACAAGTTATGCATTTCTGGATTAATCCATCTGGCAGAACGGTTGAATTGGACTCTACACAGATTGCAAAAATGGAGCTGCTGTGTCTTAATTCTTTGGACATAGCTTTTAAGGAGAGAGGTTCAATTCGCTGACGATGAATCCCTTGTAAGTGTCGATGCTGCCCTTCCCACTTGAAATCCATGGTCAAATGCTACCAATTACATTGAACTGTTCCCAATTGCTATAACCACTGTACTCCTAAAATGACATCCAAACCCATTATTGGTAAAGAATAGAATGTAGCCACAAAGGGTATACCTTGAAGTGAAAAAAAGATATTTCTGAATTTGCCGTTGCAGAGTAAGGGAGTTCCATTGGCCACCTTGACATTGAAAGGCGTAGTTGGCTTTACCGGAAGTTTGAGTAGTCCAACAATTTTCTCATTGATAAAATTATGTGTTGAACCACTATCAATGAGAACAATCAGTTCGAAGGACTGAATTTGTAATGCCACTCTCATAGTACCTGTAGAAGACCACCCAGTAAGAGCGTGTAATGAAATTTCAGGTTCTATGTTGTCATCGTCTTCCTCAAAATCACATCCGCCATTAAGAGGAGCTGCGGTTTGGAACATCTGTGGCCAGGAATAAATTTCTCATCACAGTTGAAGCATAGCACTTGTGTCCGCCGCTTCTCCATCTCTTCCCATGTAAGTCGTTTCGCTGGTGTGGATGATTTGATCTTCGATGGAGAAGAAGAGCTCGTCTGGTAAGATGGGCGAATTGCCTTCTTTTGACGCAGCAACTGCTCATCTTTCATCCGAGCCAAGCTGATGGCGTCCTTTAGTGTTTTCAGTTTGAACATTCGGATCCCTTCAACAATTTCGGGTTTGAGGCCTCCCATGAACGTCCCAACCAGTGCCTTCTGAGTCCACCCCTTAACCCTGTTTCCCAGCCTTTCGGACTCCCTTTTATAATCTCGCAAGAGTCTGGTTTGGCGTATTTTTTATAAGGACTCGTCAAAATATTCACAATCAGTGGGCCCAAAGCGAGACCACAATTCCTTAGAGAAAATTTTCCATGTTACCACTTTTCCTGCTTCGGTGTGGGTTCTGCGAAGCCACTGCCACCATTCATTTGCTTCAGCCCGAAGGTGATAAGAGGCCAAGGACACCTCCTCAGAGTCTGGGGTTCCTTGATATTCGAAAAATTGATCCACTCTTGTGAACCGTTCTGTTGGATCGTCCCCGGAATATTTCGAAAACTCCAATTTTGCCAATTTTGCAGAATATAACGGCTTTCCTCCATCTCTGGATTCATCTTGGTTGGTGCGACTTTGGCTATTTCGGTCACTTGCACTGCTAGAGACATCTCTGCTAGGAAGTGTAAGTTCGGAGAATTTAGTGATGGCTGCCTTGATTTGTTGCAGTTCATTGCTAAGTCCTCGTTCCATTCTTGATAGATTATCTTGGAGTTGGCCAAGCACAGCTTCTAGATTTTCAATACGCTCTTTGTTTGTTGCCATGAAAAGAGGGAAAGAAAAGAAGAAAATAGGAAACCAGCTCTGATACCAATGATAGGTCCCAATCAAAGCCAAAGAGAATTTATAAAGGAAATAGGAAGTTTTGCTGTTTTTTATTCATGAATTCTGCTGCCAGTACAATGAATTTAAATAGGAAAAAGAAGCAACCACTAAGTCCTATTCTAATGGCCACAAATCGGCACTTATGAGATATTTAGCCAAGATTTGCTAACTGCAAATTGACTCAGCAAACAAACATTAAAAAATAGAAAATTAATAATTGCAGCAAATTAAAAATAACTATAGCAGCAGAATCAGTCCAGGTACTTCCTATTCTTAATAGATACCCTTGATGATCGACGTAAGGGCTTATCAATCTCCATGCACGTGAATATCTATGAATTATTTGCAAGGAGATGATGATAATGATGATGATGTCTAGGGCCATTAAAGAATATTCTTCTGTACTAAAAGATGAAGAAGAAGAAGAAAAACATGGTGTACGTAATTAATGTCATTCCTGAGACTGTAAAAGAAAAAACTTATGTGAGTTTCCGAGAACTGAAAATTTAGAGATTTGATTTCTGAGCCTTTGTTTGTGTACTGAGAGTTCATTGGCTTATTTATATAATTTATAAATCATCTATTGATATCTTTTTTTTCCCCATATACTATTCCCACCGTTTGTTCTTTTTTTATTTTAGGATTAAGGCAATTCACATAAATTAGAATTAGAGATAAGTTTAATCTTTATTATTAAGTGTTCCTTTTTAAGGATGGTAATGGGGCGGGGCGAGGACGGGGAAGCATTTCCCATCTCCCATCCCCGTATTGGCGGAGAATTCCCGAGAGGATCTCCGCACCTCAGACAGGGCAAAATTGCTCTTGTCTCCGTCCCCGCAGTGAATTTATATTATTTTTTGAAAAAAATTAAAGTTTAGCGGTGTAAAAAATTAATAACTCAATAATTATATACTATAATAAGACAATAATTGAATTATTATAAATAATAAATTTAAAAAAATATAATAGAATAAAATACATCAAATTAAATTTATTTTACAAGTACAAATAATTAAAATCCAATGTACATAATATATAATATATATCATATATTACATTAATATATATATTATATTAATATATAATATATTATTAATATATATATTTTATTAATATTTAATATATAATATATATATTACATAATTATCGGGTCCCCGTAGAGACAGTGATGGGGATATTTGTGGAGCGGGGAGTGTATTCTCCATCCCCATAAAATTCTCCCCATCCCCGCTCCCGCATTGGATGATGACAGGGAATTCCAACCCCGTTCGGGGTAAATCCCCACGGGAAATGGGAATTTCTCGCCCTATTGTCAACCTTATTCCTTGTGTAGTTGAATGCTTTATTTATGTGATCAATGTTGTTAAAATATGGATAAGTTTAGAAAATAATAAATATAATCTTAATTTCTAAAATGTTAAATAAAAAAAAATATTTACTAACTTCTTAAAATTTTAATTTTATTTTTAAAAAATAGAGTATTATTTTTCTATTCATACATTGGTGTTGTGATTAGGGTGATGTATATGTCTGATAAACTAGAAATTATATAGTACAATAGTTATTTCAACTAAATATCATAATTAAAATAATAAGCTAATTAAATAATTATAAATATTAATATTTTTAAAAAACATACCCTAAAAGTTATATGTTGAATCTAATAATTTCTCTTGTCAAATAAATGTTTTTATCTAATTAGTTTATTGTTCTAAGCTTCCCTATAGATATGTTTTAAATCCACCTACCATTCCATCGAAACCCCGCCTTAAGATAAGCCCAGCTAGCCATTGGTATGGGGCAACTACCCCAAGAAATGGGCGGTATCATATACTTTAAACTAAAAGTATAATATAAATTTGATTCTGTATAGATTTTTTTTTTTTGAACTTTATATGAATAACCAAAATTTGAATTGTCTTAAGGCAACTCACATCTTCGGGCTGGCCGTGTTTCCATCTTAAGAAAATTACTTAAATTGCTTCCCTATGGACATGTTATATTGGATAATTAAATTATCTTCTTTAATCAATTGTCCACAGATTCTATTAATTTCTCAGATTCTATTAATTTCTCAGATTCTCACTCGCTCTCACTCTCACTGTCGATCTCTCCTGTGACACCAATGGACTCTTGCTCCCTCTCTCGATCTCAGGCTCAGCCTACTTTTTCATTTTTCATTTTATAATTTTTGTGATTTTTTTTTATTTTTACGCTTTTGATTTTCTGTTATAATTTTTTTCTAATTTTTATTTTTTGAATTTTTGTCCTTTCTCCATTTTTTTTCTTTATTTCTTTTAAAAAAGAATGATTATTTTTTTTTTAGCTTTTGATTTCTTTTTTCTAGTTGAATTTTTTGCATTTTTAGCTTTTCCATTTCTTTTTTTTTATCTTCTTTCTATTTTCCATTTGATTATTTATTTGAATTCGATTATTTTTATTGTTCTTTATGGTTGATAATGTTACAAATCTTTTTTTCTGATCATTTTTTTTGAACTAGTAAAGACGTGGTTTCTAAACTATAAGAAATTATCTTGAGTTAATGTAACTGGCTATTTTGTTTTATATTATTTAAAAATCAAATAATTAGTGGCTTTTTTTATCTTGTATTTTTCCTATTCTTTGCTTTAACGTAAACCTTTTGTCCTTTCTCTTTTTAATTTTCAGTACATAGAAATAAAAAGACAACTCCATTTTTCTTTTAGAAAAATTCTCCAGCAATTTAATTAAAAAAAAAACACCAATTCATTTTAAAAAAAAACGTTATATTTGAGTATTGAAGATAACCAGTTTAGGAAATTCTTTAGCTACATACAAAGATTATCTTATGAGAGGGACATAGTTAATTGTTTACTTGATGAAGGTAGTCATTTCCTCTCAAAACACAATGTCCAAATTCAATGTATTTCAATCTATATATACACAGGCTTCTCTATACCTCATATGATATTATTATCTATATATACACAGGCTTCCCTAAACTTTATTTCTTAAATATAATTTCACTACAAGAAAAAGTCTAATTAGCGACGGAATTTAACAATAGAAAATATTTATCACTACTTAGCGATAAATGTGCAACGAATGATAATTTTCGGACACATTTTCTCCAAATTAGCAACAAATTTATTTGCGATAGAAAAAATCCATAGCTAAATCTAGCGGCAATTGATGGACTAAAAAATTCGTTGCTAAATCCATGGTTAAATCTAGTGCTAACTGTAGATGCTAAGATTTTAACAACGAAAATAATGTCTATAGCTAAAAGCCAATGCTAAAATTTAGAGACTATTATGACCATCGCTAAATATTTGTCACTACTTAATACTTAATTATTTAAAATAAAAATAGTTAGCGACTTAATATTTTAAAATTTTGAAAATATTACGAGTGATTTTAGTGGAGAATCTGTCGCTAAAATTAAATTTTGTTGAAAATAAAGCCCTTTCTTTGCCAAAATTATAGCTTAAAAATCCACATCAACCTTTTTTTTCCCTTTATTTCTTTCTTTTTCTATTTTGCCTTCTTTCTCTTTTTTTCTTTCTTTCTTTTTTTTTTCTTTTTTTTCCTTTCTCTTCCTTTCTTCTCTCTCTCTCTCTCTCTCTCTCTCTCTCTCCTTTTATTCTTCTTTCTCTTTCTTCTTTTTTTTTCTTGTCACCGGTTAAAATTTTCACTGATTATTAATCCACAATTGAAGGTATGTATTTTTTTAACTAATTTTTTTATTTTTTTAAAGTAGTCACTATTTATTTTTTGGTACAAATTTATTTTCTAGAATAATTTTTAGAATAAATAAGTTATTTTGTTTAATAAATAATATTTAGAATAAATAATTTTTAAAAATTATTTGGTAGAATAATTTTTAGAAATTATTTGATTGAATAATTTATTTTTAGGTTGAATGAATTATTTTATAGAATACAATTTCTAGAATAAATAAATTATTTGATTGAATAAATAATTTTAGAATATTTTTTTAAAATTATTTGATACTTATGTTTTAGAGAAAATGTTCGGATAAATAATTTTTGAAAATAATTTGATGGAACAATTTATTTTTAGAATGAATAAATATTTGTTTAGAATAAATAAGTTATTCAGTTGAATAAGTAATTTTTAGAATAAATAATTTATAGAATTAAATTATAGAATAGTTTATTTAAAAAAGTTGTTAGAGAAATAATTTTTTAGAAATAATTTTGTAAATAGTTTATTTTTATATAAATAAATTAATTAATAGAAAAAATAATTTTTAGAATATATTATTTTAGAAATAAAAAATAAAATAAATTATTTTAAAAAATAAAATAATTTATTTTTAAAATAATTTTTTTTAAAAAAATTAAAAATTTTGGGGTAGATTTGTCTCCGTAAAGAAGGCATAAAAAGAATTAGCAATGTATTTAGGGACGATTTCTTCCGTCGCTAATATCGAATAACTTAGACAATCTAAGCTATTTTTTTAGCCACTATATTGATAGTTACAAATTACAATCCGTTGTTAATAATACTCAGTGACTGATTTTTAAAAATTAGTGGCGAATTTTTTTATCACTAATTCATATTTTTCTTGCAGGGTAATTTGCTTTTGGAAAAATGTTGGACAAAAGAAAAGAAAAAAAGTTGCACACTCGATAATCTGTCTAAAAATTGGAGTGGTCGAAGTAAATTTGGATAGAGTCATATGTAACTTGAGATTCTCTCAAATCGTACTAAGAATAAGTTAAAAATCTAGGAAAATTTACAGGAATATACCGCATTTTGGATTGCAGTTTTCATTTATACCGTGTTGAAGTTTTTTTTACATGTTTATGCGTTTTCACTTTTTTTTACATATTTTTTAGGGTATTTTTGATTTTTTGTTTTATTTATTTTTTAATATATTTTTGTCTATATTTTTTCATAACTATTTTTATTGTTGTCTTATTTTCCACATACATACAAAATATATAAAAAAATACATAATATATATAAAATACAGACACAATAAATATAGATATACACACAACATATACTTAACATCTACACAACATATTTAATATTTTTTAACTTTATTTTTTAATTTTATATACCTACAATATTCACATAATATATATAAAATATAATCACAATATGCACACAACATACATAATATATAAATATATAACGTACATATAATATCTACAAATATATATGTTACATACACATAACATATATACAATATACACATAATATATATATAAAAAAATTAATGTTTTTAATTTTATTTTTTATCTGTATAATATGTAAAATTTATTTAAAAATAAATTTAATAATTTTTATTAATATAAGTTTATATATTTACTTTTTTATCTTATTTTTTATGAGTGTTATTTCTTATTTGAAATCAATATTAACAATTTTTATTTTTAAAAAATATTAATTTTTATTATTTTATTTTATATGTTGAAAATGTAATTTAAATTATTAATTTTTTATTATTTTATTGGAATATATTTATTTAATGGTAAAGTTTGAAAAAAAAGAAATTTTAAATAAAATATTATTTAGTTTTGAGAGATGGGGTATTTAAAAAAAATATACTTTATTTTAGTGTGAAATAAGGTATTTTTTAAATTTTAACCTATTTTTTTTAAGTGTCAATATTTTTTTTAGTATTTTTAAATTTTTATGGATAGTTTTGTGAGAACCCAAAAGTCTATCACGACTGGACCTATGCATATCCCTGTAAAAATTTTGATATCGATTTTTTTCCCCTAAGTTATAAGAAAATTGAAACAAAATAATATTATAGTTACTAACCTATATATACTAATAACATTTTCTATTTAGTATTTTCCATCAAATTGATAATTTTTTTTTTATTTCAGCGAGAGAAAGATTCATATTTGAAATTACTTAGAAAATAAATTAGATTAAGTTTGAATTTCTGTATCTATGTTATATCTATTTTATATTGCTGGTTTTTTTTAAATGCAAACTAAAATTTATATTAATGGATAAAAAGGTACATGTGCAAAGAATAAATAAAATTATATAACTTTAAAATATTTAAGATATATATAATTAATGAATTTACTGGATATTTTTAAACTTTTTTGATGCAAACTGCAAAAATTTCTAAAATAAAATAAAATAAAATGAATAATTTGAGGGAGAAATGAAGATTTCGAAGTGAGAAAGTTAAATATTTATGAAATATAAATGACATATAAAAGTCAAAAGTAATAGTAAAAGTCATTATGTGAATAGTAAAGCATGAAAAATGTTAAAAAAAATGAAAATTTAAATATTTTTGAATGGTTAATTTTTAAAATAAAAAATAATTAATTAAAAATAATTAATTATTAAATATTTATGTTTTTAAAAAGAAGAAGAGAAAGGAAAAAGTTAAAAATATAAACTCATCTTCTTCCTCTCTTTTTATTGTTGGCCAAAATACCATGGGAGCAAAGGAGAGCTTTTCTTCTCTTCCAAACAATAAATTTTGAGTAGATTTTCAAGAATTAAAACGAGTTTTGATGATTTTTCAACAAATTGGTAAGTTTCCTTGAAAAAAAAATTATGAATTTATTTAAAGTTATGAATATGTGAAAATTTGAAATTTTAAATAGTATGTTATAATTATTAAAATGGGTATAGAAGGTGTTATTCTGATAAGGAGGTAAAAATTTTATGGTTATTTGGTTGATTTAATTTAAGTTTAGATGAAGTTTGGAAGGGTTAGTAAGAAAGTTAGGGTTTTGCAATAGTAATCACAAAGAATTGATGTATATTTGATTTAATGATTTAAATAATATTATAAAATGATTTTAATGATAGAAATGAACTTAAATTAACAATTAGAATTTGTAAGAATATTGAACCAAAATTAAAGTAGCTTAGGGTAAAATTTTAAAATTTTGAAAAAAAATATGATACATTGTATTTTAATGCCTAAAATGTATTAAAATATGATATACAAGAAGATATATTTAAGGTTAAAACTCAATTTGAAATTTGTTGGAATGATTTTTCAAAGTTAAAGTGCATTATGGCAAAAACTTGAAAAATAGTAGATTTATGTCTTAATTTATGTTTTAGGCTTTAAACACCTAGAAATGTGATGTTAATTGATTATATTCATTCACCTTTTTAATAGGTGTTGAATAGGGTGTTGTTTCATCAACCTAATAGTGAAGGATTTTTGGGTGTGTTGAAAGTGGAGTGGAGTTTTAACTCCATTTATTATTTTAAAGAGATTAGTACATACTTTTATTCACAATGTATGTGATTGTATTGAATTTTAGCATAATACATTACATATGTTAAAATGTGTGATGATATTTGATTTTTATGAACATGTGTGTATAGCATTGTTTGAAGTAACAATGCTTGATTTGTATTGATTGTGACATGATAAGCCATTTGAGAATGGCTAAATAAGATGTTTATGTAAAAAGTGTAGAGAGCAAGTTGTGTACTAACATGAGTAAGTAAACCACATTTGCATTATATATGATAATGATTTGTAGAAACCATGATATGAGTTGGGATGTAAAAGCACATTGAAAAAAGAATGTGTATTGTCTATACCTTATTTACTATCTAGTTGCTAGAAGATTGCACTTGGATGTTGGCATATCATACCCCAAAATGGATGAGACACTAGAGTCACAGAGATATGTCTACGCCCGAGTGAGACACCAATGTTAGACCAAGGCAATGAGCCTAGGATTAAATAATTGTATAAGGTGTTTGGGCCCAATGTATGGGGATGTTTAGTGTGTTGTTTAATGTGTATAAAAAATATTTGACATATATAACATGATACAAACATGACATTATATATGTATGACATCATTTCTAAAATTTATTAAAGTATGTACTACTAAGTAATATATTTAGTGCGATTGAATTCTATCTCGCAGGTGATAGGGTAGATCCAAAAGATCTGGACAGTGTTGCTAGACCACCTCAGGTCTAGATTTTATGTGCGAAGATCTTTAAGCTACTGCGGACCAGTGCCACTTGCATATCATGTATACACTTTAAACTTTTGAAATGCATTTAAGTATGTACATTATATATATATATATATCCATGTATATAATGTAAATTATAAGTTTTTCCTTTTGTGTAATATATTAAAAAAATGAGACTTATATTTATATAGACTTATATGTTTTTGTAAAAATATTGGTGAATTGAGCTGTTGGGCTATTTTGGAAGAATGTACGTATTGAATAAATAATTGAGAGTATATTCTAATTGCAGGTTATAATATTTGAAATTTGAAATTATTTGAAATACAGATAAAATTTTAGCGAATTTTTTTCAGAGATTTTCTATTTAATATATCTTTTTACTCTTCAAAACACTAATGGTTATTTTTATTTATTTAGTTAAATACATTTTAAGTATTTTTAAATAGTTAACATTAAATTATGAAAATTTTTGTATAGACCATACTGTGATATTTTTATATTCTATATATGTATTTTACATTTACTGAGTATATGTATTATATGTAAATAATGTATAAGGGTGTTACAAATAGTAAATAATGGTAATATGCCACAGGTAATCTGGCTTTTAGAGGAATATTCATTCTATCTATCATCTTAATCATCTTTTGTATGAGAAGGACACCTCTATTAGTGAAGAATACATCTTTATTTGAATATGACATATAATCTTCAAACAAATAATGATAAATTTTCATAAGAAAAACTTAAGTTTTATTATAAAAGATAAATAAAGTAAGAATAAATACTAAATTTCAAAATTTATATTAATCTAAAAATTATTTTGAGAATCATAGATGAAAATAGACAAAATTAAAAAGAAATTAATACAAAATTGAAGAAAGATGGATATGACTGTTGTCCGTCAATGAACTGATAGTAATCTCACTTTCAAATTAGGAGGAGAAAAAATGTATGCGATTTTAGGAAGGGAAAAAAAGATAGCTAGAGTTCATATTTTATTCTAAAACTTATATTTTAGCTGATACACGAATTCAGATCGAATTGATAAAATTCGAAACAAACCTCAATTTAAATTCTATCAAACTTTTTATATTGCTAATTTTAGAGAAAGTATAAGTGAAAGATTTTAAGTCCAGAACTTAGCTTAGGTTCAAAACCTAAATTCCTTCTTAAGTCCAGAACTTAGCTCGGGTCCAGAACCCAAATTACCCTTAAGTCCAGAACTTAACTCGGGTCCAGAAACCTAAATTATCTTTAAGTCCAGAACTTAATCCGGGTCTAAAACCCAAATCCTAAATCCAATTTGGGTCCAGAACCCAAATTATTTTTTAGTGCAGAGCTTGAACCATTCTTAGAAGTCCAGTATGGCTCCAAACCCAGTCAAAAATCACATTACTTTTCACTCTCTTTTGCCGTAGTGTCAGATCACTCAAGCAGGAGGCAAATTGAAGACCCTTAATTTTTAACCCAGTCTGGTCCAATATTTTTTTATATAGTCTAAAATAATTTCTGTGGTATTTTAATTAAATAATATTTATTTTAGTATTTAGTATTTATAATTTTTAATAAAAATAAAAAGGTAATATTAATAAAGTTAAAAAATAATAAATAAATAAATAAAAATCAGCGACGGAAAAATCGACAACGAAAAATTTTATCACCAAAAGTGAATTGGCTCGGGCCAATTCGCCGCAGAAATTTCCTGCGGCAAATTGGTTGGCCCGCCAGCGCTTGCTTGCAGTTTTCGCCCGCAGCAATTTTTTGCCAGCGCAATTTTCCAGCGCAGTTTTTTCCGAAATCAAATTCTATTTGGTTTTGATTTCTTTTCCTAAATAGTTTTAATTTCCTTAGACAATTAGAAGTAGGTTTTTTATTTTTTCCTATAAATACCACATTAAAACACAAAATTAAGGATCGAAAAATTGTTTCACTTGATCTAAACTTTGGACTTCTGACTTCGGAGGAAAAAGAAGACAGAAACCTTAGGAGCAAGAAATGACAAAAATTAGCAACAAGAAGCATTCATCAATCCATCAAAGGCAGCAATATTACCTTTGTCATTGTTCATCCAAAAGTCAATTGTGGAGGAACCAATGAATGGAGTTTTGATTATAAATCTTTGATTTTATTATATTTACAACATTCTTACGTTGAGATTCATGAATTTTTTAAGCATACGATGTTATTGAGATATTTTCTTTTAAATATTTCTATCATTTATTTTGATATTGAGTCAGTAACCTAAATTATTAAACTTAATAGTATATTTTACAGATCAAATTGTCCATTCATCCAGTAGCCTAAGACATTGATTAAATTATCAAAAACCCTAAATTATTTTTTCTCGAACTATTTTCTTAAACATCTAAACCCTAACTTATTTGTCTGAAACTTCAAAATATCTTCTTAATTCTCCAAAACCCTAATCTTCTTTACAGTTTCTAAAAACTTTAATCATAATTGTTTCTATAAAACTCTAAACTGTTTTGTTAAATCCTAAAGATCATATATGTTTTCCAAAATATCAAAAACCCTACACTATCTTATTAATTCTCAAAACCCAATCCAGTAAACCCTAGTTTTCCTAAACCCTAATTCATAAAACATCAAAACTTTATGACAAGTTCATCAACTCAGTAACCACAATCGAGTAACCGTGAATTATAAACCCTAATGTCTTAAGGTTCCAAAACCCTAATTTCATGATGTTTTCTTAAAATCCTAACTAAACTTACTTTTTTTAAATCACAGTAACATTGTTTTCATAAAAACATCCAAAACCTTAAATCTTTTAAACATCCAGTAGCTATGTTCTTTTCTTAAAATATTTCTCAACAAATTAAACTAGTATATGCAAAACCCTAGTTATTGAACATAAAACCCTAGAAACCCTAATTAATTCATGAACCCTAAATTTATATATTTATTGCTTTATTTAATTTTAGATTTGATTATATAGTTTATTATATGTTTTGATGGTTGATTTATTTAATTTCAATGCTTGATTTATTTAATTTATCATGGATGGATATTTTCTTTATTATAATGATTATTATTTGTTTATTTTGGTATTAAAATTGTAAGAGGTATGTTTCCATTATTGGGTACCTCATTAATTAATTTTCATGTAATTTAAATTGCTTTTATATTTTAGACCAATGTAAAGGACATGTTTCCACCTGTCGGTGGGTGTCCTATTTAGTTTAGACATGGATGATGTAGGGACATGTTTCTATCCTCGGATGGGTGTCCATTTATTTATTTTGTTTGGGAATTACTTTGATTTTAATATAATGATGCTTTATTTTAATTGTTGCATGTAATATGGATAATATCATTATATTTAAGAATTTTATAAAATTAAGACCTGCAAAGGAGGCCGGTTCCAATGAACCGGGCCTTGTGGGGGTGCTGGGCCATTTCTCACCTTCTCCATAAGTACCCAACTTTCCGAACCTATTAGGGGGTTGGGGATTCCTTAGAAATTGAGTCATCCACCCCTTTCTTTTTCCCTACCCTTCCGGGTGGCGACTCTATTGTCTTCGGGCTTAGGCCCGTGTTCTCTAAGGCCCCGATCCTAAACAGTGCTAAAGTCGCAAGAACCATTCCACCGGGAGTGGGGGCCAAAATCCCCGCTCACACCAGCCTTTACAATAGCTTTAAAAGCCCTTTCGACGTGCCTCTTAGTATTGTCTTAAGACCTAATGATCATTTCGGTTGGGCTCAAATCCCTTGTTGACATAGCAAGCTTTGGCAAGATTTTAAGTGGACAGACATTTATGGAGGACCCATCATCAACCATCACATATGGAGTCCTTTTCCCTTTGACTTCTACCTTGATAAAGAGAGGTAGGATGTGGTCTCTTCCCTCTTTTGGAAAATCCACATCCAAAAATGATACCATTCCCACTGCAACTTCACTCTTCTTTTGAATATCTTCGTACTTCATCACCCTTTCAACTTTCATAAAATTAACCAGCTCATCTAGTGTTATGAAAGTGGAAATTGGCATGCTAGCCAAAGCCTTAGCCATAGTTTCTCGATGCTTCTTGGATGTGGCCAATAGATCCCAAATATTAATACTTGCTTAGGTCCTCTTCAATTGCTTAAGAACAGTGTCATCTTCATCTTCTTTGTTTCTAGTTTCAACTTCCTTCCCCCTATTAGCTTCTACTTCCTTCGGTGGTGGCCTTGCATAAGGCTTACCAGAGCGAGTGTTCATTACTTTATCTTCCTCTAGCTCAGACTAGGTCCATTCTTCCTTCTTGGGCTTATAATCATCCTCACTGTCAGCTGAATCCCAAAACTCACCCACCGTCTACATTTTGGAAAGAAAACATGACAAATTCCTCACTTAAACCACCCCCAATTATGAAAGTCGCCAGTGGTGGCATCCTATTGAACCTTGGCAATGGATTATCCTTCGTGTTTGGCTTGTTAGGTTCAGGCAACTTTCCACTATTGATCAAATTCTAAATTTCATTTCTCAACCTTATGCACTTATCCATCTCATTCCTTGCATTTGGTAAAATTGGCAAAATGCCTTTATATCAAAATTAGGTGGCAAAGGAGTTGGCAATGGACGAGGAGTTAATGACTGCAATAGTCCCTTCCTTTGTAGATTATTGAAAACCCATGATAAGGGCTTTTCCAATTCTGAAAACTGTCTTCTACCCCTTTGGCCAGTTGCATTGACATCAACTGCCTTTTGTGTGCCTTGATTTCTAGA
This sequence comes from Garcia nutans, assembly GCA_947685225.1. Lineage (NCBI taxonomy): Eukaryota > Viridiplantae > Streptophyta > Magnoliopsida > Malpighiales > Euphorbiaceae > Garcia > Garcia nutans. Next base: position 22,655,891 of record CANTUV010000021.1, read on the forward strand.
CTGGTAGTTCCCTTTTTCATTTCTTCTTGCAGAAAATTTGTTCTTCTCCCTCTCCCATTCTTCAATTTGAAAATCAGCTTGAAGAAGATCCTTGAAATCTCTAATATGAGTGTGAGACATCCTCTCATGTAGACTAGGCAGAACTCCTCTTACAATCATCCTAATATGATTCGATTCATCGGGTATCTTCTTGTGCAAAGCCACCTTGTTCCTCCATCTCTTCACATAGTCAACAAAGTTTTCATTCGATCTTTGTCGAATGGATCCAACTTCCATTAAAATAACCTCCAATTCAGCATTATACCAATATTGTTGAATGAAGGCTTTGTATAGTAAATCCCAACTATTTTGAGTACTATCCTCTAAGGTGTTGAACCAGTTTTGGACAATAGGGTCCAATGAGAGCATAAAGTACCTTAGATTTCGAGTCTTAGTAGCTCAAGCAGATTGCATAACAGTGATGTATTGCTTCACATGGAGATGAGAGTTTCCAGTTCCATCAAATTTGGCAAAGGAAGGCATCTTGAACTTGTATGGGACCTCCTCATCTAGCTCGAACAACTTGTCGACCTCGGACATCTCTTTGATTTTCTGCTTCTTTTCAAATTTCTTTTCTAAATCAGCAATCATCTTCTCAACATCAGAAGTCTCGGTCTTTTCAACAGTTGTCTTCTCAACTACCTTTGGCTCCTTTTTATCTTGAGTATCATGGAAGTATTGGGCCCAGTATTCATCACCATCCATAACCATCTTGTCATCATCGAAGACTACTTCACCAACTTCAGCCTTTCCCTTGTCTCTCTTGGTGCTTGCAGATGCTTCAGTAGTGTTCCCAAACATTATAGCCATTTGACTTTTTATGATCTCAGCTGGGGCCTCTATTAGTTCTTCCATCCTAACTTGAAGGGCTACATCCAACATCTTTTGAATCTACTGAGGTTCCATTGCTTTTGGTGAGAAGCTAACTGAGTTGTTGTTAGATTCTTCATCACCGACGTAGGTCAGATTGTCGTAGGCTTTTGAACTATTGTAATCCAGGGTTGTGAGCCAGAAAGGATCAATGAGATGCAAATGTATGTAAGTGTGTATGCACAAATAACAAACAAACAAAGATAATTAGGACGTTTCTTCTAACCTTACAACTTCCCCACACGAATTGCGAGTCTCTTTTCCTAGGTATATGGTTAACAAAATACCAACATGGGATATTTTATTCTCAAAAAATTCTCTCGGATGATTTTAACTAATAGTTTATTTTCAAAAATGGAAGTCAGTTCATGATAATTCCCATTAATTAGGCTTTAATCTATCCAATAGCTTTTTATGCTATATTGGATTAAAACTAAATTAAGAGATTTATTATAAATAGATTTCTCACTTGAAAAACTAACTAATGATTTATACCAAAAACAAGCCCATGATTAATAGTTCTTAGTATATATTAGGCTCACAATTGATTTTTAGCATTCCATAATTACCCAAATATTTTGTAAGCTCATTTTAGGAAAAGTTGTAATGAAGTGAAAAATAGTTTTATTTCAAAGCCCTTAAAGAGATTTTAGAAAAAATGAATTTTGGGCTTTGAGCTTGGGCAATGTGGTGAAAAATAATTTTTTTGATCCATTTTTAAAAGTTTTTATGTCCAAAGACCATCTTGAAAAGTTTTGAAAATAGCTTTGGTCTTTTGGACTTTAAAGGAAAAAATATTTTGAGCTTACAATGTAGGTAGGTCATATTAGAAAAAAGAACAAACCAAATAAGCCTTGATTCAAACTAAGATAAATTAACCATAGTCAAACAACAGGCATTTGAGGTAAAAACCTAAGGAAAGTGACTTGACCAATTACATGAGCTTTAGTCTTTGGGTTGAAAGGCTTTAGGCTCCTATAACAGGTATATACTAAAAGGTACAAGGCTATGACTGATTATGTCATGCTCGATCTCCATACCTTGATTGAAAGTATGGTATCCCTTACATGACACAACACGGGTAACACGGGTGTCCTAACTCACGCACACGATGCAATCTAAATGATGCAATGGATAATATAATAATAAGAAAGAATAAAATAATATAAAGACCATTAAAATTAACTTCTCTTATCCCCAGTGGAGTCGCCACTGTGAGCGGGGATTTTTGCCCCCACTCCCAGTGGAATGGTTTTTGCGACTTCAGCACTATTAGGCTCAGGGCCTTAGAGAACACGGGCATAAGTCCGGAGAAAATGGAGTCACCACCTAGACAAACCAGAAAAAAAAAAGGGTGGATGACTCTATTCCTAAGGAATCCCTAACCCCCTATTGGGTTTGAAAAGTTGGTTACGCATGGAGAAGGTGAGAAATGGCCCAACACCCCCAAAGCGCCCAGTTCATTGGAACTGGCCTCCTTTCCAGGTCTTAATATTATAAAATTCTTAAATATAATGATATTATCCATAATACATGCAATGATAAGAATAAATAAATACTTTATTAAAAATCATAGCAATGTTCAAACAAAACAAATAAATGAACACCCATCGAAGGATGAAAACATGTCCTTACATCGTCTGATATTCAAAACTAAATAGGACACCCACTGAAAGGTGCTAACGTGTCCTTTACATTAATCCCAAAATATGAAAATAATTTTAATTACATAAAGATTAATTAATGAGATACACAATCATGGAAACATACTCCTTACAATTTTAATACACAAATAATAATTAAGAAAATATTCATCCATGATAAATTAAATAAATCAACCATCAAAATTTAAGTAAATCATTCATAAAATATATAACCAATCACATAATCAAATCTAAAATTAAATAAAGTAATAAATGTATAAATTTAGGGTTTTAGAATTTTAATAACCAAATTAGGGTTTAGAGGATTTTAGGTTTAAAAATTAAAGTTTTAGAGTTTTGGAATTAACGTTATTATTATTATTATTTAAAATATTAAGCTATTTGGAAAATAAAATTAAATAGGGTTTTATGGTTTTAAGAAAACAGTATAGGTTTAAGTAAAAGAGATCTAAGGCTTATGAGAATAGGATTAGAGCTTTTGATGCTTGAAAAAATGAAACTATTGTGATTGCATAATACATATTCTTATGTGGATGGCTACTGGATGGATTAAAATTCAAATACATAATCTATTGTAAATTAATTTAGATGAAGAAAGAATATATTCAATACTTGAAACAATCAAAGCATGTCATTTTTATTTAATTCAAAACATACCTTCGCTGTTTGTTCCTCCATAATTTATTGAATGAAATTCTGGCAGAACAATCACCAAGACAACACTGATTTGTTGCCTTGATTTTGAAAGTTGGATCTTCTCTTTTACTGTCGAAGAGAATGCCAGAAGTTGTAGCCTAAAATTCTCAAGTCTCCACCAAAGTCTAAAGTCTCTGTCGAAAGAAAAGTCTCCCAAAAATCAAAAGTCCAAAAGTCTCTGCCGAAAGAAAAGTCTCCCAAAAATCAAAAGTCCAGAAGTCCCTCTTTCTGTGTTTAATTGTGTTATTTATAGGAAAATTAAAAACCTAATACTGGTTGTTTAAGGAAATCAAAACTGTTTAGGAAAAATAAAAATAACCAAGCTTAATGAGGTTTAGGCGAAAATTGCCCGAAGGTATGGGCTGCGAGAAATTGGGCCTACTGTGCTCAGACACTGGGTGCTGGGGTGAGCTGCGGGCCATTGCTGCGAGGATTATCATGCTATCAGTGAGCGACACTGTGCACTGTTGCATTTCACCGTAGACCGATCGGCATGCCACGCAGCTGACCCATGTGGTTCACCGATTGGTCCAATTTTTATTTTTTATTATTTTTTATTTTTAAAAGTTACATTTTAAATAATAAATATTATATTATTATATTATTAAAATAAATAATAAATATTAAAATAAATAATAAATACCACAAAAATTATTTCAGACTTGTTTAAAATTTTGGACTAAACTTGGTCAAAAATTAAGGGTCTACACTTGTCTCTATACCTAACTGCAACATTAGGCAACGAGTTTAACAAAGTCTTACAATCATAAATTAATAAATTGAAATTAGAATAGTCAACATGGAAGCTATGAAGGGTAGAAATAAGAAGTTGACAATCGGTGTAAATGATACTCAAAGAAGGCCAATTATCAATAATCCATGCTAGAGTAGACCGGATAGCCTGAGCTTTAACCAAACTATTAGAGAGATGCCCCAAAATAATCACTTTAGGATGTTATGTATGATACTATTTACTTAATAAAGGCATGTTTTTATCATTCAACATTCTTGTCCTAAACTAGCAACCAAGAGGGGGTAAGGAAATAAAAAATAACAAAGCAAAGAAACAAAACTAATCAATAACTTTTTCTTTTCCTTTTCTTAATGGTGAAGGAGGAGTTGGAGTGTGTTCTTCATCATCACCATTAAGAGAAGGAGAAGGAGAGTAACCATGAGATGATTAGGTGGATTCTTTATAAGGGCTTTCAATGTGCTCACTCACATTCCATTCACTCAACTCACATTGAGGAAGATCAAATTTTCCTTGTAATTCATATATGTCATGATGAATGTGAGAAATAAGATCAACTTTTTGTTGAGTTTTGTGATCCTCTTGGTTATATCCTTCTTAAAATGATTAAATTTCTTTTAAAGGGAGGTTATGGCCTTTAGGATGAGCTTTAGGGTTTTAGAGGACTCACCCTTTTCTTTGGTAGGCTTGGATGGTCTAGGGGGGGTGCTCAACTTCTACATGGGTGGGTTATCCTTCTTCTTCGAAAATATGGTACCTAGGCCTCTTTCTCTCTCTTTAGATAACTCCCTTGCTGGCAAAGGTATACTTATAATGGTCATCAACATTTTGGATGCATCTAGCATGCTCAAGGTAGTCTAGGTTGATGGAGTTAGTGGCTAGATCAAGGGAATCACTTAGGGTTGTAAGATTTTCAGGGGTTAGAAGACCTAAGTGTTTAGCAAATTGTGTGATTGAGAGGAGAGAAACAAGGTGTCCACCTTATATTTCCCATGATGTAAGAAGGCATCTATAAGGAACCTAGCACTTTGTATTGGCTCATTATGCACTAGAGCATACAAAAAGAATAAGTCATGTTGAGTGAACTTTTCATTCCCATCACTTCTTTGGTGGATGGTGTAAGTGATGATTCTATATAGGAGCTAAAATAGGAGAGTTCTAAAGTGGATGGCTTTTGATGACCTACAATTGTATTCAGTTTCAATGGAAAGCTCACTCCAAAAAGAAGAATCATTTTTCAATGAAAAGTCCTTATCCCTATAAGGGAAAGCTCTATGGGTTTGGAATCCCCAAACTTCACCAAAATCTTCTAAAGATAGGGTAAAGTCTTGATAAAAAAGCCTAAAGTAAACTCCATAGAAACCTATGGGTGCATTATGGTTTTTCTCTACCCTTAAAGACATTAGGAATTACCTTGTGAGACTAGGATAACCTAACTCATTTAGGAATGCAAAGTGCCTCCACCAAATCCTATCAAGGTAGTTATAGATTTCACCTTGGATATTTAGGGCTAGGATCATCCCTTACACAAGCATCTTGGTTGGTTCTAAGGTCTTTTTCTTAAGCATGTAATACTTAGTTTTCTCTTCTTATGTTTTGTACTTGGGTTTATGAAGTTGAACACTCTTCCTAGTAAAGTTTTTGGGTTTAGGTTGAGGTTGAAGTTGAGGTTCACTAATAACAATTTCTTTTCCCTTAGTTTGGTCTTTCTTTTTATTAGTCTTGGTTTTGGGTGCCATAACTACAACAAAAATAAAAAACAAAAAAGGAAATATAGAAATGTAGAAGAAAGAAAAGAAAAGCAGAAGATAGAATGCTGGTGAAGCTTGAAAAAAACTTCAAAAATTTCTTCTTGATGATCAAAAAATTGAAAGAATATTTGAAAATGTGTTTGTAAGTTTATAAAGATGTATTTTTATGCAAAAGAATTGTATTTATAGGCAAAATTTGAAAAACTAGCCATTTCTATCCGTTTGAGGGCAAAATGGGCTAAAATTTAAAAGTTCCAACATTTAGAAAATTCATTGGATACACATGTTATGCGATCGCTAAACAGGTTGTGTGGCCACAAGCTCAGTCTGGCAATCTCTAAAGATAGTGTGTGCTCACACGAGCTTGATGAGTGTGCAACAGTCGAGAAAATTTGAAAATTTGAATTTGGGCAATCAAATGAGCTTTTATGTGCTCTTGAAAGAGAGATTTTGAAGCTCAGGCTCGGGAGACACAGAAAATGGTGTGACCACTCAGGATTTTTGGGCAACCGCATAAATGAAACAAGTAGGGATTTTGATGATTTTTCAAATGCATAAGATCAAAATAAATTTTGGAAGGGCCAAAGAATGATCATACAAAGGATTTTCCATCAATCATGACAATGTGTTGTTTTATGAAATTCCATCATTCCTTATTTAAAGGTTTTGTAAAGATATCAGCAAGTTAGTTTTGGGCGTCTATGAATTCTAACACTGCATTATGATTTTGAACATTATCCCTTAAAAAATGATACTTAATGTCTATATGGTGTGACCTAGAATGTTGAATGGGGTTCTTCGATAAGTTAATTATACTTGTGTTATCACACTTAATAGGAATGTCATCAAATGTTTTTCCATACTCAAGCAATTATTATTTCATCCAAAGAACTTGTGTGCAATAAAAACATGCAGCAACATATTTGGCTTTCACGTTAGATAAAGCAATCGACACTTGTTTCTTGCTAAACCAAGAAACTAGGCATTCACCAAGAAAATGACATGCTCTGGTGGTGCTTTTCCTATCTAGTGGGCTACAGGAAAAATTTGCATAAAAAAAACCTAATATGTCACATGATGTGTTTCTAGGATACCATAGACCTAAATGCAATGTACCATTCAAGGATTTTAAAATTCTCTTAGTGGTATTTAAATGTGATTCTCTAGGACAAGATTGAAATCTAGCACAAAACAAACACTATATATTATATCGAGTCTAGAAGCACTTAAGTAAAGTAGTGATCCAATAATACATTGATATTTCTTCTCATATACTACCTTAACACTTTCGTCTTTGTCAAGTTTCAAGGAGGTGTTCATTGGAGGTTTACTTGGTTTGTAACCATCCATTCCATACTTCTTGAGTAGTTCCTTTGCGTACTTGGATTGGTTGATGAAGATCCCATCCTTGCATTGCTTGATTTGTAGTCCAAAGAAGAATTTGAGTTCACCCATTATGCTCATTTCAAATCCCCTAGTCATACAATAAGCAAATTCCTTACACAAAGATTCATTAGTAGAACCAAATATAATATCATCAACATAAATTTGCACAATCAAAATGTTATGTGATAAGTTCATGATTGATGATATTTTGCCCCTATTTCTTAATATGATTATTATACAATTGAGTTTAATTTGTTTGTTCAAGTGTTTTTTACGATTAATTTCAGGAATTCTTTGTATTTTGAGGCTTATGGTCATTTCAGAGGGAATTACGGATGAAAGTCGAGGAAAAGAGCAAAAATTCTTGAAGTGACACACCCATGGACATGGGCGTGTCAATGGACGTGCTTTTGATACTGCCATACAGAAGCATTGACAAGCCCAGTGACATGGGCGTGTCACCAAGCATGCCTATTGCAATGCCTCACAGAAGCTGTGACACGCCCAGTGACATGGACGTGTCATTGGGTGTGCCTTTTATCCAGAATCCCAGTAGCAATGACATGTCCAGTGACATAGGCATGTCACTGGATATTTCAGGCTAACATATTAGCACAATAAAAGCTGAGCTGAAGCGCGAATTAGGGATCTGATTTTAATTCTTTATAACCTAGAGCCAACTTCTAGAGAGAAAAAGAGAGTTTTGAAGCTGAGATTGAAGGTGAAGACCCATTCTATACAAGATCTAAACCAAGATTCAAGGATTCAAGTGAAGAAACACAAATCATTCGCCATGGATTGTTTGGATTCTTTACTTATTTCTCTTGCTCTGGTTTTCTAGTTTTGAACATGAACTAATTCATTCTCTATCTAGATATTGATGAACCCTAGCTTTATTGTATGGATTGAATAATTTCATTTAATTAAATCATTTGATTGAGTTGTTTTATTCTTATGATGCTTAATGATTTATTTCCAATTGATAATAGCATGCTTATTGATTGGTTGCAATTTTCATATTATAGACTTGAGAAAGCTTGATATGAATAGAATACTCTTAAGGATTGAGGATTGATTGGAGTGCTAGAGATAGACTTACAAGATCCTTTGGTTTATGATTCCTTGTTCTTAATGCAAGATCTATTTAATTATGTTTGAGAAAAGATTCCAGCATTCTACTTAGTGATTAGGGATTAATTCACTTGAGAAAGGTTTTAGTCTAATATAGAGGAATGCCAATTCAGCTCTATTATTTGATTTAATTGAATTGATTTTCATAAATATTTTTGTCGCTAGGGGCATTCAATATCTGGATAGTATTTACATCAACAATCCTTTTTGTACAACACTTAATCTCTCTTTACTTTAAGTATTAAGTTAATTGTCTTTAATTACAAAACTTCACAAAACTATTAATTTGCTAAACAATAGTTAAAATTTTCACTAGTACTTGGCCTTGTCCCCAGTGGAACGACAACTCACTCGCTACTTTATTACTTGAGTGACCCGTGCACTTGCAGTATTGCAATAGCATAAGTTCGTACCATCAAGTTTTTGGTGCCGTTGATGGGGAACAACAGTTTTCAATATTAGTAATATAATTAAGACTGTTGATTTAGTTTTTATTTTATTTGTTTTAACATTAGTTCTTGCTTTTTGATTGTCATTCTAGGTACTTCTTCCCGTTTATGACCCAAGCTAGCTCTTCCCAACTCCTTGAATTAGATCAAGAGTTAGAGAGAACGTTGAGAAGAAAGCAAAAGGAAGAAGAGAAAGCAGTTCTGGCAGAAACGAAACCAAACTTTGAAGATCTCAGCTCAGAAGAAGAACTGAAATAATGGTAGGAAATGAGCCAAGGACAATGCAAGAATTTTCTAGGCCTACTCTTAATGGGGCCGATTCAAGCATATAGAGATCGATGGTTGCTGCAAATAAATTCAAGATAAAGACAAATATAATTCAAATGGTGCAGCAGACTTGTTAGTTTGATGGATTCCCAGATGAAGATCCTAATGCACATATTGAGACTTTTTTGGAAATATGTGACACATTCAAGATACAGAATGTCTCTAAAGATGCAATTAGACTAAGGTTGTTCCCATTCACGCTTAGAGATTGACCGAAGAAATGGCTGAAATCTTTCCCCCCAAACACTTTCACCACATGGAGCCAATTAGCAGAAATATTTCTAGAGAAATATTTTCCACCGTCCAAGACTGCTAAGTTGAGGAATGATATTTCATCTTTCCTCCAGCTAGATGGTGAAACTCTTTATGATGCTTGGGAAAGATTTAAAGATTTATTGAGAAGATGTCCTTATTATGGGCTTCCACTGTGGCTACAGATTCAAACTTTCTACAATAGATTGAATTATGCAAGTAAGCTGTCCATCAATGCAGCTGGCGGAGGTACCATAAATAATAAAACACCTAAACAAGCAAGGGATTTGATTGAAGATATGACCCTTACCAATTATCAGTGGCAAACCCCAAGGGAACAAGGGAAATTAAGGGTTGCTGGTTTACATCAATTGGATCCCGTAGTTGCTTTGACAGCACAGTTGGAAGCAATGAACAAAAAGATTAATTCTTTAGCTTCTTTTTCAGGGAAAGTAATGTAGGTGATGTCTTGTGAATGGTGTGGGGGTGGACATCAAAGTCAAGATTGCCAAAGTGGCAATATGTTTGCTAGGCAAGAACAAGTAAATTATGTTGGAATTATGTCAAGGCAACAGCAGAATAACCTCTACAACAACACATACAATTCGGGGTGGAGAAATCATCCTAATTTCTCATGGAATAATTAGAATAATCCAAGACCTCCCCCTGGATTCCAGCAGCCTCAACATCAACAAGCTGCCCCTCCAAGAAAGAACAATTTGGAGGAAATGATGGATAAGTTTATAGCAGCTTCAAAAACCCGGTTTCAATCAACTGAAACCACCCTTAGAAATCAACAAGCCTCTATTCATAATTTGGAGAATCAGGAGGGGCAAATTGCCAAGCTACTCAGTGAGAGACCACAAGGGAGTTTACCTAGCAACACTGAGGCAAATCCTAAAGAGCAACTGTGAGCTAGGATTTTCCCCCACTCCAGGTGGAATGGTTCTTGCGACTTCGGCACTGTTTAGGCTCGGGGCCTTAGAGAACAGAGGCCTAAGCTCGGAGAAAATGGAGTCGCCATCCAGACAAGCCAAAAAAAAGAAAGGGGTGGATGACTCGATTCCTAAGGAATTCCAACCCCCTAATGGGTTTGGAAAGTTGGGTACGTGTGAGGAAGGTGAGAAATGGCCCAATACCCCCCACAACACCCCATTCATTGGAACCGGCCTCCTTTTTAGGTCTTAATATTATAAAATTCTTAAATATAATGATATTATCCATACTACATGCAATAATTAAAATAAAGCATCATTATATAAAAATCAAAGCAATGTCCAAATAAAGCAAATAAATGGACACCCATCATAGATGAAAACATGTCCCTGCATTGTCCATGTCTAAAACTAAATAGGACACCCACCGAAAGGTGGAAACGTGTCCTTTACATTGGTCCAAAAACATTAAAATGAAATAAATTACATGATGCTCATGACATGTGGTACCCAAAAATATGGAAACATACCTCTTACAATATTTTGAAATAAAAATAAATCAATAAAAGTAAAAATTCATTCATCATAAATAAATCATTCATTAAAGATATCAAAAAACATTCATCCAATTTAAATAAAATAGTAAGTATATTAACTTTAGGGGTTCATGCATCAATTAAGGTTTCTAGGATTTTATGTTTAACAACTAGGGTTTTGCATATACTAGTTTAATTAGTTGAGAAATATTTTAAAGAAATAGCATAGCTACTGGATATTTTAAATATTTAGGGTTTTTGATGTTTTTATGAAAATAATGCTACCGTGATTTAAAAAATAGGTTTGGTTAGGGTTTTAAGCAAACAGATTGTTGTTTTGATTTTTAGAAAGGTATAATTAGGATTTTAGATTTGAAAAACATGTTTTAAGGCTGTTAAGATTTTAGGGTTTTACGGTTAAGATATTAGGGTTTTATGGTTTGAAATCTTGATTCTGTAGATTATGATTTTGAATTTAGAATTTGATGCTTTTCCGTGATCAAAGTTGAGTGTGCTTTTAATATTGACTGTAATAACTTATTTAAGTATTTTTTAGATGAAACAAATATTGAAAGCTAAATTAATTATTGAAAGATTAAAAATAACTCAAAGAATAAAATTATAAAAACTACTGTGTAGGTTTGAAAACAGAATTAATTAAGATTTAGGGTTTAAATAACTTAGGATTTAAGAAATTAGATTTGCGTTTTGAATGATTATATTATTTACTTTAATTAAAACCTTAGGTATTGTATGAATTAATTTATGCTACTGTGTAAACTAAATTAAAGGAAGAATTAAATAACTAAGGCAGTGTGATGATGACTTAAAAGATGAAGATGATTAATGATTTAATAAACTAAATTTAGAGCAATTTACCTACGTTTGAAGGCTCCACCAAATTTGAAGAAATTGAACCAAGCTATTGCCTGCTTCAGATTTGGTTTTGGTTGATAATTTCTTCTCCCCAGTAGAGTCGCCACTGTGAGCGGAGATTTTTGCCCCCACTCCCGGTGGAATGGTTCTTGCGACTTCGGCACTGTTTAGGCTTGGGACCTTAGAGAACACGGGCCTAAGTTCAGAGAAAATGGAGTCGCCATTCGGACTGGCCGAGAAAAAGAAAGAGGTGGATGACTCGATTCCTAAGGAATCCCCAACCCACTAATGAGTTCGAAAAGTTGGGTACGTGTGGGGAAGGTGAGAAATGGCCCAGCACCCCCACAATGCCCGGTTCATTGGAACCGGCCTCCTTTGCAGGTCTTAATATTATAAAATTCTTAAATATGACAATATTATCCATACTACATGCAATAATTAAAATAAAGCATTATTATATTAAAATCAAAGCAATATCCAAACAAAGCAAATAAATGGACACCCATCTACGAGAATTACGAGAATTAGGAAATAAAACCTAATTCCTGAGGCTAATTGGCTGGCCTGCAGGATAGCTTGCACGCAACTCTCGCAATTCTCATAGCTGGCCCGCCCGTAGCCGCAGTAATTTTCACCAGCGTGATTTTTTCCAGCGCAGTTTTTTCGAAACCCAATTCTATTTGGTTTTTATTTCTTTTCCTAAATGGTTTTTATTTCCTTAGACAATTAGAATTAGGTTTTAATTTTTTCCTATAAATTAATAAATTAATCATACAATACCTAAGGTCTTAATTAAAGTAAATAATATAATCATTCAAAACACAAATCTAATTTCTTAAACACAAAATCTTTATTAATTCTGTTTTCAAACCTTCACAATAGTTTTTATAATTTTATTCATCGAGTTATTTTTAATCTTTCGATAATTAATGTGGTATTGTAATTAAATAATATTTATTTTAATATTCATTACTTGCCGAAAAGCGATTCTTCTCCCTTTTCCATTCTTCAATTTACAGACCAACTTCGAGAAAATTTTTGAAATCCCTTATAAGGGTAGGCAAGACACCTCTGACTATCATTCTTATCTGATCTGATTCATCGGGCCTCATCTTGAGCAAAGTTCACCTAATATCTCCAATCTATCAAGATAACATCAGAGTAACAGATGATTTATCCCTGTTAAAGGAGATTTATGTCACAGTTGCGACTCCATTGGGGATAAGAGAAGTTGATTCCGTTGGTCTTTTTATTATTCTATTCTTTTGTTATCATGATATTATCCATTGCATCATTTAGATTGCATCCTGTGCGTGAGTTAGGACGCCCATGTTACCCGTGTTATGTTATGTAAGGGATTACTTTCACTCAAGGTATGGAGATCGAGTATGGCATAACCACTCATAGCCTTGTACCTTTTGGTATATACTTGCTATGGGAACCTAAGCCTTTTAACCCAAAGACTAAAGCTCATGTAATTGGCCTAGTTACTTTCCTTAGGTTTTTACCCCAAATACCTGTTGTTTGACTATGGTTAATTTATCTTGGTTTAAATCATGGCTTATTTGATTTGTTCTTTTTCTAATATGACCTAAGTACATTTGTAAGCTCAAAATAATTTTTTCTCTAAAAGGCCAAAGCTATTTTCAAAACTTTTCAAGATGATCTTTGGACATAAAGCTTTTCTAAAAAAACAAATCAAAAATTCTTTTCTCATGACTCAAATACAAAGCCCAAACTCCATTTTTTCTAAAATCATTTAACAATGGGCTTAGAAGCAAAATTATTTTCATCCAACCTTTGAAAGAGCTTACAAATTATTTAGGTCAATTACGAAAATACCAAAAATCAATTGTGAGCCTAGTTTATACTAAGAATTATTAATCATGGGCTTGTTTTTGGCATGAATCATTAGTTACTTTTTCAAGTGAGAAATATATAAACCTCTTAATTTAATTTTAATCCAATATAGCATAAAAGCTACTTTAGTTGGTTGAATGGATTAAGACCTAATTAATGGAAATTATCATGGACTGATTTCTATTTTTAAAAATATAAAATACCCCATGTTGGTATTTTGTTAACCATGTACCTAGAAAAAGAGACTTGCCATTCGTGTTTGGATGTTATAAGGTTGGAAGGAACATCCTATTTATCCTTGTTTGTTTATTGTTTGTGCATACATGCATACATGCATCACATGACATATCATTAATCCCTTCTGGCTCATAACCCTAGATTACGATAGTTCAAAAGCTTACGATAATCCGACCCACGCTGGAGACAAAGAATCTAGCAACGACTCAATCACTTTCTCACCAAAAGCAATAGAACCCAAACAAATTCAAAGCATGTTGGATGATGAGCTCAATGCCAAGATGGAAGAAATAAAAGAGGCCCTGGCCGAGACCATGAAGAATCAATTAGCTATAATTTTAGGGAACAATGTCGAAGCATCTGCTAGCACCAAGAAGCCAAAGGATAAAGGGAAGGCTAAGGTTGGTGAAATGGCTTTTGATGATGACAAGGCAGTCCTTGATGATGATGACAACTGGGCTCAATACTTTCAAGATACTCAAGACCAAAAGGAGCCGAAGGTTGTTGAGAAGATAACTATTGAAAAGACCGAGATGTCTGATGTTGAGAAGATGATTGCTGACCTAGAAAAGAAATTTGAAAAGAAACTAAAAATCGAAGAGATGTCCGAGATCGACAAAATGTTTGAACAAGATAAGGAGGTCCCTTATAAGTTCAAGATGCCTTCCTTTTCTAGGTACAATGGTACTGGAAACCCCCTATCTCCATGTGAAGCAGTACATCATTGCTATGTAGTCTGCCCGAGGCATTTCATGCTCTCATTGGACCCTTTTGTCCAAAATTGGTTCAACACCTTAGAGGAAAGTACTCAAAAAGATTGGGACATGTTGTACAAGGTTTTTATTCGATAATATGGATATAATGTCGAGCTGGAAGTAACCTTGATGGAGGTAGAAACCATTAGAAAAAGACAAAATGAGAATTTTGTGGACTATGTGAAAAGATGGAGGAATAAGGCTACGTTGCTCAAGAAGAGGCCCGATGAATCTAATCAAATAAGGATGATTGTGAGAGGCTTGTTGCTTAGTCTTTGTGAAAGGATGTCTCATACACTCATCCAAGATTTCAAAGATCTTCTCCAAGCTGGTCTACAAATTGAAGAGTGGGAAAGGGAGAAGAGTCATTTTTCTGCAAAATGAAATTATTAGCCTAGCAATCAAAGTACACAAAAGGAAGCTGATGTCAATACAATTGGTCAAGCAAATAGAAGGCAATTTTCAGATCTGAGGAAGCCTTTATCTTGGGTCTTCAACAAGCTATAAAAGAAGGGACAATTACCGCCATTGGCCCCTCAACCTTTTCCTAATCCTTTACCCCAAAATTTGATACTAAGGCTTTTTGTCAATTTCATCAGACACAAGGACATGAGACTAATAGATGTACCCGATTGAAGCATGAGATACAAGATCTAATCGATAGTGGTAAGCTACCTAAGCCGGACAAGCCCAATACCAAGAACAATCCTTTGCCTAAGTTTGGAAGAGTACCTCCACTGGCAACCTTCATGGTGGGAAAAGAATTGGAAGAAGATTTTGTTTTATCATCCTTTCAAGATGGAAATATTAAAGATGTGAAAGGAAAAGAAGCTTAACTCAACAAACTTTCCTTAGCTTGAATGTTGCTTTTCAATTTTGCTTTCTTTAATATTTAATTTGAACAATCGTGTTTTTCAAATTTAAATTTATTTACATCAAAAATTTTATTGGTCTTTGTTCATTTTGGTGCTCAACCAATGACAAATCTAGCTTGATATTCATAAATTAATGTATCTAGACATCATGATTTGAATGATTTTACTAGATGAGGGAATTGCTCTATAGCATTGAGTTGTTATGCTTACTTAGAGAGGGCTCCTGCATAACTACCTTTATCTAGGTCCTAGTTAGTTTTAGAACATGCTTTGACAAATTTTTGAGGCGAAATTGAACTCTGCTTATTTAAGAGAGAAATGATCTGGGCAATGTTTGGTTAGCCAACAACTAGTATCCACCCTATTAAATATCAATCCCTAGTTGTCCCTTTGATCCTTCATAAAATTTAGCTTTCTTTTCATTGGCTTACAAACCCCAACAACCTACCTTGAGCTGTTGTGATATTTTTGACAAGTCTTATGATCACTAAGATGAAGAGGCAAGAAGATTAAAGAAATAAATGAATAGCCAAGACCATGAAGATAGTTGAAGTTCTCAAGACCATAAGGGTAGTTGAAGTTCTCAAGACCATAAGGGTAGTTAAAATTCACCTGAATTAGACCAAATATCACAAATAAAGTTAAGACTGAAGTAGATTAATACCACTACACTCATCCATTATTAGAAATACAAGTTGGTATAAATAAGGCAACTCTTTAAGAGCTAGAACCAAAAAAAAAAAAGAAAAGAAAAGAATAAGAAAAAGAAGAGGAAAAAAAGAAAAGAAAAAAGATAAAAAAAAAGAAAAAAAGAAGAAGAGAAGATAAAACCTAAAAAGGCGGTTCAGAAAGCCAATCGAGTTCTCTTTTACCTAAGACAGCAAAAGGCTTCCATTTAGTTTATAAGGACAGTTTGACATGAATTGGTCCAACCCAACCAAAGATTCAATCAAAATCGTTAAAAAAGGAGAAAGGTTACCCAGTTTTTGAAAGTCTTGTACTTAACAATCCTACAGAGAAGAAGGACAAAATTATAAAATGCTCAAAGAAAGGAAAGAGTAAGAAAAATAAAGAGAAAGAAAAGGAAAGAGTAAGAAAAATAAAGAGAAAGAAAAGGGAAAAGAAGAAAAGAAATGAAGACTATCCCAATCAAGATCCAAATTAATGCCAAGAAGATAGGAGAATGTTCAAAGCTCTATCTTTTCATGTCTCAACCGTCTAAAGTTCCAACAAGCAGTTTGTAGTGTGAAGGTTTGTCCTTTATGTCACACCAGCTCCAATCTCAAAATGGCTTTCATTTAACCCATGTCCCTTATAGATCCCATTTCAAGCCTATCAAAGATCTGTTGATCTCTCTTGGTAGGTAGAGTCTATTAGTGGAGATAGTTTGGATAAGCATGCATATGAGATAGACAATATTCAAACTCAAATGAGACTTGTGATCAAGTAATGTGTATGTGCCTATCTGAAGTGCAACAGTTCTTGCTTAAATAGAAATAATTCTCAAGTTTAGTACGGTAACTAGGGTTGTCATTTTATAGATATGTTAATTTGAAAAATTAAGTCCTGAGGTAAATTGACATTGATTTGGCAAAACCAACATTTGATTTCAAAATTCAAAAATCAAAAAAGAAAAAATAAAAAAAAAAAGAAATTTTACAAAGCCTTCAAGTTAAGGGGAGTATGTTGAACTATCGAACCTCGAAGGACACATTGGACAAAGGAAATGATTACTGGCAAGGTTATGAAGAACCTACCAATTGACATACTGAATCATAATTTGAAATGGATGTATCTTTGCTCTTTGGGGCCTCCATTATTCATGTTTTCAACATCTTGAAGATAAAAGCCATAAATGTGAAGCATTCTATCATTCCAATGCAAGACCCGAACGAGCATCTGAAAGGAACCAATGAGTACACTTCTGCTGATCACCTCGGTCTGTGAGTCGATGAAACCACTGTAAGTATTACTCATATATATCATGCATACATGAGCATATCACATTGCATTTTCTTGTATTGTATTTCTTTGTCAAAGTGAACAGCAAACACCCTGTGAAATAAAGAATCAAAAGAAGATATCAAATCAGGGGGGCATGGAAAGTCCATTACTTAAGAAAGCTCTAATAATTTTCCATGTAGGATAAGACAATCATTTTATGAAAAAGGATTACTAATCCTATTTAATTAATAATAATGCAATCCTTATAATTATTAGATAAATAAATAAATAATAGTATACTGCTCCCTATAAGATTGGATTTAATAGAGCACTATATAAGAAACCTTAGGAAACTAAAAATCATAATTAACCTACACTCAACATTAAGCTACCTTGCTTCTCTCTCTATAAAAGTTGAATTGCTTACCTAGCATATAGGAAATTCAGCCTAAACACTTATTGCTCCCTTATAGTTTTTCTTCTTTACTCCATATTCGGTCTATCAATAGAAATAATTCTATTTGGGATTGTTGTTGTTCCCTACAAATCCAACAAATGTGTAATAGAATTTTTTTAACATCCCCATCTTTGTATATATTGGCGTAATTAGTATGGAGGATTAATTGGGTATATTGGAAGAAAGGGATATAAAATATAAATATAGTATATAACAAATATATACATCTTGTATATCTAACATATACATATGTATAAAATACATATTATTACATATCTAGAAAGTATAAGTTTGTGGTGGGAAAGTTGATGATGATAATAAAACAATAATAATAAGAAAAAAGAAGAGAGAAAAGTCAAAGAAGGAAAGTATATTATTGGTGGATTGATATGTAATTATTTAATTAATATATAAAAAGATAAGGATGGGAAATTCAAGGAAAAATGAGGCCTTTTTCTTCATCTTCTTCAATTTTGACTTGCACTTGAGGGAGGTGAGAGCTTTGTTCTTCATATACATCTAATTATACAAGGATTTCAAGGATGCAAGATAGTTTTGAAGATCAAACAAGCATTTGGTAAGCAATCTTTTAATTGAAGCAATATTTCTTTAAATTTAAGAATATGTGATTTTTGGGATTTTGATGGAGAAATCTATAATTGTTAATATGGATTTTTTGAAGTAGTTTTGATGTGGGCATTATTATTTTATGTTTATATGTTGGAAATAATCAAGTTTTGGTGAAGTTTGAAGGAAGTAGTGATACTTAGGATTATGGGTGGTTATGTGAAATTTGGACTTTTGATAAAAGAGCTTATAATTATTGGAATGAGTTATTTTAATGTTTTTTTGATATTTAAGCAATGATTTTAAGGTTGAATGATTAAAATGAATGGATTTGGTCAAAGTTTGGATGAGGTAGTGATGGATTAGGGATTTTAGCAGAGTTATTGATAATTATTGTAATGAGTGGATTTAGTGTTGTTATAATGTTTAAGTTATGATTTTATGGTTAGTTGATGGAAAAGATATTAGTTGGTTGAAGTTTAATGAACTTAGTAAAGGGTGAATTAAGGTTTTGATAGGAATTGATTTAAGCATTGTGTAAATGATGTTGGATGGAGTGAAATGGATAATAATATGTTAATGCTTTATTTTCACTTGTAATTTGGTTTAGGATTGGGTAAGTTGGCATTGCCAACTTAAAGGGGGAAAATGCTTTTGGAAGAATTAAGGCTTGGGTTGTGAATTAGCATTGATATTGGCATTTCTAAAGGTTAGTATATACTTTGGTAAATTATTTCTTAATTGTATTTGAGTTGGCATAACACATTGTGATTTAGTGAATATGTTATGCCCCTTTGATATTTATTTTAATATAATATATGAGAATTGTGCAATAAAAGTTTATTTGAAGCATGAATAATGAAATGCTAAGCCATTGTATTATGATTTATACAAGTGTTGTGTACATATTGTGTGAAAAGTACATTATGCCTAATATGAAGTGAAAATAGAGAAAATAAATATAGAAATATGGAAAATAAAATAAAATGAGAAAATTGGCCACATTGTGATTGTGGTTAAGTAACATATTTTATATGAATAGAAAATGTGGAAAAATAATTAAGGAATATGGAAATATTATGGGAAATGGTAAAATATGATTACATATGTGAAAATGAATAATGTGATTGATAATTGTGAGAAATATGAAAATTAATTATGAATAATGAGAAATTGACAAATCAAATGAGAACATGAAAATATGATGTGAAAGTGATTACGAGTGAGGTGATCACTAGAAATATGTGAAAATGCATGTAAATATGAGAAGTGTGGTAATGGTGAAAAGACATGAATAATAGTGATGAGAAAGAAAAAGAAATGAAAATATGAAAATGTGGAATGATGCGACATGTATTGTGTGTGTTGTGAGATGTTTATATATATATATTGAGTTTTTGAAAAAATGTATATTATATGGCATTGATATTAATAAATTGGCAAGATAAAGAGTGTATGATGAGAAATGCTTGGTAATGATGTTATGATGTTTTATGAAAATGGATGTGTGATTATGTATTATGCTATGAGAATGATGGAAAAGAGTATTATATTATAATTCTAACCATGATTTGAATTTTTTTCCAATTGAATTTGATGGATTTTGTTTGTTTGAGTTAGAATTCTCTTATTTTATCTTGGAAAGGAAAGATAAAAGGTTTTAATGATTAGTGGCATAAAACTGAAGAAAAGCAAGCAAAAAAGAAGAAGATTAAAAGCCACACCTATGGCTCTTCAAGGCCATAACATTGGATTTTAAATTTAGTCTGCCTCATCAAAAAATGAAGAAAAACAAAAGTTCCAAAAGCATATTCAACGCCACGACCATGACATTTAAGGGCCATGCCCATGGGATCCATTGACTTATTGCCTAAGTGAAGAAAAGAAAGAAAAGTTAGAGTTTACAGCTTGTCTTCAAAAGCCATGACCGTGGCGTTCCAATACCACTATCATGGCCCATTTAGCAGGGAAAATCTCTCGAAACTGTTCATTTCAACCAGACCACGATGTGGCATCCATATGCCACGACCGTGGGGCGAAAATTTATGAGTTTAAGCTGTAAAAGTTAAAAATTAAAGAACAAAATAGCTGTAGAAAGTTGTGTTCATGGATTTGCTAACTTTCCTCCACCAAGAAGCTTCAAAACACTCTACATTAAAACATTTCCTCCAAGGTTTTAAGCATGCAAGTTTAGATTGACGTGACATTAAAGTTGATAGGCAATTAAAAGTTTAGATACAAGAAGAATTATAGTGAGATTTGAGATTTGTTATTTAACTTGTATCAATTAAATTCTAGTCTTTCTTTTGAGAGGAGTGAAATTAGGATTCAAGGAACAGATTCAAAAATCCAAGTAGAGTTCTTCTTCAATCCAAATAATTAGAGTTTGCCCTTTCTTGTTAATATGTTTTCAATAAATGTTTGTTGTGTTTTTATTTCAAAAATGAGGAGTTAAACTCTATTTAGGGTTAGTCCCTTATATTGAGTTTATTATGGATTAATATATGCTTATTTGATTTAATTAAAGTTTTTCTTTGATTATTTTGATATTTTTAATCTTAATGCTTTGATTATCTGGCCAATAATTAATTGAATTGAGATGTTGTGTGAAGGGACAAGACTGGAAGCATAACATTAGTCCATAGAGATAACAAGCTTAAGCAAGTTTTTCACTTAGAGATAAGGTTAAACACTTAAGAGGTTGATTCAAGATTTTCACAAAACCTAATGAATTGGTTTAATTACTTATGATAATGAGAGTATATGTAAGGATTAAATCGATATTAGTTTTAGTACTTGAGAGAGACTAAAGCTTAATTAAGAAAAATCCAACCATTAATCAAAAAGGAAACTGAGCTAAATCAATACTTTAGAAAATCCATAGTAAACCAATAAAGGTGACTTAATCCTATATCATTAGATTTAATTCCAAAAGAAACTCATTTTATTTAAGTTTAAGTTTAATCATAAATCAAATTTTGTCATCCAAATAATAATCAATTTAATTGTTTAGTACATAGAAATACCCTCCTCATGGGAAGGATACCCTACTCATCACTTTATTACTTGATATGATTATGCACTTACAGATAGCTAGGCTCATACCTAACAAGCATCATATCGGTTATTTTCATGCTTTTTAGACATTATTTAACCTTGATGAGACTAAGGCAACCTTATGGTAAGGGATGGTAAAGTGAACCTATAAGTGAACCTATGTGCACTTATTGTTGAATTTTAGGAGGATACAGAGGCTAGGATGAGGCAGAGGCTGCGACTGTTGGCCTTGGTATTTTGCTTGACTAGTGGTTTTTTGTTCAAGGGAGTGTCGGGTTGGGGCTTGATTGACTTGGTTCCATGAACCCATTCCATTATTTGCTGCACTTTGGATTTGTAACACCCCTTCCTTACTTATGAATAAGCCGAGGAGGAATGCTACATCGGGATACGAGCTCTGGTTATGTTAGCTTACTTAATGTTCCTTATAAAAATTTTCCAAAATTTTTGACGGAGTCTCCCTTAAAATTCTAGCTCCCAAGTGTCGACAAAACTGATTTTTCTTATTTTTGAAAAATATTTTGTTTCACAATTCAACTCAAGCACACTCCCAATAATCCACCCTTATAACCTCAACTACAATCCTGCAAGAAAAATTCACACTTCTATATTCACAACCCAACTCAATTTAAAACCATACAGTTATTATACATTACTAGATTTATATGCTACATCAAGTTATCTTTTTGTATTGTTCAAATAAGTACATGCCAGTTTCTAATACCAAAATACAAAATGAAGAGCACCACCTAAGTTTGTTGATGACCGACAAATCACAGGACTTCTCTGCTCGCTATTGGCTCCTTGCTAATAACCTACGAGTTTAGAAGAAACTAAACTCGCTAAGCATTGCTTAGTGGGTACTTTAACTAATTACGAAAAATAAATAATAAAAGCATAATGCACTTTTAAAAGCAATGAGTCGTATTGAAAAATAATATCACAGTAAAATCAATCCATACATGTCATATATTCAGTTATTATCATTTTATCAGTTCGCTCCACAAGGTAATTTAGTAGACTAACGTATGGTAAGGAACTAACTGAAATAACTGTATGTATATTCTATGGCTGTGGCCCTAAAAAATTGCAGACCAAGCCCTGTGGAATCTGTGGCCGAAGCCCTCAGACCAGAGTCCTATATAACTCGGGCGATTGCCCTATATAACTCGGACAGAAGTCCTATATTAAAGCAGCACTGCATATAGTATGATATATCATACCCTTACCCTACTTAGTACTATCCCAGATACCCAGTGGAGCCAAAATTTTCATGCCATTTCTTAATCGAATATGCATTATACAATTATCGACTTATGTTTCTTATATTATTTCAACATGAAATATCATATTTTGTCATTTTAATAACATATTATGCTCATTTATATGCATAAGGAATCAATTGGATTACTTTTGAAAAATGACCAAATGAATATTAGCAAAATGACCATATGAATAGTAAATTCTGGTTTTGGACTCAACTTGATCCTTATTTTGAAAAATTGTATAAAATAATATACTTGACTAAAAACTCTAAAATTTTTACAGAATGTAGTTTTACATCTTAAAATCATTCCTTTAAAATTTCAGATCAAACTGGACACAAAATCTTGGTCAAGTAGTTCACCCAACCAGACTGCTCCAGTTGCCCTGCATCCTGGCAGCAGTTCGGAATTTTGTGAATTCCGTAAATTAAATTCAATCAATGTGGTTCAAAATTATTTTTATCAAATACTAGACTCACTAAAAAACAACATATCCAAAATTCAATTGAATATTATTTTTATAAATTTTATTAAAAATCCGGAAACATGGCTGCTCAGTCAAGGTACCTCCTAGAGCAGGTCTAACAGAAATAATTTTTCCATAATCATAACCATTCCGAATTCAACTAAAAATATTTTTCAGTCATTCTAGACGAATTGAGGCACAACATATCAAAAATTAACTTCAGGAAAGTTTTTCTATATTTAATTAAAAATCATACAAGTCACAGCATTTCACTAATTCTAAAACAGAAAAATTTCGAGAAAATGAACAAACAATTAGTTAAACCAAACCTTGCTTTTCTTGCTCTTCTTGTCTATTTCACTTCCTTTCCTCTCTAATCTCCTTGATTTCCTATGAATTTTACATGTCACATATGTAAGAACAAACCCTAGATATGAACATGATGCTACCTTATGATTTTCTAACAATCCTTTACTTATTCTTACTAATAATCACCATTTTCATCATTTCCTTTAAGTAGTTTATCATTTTTCACCATAATCATCAACTTACTAATACTTTCCCAACATGAACATAATATCAAATCTTCCTAAACATAGCCTAATACCTAATTCTAATGAAAGAATAAGACTTAGGATGGTATCTTACCTTATAATCTTATTTGTCACCAAAATCTTCAACCAAAAACCTTAAACTTTGAAAAATCACCTCCTTCTTCCTTCTCTTATGGTTTGGATGAGTTCGCCATGTAAGAGAGGGCTTTTATTTTCTTTCCTTAGCTTATTTTGATCCAAATGGCAGCCATAAGTGGTGAAAATATGTTGGTATAAATGTTGACTTCCAATTGGTACACCTTATAGCAAAAATGGCCACTTTTAATTGGTCCACTTGCCTTCTTCTTTTATCTATTTATTTGGCAAGCCATTAGACTTCCTTTTATTCATATTTTGACCCCCTCAACTTTCTTGTGCTGTAATTTTATAGTCTAGGATGTGAAAATATCAAAATACACTCCAGCGATTAATCGATTGTAACTTTTAAACCGTGCGTTTTCGGGAAAAATTGAAATCCAAGGTTATGACCCGATTAATCTCGAGAACACATTTATGGCATCCGTTAGGGTCACTATTAAGAACCGACATAACTTTTTGGAAAATTACTCTTAGGTCGTCGGCCTTTCGAAAAATTACCTTTAGGTCCCGTCGACTTCACGGGCCTCCTTTTCACATCGATTTTGTTTTTTACTATCTCGAGCCTCTATTTGACCACTTATTTATGTCCTTCTTGCCTAATACTCGGCTATCTAAACTTTGGGATGTGACAGTTCTACCTCCCTTAATTTAAGTTTCACCCCGAAACTTACTTATTCATGCATGATTCTTACGTGTAATTACACATCATCAATATAACTAATAATCGTCACATATACACACATATGTACTCAAGACACTAATTTTAAACTTACGTACCCTCATTTCCTTCTTCTGCTTTATTCTTTTCTGCCCTCATGTAATATATCCTGACTGGCGATCTCTATTCAGGGCGATCTACTATCTCCGATCTTGTTCCTATTTGATTACTACCATTTTCTCTGCCTCTTCCTCTTTCTCGACCTTTACCACTGCTACTTGCTACTTGTGTTCTTTTAGGAACTTTTGAAATCTCTGCCACATTTCTAGGACAATCCTTCTTAAGGTGATCAGTGGCACCACAAAGTATACAAGCTCTAGTAACTAACCAACATTCTCCCCTATGCTTTCGTCCACAATGCTCACACGAGGGGTATGGTGTATATTCAATCCTTCCAGAACCTTTACTTGATCCTCTGCTTATTCCTCCCTTGCTGGCTACTGAGGTAGCTTGAAAATTAGGTTCTTTAGATGGTCTTAAATTCTGCTTTACACTCATAAAGGATCCTTCACCCTTAGCTCTCTTGCTAGCAGACTGATGATTACCTGGGGCACTCTGTGCTTGCTCTCTTTTCTGTTGAATTCTCTGTTGACGATTTCTCAGATTTACTTGCACCTTTTCAACATCCAATGCTTTAGCCACCAACTTTGAAAACTCTGTATTATCCAATGCCACTAGCTGTATCTTAATTTCATCATTAAGTCCTTCTAAAAATTTCTCGCATCACTCAGCTTCAGTTTCTATTAACTTCTTTCCATACTTACTAAGGCGTGTAAACTCCTTCTCATATTCTGATACCGTCATTCTGCCTTGTTTCAAATGAATTAACTCATTGCACCTTGCAGTCAAATATGCATCAGTGATATACCTCTTTTTAAACTCACTCTTGAAGAATTCCCAAGTTCGCTGTTCTGGTGGAACCCGCTGTTGCGTGGTATCCTACCATATGTACGCCTCCTCTGTCAGGAGTGAGGTAGCACAAACCACTCTTTCCTCCGGAGTGCATTGGAGCTGGTCAAGAACTCTAATGATACTATCTAACCAATATTCTGCTTCCTCAGATCCCTCTTCACGACCAGCCTTAAATTCCTTTGCACCATACTTTCTTAACTTTTCGATCGGGGGTTTCCTATCTCCCTCAGCAGTAGGGCCCCTTTCGGCCATTTGCTGAAAAGTTGTTGCAATCTACCTAAGATAAGTCTCCGGACCGGGTATTTCAGCTGCTGCTGACCCTGGTCTATGAGCTTCCCCAGCATCTGCAAACCCAGATGCTTGCGATTCTACGTTTCGTTCCATAGCTTGCCACGAATCTAAAGACATCCTACATTGACATAAATAGCAATCTGCTTAATTCATCAACATATAACTCGATTATCAATTCCTATCTGGCATGTACATCTACCTATTCATCATATCACTTTCTCCTTACTTTATCTTACTTGGCACACATAGTTACTTACTTACTACCTATCTCCCAGAATCGACTAAACCTGGCTCTGATACCACAAATTGTAACACCCCTTCCCGACTTATGAATAAACCGAGGAGGAATGCTACATCGGGATACGAGCTCTGTTTAAGTTAGCTTACTTAATGTTCCTTATAAAAATTTTCCAAAAATTTTGATGGAGTCTCCCTTAAAATTCTAGCTCCCAAGTGTCGACAAAACTGATTTTTCTTATTTTTGAAAAACATTTTGTTTCACAATTCAACTCAAGCACACTCCCAATAATCCACCCTTATAACCTCAACTACAATCCTACAAGAAAAATTCACACTTCTATATTCACAACCCAACTCAATTTAAAACCATACAGTTATTATACATTACTAGATTTATATGCTACATCAAGTTATCTCTTTGTATTTTTCAAATAAGTACATGCCAGTTTCTAATACCAAAATACAAAATGAAGAGCACCACCTAAGTTTGTTGATGACCGACAGATCGCAGGACTTCTCTGCTCGCTACTGGCTCATTGCTAATAACCTACGAGTTTAGAGGAAACTAAACTGGCTAAGCATTGCTTAGTGGGTACTTTAACTAATTATGGAAAATAAATAATAAAAGCATAATGCACTTTTAAAAGCAATGAGTCGTATTGAAAAATAATATCACAGTAAAAACAATCCATACATGTCATATATTCAGTTATTATCATTTTATCAGTTCGCTCCACAAGGTAATTTGGTAGACTAACGTATGGTAAGGAACTAACTGAAATAACTGTATATATATTCTGTGGCTGTGGCCCTAAAAAATTACGGACCAAGCCCTGTGGAATCTGTGGCCGAAGCCCTCAGACCAGAGTCCTATATAACTCGGGCGATTGCCCTATATAACTCGGATCGAAGTCCTATATAGCTCGGGTCATCACCCTATATAACTCAGACAGAAGTCCTATATTAAAGTAGCACTGTATATAGTATGATATATCATACCCTTACCCTACTCAGTACTATTCCAGATACCCAGTGGAGCCAAAATTTTCATGCTATTTCTTAATCGAATATGCATTATACAATTATCGACTTATGTTTCTTATATTATTTCAACGTGAAATATAATATTTTATCATTTTAATAACATATTATGCTCATTTATATGCATAAGGAATCAATTGGATTACTTTTGAAAAATGACCAAATGAATATTAGCAAAATGACCATATGAATAGTAAATTCTGGTTTTGGACTCAACTTGATCCTTATTTTGAAAAATTGTATAAAATAATATACTTGACTAAAAACTATAAAATTTTTAAAGAATGTAGTTTTACATCTTAAAATCATTCCTTTAAAATTTCAGATCAAACTGGACACAAAATCTTGGTCAAGTAGTTCACCCAACCAGACTGCTCCAGTTGCCCTGCATCCTGGCAGCAGTTCTGAATTTTGTGAATTCTGTAAACTAAATTCAATCAATGTGGTTCCAAATTATTTTTCTCAAATACTAGAATCACTAAAAAACAACATATCCAAAATTCAATTGATGATTATTTTTCTAAAGTTTATTAAAAATCCGGAAACATGGCTGTCTCAGTCAAGGTACCTCCTAGAGCAGGTCTAACATAAATAATTTTTCCATAATCATAACCATTCCGAATTCAACTCAAAATATTTTTCAGTCATTCTAGACGAATTGAGTCACAACATATCAAAAATTCACTTCAAGAACGTTTTTCTATATTTAATTAAAAATCATACTAGTCACAGCATTTCATTAATTGTAAAACAGAAAAATTTCAAGAAAATGAACAAACAATTAGTTAAAGTACCAAACCTTGCTTTTCCTTGCTCTTCTTGTATATTTCACTTCCTTTCCTCTCTAATCTCCTTGATTTCCTATGAATTTTACATGTCACATATGTAAGAACAAACCCTAGATATGAACATGATGCTACCTTATGATTTTCTAACAATCCTTTACTTATTCTTACTAATAATCACCATTTTCATCATTTCCTTTAAGTAGTTTATCATTTTTCACCATAATCATCAACTTACTAATACTTTCCCAACATGAACATAATATCAAATCTTCCTAAACATAGCCTAATACCTAATTCTAATGAAAGAATAAGACTTAGGATGGTATCTTACCTTATAATCTTATTTGTCACCAAAATCTTCAACCAAAAGCCTTAAACTTTGATCCAAATGGCAGCCATAAGTGGTGAAAATATGTTGGTATAAATGTTGACTTCCA
This sequence comes from Garcia nutans, assembly GCA_947685225.1. Classification (NCBI taxonomy): domain Eukaryota; kingdom Viridiplantae; phylum Streptophyta; class Magnoliopsida; order Malpighiales; family Euphorbiaceae; genus Garcia; species Garcia nutans. The sequence goes on from CANTUV010000021.1 coordinate 22,684,156, forward strand.
ATTGGTACACCTTATAGCAAAAATGGCCACTTTTAATTGGTCCACTTGCCTTCTTCTTTTATCTATTTATTTGGCAAGCCATTAGACTTCCTTTTATTCATATTTTGACCCCCTCAACTTTCTTGTGCTGTAATTTTATAGTCTAGGGTGTGAAAATATCAAAATACCCTCCAGCGATTAATCGATTGTAACTTTTAAACCGTGCGTTTTCAGGAAAAATTGAAACCCACGGTCCGATTAATCTAGAGAACACATTTATGGCATCCGTTAGGGTTACTATTAAGAACTGACACAACTTTTCAGAAAATTACTCTTAGGTCGTCGGCCTTTCGTAAAATTACCTTTAGGTCCCGTCGACTTCACGGGCCTCCTTTGCACATCGATTTTATTTTTGACTATCTCGAGCCTCTATTTGACCACTTATTTATGTCCTTCTTGCCTAATACTCGACTACCTAAACTTTGGGATGTGACAGGATTCATCCACACATCTAAGATGAATATTATTCCAAGAACACTTATGACACACTTCATCATTCAAAATGTATTGACTGTTAATTGCCTCAAGGTTCTTTGGTTTGCTTTTGAGGCCTGTTTAGGGTGCTCAATTTTTTGAACAGAATTAAAAATGTCCCAAAACCACCGTTTTTGGTCTGATGTCTACACCATAGCACAGTATGCTGGCTGAATTTTCACATCAATAGTTATGGGCTCTTAATTTTGGCCCTAGATAAATGGGGTCCTAATTTAAAGGCTCGAATCAAATATAGTTCCAATTAAAAGGCCCCAATCAAATCCATATCAAATTAAAAAAAGCCCAAATCAAATCTAGTCCCAATTTAAAAGCCCAAACTGAGTCTGGTCTGATTTAAAAAACTAAAACCACTGAACTAGCCCAAAACTCATGATGAATTGGCCAATCTCATGGAAGGTGAATTAGCTCATGGCAAATCGGTCATGGCTTATTACCAATTCACCATGAACCTTAAGGTAAGCCCTAATTTAGCAATCTTAACTCTATTAAAACTCAATTAACTCAGATAAAAGGTGGCTTTCCTAATTTAATTGGGATTGTTTAACTAAAGGACGACCGGATGTTGCCCTAATATGGCCTATAAAAGCCAATTAACTTAAATAAAGATGGGGAATCCATCTTTAGCAATTAAGATCCACAACAAATAAATACAGAAGCCATAAATCAGAGGGGACGATAATATTTAGCAATTAACACAGGGGACATAAACCAAAATGAGACAGAGAGTAATTAGCAATCAAAAGAGGTAGAAAGATACTCAAGACACAGAAGCAAACTCAGACAACATTGTCCAACCAAGAATTCTAGTTGACCCAAACTCACAAAACCTGAGTAAGGCAGAGGCAATTACATAGTTTCAAATAGCTGAGCTTGGTTCAATAAAATTGCGTTGGTGGAGCCAACAACACAGATATGATCTTTTAGCACTACCACTTATTCAGTTTATGAGATTGTCACATATGTTTGTTTGAAAGTTTATTTTACATTAATTTGTGGTTATGATCTTGTTTAATTATATATCAAAAACCTAATTTGATATCTAAATCCTATTTTGTAAATCATTTATCTTTCGAGGGCGCTACACCCTTGATACCCTAACGCTAACTGACTAGAGGGACTGTCGTATGTGTTGTACTCTATATTTCATTAAGGGTGATTATTTATATCTTAATGGATTACAATTTTTATTATTTAGATTTTAAGAATGTAAAAGGTATGTTTCTACTTGTAGGTGCCTTATTTGTTTAATTTATTTAGTTTGTACATTTTAATTTATTTAAAGACTTTAGGATGATTGCAAGGGATACGTTTCCACCTTTTGGTGGGTGTCCTATTTTATTTATTTATATGGATCTTTTATTTTGTAAGGGCATGTGTCCATCTTGTATGGGTGCTCATTTTCTTTGATTTAATTAAACTATGATGTTGATTTATTTTAATAATGTTTGTAATATGAATAATGTCATAATAATTTAAGAATTTAATAATATTTAGACCTAAAAAGGAGGCTAGTTCCAATGAACTAAGCATTATGGGGGTACTGGGCAATTCTCACCTTCCATATGCATACCCAACTTTTTGAACCCAATAGGGGTTATGGATTCTATAGGAATCAAGTCATTCACCCCTTTTTATCTTCCTGGCCCATCCAGGTGGTGACTCTTATTCTTCAAATTTAGGTCTTTGTTCTCTAAGGCATAAAGCCTAACAATGCCGAAGTCGTAAGAACCATTCCACTAGGAGTGGAGACAAAAATTCCGTCTCATAATAGTAATAGGGCGAATTATCATCTCTTTTCCCATATGGGTCATGGATGCTAAAGTGGCTAGCACATCCGCAAACTGGTTTTTAGTTCATAGTACGTAATGGAATGAGACTTCTTCAAACTAATATGATAGATTTTCTAGGCATTAATGGTAAGAAACCAAATGCTCTTCTTTTATTTTCCATTCTCCTAATGCTTGGGACATGATAAGGGCAGAATCTTTGTACACTTTTAGACTTGTAACTTTCAATTTTAAAGTCACTTCTACCCCGGTTATGCATGCTTTATATTCGGCCTCATTATTTGTAACTTCAAAAGCTAACTTTATTGCCAATGGGATTTGCCTCTCTTCTAGAGTGATGAGGATAATGTTGGCACCGTAGCCTTTATGATTATATACACCATCAAAATACTAATCCATCCCTCCTTGTTAGTGTTCATTATATCCTCATCTGGAATTTGGGTTCTTCAATCACATCTTAAACAGAAGCAGTGGCCAATTGATCAACTATTAGACCCCCTTTGATCACTTTGTATTCCACAAATTTAAGATCAAAAGTCGCTAGCACTACAAACCAACATGCCATCATACTATCTAAAATTGGCCTTTACATAAGGAATTTCAAGGGACTCTGATTTGTAATAACTTATGTTGTGTCAAAGGTCAAGTAGTGGCATAACTTTTGCCATACCCATACTAGAGCCAAAGACAACCTTTCAATCTAATTATATTTAAGCTAATAGGCTAATAGCCTTTTACTAAGGTAATAAATGGCAAACTCTTTTCTTGAACCTTCCTTATGTTAAGCAAGCATGGCTCTCAATGCTTCTTTAGTCACTGAAAGATAAAGGAGTAAGGGGTTGCCAGGTCTTGGAGGTTGCAGAATTGGTGGTGTCAAGAGATATTGCTTGATCTTTTCAAATTTCCTTTAGCATTGTGTGAGCAGAGATTTTTGCCCCCACTCCCGGTGGAATGGTTCTTGCGACTTCGGCACTGTTTAGGCTCGGGGCCCTAGAGAACACGGACCTAAGTTCGGAGAAAAGGGAGTCACCACTCGGACAGGTCGGGAAAAAGAAAGGGGTGGATGACTCGATTCTTAAGGAATCCCCAATCCCCTAATGGGTTCAAAAAGTTGGGTACGTGTGGGGAAGATGAGAAATGGCCCAGCACCCCCCACAACGCCCGGTTCATTGGAACCGGCCTCCTTTGTAGGTCTTAATATTATAAAATTCTTAAGTATAACAATATTATCCACATTACAAGCAACAATTGAAATAAAGCATCATTATATTAAAATCAAAGCAATGTCTAAACAAAGCAAATAAATGGATACCCATCCGAGGATGGAAATATGTCCTTACATCATCCATGTCTAAACTAAATAGGACACCCACTAAAATGTAGAAACATATCCTTTACATTGGTCCAAAATATAAAAGCAATTTAAATTACATGATATTTAACTAATGAGGTACCCACAAAATGGAAACATACCTCTTATAATTTTAATACTAAAACAAATAAATAATAAAGAAAACATCCATCCATGATAAATTAAATAAATCAAGCATTGAAATTAAATAAATTAACCATCAAAGCATATAATAAACTACATAATCAAATCTAAAATTAAATAAAGCAAGTAAAGATACAAATTAGGGTTTACTGTTTCTATTTAAAGTTCTTTAATTAATATTTAAGGTTTTGGGATTTTATTATTATTATTGTTATTTGTTTAAGCTACTGTAAGGGTTTAGGAAAATTGGAATGGATTAAGGTTTCAAGAATCAATTAGGGTTTAGGGGTAACATTATGAAATTAGGGTTTTAGGATATTAATACATTAGGTTTATAGTTCTTGGTTGCTGGATTATTATTTTTAGGCTTACTGTGTTGAATTTTAATATTTAGGCTTATAAGAATTTAAGGTTTTAAGGATTATGGTTTAGAAAAATTAGGGTTTATGGTTTTAGGGGAATTAGGGTTTGAGAAAACTTAGGGTTTAGGTTTACTAGTTTGGGGTTTACTGTTTTTGGTTTTGAAGTTGAATTAGGGTTTTTTAGTGTTTCAAAAAATATATTTGGTTTTATAATTTGAGAAAACAGTTTATAGTTTTATAAATCTTTATGTGATTTTTAGAAACTGTAAGGTAAATTTAGAGTTTGGATATTTAACAAAACATTTGGGAAATTTGGAAAAAATTGAAAGGAAAACAATTTAGGGTTTTTTAAAAGCTTTTGGAAATAGGAAAAACATTTTAAGGTTTTTGCAAACAAAAGAGTATTTTTTAGGGTTTTAAATTTTAAAAGAAACAAAATTAGGGTTCTTGAGTTTTAAAAGAAACAGAGGGAATGATTTAAGATTTTTGGAAAACAAAGAAACGGATTAGGGTTTTGAAGGTATTTAGAAACAGAAGAAATTATTTATGTTATTGAAACGAAGATCAATGTTACTACATATTTATAGATCAAAGCTTTGTGTGTATATTCTTATGAATCAAAGAAAAAAAAAGCTACTGTGAAGAAATAAATAAAGAAAATAAAGATTCAAACCTCCGTTTGTTGGTTCCACCAAAAAGTTGCTTTCTGGATGAACAAATACAAAGGCAAGATGGTTGCCTTTGATGGATTGATTGCTTGCTTGCTTATTCTCCTCTAAAATCTCAAGTCCGATCGTTTTACTGCCAAGTCCCTTCTCTTTTTCTTTTTTCTTCCTTTTTGCTGTGTTTTTTAGTCTTATTTATAGGAAATTTAGATGATTAATTTTAATTGTTTAAGGAAACTGTATTTACTTAGGAAAAGAAAACCGAAACCAAATAGAATTTGGTTTCGAAAAAAATTGCATCGGAAAAATTTTGCTGGCGAAAAACTGCGTCGGGCTGCGAGGGGCTACGAGCGCTGGCAAAAAAATTGAGAGGGGCGGGCTGTGGGCCATTTCGTCCACTGTTTTCGGCGATGAATTTTTTCATCGCCGATTTTTTTGTCGTCGATTTTTATTTATATTTATTTGTTTATTATTATTTTTTATTATTATAATAATTTTAAAAAATTATAAAAAATAAATACTAAAATAAATATTATTTAATTAAGATAACAAAAAAATATTTTAGACTAATTAAAATATATTGGACCGGACCGGGTCAAAAATTAAGGGTCTACACATTGGTCATTCCATTTTATTGGAACATCTTTCTCAAGTAACTTGAAAATGGGCCTACACACATCAGCCATCTAAGAAATGAATCAGCTAATGTACTGCAGGTGACCTAAGGATCCCTTAATTTCTTTTTCTGTCTTTGCTGTGGGCATCTCAAGGATTGCCCTTAATTTAGCAGGGTCCACTTATGAACGGTGATTTTCACCCCCCACTCCCGGTGGAATGGTTCTTGCGACTTCAGCACTGTTAAACTCTGAGCCTTGTAGAACACGGACCTAAATTTAAAGAATAGGAGTCGCCACTCGGATGGGCCGGGAAGAAAATAGAAAAGGTGGATGACTTGATTCCTAAGGAATCTCCAATCCCTACTGAGTTCAAAAAGTTAGGTACACATGAAAAAAGTGAGAAGTGGCCCAGCACCCCCATAATGCCCAATTCATTAGAATCGACCTTCTTTTAAGATTTAAATATTATTAATTTTTATCCTATTATAACATTATTCATACTACAAATATTGTTGAAATGAACCAAAATCATATTATAAATTAAATAATAAAAAATGGGTACACATACAAGATGGAAATATGCCCTTACAATATCCAAAATCCATAAAACTGGGCACCCATAATAAACTAGAAATGTACCCTTACAAATGTCTGAAAATCGTGAAAATAAATTAAATAATACAAACTAAATAAATAAGATACTCACAAGTAGAAACATGCCTTTTACATCCTTAAAATCCAAAAAATTAGTAAACAATCCACAAACACATAAATAATCATCATACACATAGTCTTTACTCAATTAGGTTTAGATTAGTGAAATTAAGGTTTAATCATGATATTAGGGTTCCATTTATGAAATTAGAGTTTCAAGGGATGGAATCATGTAATTAGGGTTTTGGATTTACAAAATTAGGGTTTAATTTTAAAACTAGAGTTTTGATTATCAACTTGGGGTTTTAATTATACAATTGGGTTTTAATCTTAAAGTTAGGGTTTTACTGGAGGAGATTGCAATTTGAACAAAATAATAATAAAAAACCAAAAAATAATAACTTTACGCGATTATACAAAGATTTTGCTCAATTGAAATAAATGGATTTATTTAATAAAAACTATACCTACGTTGTTGGCTCCACTAAAATATTAATGACGAACCAAGCTTGGTTATTTGAACTACACAATTTCTTTTAGCCTTGGATAGTCTGGATTAGCTAGGGTTTGGTTGAACAACATGGTTCCAAGTCTCTATATTTGCTTTCTACCTCTCTACTATTCTATTTGTTTAGGGTTGCTCTTTATTTTTTTCTTTTGTTTCTTTTTTTTCTATCCTAATAATTGCTAATTCTCAATTGCTCATTCTTTTTGTTATTATTATCGTCTCTTTTATATTTCTTATCAACTTTTTTCTTTGCTTAATTATTGCTTTTTATAGGCAATATTAGGGCAATAATCCATCTTCTTCTTGGCTAAACAATACTAATTGTATTAGAAAAGCCTCTCTTTAAATCACTTTGAGTTTAGATAGAATTAGGACTGTATTTGGCCCTGGCCTAAGGCTCATGGATAATTGTCCATCAAATATGGCCAATTCATCCTGATTCCTTGAGTTAGTTCAGTAATTTTTGCTTTTTAAATCGTATCAAATTCAGTTTGGGCCTTTTTAATTGGGGTTGGATTTGATTTAGGCTTTTTAATTGGAACTGAATTTTATTCGGGCCTTTTAATTGGAACTGAATTCATTCAAGGCCAAAATAAAGGGTCTACACCACCTTAATTCCCTAAGAACTGACCATGTGTCCAAGAAATATATCGAAAGTTTCTCTAAACACACATTTGGTAGGGTTGAGCTTTAGGTTGTATTGACGGAGTCTAAGGAAGAACAGTCTTAAAGCTTCTCTATGCATCCCAATTTTCTTCGATTTAATGACCATATTATCCATGTAGACTTTAACATCCTAATGCATCATTTCATGAAAAAGTGCAGTAGCCATTATTTAATAAGTTGTCACAGTATTTGTTAGGCCAAAAGGCATGAACCTGTCACAATAAGTACCCCACTCTATAGTTAAGGTTGTCTTTTTCCTTATCATGAGGACGAACCGTGATTTGACTATATCCCTCATAGAGGTCAATTAATGAAACCACCTCAGATCTAGCTAAACAATCAACTAGTAAGTCAATGTGAGGTAGAGGAAAGTTATCTTTTAGACATGCTTTGTTGAGATCTCTATAATCCACACACTTGAGATCATTCCCATCTTTCTTTGGTACTGGCATAATATTAGCTACCCATTAAGGGTACATGATGGGTTCTATGAACTTGTTCTCAAATAACTTGGATACTTCTTCCTTGATCTTTAAGGACCACTCTAACTTGAGCCAGCAAAGTTTTTGCTTGATTGGCTTCATGTGATCATATGTAGGAATCATGTGAACAGCTATAAAATGATCCAATATTTTCATATAACTAACTTCTAATGCAAAGCAATCTCGAAACTCTCTAAGAAATGTCTTCAATTCCTATTTATGAATGAATGAAGATGCAATGTATTTATTTTTTGGTACTTTAGATGTTCCTAGATTTACTGTCTCTTTATCTTCACTAATTTCATTAATATTGATTATTCCATAATGCTTATTAGAATGGAGAGAAAAGTAAATGAAAACCTTTGAACTTTTATTGATAATGAAATGATTATAAGATTTTCCATTACAGATAGACTCAAAACCAGATGATTATTGTGAGCGAGGATTTTTGCCCCCACTCCCGGTGGAATGGTTCTTACGACTTCGGCACTGTTTAGGCTCGGGGCCTTAGAGAACAATGACCTAAGTTTGAAAAATGGAGTCGCCACCCGGACGGGCCGAAAAAAAGAAAGGAGTGGATGACTCGATTCCTAAGGAATCCCCAATCCCCTAATGGGTTCGGAAAGTTGGGTACGTGTGGAGAAGGTGAGAAATGGCCCAGCACCCCCACAACACCTGGTTCATTGGAACCGGCCTCCTTTACAGGTCTTAATATTATAAAATTCTTAAATATTACAACATTATCCATATTACACACAATAATTAAAATAAAACATTGATATATTGAAAATCAAAACAATGTCCAAACAAAACAAATAAATGGACGCCCACCCGAAGATGGAAACATGTCCTTACATCCCAAGCCTAAATAGGACACCCACCGGAAGGTAGAAACATGTCTTTTACATTGGTTCTAAAATAGAAAAGCAATTTAAATTACATGATATTTAACCAATGAGGTATCCACCAAGTGGAAACATACCTCTTACAACATTTGGAAATCTAAATAAATTGATAAAAGTAAATAACCATTCATAATAAATAAATCATTCATCAAAGGTATTAAACATCAATAGAAAGTAAATATCCATCCATGATAAATTAAATAAACCAAGCATTGAACTTAAATAAATTAAAGCATATAAAATAAATCAAAGCATAATCAAATATAGAATTAAATAAGGCAAATAAAAATCTAAATTATAGCTACTGTTTCCATTTAGGGTTCTTTATTTCATGTGTTTAGGGTTTTGAAATTTATAAAATTTAGGCTACTGTGATTTTAGGGGAATTAAAATGGATTAAAGATTTTATGTTTTAAAAGGTTGGTAAAACTCTTTGATTAACCAAACTAGGGTTTGTGATGTAAAATCATGAAATTAGGGTTTGAACACTTTAAAATACTTTTGATTTATGGTTTCAAGCCTACTATGTGAAAATAAAATATTTGTGTATTTATGGTTTTTAAAGTTTTAAAGGATTAGGGTTTTTTTTTAAAAAATTAGGGTTTAAGGTTTTAAAGGGGTTAGGGTTTACTATTTTGAGTTTTGAAATTGAATTAGGGTTTTAAGACTTTTGAATTAGGGTTTCAGGTAATGAATTTATTTTAGGATTTGGAAAGACAATTGACAATTTTCATGAAGTTTTATGAATTTAAACAAACGATTTAAAGTTTATAAGAGCAAAAATAATATTTTTAAGGCTTTTAGCAGGAAACAGAACACAAATTAAAGTTTTGATAATTTGGAAAGAAAATCTTAGTTTTGGGGTTTTAAAGAAATAAAACTAATAACTTTAATCTTTTGGAAAATAAATCCATGATTTAAGATTTTCATACTTCAGAAAAGGTGAATTGAGGTTATGAGGTTTTTAATTTTAAAGAAACAATTACATGATCTAGCTACTGAGACAAAATAAAAGAAATTAAGAATTCAAACCTTATTTTGTAAGTTTCACCAAAAAATGCTTCTTGGATGAACAAGGTCAAAGACAAGCTTTTTTCCTTTGAATTGCTTGAATTGTTTTTCGACTCTCTCAAAAAATCAGCTCGGTTCAAGGTTTTCCTTCACAGATTCGGTTTCAAACTCTCCCAAGTTTCTGTCCAATTTTCTTCTTTATTTCTCTCTTCATTTTTTGTGTTGTTTTTTGATCTTATTTATAGGAGTTTTTATGGTTTATTCCTAGTTGCTCACGGCATACATTATTCATTAAGAAAAGGAAACTGAAACCTAATTGCATTAGGTTTCGAAAAATTTGTGTCGGAAAAATTTTGCTGGCGAAAAAAACTGTTGCGGAAAAATTGCACTGGCAAAAAAATTTGCCACAGTTGGCTGCGACAGGGGGCGAGGATCGGCTTGCGGGCGAAATGGCCCACGGTCGCCGATTTTTATTTTTATTTTTTTAATTTTAAATTTTTATTTTTATTAATAAAAATTAGATACTAAAGCAAAAATTATTTAATTAAGATAACAAAAATTATTTTGGACTAATTAAAATATATTGGACAACACAAATTATTTTGGACTAAATAAAATATATTGGACCGGACTGGGTCAAAAATTAAGGGTCTACAATTTGCCCCCTGCTTGAATGATCTGAAACTTTAGTGAAAGAGAGTGAAAAGCAACAAGACTTAATTTTTGAGATGGTGGAGGTTTTGGGTTCTGGACCCAAGGATAATTCTAGGTTCTGGACCTAAGGAAAATTTGGGTTCTGGACCCGATCTAAGTTCTTGGACTTAGAAATAAATTCTAGGTTCTGGACCTAAGGATAATTTGGGTTCTGGACCCGAGCTAAGTTCTTGACTTAAAAGAGATTTTAAGTTCTGGACCTAAGGATAATTTGGGTTCTGGACCCAAGCTAAGTTCTTGGACTTAGAAGAGATTCTAGGTTCTAGACCTAAAGGTAACTTGGGTTCTGGACCTGAGCTAAGTTCTGGACTTGAAAATAAATTCTAGGTTCTGGACCTAAGGATAATTTGGGTTTTGGACCCGAGCTAAGTTCTGGACTTAGAAGAGATTCTAGGTTATGGACCTAAGGATAATTTGGGTTCTGGACCCAAGCTAGGTTCTGGACTTAGAAATAAATTCTAGGTTCTGGACCTAAGGATAATTTAGGTTCTGGACCCTAGCTAAGTTCTAGACTTAGAAAAGATTCTAGGTTCTGGACCTAAGGGTAATTTGGGTTCTGGACCCAAGCTAAGTTCTTGGACTTAGAAATAAATTCTAGGTTCTGGACCTAGGGAAAATTTGGGTTCTGGACCCGAGCTAAGTTCTGGACTTAGAAAAGATTTTAGGTTCTTGACCTAAGGAAAATTTGGGTTCAGGACCTGAGCTAATAATTTTTAATTTCAAAAAGTTTGGCTAATTTTTATGCATATGTCTTCTTATTGCCCCCTAGGTGTAAAAATATTTATATACCCGCAATTATTTGAATGATTAAAGTGAATAATTGAATTTACTATTAATTTACTGTGTAGCCACTGTTCGTGCACTATTTACTATTCATAAATAGTAATTTTACTATTCGTAAATAGTAGTAAATAGTATTTACTATTGAAAATAGTAATTTTACTATTTATCAATAGTAATACTATTCATGAATAGTGAAATTTACTATTCATGAATAGTTTTGAATTTTGTTTTTTTTCTTGCCGTTTCTCTATATAAAGGAGATGATTCCTCATTTCATTTCACACCAAAACTTTCACATTATAATTCTCTCAAATTTCTTTCAATTTTAGCACATATTTTTCAAAAATAATGCATGCTTCGAGGTCAGGGACTCATTCTAATGCCTAATTATTGGAGTTTATTCGGCATCATGAGGATGGAAATTTAGATATACTGGCCGGGATGCCGCTTCACCGCAGTTCCAATGAAAAGAGCGCGGTAATTATTTTTCTTTTCTTTTCTCTTGATTTTTCCATTTTTTTTCATTTTTTTTATATTTTTGCTATTTTTATTATATTTTTTTTGTATTATTATTTTTAGAAAATTTAAGAAAAATATATTAATTTAAGCAGATAGAATAATATGTACTTACCTTGCATTGACTTACCTGGCTCTGTGTTAGCATGATCGTTGCGTTGTTCGGGCTGGAGGATGTATTTATAAAGCCTGGCAATGGTAAAATGTAGTGCCTTCTCGGGTAAGATGGATTATCCGAGATTGCGGCTTTGAGCAGTTCATCTTACAATTTCCATCCGAGGAGTATCAGATAGATTGGAGCATAGTCCAGGTGCTTGCAGAGTGATGGTTGGACACAACTCACACTTTTCACTTGCCCATTGTTAATTCCTTTCCTTATGCCATATGGTCTTATTCTTTTCTATCACCTTTTCCTTTTCACTTTTGGAAAAGGTTTATTTTCTTCTATATAAATCACCTTGCATGCCCCATTTTAATATAGAAATCAAAATTCTTTCTTTTTCAACGTGAAGACTCCCTTTAACAATTTTAATTTTTTCTTTATTCATTCACCATGACCGAGCATCATTTAAAGAGAATAAAAATTCTATTTAAGAATATGGATGCCATTCATTGGAAGCAAATTTTATGGTCAAAACTTGATGCTTTAAAATGTTTTCAAAATGTCAAATTGGACCACTCCTTACATGTCGTGGCTTCCTTTTGGAATTTGGATTCTAGGGTATTTAAAATTAATGGCTTTGAAATATGTCCCTTGATTGAAGAATTTGAGGCCATCCTTGGATATCCAAATGATCAACAAATGGAGTTACCCACATTGATTTCCAAGACTCAACAGAAGATGCAGATGTTATTTCAAATTCCAAAACCCGAAGTTCTTCTGTTAATGAGAGGTGAAAAAATTCTACTTGCTCCTTTGATTGACTTTTGTCTCTCTCATTTGGCCCCTACTAAGGCATGGGGACGCATGCTCTGTCTTTGCTTACTCGGCCAATTCTTGCTTGTTTCTTCCGACGGCAATATTGATCCACGGGTATTGGATATTATGGACCAAATGGAAGGGGGCTTATCGCCAGTACCTGTGATCTTAGCCGAGACTTTAGTTGGGTTAGACCAACTTAAATCAGGATTGTCAAAGAGACTGACTGGGAGTCCTTTGCTACTTCAGGTAATTACCTAAACTGCCCTTTCGGGTTTTCAATTTAGTTTTTATTTTTTTCTTCTTTTCTTTATTGCTCTAATTTTTGCCTAGGCTGCCCTTGCGGGTTTTCAACTTAGCGGACTTTTTTTTATTTAACTCTTTCTTCATAGATTTGGCTCCAGAAGCGTCTTTGTTTGCTTGATACTTCATCCATGGATTTTTCCAGATACTTGCCACGTCATTATTCTGCTAGGAAGCTACTCTATCCTGCTTCTTCATATGCTGACTGGGTTGACTGGATCCACTCACGCTCTGAAGTCAATATCCGTTGGTTGGTACCTTGGTGGAAGATTTCTCGTATCACCATGCGGACATACATGATGTACGTTCCCCTTGCTGCTCTTCGTCAAGGTACATGCTATGATCCTCGCCGACTTAGTCGTCAGTACGGAGCTGAGCCTCATGATTCTAACTTTACTCCCGATTTAGACATGCCTTGCTTGACTGAAGCCTACTTGGATCGGCTGAGGCAAAGCTGGCCTGCACGTTACATTTATCGACTGCCATAGATTTTACATTTGTCAATTCAGAAAGTGTATTGTTAGGATGAAAAAATAATCAAAGTAATAAAAAATGCTTCTTTTCCATTTATAATTTGTCATCACCTTTTGCTATTGTGTTTATTTATTTCATCCATATCTGGTCGAATACTTATAACAGAGCACATAGAACAATTTTAACATTAATTCTATTTTATTAAATTGGGGAACAACCAAACATAAAGCCAGCATACACAAGATCACTCCTGTTGCCAACTAGCCCTTTCAGGTTTTCTAATTGACGATTTTCTCTCATTTAGCCCTAATTGTTGCCTAGCTCGCCCTTTCAGGTTTTCGAGACTAGCGGACTGCTCTAACTTTTGCCTAGGCCGCCCTTTTTGGGTTTTCAACCTAGTAAGCTTCTTCTTTTTTATTTTTCATACTTAAAACTTCTTTAACCTGTCAATGTTTACCGGCTCACTAAACTCGTTCCCATCCATGTCTGATAGCTTCACTGCACCTTTGTTCATGACTTGTTTTACGACATATGGCCCTTCCCAGCTAGGCCTGAACTTCCCTCTTGGATCAGATACATTAGGCTTACATTGCTTCAACACTAAATCCCCGACTCTGAGTTTTTTTATTTTAACCCTTCTATTGTAGGCCCGAGCTATCTTCTTTTGATACAGTTGGTGATTATACAGTGCCTTTAACCTTCTTTCTTCTAGTAAAGCTAACTGTGTGTATCTGCTTGCTACCCATTACATTTCAGGCAGTTCAGCTTCCAAGACTACTCTTAACGACTTGATCTCAATTTCAATTGGCAATACTGCTTCCATTTCATAAACCAAAGAGAACGGTGTCATTCCAGTAGGTGTTCGCACGCTTATTCTATATCCCCATAAAGCAAAGGGAAGCATCTCTGACCAATCCCTGTAAGTCTTGGTCATCTTGGACAAAATTTTCTTAATTTTTTTGTTTGTTGCATCTACTGCACCATTAGCCTTTGGTCTATAAGGAGAGGATCGATGATGATGGATTTGGTACTTCGAGAATAAATCCTTAACTGCTCCTTGAAACTGTACCCCATTGTCTGATATCACACTGTGTGGGACCCCATATCTACAGATGAGATTCTTTTCAATAAATCTAGCCATTTGGCTTGCATCCAGCTTGTTGAAAGATTTGGGTTTGACCCATTTTGAAAAATAATCTACTGCTACCACAATGAAATGGTGACCATTTGAAGCTGTAGGATGTATCTCTCCTATAATGTCGATACCCCAGGTGGCAAATGGCAAGGGTGAAGACATAGAATGCAATTCTTCAGGAGGCATGTGATTCAAGTTACCATACATCTGACATTGTTGGCACTTCTTTACAAACTCAATACAATCCCTCTCCATGGTCAACCAGTAGTAACCTTGTCGAATAATCTTCTTAACTACAGCCAAACCACTCATGTGCGGACCGCAACTTCCCATATGTATCTCTGACATGATGCGCTACACTTCAGGCTTTCTTAAAAATCTCAAATGCACCCCATCAAGCCATCTTCGATATAACTCCCCATGAAACGTGATGTATTACAAACACCACCACCTTATGGCTCTTCTTTCTTTCTTTATTGCCCCCAGCGGGTATTCTCTTCCTTCCAAAAATCGCCTTATAGTATAATACCACGCATCATGGTCTATGTCAATTTCCATGATTGCCTCATATTCATAACAAGGAGTTGATGAACTGGTCAAGATCAAAGGCTTACGGAATAAGCTGACAGGGTTTTCCCATACCGAATCCAATGTGGCTAGGGCATCAGCCATCTGATTTTCTTCTCTTGACAGGTGTATAAACCTACACTCCTTAAAGTTCTTCTTCATCATGGTCAGGTAATGGTGGTATGGTTTTAATTTTTCCTCTTTCAAATCCCACTCTCCATTTACTTGGGACACTAACAGCAATGAATCACCAAAAACTTCCACCTTATCCACCTTCATAATCATTAGGGTTTCCAAACCGAAAATACAAGCTTCGTACTCTACCATATTATTGGTTGCCCTAAATTTCAACTTTTTGGCTAAAGGGATGAGTTCCCCTTCGGGCGATTCTAGTTTAACTCCCAAACCTGCTCCTTTCCCGTTTACTGCTCCATCAAAATACATTTTCCACCCTTGTACTTCAATTGCTTCTAAATGTTCATCCAAAAATTCCAAGATTACCTCTTCACTTTCTGGTAATGGTTGTTGGGCCAGGAATTCTACCACCGCTCTACCTTTGATTGTTTTCCTGGTTACATATTCAATCTCAAATTCTTCTAATATTATCAACCATCGACCATATTTCCCAATCAAAGAGGGTGTCTCCCTTAAGAACTTCATTGAATCCAGCCTGGAAATTGCTTGCACTCTATACGATTGAAAGTAATGCCGCAACTTCTTAGAAGACCAAACCACGGCTATACAATTCCTTTCATTGATACTATACTTAATTTCATAAGGTAGGAGCTTTCTACTCAAATAGTAAACTGCATGCTCAATCCCTGACTCATCTGCTTGGGCTAGCATGGCTCCTATTGACTCTTCTTCTACTGCTAAGTATAGTAATAAAGATTTGCCATGTTTAGGTGGTTTTAAAACAGGTGGATTCAACAAATACTCTTTTATTCACTCAAAGGCCTTTTGACATTATTCATTCCATATGACCGGCTGATTCTTTCTAAGCAATTTGAAGATAGGCTCACAAATTGTTGTGAGTTTCTATGAATATGCTAATGTATTGTAATTTACCAATAAAACCTCAAACTTTTCTCTCCGTCTTTGAGGCTCGCATATCCCTGATCGCTTTAACTTTGTCAGGATCAATCTCAATGCCATTCGGACCAATCACATGTCCCAATAATTTGAAGTGGGTAGTGATGATGTGGACACTGGATTAATAACATCTTAAACCTGTCCCAAGCCTCATGAAATGGCTCTCCTTCAAATTGAGAAAATGTAGCTATTTTTCCTCTCAATTCAACTATCTTCTGATGTGAGTAAAGTTTGCCCATAAACTTATTATAGACTGGCTCCCAAGTTGTCAAAGAATTTTCAGGCAACATCATAAGCCAGCTCTTTGCCCTATCCTTCAATGTGTACGGAAAACATCTCATCCTCAACTGGTCTTCTATTAGTCCTCCCAATGGAAATGTGTTGAGGGTGGAGTAGAAATCCCAGATAAAATTCAAAGGATCTTCATTCGGAACTCCATAGAAAGATGGCAGCATGTTGTAATGGATATTCTTCAACTCATAATTTCTTACTGCATCTGTCAATCTTATACAAGATGTGGAAGTTCCAATGACAGGTCTGGCAAAATCCCTCATTGTTCTTTGCCTCTCGTCTCCCATATTGGTAGATTGTGCAGTATCCGACTCAAAATTAGAAGTTTCCTCCTCTATATCAAACCCGGTATACAGTTCAAACTCGTCTCTGCTCCTTTTCACTCTCTGAATTTCTGGAATAATTGGGCAAAGCTCTCCTCCGAGTGATCTCCTGCCTTGCATAAACAAAATTTCTGGAAAAAAGGAATTATTAAAAGCAAAAGACAAATAAAATAAAATGTAAACAATGAAAAATAATTTAAAATATTTATGCCTAAAAATAATTAGCTTTCCCGGCAGCAACACCAAAAACTTGTTGGCTCTAATAAACACTACTAGGACTACACTCGCAAGTATACGAGGTTGCTGTAGTATTTTGGTGAACATCTCAAGGTCATCTCACAAGGAAGCTAGAATAGCTAATTATTTATAAAATTGTAAATAACAAATTATCAATAAAATTAAATTGCTAAACAACTAATGAAAATAGAAAGAGTTGAATTTAGAACAATGAAAGTAAACTGAACTGATATGTTGATTCACTTAATAGAAAGGTCTAGGGTTTGCACTTCTCCACTAACTTATATGTATGAATGGCTATTCCTCTCAACTGATTAAATTTCAAAGAACAGATTTCAAGCAACTTAATTAACTGAATCAAGGAAATAAGCTCTCGCATTCAAACCTCTTTCAAATAATCTTGTTACAATTGAAATGATCTTTTTCTTAGGTTTATATTTCTAATTCACCTAAGTCCTTAATTGAATTATTCCAGCATTAGACTTCATTTCTCAATTCTTCATCTAATATCTCAAACACATAATCGGTGGCCAATCAATTATATATAAACTTTAATACATTCAATTCAGGATAAAAGAAATAATTTAGTTAAGAGCAATAACCATTTCATACAATCATAATAGATCCATACAAACCCTAGACTAGATCAAAATTAGTTCATAATGATGCTATCAAACAAATTCATCTCATTAAAATTCATTGAAATAAATTTAGACATTAGAGAATTCATGAATTCAATTCCAATGAAACTTAAGAGATAGAGTTTGAGAACAAAACCAAATTACAAACTTCCTTTGGCTTCTGAAGAATCTCTTGCTCAGATCTTTGCTAAAAGAATAATGCAATGCCTAAAACTAATTTAATCTAGAGTGTTTTCATGAAAGTGTAATCAAAATTCCAAAAGAAAATGAAGAATAGGTCAAAAGTTTATGTTGGATGGCTGCAAAAATGTGTAACCCT
The DNA here is from genome assembly GCA_947685225.1 of Garcia nutans. NCBI lineage: Eukaryota > Viridiplantae > Streptophyta > Magnoliopsida > Malpighiales > Euphorbiaceae > Garcia > Garcia nutans. The sequence goes on from CANTUV010000021.1 coordinate 22,702,156, forward strand.
TTCAAAAACCCTAATCTTCTTATTTATAAGAAACCCTCGCTCAAAATCTACATTTTCTTTCTTTCCTTAGCCCCATGGAGTGACACGGCTAAGCTTATGGCCGTGTCATGTGACACGGCCAGTGGCTTGGCTGTGTCACCTAGTTGTGTCACCTTCTGTGTAATCTTTCTTCTTTACTTCTGTTTAGATCATACTTGTACTAGTTTTCAGTATGATTTTTATGTGTTTTTAGTTAATGTTTTGATTGATTTTTGTTTTAAGTTTGTTTTAAGTGTTTGTTTTAGGTTTAGGTGCAAAAACACCCTTGGAAGATCAAAACAGTGCAGAAAAAGCATGAACCAAGCAAGACATGGCCAAGCTAAATCAAGCTTGGCCGTGTCCCTCAAAGAATGAAGTTGGAAGAGCTTGACACGGCCAAGAGACACGGCCAAGCCTCTGGCCGTGTCTCATTCAAAGAGCAAAACAAAGAACAAAGCAAAGAAAGAGCAAAAATGAAGAAGCAGGAAGAGACACACTCAGTGACACGGCCAAGCCACTGGCCGTGTCCCATATTGAGCCAAAGAAGAGAAGGAAAAGAAGCAAGCAGAGGAAGACACACTCAGTGAAATAGCCAAGCCACTGGCTGTGTCACATGACACGGCTAACAAGCTTGGCTGTGTCACATGACACGGCCAGCAAGCTTGGCCGTGTCCCATTTCATGCCAACAAGACTTGGAGCAAGCAAAGAAGGAAAGAAAAGAAGCAGAAGCAAACACACCCACATGACACGGCCAAGCCAGTGGCCGTGCCACATGAAACAGCCACAAGCTTGGCTGTGTCAACCCTTGAAACCAAAAGAAAAGAAAGAAAAAGCTTAGTGAAGGACACGGCCAGATGGCTTGGCCGTGTCCCAAAGAAAAACAAGAGACACGGCCAAGCCACTCTTGGATTGGCCGTGTCACACCTAAATTATTTGAATTTTTCTACATGAAGTGGGGGAGAAAGTGGGGAACAAAGCCTTTTGCTTGCTAAAAGAAATATTAAACAAATAAAAAGTGGGGAACAAAGTGAAATGGTGTGAGTTGGAAGGCATGGGTGTGTAGTTTGAATGAATTAAAAAGAGAAGAAGAGGGAAATTGGAGGATACTTGGTTTTTCTTGGAGCCAATTTCTGCTACACGTTTGGGATAGGAAGAGAGTGACACTCTCCCTTGTCCCTTCATCTCCATCTCCATTTCCATCCTCTCCACCTTCTCCATCTTCGATTGATAAGATCTTTGAGGTTCTTTGGGATAAGTTGGGTTAACAAGCTCTTGAAGGTTGAAGAAGCTTCATTGAAGGGATTGGTGACTTGAGAAAGCTCCATTCCATCTTCCAAAGGCATAATCAATTGAAAGGTTGGTGACTTGAGAAAGCTCCATTCCACATTGCAAAGGGGAATCAACCATTGAAGAGGGCTTGAGTTCTTCATCAAATACATCAAGTGGAGCTAGGAGGAAGACTAGCAATCCTACTCTTGGCATCTTCACAAGGGGTTTTTCTATTCTCTCTTTTAATTCATTTCTATTGTTGTTGTTGTATTAAGAGATTGATATTGCAATGGACAATTTGTATTTGTTTTATATTGAGTTGAATGAATGTTTTAAATTGATGATGTTGAGCTAAATACCCATGCCTAGGGTTTGTAGTATATTTGGTTGAATGTCTTGATTTGATATTTACATTGAAGTACCTTGTTGTTGGTTGATTGTATTGTATTAAATGCTAGGTTGATAGAGTAGCTACCTATTAATCTTTGAATATTGGATGATGGACCGAGAGGTGAAATCCGATATCGGAACTATACAATCGACCACCCTAAGAATGAATAAGAAATATAAGTTCTAGGGTTTCATTAATTTGATAATGTGAAATAATTGGTTATTGCTAATTCATGAATGTGAAAACTAATGGATTGGTAATTGACTAATTAACCTTAAGGAACAAATTAATTACAAGGATATGTTAATGGATAATTGAGAATTGAGCTTTGATTGAATAAACCTATAACCCTAGGCACCTTTCCAAGAATCGATTTGATCTTGTACACCCATCACACACATCAACCCTACACATGTTAATTTTAGGTTTGAATTATTTTTGCACCATCCCAACACAACAAACTTTCGCATTTAAATAATTTGTCAATCAAGCTATTACGAACCACACCTTCTTGGGGAAACGACCTTGGGGCGATTACCTTTGCTACAGCTACCTCGTATACTTGCAAGTGACGCTTTGTAGTAGTACTTAATTTGAGCGCAACAGCTTCTGTGGAAATGAGTGTGACAAGGCCAAGCTCCTGGCCGTGTCATGTGACACAGCCAGTGGCTTGGCCGTGTCACCTGGGTGTGTCATCTTCTGTGTAATCTTTCTTCTTTGCTCTTCTTTCTTGGCTAAATATGAGACACGGCCAAGCTTGTGGCCGTGTCATGTGACACGGCTAGTGGCTTGGCCGTGTCACCTGCCAATGTCAGCTTCTGCCAAATTTTCCTTCCTTTCTTGGTTCCCTTGGTTTTGCCCTTAAGGTGAGACACGGCCAGTGGCTTGGCCGTGTCTTGCTGCTTCACGCTATTCTTTCTTCCAAGGAAGTTTTTTGCATATTAACCTAAAACAAACACTTGAAACAAACTTTAAACAAGAATCAAATGAAACATTAACCAAAAACACATAAACACCACATTAAAAACTAGTACAAAAATGACATAAACACTGGAATAAATTAAAACTACCAAAATTGATGAAATCACTAAATAAACATATTAAAACTACCAAAATGCATGAAGAAAACAATAATCATCATAATAAATAAGATACAATTCTATGACAAAAACTAATAAAACAACTATCCCACACTTAAAACTTTGCTTGTCCTCAAGCAAATTCACATAGCATAAATTAAAAACTCAAATAACCTTAACTATAATTCAAGTATATAAGATGAAATCCTTTAAGACTCAGCAATAAATAAATGCAATTTATTTCAATCAAGATTTTCTTAACTCATTCATTAATCCAGACATAACAAATCTCATCTCTCATCTAAGTGTTTCACTCAATCTCAAAGGTTAATTCACTAAAACCACTCATGACTGCATACTGCCATAAACTTGCTTAATTATCCAATCTCTCTCACTGATTTTCTCAAGAAATAATTCGAAGGTCTTTTATTTGGATGTAATGGGGCTAAGGTGAAGGTGTGAGAATAGACATTTAAGTTGGAACATCAATAAATGGAGTATCTAAATTAGACAATACTCTTGCTTAGAAACTTGTAACTCCCTCAAATGGCATATTCACCAACCTTTGATAATCTCACATTCTTGCATACTTAAAGAAAAGTACATGGGTCTAAATTCCTCTTTGATGACAAATGCTAGAAAATATATGAATTTTGTATATACATATATATATCTTCTCTTTTTTTATTATATATATATATATATAGAATTGCATGGAACATCTAGCTCAAAATGTAAAGGAAAAGAATAATCGACTCTTAGTCAAATACAATGTGCAAAGTATGCATTTCAGCCCCAAATATTACTAAAGCAATAATATTTTTTTTAATTGCTTACCCCACACTTATGTATTAAACCACCCTATTGTCATATCATAAGAAACTCCATTCCTTAATGCAGGTATGATGATAATAGGAAAATGTTGAGTTGTGAATTATGTTGATCTATCAAGAAAAAGTCAAAGGCTCAACTTGGCTCACTAAGGAATTCATAATTAAGGGAGGTCTTTTTAAGCTAAAGAGGTAATCCTAATTTCCCTTCATCATTTTAAAATTTGAGATGAAATCATAATGTGAGTTCAATTAGTATGCAAAAGCAAGCTCTAGAGATGCAAAATCATGAAGGTGCACACTTAAGAAAAGAAAATCAATTGACAATAATATTCAATATGTGAGGTTCAAAACTCACAAAGGGTGGGTTCTCAAAGATTTATATGTCATGAATTGCAGAATGTGAAAATTGATCCTGAATGAATTCAAATGCTAATCTCTATGCTGATACTAAAGGCTCAAATATAATGCTAGAATTACAGAAAAGTCAATAAGTTTCCAACAATTATGCCATGAACAACGCACAATATAACACACAAAGACAAACAAAACAAAAATTAAAGGAAAGCTTAAAGATTACCCCACACTTATAAAATACATTGTCCTCAGTGGAAACAAGGATAATAAAGAAAAAGAGTTAAGGTACAACCTATTTTCCATCGTTCCCTTGTGAGGCAAACGCTACCTTTTCACTCACAAACATCAATTGTTCAGAAACAAAATGCAATATATATAAAATAACCAAAAATATAAAGTGTTAACATTAAAAACAAAAATGAAAAATAACAACAAAAATATGCTATATCTAAATATAAGAAAGTAAGGAATTTTCTCAAAAGATTAGAGCCAATTTGATCTACAGTGAAGGAGGATGTGATGATGATGCAGCTGAAGGATGGAGGCTCAAAATCTTAGCAAGGTTGCTATTGATTTGGTCCAACTGCTGCAAGACCGCAGCATGGTTATGATCAACCTTGCTTTCCAGTGCCTCTATCCTATTAAGTATCTCCTGATTGTCCGGGATCGGAGCATCTTCATCCAAATCAAGAAAATCCGAGTCGGACTCCTCATGGACTCGTGTTCTCTTTTGTCGACCCCCCGGTGCTTCTGGCTCAGCGAAATCCATCACATAGGCCCCTCCCCTGTTCGCAACCATATGCATCTTCTCAAGTGTGGCCAAATCTAACGAATCATTACCCGAAATTTTAGTCATACGGCAATTACTCGGGTCAAAATCATCAAGAAGGGTTGTCGCCAATGTGGTAACCAATCCTCCAATACAAATAGCACCCTTCTTTTTGTTTGCCACATTATAAAAAACATCAGCCAACCAATAGCCGGCACTAACAGGTATGGCATTACAAGCATAGTCTAAGAAAAAGATCTCACTAATTTCCACTACACCTGGGCTTTCCTTCCGTGCAAAGAACCCACAAGACATAAAGCGATGCAAATACCTTAGAGCGGGATTACTCAATTTAGTTGCCTTGGCCTATTTGGCCACATAAGTTCCCGAGTCCAATGCTCCCCATGCAAATTGCTGTTTAAAACCCTTAGGTACAGATTTTTCACCTTGTTGATGGAAACCAAAGATAACATTCAATTGCTCAATACTAACTACACATGGTCTCCCAAGCAATTTAAAATTCAACCTAGTGCAAATTTTGTGGTCATCTCTTTCAACCTTAAGAGAGGTTAAAAATTCCAAAGTAAACTCTTGAAATTGCAAAGGTTGAAGGGGGACTAATTTCTCCCACCCAAGGTTTTGAACATAGCTATAAAAATTATCCCTAATATGAAGAGCATTATGGGATTCATCGCTTACATACCTCGTCGGAAAGAAACCCCTAGCCAAAAGAGTCGCTCTCTTTGAAGATGAAGAAGATGATGATGGAGCTACAGTTGGAGGTTGCCTCCTCTTGTGGTGGGACACCATCTTTGTTCTAGGCATATTGAAAGATTTGGAAAATTTTGAAGCTTAACAGATTTAATTGATTTTTTTTATGAGAGAAGAAGAAGATTAAAAGGGTTAATTTTGGTTTTGGTGAAGAAAAATTGAGAATTAATGGGATTTTGGAAGCTTTGAGAAAACAAAAATGGAGGTTTTTGAGAGAAAGAGTCGAGAGAGAGAGAAAGGAAAAAGGAAAACTAGGGATTTAAATGAAAGAAAAGGGCTAAAACCATATTTTTAAACTTAGAAATTGAGGTGACATGGCCAAGCTTGGTTTAGCTTGGCCGTGTTTGATGGGTTTAAAGGGACATGGCCAGTGACTTAGCCGTGTCCCTTGACCGTGTTTGATACTGTAAAACAAAAGAGTGCAAGACAAAGAAAGGGACATGGGTAGAAGCTTGGCCGTGTCTATGTGACACAGCCAAGGACACGGCCAAGCCTTTTGGCCGTGTCAGGGACTGTGTATTTTTGGGTTTGCTTGACACGACCAATGGCTTGGCCGTGTCAAGTGGCAGTGTCCTTCACTGCCATTTTGACTCTTTTTTTTTTATCTTTTTTTTATCTTTTTTTTATGTCACCAAATCTAAAAGAAATGCAATCCTCTTCCTTGATTAACCCTGAAACACATTAAAAAAATAAAAACCGATCAAAGCACCTATTCCATTTATTTAAACCAAACATGAAATTAAAATTGCTAAATATAAAATTGTAACTATGAAAAGAAATGCAAACCGATGGGTTGCCTCCCATTTAGCGCTTCTTTAATGTCATGTAGCTGGACATACCGCAAGACTTAAGGATCGTAGATCAAAGTATTATCGATGATCCTTACTTCTTGGAACCCTTCATTATATGGTTTAACTCTCTGTCCATTTACTTTAAAAGTTTCATTCGTGCAAGAGTTAAGCAATTCTATAGCACCGGAAGGATATACCTGAGTTATCTCGAAAGGACCACTCCATCGAGACTTGAGTTTTCCTGGAAACAGTCGGAGATGAGAATTAAAAAGCAAAACTTTCATACCTGGGCTAAATGTCTTTCGCACTAAAATTCTGTCATGAAGTGCTTTAGTGCGGTCCTTATAAATCCTCGAACTCTCATATGCCTCATCCCTTAGTTCATCTAACTCTGAAATTTGCAGAAAACGTTCTCTCTTTGCCTTGTCCAAATCTAAATTCAAAGTCTTAATTGCCCAATACGCCTTGTGCTCCAACTCCACTGGTAAATGACAAGCCTTACCAAAAACCCAAAGGAGTCTTGAAAGCAGTTTGATATGCCCACAATGCATCATGCAATCTACTTGCCCAATCCTTCCTTGATAAGTTGACTGTTTTCTCCAGAATTCCTTTGATTTGCTTGTTGGATGTCTCAACTTGTCCTGAAGTCTGTGGATGGTATGGGGTCTCTACCTTGTGTTTCACACCCGATTTGTGCATTAATTTCTCAAAAAGTTTGTTGCAGAAATGACTTCCCCCATCACTAACTATCACTCTTGGCGTGCCAAATCTGCTAAGAATATATTTCTTCACAAATTTAACAACGACATTAGCATCATTAGTACGGGTGGGGATTGCCTCCACCCATTTTGAAACATAATCAACAGCAACTAAAATGTACTCATAACCAAAAGACTTGGGAAAAGGACCCATGAAGTCTATTCACCAAACATCAAACAGTTCAACCACAATATAAGATTGAAGGGGCATTTCATTCCTCCTTCCAATGTTACCTACTCTTTGACAGCGGTCACAATGCTTACAATATTCTTGAGCATCTTTGAATAGAGTAGGCCAGTAAAATCCACTTTGAAGCACCTTTTCTATAGTCTTTCTCCCTCTAAAATGACCACCACAGTGAAGGTCATGACAAAATTGAAGAACACTCAGTTGTTCTTCCTTAGATACACACCTGCGAACTATCTCATCTTTGCATATCCGGAATAGGTAAGGTTCATCCCAAAAATAGAATTTACTCATGTGCAAAAACCTTTTCTTTTCCTGAAATGACATGTCAGAATGCAAAATACCACAAGCAAGATAGTTAGCAATATCTGCAAACCAAGGTGAATTCATCACCGCAAACAACTGCTCATCAGGAAATGCTTCTAGATTTTTATTAATGCTATCAAATGCAAGATTTTCACCAAAGAAAGGTAACCTAGATAAATGATCAACTACAACATTCTCACTTCCCTTAGTATCCTTGATTTGAAAATCAAATTCTTGCAATAATAACACCCGTCTAATTAAACGAGGTTTAGCATGTTATTTTGTCAAAAGATATTTTAGAGCTGCATGATCTGAATGCACAATAATTTTAGACCCAATTAAATATGTTCTAAACTTATCTAAGGCAAAAACAACAGCTAGCATTTCTTTTTCAGTTGTTGTGTAATTCACTTGCGCACAATTTAGGGTCAAGCTAGCATAATAAATCACTCTCAAAAATTTCTCAACCCTTTGCCCAAGGACATCTCCTACTGCATGATTAGAGGCATCACACATAATTTCAAAAGGTAAAGACCAAACAGGAGCTACAATTACCAGTGCACTAGTCAATTTTTCCTTAAGGGAATTAAAGGCTTGCATGCATTGTGCAGTAAACTCAAATGGAACATCTTTCCCAAGCAAATGATACAATGGTTGGCTTATTTTAGAAAAATCTTTAATAAACCTCCGGTAAAAACCTGCATGCCCTAGAAAGCTTCTTATTCCCTTAACAGAGGTAGGTGGGGGTAACTTAGCAATCAACTCTACCTTAGCTTTATCCACCTCAATCCCTTTACTAGACACAACATGGCCTAATACAATGCCCTGACTAACCATGAAATGACTCTTTTCCCAACTCAAAGTGAGGTTACATTCAATGCATCTCTCAAGCACAAGAACAAGTTTACTGAGGCAATTATCAAAAGAGTCACCGAAAATAGAAAAGTCATCCATAAATACCTCAATAAAATCATCTATCATGTCTGTGAAAATAGACATCATGCATCTCTGAAAAGTTGCAGGCGCATTGCACAAGCCAAAGGGCATTCGCTGAAATGCATAAGTCCCAAAAGGGCAAGTAAAAGTGGTCTTGGATTGATCCTCTGGTGATATCGGCACCTGATAATAACCTGAAAGTCCATCGAAAAAACATTAATTTGAGTGTCCAGAAAGTTTATCCAGCATCTGATCAATAAAAGGAAGAGGGAAATGATCTTTCTTTGTGGCATTGTTCAACTTCCTATAATCGATACACATTCTCCACCCAGTAGTAGTCCTAGTAGGAACCAATTCATTCTTTTCATTTTTTTACCATAGTGATTCCTAATTTCTTAGGCACTACATGTACTGGGCTAACCCACTCACAATTAGCTAATGGATATATCACTCCTTCATCAAGCAATTTAAGCACTTCCTTCTTAACCACTTCACTCATGTTTGGGTTAAGGCGCCTTTGGGTCTCCCTCACAGGTTTAGCTCCCTCTTCTAAGATGATTCTATGCATGCACATTGAAGGGCTAATACCTTTGATTTCACTCAATCTCCATCCAATTGCTCTTTTCAATCTTTTTAGCTCACTCACCAACCTCATCTCATCCCTTTCACTAAGTTCGCTAGATATTATCACAGGTAAGGTGTTGTGATCTCCTAAAAACACATATTTCAGATTTTTTAAGCAACTCTTTCAGCTCTAACATAAGTGAAGGATTATTCTCTTCCTTTTGGATGAAGGGAAGTTCAAATGCTGGGTCCTCCTTAAGTTCCTCTATTTCAGCACTCTCTAATATCTCAAGGCAACTGGCTATTTCTGAGTTAAAAATATCCAAGCCATGATCTAAGGTCAGTGCCAGCTCCAATTTATCCGAGGAACCTGTTTGCAAGAAAACATCTGAAACAACTTCGTCAATACAATCAATCAAAGATCAATCCTCATATAATGCAGTTGTAGGAATGGGAGAAGTGTTAAAATTAGAAAATTCAACCATTTGTCCCAAGATAGTCATTGACAATTTACCATTTTTAACATCTATCAAGGTGTTGGTCGTAGCCATAAAATGCCTACCCAGTAGAATAGTGTGTGCGGATGGTGTAGAGTTATTTCCTTCCATGTCAAGAACTATAAAATCCATAGGCACTATCAACCTACCAACCTTAACTAACACATCTTCTATAACTCCTTTTGGGAATCTAAGAGATCTGTCAGCTAATTGCAAAACCAGTTTGGTAGGTTTAAGTTCCCCAAGTTCTAATTCGAGATACATAGAATAAGGCATCAAATTAACACTGGCTCCTAAATCACACATGCCATCAGTCCCCTTTCCATTGCCCATAGTAATTTGAATTATGAAACTACCAGGATCCTTTAGCTTCGGAGGTAGTTTATGTTGCAGAACAGCACTAGCTACCTCTGACACTATTACCTTTTCATTTGGCTCATACCTCTTTTTCTTGGTGTTCAATTCCTTGAAGAATTTGGCATAAGCCGGCATGTTCTTTATTGCTTCAAGTAAAGGTAAGTTAATACTTACCTTAGACAGCATGTTGAAGATGTCTGAAAATTACTTATCTTGTTTATCATTCTTCAACATGCTGGGGAATGGTATAGGTGGCCGGTAAGGATTACTTGCCTTGTGTAAATCTGCTGAAGGGGATTTCTCCATTGATTTTTCTCCAGCACCTTTTTCCTCTGGTTCTCCTTCCCTTTTGTTCTCTTGATCACCTGCATTCATAGAATTATTTGCAACGTCATTATTTATTACCTTGACACTTCTAAGAACAGTCACTGCTTGTGCCTGGTCAGGTTGACTCAAAAATTTCCCTTTTTGTTGCATCTGCATCTGCTGTGCAAGTTGTCCCACTTGGGTCTCTACTTTATTAAAAGATGCTTAAAATGAATCCAACCTTTTATTATCCATCTCTTGATTCTTGGCACTGACTTGGATAAAAGCATGCAAACTATCCTCCAAACTCTCTCTCTTAGGCTGCCCTTAATTTGAAGATTGCCCCGGTGATTGATTTTGTCTCTGGAGCAAATGGAAAGGTTGTTGAGAATTATTTGTTTCCCAGGAAAAGTTTGGATGATTCCGCCAACCAAGATTGTAAGTGTTTGAATAAGGATCATTCCGGGCCCTTGGTTGATATCCCCCCATAGCATTAACTTGCTCAGCCTCATTTCCATAAGACTCGTATGCAAAGGGGCATATATTTGCTCCATGTCCAAAAGTTCCACAAATTCCACACACTTCTTGAGTGGATGAAGAAGTATTGTTCTTCATGTTTAGCATATGCACTTGCCTTGTCAATTCAGCTATCTGATTGACCATCTCACTGTTGGCTTCCAATTGATTCACTCCTTTACTTCTTCCTCTTACACTTTTCTGTTGAGAATTAGCTCCCAACATTTCAAAGATTTCATAAGTTTCATCTGCTGTCTTTTCTCCCATAGCTCCCCCAGCTGTGTTATCAACAGTATTCTGAAATTGCTGGGTTAGACCATCATAGAAAAACTGATTCAGAAGTTGAAGTGGGTAGTGATGGTGTGGAAAATGGATTAATAACATCTTAAACCTTTCCTAAGCCTCATGAAATGGCTCTCCTTCAAATTGAGAAAATGTAGCTATTTTTCCTCTCAATTCAGCTGTCTTCTGATGTGAGTAAAATTTGCCCATAAACTTATTATAGACTTGCTCCCAAGTTGTCAAAGAATTCTTAGGCAACATCATAAGCCAGCTCTTTGCCCTATCCTTCAATGTGTACGAAAAATATCTCATCCTCAACTGGTCTTTTGTTAGTCCTCCCAATGGAAATGTGTTGAGGGTGGAGTAGAAATCCAGGATAAAGTTCAAAGAATCTTCATTCGAAACTCCATAGAAAGATGGCAGCATGTTGTAATGGATATTCTTCAACTCATAATTTCTTGCTGCATCTGTCAATCTTATACAAGATGTGGAAGTTTCAATGACAGGTCTGGCAAAATCCCTCATTGTTCTTTGCCTCTCGTCTCCCATATTGGTATATTGTACAGTATCTGACTCAAAATCAGAAGTTTCCTCCTCTGTATCAAACCCGGTATACAGTTCAAACTCTTCTCTACTCCTTTTCACTCTCTGAATTTCTGGAATAATTGGGCAAAGCTCTCCTCCGAGTGATCTCCTGCCTTGCATAAACAAAATTTCTGGAAAAAAGGAATTATTAAAAGCAAAAGACAAATAAAATAAAATGTAAACAATGAAAAATAATTTAAAATATTTATGCCTAATAAACAATTACGCCAATTAGCTTCCCCGGCAGTGGCACCAAAAACTTGTTGCGCTCTAATAAACACTACTAGAACTACACTCGCAAGTATACGAGGTTGCTGTAGTATTTTGGTGAACACCTCAAGGTCGTCTCACAAGGAAGCTAGAATAGCTAATTATTTATCAAATCGTAAATAACAAATTATCAATAAAATTAAATTGCTAAACAACTAATGAAAACAGAATGAGTTGAATTTAGAATAATGAAAGTAAACTTAACAGATATGTTGATTCACTTAATAGAAAGGTCTAGGGTTTGCACTTCTCTACTAATTTATATGTATGAATGGCTATTCCTCTCAACTGATTAATTTCAAAGAATAGATTTCAAGCAACTTAATTAACTTAATCAAGGAAATAAGCTCTCGTATTCAAACCTCTTTCAAATAATCTTGTTACAATTGAAATGATCTTTTTCTTAGGTTTATATTTCTAATTCACCTAAGTCCTTAATTGAATTGTTCTAGCATTAGACTTCATTTCTCAATTCTTCATCTAATACCTCAAACACATAATCGGTGGCCAATTAATTATATATAAACTTTAATACATTCAATTAAGGATAAAAGAAATAATTCAGTTAAGTGCAATAACCATTTCATACAATCATAGTAGATCCATACAAACCCTAGACTAGATCAAAATTAGTTCATAATGATGCTATCAAACAAATTCATCTCATTAAAATTCAAAGAAATTAATTTAGACATTAGAGGATTCATGAATTCAATTCCAATGAAACTTTAGAGATAGAGTTTGAGAACAAAACCAAATTACAAACTTCTTTTGGCTTCTGAAGAATCTCTTGCTCAGATCTTTGCTAAAAGAATAATGCAATGGCTAAAACTAATTTAATCTAGAGTGTTTGCATGAAAGTGTAATCAAAATTCAAAAAGAAAATGAAGAATAGCTCAAAAGTTTATGTTGGACGGCTAGAAAAATGTGTAACCCTTTCAAAAACACTAATCTTCTTATTTATACGAAATCCTCGCTCAAAATCCGCATTTCCTTTCTTTCCTTAGCCCCATGGAGTGACACGGCAAAGCTTATGGCCTTGTCATGTGACACGGCCAGTGGCTTGGCCGTGTCACCTGGTTGTGTCACCTTCTGCGTAATCTTTTTTCTTTGTTTCTGTGGAAATGAGTGTGACATGGCCAAGCTCCTGGCCGTGTCATGTGACACGACCAGTGGCTTGGCCGTGTCACCTGGGTGTGTCATCTTCTGTGTAATCTTTCTTCTTTGCTCTTCTTTCTTGGTTAAATATGGGACACGCCCAAGCTTATGGCCGTGTCATGTAACACGGCCAGTGGCTTGGCCGTGTCACCTGCCAGTGTCAGCTTCTGCCAAATTTTCCTTCCTTTCTTGGTTCCCTTCGTTTTTCCCTTAAGGTGAGACACGGCCAGTGGCTTGGCCGTGTCTTGCTGCTTCATGCTATTCTTTCTTCCAAGGAAGTTTTTTGCATATTAATCTAAAACAAACACTTGAAACAAACTTTAAACAAGAATCAAATGAAACATTAACCAAAAACACATAAACACCACACTAAAAACTAGTACAAAAATGACATAAACACCGGAATAAATTAAAACTACCAAAATTGATGAAATCACTAAATAAACAGATTAAACTACCAAAATGCATGAAGAAAACTATAATCATCATAATAAATAAGATACAATTCTATGACAAAAACTAATAAAACAATACCACGCATCATGGTCTGTGCCAATTTCCATTATTGTCTCATATTCATAACAAGGAGTTGATGAACTGGTCAAGATCAAAGGCTTAAGGAATAAGCTGACAGGGTTTTCCCATACCGAAGCCAATGTGGCTAGGGCATCAGCCATCTGATTTTCTTTTCTTGACAGGTGTATAAACCTACACTCCTTAAAGTTCTTCATCATGGCCAGGTAATGGTGGTATGGTTTTAATTTTTCCTCTTTCAAATCCCACTCTCCATTTACTTGGGACACTACCAGCAATGAATCGCCAAAAACTTCCACCTTATCCACCTTTATAATCATTAGGGTTTCCAAACCGAAAATACAAGCTTCGTACTCCACCATATTATTAGTTGCCCTAAATTTCAACTTTTTGGCTAAAGGGATGAGTTCCCCTTCGGGCGATTCTAGTATAACTCCCAAACCTGCTCCTTTCCCATTTACTGCTCCATCAAAATACATTTTCCACCCTTGTACTTCAATTGCTTCTAAATGTTCATCCGAAAATTCCAAGATTACCTCTTCGCTTTCTGGTAATGGTTGTTGGGCCAGGAATTCTACCACCGCTCTACCTTTGATTGTTTTCCTAGTTACATGTTCAATCTCAAATTCTTCTAATATTATCAACCATCGACCATATTTCCCAATCAAAGAGGGTGTCTCCCTTAAGTACTTCATTGGATCCAGCCTGGAAATTGCTTGCACACTATACGATTGAAAGTAATGCCGCAACTTCTTAGAAGACCAAACCACGGCTATACAATTCTTTTCATTGATACTATACTTAATTTCATAAGGTAGGAGCTTTCTGCTCAAATAGTAAACTGCATGCTCAATCCCTAACTCATCTGCTTGGGCTAGCATGGCTCCTATTGACTCTTCTTCTACTGCTAAGTATAGTAATAGAGATTTGCCAGGTTTAGGTGGTTTTAAAACAAGTGGATTCAACAAATACTCTTTTATTCGTTCAAAGGCCTTTTGACATTATTCATTCCATATGACCGGCTGATTCTTTCTAAGCAATTTGAAGATAGGATCACAAATTGTTGTGAGTTTTGCTATGAATCTGCTAATGTATTGTAATTTACCAATAAATCCCCAAACTTCTCTCTCTGTCTTTGTGGGTGGCATATCCCTAATCGCTTTAACTTTGTCAGGATCAATCTCAATGCCATTCGGACCAATCACATGTCCCAATCATTTACCTGAAGTAACAACGAACACACACATCTTCGGGTTTAGTCTTAGCTTATATTTCAAAGCTCTATCAAAGAATAATTCTAAGTTTTGGAAGTGTTGTTCCCTTGTGTCCGATTTAACCATCATATCATCAACATATACTTCTACTTCTTTGTGCATCATGTCATGAAATAGTGTGGTGGCCATCCTTTGGTAAGTTGCTCCATCATTCTTTAAACCGAACAACATCACCCTATAACAAAATATACCCCATTTGGTAATGAAAGTAGTTTTGGCTTTATCCTCTTGGGCCATTAACACTTGATTGTATCCGGAAAATCCATCTACAAATGAGTGTAGCACACTAGAGGCTGCACTATCAATGAGGACATCTATATGAGGTAAAGGAAAATCATCTTTAGGGGAAGCCTTGTTCAAATCTCTATAATCCACACAAACCCTTATCCTTCCATCTTTCTTTGGCATAGGTACTATGTTGGCTAACCAATCTGGATATTCTATCACTTCAAGGAACTTCACTTGTATTTGCTTAGTGACCTCTTCTTTAACCAATTCAGCCGACTCAGGTCTTAATCGCCTAAGCTTTTGTTTGACAGGTTTTATGTGAGTGTGAGTTGGAATATGATGCTCGGCTATGTCTCGATCTATTCCAGGCATATCCTCATAAGACCAAGCAAACACTTCTTCATATTTTTTGAATATTTTTTCAAATCTCTCTCTCTCTCATCAGGAGTAAGGTCGGATGCTATGCTAATGTTTTTAGGATTTTTGGTTGTTCCCAAATTTAATGATTGTGTGTTAACAGAATTAATATTAAAGATGCTCATGTAACCGCTATTTGAATGTATGCAACCATCAAGAGAAACATCACACAAGTAAGAAAAATTAGACTTTATTGCATTCATTTTGGAAAAGAAAACATCATCATCCTCATATAAAGCAGATAAATTAAAATCAAAATCAAAATCGTTGTTCTCAAAATCATAAGGCAGGATGTCTTCAAACGTTTCTTCAACCAGAGCAGCAGTCTCCTCCGGAGTCTTTTCGGTTTTCAGAACAGCTTCATTCTTCTCTTTCGGATTGGATTCTTTGTTGGCTGACAAGGTGAGCTCTTTCTTCACTTGGTCCACTAGTTTGGCCACATCTGCAAAAATTTTGAAACCTGGGATCAACTTACCCATGAACATGATCGGCTCGAGCTTTCCTTGGAGTGGTCCCATATCTGGAGCTTTGACAAAGATTTCTTCAAGTGGTGGGAAGTTCATCTTCTCATCCTTCTTTAGCTGGACATCATTGTCTTCATCATATCCCAACCCTTTCTTGGAAGTTTGAGTTCTAAAGTCTGGCAGCTTTGTCAAACCGGCCTTACCCTTTCCAAGACCAGCTCCGAGAAGGTAGTTCATGTTCTTCATCATATTCAAAACTTTGGACTCCACTACTTCATCATCAAAAATTGCAGCTACTTGGAAACCATTGAGAGGCCTTTCAATCATTAGAGTATTAGCAATCTCATTGTCTTCAGCTTCAATGACCACTGTCTCATCTCCGTTGGGGAACTTGATCTTTTGATGAAGGGTGGAAGGAACTCCACCAAGAGGATGAAACCATGGTCACCCCAAGTGTAAAGCAAAGGTAACCGGTATGTCTAAAATAATAAACTCAACAATAGATTCAATTGGACCAACCTTGACAGCCGCTTTGAAAGTCCCTTCGACATGTCTTTTAGTGTTGTCATAAGCCTTGATTTTTACCTCGGTCGGGTTTAGATCTCTTGTTGACATGGCTAGCTTTGGCAATATCTTAAGTGGACAAACATTTATGGTAGACCCATCATCGATGATTACACATGGAGTACTCTTCCCTTTAACTTCTATCTTGATAAAGAGAGGGCGGATGTGGTCTCTCCCCTCCTCCGATAGGTCCGCATCTGAAAAAGAAACCGCTCCCATATTAACTTCACTCTTTCCTTGAACCTCTTCACATTTCATTACTCTAATTTTTATGAAGTTGATCGGCTCCTCCGGGGTTGTAGCGGTAGAAATTGGCATGCTAGCCAAGGCTTTGGCCATTATTTCTCGGTGCTTTTTAGAAGTAGCTAATAAGTCCCAAATGCTAACACTTGCTTGGGTTCTTTTCAATTGCTTGAGCACAACATCATCTTCTTCTACTTCAACTTCCTTACCCTTATTAGTTTCTACCTCCTTAGGTGATGGCCTTGTATAAGGCTTACCGGATCTAGTGTTCATCACCTCATCTTCTTCGGGCTCAGACCAAGTCCACTCCTCCTTCTTGGATACAAGATCATCATCACTATCGCTTGAATCCCAGAACCCATTGACAACACAAATTGTTACCTCTTTAGCCACCATAGCTTGTTTAGTATTGACAAATGCCTCTTCTTCTTTGATTGCTTCTTTCCCCACATCTTGAAAAGAAGACATGATAAAGTCCTCATGCAAACCTCCTCCAATCATGAAGGTTGCCGGCAGTGGTACTCTATTGAACTTTAGTAATGGGTTGTCTTTGGTGTTTGGCTTGTTGGGCTCGGGTAGCTTCCCATTATCAATTAGATTTTGGATCACATGTCTCAGCCTCACACATTTGTGTCATGCCCTTGCATTTGGTGAAAATGACAAAATGCTTTCGTGTCAAAATTAGGTGGGAGAGGGTTAGGCAAAGGATGAGGATCTAAGGGTTGTAGCAATCCCTTTCTTTGAAGCTTATTGAGAACCCCAGACATCGGTTTTCCCAATTCCAAAAATTGTCTCCTCATTCCTTGGTTTGTAGCATTAACACCGATGGCCTTTTGCATGCTTTGGCTACCAGATTGATAGCTCCCTTTCTCATTCCTTTTTATTGCAAAATGGCTCTTCTCCCTTTCCCATTCTTCAATTTGCAAACCAGCTTGGAGAAAGTCTTTGAAATCACGGATGAGTGTATGAGACATCCTCTCACGAAGATTAGGCAACACCCCTCTCACAATCATCCTTATTTGATCAGATTCATCAGGCCTCTTCTTGAGTAAAGCAGCCTTGTTTCTCCATCTCTTCACATAATCCACAAAGTTCTCATTCGACCTTTACCTAATGGACTCCACTTCCATTAAGGTAACTTCCAACTCGACATTATACCCATATTGCTAGACGAAGGCTTTGTATAGCAAATCCCAGTTCTTTTGTGTTCCATGATCTAAGGTATTGAACCAATTTTGGACAACAGGGTCCAATGAGAGCATAAAATACCTTAGAGTTTGAGCCTTAGTAGTTCAAGTAGACTGCATAGCAGTGATATACTACTTCACATGAAGATGAGGATGTCTGGTGCCATTGTACTTGGTAAAGGATGGCATCTTGAACTTGTACGGGACTTCTGCATCTAGCTAAAATAATTTGTCAACTTTGGACATTTCTTTGGTTTTCAGCTTCTTCTCAAATTTCTTTTCTAAATCAGCAATCATCTTTTCAACATCGGATGTCTCGATCTTTTCAATAGTTGCCTTCTCAACAACCTTCGGTTCTTTCTTCTTCTCTTGAACATCTTGATAGTATTGAGCCCAATCATCGTTATCATCAATGATCACTTATTCATCATCAAAAATAACTTCACCAACTTTGGTCTTTCCTTTGTCCTTTGGCTTTTTAGTGCTAGCAGATGCCTCGGCATGATTCTCTAAGATTGCAGTTAATTGGTTCTTCATGGTCTCAGCTAGGGCCTCTTTTATTTCTTCCATCTTGGCGTTGAGGGCCTCATCCACCATCCTTTGAATTTGTTCGGGCTCCATTATTTTTGGTGAGCAAGTGATTGAGTCGTTGCTAGATACTTCATCTCCGGCGTAAGTCGGATTGTTGTAAGCTTTAGAACTATTGTAATCCAGGGCTATGAGCAAGAAAGGATCAATGACATGAGATTCAAATGTATGCATGTATGCATGAACAATTAACAAACAAGGACAAATAGGACGTTCCTTCCAACCTTATAAAATCCACACACGAATGGCAAGTCTCTTTCCCTAGGTATATGGTTGACAAAATACCAACATGGGGTACCTTGCTTTCGAATAATTCCCTTGGACGTTTCAACCAATAGTTATATTTTTGAAAATGGAAATCAATCCATGATAATTTCCATTAATTAGGTTTTAATCCATTCAACCAACTAAAGTAGCTTTTATGCTATATCGAATTAAAACAAAATTAAGCGGTTTATTATAAATAGATTTCTCACTTGAAAAAGGTAACTAATGGTTCATGCCAAAAACAAGCCCATGATTAATTACTCTTAGTATAAACTAGGCTCACAATTGGTTTTTAGTATTTCGCAATTGACCTAAATATTTTTGCAAGCTCTTTGAAAATAATTCTATTTCTAAGCCCATTGTAAAAAGATTTTAGAAAAGACGAATTTTGGGCTTAGTATTTGGGCCATGAGCAAAAGAGTTTTTAGAAAAGTCTTATGTCCAAAGACCATCTTGAAAAATTTTGAAAATAGCTTTGGTCTTTTGGATTTTAAAGAAAAATTTATTTTGAGCTTACAATGTACTTAGGTCATATTAGAAAAAGAACAAACCAAATAAGCCATGATTTAAGCCAAGATAAATTAACCATAGTCAAACAACATGCATTTGGGGTAAAACCTAAGGAAAGTAACTAGGCCAATTACATGAGCTTTAGTCTTTGGGTTAAAAAGGCTTAGGTTCCCATAGCAAATATATACCAAATGGTACGAGGCTATGAGTGGTTATGCCATGCTCGATTTTCATACCTTGAGTGAAAGTATGGTATCCCTTACATAACATAACACGGGTAACACGGGCGTCCTAACTCACGCACACGATGCAATCTAATATGATGCAATTGATAATATCATTATAATGAAGAATATAATAATATAAAGACTAACAGAATCAACTTCTCTTATCCCCAGTGGAGTCGCCACTGTGCGCAAGGATTTTTGCCCCCACTCCCGGTGGAATGGTTCTTGCGACTTCTGCACTGTTTAGGCTCGGGGCCTTAGAGAACATGGATCTAAGTCTAAAAAATGGAGTCGCCACCCAGACGGGCCAGGAAAAAAGAAAGGGGTGGATGACTCGATTCCTAAGGAATCCCCAACCCCCTAATGGGTTTGGAAAGTTGGGTACGTGTGGGGAAGGTGAGAAATGGCCCTGCACCCCCCACAATGCCCGATTCATTGGAACCGGCCTCCTTTACAGGTCTTAATATTATAAAATTCTTAAATATAACAACATTATCCATATTACACACAATAATTAAAATAAAGCATCGATATATTGAAAATCAAAACAATGTCCAAGCAAAATAAATAAATGGACACCCACCCGAAGATGGAAACATGTCCTTATATCCCATGCCTAAATAGGACACCCATCGGAAGGTAGAAATATTTCCTTTACATTGGTTCTAAAATAGAAAAGCAATTTAAATTACATGATATTTAACCAATGAGGTATCCACCAAGTGGAAAGATACCTCTTACAACATTTGGAAATCTAAATAAATTGATAAAAGTAAATAACCATTCATAATAAATAAATCATTCATCAAATGTATTAAAAATCAATAGAAAGTAAACATTCATCCATGATAAATTAAATAAACCAAGCATTGAACTTAAATAAATTAAAGCATATAAAATAAATCAAAGCATAATCAAATATAGAATTAAATAAGGCAAATAAAAATCTAAATTATAGCTACTGTTTCCATTTAGGGTTCTTTATTTCATGTGTTTAGGGTTTTGGAATTTATAAAATTTAGGCTACTGTGATTTTAGGGGAATTAAAATGGATTAAAGATTTTATGTTTTAAAAGGTTGGTAAAACTCTTTGATTAACCAAACTAGGGTTTGTGATGTAAAATCATGAAATTAGGATTTGAACACTTTAAAATACTTTTGATTTATGGTTTCAAGCCTACTGTCTGAAATTAAAATATTTTGGTATTTATGATTTTTAAAGTTTTAAAGGATTAGGGTTTTTTTTTTAAAATTAGGGTTTAAGGTTTAAAGGGGTTGGGTTTACTATTTTGAGTTTTGGAATTGAATTAGGGTTTTAAGACTTTTGAATTAGGGTTACGGGTAATGAATTTATTTTAGGATTTGGAAAGACAATTGACAATTTTTATGAAGTTTTATGAATTTAAACAAAGGATTTAAAGTTTATAAGAGCAAAAAAAAAATATTTTTAAGGCTTTTAGAAGGAAACAGAACACAAATTAAAGTTTTGATAATTTGGAAAACAAATCTTAGTTTTGGGGTTTTAAAGAAATAAAACTAATAGCTTTAATCTTTTGGAAAATAAAACCACGATTTAAGATTTTTAAACTTCAGAAAAGGTGAATTGAGGTTATGAGGTTTTTAATTTTAAAGAAACAATTACATGATCTAGCTACTGAGACAAAATAAAAGAAATTAAGAATTCAAACTTTATTTTGTAAGTTTCACCAAAAATTGCTTCTTGGATGAACAAGGTCAAAGATAAGCTTTTTGCCTTTGAATTGCTTGAATTGTTTTTCGGCTCTCTCAAAAAATCAGCTAGGTTCAAGGTTTTCCTTCACAGATTCGGTTTCAAACTCTCCCAAGTTTCTGTCTAATTTTCTTCCTTATTTCTCTCTTCATTTTTTGTGTTGTTTTTTTATCTTATTTATAATAGTTTTTTTGGTTTATTCCTAGTTGCTCATGGCATACATTATTCATTAAGAAAAGGAAACCAAAACCTAATTGCATTAGGTTTCGGAAAATTTGCATCGAAAAAATTTCACTGGCGAAAAAACTGCTGCGGAGAAATTACGCTGGCAAAAAAATTTTCCACAGTTGGCTACGGCAGGGGGTGAGGATCGGCCTGCGGGCGAAATGGCCCACTGCCATGCCCCGCGTTGGTTTTCGGCGATGATTTTTTCGTCTCCGATTTTTATTTTTATTTTTTTGATTTTTATTTGTTTATTTTTATTTTTATTAATAAAAATTAGATACTAAAGCAAAAATTATTTAATTAAGATGACAGAAAATTTTTTGGACTAATTAAAATATATTGGACAATACAAAAATTATTTTGGACTAAATAAAATATATTGGACCAGACTGGGTCAAAAATTAAGGGTCTACAATTATGAAGAATTAGACTCAAAAGTGATAGACTCATAGTCAGACTTGGAATTAGACATAGAGCTGGAAGTTGACTCAGAGCTTGACTTAACTTTCAACTTGAAGTGGTTTCTTGGCTTGGTATTTGACATAGGCTTACACTCTTGACTGGGCTAAAAATATAGCTCTGCTATATATGGGATGGACTGTGATGATGGACTGCCATTCTTTTCGAAATACCAATTTTTGATACTCCTGCAGCTGGTTGGATCAGGTGGTTAAAATTTATTTATGCTCCTTCTAATATAGATGCTTGAAATAGACCGGGCTCTATGTTATCCTTAAAATCTTCTCTCGTCTTCGAGGTAGACCTGCTATCTTCTAAACTAAGCATGACATCAAAGAAAATTTTAAAACTTTGTGTTAGTTCATTAGCGATGGGATTCCACTATGGTTTAGGGAACCCGTAATAAAGGGAATTTGTTCCTTCTTTAATAAAATAGCCATTCAAGGTTTTGAAATAAGGTTTTATGGTCTAGTCAAATATTTCTCCTATCTTTTACTTTGGATTATCTATTTAGCTCTTTCTTCTATTTCCTCCACATCTTCCTGAGTGGACTAATAGCCCAAACCAAATGGTGGCTAGACTGAGGAAAAATCCAGGAATTATTATATTCCTTACCGGTTACTTCTCAATCCCATCCCAAGAAAATAATCCATGTGTTTGAGAACGTTAGCAACAACCGTGTTACCATATGGGTCAAAGTCAAAAGGAATAAGTTCTTTCCCTACCTCTTCTTCTAAGAACTGAACTGAATCAAAGGCAAATCTTGACAGAGCTCTGACTAAGGGTTTTGGTTTAATTTCTAAAATGAGCACTTGAGGTGGAAGGTTTGACTTTCCACTTGGGTCTTCCTTTACAATGATAACTCCACCTTTATATGGAAATTGAGTTTTTGATGGAGTGATGATGGAACAGCTTTTGCCTAGTAAATTCAAGGCCTTCCCATAATAATAAGTTAAAACTAGCTGGGATATCTAGAACTTAAGAAAGAATTTCTTATTACATAAGGCCTACTTAAAAAAGGATTTCTTATTCCATAGGGCCATTTGTTACTTTGATGTTAACCTTCTCTCTTGTATTATCGTAAGCTCTCACAATTTCATCAGAAGGTATTAGCTCAGACATTTCTATTGCTAAATAACTTGCCACTTTGAGCGACCAAACATTCAATGTCAAGCCGTTGTCTACCAACACCATGGGCACCATCTTCCCTTGAGCTAGGACAGTGATGTAGAGAGCATGATTATGTCCATTTTCCATCGAAAGATCCTTAATGAGAAAGAAATAGCAGCCAATTTTGTAATAGATGCAACCAAAGCCTCAAGGGTGGTTTTTACCTATGTCTAATCTGACTCAAGGCCTTGGAAAGAGCTTAGAAATGAGCATAACTAGATTGAAGGAGATTCTAGATGGAAAGACTAGCTTGGTTCTTTTTGAGTTGTTTTAGTATGGGATTCTCTTCTGGCTCAATAGTGGGGTTTGCTTTCAGCGGGAACACTACTTTTGATGCTGGCATAGACTGTGAAAAATCTAGAGGTGGTTGTGTGATCCTTCCATTCCTGGTCATTGCATGGACCTCATCCACGAAGCCATTCAAGTCCAGCATACAACAGTAATCATGAATATGAAATGTGGGATTTATTTCATCATCATCAACAAATAAGGCGATGATATTGACACTTTGATGAGTTGGTAATGGATTTGTGTTGATGTTGGGTCACCTTAGTGGCAGAACAGATCCATCTTCAATGAGATCATGGATCCTATGTTTAAGATTTCTACATACATCTATCTTATGACCTGTGCTCTAATGATATTCACAATATTCATTAATATTCCACTTCTTAGGAAGTGGGATTGGGATAGGCTTTGGATCAAGAGGTTGAATCAACTTAGCTTTTCAGACCTTTTTATACACCAAACTGAGGGGCATACCTAAATTAGTAAAGGTTCTTTGTAGTGGCTTCTTTCCAAATGAAGCTGTGGTTAAGGATTAATATTGGCAACTTCCCCTACCCTTTGATTGGTAGCTTGTGGATCACAATAGTTTGAGTTCTTTCTAAATCTTAAGGAAGAGACTGTCTCATCCTTGATTTGGCCAATATGCATCAAATCTTCAATTTTGGTGGCAGTAGCAATAAGGGATTTGAAGATGGGCAGATATTATGTCTGCAAATGGGTTTGATAAATAATTGGCAGGTTCTTGACAATGATGTTAATTTGCTCTTATTCTGATGGATGATTGACTAGTTATGTTGCCTTCACTCTCCACCTCATAAGGAAAAAGGAGAAAGATTCCTTCTAGTTTTGCTTAGTGGTCTCAAGGTCCCTTCTAGTAATATCCACTTCAATGTTGTAGTGGTATTGCTTAGTAAAGGCACTAGAAATATCCTCCTATGTCTGGTACTCTTTTTATCAAGGTCCATAAACCATCTAACAATAGCACTTGTAAGGGATCTCTAGAATAGTTCAGTAAAGAATTCATAATTGAGTCCCATAGGTTTGAGAGTCCCTACATACATCTTGAGATGAGTCTTAGGGCAAGTGGTGCAATGAAATTTATCCATCTTAGGCATTTTAAACTGGGGTGGTAAACGAGCCATAGGATATAAGGTCAAGGACTCAAGGTCAAGGGTTTTATCATGATGCTTCAAGCTTTGAATCTGTTTCTCTGTTACCTCCAATTATTCTTGGAGAAGGTGAGTTTCAGGATGTTCTCCCTTTTAAAAAGGAATCAAAGAAAAGTAGGTGGGGGTATCCTAGGCAACTCAGTTGTAGTCCCTTATTGTGTAATGTCTACCATGGGTGGGGACTGATTGGATGATGAACCAATATCTAGCTACTTTCCACGCAGCATATTTTAGACCTCATTCATAATTAAGTTACAGTACTCACTCAAGGAATCCACCAATGTCATGTTGAAATTACTTTATTGACTAATCAACATATTCTTAAAACTTTCCTCTTGCTTCCTAAGGATGGCTTCAACAAAGCCATGGGTACCTTGGGTGATCAGAAAAAATGTGAGGTTAGTGCTTTAAATAGGATTTGCATTTTTATGATGCTTTGTGCTTAGGACTCTAGTCACATGCATGCTGATTTGAGTAAATGATAATTGCGAGGAAAGAATACCAGGGTTTATGGGTGGTCCATAGATATATATTTTTATGTTTTTCTCTTCTTTTTTTTCTTTAAAAAAACAAAAATTATTGTTGATGTTTTTTAAATTCTACCAAAATGGATTTGACCATTAATGGCTTTCAAAGTTAGGGCTTATGTTTTGATAAGGGCAAAAATGGATACCTTGATGTTCCATTTTAAGGAAGCAATTAGGCTGGTAGGGCCTTCCCTTATTGTTGGGTAACTGCACTATTGTAGCTTTTGTGATTTGACAAAATGATCCAAGCTGGTGGAGCTTAGGCTCGGGTTTGGCTGATTATTATAATTTTGAATAAAATTAGTGTGTGTAAATCAATGTGACTTGGGATTTGATTTAAGGTTGTAGCTTCATGTTAAAGTTTTAGAAGAAAGTTTCTTTGAAATTGTATGGATGCATGTGATGATGCATGAATGGAAACCTTCTTTCATTATGATGTTATAGGATTATAGTGCATACCAGTTAAGTTTAGGGTTTATGGCTTTTACATGCAGAAGGTGGTTTGGTCCTCATCACACTAGGACAACAATATACTTAACCACATGAAATATAATGAATCCGGTGTGGGACCAATAGTACGTGCATGTTTGTTGCACCTCAAACGGATTGAATATTCATAGTGGGCTGAGAGTCTTTATTATCCCCCAAAATACATAAGGAAGGTTTCCAAGTAGATGCTACTTGCTACCCGAGGCTTCTCAAAACTAAAGGTTAAGGAACATATATGCACAAAAAAGAAGAAAATCAATCCAACGGGAAATGTTTTTTGAAAAAGAGACCATTAAATTTTACTTTAAAAATTTTAAGAGTCTCCAGTGGAGTTGCCAGCTGTGAGGCCTCGCCCAAGCTCCAAGCCTGGCTGGTAATGAACGACCTGAACATGCTCTTTTTTTTAGCTTAATCCCATATGATACCGTCGTATATGATCTTTAGTCGATTCGATAAGTATGGATTTAAAATTATCTTTTATTATGAAAATTTTGTTTTCTTTTATTATTAAAAAGAAACTCTTCTTCTATTTTAAAAAGGGATGGTGGCTTCTATTTTGAAAAGCAAAGATTGGAGAGTTGCCACAATAATTTTTATTTTTTCTAGGAAAAGTTAAGAACCATTTAATTAAACCAATTAAATCAAATTAATTTTTATCCAAAAAAGGACAATAGTCCGAAAGTAATCACGATGGGTATCTGACTAAGTTTTCTAAACCAATTTTAATAAAAGACTTTCCCTTGGATTGATTTTGCCTTTACTTTAGATTGATTTGGGGAAAACGATTTTATGGATTATCCCATAATTAATTATGAATGACAATAGTATAATGCATGAACATTTAATAATAATGACATTCACAAATATAGTGCAGAATAATAAAATATAACAACTCCACTAAAATAGTGATTCCATAGGAGCTTCAACTCTAGCCTTTATGGTTTCTAGGTTTTACACAAATCCCTAAATAATTGATTTAAAAGAAAAGAAAATATAATGGCATACATTACAAAACTCACCAAATTTGCAAATGGAGCCTCATAATATCAAATCAAAGAGGGAGAGCAATAATAATAATATTGAAAAGAATGAATGAAAATAGTAAGAAAAAAAGTAAAAGGACTGGTTGGTTGTAAAAGTGTGGGATCGCCACTCAAATTGATATTTCGAGTGTACCTACTTATCCCATTTGAATCGGAATCAGAGTCATAAGTAGTTTGTACCCTTGATTGCAAAGGACTTAAATTATCTAATTTTAGTTAATTAATTACCAAATGAAAATAGGATTAGGAGAGAATATGATACCTTGGGTAGTGGCTTCTTCTTGAGAAATGGCTAGAGAGCTTTACTGCTTTGTAACTCTACTTATGTGGAAAAATGGGAAAAAATTAGTTGATATTCAAAAGAAAATTATATGATGAAAGAGTAAAAGTAAGTTAATTAATTATTTTTAGGGTGAGTGCAATTTGATAGAGTTTCAGCGTCTAAAATTCCTCTTTCAACAAGTGAAGGAAGACCCATATTTATAGAGGCTGGCATGGCGACAGTCACGTGTGTTGTAATTGGCTGGGGCACGCAAGTCGACCACTGCTGGTACAGCCCGACCATACTCTGCCACATCAGCTGGTGCAACAGTGGCTGTACTGTCCACCCCTAGCATGACTTTATGCGCTGGTGCGGACATGGCGTGCCATATGGCATGCTAAACTCTTTTTTTAAGATGTTTCAATCATTTTCTAATTTCCATCCTCCTAATTTTCTGAATCAGATGTGAAATTAGGGGTTCACATTTTTAATTATATTTGATTTGGCATAGCACATTGTTGTTTTGAGAATGTATTATGTTACTTTGAATTTGGCTTTTCATATGAGATATGCATTATACTCTAAGAATTTGTTTAGTGTAAAGAGTTTGGAATTATATGCCATTGTATAGTGGCAAATGTTAATGTTATGTACAAAGTTATGAAAATGTGAGATATGCATTAGAAATATGGAAAATAATCACATTGTGATTGTGACTAAGTATTACGTATGTTTTGATTGAAAAATATGGGAAATGAATTTGGAATGTGAAAATGACGAAAAAATAAGAAATGTAATAAGAATGTGATAAACTGTGTGATGCACGTATCGCTTATTAATCTTATTTCAAGAAATTGCATTTGGCACTGTCAAGTTGGCTTGCCAAAGATATGTTATGATATTTTTATAAGCCTTCAAGCATGACACACTGGTGTCAGACACTACGACATGAAGGAGGCAGCTTTCGGGTGGTATTATATGACACTTGACCTCCAGTGCCATTAGAGGATGTGCCTTTGGGAGATATGATATGGCATTTAGATCCCTAGTGTAGCGATAGGCTAAATCAATATTTCTAGAACTTGAATATTATATAGGGACTTTTGAGCCTAATATATATGGTTGTGAAATATTAGTGTATTTTATGAGTACTGTGGTGCAGTGAAGCATAATGCATTTATATGTCATAAGGTTGTACGTTAATGTTTTTCTTCTAAATAATTACTATGACGAGCTTAGCGCAATTGATTTTATCGAGTAGGTGACAGAGTAGAGATGAGGAGCCCTGATAGACGTCACCAGGTCTAGTTTTTGTGTCGATCTTGAAGTTAAAGATTTAGCCCCAAGACCAAATAGTTGGTGCAGCATTACATGTATAAATCAATATTAATGCATTTTGGTTTTTGTACATATTAGTCACTTTATGTAAAATGTTTGATTTAAGTAATGTTTTGTAAAATGTTGTGAATATTAACTATATTTGTTAAACATTTGAATCTATACATATATATATGTTAAATGATGAATTTTTTTAACTCTTAAGAAGTTTGGGAGAATTGATGAAGTTTTGATAAATACATATATTGGGAGTGTAATTTTTCTTACAGATTGTGTTTGTTTGACTTGGGAAATATTGAAATTACAGACAAAATTCTGACGAATCTTTTCCAAAGATTTTCATTTATATATGAAAATTTTAACATTTAAATATTTATGTGTAGATCTGTATTTACTTATTAAATTTATCTTTTCAAAGTTAATTTATTTTTGGTAATGATTATGAGAATTTTTTTACTGTTAGTTACTGTGGCATTCTTGTATTATATATATATATATTACATATATGGAGTGTATGTTATGCATATATAGAGTATAAAGATGTTACATATTTTTAATCAATTATTTTTGTGAAAAGTAGTAGATTAAAAGACTGTTAATTTGACATATTTTTCATAGAAAACTCAAATCATTAACCTTATTAAATTCCATCAAGTTTTGGATGCATAACCAGTATTTTTCGATGTTAAAAATTGTGCACTTGTTTTTGCTAATTTCTTTCATTTTTTGGGGCTATCCTAAATGATAATAAAAGGTATAAAAAAAAGTTTTTTTTATGTCTAGAATTTGTGGGAATAATTTTGGAATTTTTGGAGTTGAATTGGTATTGCATTAGGAAATGATGTAATATGATTAAATAAATAGTGTAAATTTATAATCCCACTATGATTTGGATTTCTATAAAATGAGGAGCTGAATTATTTTAAGTCAAATTAGTATAATTTAAATGATTAACACAAGTCTTAATAAATGTTATTAAGAGTTGATCAAGTTGGATTTAAGGTTTAATATGATTAAATAAGTTATTTTCACATGACATGCATCATATTTTACAAGCTAAAAATTCTGCACATGTTTTGCATCAATGGAAGTTTAATTTGATTGAAATTCTATTTCCATATGCATGGGGTAGCCTCAAAAATGAGTTTCTGAGTGTATTTTAATGTTGTTTAATTGGATTAAATTAAAATTAAAAGAAAAAAAATCAGATTTGGAGCCAAGCACACAATAAATGTTTTAATTGTTGAAAGTAGAATTGTTGTTGAATCCTAATTTTGATATTTCACGATTTTATTGCTTAATTTATTTTATGCATTAGAGAATGCCTGCTAAGGGTGTATGAGAGGCATGATGGTATAATTATGGACTTTACCAATTTGATTGCTCATGCATGAGTTAATTTTAGTGTATGTGGCATGTAACCACGCCTTCTCTATTGAATTCCAAATTGTAATTCTCTTCTCATCTCAATCCCCTCAAGTGTAAATTGAGATTTCTATTAGATTAAATTATGAAATTAGATTACATAGAATATGATAGAATAAAAGAACAATATGGGGTCAAGGAGTTAAAGAGAATGGTAGGTCGAACCATGTCGGGCGATTTTGAGGGCTACAACGGAGGAGACACCAAGATTAGTTATAGAATTAGGAAATTGATTTCAACTCTATAACTTGTAAATTTACGCATCTACCTAGGGTTTGACCTAATCAATTCCTTCATGGCTCGAGGAATTAGTTGTACAAATTAGTTCATAATATAACCCTGTGATATTTCCATGTATATCTTGATGATGATAGAAATATAGTATACATGCGAAGACCAAAGTCTTTAACTAGGATGAGACTAAATTAACAAAATCCTTCAAGAATATATTAAAAATGCCTTCCATTAATATAGGGAGAATGAGAGTTCTTTTAGTGGGAGAGAGAGAGTTTTGTTCTTCTTACTATGATGATATATATATAGTGGAAATGATGTCCACTTTTGGGTGGATGAATATTTTCGGGCCAAATGTCCACACTTTTTCTTTTCTTCTTTTTATAAACCCTAAATGGCTAATTTTCATTAGCCCAAATGTCTCTTCCTTTTATTAGTTTAAAACCCAAGCCCTTAAACTTTCTTTTAATTATATTTTGGCCCCTCCACCTCCTTGTGCTGAAATTTTATAGCCTAAGGTGTGAAAAGACCAAAATACCCTCCAGCGATTATTCGTTCGTAACTTTTAAACCGTACAGTTTCACGAGGCAAACTACATATGGTTTTGATCCTCTCAACCTCTACTTTCCATTTCCAAGGTCTATTTTAGGTTTCCAATTCGTTTTGAAAAATTACCCATAAGCCCTCGACTTTTTACAAAATTCCCTTTATGTCCTTTCTTTGCTCGGGTTTCGCCCGGGCTCC
Organism: Garcia nutans; assembly: GCA_947685225.1. Classification (NCBI taxonomy): domain Eukaryota; kingdom Viridiplantae; phylum Streptophyta; class Magnoliopsida; order Malpighiales; family Euphorbiaceae; genus Garcia; species Garcia nutans. Next base: position 22,732,759 of record CANTUV010000021.1, read on the forward strand.
GTTTCTACTAACGATCATTTCATATTCAACCCCTCGACGTCCTCTACACACTCATGTGTTTATTTCCTACTCTGGATTCATGCATAAATGTTAATGAATACTGACCAAAATGCCCTTAGTCTACATGTCTTCGTTTCTCTCTAACGGGGCGTTTTCTGGAAAAATTGTTACGCGTCGTTGTGACCCGATTTTTCTCTATTCTCCATTTTTGAAGTCTGTTATGTGCACTATTAAGAACCTCCAGTATAACTTTTAGAAATTACAGTTACCTCCCCAAAACTTTTGGAAATTACAGTTACCTCCCCAACACTTTTGGAAATTACAGTTACCTCCCCAAAACTTTGCATTTCTTCAATTAGGTCCCATTGGTCCTATAGCCTTATCTGGGGCCTTTGTCAGGAATTGACTTCTCCTTTCCCCTTCTCTCACTGTGCACATACTTGCCATGCATAAATGCGGTGGGCGGATGTGACACCGTAGGCAAATCATAGGCATGCCGCCAAACACAGAACTCTAAAAATTGAATAACATACTAGGCACACAATTTATTCATATTTCTCATTTATATCGATATTAATTCATTTCTCATTTTCTCATGATCAACTAGGCACAATGCTTCAAATATATCATTTATATCAATATAGCCATCACCAATGGCTTTACATGCCATCTTTAATTTATACATAAAAAATTGCAATACCCATATGTTTTGGGCCATTATCATATTTTTGCACAAAGTTCACATTACATATAATGCATTTGTAACATTATACAAATCATAGCATATTTCTCATGCACAAATAATGTAGTAGGTAACTTAACACATTTTTCAACCAAATGTGTTAAGCCCCAATGTCATGTAAATATAAACAATTATTTAAAGTTTGTACTTACCTTATGAAACACTCCAAAATAAGCTTTTAAACTTCCTCTAACCTTCTCTTCCAAGTTGCCCTTCAACACTAAGGTTGGGCAAACTACTCTCTCTCAATGCCTATACCAAATGTGAACATAAACAACCATTTAGTATCACATTCGAAGGCATTCTTAAATTTCAAATCATTTAAATAGGAATTACAAATGAAAAACAACAAAAGAGTTATTCTCAAGTGACATGCCCAGCAACACGGGCGTGTTAATGACCATGTCATAACTCATTCATACAGAAGCATTGACATGTCCAATGACATGGGTGTGTCACTGCCCGTGTCATTCATTCTATTTTATAGAAAATTAACACGCCCAAAAACACAGGCGTGTTCATGGCCGTGTCAATTATCTCTTCTCACAGAAGTCACGACATGTCCAATGACATGGGCATGTTAATAGTCGTATCATCAATGTTAAACTCAGCACCATTGACATGCTCAATGACATGGCCATGTCACTAGCCGTGTCAAGCAAAAGTTCTGCATTTCGAAGTCTCATCCATATGAACACAATCATTCCAAAATCAATACTACAACACCCTTAATCATCATCTTAGTTTATATTCATAATCCACCTATCAATTCAACACTTATATAACTCCAACATATCATAATAATAATCATTATATAATTCATTTATAGAATCATCCATGTATCAATTTACTCAATTCCCAACTCATTTATACCAAACCCTTACTCTTTTCCTTATCACCTTTATTCCATAATTTCAACTACTCATCATCATCCTCATAAATAATTATATTTCATCATCTAAGCACCAATTCAACATATATATATACTTCAATATTTCATTATCATCATAATATTCAATTAATCGTCACTTTCTCTCACTAACCATATCACATATAAACTCAAAATCTATAAAAATCAACTCAAAGAAAAGAGCAGTTGAATTCTTTGCCAAATCTTCAATATCCACCTTCAATTCTCTTAAGACTCTTATGAATTTGGTGTGTATATGAACAAAATCAAACTCTTCTCTCTCTCTCTCTCTTTCTCTCTCTCTCTCTCTATTCCCACATTCGAAGAGGAAGAAGAAGAAGAAATAAAGATAGAAAGAAAGAGAGAGAGAAAGCTCTCTTTTCAATTTCATCCTTATCTTATATATATATAAATAATATAATTATTTCCACCTAATATTTGTCCTTCTTTTAACTTTCATTTCTTCTTTTCTCTTGTCATTATTATCATTATTATTAATTATTATTATTATTAATTATTTATTTATAATTTACTTTTCCTACACCAATGTATACATCACGTATATATGGTGTGTATGTTGACATATGTATATGTCTTATATATTGTATTTATATTTTCCATATATTTCAAATACAATATATATATATATAACATCCTTCATACATATCTATCTCTTATTATATTTTCTTTGCATATTTTACCAACATACTCTCTCATAACTACTATTCCAAAATACATCAAAAATCGGGATATTACAGTTCTTGGCTCACCTCCTTCCATTGCTTCAAGTTCTTCTTCTTGTTCCCCTTCTAGATTTTGTTTCTGTTTCTGTCAAATCTATTTCCCTTCCTTCCTTTCGCTTTCTCCTCAATGTTCTCTCTAGTTCTTGATCTAATTCAAGTAGATGGGAAGAGCTAGCTTAGGTTATAAACAAGAAAATGTACCTAAAAAGATAGTCAATAAGCAAGAACCGATGTTAAAAATAAATGAAATAAAAGCTAAATCAACAACCTTAATTATATTACTAATATTGAAAACCATTGTCCCCAGCAACGATGCCAAAAACTTGATGGTGAATCTGTGTTATTGTAATGTTACCGCAAGTGCACGGGTCGCACAAGTAATAAAGTAGTGAGTAAGATATTGTTCCACTAGGGACAATGTTAATTGCTAGTGTAAATTTCAACTATTATTTAGCAATCCAATAATTTTTATTTTGATTAAAAAAAGACGAATTACTTAATAAATTAAATAAGAGAAAAATTGAGTATTATGCAAAAGAATTGATGATGAAAACACTATCCAGATATTGAATCCCCCTAGCATTAAAAATATTTATGAATATCAATTCAATTAAATCAAATAATAGAGCTGAATTGATATTCCTCTAAATTAGACTAAAGCCTCTCTTGAGTGAGTTAATCCCTAATCACTAAGTACAATGCTAGGAATCTCTTAAGCATAATTAAATAGATCTTGCAATAGGAACAAGGAATTATAAACCAAAGGATCTTGTAAGTCTATCTCTAGCACTCCAATCAACCCTCAATTCTCATGAGAATTCTATTCATATCAAGCTTTCTCAAGTCAATAATATGAAAATTGCAACTAATCAATAAGCATGCTATTATCAATTAGAAATAAACAATTAAGAATAATAAGAAAAAGGCAGCTCAATTAAATGATTTAATTAAATAAAAACTATTAAATCCATACAATAAAGCTAGGGTTTGTCAATATCCTGATAGAAACAATTTAGTTCATGTTCATAACCAGAAAACCAGAACAAAAGAAATAAGTAAAAGAATTCAAACAATCCATTATGAATGATTTGTAATTCTTCACTTCAATCCTTGATTCTTGATTTAGATCTTGTATAAATAGGATCTTCACCTTAAATCTCAACTGCCAAACTCTTTTTTTTTCTCTAAGGAAGTCAACTCTAAGTGATAAAAATAAAAATTGGATAAAAATTGGATCCCTAATTCACACTTCAGCTCAGAATTTATAGCCTAAAAATTTAGCCTGACATGCCCCGCGACACGGCCCTGTCCTCGGGCTTGTCAACGATACTGTTTCCAACGTTAATGACACGGGCAATGACACGCCCATGTCCTTGGGCATGTCAAAGCTTCTATAATGTAGGCAAACGATACGGTCATCGGCATACCCATGTCATTGAGCGTGTTACTTGAAAAAGGTGCCAAAATAGCTCTTTGCCTTGTCTTTCATCCGTGATTCCAGCCTAAATGACCATAAGGCCTCAAAATATAAAAGATTCCTGAAATCAACCCTATCAAGCACGTGAAAAAACAAATTAAACTCAATTTGACAATAATCATACTAAGAAATAGGGGCAAAAATATCATCAATTATAAACTTATCAATTCTACAACTGAAGTGGAGGACATTACTGCTTTGGAAGCAGTGTTGCGCTTGAATTATGAACTACTACAAAGCGTCACTCACAAGTATACAAGACAATTGTAGCAAAGGTGATCGCCCCAAGGTCGTCTCGTAAGGAAGGTGTAGTTCGTAATAGCTTGATTAGGAAGTAATTTAAATGAACGAGCGTGTGTTGTTTGGAATTGTGGAAGGACAATTTAAACCTAAAAGTATTGTGCGTAGGGTTGATGTGTGTGATGGTTGTACAAGTTTCGATTCAATTCTTGGGAAAGTGCCTAGGGCTATAGGTCCATTCAATCAAAGCTCAATTCTCAATTATCCATTAACATAACCTTGTAAATTAATTTGTTCCTTAAGGTTAATTAGTCAATTACCAATTCATTAGTTCTCACATTCATGAAATAGCAATAACCAATTATTTTACATTTTCAAATTAACAAACCCTAGAACTTATATTTCTAATTCATTCATAGGGTGGTTGCTTATATAGTTCCGATATCGGATTTCACCTCTCGGTCCGTCATCCAATATTCAAAGATTAATAGGTAGTTAATCTATCAACCTAACATTTAATGCAATACAATCAACCAATCAACAAGGTACATCAATGGAAATATCAAATCAAGGCATTCAATCAAATATACTACAAACCCTAGGCATGGGTATTTAGCTCAACATCATCAATTTAAAACAATTATTCAACTCAATATAAATCAAATACAAATTGTTCATTGCAATATCAATTCTCTTAATACAACAACAACTATAGAAATGAATTAAAAGAGAGAATAGAAAAACCCCTTGTGAAGATGCCAAGAGTAGGATTACTAGTCTTCCTCCTAGCTCCACTTTGATGTTTGATGAAGAACTCAAGCCCTCTTCAATGGTTGATTCCCCTTTGCAATATGGAATGGAGCTTTCTCAAGTCACCAAACCTTGGAATGGAGCTTTCTCAAGTCACCAAACCTTCAATTGATTATGCCTTTGGAAGATGGAATGGAGCTTTCTCAAGTCACCAAACCTTTCAATGAAGCTTCTTCAACTTCCAAGAGCTTGTTTAACCCAATTTATCCCAAAGAATCTCAAAGAACTTGTCAATGGAAGATGGAGAAGATGGAGAGGATAGAAATGGAGGTTGAAGATGAAGAACCAAGGAGAGTGTCACTCTCTCCCTAGCCCAAACCGTGTATACCAAAACTCCTCTTCCTCCTCTTTTTAATTCCATTCAAAGATCAACCTATACCTTCCAACTCATACCATTCTCCTTTGTCTCCCACTATCTTCTTTGTTTATTATTTCTTTCCATCAATTAGGCAAGCTTTTCTTTTCTTTAATATTTCTTTTAGCAAAAGCAAAGTCCTTATTCCCCACTTGTCTCCCAATTCGTGCAAAAGAATTTAAGGTTTCATAGGTGACACGGCCAAGCCATGAGTAGCTTGGCCATGTCTCTCATTTTCATGAGGTGACACGGCCAAGCTAGTGGTCGTGTCCCTCAATTTTCATGGGACACAGCCAAGCTAGCTGGCCTTGTCCTTTGCTACCTTCCTTGCTTCTTTCATTTTGCTTCATTTTCTTTTAGTGTGACACGGCCAAGCTTGTGGGCCGTGTCACTTGCTGCCATTTCTTTCCTTCTTTTCTTTTCTTTCTTTGGTTTCTTTGGTTTTGGTCTTTAAGTGAGACACGGCCAGTGGCTTGGCCGTGTCTCATGGCCATGTCAAGCTCGGCCATAAAAACTCTCTGAGCGGACATGGCCAAGCTTGATTTGGCTTGGCCATGTCTTGCTTGATTCATGCTTTTCCTGCACTGTTTTGATCTTCCAAGGGAGTTTTTGTACTTAAACCTAAAACAAACACTTTAAACAAACTTAAAACAAAAATCAATCAAAAAATTAACTAAAAACACATAAAAATCACACTAAAAACTAGTACAAAAATGATCTAAACAAATACCCCACACTTAATTCCTTGCTTGTCCCCAAGCAAGGTTAAAATCAAAACACTAAGCAAGATAAATTTTGTCAAGTTCAAGAGTTATAAGTATGCATCAAGACTTCCCTATCCCTAAATTTGCAATCAATATCGAACCAAACAAAATCGACACCCATGCAATTAAGTGGTTTTCCATGCATAACCTATGTTGTCGCTCCCTCACCAACTCTTAAAAGTGTTTGATCATGGTGGTGTTTACACTCTTAAAAATCAATGAAAGATTATTGCCATAGGCTTGCTTATCAATCAAATCTCCAGCACAAAATTACAATCAAGCATCAATCAAAAGGTCTTTTATTGGGTTGTAATGGGGCTAAGGTAAAGGCGTGATATTTAGGAAATGTGAGCTTAATCATTAAGTTCAAGAGCACTTCAAGAATGAAGTAACCGCTCATATGTATATACCCCAACAATTCCAAAACACCTTCCACTCATCTACCCTTTATCATTAAAGAGCTTTTTAAGGGAACTCACTTATTAAATCTTGCAATGATTATTCCCAAACATATTCCAACCCTTTCAACAAGAACAACAATTATTCTTATTCTTATTATTTTTTTATTTTTCTCTTCTTCTTTTTTTTATTTTTTTTATTTTCTATTTTTGTTTTTTTTAGGGTTTGCAACTAAAGAGGATAATAGTTTGCAATCTTAAACCTAGTAAATTTAACCCCACACTTAATTCAACACAACACTCAGTCATAAATGCTCTTAAAATGCTTTTGACCTAATGAAAGGGTAAGAGACAAAATAGCATGATTCAAAGTTCGTAGTGTTACGAAAAAGAAAGAAAAGGAAAAATGAAATAGGCTCAAAATTGGCTAACTAAGGTTAAAAATAGGGTTGGTCTTTTTAAGCCAAAGTGGGTTCACCTAATTGCCTAAATCATCCTGATGCCTAATTGAAATTTTTATGTAATCTTAAAATGCAAGTCAAAGAAAGTTCTAGCAATTCATCAATCAAAGATGTTCACCCACAACAATAATGATAAGTTGATGGCTCAATTCTTCACTAGGTTAATGGCAATGCAAGGGAAAAACCAACAAAATTGACAATAAGCACCAATTCTACTCAATTCTCAAATTAATGCTTCAAAAATTCAAAGGTCATCTATCAACAATTTTATAACAATTGAACTTTCTAAAATTCATTTATTCAAAGAAAAACATTACTAAACTAAAACTTAAACAAAGATAATTAAAAGTAAAAACACAAAACACATAATGCACCCCACACTTAAAGATTTACATTGTCCTCAATGTGAGCATGCATAAACTAAAGAGAGTTCAGATGAAACCTGATTTCCATCATTCCCATATACGATGTTGTAGACCCTTAATTTTTGACCCAGTTCGATCCAATATATTTTAATTAGTCCAAAATAATTTTGTGTTGTCCAATATATTTTAATTAGTCCAAAACAATTTTTGTTATATTAATTAAATAAAATTTGCTTTAGTATTTAACTTTTATAATTAATAAAAAATAAACAAAAAATAATAATAAACAAAAAATAAAAATAAAAATCGGCGACGAAAAAATCGGCGACTAAATAATCATTGCTGAAGATCTGCGTGGACGAAATGGCCGTGGGACATTTCGCCCGCAGGAGTTTCCTGGGGGCAAAATTGCCTGCAGGCCAATTTCGCCCGCCGCTGCAGTAGCCAGCTGTGACAGCTTTTTCGCCAGCGCAATTTTTCTGCAGCAGTTGTTTTTCGCAAGCGAAATTTTTCCAACACAAATTTTTTCGAAAGCTAATACAATTAGGTTTCAGTTTCCTTTTCTTAATCAATGTTAGATTCCGTGAACAAGTGAAATTAATCATAAAATTCTTCTATAAGTAAGGACAATAACAACACAAAAAGGGGATCGGATTTTGGGGAGGAGAAATTGAGACCGAAATTGAGGAGGAAAACTTAAAATCAATCGGACTTTTTGAGAGAGCAAATAGGCAATTCAATCCATCAAAGGCAGCAAAGCTTGTCTTTGTTCTTGTTCATCCAATAAGTGATTTTTGGTGGAACCAACAAACGAAGGTATGAATTTCTTTATTTGTTGCATGAATTCACAGTAGCTTCATCACTACAGATCAAAAATAATTGTTTCTGTTTCTTCAAAATTAAAAAACCCTAAGAACTTTAATTTACCTTTTCTAAAGCTTAAAAACCTTAATTCGTTTCTTTGTTTTCCAAAATTCTTAAAATTGTTATTTTTGTTTCTTCAAAATCTCAAAACCCTAATTTGCTTTCCAAATTTTCAAAACCCTGAATTGAAACCTTTTCTTTCCAAAAATCCTAAAAAAACGTCTTTTCTGTTTCTATAAAACTTAAATCATTTTGTTTATTTTCATAAAGTTTTATAAAATTATCAATTGTTTCTTTAAATTCTAAAATCTAATGTATTCTCCGAAATCCTAATTATAAGATTCTAAAACCCTAATTTCTCTAAACCCTAATCCTTTAAACCTTAAAACCTTATAAATATTAATACAGTAAACCTAAAAACCATAATTGAGTAGCTAATAATCATGAATCCAATGTTTTAAAGTGTTCAAATCCTAATTTTATGATCTCACTTCTCAAACAATAATTTAGTTAATCAAAGAATTTTATCAACCCCTTAAAACATAAAATCTTAATCCATTTTAATTCCTTTAAAAACTCACAGTAACCTAAACCAATAAATTTCAAAACCCTAAAGACATTAAATAAAGAATCTTAAATAGAAACAGTAGCCCTAATTTGAATCTTTATTTGCCTTATTCAATTTTATATTTGATTATGTAGTCTATTATATGCTTTAATTTATTTTCAATGCTTTGTTGATTTATTTAAGTTCAATGCTTGATTTATTTAGTTTATCATGGATGGATGTTTACATTCTATTGATGTTTGATATCTTTGATGAATGATTTATTTATGATGAATGGTTATTTACTTTTATCGATTTATTTAGATTTCTAAATGTTGTAAGAGGTATGTTTCCACTTGGTGGGTACCTCATTAGTTAAATATCATGTAATTTAAATTGTTTTTCTATTTTAGAACCAATGTAAAGGACATGTTTCTACCTTTCGGTGGGTTCCTATTTAGGCATGAATTATGTAAGGGCATGTTTCCATCTTCGGATGGGTGTCCATTTATTTGCTTTGTTTGGACATTATTTTGATTTTTAATATACCGATGCTTTTGTTACGCTCAAATTAACTCTACCACAAAGCGTCACTCGCAAGTATATGAGGTAGCTGTAGCAAAGGTGATCGCCCCAAGGTCGTTCTCTCAAGGAAGCTAAAGTGGCTATTAGTTTATCAAATTTAAAATAACAAGTAATAAAGAAAATTAAAGTTGCTAACAATTAAAGAAGATAGATTGATTGAAGTTTAAAACAAATAAAAGTAAAATAAGCTGATGCTTTGATTCACTTGATTAAATGGTCTAGGGTTTGCACTTCTCTACTACTCATATGTATGAATGGTTATTCCACTTAACTAATTCAATTTCAAAGATTAAATCTCAAACAACTCAACTAATCGAGTCAAGGAAATAAGCTCTCGCATTCAAACATCTCTCAACTAATCTTGTTATAGGTGAAATAATCTTTTTAATAGGTTATATCTCTAATTCACCTAAGTCCCTAATTGAATTGTTCAAGTATTAAACTTCATCTCTCGATCCATCATTTAATACCTTAAAACACATAATTGGTGATCAATCAATTATATATTAACAATGTTTCATTCAATCAAGGCTAAAGAAATTATTAGCTAAGAGAATAACCAATTCATACAATCATAGCAGGTCCATACAAACCCTAGACTAGATCAAATTAGTTCATAATGCAATCAAACATATTCATCTCATTAATGTTCAAAGAAATCAAAATAGACATGATAATATCCATTCAATGAAAATAAAGAGAATAAGTTCGAGAACAAAACCAAGTTACAACTCCTTGAAGCTTCTGAAGAATCTCTTGTTCAAATCTTGCAAGAAGGATGAAAAAATGGCTAGAATAATCTAATCTAACTAGTTTTGATCCAAAGTGAAATCAAAATCAATAAAATAAATGTTAAAACCCTAGCTCTAATCTCTGACGGCTCAAAAACTGCTCCCAATCGTCAACTACTTCTCACCCTCACTTCTTCTTTTCCTTTTATACGAATCGTCGCTTTTAAAATCCGTTGCGCGTTTGGTTCATGAGGGACACGGCCAGGTGATGAGGGACACGGCCATGTGAGGGCTTGTTGGAGGGACACGGCCAGGTGACACGGCCGTGTCCCTTGCCTGTGTTAGCTTCTGCTTGCCTTTTGCTCTTTTCTTCTTTGGTTGAGTGACACAGCCATGTTTTGAGTGACATGGCCGTGTTGCATGATTTTAGAGGGACACGGCCGTGTCCCTTGCCGTGTCAGCTTCTGCTTCTTGATTTTCCTTTTAGCTTGATATGAGACACGGCCTAGTGACTTGGCCGTGTCCCTTGCCAGTGTTAGCTACTGTCTCTTTTTGTCTCAGTTTGTTTCCTTGCCTGTTTAACCTAACACAAACATCAAACAAACTTTAAACAACAAGTAAATAAACAATAATCACAAAACATAAACATTATACTAAAAACTAGATCTAAAACAATATAAACACTAAAATAAACTAAAACTATCAAAATTAATGAAAACACTAAATAAACCGATAAAAACTAACAAAATACCTAAATAAAACAATAATTATCATAATAAACCAACTACAAATCTATGATAAAAACTAACAAAACAACTACCCCACACTTACAACTTTGCTTGTCCTCAAGCAAATTCACATGGCATAAATTAAAAACTCACACAACCTTAACTATAATTCCAACATATAAGATGAAATACTTAACGACTCAGACATAAATAATTGCATCTTACTTCAATCAAGGATTTTCTTAACTCATTCATTAATCCAGACATACAAATCTCACCTCTCATCTAAGTGTTTCACTTGATTTCATAGGTTAATTCACTCAAACCACTCATGACTGCATGCTACCATAAACTTGCTTAATTATCCAATCTCCCTCACTGATTTTCTCAAGAAATAATCTGAAGGTCTTTCATTTGGATGTAATGGGGCTAAGGTAAATGTGTGAGAAAAGATATTTAAGCTGGAGCATCAAGAAATGGAGTATCTAAATTAGAAAATACTCTTGCTAAGAAATTCATAACTCCCTCAAATGGCATACTCACAATCCATTAATACTTCACATACTTGCATACTTCAAGAAAAATAACGAGTCAACATTCCTCTAAAGCTAGAAAACATATGGATTTTGTATATATATATATATATCTTTTTCTCTTTTTTTTTCTATCATTCATTTTTTATATATATATATATACAAAATATAAACTTGCATGAAACATCTAGCTTAAAATGTAGAGGAAAAGAATAATCAACTCTTAATACAATGTGCAAAGTATGCATTTCAACCCCAAGTAGCAATACCATTTTTTTTCTTTTTTTTTTCTTACCCCACACTTTGAAATAAACCACCCTATTGACATATCATAAAAACTCCATTCCTTAATGCAGGTATGATGATAATAAGAGAAAATTGAGCTGTGAATTGTGTTGACCAAACAAGAAAAAGTCAAAGGCTCAACTTGGCTCACTAAGGAATTCAATATTAAGGGAGGTCTTTTTAAGCTAGAGGGCTAACCTAATTTGCCTTCATCATTTTAAAACCTGAGATTAAATCATAATGCGAGTTCAATCAGTATGCAAAAGCAAACTCTAGAGATGCAAAATCATGAAGGTGCACACTTAAGAAAAGAAAATCAATCATTTAATCTATAAGGCTCAAAACTCACAAAGGTGGGTTCTCAAAGATTTATATGTCATGAACCGCAGAATGCGAAAATTGATCCTGAATGAATTCAAATGCTCATTTATATGCTGATACAAAAGTCTCAACTACAATGCTAGAATCACAAAAAAGATCAATAAATTTTCAACAATTATGCCATGCACAACAAACACAATAAACATACCAAGGCAACCAAAACAAAAATTAAAGAAAAGCTAAAAGATTACCCCACACTTTAGAATTTACATTGTCCTCAATGGAAAACAAGAATAATAAAGAGAAAGAATTAAGTACAACCTGTCTTCCATCGTCCCCTGGTGAGGCAAAACTCAACCTTTTTATCACAAACACAAATGTTCAAAAAAAACAAGATGCAAGAGAGCTTTAGGGTTTCTATTTATTTAAACTAAACATAAAATCAAAATTACAAAATATAAAATTATAACTATGAAAAAGAAATTCAAACTAATGGGTTGCCTCCCATTTAGCGCTTCTTTAATGTCATAAAGCTGGACATCATGCAAGACAAGGAATCATGGATCAAAAGTGCTGTCAATGATCCTCAATTCCTGAAATCCTTCTTTATATAGCTTAACTCTATGTCTATTTGCTTTAAAAATCTTTTTGGTTCTAGAGTTTAGCAATTCAATGGCACCAGAAGGACATACCTTAGTTACCTCAAAAGGACCACTCCATCGAGTCTTAAATTTACCTGGAAACAGACGGAGTCGAGAATTAAAAAGTAAAACTTTCATACCTGGACTCAATGTCTGTCGCACAATAAATTTATCCTGAAGTGCTTGAGTGTTATCCTTGTAATTCCTCGAGCTCTCATGTGCCTTTGGATTAAGGCACTTTTGGGTCTCCCTCACTGGTTTAGCTCCCTCTTCTAAAGTCAGTGTCAACTCCAATTTATCTGGGGGGTCTGTCTGCAACACAACATCTGAAACCACTGCTTCAACACAATTAATTATAGAACATTCTTCATATAAAGCAGTTGTGGGAATAGGAGAAGTGTTAAAAATAGAAAATTCAACAGTTTGCCCTAAGACAGTCATTGACAACTTACCATTTTTAACATCTATCAAGGTGTTGGTAGTTGCCATAAAAGGCCTACCCAGCAGAATAGTGTGTGCAGATGGTGAAGAGTTATTTCCTTCCATGTCAAGTACTATGAAATCCACAGGCACTATTAACCCTTCAACCTTAACTAACACATCTTCTACAACCCCTTTCGGGAATCTAAAAGACCTATTAGCTAATTGCAACACCATTTTTGTCGGTTTAAGCTCCCCTAGTTCTAATTCTTTAAATACAGAATAAGGCATTAAATTCACACTAGCTCCTAGATCACACATGCCTTCAGTCCCCTTTCCATTCCCCACAGTAATTTGAATTATAAAGCTCCCAGGATCCTTTAGTTTGGGAGGTAGTTTATGCTGCAGAACAGCACTAGCTACCTCTGAAACTATCACCTTTTCATTCATCTCATACCTCTTTTTCTTAGTGATCAGCTCTTTGAAGAACTTGGCATAAGCTGGTATGTTCTTTATTGCCTCAAGTAAGGGCAAGTTAATACTTACCTTAGACAGCATGTTGAAGATGTTAGAAAATTGCTTATCTGGTTTATCATCCCTCAACCTGCTGGGGAATGGTATAGGAGGCCGGTATGGGTTGCTTGCTTTATGTAAATCTGCTGAAAGGGACTTCTTCATTGATCTATCTCCAGCACCTTTGTTCTCTGGTTCTCCTTCCTCCTTGTTCTCTTTGACACCTGCATGCACAGAATTATTTTCAACATTAGTGTTAATTTCCTTACCACTTCTAAGAACAGTCACGGATTGTGCCTGCTCAGTTTGACTTGGGAATTTCCCCTTTTGTTGAATCTGCATCTGTTGTGCAAGTTGTCCAACTTGTGTCTCCACTTTCTTAAAAGATGCCTCTAAGGAATCCAGCCTCTTGTTGGTCACCTCTTGATTTTTAGCACTGACTTGGATAAAAGCTTGTAAACTTTCCTCCAAGCTCTCTATCCTGGACTTCCCTTGATTTAAGGATTGACCCTGCTCTTGGTTTTGTCTTTGAAGCAAATGGAAAGGCTGCTGAGAATTATTCGTTGCCCAAGAAAAATTTGGGTGATTCTTCCAACCAGGGTTGTAAATGTTGGAATAAGGATCATTTCTGGCCCTTTGTTGGAATCCTCCCATAACATTGACCTGCTCAGCCTCATCCCCATAAGTCTCATATGCAGAGGGGCATATATTTACTCCATGCCCAAGAGTTCCACAGATTCCACATGCTTCATGAGTAGAAGAAGAAATATTGTTTTTCATATTCAGCATCTGCACTTGCTTTGTCAACTCAGCTATCTGATTGAACATTTCACTATTGGCTTCCAGTTGATTTACCCCTTTACTTCTTCCCCTTACATTCTTTTGTTGAGAATTAGCTCCCAACATCTCAAAGATCTCATAGGTTTCATCAGCTGTCTTTTCTCCCATAGCTCCCCCAGCTGCATTATCAACTGTGTTCTGAAATTGCTGGGTGAGACCATCATAGAAAAACTGGTTAAGAAGTTGAAGTGGGTAGTGATGATGTGGGCACTGGATCAATAACATCTTGAATCTATCCCAAGCCTCATGAAATGGTTCTCCTTCAAATTGAGAGAATGTAGCAATCTTCCCTCTCAACTCAGCTGTCTTTTGATGCGAATAGAACTTGCTCATGAACTTGTTATAAACTTGCTCCCAAGTTGTCAGTGAATTTTCAGGCAACATCATGAGCCAGCTCTTTGCCCTATCCTTCAAAGTATAAGGGAAACATCTCATCCTCAACTGATCTTCTGTAAGTCCTCCCAAAGGAAAAGTGTTGAGGGTGGAGTAGAAATCCCGAATAAAATTCAAAGGATCTTCATTTGGAACTCCATAAAATGATGGCAGCATGTTGTAGTGAATGTTCTTCAACTCATAGTTCCTTGCTGCATCTGTCAACCTTATACAAGATGTGGAAGTCCCAATGATAGGTCTAGCAAAATCTCTCATGGTTCTTTGTCTTTCTTCAGCCATTTTAACTGATTGTGTAGAATCTGAGTCAGAATCAGAAGTGTCCTCCTCTGTAGTATCAAATCCGGTGTAGAGCTCAAACTCTTCTCTGCTCCTTTTCACTCTCTGAATTTCTGGAATGAATGGATGTAGCTCTCCTTCGAGTGATCTCCTGCCTTGCATAAACAAAATTTCTAGAAAAAGAAATTATTAAAAGCAAAAGACAAATAAAATAAAATAAAATGAAAACAATGAAAAATAATCTAAAGGAATGTTTTTTTTTATAACTAATAAACAATTTCGCCAATTAGCTTCCCCGGCAGCGGCGCCAAAAACTTGTTACGCTCAAATTAACTCTACCACAAAGCGTCACTCGCAAGTATACGAGGTAGCTGTAGCAAAGGTGATCGCCCCAAGGTCGCTCTCTCAAGGAAGCTAAAGTGGCTATTAGTTTATCAAATTTAAAATAACAAGTAATAAAGAAAATTAAAGTTACTAACAATTAAAGAAGATAGATTGATTGAAGTTTAAAACAAATAAAAGTAAAATAAGTTGATGCTTTGATTCACTTGATTAAATGGTCTAGGGTTTGCACTTCTCTACTACTCATATGTATGAATGGTTATTCCACTTAACTAATTCAATTTCAAAGATTAAATCTCAAACAACTCAACTAATCGAGTCAAGGAAATAAGCTCTCGCATTCAAACATCTCTCAACTAATCTTGTTATAGGTGAAATAATCTTTTTAATAGGTTATATCTCTAATTCACCTAAGTCCCTAATTGAATTGTTCAAGTATTAAACTTCATCTCTCGATCCATCATTTAATACCTTAAAACACATAATTGGTGATCAATCAATTATATATTAACAATGTTTCATTCAATCAAGGCTAAAGAAATTATTAGCTAAGAGAATAACCAATTCATACAATCATAGCAGGTCCATACAAACCCTAGACTAGATCAAATTAGTTCATAATGCAATCAAACATATTCATCTCATTAATGTTCAAAGAAATCAAAATAGACATGATAATATCCATTCAATGAAAATAAAGAGAATAAGTTCGAGAACAAAACCAAGTTACAACTCCTTGAAGCTTCTGAAGAATCTCTTGTTCAAATCTTGCAAGAAGGATGAAACAATGGCTAGAATAATCTAATCTAACTAGTTTTGATCCAAAGTGAAATCAAAATCAATAAAATAAATGTTAAAACCCTAGCTCTAATCTCTGACGGCTCAAAAACTGCTCCCAATCGTCAACTACTTCTCACCCTCACTTCTTCTTTTCCTTTTATACGAATCGTCGCTTTTAAAATCCGTTGCGCGTTTGGTTCATGAGGGACACGGCCAGGTGATGAGGGACACGGCCGTGTGAGGGCTTGTTGGAGGGACACGGCCAGGTGACACAGCCGTGTCCCTTGCCTGTGTTAGCTTCTGTTTGCCTTTTGCTCTTTTCTTCTTTGGTTGAGTGACATGGTCGTGTTGCATGATTTTAAAGGGACACGGCCACAAGACACGGCCGTGTCCCTTGCCATGTCAGCTTTTGCTTCTTGATTTTCCTTTTAGCTTGATATGAGACACGGCCTAGTGACTTGGCCGTGTCCCTTGCCAGTGTCAGCTACTGTCTCTTTTTGTCTCAGTTTGTTTCCTTGCCTGTTTAATCTAACACAAACATCAAACAAACTTTAAACAACAAGTAAATAAACAATAATCACAAAACATAAACATTATACTAAAAACTAGATCTAAAACAACATAAACACTAAAATAAACTAAAACTATCAAAATTAATGATAACACTAAACAAACCGATAAAAACTAACAAAATACCTAAATAAAACAATAATTATCATAATAAACCAACTACAAATCTATGATAAAAACTAACAAAACAGCTTTATTTTAATTGTTGTGTGTAATATAGATAATGTTGTTATATTTAAGAATTTTATAATATTAAGACCTGTAAAGGAGGCCGGTTCTAATGAACCAGGCGTTGTGGGGGTGCTGGGCCATTTCTCACCTTCCCCGCACGTACCCAACTTTCTGAACCCATTACGGGATTAGGGATTCCTTAGGAATCGAGTCATCCACCCTTTCTTTTTTACCGGCCCGTCCGGGTGGAGACTCCATTTTCTCCGGACCTAGGTCCGTGTTCTCTAAGGCCCCGAGCCTAAACAGCGCTGAAGTCGCAAGAACCATTCCACCGGGAGTGGGGGCGAAAATCCCCGCTCACAGTGGTGACTCCACTAGGGATAAGAGAAGTTGATTCCATTGGTCTTTATATTATTCTATTCTTTCTTATAATGATATTATCAATTGCATCATATTAGATTGCATCATGTGGGTGAGTTAGGACGCCCGTGTTACTCGTGTTGTGTTATGTGAGGGATTCCATACTTTCACTCAAGGTATGGAGATCAAGCATGGTATAACCACTCATAGCCTCGTACCATTTGGTATATACTTGCTATGGGAACCTAAGCCTTTTAACCCAAAGACTAAAGCTCATGTAATTGGCCTAGTTACTTTCCTTAGGTTTTTACCCCAAATGCATGTTGTTTGACTATGGATAAATCATGGCTTATTTGGTTTGTTCTTTTTCTAATATGACCTAAGTACATTGTAAGCTCAAAATAAATTTTTCTTTAAGATCCAAAAGACCAAAAATACTTTCAAAACTTTTCAAAATGGTCTTTGGACATAAGACTTTTCTAAAAACAAATCAAAAATTCTTTTGCTCATGTCCCAAATACTAACCCCAAAATCCATTTTTCCTAAAATCTTTTTACAATGGGCTTAAAAACAAAATTATTTTCATCCAATCTTTTCTCACAAAGAGCTTGCAAATTATTTAGGTTAATTAAGGAATACCAAGAATCAATTGTGAGCCTAGTTTATACTAAGAATAATTAACCATGGGCTTGTTTTTGGCATGAACCATTAGCTACTCTTTTCGAGTGAGAAATCTATCTATAATAAACCTCTTAATTTAGTTTTAATCCAATATAGCATAAAAGCTACTATAATTGGTTAAATGGATTAAAACCTAATTAATGGGAATTACTATGAATGGATTTCCATTTTCAAAAATATAACTATTGGTTGAAACGTTCGAGGGAAATATTCAAAAACAAGATACCCCATGTTGGTACTTTGTTAACCATATACCTAGGAAAAGAGACTCGCTATTCGTGTGTGGATGTTATAAGGTTGGAAGGATCATCCTATTTGTCCTTGTTTGTCTATTGTTTGTGCATACATTTGCATCTCATATCATTGATCCTCTCTGGCTCACAGCCCTGGATTATGATAGTTCAAAAGCTTAAGACAATTCGACCTACGCCGGAGACGAAGTATCTAGCAATGACTCAATCACTTGCTCACCAAAAATAATGGAGCCCGAAAAAATTCAAAGAATGGTGGATGATGCGCTTAATGCCAAAATGGAAGAAATAAAAGAGGCCCTAGCTGAGACCATGAAGAACTAATTGACTGTAATCTTAGAAAATCATGCCGAAGCATCTGCTAGCACTAAGAAGCCAAAGGACAAAGGGAAGACCAAAGTTGGTGAAGTAGTTTTTTATGATGAAAAGGTGATCATTGATGATGATGATGATGATGATTGGGCTCAATACTACCAAGATCCTCAAGTCAAAAAGAAAGAACTGAAGGTTGTTGAAAAGGCAACTATGGAGAAAACCAAAATTTCTGATGTTGAAAAGATGATTGCTGATTTAGAAAAAAGATTTGAGAAGAAATTGAAAACCGAGGAAATGTCCGAAGTTGACAAATTATTTGAGCTAGATGAAGAAGTCCCATACAAGTTCAAGATGCCATCTTTTGCAAAGTTTCATGGAACTGAAAATCCTCACCTCCATTTGAAGCAGTATATCACTGCTATGCAGTCTGCTCGAGCTACTAAGGCTCAAACCCTAAGGTACTTCATGCTCTTCTTGGACCCTGTTGTCCAAAATTGGTTCAATACCTTAGATGATGGAACACAAAAGAGTTGGGATCTGCTTTACAAGGCCTTCATCCAACAATATGGATATAATATCGAGATGGAAGTTACCTTAATGGAAGTGGAGTCCATTAGGCAAAGGTCGAATGAGAATTTTGTGGATTATGTGAAGAGATGGAGAAACAAGGCCACTTTGCTCAAGAAGAGGCCCGATGAATCCGAGAAAATAAGGATGATTGTGAGAGGGGTGTTACCTAGTCTACGTGAAAGGATGTCTCATACACTCATCCGTGATTTCAAAGACCTTCTCCAAGCTGGTTTGCAAATTGAAGAATGGGAGACAGAGAAGAACCGTTTTTCAACAAGAAGGAACAAGAAAGGGAACTATCAATCTGGTAGCCAAAGCATGCTACTAACCAAGGAACAAGGAGACAATTTTCGAAATTAGGGAAACCGATGTCTTTGGTTCTCAATAAACTTCAAAGAAAAGGATTGCTACAACCCTTAAATCCTCGCCCTTTGCCTAACCCTCTCCCACCTAATTTCGACACTAAAGCATTTTGTCAGTTTCATCAAATGCAAGGGCATGACATGGATAGATGTGTGAGGTTGAGACATGAGATCCAAAATCTAATTGATAATGGGAAGCTACCTGAGCCCAATAAGCCAAACACCAAAGACAAACCATTACCAAAGTTCAATAGGGTACCGTCTCCGGCAAACTTCATGATTGGAGGAGGTTTGCATGAGGATTTTCTCATGTCTTCTTTTCAAGATGTGGATGGAGAAGCAACCAAAGAAGAAGAGGTATTTGGCAAAATTAAACAAGCTATGGGGGGTGAAGAAGTAGCAATTTGTGTTGTCAATGGGTTTTGGGATTCAAGTGATAGTGATGATGATATAGTATCCAAGAAGGAGGAGTGGACTTGGTCCGAGCCCGAAGAAGATGAAATAATGAACACTAGATCCGGTAAGCCTTATGCAAGGCCACCACTTAAGGAGGTAGAAACTAATAAGGGAAAGGAAGTTGAAGTAGGAAATAAAGAAGAAGAAGAAGATGATGATTTGCTCAAGCAATTGAAAAGAACACAAGCAAGTGTTAGCATTTGGGACTTATTAGCTACTTCTAAAAAGCACCGTGAAACTATGGCCAAAGCCTTGGCTAGCATGCCAATTTCTACCTCCACGACACCGAAGGAACTGATCAACTTTAGAAAAATTGGAGGGGTAATGAAATGTGAAGAGGTTCAAGAGAAGAGTGAAGTTAATATGGGAGCAGTTTCTTTTTCGTATGCGGACTTACCAGAGGAGGGGAGAGATCACATCCGCCCTCTCTTTATCAAAATAGAAGTCAAGGGGAAGAGGACTCCATGTGTAATGGTCGATGATGGGTCCACCATAAATGTTTGCCCACTTAAGATATTTCCAAAGCTAGCCATGTCAACAAGGGATCTAAACCCAACAGAGGTAACAATTTGGGTTTTTGACAACACTAAGAGACATGTCGGAGGGACTTTCAAAGCTGCTGTCAAGGTTGGTCCAATTGAATCTATTATTGAATTTTTTATTTTAGACATACCCGTTACCTTCGCCTTACTCTTGGGGCGACCATGGTTTCATCCTCTTGGTGGAGTTCCTTCCACCCATCATCAAAAGATCAAGTTCCCCAACGGAGATGAGACAGTGGTCATTGAAGCTGAAGATAATGAGATTGTTAACGCTCTAATGATTAAAAGGCCTCTCAATGGTTTTCAAGTAGCTACAATTTATGATGATGAAGTAGTAGACTCCAAACTCTTGAATATGATGAAGAACATGAACTACCTTCCCGGAGCTGGTCTTAGAAAGGGTAAGGCCGGTTTGACAAAGCTGCCTGACTTTAGAACTCAAACTTCCAAGAAAGGGTTGGGATATGATGAAAACAATAATGTCCAGACAAAGAAGAGTGAGAAGATGAGTTTCCCACCACTTGAAGAGATTTTTGTCAACGCTCCAGATATGAGACCACTCCAAGGAAAGCCCGAGCCAATCATGTTCATGGAAAAGTTGATCCCGGGTTTTGAAATTTTTGTAGATGTGGCCGAGCTAGTGGACTAAGTGAAGAAAGAGCTCACCCTGTCAGCCAACAAAAAATCCAATCCAAAAGAGAAGAAAGAAACTATCCTGAAAGGCAAGAAGACTCCGGAAGAGATTGCCGCCCTAGTTGAAGAAAAGTTTGAAGACCTCCTGTCTTATGATTTTGAGAACAATTATTTTGATTTTAATTTGTCTGCTTTGTATGAGGAAGATAATGTTTTCTTTTCCAAAATGAATGCAATAAAGTCTAATTTTGTTTACTTGTGTGATGTTTCTCCTGATGGTTGCATACATTCAAATAGCAGTTACATGATCATCTTTAATATTAATTCTGTTAACACACAATCATTAAATTTGGGAACAACCGAAAATCCTAAAAACATTAGCATAGCATCTAACCTTACTCCTGATGAGAGAGAGAGAGATTTGAAAAAATATTCAAAAAGTATGAAGAAGTGTTTGCTTGGTCTTATGAGGATATGCTTAGAATAGATCGAGACATAGCCGAGCATCATATTCCTACTTACACTCACATGAAACCTGTCAAACAAAAGCTTAGGCGATTAAGACCTGAGTGGGCTAAATTGGTTAAAGAAGAGGTCACTAAGCAAATACAAGTGAAGTTCATTGAAGTGATAGAATATCCAGATTGGCTAGCCAACATAGTACCCATGCCAAAGAAAGATGGAAGAATAAGGGTGTGTATGGACTATAGAGATTTAAACAAGGCTTCCCCTAAAGATGATTTTCCTTTACCTCATATAGATGTTCTCATCGATAGTGCAGCCTCTAGTGCCTACACTCATTTGTAGATTGATTTTTCGGATACAACCAAGTGTTAATGGTCTAAGAGGATAAAGCCAAAACTGCTTTCATTACTACATGGGGTATATTTTGTTATAGGGTGATGCCGTTCGGCTTAAAGAATGCTGGAGCAACCTATCAAAGGATGGCCACCACACTATTTCATGACATGATGCACAAAGAAGTTGAAGTATATGTTGATGATATGATGGTGAAATCAATCAGATACAAGGGAACAACACTTCCAAAACTTAGAATTATTCTTCGATAGAGCTTTGAAATATAAGCTAAGATTAAACCCGAAGAAGTGTGTATTCGGGGTTACCTCAAGTAAATTATTGGGACATGTGATTGGTCCGAATGGCATTGAGATTGATCCTGACAAAGTTAAAGCAATCTGGGATATGCCAGCCCCTAAGACGGAGAGAGAAGTTCGGAGATTTATTGGTAAATTATAATACATTAGCAGATTTATAGCAAAGCTCACAATAATTTGTGAGCCTATCTTCAAATTGCTTAAAAAGAATCAGCCGGTCATATGGAATGAAGAATGTCAAAAGGCCTTTGAGTGAATAAAAGAGTATTTGTTGAATCCACCTATTTTAAAACCACCTAAACCTGGCAAACCTCTATTACTATATTTAGCAGTAGAAGAAGAGTCAATAGGAGCCATGCTAGCCTAAGCAGATGAGTCAGGGATTGAGCATGTAGTATACTATTTGAGTAGAAAGCTCCTACCTTATGAAATTAAGTATAGTATTATTGAAAAGAACCTCATCTGCAGATACGGGGTCCCGTACAGTGTGATATCAGACAATGGTGTACAGTTTCAAGGAGCAGTTAAGGATTTATTCTCAAAGTACCGAATCCATCATCATAGATCCTCTCCTTATAGACCAAAGGCTAATGGTGCAGTAGAAGCAACAAATAAAACAATTAAGCAAATTTTGTCCAAGATGACCAAGACTTACAGGGATTGGTCAGAGATGCTTCCCTTTGCTTTATGGGGATATAGGATAAGTGTGCGAACACCTACTGGAATGACACCGTTCTCTTTGGTTTACGGGATGGAATCAGTGTTGCCAATTGAAATTGAGATCAAATCACTGAGAGTAGTCTTGGAAGCTGAACTTCCTAAAACGAAGTGGGTAGCGAGCAGATACACACAGTTAGCTTTACTAGAAGAGAGAAGGTTAAAGGCATTGTATCATCACCAACTATATCAAAAGAAGATAGCTCGGGCCTACAATAGAATAGTTAAAATCAGAAAACTCAGAGTCGGGGATTTGGAGTTGAAGCAATGTAAGCCTAATGTATCTGATCCAAGAGGGAAGTTCAGGCCTAGCTGGGAAGGGCCATATGTTGTGAAACAAGTCATGAACAAAGGTACAGTAAAGTTGTCAGACATGAACGGGAATGAGTTTAGTGAGCCAGTAAACATTGACAGGTTGAAGAGGTTTTATGTATGATATAAAAAAAAGAAAGAAAGAGCTCGCTAGGTTGAAAACCCAAAAAGGGCAGCCTAGGCAAAAGTTAGAGCAGTCCGCTTGTCCCGAAAACCCGAAAGGGCAGGCTAGGCAACAATTAGGGCTAAATGAGAGAAAATCATCAATTTGAAAACCCGAAAGGGCTAGTTGGCAACAGGAGTGATCTTGTGTATGCTGGCTTTATGTTTGGTTGTTCCCCAATTTAATAAAACAGAATTAATGTTAAAATTATTCTATGTGCACTGCTATAAGTATTTGACAAGATATGGATGAAATAAATAAACACAATAGCAAAAGGTGATGACAAATTATAAATGGAAAAGAAGCATCTTTTATTACTTTAATTATTTTTCATCCTAACAATACACTTTCTGAATTGACAAATGTAAAATCTATGGCAGTCGATAAATGTAACGTGCAGGCCAGCTTTGTCTCAGCCGATCCAAGTAGGCTTCAGTCAAGCAAGGCATGTCTAAATCGGGAGTAAAGTCAGAATTGTGAGGCTCAACTCCGTACTGACAACCAAGTTAGCAAGGATCATAGCATGTACCTTGATGAAGAGCAGCAAGGGGAGCATACATCAAGTATGTCTGCATGGTGATACGAGAAATCTTCCACTAAGGTACCAACCAACGAATATTGACTTCAACGCATGAGTGGATCTAGTCAACCTAGTCAGCATATGAAGAAGCAGGATGGAGTAGCTTCCTAGCATAATGATGACATGGTAAATATCTGGCAAAATCCATGGATGGAGTGTCTGTAACACCCCTTCCCGACCTACATGTGTAAACCGAGTAGAGGCGCCACACTATCCTAATGTTGCTACCAATTTTACTTAGTCAAATTTTAGTCTCGGTTTTACAAAAATTTTGCCAGAGGTTCGCCTAGAAATTGGGCCCCAAGTGTCGACAAAATTGGTTTTTCTGATTTTTGAAAACATTTTTACACAAACCAATGAGAACACAATCAGTCTCAATACACTCCCAATGAATCCACCTTATACCCTCAACTACAACCTGCAAGAAGAATTCACACTTCTAATCCAAAATAAAGTAGAGGTTTATTATTCTGATATACTACTAACGTACAATATAACATAGTACTTCTCAATCTTATATATACATATACATGCCACAACTAGCTAACTCATAATATAGGAAATGAAAGGCTACTCTGAGGTGCTGCGCTGTGTTGTACTGCTCGATGCTAATCACCGAAATCTACTGCTCCGAACCTACGAGTCAAGAAAACTCAACTCGCTGAGCAATGACGCTCATTGGGTACTTTACCGATGAAAATATAAGTAAAACTTGAAAGCATTTGAACTATAAGGAAATAATTAAATCAAAAATCAACCAACATTAAACCAATAGAAGATATTATCCATTCAGTGTAGATATACTTTCAACAATTGTAAAAACCATAATTCACACTCATATAGCAGTACATAGTTTTAGAAAAACAGGACTTTGGCTCTGGCTCTACTGGCATATAGGGAACCATAGCGATAAGGCAGTGGCCCTCACCACTGTAACATAGGTGGCCCTCACCACCATGGTTATAACCAATTCCGCTCTACGGCCTATACCCGTAGGTAACCACCGGAGCATTCCAATCACAATTTCACAACATCTCCGCTCCACGGCCTATACCCGAAGGTAACCACCGGGGTGTATCAAACACAATAAGTGGCAGTACTGCATAAGTTAGTATAGTGCACCATACTCTTATCTACCACCCCCAAATACCCAGTAGAGCATAAAGGTTAAAATGATTCAATTTAAGTCTCAAACTTCATTTTAAAAATGACTCGAGAAATTATTTTATTTCCCGTTGCTCTTTGCCATTTACGCCGCGCACCACATTCTTTAGTCAAACTATTACCCTTTTTCACATATTTAACATCCACAATAAACATATCAAACATTTCAAAGCATTCCTCAAAAAGTCACAAATTGACCAAATGAATAGTGTCGCGGCACATAAAATCGGCAACGCAAAATGCAAGTGCCAAATGAAAACATGCACTACCCATCCATTTCTTTTCAAACTAAACCCTAATCTAACCTTATTAAACCTTGGAAACCTTTATTCTTCCATTTAATTAATCCATATCATCACTACTTAAAATTTTCCCAAATCCACCATAAGAACCCTAATTTCCAATCTTCCAATGGATATATAAATACCTAAAATTGATACTAGAATTGAAATCTACATACTTGAAAACCTTAAAACTTACCTTGAAAATCAAACTTGACAAAATTTGGAATTCCTTGGTGTTCTTCCTATGGTGGCCGAAGTTTTGGAGTGTGAGAGAGAGAGTTTTGGTTCTTCTTGCTTTGATATATATATATATAGGAGAAATGATGCTCACTTTTGGGTTGAATGAATACTTTAAGGCCAATTGTCCACTTCTTTTTCTTTTCTTCTTTTTATCACTTTTAAATGGCTAAATATGATTGGCCATTCAATTAACTTTTATATTTTACTTTTCATTTAAGTCTTCCCACTTGTCCCTCTTCCCATTGGGTACCCCAACTTGTTCCATGTCACCCATATGGTACCCACATGGAACCGGGCCCACTTTTTGCTTCGGCGATTAATCGATCGTAACTTTTAAACCGTACAGTTCCACGAGGCAAACTACATATGGTTTTGATCCTCTCGACCTCTACTTTCTATTTTTAAGGTCTATTCTAAGTTTCCAAGTCGTTTTGAAAAATTACCAATAAACCCTTGGCTTTTTACAAAATTCCCTTTAGGTCCTTTCTTTGCTCGGGTTTTCCCCGGCTCCGTTTCTACTGACGATCGTTTCATATTCAACCCCTCGACGTCCTCTACGCACTCGTGTTTTTATTTCCTACTTTAAATTCATGTATAAATTTTAATTAATAATGACCAAAATGTCCCTAGTCAAAATCCCCTATATCTTCCAAACCGTGCGTTTTCTGGAAAAACCGTTACGCGTCGTTGCGATCCGATTTTTCTCTATACTCCAGTTTTGGAATCTGTTATATGCACTATTAAGAACCTCCAGTACAACTTTTGAAAATTACAGTTACCTCCCCAAAATTTTTTGAAATTACAGTCACCTCCCCAAAACTTTTTAAAATTACAGTCACTTCCCTAACACTTTGCATTTTTCTTCAATTAGGTCCCATTGGTCCTATAGCCTTATCTGGGGCCGTTGTCAGGAATTATCTTCTCCTTTCCCTCTTCTCTCACTGTGTACGTGACTACTATGGATAAATACGGTGGGCGGATGTGACAGTTCCTTCCTCGTTAATTTAGGCTTCGTCCCAAAGCCCATCAGGTTGAAATAAATATGGGTACTACTTCCTCATAGTTTCTTCGCATTCCCATGTAGCTTCTTCTACTTTGTAATTTCTCCAGAGTACTTTGACTAATGGAATTTTTATTATTCCGAAGTTCTTTCACTTCCCGTGCCAAGATTTCCACTGGTTCTTTTTCATATGTCAAATCAGGCTGAACTTCAATATCCTGGGTCTTTACGATGTGTGACGGGTCCGAACGATACCGTCTTAACATCGACACGTGGAATACATTATGTATCTTGTCTAGCTCAGATGGTAATGCTAGCCGATAAGCTACTGGACCTATACGTTCACCAACATTGAATTCTATGTCCCTTTTCTTCAGATCCGCATATGATTTTTTTTGTCTATTTGCCGCAACCTTTAACCGATCCTAGATAATTTTGACTTTCTCCTTGGTCTCCTTAACTATCTCCGGGCCCAAAATTTTTGCTTCGCTTAATTTCGTCCAGCAAATTGGAGTCCTGCATTTTCATCCGTATAGTGCTTCATAAGGAGCCATCTGTATGCTGGATTGTTAGTCGGTATACTATTACCCATATTGTATCATATTTCCCTCTTGTCATTGGTAGTCCCATCACAAAATCCATAGTTATGCGATCCCCTTTCCATGTTAGAATCGTAATAGGCTGTAAAAGTCCCGAGGGTAATTGATGTTCTGCCTTTACTTATTGGCAGATTAAACATTTCGCCACATAATCCACCACATCTCTCTTGATCCCTGGCCACCACTAGCATTCTTTCAAATCTCGATGTATTTTTGTAGCTCCTGGTTATACATCTATAGTAAATTTCACCTCCCTCTTAGGTGGTATGCCAGGCAAATCGTCCGGAAATACGTTCAGAAAATCTCGCACTATCGGGATATCTTGCAGTTTAATCTCTTCTCCTTTTGTTCCTAATGCTCATATCAAGTAAGCCTTGCATCCTTTTTGCACTATCTTCCTAGCCATCGTGGCTGAAATTATATTATTTAAACAGTCTCTCCTTTTTCCAATGAGGGTTACCTCGTCGCTGTTTGGGGTTTGTAGCGTAACTCTCTTCCTTTCACAGTTCACTATCGCCTTATGTTTGGTAAGCCAATCCATTCCAAATATTGCATCAAATTCTTCAAATGGCAACTCAAATAAATCTCCTAAAAAGATATGTTTGTGTGCTTCTATTGGTCAATTCTTGGTTATATTCCTTGTAATTACTTCACTTCCTAGAGGGTTAGTAGCTAACACTCCTTCTGGTTTAAGTTCTACTTCTAGATCCATTAGTTTTTTTTTTTCACACGTGCCCTCATTGCATACGTCTAGGTAGGAGCTCTAGTTTCAGGTCTGTCCATCATTTCGGATTGAACTGGCGAAAAACTTTATCCTCTACCTCTGCCCCTTTCCCCTTCCAGCCACGGCTCGAGATCCTTCGGTAATATCTAATGTGTTTTTGCTGTCTTAAGGGGCATTCTCGTTTAAAGTGGTCCTTTGCTCCACAAATAAAACATACCCAGGCCTTGCCCCAACATTTTCCTGAATGCCTACGCTCACATTGAACACAGCGTGGATGGGTGTTTTCACTTCCTCCGATAGTTTCAAGCTGGGCAAAGTTACCTTCACCTTGGCCACGCCCTCTTCCTTGTCCTCTTCCAGACTCACCAGTACTGGCTACAAAGGTAGCTTGACTCGGGCCGCCCCGAATCAACCTTTGACTGGATATCCTGCTCTGATTTCTTCCCATGGAACTACCTTTTCTAAACTGTTTCCTTGATGGCTGGTAATTTTCTGAATAACTCTGGCTATCCCTTCTTTGTCTTACTCTCTGTCTCCTATTTCGCTCATCTTTCTGACATTGCTCTACTTCCAGAGCCCTAGTGACCAACTCGAAAAATTCCTTGATATTAGCATCAATTAACTGCATTCTAATCTCATTATTCAAACCATCCTGGAATTGCTTACACCTATCATGTTCGTCTTCAATCATCTTTTTGGCATACCTACTCAGCCTGGTAAATTCCCTCTCGTATTCGGCAACGGTCAGTCGACCTTGCTTTAAGTGTAGAAACTCCTTTTTCTTGGCATCTAGGTATGCCTCCAATATAAACTTCCTCTTGAACTCATTCATAAAGAAATCCCATGTCCTCTGTTCCGGTGGAACTCGTTGGTGAACTGTGTCCCACCATATATGTGCTTCTTCCACTAATAAGGAAGTAGCACATACCACTCGCTCTTCTGGCATACACCGTAACTGATCTAAGGCTCGTACCGTTACTTCCAGTCAATACTCGACTATAGAAGAATCATCGTCCCTTCGGGCCCTAAACTCCTTCGCCCCGTACTTTCTTATCTTTTCGATCGGGGGTTTCCTTTCCCCTCCAACAGCAGGTACTGGTACGGGTGCTGGTGCTGGCGCTGGTGCCGGGGCAATGCCCGCTATCTGTCGCAGCGCTGCAGACATCTGTTGCAACATCTCGTTCGGAAGAGGAGCTTCCGCTGGGGGTTGCTCAGCCTCCAGTGTTTCAGATACATGCGTCTCTATAGCATGTGACGCTCAAGATTCAACTTCCTCCTCTATGGCTCTTTGAGAGGACTCTCGAGACATCTATATTCTAACATATAACTCACAGTCAATAACAGCACAGCTCAGCAGCACTATTAAACCGTATGTGGCATGTATATAAAGACAAAAAACTTAATCAAATATATGCAAACATGCCCTTATTTATTTTCCTATATTTCCATCCTGAATGATGCCTACTTTTTATCTCCCATTTACTATAGGATATCTCGTTTTATGTCGGTAATGGCCACTCCCGACATAAAATGTACATCCTCCTATGTTGGATTTCCCAGAAGAGGCTAAACCGGAGCTCTGATACCAAAATTGTAACACCCCTTCCCGGCCTACATGTGTAAGCCGAGTAGAGGCGCCACACTATCCTAATGTTGCTACCAATTTTACTTGGTCAAATTTTAGTCTCGGTTTTACAAAAATTTTGCAAGAGGTTCGCCTAGAAATTTGGCCCCAAGTGTCGACAAAACTGGTTTTTCTGATTTTTGAAAATATTTTTACACAAACCAATGCAAACACAATCAGTCTCAATACACTCCCAATGAATCCACCTTATACCCTCAACTACAACCTGCAAGAAGAATTCACATTTCTAATCCAAAATAAAGTAGAGGTTTATTATTCTGATATACTACTAACGTACAATATAACATAGTACTTCTCAATCTTATATATACATATACATGCCACAACTAGCTAACTCATAATATAGGAAATGAAAGGCTACTCTGAGGTGCTGCGCTGTGTTGTACTGCTCGATGCTAATCACCGAAATCTACTGCTCCGAACCTACGAGTCAAGAAAACTCAACTCGCTGAGCAATGACGCTCAGTGGGTACTTTACCGATGAAAATATAAGTAAAACTTGAAAGCATTTGAACTATAAGGAAATAATTAAATCAAAAATTAACCAACATTAAACCAATAGAAGATATTGTCCATTCAGTGTAGATATACTTTCAACAATTGTAAAAACCATAATTCAAACTCATATTGCAGTACGTAGTTTTAGAAAAACAGGACTTTGGCTCTGGCTCTACTAGCATATAGGGAACCATAGCGATAAGGCAGTGGCCCTCACCACTGTAACATAGGTGGCCCTCACCACCATGGTTATAACCAATTTCGCTTTACGGCCTATACCCGTAGGTAACCGTCGAAGCATTCCAATCACAATTTCACAACATCTCCGCTCCACGGCCTATACCCGAAGGTAACCGCCGGGGTGTATCAAACACAATAAGTGGCAGTACTGCATAAGTTAGTATAGTGCACCATACCCTTATCTACCACCCCCAAATACCCAATAGAGCATAAAGGTTAAAATGATTCAATTTAAGTCTCAAACTTCATTTTAAAAATGACTCGAGAAATTATTTTATTTCCCGTTGCTCTTTGCCATTTACGCCGCGCACCACATTCTTTAGTCAAACTATTACCCTTTTTCACATATTTAACATCCACAATAAACATATCAAATATTTCAAAGCATTCCTCAAAAAGTCACAAATTGACCAAATGAATAGTGTCGCGGCACATAAAATCGGCAACGCAAAATGCAAGTGCCAAATGAATAGTAAAATCTGGGTTTTCGTCAGAATTTCAGTCTACTTTGGTCATGTATTTGACTAGGTAAATGATCTTATTTTTGGCTTAAATTTTACAGAAAACTTATTTCATATGTTGACTAATTTCACGTAAAATTTCGTTGAAAAATTCATTCATTAGATACCTCAAACAATTGCCAAAAAAAGAGTCCAGAATCTGCCATTTTGGGACCATTTCGACCCAAACATATGAAATACATGGGATAGTTTATTTTTATTTTTCAAATCAATATGAAGGCTTCTTTAATGATAAAGTGAAGATTCAAACACTTCCCTTTGACAACTTTTTCATGTTTAACTCAAATCAAACCAATTAAAGTTCATCAAATCAACTTGCCAAATTTTCTCAAAACATTTGGTTTCAATTAAATTTAAACAACCCAATTGCCATAAGAAATCAAGAACATAACTCAAATATTTAATTTAAACTCAATCAATATATTTAAGCATCAACATCAAAACTTCCATAAACCAAAGTTTGTAAGAAAAATAAAATTTCTTTTATGGTAAAGCACCAAACCAAAATTAATTCTTCAAAGGTAAAGTACCAAACCAAAATTAATTCTTCAAAGGTAAAGTACCAAACCTTGCTCTTTTAATTCCCTTTTTACCTTTCCTTCTTCTCCTTCCTTAATCTTTGTTTTTCCTTCAAGAATTTCAAAAACACAACCTTAAACATAAACCTTAGAAATTTAGAACATGCACTACCCATCCATTTCTTTTCAAACTAAACCTTAATCTAACCTTATTAAACCTTAGAAACCTTGATTCTTCCATTTAATTAATCCATATCATCACTACTTAAAATTTTCCCAAATCCACCATAAGAACCCTAATTTCCAATCTTCCAATGGATATATAAATACCTAAAATTGATACTAGAATTGAAATCTACATACTTGAAAACCTTAAAACTTACCTTGAAAATCAAACTTGACAAAATTTGGAATTCCTTGGTGTTCTTCCTATGGTGGCCGAAATTTTGGAGTGTGAGAGAGAGAGTTTTGGTTCTTCTTGCTTTGATATATATATATAGGAGAAATGATGCTCACTTTTGGGTTGAATGAATACTTTAAGGCCAATTGTCCACTTCTTTTTCTTTTCTTCTTTTTATCACTTTTAAATGGCTAAATATGATTGGCCATTCAATTGACTTTTATATTTTGCTTTTCATTTAAGTCTTCCCACTTGTCCCTCTTCCCATTGGGTACCCCAACTTGTTCCATGTCACCCATATGGTACCTACATGGAACCGGGCCCACTTTTCGCTTCGGCGATTAATCGATCGTAACTTTTAAACCGTACAGTTTCACGAGGCAAACTACATATGGTTTTGATCCTCTCGACCTCTACTTTCTATTTTTAAGGTCTATTCTAAGTTTCCAAGTCATTTTGAAAAATTACCAATAAACCCTTGGCTTTTTACAAAATTCCCTTTAGGTCCTTTCTTTGCTCGGGTTTTTCCCGGCTCCGTTTCTACTGACGATCGTTTCATATTCAACCCCTCGACGTCCTCTACGCACTCGTGTTTTTATTTCCTACTTTAAATTCATGTATAAATTTTAATTAATAATGACCAAAATGTCCCTAGTCAAAATCCCTAATATCTTCCAAACCGTGCGTTTTCTGGAAAAACCGTTACGCGTCGTTGCGATTCGATTTTTCTCTACACTCCATTTTTGGAATCTGTTATATGCACTATTAAGAACCTCCAGTACGACTTTTGAAAATTACAGTTACCTCCCCAAAACTTTTTGAAATTACAGTCACCTCCCCAAAACTTTTTAAAATTACAGTCACTTCCCTAACACTTTGCATTTTTCTTCAATTAGGTCCCATTGGTCCTATAGCCCTATCTGGGGCCGTTGTCAGGAATTATCTTCTCCTTTTCCCCTTCTCTCACTGTATACGTGACTACTATGGATAAATACGGTGGGCGGATGTGATAGTGTCAAGCAAACAAAGACGCTCCTGAAGCCAAATCTGTGAAGAAAGAATTAAATTTAAAAAAAAAGAGTCCGCTAAGTTGAAAACCCGCAAGGGCAGCTTAGGCAAAAATTACGGCAGCTCGCTAGTTTCGAAAATCCACATGGGCGGACTAGGCAAAAATTAGGGCAATAAAAGATATATATAATAAAAAAGAGGTTTGCTAAGTTGAAAACCCGCGAGGGCAGCTTAGGAAAAAATTAGGACAACTCGCTAGTTCCGAAAACTCACATGGGCGGACTAGGCAAAAATTTAAGCTATAAAAAAAAAGAGAGAAAACCTAAATTGAAAACCCGAAAGGGCAGTTTAGGTAATTACCTGAAGCAGCAACAAACTCCCGATCAGTCTCCTTGACAATCCTGATTTAACTCGGTCTAATCCAACTAAAGGGTCGGCTAAGATCACTGGTACCGGCGATAAGCCTCCTTCCATTTGGTCCATAATATCCAATACTCGTGGATCAATATCATCGTCGAATGAAATGACCAAGAATTGACCAACTAAGCAAAGACAGAGCATGCATCCCCATGCCTTAGTAGGAGCCAAATGAGAGAGACAAAAATCAATCAAGGGAGCAAGTAGAATTTTTTCACCTCTCATCAAACGAAGAACTTCGGGTTTTGGAATTTGAAATAACATCTGCATCTTCTGTTGAGTTTTAGAAATCAATATGGGTAATGCCATTTGCTGATTATTTGGATATCCAAAGATGGCTTCAAATTCTTCAATCAAGGGATATATTCCAATTTAACATTTTGAAAACACTTTAAAACATCAAGTTTTGACCACAAAATTTACTTCCATTGAATGGCATCCATATTCTTCAATAGAATTTTTATCTTCTTTAAATGAAGTTCGGTCATGGTGGATGAATGAAGAAAAATCAAAACTGTTAAAGGAGTCTTTACGTTGGAATGGAAAGTATTTTGGCTTCTGTGTGAAATAGGGGATGAAAGGTGATTTATATAGAGGAAATAAACCTTTCCAAAATTGATAAGGAAAAGGTGATGGGAATGGGTGAGACCATATGGCATTAGCAACGAATTTCCTTTACCGTGTTGAATTTGGTTTAACAAAGTGATGTGGCTGTAAATTATGAAATTGTGGTGTACTGTGATAAAAAATATGAAAAAGAAAATTTAGTAATTATGATGCAGTAACGAAAAAAAAAAGAGTTACAGTAAAGATGGAAATTGTATTTTTTCATTATTGTACAATATTTATACAATTAATAGAATATTTATACATCACTAAGAGGGTGGTGGTAGGTCATCAAATAAAGCCCTAAAAAAGTCATCGCCTGTTGGAGGAGGGGGCAAATTACTCGTCCTGAGATCACCCGAAGCGGGAGCACCAAAATCTCTGTTACCTTGGGGTTCCGATCTATCATGGTCCTCATCAGAAGCAGTCAAAAGGATCTCATGGTCATCAGTCTGGGGGCCTCTTGATGAAGAAGCTCCAGGATTCCTCATCCCCTGAAATCGGAAGTCTCAGAAATATTATTCTGATTGATGATACAAATTTTCAAAATGAGAAACCTGTTGACGACTTACAGCCAACTCTTCTTGAAGTTTCCTATTTTGTTCTTCGAGCATCTGCTGTGAGCAAAAAAGGAAAAAGGGTAAGAGCATACATAATCATGCATACATATAGCATAAATTACCATGAAATAGGAAACTAACCAGGTAATTCATATCAATGCCCTGCGGATGAGATGGCATATCTGGCGGGCCAGAATGAGTAAACGAAGGGGCAGTAAAAGAAGGTCCAGCCTCATGATCAAATGAACCAACAACCTGCAACAATCATTAAAAAGTCAAAATAAGAAAGAAGCAGTTGCAAGGGGAAAATGGTAAAGTTTTACCTGAGAAGTACTAGCCCCGAGATGTGGAACAAACTCTCCTGCATCTCTCTGATGTTCCTCTTCATCTCTACCCTCATTTTCCTCGGAAATCTCCCGTATGCAAATAGGAGATACATCAAAGTTCAAGAACCTTCTTTGAATAAAATGGGCATAAAATGGACCCGGTGGATGGAGAAATGCCTCAACACCATAACTGTACCGAGCTGACCACCATGCATCCTCTGGCATTGACATAATATTTAAAGTATATTTTGGGATATGCATCGGGTCCCACCGCTAATCTGGACCAAGAAACCACTCATAAACTCTCTGAGAAATCAGCCACTAGACACTGGGCCGGCGATGACTCGGTGAGAATGTTGGAAAGATAGCGCAGCCCCCATGAAGGGAGACCAGTTTATCCACTCTTCTGGGTTCCACCAGGCCAACGTCACCTACAAAATGACATAAGGTAAATAAACTTTCACATAAATTTTAAAAGTATACTAGTGCTATTTTACCTGGTCCTAGGTTAAGCGGCTCAACACAAAGCGGTGAGTATGCACATGGTGAGAGCCGAGAACGTTCACACTATCGGACAACCAGAAATTTAATCTCGGATACACGATTCTCTCTCGGGAAATACTGGGTATCCTCACAAGGTTGTGTTCATATGCCCATGCCTACAACAATAATAGTAAAGATCACATTCATGCAAGAAAAGAGTGGAAATGGCATTGGTAGAAGAAGAATACCTCGACAACCGCCATAAAGCCGACAAAAGACTTCTTATTTCGGTAAAGTTTATCAAGACCATGGTAAAGACAGGCGAGACCAGCTTCACCCCAACTAGAAGATGGTACCATCCTAAAATAATAAAGGGCCTTCAACACTGACAAGTGGATGGAAGATTCAGTGTTGCCTAAGATGGTCGACCCAAGCAAATATAACAAAAATCCTCGAGCATACTTGTGAGCAGGGATTTTTATCCCTCACTCCCGGTGGAATGGTTCTTGCAACTTCGGCACTGTTTAGGCTCGGGGCCTTAGAGAACACAGACCTAAGTCCGGAGAAAATGGAGTGGCCACCCGGATGGGCTGAGAAAAAAGAAAGGGGTTGATGACTCGATTCCTAAGGAATCCCCAACCCCCTAATGGGTTCGAAAAGTTGGGTACGTGTGGGGAAGGTGAGAAATGGCCCAGCACCCCCCACAATGCCCGGTTCATTGGAACCGGCCTCCTTTACAGGTCTTAATATTATAAAATTCTTAATATAACAATATTATCCATATTACACACAATAATTAAAAGAAATTATCATTATATTAAAATCAAAGCAATGTCCAAGCAAAACAAATAAATGGACACCCATCCGAAGATGGAAACATGTCCTTACATAATCCATGCCTAAATAGGACCCCCACCTAAAGGTAGAAACATGCCCTTTACATTGGTTCTAAAATAGAAAAGCAATTTAAATTACATGATATTTAACTAATGAGGTACCCACTAAGTGGAAACATACCTCTTACAACATTTGGAAATCTAGATAAATCGATAAAAGTAAATAACCATTCATCATAAATAAATCATTCATCAAAGGTACTAAACATCAATAGAAAGTAAACATCCATCCATGATAAATTAAATAAACCAAGCATTGAAATTAAATAAATTAAAGCATATAAAATAAATCAAAGCATAATCAAATATAAAATTGACTAAGGCAAATAAAGATTCAAATTAGGGCTACTGTTTCTATTTAAGATTCTTCATTCCATGTGTTTAGGGTTTTGGAATTTTATGGGTTTAAGCTACTGTGATTTTAAGAGAATTAAAATGAATTAAAGTTTTATGATTCAAGAAGTTGGTAAAATTCTTTGATTAATCAAATTAGGGTTTGTGATGTAAAATCATGAAATTAGAGTTTGGGCACTTCAAAACATTTAGATTATGACTATTAGCTACTGAATTATGTTTTTAAGCTTACTGTGTAAAATTATAACATTTATGTTTATATGGTTTTTTAAAGTTTTAAAGGATTAGGGTTTAGAAAAAATTAGGGTTTAAGGTTTTAAGGGGATTAGGGTTCGCTGTTTTGAGTTTTGGAATTGAATTAGCGTTTTAGAATTTTTGATTTGAGGTTTCGGGGAATGAATTAGTTTTTAGAATTTGGAAAAACAATTGATAATATTATGAAACTTTATGAAAATAAACAAAATGATTTAAAGTTTATAGAAACAAAAAAGATGTTTTTAGGGCTTTTGGAAAGAAACAGAACTCAATTTAGGGTTTTGAAAATTTAGAAAGCAAATTAGGGTTTGAGGTTTTGAAGAAACAAAAATAACAATTTTAAGCTTTTTGGAAAACAAAGCAACAAATTAAGGTTTTTAAACTTTAGAAAAGGAGAATTAAGGTTCTAGGGTTTTTGAATTAAAAGAAACAATATGATGATTTTAAGCTACTGTGAAGAAATTAAACAATTGATGCATACCTCCTTTTGTTGATTCCACAAAAATTTTCTTCTTGGATGAACAGAAACAAAGACAAGCTTTGCTGCCTTTGATCAATTGAATTGTTGTTTGCTCTCTCAAAAAAAATCAGATTGATTCAAAGCCTTTCCTACTCAGTTTCGGTCTCACTTTTTCTTCAGATTTCCGTCCCAATTTCTTATCCAATTTCCTCCTTTTTTCCTTTTTCCTTTTTTTGTGTTGTTTAGTCCTTATTTATAGAAGAATTTTATGTATAATTCTAGTTATTTATGGAAGCTAATATTGATTAAGAAAAGGAAACCGAAACCTAATTGCATTAGGTTTCGGAAAATTTGTGTCGAAAAAATTTCGCTGGCGAAAAAAACTGCTGCGGAAAAAATACGCTGGCAAAAAATCTGCCGCAGTTGGCTGCGGCAGCAGCGGGCCAATTGGCCTGCGGGCCTTTTCGCTTGCTGTGAACCTCATATTCCACCCAAAAAGGATTTGGATGAACGTTCACTTGTTGTTAGGAGTCGCCACTCAGTTTTTTTCTGTTCAAAGGGAAAAAACTAAAAAAAAACCCTTGTTTGACTCCAATAATGCATCCAACGTAAAGGTTTCTGATCTACGAACCCAAGGAGGATTCGGAGACTATGTCATGCATTTGATTAACTTGCCAAAAAGGAACAAATCTAAAAGGAACGAAGAAAAGGAGAAAAACAGATTGTTAGTAAATTGTGGACTTGCTATCTGGGGTGAATCCCAAACATGCCTACATACCCCCGTTTGAATGGGAGATCAAAGCCCATGTAGTTCGGAAAAGCCTATTTAAAGGCGATAAAAATTATGCTTCATGCATGTGTGTGTGTATACTTCGTGCATTGTCAGGCTTTTTGCCAAAATTATGAGATTTAGCACTTAGTGCTAAATTTGATGAAATTTGGGTACTTGGTACCAAAAGAGTGAAATTTAGGCTTCATGCCAAAGGTTGATTTTAATTGAGATGGGATTTAGCACTTAGTGCAAAATTGTGAAATTTAGGTACTTTGTATCAAAAGGATGCAAATTTTAGGCCTTTGGCCAAAAAGGTTGATTAATTCATGGCTTAATGCCGAAAGATCGATTAATTAGTTAATTAGGCCTTAGACCTAAAAGGATTAGGTCTTTGACCAAAAAAAATTAAGAAGGAGATGTAGTGCTTATGATTTGCTTAAATTGACCAAGGATAAATTAGGATATTACCTTGCTTAGAATTCTTCCACTTCGTAGTTCCAGATCTCGTTTTCTTGGAACTTAGATTATGATTCTTGATTTGTGCTTCGTTGATTTAATTTCGATTGATACCCGAGCCGAAAGAACCGAACCCGAGCCGAAAGAATCGAACCCCTTTTTTGAAAATCTGAAAGCCTTTTATAGATAAAAATTCGGACTTAGACGGCGGTCGGACTGCCGGTCCCGGTGGTCCAGCCTCCAGAAAAGCGCATCCGCTCGCACGATTTTCATTCAAACTGATTTTTCGGGATCTACGGGTCTCCAAAAATTATTCCGGGACCATATCCGTGATCCTTGCGTCATTCCGGGCGTTTCAAGTACCATGAAGACATACTTTCGA
Source organism: Garcia nutans (assembly GCA_947685225.1). Taxonomy (NCBI): domain Eukaryota; kingdom Viridiplantae; phylum Streptophyta; class Magnoliopsida; order Malpighiales; family Euphorbiaceae; genus Garcia; species Garcia nutans. The sequence continues at coordinate 22,771,429 of CANTUV010000021.1, forward strand.
TGAACTTTACCGTGGACCTCCGGTCTGACTCGGTCATCTGCAGTCTGAGAAAATCGGCTTTTCGAGCCTCAAAATTTGAGTATTCACAATTGCCCCCAAAAATGATTTATGGAGTCCAATGGCCTTCTGAAGAGCGAATTTTGAGCGAGGGGTAAAAGACCCACCTTTTGGCATTTCTGGATTGCTTGCGACAAATCTGATTTTTCTCTAATTGTATTCTGACTTTTATGTACCTGCACTTTTCTTTAGGACAAACAGTACATATGTATGCATGATGTCCCCTTTTATTTTCATAAAGGTATTTATTTGCTTCTTTACAACCATTGCATGCATAACTGGACCAAGAGTCTTCAAAAGGTGGACAGGATCAATATGGTAGATATGGATTGTTTTCTGTCACCACTCTTAGGGGGATATTGGTGGATTGGGATTTTTATTTATTTCCAGTAAAGAACTTAGAAATAAATTTTAGGAATCTTTCCTTTACATGTACTTGAACTAGCTCTAGTAATGAACCAGAAGTAATACTAGGCTTCACTAAGATCTGCTATCAGTAATTATTTCTAGTAAAGAACTTAGAAATAATCCTCTAGGAAGTCAAACTCCACTGGGGAAGGAACTTGAATTTTTCTGAAGTTGCCCCCAAATTATTCCCAATAATGAATTAGAAAATCTCTCTTTTTTTTTTTTAGGACACTACGATTAGGATATCTATCACCGAGAGTCCCGTGATTAGGCAGATGGGAATTGATCAGAGGGTTCCTCTTCCTGTTGGGTTTACCATTGCTGCCCCTATTACTCCCGGAGTTACTCGAGCTGTCCTTCAAACTTGGGTTAGGGACCATCAGATGATCAGGCCTTTTGCAGAGCCTTCCCTTGTCCAGCCTACTCCAGAGTATAGGACCTGGTTTATAGCTGAAGTTTGGCCAATTGAAAAGCCAAGGAGGCTTGCATTGTTGCAGGAGCTGGAGGGAGAGGTGGCGGTTCCTCTTAACGAGGGGAAGACAGACGCTGCAGAGAGTTCCGGAGCTAAGGAAGATACCGAAGACTCTGCCCCACGTAGGAGTCGTAGGTTTTAGACTCTAGGGTTGACTCTATTGTTTGCTTTTTTGGACTGCTTTTACCTTTTTGGTTCTTTTGACGTTTTGGACTTGTGGTTTGACTCTTTTGACTGGTTTGATATTTCATGTAATGAATGACTCTTTTTGGAATGAACGACTCCTTTTGGAATGAATGACTCTTTTTGGAATGACTCTTTCATTTGCTTTCCAAGCATTATCTACTTTATTTGCATGCTCTAATTTTTGCCTAAGTCGTCCTTTTCGATTTTCAACTTAGCGAGCTCTTACCCATTCTTGCCTAAGCCGCCCTTTGCAGGTTTTCGACTTAGCGGGCCCCACTATTGCCTAAGTCGCCCTTTGTGGGTTTTCGACTTAGCGGGATTTTTTTTTTATGTTGGCAAAAGAAAAATGAATCAATGATTTTTATTAAAATTTAGACCGTGCTCAAGGAGAGCTGCCTACATATCTCGAATTAGTTTGCGAGAATCAGGTCTAATGTAGTTCCTTACAATGCATGATTATACATAATATTTCTTTAGTTGATCCAGATTGCATGGGTTTGTGAACTCCAGACCATCCAAATCAGACAAGATGACGGCTCTGCCGGAAAGTATTTTCTTTACAATGTAGGGTCCAGCCCAATGAGGACAGAACTTCCCACGAGGATCTGTAACAGGTGTTCTGATCTCTTTCAGAACCAAACAACCTTCTTCCAACTTTCGATCTTTGACCTTTTTGTTGAAATGTCTGGCCATTCGCCTCTAATACCCTTGAATCTGATGTAGAGCTTGAAGTCTTTTTTCATCCAAACCCAACAACTGATGATGATAATTGCTAATCCATTCAGCTTCATTTATCTGACTTTCTTGAATTATCCTCGCCGATTGAACTTCTAGTTCAATGGGGAGTACTGCTTCCATTCCGTATACCAGTGAATACGGGGTTGCCCCAGTAGGAGTTCTAATTGATTTTCTATATCCCCACAAGGCCAGTGGTAACTTCTCATGCCAACTCCTATGTTCCTTGATCATTTTTTGTATGATCACCTTTATATACTTATTTGCTGCTTCTACAGCTCCATTTGTTTGGAGTCTATAAGGAGAGGACTTATGATGTTGGACCTTCTTATCCTTCAAGATTTTAGCAAATTCTGCTTGGAAATGAGTTCCATTATCAATGATACCGACAAAGGATGTTGGTTCGGACAAACTGTGCTGCCTTTTTGGCTTCTAATTCTGCATAGGAAGCTGCTTCAACCCACTTTGTGAAGTAATCCACTGCTACCAAGATAAACTGATGTCCATTCGAGGCTTTCGGATGTATTTTACCAATTATATCTATTCCCCAAGTAGCGAAGGGCCATGGAGAAGTGATTGGATTCAGGGCAACGGGAGGTTGCTTCTGCAGCTTAGCAAATATCTGACACTGATGGCATTCTTGCACAAATGCCACGCAGTTTGTATTCATGGTGGACCAATAATATCCTAAATTGGCTATTTTTCGAGACAAGGCAATCCCATACATATGCGGTCCTGATTCGCCACCATGTACCATTTCCATTATCCGCTTAGCCTCTGCTTCATTTACACACCTTAAGTGCATTCCATTCCAACTTCTTTTCTAGAGGATATCTCCATTAAGAATGTAACATGTGGCTAGCTGCCTGATTGCCCTCTAATCAACCTTTGATGATCCCTCCGGATAACTTCCATCCCCGAGATAACTCTTGATATCCCAAAACCATGGTTTACCATCGGCCAAATGCATTACATGGGCAGGTTGTTTCTGAAGCTGAACTTTCAATGGACGAATGGCTTTTCCCTCCTTGATATTGACCATGGAAGCTAAAGTATCCAGGGCATCAGCAAACTGATTCTTTGTTCTTGGGAGATATTCAAAGGACAAATCATCTAATTGTTGTGCCAAATGATCAAGGCGTTGTAGGTAAGGAACCAAACGCTCTTCTCTTATCTTCCATTTCCTTAAAGCTTGTGATACTATTAAAATAGAATCACCATAGAACTTTAGGTTCTTAATCCCCAATTCTAGGGCGGCTTCCAGCCCATTGATGCAAGCTTCATATTCTACTTCATTATTTGTGCAGCTAAAGTCAAGTTTAACTGCAAATGGAATGTATTCTCCACAAGGAGTTTTGAACACAATCCCAATTTCATTTCCATGATAATTGGATGCCCCATCAAAATACATCTCCCAAACACTCCTCTCCACATTCAAGAGGTCTTCGTCAGGGAAATTCATTTCTCGCATCTCGTCTTTTATGGGTAATTCTGCTAACTGGTCAGCTATTGCCCCACCTTTCACAGCTTTCCTTTGAATGAATTTTAAGTCAAAGGCTGCCAATGTTGACACCCACTTTGCCATTTTGCTGTCCAAAACAGGCCTCTCCATAAGGAATTTCAAGGGACTCTGTTCTGCGATGACACAAGTAGTGTAAGAAGACAAGTAGTGTTGTAACTTCGTACAAGTCCAATACAGCGCTAAACACAGCTTCTCAATCTTATTATACTTTAACTCATAGTCCAGCATCCTTTTGCTGAGGTAGTAAATTGCATTTTCCACCTTTGTACCTTCGGCCTCTTGAGCTAGCATTGCACCCATGGCTTCATCTGTTATGGACAAATACAAGAGCAGAGGTTTTCCCATTCTGGGAGGTTGCAGAATTGGCGGACTTAACAAGTATTCTTTGATCTTATCGAAGGCCTTCTGGCAGTCTTCATTTCATTCTTGTGAAGCACCTTTCCTTAGTAGCTTAAAGATAGGACCACAAGTCTCTGCCAACTGCGATATGAATCGACTGATATACTGTAACCTACCTAGCAAACCTCGAATCTCCTTTTCTATTCTTGGTGGAGGCATTTCCAGAATAGCCTTTGACTTTGCTGGATCAATTTCTATTCCTTTCTTGCTGACCAAATATCCCAAAAATAAGCCTGATGTTGCACCAAATAGGCACTTTGTAGGATTAAGCTTCAAATTGTACTTGCGAAGTCTAAGGAAGAACTTCTCAAGTGCTTCAACGTGCTCTTCTGGAGATTTTGACTTGACAATCATATCGTCAACATACACTTCTACTTCTTTGTGAATCATGTCATGAAAGACTGTTGTCGCCATTCTTTGGTAGGTAGCCCCTGCATTTATCAATCCAAAAGGCATAACCCTGTAGCAGAAAGTGCCCCATTCTATAATGAAAGCTGTCTTCTCTTTGTCGGGTGGGTGCACCATGATCTGATTGTACCCAACCGCAAGGTCAGTCATGGAAACCATCATATGCCCAGCCATCCTGTCTATTAGCAAATCAATGTGTGGTAGTGGGAAATCGTCCTTGGGACAAGCCTTATTCAAATCTCTGTAGTCAACACACATCCTGACCTTTCCGTCTTTCTTCGGGACTGGCACAATGTTTGCTAACCAGGAAGGGTAGGCAATTGGTTCTATGAACTTATTATCCAGTTGCTTGGCAACCTCTTCTTTAATTTTCAAAGACCATTCTGGCTTCATTCTTCTCAACTTCTGCTAAACCGGCTTTGCATCTGGGTATAGCGAAATCTTATGAACTGCAATGGCTGGGTCTATTCCCGTGACATCACTTGTCTTCCACATGAAGCAGTCAACATATCTTCTGATGCAGTCGACAACCTGTTCCTTGTTCACACAGTCATATGCAATGTATGTATATTCATTTTCTTTGCCAATTGCCAATTATTATCTTTTCATTTATTTCATTTATTTCATTTTTGCTAGATAATACTTGGAAAGCAAAGGACACATGGAAACCTAGAACTTGAACAGTTTTATTAATAATGGCGGAGTCATTCTCTAGAGTTACATTACATTCGACATCAGGGTTTTTTATTCTTGAAACTAAGGAAGACTCAGAACTAAACTCTGACTTGGTGTTTGACTCAGGATTTGACTCAATACAAGACTCAGGTTCAGGGTGTGACACAGGACTAGGTTTGACTATAGCTGCTTGTCCCTCCTCGGCATACCAGTTCATCAGTGGTCCATCTGTTGTCTTGATCAGCTTCGTGAAGTCCCTTTTGTCTTCGAAATTGGTTATCATAGCAACCTCATCAAAGAGACTAGGCCGCATGAAATCTTCCACTTGTGGGCCAGTTATAGATTCTGGCTCTTCTTCTTTTATGGTCAAAATATCAGCGAACATCTCAAAAACCGGTAGCTTTTTTCCAGTCATAGGGGAATAGAATGGCTCCTGAAAACCACAGTAAGGAACTGCTTTTCCAGGTTTGCAGAAGTGACCGTTCAGAGTTCTGAAGTAAGGGCGCATTTTGAGGCTTTTTGCCCACCAAGTCTTCTTTTCCTTCTTCCCATACTCAAACTCTTCTATCTCCTCGTCTGTGGGTTTGTACCCCAAGCCAAAAGTTTCCTTATTCTCAGGTTCTTCCCATGGCCGCACTATGGATGATTTCCTCCCAGACCTTATCATTTCCATTCCTGGTAACAGACCTACCCTTAGCATCATTCCTACCAGGCAATTGACTTGGACCACCCCAAAGTCATATAGGATGAATGGCCCTTTGGGCCTTTCTCCTTCAATGCATTGAACAGTGTCATAATGGAATCCAGTCAAGGTCATAGCAGTTTCACCAGGAACAACCTCAAAGAGGGACTGATCCGTGGTTTTCTTGTTGATTTCACATGTGTCTCCTTTGATAGTAATGATTGTTCCTTCAAAAGGGAACTTAAGTTTTTGATGTAATGAAGAGGGTACAGCATTATTCTGATGGATCCACGGCCTTCCAAGGAGGAGATTAAAGCTCGCAGGTACATCAATGACTTAGAACGGTACTCCCATTTTTACCGGTCCAATAGCAATTTCCAAAGTAGCAACACCCAAAATTTCTCTTCGAGTGCTATCATATGCTTTAACAATCTGATCAGAAGGTGTAAGATCTGTAGCCTCCAACCCCAGACAGCTTGCTACTTTCAAGGGACATACATTTAAGGCTGACCCATTATCAATGAGAACCATGGGCACAGTCTTTCCCCCAGTTTGTATGGTGATGTATAGAGCATCATTGTGTTTCTTACCGTCTTCTGGTAAGTCTACATCAGAAAACCTGATACTCAATGCCTTGGTTGATTGGGTCAAAGTGGCCACCAAATCCTCTGGGCTTGTGTCTACTGATATATCAAGTTGACTCAAAGCTTTGCTGAGAGCCTGACTGTGCGGGAATGAGGAAGCAAGGAGCTCCCAAATTGACACCTTAGCTTGAGTTTGTTTAAGCTGAATGAGGACAGGGTCTTCCTTTGGTTCTAGCGTCTTCTTATAGGGGTGATTTGAGGTTGTAGGGGCTTTCCCCAAGTCGAGTGGCTGATATTGTCTTCCGCTTCTTGTCAAAGCATCGACCTCTTCAGCGAGGTCATTCAAATCCAACACACATACTTCATTCATTTCTAAGAGAAGTTTGAAAGGATCAAACAGCTCTTCTTCCACAGTGTTGGCGTGGATGGAATGATTGGGCAAAGGGTTAGTATTAATGTTTGGTCGACTCCTGAGAGGAATGATGTCACCATTATCCACCAGATCCTGGATGCGGTTTTTTAGAGTCCAGCAAGCATCTATTCTATGCCCATTTCCTTGGTGGTATTGACAGTACTCATTGGCCCTATAATTGGAGGGTAATGGGTTTGGAGGAGGCCTTGGGTCCAAAGGCTTCAATTACTTTCCTTCCACAGCCTTTTTAAACACCAGATGAAGGGGCATGCCGAGGTCGGTATATTGCCTTCTTGGCTGATTTCTCTGCCCAAGATTGCCCACACGTAAAGGATTCGCAGGGGCAATATTGGCCACTTCATTAACCTTGCTTGAGGAAGAAGCTTGGCCTTGTTTCTTATACTTCGAAGTAGCTCCCTCATCTACTATCTTACCCAATTGTATCAAATCTTCTACCTTGGTTGCAGTCGCAATGAGCGATTTGAAAGTAGGTAGGTATTGGGTTTGCAGTTGAGCTTGATATGTAGGCCTTAAATTCTTGATTATGATATCAATTTGCTCTTGTTCTGAAGGGCGATTGATCATTTGGGCGGCTTTTGACCTCTACCTCGTAAGGAACGAGGAGAAGGGTTCATTGTTGTTCTGCTTGGTAGTCTCAAGCTCCCTTCTAGTGACATCCACCTCAATATTATAGTGGTATTGAGTGTTAAATACATTGCAGATGTCTTCCCAGGTCCTAATCTTGGCACGATCCAGGCTTACAAACCACTTAAGGGAAGCACCAGTCAAGGATTGTTGGAATAGTTGAGCAAAAAGCTCATCATTTAAACCCCAAGGGCTTAAGGCCCCCACATACATCTTCAGGTGGGTTTTAGGGCAAGTAGTCCCATCAAATCTGTCCACCCCAGGCATCTTGAATTTTGGAGGCAATCTAGCTTGGGGAAACAAGGATAAGGAATCCATGTCTACCACCTCTTTATGAGTTTTCATGGCAGTGATTGACCTTTCAAGCAATTCAAGTTTCTTTTTTAGTTCATCAGTTTCAGTAGCATTCCTAGAGGGTGGATCCCCCAAATTGATGACAGGGGTATTATTCTGAGCAGTCATGGGGGTACTAGTTTGCCCCATAATAGGTTCTTTCCCTAGATTTCCAGAAGTAGTGGCCGTCTTTGGTGCTCCTCCCAATTCGGCCAAGATGGCTACCCTTTGGGCGGCTAAAGCTTCATCAATTCTTTCTTGCATCCTAGCTTCAATCTCCTTAACTTGTCCATCTAGCAAAGCCTTAATCTGTTCAATAGTAGCCATTTCAGCAATTGGGGTAGTTGGTGAAGTTGGGGTAGTAGAATTTGTGGGTGATTGCACAGTTGGAGTTGGTGTAGTTTGTGTAGGTGACGGCACACGGATGGTGGGTACCTACAAAGGTTAAGGGTAAAGGATCAGGGTAGTGTGTAGGGTAGGAAGACTCTTGGTCCACTCGTATATATCAAAAGGTTTTCACCAAAACAATGTTGTTATGTTGCATGAATGCACCTCATCACATCATAATTCGTTTTAATGGAATGCGGCACTATCATTGGGTATATACAACCTAAGGGAAGGTTCTATTGTTACGTGAAAAATAGAGAATTGGCTTATCACAGGAACCCTTGAGTCTTGAGTAAGATATACCTAACCACATGTGAAACAAGGAGTTTCGCGTGGGTCCAACAGTACGATTACTCATGGGCCACTCCAAAAGGATTGGAATGGTTTGCGACAACAGGGAGGACACTTTGGCTGTCCGCCGGCATAATCAAGGAGACCTGCCGGTCAGCGCTACTTGCTATCCAGACTCAGAATTTTGAACAGAAAGAGAAGAAATTCATTTGAAAATAATTTTTTATGCAATGGAGAAAAATGATTCCCCCATATAATGCAAGAGAAAAAGATTCTCTAAATGACAAAACAAATGCACAATTAGTCAAACAAGACATCCATCAAAGGAAAAAGATTCCTTTTGTCAATCTTCATTCCAATATCCTTAAGGAAAGGATATATATTGCTAAGGTACCCTACAAAACAAATAAAAGTACCCTAAAGAAGGGCAAGTTAGTCAAATAATCAATTGTAGTCTACTAGGATCCCATAAATTATTTTTATGGTCCCCAGTGGAGTCGCCATTTTGTGAACCTCGGATTCCACCCAAAAAGGATTTGGATGAACGTTCACTTGTTGTTAGGAGTCGCCACTCAGTTTTTTTCTGTTCAAAGGGAAAAAACTAAGAAAACCCTTGTTTGACTCCAATAATGCATCCAATGTAAAGGTTTCTGATCTACGAACCCAAGGAGGATTCGGAGACTATGTCATGCATTTGATTAACTTGACAAAAAGGAACAAATCTAAAAGGAATGAAGAAAAGGAGAAAAACATATTGTTAGTAAATTGTGGACTTGCTATCTGGGGTGAATCCCAAACATGCCTACATACCCCCGTTTGAATGGGAGATCAAAGCCCATGTAGTTCGGAAAAGCCTATTTAAAGGCGATAAAAATTATGCTTCATGCATGTGTGTGTGTATGCTTCGTGCATTGTCGGGCTTTTTGCCAAAATTGTGAGATTTAGCACTTAGTGCTAAATTTGATGAAATTTGGGTACTTGGTACCAAAAAAGTGCAATTTAGGCTTCATGCCAAAGGTTGATTTTAATTGAGATGGGATTTAGTACTTAGTGCAAAATTGTGAAATTTAGGTACTTTGTACCAAAAGGATGCAAATTTTAGGCTTTTGGCCAAAAAGGTTGATTAATTCATGGCTTAATGCCGAAAGATCGATTAATTAGTTAATTAGGCCTTAGACCTAAAAGGATTAGGTCTTTGACCAAAAAGAATTAAGAAGGAGATGTAGTGCTTATGATATGCTTAAATTGACCAAGGATAAATTAGGATATTACCTTGCTTAGAATTCTTCCACTTCGTAGTTCCAGATCTCGTTTTCTCGGAACTTAGATTATGATTCTTGATTTGTGCTTCCTTGATTTAATTTCGATTGATTCCTGAGCCGGAAGAACCGAACCGAGCTGAAAGAACCGAACCCGAGCCGAAAGAATCGAACCCCTGTTTTGAAAATCCGGAAGCCTTTTATAGATAAAAATTCGGACTTAGACGGCGGTCGGACCGCCATACTCGGCGGTTGGACCGCTGGTCCCGGCTGTCGGACCGCCGTACGCAGCGGTCCAGCCTCCAGAAAAGCACATCCGCTCGCACGATTTTCATTCAAACTGATTTTTTGGGATCTACGGGTCTCCAAAAATTATTCCGGGACCATATCCGTGATCCTTGCGTCGTTCCGGGCGTTTCAAGTACCATGAAGACATACTTTCGGTGAACTTTACCGTGGACCTCCGGTCTGGCTCGATCGTCTGCAGTCTGAGAAAATCGGCTTTCCGAGCCTCAAAATTCGAGTATTCACACTTGCAGCAGATACAATCTGTGGGCGAAATGGTTTTGGCCATTTCGCCCGCAGGAAAATCCTGCGGTCGGCCATTTCGCCACAATGGTTTTCGGTGACGATTTTTTCGTCGCCAATTTTTATTTTTATTTTTTATTAATTTTTTTATTTTTGTTTATTATTATTTGTTATTGTTTTTTTAAAAAAATTAGATATTAAAGCGAATATTTTTTTTAATTAAGATAACAAAAAATTATTTTGGACTAATTAAAATATTTTGGATAACACAAAATTTATTTTGGACTAATTAAAATATATTAGACCAGACTGGATCAAAAATTAAGGGTCTACAATACTGTTGAGTCGTGTCTCTGTGAATCCGTCCTTCATAGTTCGTCCAATAGCTACGAATCGGTTCAATTTTTATCTTAAAAGGCCCTTTATATGATGTTTCCATACCAATTAACTCCTGAATTTCTTCAAATGTCAAAATATCATTGGTCAGAGGAACCGGAACACTATCATATCGAAGGCCAGTTATAGCAGTAAAATCGACCAGACTAATTGTCATCTCTCCAATGGGCAAATGAAAAGTATGGGTTGTGTCCAAATATCGTTCTGCAAGTGCCTGGACTATGCTCCGGTCTATCTAATACTCCTCCAATGGCAATTGTAAAATGAAGCTCTCAAAGCCGCAATCTCGGATAATCTGTCTTACCCGAGTGTAGACCCTTAATTTTTGACCTAGTCTGGTCCAATATATTTTAATTAGTCTAAAATAATTTTTGTATTGTCCAACATATTTTAGTTAGTCCAAAATAATTTTTATGGTATCTTGATTAATTTTAATATTTATTTTAGTAAAAAATGGTGAAATGAATAAAAATCAAAAATAATAAAAAATAACAAATAACAAAAAAATCAGCGACGAAAAAATCATCGCCGAAAGTCAGCGCGGGCCCGTGGGATTTTGGCCGCAAGAATTTCCTGCAGGCGAAATGGCCCGCGGGCCAGTTCCGCTTGCGCTGCCGCAGCCAGCTGCGGCAGCTTTTTTTGCTAGCGCAGTTTTTCCGCAGCAGTTTTTTTTCGCCAGCGAAATTTTTTTGACGCAAATTTTCCGAAACCTAATGCAATTAGGTTTCAATTTCCTTTTCTTATTGAATATTGTATGCCATGAATAATTAGAATTGCCCATAGAATTCTTCTATAAATATGGACTAAACAACAAAAAAAGGAGGAGATAAGGAAAAAAATTGGACAGAAACTTGAACAAAAGTGGAAACCGAATCTGAGAAGGAAAATCTGGAACCAAGCTGATTTTTTGAGAGAGTCAAAAATCAATTCAAGTATTTCAAAGGCAAAAAGCTTGTCTTTGACCTTGTTCATCCAAGAAGTAATTTTAGGTGAAACTTACAAAATAAGGCTTGAATTCTTAATTTCTTTTATTTTGTCACAGTAGCTAGATCACATAATTGTTTCTTTTAAATTAAAAGCCTTATCACCTCAATTCACCTTTTCTAAAGTATGAAAATCTTAAATTGTTGCTTTATTTTTCCAAAAGTTTAAAGATATTAGTTTTATTTCTTCAAAACCCCAAAACAAAGATTTGCATCCTAAATTATCAAAACCCAAAATTTTGTTTTGTTTCCTTCCAAAAGACTTAAAAATATCTTTTTGCTCTTATAAACTTTAAATCTTTTGTTTAAATTCATAAAATGTCATGAAATTGTCAATTGTCTTTCCAAATCCTAAAATAAAATTCATTACCCGAAACCCTAAATTCAAAAATCCTAAAACCCTAATTCAACTCCAAAACCTAAAATAATGAACCCTAACCTCCTTAAAACCTTAAACCTTAATTTTTTCTAAACCCTAATCCTTTAAAACTTTAAAAACCATATAAACACAAATATTTAATTTTACACAGTAAGCTTGAAACCATAATTTGATGAGTAACCGTAAATCACAAATCAAAAATATTTTAAAGTGCTCAAACCTTAATTTCATGATTTTACATCACAAACCCTAATTTGGTTAATCAAAGAACTTTACCAACCTTTTAAAACATAAAATCTTAATCTATTTTAATTCCTTAAAAAAACTCACAGTAGCCATAATTTAGACTTTTATTTGCTTTATTCATTTTGTTTATTTTCATAAAGTTTCATAAAATTATCAATAGTTTCTTCAAATTCTAAAATCTAATGTATTCTCCGAAACCCTAATTCTAAGATTCTAAAACCCTAATTTCTCTAAACCCTAATCCTTTAAACCTTAAAACCTTATAAATATTAAAATTCAAATACAGTAAACCTAAAAACCATAAGTCAGTAGCTAATAATCATGAATCCAATGTTTTAAAGTGTTCAAACCCTAATTTTATGATTTCACTTCTCAAACACTAATTTGGTTAATCAAAGAATTTTAACCCCTTAAAACATAAAACCTTAATCCATTTTAATTCCTTTAAAAACTCACAGTAGCTTAAACCAATAAATTCCAAAACCCTAAAGATATTAAATAAAGAATCTTAAATAGAAACAGTAGCCCTAATTTGAATCTTTATTTGCCTTATTCAATTTTATATTTGATTATGTAGTCTATTATATGCTTTAATTTATTTTCAATGCTTTGTTGATTTATTTAAGTTCAATGCTTGATTTATTTAGTTTATCATGGATGGATGTTTACATTCTATTGATGTTTGATATCTTTGATGAATGATTTATTTATGATGAATGGTTATTTACTTTTGTCAATTTATTTAGATTTTTAAATGTTGTAAGAGGTATGTTTCCACTTGGTGGGTACCTCATTAGTTAAATATCATGTAATTTAAATTGCTTTTCTATTTCAGAACCAATGTAAAGGACATGTTTCTACCTTTCGGTGGGTGTCCTATTTAGGCATGGATTATGTAAGGGCATGTTTCCATCTTCGGATGGGTGACTATTTATTTGCTTTGTTTGGACATTGTTTTGATTTTTAATATATAGATGCTTTATTTTAATTGTTGTGTGTAATATGGATAATGTTATTATATTTAAGAATTTTATAATATTAAGACCTGTAAAGGAGGTCGGTTCCAATGAACCAGGCGTTGTAGGGGTGCTGGGCCATTTCTCACCTTCCCTAAATGTACCCAACTTTTTGAACCCATTAGGGGGTTGGGGATTCCTTAGGAATCGAGTCATCCACCCCTTTCTTTTTTTTCGGCCCGTCCGGGTGGCTACTCCATTTTCTCCGGACCTAGGTCCGTGTTCTCTAAGGCCCCGAGCCTAAACAATGCCGAAGTCGTAAGAACCATTCCACCGGGAGTGGGGGCGAAAATCCCCGCTCACAGATGCATACGGCTCCTTCCACCCATAATTCAATTGTCGCTCATGTCTGCAGGGATGGATAGCATACAACTCCGAAATGTGCCCAATGTATTGTAAAGCTTAGGTAGCATCCTTGGAAGAGCAAGTGTCCAAAGGAAAAATGTGAAGGTTGTCTTGGGGTGATCCTCCAATGCTATAGGAGCTTGGTAAAAATATTTTTTAGTATGCAACATGGTTATGTTCATTGTTTGCTCTTTCTCACCACCAAGAGTGGGAGAGATGATCATTTGTTGCATACTGTTCCCCCTAACCAAAATATCTTTCAAAATTTTTGGGGTCTTTTTGGGTTCAACCAAGTTTGGTTGAATCTCTTTCTCATCCTCTTTAGCAATTTGAAGTTCCCTCTCAACAACCTCATCTTTTAATATTACTTTGCTCTCCTCAATTTCTAAATTGGAAATATTAGGCTCTATTTTTAAGGTCATGGCTATCTCAAGCTTATTTTCACTATCTTTGCTACAAGGCATGTCATAGAGTTCAGGAATTTACATACCTTGCTTTTCACCCTTCAATCTACTTGGGAATGGAATTAGTGGCATACAAGGATTTAGAGGTTCATGAAATTTTGTTGTAGTTGATGCTTCCAAATTCTCCTCCTCATTTGATTGAATTAACTCCTCTATGTTTGGTTGTATCTCCTCGCCATCTTCTTCTTGATTAAATCCTGCATCAAAGGAATCACAAAAATTGTTATATATCACCTGTTCACTCCTCAAATTTGTGATTACCTCGACTTGCTCCAATTGGCTGGGAAATTCCTCCTTTTGGTGTGCTTGGAGTTGATGTGCCAGTTGCCCAACTTGAGTTTCCACCTTCTTCAATGATTCCTCCAAAGAATCAAACCTCTCATTGCCCCCTTCCTGATTTTGTGTGCTAATTTGAAGGTAAACATTCAAATCATCTTCCACTGTGGATTTCTCAAATTGATCTTGATTTTGTGTACTAATTTGAATGAAGGCATTCAAACTATCTTCCAAAGTGGGTTCCTTAAGTTTATCTTTATTTTGAGTGCTAGTTTGAATGAAGGCATTCAAACTATCTTCAAATGTTGGTTTCTTAAGGTGATCTTGATTTGAATATTGTTCTTGAGAGTAAGAACTTCATTGGTAAAGTTGAAAAAAATTTTGAGGTGAAATTTGCTGTTGGTTTTCCCAAGAAAAATTTGGGTAGCTTCCCCAGATTGAATTATAAGGACTGGAATATGGGTCATTTCCACCAATTTGCTGGAAACTTTCATAGGCAAATTCTTCGTCTTGCCTCTCTTGGTATTGTCCATAACCAAATGAACACATGTTTTCGCTATGTCCTGCAATGCCACATGCTAAACATACTTCACGAGTAGGCATAGGTGCTCTTCCTCTTGCATTTAGCATCTTAAGTTGGTTCGTCAATTTTGCTAATTGCCATGCCATTTCAGAATCAGAGTTGTCCTCATAAACTCCCACGTACCTTGAAAACTGCATATTTACAATAGACACATAGTAATTCAAAAATGAAACACTTAAAACAATTAAACAATTTAAATAAAAAAAATCAAACTATTACTACTTTGATAGCCTTCCCCCGCAACGACGCCAAAAACTTATTGCGCTGGAATTAAGTACTACTACAAAGCGTCACTCGCAAGTATACGAGGCAATTGTAGTAAAGGTGATTGCCTCAAGGTCGTCTCACAAGGAAGGTGCAGTTCATAATAGCTTGATTAGCAAGTAATTTAAATGAACGAGTGTGTGTTGTTTGGAATTGTGCAAGGACAATTTAAACCTAAAAGTATTGTGCGTAGGGTTGATGTGTGTGATGGTTGTGCAAGTTTGATTCAATTCTTGGGAAAGTGCCTAGGGCTATAGGTCCATTTAATCAAAGCTCAATTCTAAATTATCCATTAACATAACATTGTAAATTAATTTGTTCCTTAAGGTTAATTAGTCAATTACCAATTCATTAGTTCTCACATTCATGAAATAGCAATAACCAATTATTTTACATTTTCAAATTAACAAACCCTAGAACTTATATTTCTAATTCATTCATAGGGTGGTTGATTATATAGTTCCGATATCGGATTTCACCTCTCGGTTCGTCATCCAATATTCAAAGATTAATAGGTCGCTAATCTATCAACCTAACATTTAATGCAATACAATCAACCAATCAACAAGGTACATCAATGGAAATATCAAATCAAGGCATTCAATCAAATATACTACAAACCTTAGGCATGGGTATTTAGCTCAACATCATCAATTTAAAACAATAATTCAACTCAATATAAATCAAATACAAAATGTTCGTTGCAATATCAATTCTCTTAATACAACAACAACAATAGAAATAAATTAAAAGAGAGAATAGAAAAACCCCTTGTGAAGATGCCAAGAGTAGGATTACTAGTCTTCCTCCTAACTCCACTTTGATGTTTGATGAAGAACTCAAGCCCTCTTCAATGGTTGATTCCCCTTTGCAATATGGAATGGAGCTTTCTCAAGTCACCAAACCTTGAAATGGAGCTTTCTTAAGTCACCAAACCTTTAATTGATTATGCCTTTGGAAGATGGAATGGAGCTTTCTCAAGTCACCAAACCTTTCAATGAAGCTTCTTCAACCTTCAAGAGCTTGTTTAACCCAATTTATCCCAAAGAATCTCAAAGAACTTGTCAATGGAAGATGGAGAAGATGGAGAGGATAGAAATGGAGGTTGAAGATGAAGAACCAAGGAGAGTGTCACTCTCTCCCTAGCCCAAACCGTGTATACCAAAACTCCTCTTCCTCCTCTTTTTAATTTCATTCAAAGCTCAACCCATACCTTCCAACTCATACCATTCTCCTTTGTCTCCCACTGACTTCTTTGTTTATTGTTTCTTTCCATTAATTAGGCAAGCTTTTCTTTTCTTTAATATTTCTTTTGGCAAAAGCAAAGTCCTTGTTCCCCACTTTGTCTCCCAATTTGTGCAAAAGAATTCAAGGTTTCATAGGTGACATGGCCAAGCCATGAGTGGCTTGGCCATGTCTCTCATTTTTCTTTCTTTTCATGAGGTGACATGGCCAAGCTAGTGGCCGTGTCCCTCAATTTTCATAGGACACGGCCAAGCTAGTTGGTCGTGTCCTTTGCTGCCTTCCTTGCTTCTTTCACTTTGCTTCATTTTCTTTTGGTGTGACATGGCCAAGCTTGTGGGTCGTGTCACTTGATGCCATTTCTTTCCTTCTTTTCTTTTCTTTCTTTGGTTTCTTTGGTTTTGGTCTTTAAGTGAGACACGGCTAGTGGCTTGGCCGTGTCTCATGGCTTTGTCAAGCTCTACCATAAAAACTCTCTGAGGGGACACGGCCAAGCTTGATTTGGCTTGGCCATGTCTTGCTTGATTCATGCTTTTCCTGCACTGTTTTGATCTTCCAAGGGAGTTTTTACACTTAAACCTAAAACAAACACTTTAACCAAACTTAAAACAAAAATCAATCAAAACATTAACTAAAAAAACATAAAAATCACACTAAAAACTAGTACAAAAATGATCTAAACAAGCAGCCAAGGAAGCATATGGATCGGGAAATTCATTGTCGATTTAGGAGTGGTCCCCAGCTTTGTTGACCCAATACATATATATTTTGATAACAATGAAGCCATTATACAAGTAGAGGAACCACAGTCTTATCAACGATCTAAGCATGTACTTCGACATTACCATTTTATAAGTGAGATCATTGGTAAACAAGACATAAGCATAGAGAAGGTACCCAAGAATCAAAATATTATCGATCTGCTCACTAAGCTGTTACCCAAAAGAAACATGATAGTCATGTAATAGCCTATGGTATTAGATACAAAAGCAACTGGCTCTAATGCAAGTGGCAAATTGTTAGAGAGTTTCCTTATAGTAATAACCTTATAACATTATGTATCATACTATTTACTTAATAAAGGCATGTTTTTATCATTCAACATTTATTGGATATGTGATATTTCATTTAACCATAAATACGTAATTGATTGATCAGATTGTTCATGGTATAAATAACATAAAATGAAAAATTATGATAGTGATCATAAATTGTGAGAAACTTTTCATTTGTAATTATGTCTATGCCAAAATTATCCTTAGTTGTTGAGTGTTAATGAGTAAGACATCATTAATGCAGTTAGACTAGTACATTGTATACTACTTGATCATGATCAAGCAATTATTTTTATAAGTTGTAAATATGGTCACGTTTATAGTTAACATGTAGATGTTTGCTAAGAGTAGTCAAGTACATTGGATGACCTGCCATGAGACCATGATGTGGTAAACTATTTATTGTCAATGATATTGTCTCATCATGCAATGTTACTTTAATCCTTAGACTTGAGATATTCAACTTGTATCTTGAATATGGATTGATATACTTTGACAACAATCTTCGATTGCTCTTTAAAGTTGCTCATAAAGTTGTTTATTGGATATATCATAATGAAGGTAGTTAAATTATCAACAAAGGATTCACCACTCCTAATAGTAGGAGAGTATGTCTAAGGCCTCTTGTTCAGATCATTACTTGAAAATTCTTGGCCAGGATAGATAAGAATTAAAAAAATCCTCAAGGTCGAATCTTGCTTAATAATGGATCTCATAGTACCAGAAACTATCATTTGGGTTAGGTGTGGCATAGCATTTCTAGTTGGAGTTGACACATAGACGATACTCACAACCAAATACGACATATGATGGTGAAAGAATAAAGATGTAAATAAATTGTATGATAAAGTTATAAGTCAAACCATTTGACTTTCTAATAATTTGGATAGTTATGATTTGTGACTAGAGAATGCTCATGATATATTAGAATGAATAATAATTGATGCAGATCAATTTTGAGTCAAACATAGAAGTCCTAATTGGATTAGGATTACTATGAAGAATCCTAGTTGGACTTGTAACATTCGAAATTTTTTAAAAAAAATTAAATAAATTAAATTAAAATTAAATTAGATAAATTAAATAAATGATTTAAATGAAAAATGAAAGGATTTTAAGTGAAAAAATGGAATGTATATGTAAAATATATATGAAATATACATAAAATATATAAAAGTCAACACTTTAAAAGAAAAGTCAAAAGTCAAGTGGCATAATTGTAAATATACTTTGAAAATTTAAAATTATTTAAATAATTTAAAAATAAATTATTTTTGGTTGAAAGAGATAATTTATGTTTTTTTAAATAAATAAATAATTAATTAATTAAAATAATAATAAAATAGTTACTGGAAGATGATGGAGAAATTTCAATATTTATTAAATATTAAAATAAAATAGTTTTTTAGTGGAAGATGATAATTAGCATTTTAAAAATAATTAAATAAGCAATTAAAATAATAAAATATTATATATATATATATGTGTGTGTGGTTGAAATTTGAAAGAATAAAGAAAAGTCAAATTTGTTAAAGAAAACCCATCTTTTCTTTTTTTCTTCTTCCTTACCCGAAAATCTCCCTGGCCATATGAGAATGATTTTTTCTTCATCCAATTACTCACTTTGGCAAGAATTTTTAAGAATTAATTAAAGTTTTGGTGGATTTCCATTAAGTTAGTAAGTTTTCTTTCTTAATTTTTAATTTTTCATGAAAACTATGAATATGTTTGATTTGGAATTTTGATGAAGTTATTATAATTGTTGGAAATGGTGTGTATGAAGTTATTTTGATTAGTTATTAATCATTTTTAAGTTGGATTGAAGAAATGATAAGTTCAAGATGAGTTGGTTGAAGAGAGAGAATTTAGGGTTATGGAACATATGGACTTTTGAAATCATGAATTTTAATTGTGCAATTTATTTTCAAATGTGTTATTTTGATGTATAAACAAGGATTTTAAAGTCAAATGATGGATTTGGTTAAGTTTGGATAGAGATTGGATGAGGTAGTGCTGATTTAGGGTTTTGAAAAATGAATTTTCAAAGAATGGTTAATTGTTTGATTTTAATGTTTAAAGCATGTTGTTTAATGATATAAGTGGTGAATTTAAGCTTGGACTAGTAATTGGAAAGAGATGAAATGAACAACCTTTAATGGGGAAGGTTATGCCATTTTAGGATTTTGTTTAAAAAGCATGTGTTTATTTTAATGTAATTGGTTTAAATGGGTTAGCATGGTTTTACTAAGTTAAAGTGAGGTTAGGCATATTTTAGGATATTTGTAGAAGCGATGTTTAATTAAGGTTTAATGCTTTGTAATGCCTTAAAATGTGATATTAAATGATTGTATTTGATCACAATTGGTATAGGCATTAAGGAGAGGTGACTTGCCAAATCTTAGTGTTGAAGGGCAACTTGGAAGTGAAAGTTTGTGGGAGATTTTGAGCTTACGTTGGACTGCTTATTAAGGTAAGTACAAACTTTTGAGGAATGAGATATTTTTGCATTAATTTTGGCTTAACACATTTTGGATGAAAAATGTGTTAAGCTACTTGGTGCATTAAACATTCAGGAATAATGTGCTATAATATGTGATTTATTATGTATGCATTAAATGCATTGTTAAAAGTCATTGTGAATGGCTAAATTGCATAAAATGTGATTTATATGAATTATGTAAAAATAATCCAAAATATTTAGGTGATGTGTTTTTATGAGAAATGTGTATACATTGTGATGAAATGATAAAATATGATGAACTAAAGTGAATTGACATTGATATGAATAATATAAATGAGAAAATGAGGCAATGTGCCTATTTGATAATGAGAAAAGTGGCAATAAGCCTAGTTGATTGTGGAAAAATGAGAAAGAAATTGATGATGAAAAATATGAAATAATTATGTGCTTAGTATGTTATTCAATTTTCAGAGTTCTGTGTTTGGCGGCATGCCTATGAGATTATCCTCGCTATTTGCCTTCAACGCTAGCTTTTGAGCATTACTTTGATTTGCCTTCGGAGCTAGACGCTTGTCGTCACTCTGATATGATTTGCCTTCGGGACTAGCTTTTGAGCATTATCTTGATTTACCGTCGAGGCAAGACACTTAGTGTCAATTTGGATCAAAATAATAACTCTGGAATTTGAATGGCATATTAGATCCTTTGGGCCCATGCTTGTGTTTGTTCTTATGTGAATTGTAAAATGATTAGAGGATATGTTTTAAGGTGAAATTGAGTACTATATTGTGAAACATCATGTAAAAGCATTTTGCATTGGCATTATTTTACAGTTTTATTATTATCAAAATTTATACTGCTAGGCTTTTAGCTTAGCACAATTGTAATTCATCGTGCAGGTGACAGGGGCAATCCGGTAGAGCCAGAGAGTTCTAATAGACCTGGTCGGGTCTAGGCTTGTATTTATTAAGGTTAAAGTATTTTTTTGGTACATCAAGATTAAAGCCATTTGCTAGCTTATACATATTTTACGTTATAGTATATTTTGATATTGTGCATATTATGTTTATATTTTTAAAGTATATATATTGTAAATTATAAAGACTCTTTGGACAAATTGTATAATGTGGGTTGTTTATATGTGTTTAGAAATATATATATATATATATTTTGAGAAAATGTGGAGAAATTGAGAAGTTGAGCTGGAAATGTATGACTTGTTTTATTAGGAGTGTATTTTATGCAGTTTAGGTAATTGTTAAAAATTTGAGATGGCCAAATTATAGACAAAACTTTAGCGAAATTGTTTCCAGAGATTTTCATATAAAATGCTTATTTTGAAACCTATAATTAAAAAGGAATATTTTATTATTATTTAAATATATATTTTTAAGTATTTGGGATCCTAAATTTGAAATATGAAAATTTTTATTTTTACCGGTTTATGATATTTTTATACCATATACACATATTTCATATATATTAGATTTATGTATTATATGTATATAGGGTGTAAGGGTATTATATTTATTTTAGTATCAGAACCTAGGTTTGAGTTTCTCGACCTAAGTGGATTTTTAGAGAGAGAAAATAAAAATTTTAAATATTATTTTTAATTATGATACATGCATTGGCACTGGTATTTTATCTGATTCCTGATGTAGTAAAGTTCATTTGATGTAACAGATGTAAGTTGAGGTAGTGTCTGGGTTGCATAGATCAAAGTGGCGCAGTGGAAGCGTCATTCTGGAGATTATAGATTAAGAATTTTTGAAACTTTTATTTGAAATTAAGATTCATAGCTGATTCAATTGAAGAATAAGTGAAATTAAGAAAAATAATTTAGGAAATGATTTAAGATATGAAATAAAAAGTTTGAGAAATGAGCATGATAGTTACAGAAAATTCTATATGTGTGCTGCAAAATGATATTGTTCGAATTTTGGATAAATCTAGGAATATTGGATAAGTTTAAAAATTTAATGAAAAATTTTTCTATATGTTAGAATCCAATGTATAAAATTTCATAATTTTTAAAGATGGACCACTAATTAATAAAAATAGAAGAACACATATTATTGGAGCAGTTTCAGCAATTTAGAATCTGTAGAAATTGAGAAATATATTTAAAAACTATGTCAAACCAACCTAGGAAAATATGAAAATTTACAAACAATATCATATGTATTTCTAGAACATATGGTTAAAATTTCATAAATTTTTATTAAGGTTTGTTATCTGTAAAAAATGGATAACCAGTGCTGCCAAAGGAATTATTAAAGAGACAGATTATATGGGTTTGGAAGACTTAATTTTTAAACATAGTAAATCAGCTTGGAAAAAATCTAAAATTTTAAATATAAGTCCATATATGTGTCAAGTGCACATAGTTAAAAGTTTACAAGCTTTTATAAAGAATTGATGAGGAATATAAAAATTGAAAAGTGAGATTGACATGAAACTGAAGAAGTCCTACAGTTTTGTGTAAGTGAATAATAAATTAATTTTATGAGACAAATGAATGAGAAAAATTATAAAAATTTATATAAAAATGGATAGAAGTATGAAGAAGGAATATGGAGTTTTTAATAATTTAGAACAAAGAGTTCATAATTAAAATCAAAGAGAGAAATGGTATATGATAGCGAATTATTTATTATGAAAAAATGATGCACGATTTAGGGTTTTAGGTATGGATGATTAAAATTGTTGGAATGCATGTAATTAGTGTTATTTATATTTGTATGTGATGATTCCATAGTTGAAAATTAAATATAAGCAAGTTTGGATGAAATTTTGATTTAGGGTTTAAGTATGTTAAATTAGGGTATCTAAATGGATGATGTTAATTAGTGTAATGAAATGAATTAGTATTGTTTAAATGTAAATGTTATAATTTTAAGATTGGAAATGTGACATGGATGAGATTTGGTGAGGTTCATGTTGTTGGTTGCATTATGTGAAATTTGAATTTTTGAAATGGGTTTCCATAATTGTGAAAGTGATGTGTTTTGATATTATATTAATAAATAGATAATGTTTATAAAGTTAGATGTTAAAAATGATATTAATAGAATGAAGTTTAAGTAAAGTGGTACGTTGAAAATTTAGAGTTGTAAGGAAATTTTGATGAGGATTGCTTAGATATTGATGTTTAATGTTTAATAAGCATGTGAGTAGTTTTGAATGAGTAATATTGTTTAGAAAAGTATCATGTAATGTGTAATGTGGTTTAGAGTATAGAAACTGGATATGAAATAAAGAGAAATAATTAAGAAAATGAATATGAATTTCATTAGGTAATTTGATTGGTAGTGATGAAAATGAATATAAAGAGTATGGTAAATGTATAGAAAATGTAAGAGAGAAGTCACATTGGAAATGTGACTAAGATTTATGTAAAGTGAGATAAAAAATGAAAAAAAAATGAAATGAATGAAGATAATTTATTTAATATATATATATATATATAAGATGGGAAATTTGGGAAATGACCTAAATAATGTTATAAGAATGAGAAATGATAATATTCTATGTAATGTGATAAATGTTAAATTTATATAGATTGTGTAAATGAGGAATTGAATATAATTGTGTGATTGTGTGTATACATGTATATGATATGTGTGGTGAGTTGTCCAATATGGACACCATTTTGATATGTTAGAAAATGTGGAAAGTAAGTCACATTGTGAATGTGACTTATGGATGTGTATGTGGATGATTTAAAAATATGAAAAATGTTTAAAATGTGAAATAATATGAATTTGTGAGATGAAGGTGATCATGATAAGGTTGATCACCTAGAAATTGTGATAATGTGATATAATGTGAAAGTGATCAAGTATTGAGTTGATCACTTAAAGATGTAAAAAGGTGTTATTAAAGTATTATTGTATATTTGTAACCCTATATAATTACTTATTTGATTTAAGAAAGAGAAATTGGCAAAAATTTGTTGAATAATTGTGTAGGCTAATAAAAACAAGTGGATAAGGGTAAATTGTTTTAAATCAAAGTTGATATGCGTTAACTCTTTATGTAGTAAGAGCTTATAGAGCAAATATGTGATTTTGAAATGCCACGAGTATGTGACCACTGAGACATGGGCGTAGTATCGAGATAAGAACTGTTTGAGAAAGAGTTGTAGTAAAGGCAGTGTTTATTTATAACCCACAAGCGTGGGCTTAAGATGATACAATTGTGACATACATTTGGTGAGATTGATAGTTTTGCTTCATGAGATACAAGCAAGATTTGTGGTTGTTATAGTTGGACTCATAACCTTATGTTAGAAATTTATTTATGACCATAGATAGTGTAGAAACAGAAGAGAATTATGAAAATATGATGAGCTATAAATGATGTGTAAGGAAAGTGATGTTGTAAATATGGTAACTATAAGAAATGTGAGAAAATGATAAATGAGAGGAATTATGAAATGTGAGTAATATTTATATTGAGTGTGTTTGAAAATGGTATAAAATGAATAAGTTGATGAAAATGACATTTAAAGTGAATGAGCCTAAGGGAAATGAATATTATTTGTAATGATGAATTCAAAGAAAATTAAGATTTGAGAATAAGTTTGACCTAATAGAGCTAGGTCGTGAATTGAAACGGGGTGATAAATTTAAAATAGGATAAAGATTGGTCAGAATAGAATAAGGTTGTGATGGTCATATTATGATAGTTAGATCAATTGATCTGGAATGTAATAAGTTTACAAGTAATTATTGAAGTTCAATATATATAGTTGTATTAAGAGTATGAGAGATATATGACAATGTGCATAATGCAGTGTTCTGATATGTATATGCATATGAAAGGAGCTAAGTTATATTAGATGTAAATGATTATAAGAGACAAATGTTAATTATAGTATAATTAGAATGAATGTATATATATGTTGGGTTGATGAATAATCTGTGGGAATGAATCTTAATAATAAGGAAATAAGATGTTGTTGTTGTTGTATAATGGTGATATTGAATTAATATGTGGTAATTGTATAAAGAGTAAGATCAAAGTGGAGATGTACAAATTATTATGCTAAGATTTATTAATTGGAATTGGAAGTTGTTATCATTTGTGGTTTTTACAAATAACTATTCATAAATATAAGTAAGGTGGCAATTAAACAGAGATACAATTCTAGAAATGATTGTGATGATGAAATAGTCAGTGTTAAGATATATGTTATTAATATTTGAATTTAAGGTTATGAGAGTATATTTTTAAGATAATAAAGTGATCAAATATCTTGAATATAATAGATGTGTGTTGCATATATACTAAAGAGATGAATTAATTTTCTCTAATGACAATTCGGTTAAAGATATGATAATCTATAAAAAAAAGTATAATGATAAGTTATGAAATTGTTGGATTAAATAGAAAGTATAATGATAAGTTATAAAATTGTTGGATTAAATAGAAAGTATAATGATAAGTTATAAAATTGTTGGATTAAATAAAAAGTATAATGATAAGTTATGAAATTGTGAAAAGGTAATTGAGAATGATCCTAAGGGGGAGAGTGGAAATTATGTAATTTGATGAAATAATGATTTAATGAGATGATTAATTTCATAAGAGATTTTAAGATTATATTTTGATTTGAATGGTTTATTATAGTACTAGATAATTTCGAGGACGAAATTTTATTTAGGGGAAAAGAATTGTAATATCCAAATTTTTTTAAAAAAAATTAAATTAAATAAATTAAAATTAAATTAGATAAATTAAATAAATTATTTAAATAGAAAATGAAAGGATTTTAAGTGAGAAAATGAAATGTATAAGTGAAATATATATATATGAAATATACATAAAATATAAAAAAGTTAACTAAAAGTCAACACTTTTAAAAAAAGTCAAAAGTCAAGTGGCATATTTGTAAACATACTTTGAAAAATTAAAATAATTTAAATAATTTAAAAATAAATTATTTTTTATTGGAAGAGGTAATTTATATTTTTTAAAATAAATAAATAAATAATTAAAATAATTGTAAAATAGATAGTGAAAGATGATGGAGAAATTTAAATATTTATTAAATATTAAAATAAAATAGTTTTTTTAGTGGAAGATGATAATTAGCATTTTAAAAATAATTAAAATAATAAAATATTATATATATGTGTGGTTGGAATTTGAAAGAATAAAAAAAAAGTCAAATTTGTTAAAGAAAACCCATCTTTTCTTTTCTTTTTCTTCCTTGCCCGAAAATCTCCATTGCTATATGGGAATGACTTTTTCTCCATCCAATTACTAACTTTGGCAAGAATTTTCAAGAATTAATTGAAGTTTTGATGGATTTTCAATAAGTTAGTAAGTTTTCTTTTTTAAGTTTTAATTTTCCATGAAAACTATGAATATATTTGATTTGGGATTTTGATGTAGTATATTATAATTATTGAAATTGATGTGCATGAAGTTATTTTGATTAGTTATTAATAATTTTTAAGTTGGATTGAAGAAATGATAAGATGAAGTTGAGTTAGAGAGAGAATTTAGGGTATGAAACATATGGACTTTTGAAATTATGAGTTTTAATTGTGTAATTTATTTCCAAATATGTTGTTTTGATGTATAAATAAGGATTTTAAAGTCAAATGATGGATTTGGTTAAGTTTGGATAGAGATTAGATGAGGTAGTGTTGATTTAGGGTGTTGAAAAAGAAATTTTTAAAGAATGGTTAATTGTTTAATTTTAATATTTAAAGCATGTTGTTTAATGATATAAGTGGTGAATTTAAGCTTGGACTAGTAGTTGGAATGAGATGGAATGAACAATCTTTAATGGAAAAGTGTAGACTCTTAATTTTTGACCAAGTCCAATCCAAAGATTTTAAAACAGTCTGAAATAATTTTCATGGTATTTATTATTTATTTTAATAATTATTTCAATAATATAATATAATAATTATTTTATTTATTTTTATTTATTATTTATTTTTAATAATAATATTTTTTTTTAATATAAAATAAAATAAAAATAATAAAAAATCAGACGGATTGACGCGCGATAAGCAACAATTGGTTGCTGGCAGCCAATTCGCCGCAGTTTGGGCCTGCGGCGAATTGCTACCTCGCAGCAATTCTCTCCAGCGCAATTTTGCCCAGCAGCAGCACGCCCATTTCGCCCAATCATGCCCTGCAGCAACGATGCCCAGCACGCAGTCTCGCACGCCAGCAGCACCCAGCACACCAATCTCGCTCTGGCCCGCGAGCAATTTTTTCCACGAAACCTTGTTTCTCTCAGTTTTAATCATATTTCCAAAATAGTTTTATTTCCTTAACCAATTTGTATTAGATTTTTATTTCTCTTATAAATATCACATTAAAACAAAGGAAAAAAAGAAAAATTATTCGGGACTCGGATTTTTCTTCAGACTTTTTAGCAATTAATTCAGAGAAGGACTTTTTTTTCGGACTTGGAACTTTGGAATTTTATTGGGACAAAAACACAAAAAGAGAGGCAGAGACTTTTATTGTCTTCGGACTTTTTAGCAATTAATTGAGATCTTTGGACTTTGGAACTTTGATTGGCTGCTAGAGCTTTGGAGAATTCAGTATCCATCAAACAAACCTTAGAAAGCTTGATAAACAAAAAAGAAATAGTAAGTTTAGACAAGGAAGATCAACAACACAAAAAACCCTACAAAGGCATTGGACAAGCTCACCCAGAGTTCTCATTCAAACAATTTTGGTGGAGCCAACAAACGACGGTATGCTTTAAATTAAATAAATACTAATATGGGATGAATTCATTATTCATTTAATTAAAGTCACAATAGGTTAATTCTTTTAAAATCAATTCATATATTATTTTACATGAAGTGCATATTTTTTTATTGTTTTTCTCAATCATATAAACTAGAACCAGTAAATATATTGGCTCTTGGCTTAGGGTATTTATTTATTTTCTATTGCATGGTTATTTAATCAATATGCTATACAAATTTGCTTAAGGATTTTCCATATAAAACTTAATAGTAACTTCATTAAGCTCTTAAAAATATTATCATAGTGACCTAATTCATTCAAAACCTTAAACTCCTACATTATTTTTTATAAATACCAAACCTTAATTTATTTCTCCCCAAAACCCTAAATGTTATTTAAGAAACCCTAAATTGAGATATAAACCTAAAATTGTATCTTTATTGCTTTATTCAATTTAGAAGCATGTTTATTATATATTTTGATTAATGGTTTATTTATATGTTTGATTTATATCTTTGATAAATAATTTATTTATGATGAATGGTTGGTCATTTTTATTAATTTACTTTGGTTTTAAAATATTGTAAGAGGTATGTTTCCATGTTTTGGGTACCTCATGTTGTTAGCATCATGTAAATTAAGTTATTTTAAGTTTTGGATCAATGTAAAGAATATGTTTTCACCAATTGGTGGGTATCCTATTTTATTTATTTTCTTTTGGACATTGGACGATGTAAGGACATGTTTCCATCCTCGGGTAGGTGTCCATTTATTTATTTTATTTGAACATTGTTATGATTTTTAATAAAGTATTCGTTTATTCTTATGATTGCATATAGTATGGATAATATTATATTAATTAAAAATTTTATAATATTAAGAGCTGAAAAGGAGGCCGGTTCCAATGAACCGGGCGTTGTGGGGGTGCTGGGCCATTTCTCACCTTTCCCATACGTACACAACTTTCCAAACCCATTAGGGGGTTGGGGATTCCTTAGAAATCGAGTCATCCACCCCTTTCTTTTTCTCGGCCCGTCCGGGTGGCGTCTCCATTTTCTCTGAGAGCCTAACAGTACTGAAGTCGCAAGAACCATTCCACATGGGAGAGGAGGCGAAAATTTTCGCTCACAGTGGCGATAATGCCATTTTAGGGTTTTATTTAAAAAGCATGTGTTTATTTAATGTAATTGGTTTAAACATGTTAAAATATGTTTATAATGATATAAATAAACTTAAAATACAAATTTAAATAGGTTAGCATGGTTTTTCTAAGTTAAAGTGAGGTTAGGCATATTTTGGAATATTTGTAGAAGTGATATTTAATCAAGGTTTAATGCTTTTAATGCTTTAAAATGTGATATTAAATGATTGTATTTGATCATATTTGGTATAGACATTAAGGAGAGGTGACTTGCCCAACCTTAGTGTTGAAGGGCAACTTGGAAGTGATGGTTTGTGGGATATTTTTGAGCTTGCTTTGGAGTGCTTATTAAGGTAAGTACAAACTTTTGAGGAATGAGATATGTTTGCATTAATTTTGGCTTAACACATTTTGGATGAAAAATATATTAAGCTATTTAGTGCATTAAATATTCATGAATAATGTGCTATGATATGTGATTTTTTATGTATGCATTAAATGCATTGTGAAAAGCCATTATTAATGGCTAAATTGCATAAAATGTGATTTATATGAATTATGTGAAAATAACTCAAAATATTTGGGTGATGTGTTTTTTATGAGAAATGTGTATACATTGTGTTGAAATGATGAAATATGATGAACTAAAGTGAATTGACATTGGTATGAATGAGATAAATGAGAAAATGAGGCAATGTGCCTACTTGTTAATGAGAAAAGAGGCAAAGAGCCTAGTTGATTATGGAAAAATGAGAAAGAAATTGATGATGGAAAATATGAAATAATTATGTGCTTAGTTTGTTATTCAATTTTCAGAGTTCTATGTTTAGCGGCATGCCTATGAGGTTATCCTCGCTATTTGCCTTCGAGGCTAACTTTGAGCATTACTTTGATTTGTCTCCGGGGCTAGACGCTTAGCGTCACTCTGATATAATTTACCTTCGGGGCTAGCTTTTAAGCATTACTTTGATTTACTTTCGAGGCTAGACACTTGGTGTCAATTTGGACTAAAACAGTAACTCTGGGATTTGAATGGCATATTAGATCCTTTGGGCCCATGCTTGTATTTGTTCTTATGTGAATTGTAAAATGATTAAAGGATATGTTTTAAAGTGAAATTGAGTAATACATTGTGAAACATCATGTAAAAGCATTTTGCATTGGCATTGTTTTGCAGTTTTATTATTATCAAAGTTTGTACCGCTAGGCTTTTAGCTTAGTGTGGTTGTAATTCATCGCGTAGGTGACAGGGGTGATTTGGTAGAGCCGGAGAGTTCTTCTAGACCTGGTCGGGTCTAGGCTTGTGTTTACTGAGGTTGAAGGGTTTTGGGGTACATCAATATTAGAGCCATTTGCCAGCATGTATATATTTTATATTATAGTACATTTTGATATTGTGTATATTATGTTTATGTTTTTAAAGTATATATATTGTAAATTATAAAGACTTTTTGGACAAATTGTATATTGTGGGTTATTTATATGTGTTTTGAAATATATATATATATATGTATATATATATGTTTTGAGAAAATGTGGAGAAATTGAGGAGTTGAGGTAGTAATGTATGACTTGTTTTATTAGGAGTGTATTTTATGCAGGTTGGGTAATTGTTGAAAATTTAGAATGTCCAAATTACAGACAAAACTTTGGCGAAATGTTTTCCAGAGATTTTCATATAAAATGCTTATTTTGAAACTTATAATTAAAAAGGAATATTTTATTACTATTTAAATATACATTTTTAAGTATTTGGGATCCTAAATTTGAAATGTGAAAATTTTTATTTTTACCGGGTTATGACTTTTTTATATCTTATAAGCATATTTCACATATACCGGATATATGTATTATACATATATAGGGTATAAGGGTGTTAAAAGACTAGGATTAGTTGAATCCAAATTGGATTAGGATTTCTAATCACATTCTAATTACTAACATGATTGGAAACTTATTGGATCACACACTAAAAGGAATATAGAAGAATGTCAAATGGGCTTATGGATATGATCCATAATTAAGAGAGAAATTAATTAAGTATGGATATTGGATCTTAAACTAGTTAGTTTAATTAAAAACACAATAGATTAATTAATTAAGCTTGGACGAATATCTAGGTAAAATATAATGCATTTTTAGACATTATTGTTCCTTTAGGACAAGGGACAAAATGATTTTTCATGTAGGATAATTCAATCCCTTTATGAAAAGGATTACTAATCCTATCTAATTAATAATAGTATAATCCTTATATGATATGGAATATAATTATTAATTAAATAAATAAATAATAGTATCCTACTCCCAATAAGATAGAGTTTAATAGAGCACCATACAAGGTACATTAGGAAATCAAAAATCATAATTAACCTACACTTAATATTCAGCCACCTTGCTTCTCTCTCTACAAAAGTCTGCTTGCCTAGCACATAGGTAATTTAGCCTAAACAGCCATTATTCGCTTGTAATTTTTCTTTTTTACTCATTATGTGGACTATCAATAAAAATAATTCTATTTTTGATTGTTGTAGTTTGCTACACCCCCAACAAAGATGCAATAGAATTTTTCTCTCCTCAATAAGAAACTCCATAATTAAGGTAATATGATTTCTACCTCAAGTTAGATTTTATACAAAATTAAATTATATAGGTAGATTCATGCTTGGATTTTTATTTATTTTCAGTGCGCACATATGATATTATCATGAGAAAACCCAACACAACATGGAACATTTTGACAAGGTACAAAACCTAATAATGCACATTGAGATGATCCTTCTTTAGTTTCAAAGATTGCTACAAATCCACACTAATTTTACACCTGGGAAACAGACCCATCAACAAAACAAATCCAACCATCAGATGGAGCACCACCAAATAAAAAATTTGACCTTAGAGATGGAGAGGAATTGTTGGCCAAAGATGCTAAGGAAGGAGACTAATTTATGTGGTGCCACTCAGATGAAAAAAAAAGAGTAGAATGAACAACCATAAAGGGAGGAAGTGAAGAAACTTGCTAAATAAACTAGTTCCTAAAGGACCATATTTTCTAAGCAATAACACAAAGCTCTACAAATTTCTCCCTAGGAAGACTCCAATACTTTTGCACCCAAAAATATGACAAGTTAGATATAGAAATAAGACCCCTTACACCCCAAATTGCCTACACGTCTCTTGTATGTCTACAATGTAAGAGGACATGAGGAAGATCTTCTAAAGCACCATAGAAGGGACAAAAAGTATCAATAGCCACTGCTTTACTTTGAAGCTTCAATTTTGTAGGCAAAATGTTTCGAATGGCGCTCCATAAAAGATCTTTGATCTTAGGTGGTACACAAACTTTCCAAATTGAACCCCAAAGCTCACCCTCTACCCAGGAATTGTTTCCATGTAGCATATCTCTATGTACATAATAGCAAGATTTGATTGAAAATTGCCCCAATTATCAAAATGCTAAACATATTTATCTTATCTATCATATATACTAAGAAGACTATCCATAATTGATCTAACATCATTCAGAGTAAAAAGATATTTGTGCAAAGTATAATTCCACCTCTTTCCAATTTCATCAATGAGATCCCATACCTTCAAACATGGGTCAATAACAACACCATCCCCTAGAAATTATCATCCTGATGTAGCTATGGATCAAATACAACATAGATCAAATGACCATTACTAACATTCCATCTCACCGTTTTTAATAAAGCTTCCTTAGAAACAAAATGCTCCTCTAGTATAGCTCATATTTGAACCTAATCCAACATTTAAAAAACTCCTTCCTAGAAAATATTTGGCTCTATAGATGCAAAAAAGGAAGTGTGTTGCGCTCAGAGATCAATCTCCACCCTTTTTTACCAACCATGGAAATATTAAAGCATGGAAAATCCCAGAAACCCTTACCACCAAGAGATGTACTTCCACGCATACATTCCCATAATAACCAATGAATACTACGTTTCCCATTGGAACACATACCCCACCAAAATGAATTCATCATACATTGTAATTCTTTACATAAAGATACAATAAGTAAGAAAATACCCATACAATAAGAAGGAAGGGCCTGAGTGACAGATTTAAGTAAAATATCCTTCCCAGCTCTTGAATAAAAGCTTATTGCTCCAACTATTGAGTTTAAACCATAGTCTATCTTTCATATAGCCAAAAACACTCTTCTTAATTCTTCCTATCAAAGAAGGAAATCCCAAATATTTTCCCTTACCAAAGTGAGTCGATACACTAAGCAAAGTAGAGATATCATTTCAGGTATATTCATGAACATTTGAACTAAATAAAATACCCAATTTCTGAAAGTTAATATTTTAACCCAAAGCCATAGAATATTCATTTAAGATATCACACATCCTAATAGCTTCTCCTTCATTTGCTCGAAAGAAAAATAGAGAGTCATTCGCAAATAACAAACAGACAACCCTTTAGCACATAGAATAATACAAGTAAGGTGATAACGGATCCCCTTGTCGCAACCCACGACCAGGTAAAATATTACCAACATCTTTCCCGTTAAGCAAAATAGAATAATGGACATTAGCCATGCAAAGCAACATCCACTTAATCCATTTATCGTCAAAACCCAATGAAATCAACATATCACTCAAAAAATCCCAACTAACACTGTCATAAGCCTCATTTATGTCCTCATTAGGAGAAACATAACCATTGTCACCTCTAGTCATTCTTTTCATACCATGCAATAAATCAAAATCCACTAAAACATTGTCAGAAATTAGATGAACCTTAACAAAAGTTGACTGGCCATAAGAAATAATATGAGGTAAGAGTCTCTTAACCTTCGAAATTATTTTATACAATACACTGCATAAGGATGTGGGACGAAAATCTCTAACATTTTTCAGGATGACTATGTAATATCCCAAAATTTTAAAAATATTAATTTTTGAAAACTAATTAAATGGTTTAAAGTATATATATATTTGATTAAGTGAAAAAGGAAATGAGTATATGTTATATATATGAAGATATACATATCATATACAAGTCAACATCTTTATTATGGGTTAAATGATATTTTAATTATTAAGATATTAATTATATGGATAGTGGAAGATGATATTTGATTTTAACTATATTATAATAATATATATACTTGGTGGAGATTAAAAGAGGAAATTGGTGTGATTTAAAAGAGATTTGTTGGAAGGAGTGGATCATTTCTTCTTCTTCTTCTTTCTCCATTGAAGGCTGATTTTTCCACCATCAAAGGAAAGAGAAATTTGCTTCTTGATAACTCAAGTAATTGAAGGATTTCAAGTGTTCAAGTTGGAGTTTTAAGGATTTTCTTCATATTTGGTAAGTTTCTAACTTGTTTCCTTGAATTTCCATGAAAGTTTATATGTGTGAATTGGATGTTTGATGTAATATGTGCTAATGGTTGATTTTGGTATGTTTGAAGTTCTTTTGTCTAGTTAACTATGAAGTTTGGGGTTGGATTGAAGAAAAGGGTTAATTTTGGTGAAAAGAATGAGAGTTTTGGATTGTGTGACTTTTGAGTTGAAAAGTCATGGTTGTGATTGTGTTTTTTTACTTTTAATTAAGTTGTTTTGATGTTTATACAAGTATTATGTGGTATAATGATGGATTTGGTTGAGTTTGTATGGAGTTGAAAAGGGTAATGAAAGATAATAGTTGGATGTGGCAATTATGTGTGGATATCAGGTTTTTGGCCTGACACGCCCGGTGACACGGCCATACCTTTGGGCGTGTCGATGGTTCTATTTTCAGTGTTAGTGATACGAGCAATGACACGCCCATGTCACTGAGCTTGTCACAGCTTCTGTGTTGTTGTAGTATTTACAAGTGCAGTGACACACCCATATCACTGAGCGTGTCATAGCTACTATGTTGTTGTAGTATTTATACGTGCAGTGACACGCCCATGTCACTGAGCGTGTCATAGCTATTGTGTTGTTATAGTATTTACACGTGTAGTGACATGCCCATGTCACTGAGCGTGCCACAGCTTATGTGTTGTTGTAGTATTTACACGTGCAGTGACACGCCCATGTCACTGAACATGTCATAGCTACTATGTTGTGGTAGTATTTACACTGGCAGTGACACGCCCATGTCACTGAGCGTGTCATAGCTACTGTGTTATCGTAGTATTTACACGTGCAGTGACACGCCTATTTCACTGAGTGTGTCAAAGTTTTTATGTTATGGGTTTAGGGCACGGTCATTGACACACCCGTGTTGTTGAGCGTGTCATGTGTAGAGTTTGCCCTAGATAATTCTTTTCCTTATTTTCCTTGTGTTGAGAGGTTTTGTTTATACCTATAAGTGTATCACTTAGTGATTTTTATAATCACATTTGGTTTAGGCTTCGAAGAGACTTGAGTTACCCAATCATAGTGTTGAGGGATATCTTGGAAGAGGAGGTTGAAAGTGGTGTTTGTTGCTTTTAGAGGTAAGTACAAACTTTGAATAATTACGTATATTTATATGACATTGGGACTTAACACATTTGGTTGGAAAATGTGTTAAGTTACTACATGGTTGGTGCATAAATAATATGCTATGATTTGTATAATGTCACAAATGCATTATGTATAATGTGAGCTATGTGCAAAATATGATAATGATCCAAAATGTATGGTTAATGTAATTTGTTATGTGTACATTAAATATGGTATGTAAAGCCATTGGAAATGAGATATTTGAGGCATTGTGCTTAGTTTGATCATGAGAAAATGAGAAAGGATTTGATAATAGAATTATAAAAGAATTGTGTGCCTAGTATGTTATTTAATTTTCAGAGTTTTGTGTTTGGCGGCATACCTAAGACGTAACAGTCCCTTGAAGCCTAGTTGGGTGCTACATGATGTAGCAGACCCTTGAAGCTGGGTTGGGCCTGGTCCTTGAAGCCTAGTTGAGATGTTACATATGAGGTAATCCTCATTGTGATTATGATTCGCCTACGGGCTAGACAAATGTTGTTATCTTGGACCAAAGCAGTAACTCTAGAATTTGAATGGCATATTAGATCCTTTTGGGCCCATGTTTGTATATTTTTTAATGTGAATTATGAATTGTGAAATAATTGAGTAATATAATGAGATATAATGTTATGAGATAAGATATCCTTATGTGTTGTGTATTAGCATTGCAATTGAATAATATTGTTATCAAAGTTTGTACCACTAAGCTTTTGGCTTAGCGTGATTGTGATTCATCGCGCAAGTGACAGGGTATATCCGGTTGAGCCGGATAGTTCGCCTAGACCGAGTCGAGTCTAGGCTTGAGATCTTGAGTGCAAAGTTGATTGTTGAATATCAAGATCAGAGATGAACTGCCAACATGTATATATTTTATATTTTGGTACATATTGATTTTGATGTATATAAATATGTATATTCCGCAAACTATCAAAAATATTTTGGTTGAACCTTAGTAATAAAATTATATATATATATATATGTGTGTGTGTGTGTGTGTGTGTGTGTGTTTTAGCAAGTCATATCTTAACTATTATTTATATGATATTGGTTGAATGTTTTAAGATTATACAGATTTTATAAGTGAAGGTTTATTTTGTTAAA
Source organism: Garcia nutans (assembly GCA_947685225.1). Lineage (NCBI taxonomy): Eukaryota > Viridiplantae > Streptophyta > Magnoliopsida > Malpighiales > Euphorbiaceae > Garcia > Garcia nutans. The sequence goes on from CANTUV010000021.1 coordinate 22,807,583, forward strand.
ATGGTTGTGACATTCGTGTATTCTTTATATGTATATTACATATGTTGGATATATGTAGTGTACGTATATTGGGAATAGGGGTGTTACAGACTAACTTTAGGAATATGAGTTGAAAGAGGTACTTTTCCTTCGATCCAAAACCTTGAAAGAGGTACTTTTCCTTTGACCCTTACTCATACTCTTATTGTTTTAGTCATCCTGAAGCTATTGGAGATTTTCAAGCCAATCAATACAACCCTAAACTATATCATTGCCAATAAGATGCCAACATTTTTTTTATAGCAACTTGAATTTAATCCATCTGGATTTGGAGCTTTGTCCGGATGCATCTAAAATGTTACTTCATGAAACTCTTCATGAAATACTACTAAAGTTATTGACGATATAATATATTTAATTTAGAGTAATTCATTATTTTACAAGTATAAATTAATATAATTGATAACATAATATGTTTAATTTTGAGTAATTGACAAATTAAATGGTAATAAATAATTTTTTAATTTGTTTTGATTTTTTTAATTATATATTATAATTAAATAATTTGATTTTTTACAAATAAATATTATATAATTTCCAATTTGTTTGAAAATAACATATAAAACTGCCTTCACCAGAATATATCACATATCCCTCATTGTACTACTGATCAGCGGTTAGAAATTTTGGTTTGTGAATTTGTAATTAATGAAATATATTATGTATATAAATTAATCATTATTGATCTTTCTCTGCTCTACCTCTATGAATCATTTTTTTTCATTTAAAATAATTTCTAAGAATTTTATGTATAAATAAATAGTTATCAAATTATTTTTAAAGAAAAGTTGGAAGAAAATTTTTAAATTTACATATTCATTTCCATGTTTTTAACAAAAGAAACAAAATGCATCCAAATGTTCTAATTCCATGCATGGGAGGCTATAATTAAAGTCTAATATTTAACTTGATAAATTTGTAAATGTAGCCTACACACATATCGAAAATTCCATGCTATAGATAATTAAGATAATAAATTAAAATAATTTTAAGAGTGAATGCAAATATTTAATTTTTATTAATACTAAATTTTTAATTTAATTGCTAAATTTGCTAAATTTTTTAAAAATGTTTTCAGTATTTAATTTTTTTGTGCGTAAAAAAAATATTAGTATTATATTAATTTTGAAGATAGTGTAATAGAAAGCTAAAATATATTGAGAAATAGAAGAGTCTATATCGAAAATAATAAATAATTAATTACTGTAGTTTAAGAGGGAAAATCAACATCAAGAGCGTTGGCATAATTTATTTTTTTTAATAAATTATTTCTGTCCATCTGGCTTTTTCTAATTTTATATATAACTTTTTGTCAACTCACACAAATTAATTTTATGAATTAATAAAATTTAAATTATGTATACATTCAAATTTAAATATCTAATATAACATTTTAATATATATTGGCGTCAAATAGGCATATATAAATAACTGTAATATATCTAATTTGAAATTTTAAACTTATTGAACCTATTGTTCGTGAATATTTAGTTTAAAAATTTCATGGATTAATATTATTTCTTAATTATTTATATAACTTCTAATTTTATTTTCAAACGCTGATAATAAAAAAAATATAAATTTGTAGGATTTTAGTTATAATTTTAACTTGTCAGTAGTTATTTTTTATTTATCAAAACACTTTAAATTAAGTGGATTAATAGTTTGAGTCGAAGTACCAAAACCTAAACAGCTAATGTAAATGGATTACATGCATAAAAAAGTTTAATAAAAAAAAAGAGTAAATTGTTAATTAAGTGGTAATCATCCAAATAATAATTATGAATAATAATTAATTTGATCAAATGTCTACTTTACCATCCACATAAGAACATGCCTAATATGCATCACAGCCTATAAGAAAGAAAGACATTGCGGCATTCTGATAATAAAATAAAATAAAATAAAAAAAAGGAAATTTAGGCGTGCAAAAAGAAGACTGACAAAAAGGGCAAAGAAAGGGACAAAAGAGGGTTTTGGGTTTTTGAAAGTGAATGTGTGATAGTAAGGGACTGACTGGACTGGACTGGACTGGACTTAATTGGATTGGTTGGGTTTGTTTGCTTTCTCTTCCTATTATTGTTACACATATTTCAAGGAGACAAAGTGCAACCCGTAGAGTGTGGGACTGTCGGGGACGGGATCTTTTTCTGTCCCTGCCGTCTAGCGTGATTCATTTTTCCCAAATCCTATTCTCTTTTTTTTTTCCTTATTCTCTTACAACATTTGTGTGTTTTTTTTCTGCAATAATCCCTTTCTCCTCAACCAATCATTTTTTTTCCCGCTTCCCCACTACTACTACCGTTCCCTTTTATATACATCATTTTTGCCTTTACACAATTTTTCTAAATTAATTTAGAGTTGGAAGTTGAGTTTTCATAATTTTGAAAATGACACTAAATTAAACATTAAATAATTATGAAATTTATCATATTTTAAATATTATATTAATTAATTTCTGCATTTTCAGTATTTATTTTTTATATTATATATTTTTAAAAATTAAACTATTTAATTTTTTTTATCAATATTGTTAAAAAATAATTTTAAATAATATAAATAATATTTTTTTTTATTTTATAAACAATTCATACACATTACTTATTTTAATTTTATAGATATTACTAAAGATAATTTTAATAATATTTTTTATTATTTTATAAAAAATTTTTATATAAAATAAAATAAATTAACAAGTAACAAATATAAACATATATAAAAAAAAGGGTAAAAAGTTATTTTATAATGTCAAAATTGTTGGGTAATGATTTTGGAATAGAAATATTAATAGAAGAACTAAATAATTTAATTTTTAAAAGTACAAAAAATATTAAAAATAAATATTAAAAATACAAAAACTAGCTAGTATAATTTATAAAATACCTAAATTTTCATAATTATTTAGCCCAAATTAAAATGACATTACTGACTTAATTAAGTTTTCATTGATAATCTTGAAAACAATCTAATTTTTAAATTCATTAATGGATTGTTTTATTGGTTGAATAAATTCATACCAACATCTTTGTTTTTTTAAAATAATGTTGATCATATATATTATACTTCTCGAATATCTTTTATTTTTATTATAAAATTTTTAAAAATTAAATCAATGATTTCGATTATTGATTGGATTTATTTCACAAATTGAATTAAATAAAAACTCATAATCCAGCATAGGCAGGTAGAGTTATGTCCTTAGGAATGAAAACTAAAATTATATTTCAAACAATAAAAAATTATTATTGTGTACTATTATCTTTTTAATATAAATTTTTAATATGTTTGGGTGATCATTTTATTGAATTTTTAAAAAAAGAAATATGATTAATGCTTATTTAAAAAGAAAATTGGCCTTTTGGGAATCAAATAAACATAGTGCTGGAAATGAATTAATCTCTCATGAGTTTATCGCTTATAGACTCGCTAACAAACTCTAATAATTTAACTATAGGCAAAAGTAAAAAAAAAATTGTGATAATGCGTATTTCTAAATAGAACTAGAAGTATGTCCAACTCCTTAATTCCCTCAATTTTTTATTATTTTCTTTATTATTTTTTCTTTATTATTATTTTTTTTTCAAATTTTGTTTTAAATTTTAAATTTTGATTTTTAATAAGTTTGCCTCATTTTTATAATAAAAAAATAATTTTATCAATACAATAATGTCACATTAATATAGAATTGGTGAAGTTAAGCACTAAATCTTCCATATACTAACAAAATAAATTATAAATCTTCATTAAAAAAAATTCAAAAATCCCTTTTTACAAATGCACAAGACTACATTATACTTTTTTCTAATTTCCCCTTAATTATATACATCTTTATAATTCTATGTGTAAATATACTTTTTTAAAATTATTTTTTAAATTATAAAATAGTAGTAATAATTTTCAATTGCATCATTATATATAATTGAAAATATTCTCTGAGTAAATATCACACGTTAGTTATCAAAATTTAAATATTATGAAAGGTTTTCAACAAACATAATTTGATTTACTAAGAAAATATAAATTTGATTAGATCATTTAGAACTTTGCAAAATATGATGAAATTCTATTTGACTTGGTTCATTTTTTTGTCCTAATAAAATATTACAAAAGTTTTTAAAATTAACATGTCGGCTAACTCTTAATTAGCCATTTCGACTAAGCAAATTCTATTTGATTTTCAAAAACATATTTATTACTTTTATTTATATTTTTATTCTGTATAAGCATTTAAATCGTCTAAGTTCTAAAGCTTTTTTTTCTCCAAAAAACTATCAAAATATAGTTTGATAGTTAAAAGTATGTGTTGTTTCGCTCCAAATTTTGAGTTTGAATATCTTAAATATTTTTTCTCTCCACGTATAATTAATAAAAAAAAAGAATGAGATAAGAATATCATTATATTGGTTTGTTGAATAATCCATTACCATTAAAACTATAGCTGTGAGTATGAAAAAAAAAACTCAATTTCATGTAATTTGAATCATATTGTTAGTGTATATGAGGCAAATATTCAGTCATGATGCTTAGGGTTTTTTATTTTTTTATTTTGTTATTTGCAGGGCGTCAGCTGATTTTAAATTTACAACACTATAATCATGGAAATATAAATCTCATTTTCAGAATAAGCAAAGAAATATTCAGAATAAACTTTTGTTAGAGATGGCCCATGTCACATCCCATGCTATGTATAAATCCATTAAAGAAATAGTTTTGGGGGCAATCATGAAAGATCTCCAATAAAGATGTATGAGAAAGTGTTATGATGGCCTCTTTTTTTTTATTATAATAAATGTTATAACGACCTTTTTTTTAAAAAATAAATATAAAGTCATATAACTTGTGTGGTGGGAATGAAATTTATGTAACATATTGAAAATTAAGTGATAAATTTCCAAGAAATTTGATTAACAAAATTGACGTTTAGGATCCAACCAATAAAAAATTTCTCATGTGATGGGAAATAAAATCTGTATTTCGCCTAAATTTCAAAGTAAACGGTTGGTGGGCATCTAATGTCCATCCATATTGCATTTAATTTTTTTTTTGTTGAAATATTTTCGGTTCTACAAGGTATAGAATAAATAAAATCTAACGAGTTTTAATTAGATTAATCTTAATACTCAATCAGCATATAATATATATATATATATAAATACTCTGCGTAATTAATTTTTGTCTACGTTCATAATAAAACAATGCTCTCTTTTATTTTAGATAACAACACTTGATTTCAGATACTGATAACTTTAAATTTGAAAGTGAAATTCCTATGGCTGATTTTAATAGGAACTCATGTTGATGAAAATTAACTTAAAATTCATTTATTATTAGAATTAGGTAAGAATAATGTCAAATATATTATGGCAAATTTAATTTGAATTTCAAAAAATATTTCCTCATCTATCATCTTCCTCTTATTATTACTATTATATTGATGTCGCTAAAAAAGCTATTAAGACTAATATTTTTTTTTTCACTTTCAAATTATTTGTTCTTAACAGTTTTTTCAATATGTAAAGCATGTTTATTCAGTTGCATAATTGGTAACATTAGCAATTTAGGCTGCGAGAGATTTCCAATAATTACTATTACATTAAATTTGGTTGAGAAATTAATAAGATATATTACGATTTTAATTGGTTGTTTTGAGACTGAAATTTTTTATTTTTCTGGGTTAATGGGTGTAGAAGATAAAAGGTACATTCACAAAATTACTAAAAAATAAATTTTATTCCAAACACTAAAAAATTATAAATATTTACTTTTTTACAAAAAAAATACAGTAAAATTTTAAAAATATCTTATTTTTCACTAAAATAAAGATTTTATTTTTTAAAAATATCAAATCTCCTGCTACAATCAATATTTTAATTCAATTTTTATCTTTTTTTAAACTTTATTATTAAATAAAAATATTCTAATAAAATAATAAAAATTAATATTTAAAATTATTTTTTCATCATATAAAATGTATTAGTTTTTATAAAGAATTTTTTTTTGTTTTGATTAAGAGCAACAAATAAACAATAAAAAAAATACATAAAAATATACATTAACAAAAATTATTAAATTTATTTTCAAATAAATTTTACGTATTATAAACTAAAAAATAAAGTTAAAAATATATTAATTTTATAAATATTTTGTGTATTTGATAGATGCTATATGTATGTTATATATTTATTATTTAAATTATATGTATTTTATATAAAAATTATGTAAATATTCTATGTATATTGCACGAATATTAATTGGATATTATAAAAATAAATATTAAAAATATTATACAGATACTTAGTAAATATTTAGTACATATTTAATAGATGTTTAATAGATATGGTAGATATTTATTTTATTGTGTGTATTTTATATATTATATATATTTATATGATCTTAAAAAATTATTTTTCAACAAAAAAAAATATAAATAAAACCAAATTATAAAATAAATAAATAAATAAAAATTAACGTGAAAGACATAAAATTGAAAAAAAAAAAAATACACGCGTGTTTTTATACAGTTGAAAAAGAATTTGGTCTGGCCAACTGATTTGAAAAACAAAAATGGAAAAGTGACATATAGTATAATTTCCTCGAGATAAAAACATATTTTTGTGATTAAGGATTAACATTCAGCCGAACCAAATAATAGAACTGAAAAAGCTTATTTTTTTTTATCGAATCAATTGATTTTAAAATTAAGTCAATTCAATTAATTAATTAAATTAAATCAATTGAATTAATTAATTTTATATTTTTAAAAATTTTTATTTTATAATAAAAAATTAAATTTAGAATAGAAAATTAATATAATTAAATAATTAAATAAAATTTATTAAAAACTAAAAAACTTTATTTTACAATAAAAAATATATTTATAATTAAAATTAATATAATTAAAAAATTAAAAAATAATAAATAGCTAAATAAAAATTAATTATTTTAAAAAAAATTACAATTAACGATTAACTGTTAATGGATTATTCATTCAATTAGTCAGTTATTCCATATGTTAATTAAAAAATGCCTACCCCTATATGTGATATTGAGGGACACGTGGACTCTCACCCAAATGAATTCGTAAGTTGTCTTTGGCCCAAAAGCAAATTGCTCAACTTAATGTATTTGGATGTACAAAAATAGTTGAGATTTTTTCAAGGGCATTTACAAAATCACCCATAATTTTTTTTTTTTATTTTGAAAATATTATAAAAATAAAAATATTTATATTTTTTTAAAAAAAGTTAAAATAAAATTTTAAAAATATCCCACTTCTCACTAAAATACTTTTTTTTTTCAAAAATATCTTTTCTCTCTCAACAAACAATTCCAATTTATATCTTTTTTTTCTTCAAACTTTATTATTAAATAAAATATATTACAGTACAATAATGAAATTAATATTTTAAATCAATTTTCAACTTATAAAATGAAATAATTTTTATTAAGAAAAAATTTTAATTTTGATTATAAATAACAAATAACACTTATAAAATTTTTTAAAAATATATACATAAAATATATTTTTATAAAAATATTTAATTTATTTTAAAATAAATTTTATATATTATCGACATAAAAAATAAAAATTAGAAAATATTAATTTTGTTATACAGATTTTGTGTATATATTTAATAGATGTTTTGTGTATGTTTGGTTGATATTTGGCAGATCTTAAAATTTTTTTATAAATATTTTGTATATGTTATATATATTTTGTGTATTTTTATATGTATACGTGGATGTTGTATATATATTGTGTGAATATAAAATTAAAAAAATAAAGTTAAAAAATTTAAAAATATTATATAGATATTTGATAGATATTTAATAGATATTTATAGATATTTGGTATATATTGTGTATATGTTATTATTTGTTATATGCATATTTTATATATTTTGTGTATATATTATATATATATATTTAATTTATTGAGAATATGACTTTAAAAAACTATTTATAAATAAACAAATATAAATAAATATAAAAATTAAAAAAATTAAAAATAAAATAAAAAAAATTAAAAATCGCCATTGAAAACTTTACAAATGAAAAAAAAAGTGAGCTATATTAAAATAAAAAAAAAATTTGGCCCATACTTTTGAAAAATGCAATTTTTATTGCCATAAACAGTTTAATTTTCCCTTTTTTTCAAACATATCTCAAAAATAACATTATTTTTTAAAAACTTCATTTTCCTTTTCCCTTTCAAAGGTGTTATTTTTTAATTTTCAATTTAAAAATATCTCTTTTTAAATATATAAATTTAATATATATATCTAATATGTTAAAAATATATCTCACTTTCAGAGATACACCTATGTCTAATATATATATTTAAAATATCAAAATTAAATCGAAATTATGATATAATTTCTTAAAAAAATAATAAAGGCATATATTATAGATTCTTAAAATATTTAAAAAACAAAAAATATTTAAATATTTATTTTTTAAATTGTTTTATGCCTCATTTTTTTCCTTAGGCCAAAAATCTATTTTTCTGTTTAAAATGCTTATTTTTAAATTTTAATTTTAAAATATTTATTTTCAATTTTTAATACTTGAAATATTTATATCTAGTATACCATAGATGTTTATATAATATAATTTTCAGTCAAATTTAGAAGAAATATACCTGAAAATTTTTAAAATTATCAGATGTTTTTAAAAAAAAATTTTAAAAAAAAATGCATGCCATATAAATTGTTTAATAAAAAAGTAGGTCCAATATATAAAGCTTTGACCTTTTCGTTCGTTGTATGATAATAAGTCAAAGGGTCTAAAATCACGCCTGAAAAAGGCCAGAATAATGGCCCATTGAATTGCTAGGTTCAGAGACAAAAGGCCTCCAGTGAAGGCCCATTTTTAAATTCATTAACAAAACAAACTAAGATATAATAAAAATCTAGAAGAATTCCAATTTTTTAAAGAAATGGAAAATCCTTTTCATACTATTTTGGCCAAACAAATTACCATATATTAAATAAAATTTATATATTTGCTTTATATGTGCATATATGATTATTTTAGTAATAATTTTATTACTATTATTTGATGGAGATCTTATTTATACTGCATAGAAAAAAAAATCCCTAGAATTTATTTCCCCTATAAGCTTACTCCCTTCGTAAGGGAACTTTATTCTAACAATCGTATGATGCACGGATGAGTGGATATCAACATGGATGTATTTTGGTGCTAATGTAATTTTGAGTGAATTTTTTCTATTAAATCCAAAATTATTTTACAACATTATAAAGCCTTTGGAATAAATACCTCTTTAATTTTAGAAATGATATTGCAGGCATTATCTCAAGTAATTTTTATATTGAAATCTTTGTAAAAGGATGTGTTTAATACCAAATCTTTTGAACCAAAATTATTTGGCATGTTTAGGCAGAATTAAAAGATAATTACAAGTTATTCTAATTTGCATAGTAAAAGATAATTATTAGTCACAAATTTTTAATTCTGTGTATCTATTAAAAATTTTATAATAAATATAGTTTTGAATAAAATATAAGGGAATTAATTAGTGTCTAATATTAGGTTTATGCGATTATTGTAGTGAAATTAGTATCTAAAAACTTAGTTCGCACAGTAGCAAATCAAGACAAATTGAACTGTGACATTTAGCATATGAAATTTGGTATATTCTTAATGAGAAAGAAATATTTACTATCTGAATATTTATATTGCATAGTAAAATATTTATAAGCTTTAAGAACTCATTCATAATTCAATTTTATTCGAAAATTTGAACTTTCATAAAATTTTCAACTTTTCTGCAATAAACTTCAATTTTTTTTTCTTTTTAATCTTCGATCAACATGTCTGGTTCTTTTCAAGGTCATTTAAATAGGGCTTTTGCCATCCTCCCTCCCTTCCAATGGGTTGAATTATAGCAGATGGGTTTATGAATTTTCAAGCATTTATCTCTTACAAAAATCAAAATCCCCTTGCTTAGGGCCGCTTCCTACTTTTGGGATCCCTGTGACCATATTTTTCGCTTTAGAGATCAGAAGTTATGTCCACTGATTGAAGAGTTTTACTGTAGTTATGGGGTTATCTTTTCTAAAGGTCACTCATTAGTTCTTCCCTTATTAGTGACACCTTTATTGGATGCAGTGTTCAATATCTTATCCCTTAAACAATGGTGTAACCAGAGATTATATTGAGTTGGATTAAAATTAGTATTATAAAAAAATAATTTACTTAAAATAAAATAATAGAAATCTATCTTAATTATTGATTATAATATATAAAAAAAATACTTTCAAATAGAAAAATATATTGTGATTTTTTTTTCAATTAAAGTAAAAAAATTATAACAAATATCTCATTTTACACTTCAAGATATCAATTATTGATAAAAGCCAATTATTTTTTTTTCTATTTCATTTTTAGAAGAGCTTTTCGTTTTTTTTTCTAATAACCAATTTGTTTGTTTAAATAATAGTCTAAATAGGAAATGAGACGTATATAAACTCAGGTAAAATTTATAAATTCATAATAAATTAATTATAAATTTATAGTAAATATATTATAAATATATTATAAACTAATAAAAATATGATATTTTAGCATAAATAATTTATAAATTCAAGTATTTAGTAAATAATTTATAAATATGATAAATTTAAATTTTTTTTAATTTTTTTTGTATTTTTATCAAAATTCTCATATATAACTCAATTTTGGGCTGTAAGTTATTTTTTAGCCGTAAATTATTGGTTAATTTTGAATTTATTTTTATTTGATAAATTTGAGATTTAAATTTTAAATTATTGACTAAAAGTTGGGCTATTTTTTTAATGGGTCAATTTAAATATTTTACTGGGGAAAAATATATATAAAAATATAGTAAGTATATATATATATATATATATATTATAAATTCAGTGGTGTGTTGACTACGCCCTGCCCTTACTAAACACCAACTCAGAGAAGTCATGGAACACAGTCGATTTCTAAATTTGGAGAAATTACTAGAGCTAAGAGACGCTCCCAATGTAAGCAAGTTAATCTCATAGCTTTTTGTATCCTTGGTCAACTTGCTTGTTTTTGTGAATGGGAGGGGAGAGTACTCCATCCTTGGGTTCCTAGGACAAATGAATGAAGGGAAGAACTTCCCCCCAATGATTTTCGTTGAAACCTTATTGAGCTTGGATGGATTAACAAGAATAGATTTCAAAAGCTAACCTTGAGTCCCATACTTTCCTTTTCTATCAACATTCTCATGGTTCCCATATTTCCTTGATTGAAGTCTCTTTGTAAGATATGGATGTAGGAAAAATTGATGTTACTGGCACCCCCTCTTGATCCTTACGCTTATAAACCTCAAGCGTTTCTACGACGACCTATCCTTCGCCATTTTAGGACCATAGGCCAATGGGTTGTTTTTGTTTTTGTTTTTTTACTAATAAGAGAGATGAGACCATTTAGTTTTCATGCCCATGGTGGAAGATAGAGAATATGACACTGTCTTTTATAAATAATGCAGTTCTGCATACTCCTCTAAGACATCAGTTTGTATACCCCTGCCCAACTCCAAGGCTGGTTGGGCTTCACTGGTGTCTATCGGCCCAAAATTAACTAACTGATAAGCGCATGGAGAAATATATAGGCCCCTAGATTCTTGAGTTGTTTGGAGGGTATCTGGCCTCTTAAGCCCATTCATTTGAAGTAGACCCTGATGAGGCTATGAAGAATATCAAGAGTACTGATGAATACAAGGAACGGGCACGCTCTTTGAAGGAAGAGCTGCAAGCTTGACGTAGGGCCCATGAATGATTTCTTTTCTCACCTCTTCTTTTGATTTTAATTTTCCTTTCATCTTGGCCTTTTGCTTTATACTTTGTTTTCTTTAATATTTTCATTTAATGTAATATGAAAGGATGACTAATAAAGAAATAATTTCATTTATTTGTTTTAGTGTTTGCCTTTCAAGTACTTAATACATGCTATGATCATACCATGCAACATTTCCAAACATTAATTTACATTAAATTCAACATGTAAATCTATATTAATTCAATCTTTACATGCAACATCTACTTAGTTGCTAAAAATTAATTTAAATTAAGTTAAATTAAATAATTTAAGGGAGAAATGTTGAGTTGGTATTGAGAAAAGGAAAGTGTATATGTTATATATATAAGAAATATACATAACATATAAATTTAAAAATAAGATAGAATAAGACAAAAAATATGAATAGTAAAGGAGGTAAATTAGTAAATATACTTTATAAAATTTAAAAATTAATAAAAAAATATTTTAGAATTGAAGATGAAAATTGATATTTTTAAAATAAAAAAATTAATTAATTAAAATAATATAAATATATACATGGCCTTAAATGAAGGAAAGAGACAAAATAAAAAATTTAAAAGAATTTCTTTCTTCTTCTTCTTCTTCATCTCTTGGACGATTTTCATGGGTGAGCAAGAGTGATTTTTGCTTCATTTAAACAACCAATTTTGCAAGGATTTTCAAGAACCAAGTGAAATTTGGTGGTTTTCCAACAAATTAGTAAGCTTCCTATCCTAATTTTTGAGTTTTCATGAAAAATATGAATATGTGAAGATTGAAAATTTGATGTAGTATGTTATAATTATTGAAATTGATATGTATGATGTTATTTTAGTGATAAAACAAAGATTCTATAGTTAAATGATGGATTTGATCAAGTTCAGATGGGATTTGGGAGAAGTAGTGATGATTTAGGGTTTTGAAAGGGTATTGTCAAAGAATTGGTGCTTATTTTATATAATTATTTTAAACATATTCTAATGTGATTGTAATAATAAAAATAAACTTAAAACACCAATAGGAATGGATTAGGATGAAATTCTAGAATTGAAGAAGCTTAGGGCACATTTTAGGGTTTTGGAAAAGTGATATTAAAGATTTGATGTTTATTTGATGTTTATTGTTTGAAATGTGTTATAAAATGGTTTTAATGATAGAAATAAACTTAAAATACAATTTGGAATTGAATAGAATAATGTTCTAACATTAAAGTAGGTTAGGGCTAAAATTTGAAGTGTTGAGGAAAATGTGCTAAATTGAGTTTTAGTAGTTAAATTATGTAGAATTGTGATTCTAATGCATTACATGTACCCACATTTTGGATAGGTGTTGAGTAAGAGGTGGTTACTCAAGTCTAGTAGTGAAGAACATCTTGGAAGTGAAGGGTTAGGAGTGATTTTAGCTTGAATTTGTGTGTTGGATTAAGGTATGTACATACTTTTGATAGTTTGAAAGTAATTGCATTTAATTTGGCTTAACACATTTTAAATGCAAAATGTGTTAAGCTACTTGGTCATTTGAATGTTCATATGCATTGTGATATTAAATGTGAAATGCTGTAAATGTTTATGTGCTTTATAAAAAGCCATTATTAATGGCTAAAATGAGTAGAAAGTGCTAGATATGAATTATGTGAGAATAGCCCAAAATTTTTGGGTAATATAATTGTAATACAAAGTGACATGCATTGTTGATAAAGTGATAAGATATGTTGAATTAAAGTGATTTTGCATAGTTATTGGCGCGTGCGAGCTACGCTATAGCAATACCGCAAGTGCACGGGTCGACCAAGTAATAAAGTAGTGAGTGAGTTATCGTTCCATGTTACGCTCAAATTAACTCTACCACAAAGCGTCACTCGCAAGTATACGAGATAGCTGTAGCAAAGGTGATCGCCCCAAGGTCGTTCTCTCAAGGAAGCTAAGGTGGTTAATTGCTTATCAGAACGTAATAACAAGAATTGAATAAATTTAAATTGCTAACAAATGAAGAAAGTTGATTGAAGTTTAAAGACAAATAAAATTAAACTAAGCTGGAAATTTGATTCACTTGATGAAAGAGTCTAGGGTTTGCACTTCTTTACTATGATATGTGTGAACGGTTATTCTTCTTAACTAATTATATTTCAAGGATCAAATCTCAAATAACTTAATCAATTGAATAAAGGGAATAAGCTCTCGCATTCAAACCTCCTCAACTAACCTTGTTATAATTAAAATAATCCTTTTAATAGGTTATATTTCTAATTTACCTAAGTCCCTAATTGAATTGTTCCAGTATTAGACTTCATCTCTCAATTCATCATCTAATACCTAAAACACATAATTGGTGGCCAATCAATTATATATTAATATTAATTCATTCAATCAAGGCTAAAGAAATCATTAGCTAAGAGAATAACCAATTCATACAATCATAGCAAATCCATACAAACCCTAGACTAGATTAAATTAGTTCATGTTGTTATCAAGCATACTTATCTCATTAATAATCAAAGAAATCAATTTAGACATGATAATGTTCATAAACACAATTTCAATGAAACTAAAGAGACAAAGTTTAAGAATAAAACCAAGTTACAAACTCCTTGAAGCTCTTGATGAATCTCTTGATCGAATCTTGCAAGAAGGATGAAACAATGGCATGAACAATCTAATCTAAACTAGTTTAATTCAAAGTAAAATCAAAATCCAAGAAAACAAATGTTTAAACCCTAAGATCTCTCTCAGATGGCTCAAAATCGTCAACTGTCCCTCACCCTCACTTCTTCTTTTCCTTTTATACGAATCGTCGCTTTTAAAATCCGTTGCGCGTTTGGTTCATGAGGGACACGGCCAGGTGATGAGGGACACGGCCGTGTGAGGGCTTGTTGGAGGGACACGGCCAGGTGACACGGCCATGTCCCTTGCCTGTGTTAGCTTCTGCTTGCCTTTTGCTCTTTTCTTCTTTGGTTGAGTGACACGGCCATGTTTGGAGTGACATGGCCGTGTTGCATGATTTTAGAGGGACACGGCCACAAGACACGGCCGTGTCCCTTGCCAGTGTCAGCTTCTGCTTCTTGATTTTCCTTTTAGCTTGATATGAGACACGGCCTAGTGACTTGGCCGTGTCCCTTGCCAGTGTCAGCTACTGTCTCTTTTTGTCTCAGTTTGTTTCCTTGCCTGTTTAACCTAACACAAACATCAAACAAACTTTAAACAACAAGTAAATAAACAATAATCACAAAACATAAACATTATACTAAAAACTAGATCTAAAACAACATAAACACTAAAATAAACTAAAACTATCAAAATTAATGAAAACACTAAACAAACCGATAAAAACTAACAAAATACCTAAATAAAACAATAATTATCATAATAAACCAACTACAAATCTATGATAAAAACTAACAAAACAACTACCCCACACTTACAACTTTGCTTGTCCTCAAGCAAATTCACATGGCATAAATTAAAAACTCAAACAACCTTAATTGTAATTTCAACATGTAAGATGAAATCCTTTAAGACATCAGACATAAATAATTGCAATTTCCTTCAATCAAGATCTTCTTAACTCATTCATTAATCCAGACATACAAATCTTATCTCTCGTCTAAGTGTTTCACTCGATTTCAAAAGTTAATCACTCAAACCATCATGACTGCATACTACCATAAACTTGCTTAATTATCCAATCTCTCTCACTGATTTTCTCAAGACATAATCCAAAGGTCTTTCATTTGGATGTAATGGGGTTAAGGTAAGGGTGTGAGAAAAGACATTTAAGCTGGAGCATCAAGAAATGGAGTGTCTAAATTAGACAATACTCTTACAAAGAAATTCATAACTCCCTCAAATGGCATACTCAAATCCTTGATAATCTTACATACTTGTATAAAAATACATGAGTCAACATTCCTCTTTTGATAATTAGTGCTAGAACATATTTGAATTTTTGTATATATATATCTTTTTCTTTTTCTTTTTTTTTTAAATATATATATATACAAAATATAAACTTTACATAGAACATCTAGCTTAAAATGTAGAGGAAAAGAATAATCAACTCTTAATCAAATACAATGTGCAAAGTATATATTTCAACCCCAAATAGCAATACTATTTTCATTTTCATTTTTTTTTTACTTGCTTACCCCACACTTTAAAATAAACCACCCTATTGTCATATCATAAAACTCCATTCCTTAATGCAGGTATGATGATAATAAAAGAATGTTGAGCTGAGAATTGTGTTGATCAAATAAGAAAAGGTCAAAGGCTCAACTTGGCTCACTAAGGAATTCAATATTAAGGGAGGTCTTTTTAAGCTAAAGGGCTAACCTAATTTGCCTTCATCATTTTAAAACCTGAGATTAAATCATAATGTGAGTTCAATAGTATGCAAAAGCAAACTCTAGAGATGCAAAATCATGAAGGTGCACACTCAAGAAAAGAAAATCAATCATTTAATCTATAAGGCTCAAAACTCACAAAGGTGGGTTCTCAAAGATTTATATGTCATGAACCGCAGAATGCGAAAATTGATCCTGAATGAATTCAAATGCTCATTTCTATGCTGATACAAAAGTCTCAACTACAATGCTAGAATCACAGAAAAGATCAATAAATTTTCAACAATTATGCCATGCACAACAAACACAATAAACATACCAAGGCAACCAAAACAAAAATTAAAGAAAAGCTAAAAGATTACCCCACACTTTAGAATTTACATTGTCCTCAATGGAAAACAAGAATAATAAAGAGAAAGAATTAATACAACCTGTCTTCCATCGTCCCCTGGTGAGGCAAACTCAACCTTTTTATCACAAACACAAATGTTCAAAAAAAACAAGATGCAAGCGAGCTTTAGGGTTTCTATTTATTTAAACTAAACATAAAATCAAAATTGCAAAATATAAAATTATAACTATGAAAAAGAAATTCAAACTAATGGGTTGCCTCCCATTTAGCGCTTCTTTAATGTCATAAAGCTGGACATCATGCAAGACAAGGAATCATGGATCAAAAGTGCTGTCAATGATCCTCAATTCCTGAAATCCTTCTTTATATAGCTTAACTCTATGTCTATTTGCTTTAAAAATCATTTTGGTTCTAGAGTTTAGCAATTCAATGGCACCAGAAGGACATGCCTTAGTTACCTCAAAAGGTCCACTCCATCTAGATTTGGGTTTACCTGGAAACAGACGGAGTCGAGAATTAAAAAGTAAAACTTTCATACCTGGACTCAATGTCTGTCTCACAATAACTCTGTCATGAATTTCTTTTGTGCGATCCTTGTAAATCCTCGAGCTCTCAAATGCTTTTGGGTTAGGGTACCCTCGGGTCTCCCTCACTGATTTCGCCTCCTCTTCTAAATTCAGTGTCAGCTCCAATTTATCTGGGGAACCTGTCTTCAAGAAAGCATCTGAAACAACTGCTTCAACACAATTAATTAAAGAACATTCCTCATATAAAGCAGTTGTAGGAATGGGAGAAGTATTAAAAATAGAAAATTCCACAGTTTGTCCCAAAACAGTCATTGATAATTTTCCATTTTTAACATCTATCAAAGTGTTGGTAGTCGCCATAAAAGGCCTACCCAGCAGAATGGTGTGTGCAGATGGTGAAGAATTACCTACTTCCATGTCAAGAACAATGAAATCCACAGGTACTATCAAACCACCAACTTTAACTAACACATCTTCTATAACCCCTTTTGGGAATCTAAAAGACCTATCAGCTAATTGCAACACCATTTTTGTTGGTTTAAGCTCCCCTAGTTCTAATTCTTTAAACACAGAGTAAGGCATTAAATTCACACTAGCACCTAGATCACACATGCCCTCAGTTCCTTTCCCATTCCCCATAGAAATTTGAATTATAAAGCTTCCAGGATCCTTTAGTTTGGGAGGTAGTTTATGCTGCAGAACAGCACTAGCTACCTCGGAAACTATCACCTTTTCATTCATCTCATACCTCTTTTTCTTGGTGATTAGGTCCTTGAAAAATTTGGCATAAGCCGGCATGTTCTTTATCGCCTCAAGTAATGGTAAGTTAATACTTACCTTAGACAGCATGTTGAAGATGTTAGAAAATTGCTTATCTGGTTTATCATCCTTCAACCTGCTGGGGAATGGTACAAGTGGCCGGTATGGACTGCTTGCTTTATGTAGATCTGCTGTAGGGGACTTCTCCACTGATCTTTCTCCAGCACCTTTGTTCTTTGGTTCTCCTTCCTCCTTGTTCTCTTTGTTACCTGCATTCACAGAATCATTTTCAACATAATTATAAATTTCCTTACCACTTCTAAGAACAGTCACTGATTGTGCCTGCTCAGTTTGACTTGGGAACTTCCCCTTTTGTTGAATCTTCATCTGTTGTGCAAGTTGTCCAACTTGTGTCTCCACCTTCTTAAAAGATGCTTCTAGTGAATCCAGTCTTTTGTTGGTCACCTCTTGATTTTTAGCACTGACTTGGATAAAAGCTTGTAAACTTTCCTCCAAGCTCTCTATCCTAGACTTCCCTTGATTTGAGGATTGACCCTGCTCTTGGTTCTGACTTTGGAGCAAATGGAAAGGCTGCTGAGAATTATTCCTTGCCCAAGAAAAATTTGGGTGATTCCTCCAACCAGGGTTGTAAGTGTTGGAGTAAGGATCATTTCTAGCCCTAGGTTGGAATCCTCCCATAACATTGACCTGCTCAGCTTCATTCCAATAGGACTCATATTCAGAGGGGCAAATATTTGCTCCATGCCCTAAGTTTCCACAAATTCCACAAATTTCTTGAGTGGATGAAGAAATATTGTTCTTCATATTCAGCATCTGCACTTGCTTTGTCAACTCAGCTATCTGACTAACCATCTCACTATTGGCTTCTAGCTGATTTACCCCTTTACCTCTTCCCCTGACACTCTTCTGTTGAGAATTAGCTCCCAACATCTCAAAGATATCATAGGTTTCAGCTGCTGTCTTTTCTCCCATGGCTCCCCCAGCTGCATTATCAACAGTGTTCTGAAATTGCTGGGTTAGACCATCATAGAAAAACTGGTTCAGAAGTTGAAGTGGATAGTGATGATGTGGACACTGGATCAATAACATTTTAAATCTGTCCCAAGCCTCATGAAATGGCTCTCCTTCAAATTGAGAGAATGTAGCAATCTTCCCTCTCAACTCAGCTGTCTTTTGATGTGAGTAGAACTTGCTCATGAACTTGTTATAAACTTGCTCCCAAGTTGTTAGTGAATTTTCAGGCAACATCATGAGCCAGCTCTTTGCCCTATCCTTCAAAGTATAAGGGAAACATCTCATCCTCAACTGATCTTCTGTTAGTTCTCCCAAAGGAAAAGTGTTGAGGGTAGAGTAGAAATCCCGAATAAAGTTCAAAGGATCTTCATTTGGAACCCCATAGAATGATGGCAGCATATTGTAATGGATGTTCTTCAACTCATAGTTTCTTGCTGCATCTGTTAGTCTTATGCAAGAAGTAGAAGTTCCAATGACAGGTCTAGCAAAGTCTCTCATCGTCCTTTGTCTTTCTTCAGCCATTTTAACAGATTGTGCAGATTCTGACTCAAAATCTGAAGTGTCTTCCTCTGAAGTATCAAATCCTGTGTACAGCTCAAACTCTTCCCTGCTCCTCTTCACTCTCTGAATTTCTGGAATAAAAGGATGTAGCTCTCCTTCGAGTGATCTCCTGCCTTGCATAAACAGAATTTTCTAGAAAAAGAAACAATTAAAAGCAAAAGACAAAATAAAACAAAATGAAAATAGTGAAAAATAATCTAAATTTTTTTTTATATATTTTTTAAATAAACAATTATGCCAATTAGCCTCCCCGGCAGCGGCGCCAAAAACTTGTTACGCTCAAATTAACTCTACCACAAAGCGTCACTCACAAGTATACGAGATAGCTGTAGCAAAGGTGATCGCCCCAAGGTCGTTCTCTCAAGGAAGCTAAGGTGGTTAATTGCTTATCAAAACGTAATAACAAGAATTGAATAAATTTAAATTGCTAACAAATGAAGAAAGTTGATTGAAGTTTAAAGACAAATAAAATTAAACTAAGCTGGAAATTTGATTCACTTGATGAAAGAGTCTAGGGTTTGCACTTCTTTACTATGATATGTGTGAACGGTTATTCTTCTTAACTAATTATATTTCAAGGATCAAATCTCAAATAACTTAATCAATTGAATAAAGGGAATAAGCTCTCACATTCAAACCTCCTCAACTAACCTTGTTATAATTAAAATAATCCTTTTAATAGGTTATATTTCTAATTTACCTAAGTCCCTAATTGAATTGTTCCAGTATTAGACTTCATCTCTCAATTCATCATCTAATACCTAAAACACATAATTGGTGGCCAATCAATTATATATTAATATTAATTCATTCAATCAAGGCTAAAGAAATCATTAGCTAAGAGAATAACCAATTCATACAATCATAGCAAATCCATACAAACCCTAGACTAGATTAAATTAGTTCATGTTGTTATCAAGCATACTTATCTCATTAATAATCAAAGAAATCAATTTAGACATGATAATGTTCATAAACACAATTTCAATGAAACTAAAGAGACAAAGTTTAAGAATAAAACCAAGTTACAAACTCCTTGAAGCTCTTGATGAATCTCTTGATCGAATCTTGCAAGAAGGATGAAACAATGGCATGAACAATCTAATCTAAACTAGTTTAATTCAAAGTAAAATCAAAATCCAAGAAAACAAATGTTTAAACCCTAAGATCTCTCTCAGACGGCTCAAAATCGTCAACTGTCCCTCACCCTCACTTCTTCTTTTCCTTTTATACGAATCGTCGCTTTTAAAATCCGTTGCGCGTTTGGTTCATGAGGGACACGGCCAGGTGATGAGGGACACGGCCGTGTGAGGGCTTGTTGGAGGGACACGGCCAGGTGACACTGCCGTGTCCCTTGCCTGTGTTAGCTTCTGCTTGCCTTTTGCTCTTTTCTTCTTTGGTTGAGTGACACGGCCATGTTTGGAGTGACATGGCCGTGTTGCATGATTTTAGAGGGACACGGCCACAAGACACGGCCGTGTCCCTTGCCAGTGTCAGCTTCTGCTTCTTGATTTTCCTTTTAGCTTGATATGAGACACGGCCTAGTGACTTGGCCGTGTCCCTTGCCAGTGTCAGCTACTGTCTCTTTTTGTCTCAGTTTGTTTCCTTGCCTGTTTAACCTAACACAAACATCAAACAAACTTTAAACAACAAGTAAATAAACAATAATCACAAAACATAAACATTATACTAAAAACTAGATCTAAAACAACATAAACACTAAAATAAACTAAAACTATCAAAATTAATGAAAACACTAAACAAACCGATAAAAACTAACAAAATACCTAAATAAAACAATAATTATCATAATAAACCAACTACAAATCTATGATAAAAACTAACAAAACATTCCACTGAAGACAAGGTCAAGTACTAGTGCAAATCTTAACCGTTGTTTAGCAAATCAATAGGTTTGTGATGTGGTGTAATTAAAAACAATTAATCTAATGACTGAAAGTAAAGGAAAATTAAATGTTGAGCAAAAATGATTGATGGTAATAAAACTATCCAGATATTGAATCCCCCTAGCCTCAATGATATTTATGAACATTAATTCAGTTAAATCATTTAATATAGTTGAGTTGGCATTCCTCTAACTTAGACTAAAACCTCTCTCGAGTGAATTAATCCCTAATCACTAAGTAGAGTGCCGGAATCTCTTCTCAAACTTAATTAATTAGATCTTGCATTAAAAACAAGGAACTATAAATCAAAGGATCTTGTAAGTCTATCTCTAGTACTCCAATTAATCCTCAACCCTTATGAGTATTCAATTCATATCAAGCTTTCTCAAGTTAATAATATGAAAATTGCAACCAATCAATAAGCATGCTATTATCAATTGGAAATAGATCATTAAGTATCATAAGAATAAAACAACTCAATCAAATAATTCAACTAAATATAATTATTCAATCCATACAAATAAGCTAGGGTTCATCAATATCTAGATAGAGAATGAATTAGTTCATATTCAAAACTAGAAAAACAGAACAAGAAAAATGAATAAAAGAAACCAAACAATCCATGGCAAATAATTTGTATTTCTTCACTTCAATCCTTGATTCTTGATTTATATCTTGTTTAGAGTATGCTTTCACCCTCAATCTCAGCTCCAAAACTCTCCTCTTTGCTTTAGAAGTCGGCTCTAGGTTATAAGATATGAAATTTGGATCCTTAATTCGTGCTTCAGCGCAGCTTTTATAGTGTAGATAATTTCTCCTGACACGCCCATTGACACGCCCATGTCACTGGGCGTGTTATTGCCACTGAGATTTTGAACATAAGGCACGTCCAGTGACACGTCCATGTCACTGGGCGTGTCACAGCTTCTGTGAAACATTGCAAAAGGCACGCTTGGTGACACTCCCATGTCACTGGGCGTGTTAATGCTTCTGTATGTAGCATCAAGGGCACGTCCATTGACACGCCCATGTCTATGAGCGTGTTGTGCGGGGATTTTTGTCCTCACTCTCAGTGGAATGGTTCTTGCGACTTCGACACTATTTAGGCTCAGAGCCTTAGAGAACACGGACCTAAGTCTGGAGAAAATGAAGTCACCACCCGGACGGACCGGGAAAAAGAAAGGGGTGGATGACTCGATTCCTAAGGAATCCCCAACCCCTTAATGGGTTCGGAAAGTTGGGTACGTGTGGGGAAGGTGAGAAATGGCCCAGCACCCCCACAACGCCCGATTCATTGGAACCGGCCTCCTTTACAGGTCTTAATATTATAAAATTTTTAAGTATAATAACATTATCCATACTACACACAATAATTAAAAGAAAGCATCAATATATTAAAATCAAAGCAATGTCCAAACAAAGCAAATAAATGGACACCCATCCAAGGATGGAAACATGTCCTTACATCACATGCCTAAATAGGACACCCACCAAAAGGTAGAAACATGCCCTTTACATAGGTTCTAAAATAGAAAAGCAAATTAAATTACATGATGTTTAACCAATGGGGTACCCACCAAGTGGAAACATACTTCTTACAACTTTTGGAAATCTAAATTAATTGATAAAAGTAAATAATCATTCATCATAAATAAATCATTCATCAAAGCTATAAAATAAACATCCATCCATGATAAATTAAATAAATCAAGTATTGAAATTAAATAAATTAAAGCATAAGAAATAAATCAAAGCTTAATCAAGTATGGAATTGAATAAAGCAAATAAAAGTCCAATTATGGCTACTGTGACTTTTTATGGAATTAAAATAAATTAAGGTTTTATGTTTTAAAGGGTTGGTAAGACTCTTTGATTAACAAAATTAAGGTTTGAATGATGATATCATGAAACTAGGGTTTTAAAGTTTTAAAAGGATTAGTGTTCATTATTTTGAGTTTAAAAGTTGAATTTTGGATTTTAGGATTTAGAAGTAGGGTCACGGGTGGTGAATAATTTTTAGGGTTTTAGAAATCAATTTGATAATTTTATGAAGTTTTATGAATTTAAACAAATAAATTAAAGTTTTTATAAGTAGAAAAGATGTTTTAGAAGACTTTTTGAATGAAATAGAACCTACTTTAAAATTTTAAAAGAAGCAGAATTTGCATCTTAGTTTTGTTGAAAAATATGTTCAATTAGAGTTTTAAGGTTTTTAAGAAGAAAAAATAACAATTTTAAGCCTTTTGGAAGATAAACCAACGAAATAAGGTTTTTTTTTGGCTTTATAAAAACTAAATTAAAGTTCAAAGGTTTTTAATTTTGATTTCATAGATTTGCTACTGTGTAAAAAAATAATTAAAGAAAATTAATTAACACATACCTTCTTTTGATGATTTCTCCAAAAATAATTCTTCTTGGATGAACTAGCTCCAAAGACAAGCCTTTTTTTGCCTTTGAATCCTCTAAATCGTGCTGCTACTGTTCCAGAAAAGAGTTGAATTGAATTTCTTCTTTTCCTTCCTTGATTTGGTTTCAAATTTTCCAAACTACTCTTGGATTTTTACCTCCCCTTTTTTAATTGTCTTTGGTCATTATTTATAATGGTTTGAGGTTGTTTATTCCTAATTAGCTAAGGTAAGTAATATTAATAAAAAAAGAAACCAAAACCTAATTGGATTAGGTTTAGAAAAATTTACGTAGGAAAATTTGCGCTGCCGAAAAAAACTGCTACGAAAAACTGCGCTGGCGAAAAAAATCTGCCGCAGCTGGCTGCGGCAGCGCGCGCGGAGCGGGCCCGTAAGCTATTTCACAGGCAGAAAATTTCTGCGTCGCAGGCAAAAAATTTCTGAGTGCGAAATAGCACAGTGATTTCGCCCGCGCGATGATTTTTTGCTGCCGATTTTTTCGACTCTGATTTTTATTTGTTCATTTTTATTTTTTATTAATAAAAATTAGATATTAAAGCAAAAATTATTTAACAAAAATTATTTTGGACCAATTAGACAACAAAAATTATTTTGGACTAAATAAAACATATTGGACCGGATTGGGTCAAAAATTAAGGGTCTATAGTTTGCCCCCTGCTTGAATGATATGAAACCTTAGTGAAAGAGAGTGAAAAGCAATAAGACTTAATTTTTGACGAAACGGTTGAGGTTTTGGGTTCTGGACCCGGTTCGAGTTCTTGACTCAAGGATAATTCTAGGTTCTGGACCTAAGGAAAATTTGGGTTCTGGACCCGGTTCGAGTTCTGGACTCAAGGGAGATTCTAGGTTCTAGACCTAAGGAAAATTTGAGTTCTGGACCCGGTTCGAGTTCTGGACTCAAGGATAATTCTTGGTTTTGGACCTAAGGAAAATTTGGATTCTGGACCCGAGCTAAGTTCTGGACTTAAAAACAATTCTAGGTTCTGGACCTAATGGTAAACTTGGGTTTTGGACCCGGTTTGAGTTCTGGACTCAAGGATAATTCTAGGTTCTGAACCTAAGGAAAATTTGGGTTCTGGACCCGAGCTAAGTTCTGGACTTAAAAATAATTCTAGGTTCTGGACCTAATGGGGCAGGGCCTCGACCGTACGATGCATGGTGGTGGGATGAGGAGGTTCAAAAGGCTATTAAGGCTAAGAGGGAATGGTATAAAAAGTTACCAAATGCGGTTAATAGCGAGGCCTTTGAGGAATATAAGAGGGCTAAGAAAGAGGCAAAGAAGGCTGTTAGTGTAGCTCGTGGCAGAGCCTTAGAAGGGATTTATCATAAGTTAGGTACTAAAGAGGGAGAAATGGGCATTTATAAGATTGCAAGGATGAGAGAAAGGAAAAGCAGAGATTTAAGCCAAGTCAAATGTATAAAGGACGAAGATCAACGGGTGTTGACAGGAGATATGTTGAGATTAAGGAGAGGTGGAAGGCTTATTTTGAGCAGTTATTCAACCCTGAACTTGAACAAGATTTTCAAGGTCTTCATGCAACAAATGGTTATATCAGCTGGTCTAGGAGGATCTTGCATAGTGAAGTAAGAGAAGCTTTGAAGTATATGAAAGTTGGTAAAGCTTGTGGCCCGGATGGTATTCCTATAGAGGTTTGGAAGAACCTTGGAGATGTAGGAGTTGCCTGGTTAACTAAACTCTTTAATGCTATTGTGAAAGGATGTAAGATGCCGAATGCCTGGAGGAAGAGTATCCCGGTACCCATATATAAAAATAAGGGAGACATTCAATGTTGTACAAATTATCGGGGTATCAAACTTATGAGCCATACTATGAAATTATGGGAAAGGATTATTGAACACAGATTGAGGAAGCTTACAAGAGTTTCGGAGAATCAGTTTGGGTTTATGCCAGGGAGATCTACCATGGAGGCTATTTCTCTTCTAAGAAGACTAATGGAATTGTATCAAGAGAAGAAGAAAGATCTCCACATGGTATTTATTGACTTGGAGAAAGCCTATGATAGAGTACCAAGAGAAGTGTTATGGTGGGTTTTAATGAGGAAAGGAGTCAGCGGAAAATATATCAACATCATCAAGGACATGTATGAGAATGCATCCACTAGTGTGAAAACACCTGGTGGAGACACTGAGGCTTTCCCTATTACTACCGGATTGCATCAAGGTTCGGCCATGAGTCCATATTTATTTACCCTGGTTATGGACGAGCTAACCAGAAGCATACAAGACGATGTTCCTTGGTGTATGTTGTTTGCTGATGACATTATTTTAATTGATGAGACTAGTGCTGGTGTAAACCGTAAGTTGGAAGTATGGAGAAAAACCCTCGAGGACAAGGGTTTTAAGTTAAGTAGGAGTAAAACGGAATATATGCACTGTGAGTTCAGTCTAAGGAAGAAGCAGGAACATGAGGTTAAGTTAGATGGAGTTTTGGTTCCTAAAACCAAGCAGTTCAAATATTTGGGTTCGGTGTTCCAGAATGATGGTCGTATAGATGAAGATGTGGCTCACAGAATACAGGTAGGGTGGTTGAAGTGGAAGGGTGCGACTGGGGTTCTATGTGATAAGAAAATACCTCTGAAAGTGAAAGGTAAATTCTATAAGACGGTTGTTAGACCTGCGATGCTCTATGGTAGTGAGTGTTGGGCACCAACGGGATGACATTTGCATAAGATGAGTGTGGCAGAAATGAGGATGCTAAGATGGATGTGTGGACATACCAGACTGGACAAAATTAAGAATGTTCATATTCGACAAAAAGTCCAAGTAGCGGATGTCGGAGATAAGGTGAGGGAAGGAAGACTTAGATGGTATGGGCATGTTTTAAGAAGACCTCCTAATGCTGCGGTTCGTAAGTGTGAGAATTTGTTGATTGAGGGGGCTAGAGGTCATGGAAGACCTAGAACTGTGTGGAATGAGGTGATAGCAAGAGACTTACGTGCCTTAGATCTTGATGCGGATTTGATTAATGACAGACTTGAATGGAGACGTAAAATCTGTGTCTTGGAAGGGGTCTAAGGCTGGAGTATCTTTTTTGGTGTCTTTGGAGCTTATTTTATTGAGGATCCATACAGCCGACCCCAACTTGTTTGGGACTAAGGCTTAGTTGTTGTTGTTGTTTTGGACCTAATGGTAAACTTGGGTTCTGGACCCGGTTTGAGTTCTGGACTCAAGAATAATTCTAGGTTCTGGACCTAAGGAAAATTTGGGTTCTGGACCCGATCTAAGTTCTGGACTTAAAAATAATTCTAGGTTCTCGACCTAAAAAAAATTTGGGTTCTGGACCCGGTTCGAGTTCTAGACTCAAGGATAATTCTAGGTTCTGGACCTAAGGAAAATTTGAGTTCTGGACCCGGTTCCAATTGATTTGGGTACTTGGACCCGAGATTGGGTGCTTGGACCCGAGATTGGGTGCTTGGACCCGAGATTGAATTAATTTAGATTTAATTTGGGTACTTGGACCCGAGAGTGGGTACTTGGACCCGAGAATGAATTTGACTAACCTTTTATCAGTTGAGAAGTCTGACTGCTCCGGCTGTTCTATGCATTGTGATTCTTCACCCTCGGAATGGATCTTCATCCTTTGAGATCGGGTCTTCACCCTTAAAAATGGATCTTCATCCTTTGAGATTGGGTCTTCACCCTTCAAAATGGATCTTCATCCTTTGAGATCGGGTCTTCACCCTTGAAAATGGTTCTTCATCCTTTGAGATCGGGTCTTCACCCTTGAAAATGGATCTTCATCCTTTGAGATTGGGTCTTCACCCTTGCAAATGGATCTTCATCCTTTGAGATCGGGTCTTCACCCTTGAAAGTGGATCTTCATCCTTTAGACATCAGGTCTTCACCCTTGCAAATGGATCTTTATCCTTTGAGATCGGGTCTTCACCCTTGAAAATGGATCTTCATCCTTTGAGATCGGGTCTTCTTTGTTCTTTGAAGATGGGAGTGACATGGCCAGTGGCTTGGCCGTGTCCCCTGGGTGTGTCAGCTTCTGTGTTTTTTCTTTGGTTCTTCTTTATTCTTGGCTTAGGATGGGACACGGCTAAGCTTATGTCACCTACTGCTTCCCTTCTCTCTTTGCTTGGTCTTTCTTGGCTTTGCCCTTTAGGTGAGACACGGCTAGTGGCTTGGCCCTGTCTCCTGCCCGTGTCATGTTCTGCCAAGATTTCCTTTGAGGTGACATGGCCAAGCTTGATTTGGCTTGGCCATGTCTTGCTTGATCCATGTTCTTCTTTCCTTGTTTTAATCTTCCAAGGGAGTTTTTGTACTTTAACCACTTTTCCCTTGCAACTGCTTTTCCTTTTTTCTCCAATTTTGATTGGATCTTATATCCTCTCCTTGCCCCCCAAGGATTTTTTTCTTTCATGCAAGCTTTGATTGATGTTTTTCTTGTCTAGTTCTTTGCATAAGCACGCATTTCTTCTCTTTGCAAAGTGACTGGGGCTTCCACAAGCGAATAGGCTTTCCATGCCCCCTTGATTCAATATCTTCTTTTGATTCTTTAATTCACAGGGTGTTTGCTGTTCATTAAGACAAGAAAGTGCGATGTAATATGCTCATGTATGCATGATATGCATGAATAATACTTACAGTCATTCCATCAACTCACAGACTGAGGTGATTAGCAGAAGTGTTCTCATTGGTTCCTTTTTGACGCTCGTTCAAGTCTCGCATTGAAATGATCAAAAGCTTTGTATTTGGCTTTTATCTTCAAGATGTTGAAAACATGAGTGGTGGAGACCCTAAGCAGCAGAGTCAGGGATGTATCCATTTCAAACTATGTTTCAGCTTGTCAGTTGGTAGTTTCTTCATGACCTTGCCAATAATCAATTCAACATACTTCCCTTAACTTGAAGGCTTTGTATGACAAAACACTTTTTTTTTTTTGAATTTTGATTTTGAAATCAAATGTTGGCTTTGCCAAATAGATGTCAATGTATCTCAGGACTTGATTTTTCCAAATTAATATATCTATAACATGACAACCCTAGTTACCGTACTAAACTCGGGAATCATTTCTATTTAAGCAAGAATTGTTGCACTTCAGATAGGCACATACACATTACTTGGCCAAAGGTCTCATTTGAGTTTAAATATTGTCTATCTTATATGCATGCTTATCAAAACTATCTCCACTAATAGACTCTACCTACCAAGAGAGATCAACAGGTCTTTGATAGGCTTGAAATGGGGTCTATAAGGGACATGGGTTAAAGTGGAGGCCATTTTGAGATTGGAGCTAGTGTGACACAATGGACAAACCCTCACACTACAAATTTCTTGTTGGAACTTTAGACAGTTGGGAGCAATCTTTCTAGACTCCAAATTCCTTCTATCTTCTTGGCATTAATCTGGATCTTGATTAGGACAGTTTTTGCCCTTGCAAAAAGTTTAAGACCCAAATCTGTTTCTTTTCTTCTTTTCCCTTTTTTCCTCTTTATTTTTCTTACTCTTCCCTTTTCTTTCTCTTTCCTTTCTTTTATCATTTTGTCCTTCTTTCCTGTAGGACTATCAAGTATAAAACTTTCAAGAACTGGATGGTCTTCCTCCTTTTTTCTTTGATTTTGATTGAATCTTTGGTTGTGTTGGGACCAATTCAAGTCAATCCATAAATGAAAGCCTTTTGTTGTCTTAGGTAAAAGAGAACTCAGTTGGCTTTTTGAACCACCTTTTTAGATTTTATCTTTCTTCCTTTTTTTTGTTTTTTTTTTGTTTTCTTCTTTTTTCTCTTTTTTTGTTTTTTTAGCTCTAAAAAGAGTTGTCTTGGTTTGTACTAACTTGGGCTTCCAATAATGGATAAGTGGAGTAACATAAATCTTCTTTAATAGGGATAAATCATTTGTTACTCTGATGTTGATGTTGATATATTAGAGATATTAGGAAAACTTCAACTACCCTTATGGTTTTGAGAACATCAACTATCCTTATGATCTTGAGAACTTCAACTATCTTCATGGTCTTGAGAACTTCAACTATATTCATGGTCTTGAAACTTCAACTATCCTCATGATCTTGACTAATCATTGCTTTCTTTGATCTTCTTGCCTATTCATCTTAGTAATCATAAGACTTGTCAAAAGTATCACAACAGCTCAGGGTAGGTTATTGGGGTTTGTAAGCCAATAAAAAGAAAGCTAAAATTTTATGAAGGCTTAAAGGGACAACTAGGGATTGATATTTAATAGGGTGGATACTAGTTATTGGCTAACCAAACAATGCCTAGATCATTTCTCTCTTAAATAAGTAGAGTTCAATTTCACCTTGAAAATTTGTCAAAGCATGTTCTAAGACTGACTAGGACCCAGACAAAGGTAATTATGCAGGAGCCCTCTCTAAGTAAGCATACACAACTCAATGCTATAGAGCAATTCCCTCACCTAGTAAAGTCATTCAAGTCATGATGCCTAGATATATTAATTCATGAATTATCAAGCTAGATTCCTCATTGGTTGAGCACCAAAATGAACAAAGGCCAACAAAAATTTTGATGAAAGTAATTTATTCAAGCAACTTTAAATTTGAAAAACACAATAGTTCCAAAATATTAAAGAAAGTAAGATTGAAAAGCAACATTCAAGCTAAGGAAAGCTCATTGAGTTAGGCTTCTTTTCCCTTCACATCTTTAATATTTCCATCTTGAAAGGATGATAAACAAAATCTTCTTCCAATCCTTTTCCCACCATGAAGGTTGCCGGTGGAGGTACTCTATTGAACCTTGGTAATGGATTGTCTTTGGAGTTGGGCTTATCTAGCTCGGGTAGCTTGCCACTATCGATTAGCTCTTGGATCTCATGCCTTAATCGGGTACATCTATCAATCTCATGTCCTTGAGTCTGATGAAATTGACAAAAAGCCTTAGTATCAAATTTTGGGGGTAATGGACTAGGTAAAGGTCGAGGAGCCAATGGTTGTAACAACCCTTTCTTTTGTAGCTTATCGAAGACCCAGGACAAAGGCTTCCCTAGATCTGAAAATTGCCTTCTATTTGCTTGACTGGT
This sequence comes from Garcia nutans, assembly GCA_947685225.1. Lineage (NCBI taxonomy): Eukaryota > Viridiplantae > Streptophyta > Magnoliopsida > Malpighiales > Euphorbiaceae > Garcia > Garcia nutans. Next base: position 22,838,367 of record CANTUV010000021.1, read on the forward strand.
TACATTAACATCAACTTCTTTTTGTGTGCTTTGATTGTTAGGCTGGTTGTTCCCTTTCTCATTCCTTCTTATTGAAAAGCGATTCTTCTCCCTTTCCCACTCTTCAATTTGTAGACCAGCTTGGAGAAGATCTTTGAAATCACGGATGAGTGTATGAGACATCCTCTCATGAAGATTAGGTAACACCCCTCTCACAATCATCCTTATTTGATCGGATTCATCGGGCCTCTTCTTGAGTAAAGCAGCCTTGTTTCTCCATCGCTTCACATAGTCCACAAAATTCTCATTTGGCCTTTGTCTAATGGACTCCACTTCCATTGAAGTAACTTCTAACTCAACATTATATCCGTATTGTTGGATGAAGACTTTGTAAAGTAGATCCCAACTCTTTTGTGTTCCATCATCTAAGGTATTGAACCAATTTTGGACAACATGGTCTAATGAGAGCATAAAGTACCTTAGGGTTTGAGCCTTAGTAGCTCGGGCAGACTGCATGGCAGTGATATACTGCTTCATCTGGAGATGAGGATTTCCGGTGCCATTGTACTTAGCAAAGGAAGGCATCTTGAATTTATAAGGGACCTCTTCATCTTGTTCAAATAGTTTGTCGATCTCAGACTTCTCTTCGGTTTTCAGATTCTTCTCAAATTTCTTTTCTAAATTAGCAATCATCTTTTCAACATCGGATGTCTCGGTCTTTTCAATAGTTGCCTTCTCAACAGCCTTCAATTCTTTCTTCTTTTCTTGAACCTCTTGGCAGTATTGAGCCCAATCATCATCATCATCAATGATTACCTTTTCATCATTAAAAGTTACTTCATCAATTTTAGCCTTCCCCTTGACTTTCTTGGTGCTAGCAGATGCTTCGACATTGTTTCCTAAAATTGCGGCTAGTTGATTCTTTATGGTCTCAGCCATGGCCTCTTTTATTTCTTCCATCTTGGCGTTGAGGGGTTCATCCACCATTCTTTGAATTTGTTCAGGCTCCATTATTTTAGGTGAGCAAGTGATTGAGTCGTTGCTAGATACTTCATCTTCGGCGTAGGTCGGATTGTTGTAAGCTTTTGAACTGTCGTAATCCAGGACTGTGAGCCAGAGAGGATCAATGATATGAGATGCAAATTTATGCATGTATGCACAAACAATCAACAAACAAGGATAATTAGGACGTTCCTTCCAACCTTATAACATCCACACACGAATGGCGAGTCTCTTTTCCTAGGTATATGGTTGACAAAATACCGACATGGGGTATCTTGCTTTTGAATAATTCCTCGGACGTTTCAACCAATAGTTATATTTTTAAAAATGGAAATCAATCATGATAATTCCCATTAATTAGGTTTTAATCCATTCAACCAACTAAAGTGGCTTTTATGCTATGTTGGATTAAAACGAAATTAAGAGGTTTATTATAGATAGATTTCTCACTTAAAAAAGGTAACTAATGGTTCATGCAAAAAACAAGCCCATGATTAATTTATTCTTAGTGTAAACTAGGCCCACAATTGATTTTTGGTATTTTATAATTGACCTAAATATTTTTGCAAGCTCTTTGTAAAAAATGGTTGGGTGAAAATAGTTTTGTTTCTAAGCCCATTGTAAAAGATTTTAGAAAAATGGATTTTGGGCTTAGTATTTGGGCCATGGGCCAAAGAATTTTTTTATTTGTTTTTAGAAAAAGTCTTATGTCCAAAGACCATCTTGGAAAAATTTTGAAAATAGTTTTGGTCTTTTAGATTTTAAAGAAAAAATTATTTTGAGCTTACAATATACTTAGGTCATATTAGAAAAATAACAAACCAAATAAGCCATGATTTAGACTCAGATAAACTAACCATAGTCAAACAACATGCATTTGGGGTAAAACCTAAGGAAAGTAACTAGGCCAATTACATGAGCTTTAGTCTTTGGGTTAAAAGGCTTAGGTTCCCATAGCAAGTATATACCAAATGGTACGAGGCTATGAGTGGTTATGCCATGCTCGATCTCCATACCTTGAGTGAAAGTATGGTATCCCTTACATAACACAACACGGGTAACACGGGAGTCCTAACTCACGCACACGATGCAATCTAAGATGATGCAATGGATAATATCATTATAAGAAAGAATAAAATAATATAAAGACCAACGGAATCAACTTCTCTTATCCCCAGTGGAGTTGCCACTGTGAGCGGAGATTTTTGCCCCCACTCCCGGTGGAATGGTTCTTGCGACTTCGGCACTGTTTAGGCTCGGGGCCTTAGAGAACACGGACCTAAGTCCGGAGAAAATGGAGTAGCCACCCGGACGGGCCGGGAAAAAGAAAGGGGTGGATGACTCGACTCCTAAGGAATCCCCAAACCCTTAATGGGTTCGGAAAGTTGGGTACGTGTGGGGAAGGTGAGAAATGGCCCAGCACCCCCACAACGCCCGGTTCATTGGAACCGGCCTCCTTTACAGGTCTTAATATTATAAAATTCTTAAGTATAATAACATTATCCATACTACACACAATAATTAAAAGAAAGCATCAATATATTAAAATCAAAGCAATGTCCAAACAAAGCAAATAAATGGACACCCATCCAAGGATGGAAACATGTCCTTACATCACATGCCTAAATAGGACACCCACCAAAAGGTAGAAACATGCCCTTTACATAGGTTCTAAAATAGAAAAGCAAATTAAATTACATGACGTTTAACCAATGGGGTACCTACCAAGTGGAAACATACTTCTTACAACTTTTGGAAATCTAAATTAATTGATAAAAGTAAATAATCATTCATCATAAATAAATCATTCATCAAAGCTATAAAATAAACATCCATCCATGATAAATTAAATAAATCAAGTATTGAAATTAAATAAATTAAAGCATAAGAAATAAATCAAAGCTTAATCAAGTATGGAATTGAATAAAGCAAATAAAAGTTTAATTATGGCTACTGTGACTTTTTATGGAATTAAAATAAATTAGGGTTTTATGTTTTAAAGGGTTGGTAAGACTCTTTGATTAACAAAATTAAGGTTTGAATGATGATATCATGAAACTAGGGTTTTAAAGTTTTAAAAGGATTAGTGTTCATTATTTTGAGTTTAAAAGTTGAATTTTGGATTTTAGGATTTAGAAGTAGGGTCACGGGTGGTGAATAATTTTTAGGGTTTTAGAAATCAATTTGATAATTTTATGAAGTTTTATGAATTTAAACAAATAAATTAAAGTTTTTATAAGTAGAAAAGATGTTTTAGAAGACTTTTTGAATGAAATAGAACCTACTTTAAAATTTTAAAAGAAGCAGAATTTGCATCTTAGTTTTGTTGAAAAATATGTTCAATTAGAGTTTTAAGGTTTTTAAGAAGAAAAAATAACAATTTTAATCTTTTTGGAAGATAAACCAACGAAATAAGGTTTTTTTTTGGCTTTATAAAAACTAAATTAAAGTTCAAAGGTTTTTAATTTTGATTTCATAAATTTGCTACTGTGTAAAAAAACAATTAAAGAAAATTAATTAACACATACCTTCTTTTGATGATTTCTCCAAAAATAATTCTTCTTGGATGAATTAGCTCCAAAGACAAGCCTTTTTTTTCCTTTGAATCCTCTAAATTGTGCTGCTACTATTCCAGAAAAGAGTTGAATTGAATTTCTTCTTTTCCTTCCTTGATTTGGTTTCAAATTTTCCAAACTGCTCTTAGATTTTTGCCTCTCCTTTTTTAATTGCCTTTGGTCCTTATTTATAGTGGTTTGATGTTGTTTATTGCTAATTAGCTAAGGTAAGTAATATTAATAAAAAAAGAAACCAAAACCTAATTGGATTAGGTTTCAAAAAAATTTGCGTCGGAAAATTTGCGCTGCCGAAAAAAACTGCTGCAGAAAAACTGCGCTGGCAAAAAAAATCTGCCGCAGTTGGCTGCTGCAGCGCTCGCGGAGCGGGCCCGTAAGCTATTTCGCAGGCAGAAAATTTCTGCGTGCGAAATAGCTGGGCTATTTCGCCCACAGGAATTTCCTGCGAGCGAAATGCCCACGGGCTTGCGCGATGATATTTTGCTGCCGATTTTTCCGACTCCGATTTTTATTTTTATTTTTATTTGTTCATTTTTGTTTTTTATTAATAAAAATTAGATATTAAAGCAAAAATTATTTAACAAAAATTATTTTGGACCAATTAGACAACAAAAATCATTTTGGACTAAATAAAACATATTGGACCGGATTGGGTAAAAAATTAAGGGTCTGCACGCGTCCATTGATGAATTTTGCTCTTTTCTTCTACTTTTATCCGTAATTCCTCTGAAATGACCATAAGCCTCAAATTACAAAAAATTCCTGAAATTAACCCTAAAATACACTTTGAACAAATAAACTAAACTCAATTGGATAATAATAATATTAAAAAATAGGAATAAAATATCATCAATTGTGCACTTATCAAATTCCCCCACACTTAAGTTTTTGCTTGTCCTCAAGCAAATTAAATCACTGTAATAAGCAGAAATGACGGAACCCCTCTATATTCAAAAAGAAAAGTAAAGTTTTGACAATACTCAAATCAGAAAACCTCACTTTCTCAACCAAAAATTGATTCACAATCATAACAGCTGAATCAAGAAGTTTCAAAAAAAAAAATATCACAGACCTAAAACCTAAAAATCCAGAGTTAAAAGATTGAGCATAAAATTCTAGAAAATCAGAAAGCCATGAGCAAAGTACGAAAAATGTAAATTTTCTCTTAAGTTCTCTAACCCTCAAATTTTTATTTCATTATTATTATTTTTTTTTCAAATGTATATACACATGTATATACATTTTAAGGAGCCCGACTTGTTTGAACTGATACTAACCTTTTGACGCGAAGGTAAACATTTGTGATGCCGACCCCCAGTTACTCAGCCAGAATCACCGTTCAAATGGCTACTAGCACTATTCATGATTCCAACTCATTTGTTTTAATTCAAGAGTAAAAATCAGCGGAACAGGGATAAATTTTCAAAGCTCCTTTAATTAGAATTATTTATTTATTATTATTATTTTATTTTTTCTTAAACAACTCAAGGGTCAGAAACTTAAGGGTCATACTAAGGAATTATAACATGCTAAAAAATATAACTAAGGTTTTAAACTTTAGATGTGTCCAATTTCCATCAATCCATAACCCAACTATAGCTATTACAATCGATCCTCAGCAATTGATCAAGATCACTAGGTTAACCTCAACAAGAAATTATCATTTAGGAAATCTCAAATTAGTTCAACATATAAAGGGAAACCACATCAATTCACACTTATTACAACAATTTAGCTTACTTAAATCCAAAAAGAAAACAATTTGGAGAAATTAATTAAGACAAATGAATCAAATAGAAAGAATGAAATAATAAAAATTCAATCAAGAAAGTATACCTCTCCCCCACACTTAAGATGCACATTGTCCCCAATGTGTGTGCAAAACAAGAAATAATGAAGAGAGAGAAAAACTGCCCTTTTCATGTCCATGAATGGATAAATATGAGTATGGTGCCAAGAGTATGGTGAAGGAGGATTTGCGTCAAAACAAAAATCTAAAATGCAAAAAAGAAGAAAAAAACAAGGTTAAGACATAAATAAATAAAATAAACAAACAAAAGAAATAGTTCTTAAAGAAAATAACAATAGTCCAAAAGTAATGAAAAAGAAAGAAAACTAAAAAGAATATTAAACAAGCAAAGAAATGAAAATAAAATAAAAACAAAATAAAAATGTGGGCCAGTAAAAAATCGGTGCATCGCCGAAATCGTCACTGCCAGTCTCATCATCGGAGACATCAACTTGAGGTGCAAGTGCAGGTGCAGGGATAGGTGGCTGATATGGTGGAGGTGGTGGTTGCGAAGGATGAAACCCTTGATACCGCCAGAACTCCAACATGGATTGCTTCAGCCATTACCGTCTCAAGATCTCGTGATCCAGCTGGGCTTGGAAAGAAGTAGTCTGGTCAAGTATAAACTGTTGTAGCTGGTCCTGCTGGGTTAAGATCTTATTTTGATTCAGCTCAATATTCCCTATCTTCCCTTCAATCCTACAAATCTGACGCTCTAAATCTGTGGGTTTCCTGTCATCATCCCACTCAACATTAACTGACTGACGCCAATCCCGAAATGCAGGAGTCTGGACAAAAGAAGGTCCAGCAGAAGAAGAAGGTGCAACAGTAGCGGTTAAAGGCCCAGCGGCGGTGGATGAACCTGGAAAATCTGACGGTGGAGGTGGTGGTATATCCGAAGGAGGAGCAGAAGGAGCTGCCTCTGGTATATTTGAATCCATAGGAGTTGCCTGTAGCCCAGCTACCTTCTCTCGGTTCAGTCTCTTTAATGTGTCCATACCCAACAACTTGGGCATACCATCCACCGTCATAGGTAGGCAGCCATCTAACACACCCAGACGACGAGCGAGTCTTGTGACATACATGCCACCATGTAAAGTACCTGATGCTCCTTTTTTAGACTGCTCGTAGAAAAAATGTGTGATGGCATGTGCGACATTGCACCGGGTCTTCTGTACCATGCAGTGCATGTAATATCCTCATGTATGCCCTAGAAGTTTTGATTATGTTGTTGATGTTGTTGTTAGTGTTGTTATTGTTATATATTGGATTGAATATATGTGTTAAATTGTAAGAGAAAAGAAATGGGAAGAGAATGTATATGTATATGTATTTTGGGAAGAAATAGGGTTTAGAGACAAATTTATATGTTGTGTATATGTTAATATATATGACATATAAAGTGGTCAAAAGGCTTGGTCAATGCAAGAGAAGATATTTATTTGAGATTGGTAAATTACTTAATTGGGCACATATAAGACAAAAAGATAATTATGTGAATAAGGGCACTTTGGTAATTGCTTGGATAAAACTATATGGTGGATATTTAAAGAAGGTTTGACTTGTGTTTTCTTCATCATTTCTTCTTCTTCTTCTTGTTGATGGCCGGCCCTCCATAGCCAAAGAGAAAGAAAGAGACAAGTGATGGTTTTGATGATTTCAAGCTTAAATTGAAGAAAGATTAAGTGTTCAAGTGTTGATTTAAGAAGTTTTTAACTAAGGTAAGATCTTTTCTCTAATTTCTTCAATTCTTTTGAAGTGGTATGATTAAGTTGCTTATGGTATGATTGTAAGTATTGATTTTGCTTGATAGATGAGAAGTTGGGTTGGTGTTGGTGATGGAAGAGTAAGATTGATGTTTAGTGAAATTGTTTCTGTTTTAGGATTAGTAAAGGCTGTGACTTGTATGATTTTTAATTAATTATAGAAAAATGTTCTTGAAGTGAATTTTTGATATGTTGTGCCTCTATGAGTCTAGAATGACTGAAAAATATGTTGATTCGATTTTGGAATGGTTATGAGTTTAGAAAGATTATTTTCATTAGACCTGTTCCAGCAGGTACCTTAACTGGGACAGCTATATTTCGTGATTTTTAATAAAATGTAGAAAAATCATATCCAATCGAATTTTGGATATGTTGTTTCTTAGTGAGTCTAGTATTTGAGAAAAATAATTTGGAATCACGTTGATTGAATTTGATTTATGGAATTCACAAAGTTCAGAACTGCTGCCAGGATGCAGGGCAATTGGGGCAGTCTGGTTAGGTGAACTATTTGACCAAGATTTTGTGTTCATTTTGATCTGAAATTTTAAAGGGATGATTGTGAGATACAAAACTAAATTCTGTAAAAATTTTAGAATTTTTTGTCAAGTAGATTATTTTATACAATTTTTCAAAATAAGGATAAAATGGAGTTTAAAAATCAGAATGTACTATTTATGGTTAGGGTTTTAATTCTTTGTTCTTCTTGCATTGCTTTGGTTCTCCAAAGGTAGGTTGGTCCTTAAACCTAACCCTAAACACTTTAAACACACTTGAATCAATGAATGTTATAATCAATTGTTCTTTGCCCTAATTGCATTGTTGAGATTGAACAATGTTATGTTGTGCATTGTGAATGGTAATGTGTTTCATGAGTAATGTGGAATGAAATGTTGATATTTATGAATGATGCTATGTGAGATATAATGTGATCATGGATGAGATATATATATATACTTGAATAATGAGATGTTATATTGTGAAATGAAATGTGAAGCCATTGTTATTGGCTAAGATGATGTAATTGAAAGAAAGAAGGCATGTTTGCCTAAATGTGATGAGAATTGAGAATGGAAATGAATTGTTTGTTTAATATGTTATTCAGTTTCAGAGTTCTGGATTTGGGTGGCATGCCTAAGAAATGATGAAAGGTAACAGTCTTGCCGGGTTGAGGACCTCCTCATAGGTGTTGAGTTGATGGTCCAAGAGACTGGGTCTGTTACACTATGAGATATATGATTTGTAACAGTCTTGCCGGGTTGAGGATCTCCTCATATGTGTTGAGTTGATGATCCAAGAGACTGGGTCTGTTACACTATCCATGGATAGAGATACATGTATCTACATTGCCTACGGGCGTGATTATTGTGACTATGAACCAAAGCAGTAACTCTGAACTCTGAATATCGTATTAAATACTTGTTGGGCCCATAGGTGTCAAGGTTATATGAATGTCCTAAATAATGTTATGAGTTTAATGAAATGAGATGTTGGTTTTGGAGTATGATTGATTAATGTTGAAATGTGGTATGCTCATATGACTATGATTTGTGAAATGCATAATTGTGTGGTTCACTTTATATTTATGATGTCGATCTTATCAATAACATATGTGGCATTGCATTTCATTAAAGCATACCGTTAGCATGTTTTATCTTACTAAGCCGTTGGCTTAGCGCGATAGTGTTTAATCACGCAGGTAGTAGAGTGGATAGAGTTGAACCCGAGAGTTCATCAAGACCTAGTGAGAGTAGACCTTGAAGATTCCATTTTGGGAGCTTAAAGATCAGAGCAGACTTGCCAATCATGTATAAATTTTATGTGTTGTAAAACTTGAGTTTTGATGTATATGAATTTGTAAATATGTAAATATTTTATAACTTCCGCTGTGTAATATTTAAATATGGGGGTTGTCACAAAACCTTTATTTTATGTTGTACTAGAAGTGTAAATCTTTTTTGCAGGTTGTAGTTGAGGTTATAAGGGGGATTTATTGGGAGTGTACTGAGAATGATTTTGTTTGCATTGGTTTGTGTAAAATGTTTTTAAAAATAAGAAAAAAACCGGTTTTATCGACACTTGGGACTCAATTTTTAGGCGAAACTATGGCAAAAATTTTGTAAAATCGGAACTAAAATTTGACTAAGTAAAATTGGTAGCAACATTAGGTTAGTGTGGCGCCTCTACTCAGCTTACATATGTAGGTTGGGAAGGTGTGTTACAATTGTTTTGGTATCAGAGCCTAGGTTTGAGATTCTCAACCTAGGTAAAATGTAAGAAAAAGACTATTTTTACATAAAAAGTGAGTTTTTGAACAAAAATACATGTTTGGGATTGGCAGTCTCTGATCTTTAATAAGAGGTATTCTGTTGTGTTTGCAGACTTAGGTTGTGATGGATTCTCACTCTCGTCAGTCGATTGAGGGTAGTGCCGAGAGTATTGCTCCTGCTGAGGGAGCTAGAGTTGATAGTGTTGAGGAGGCACCTGCTTCGGTGTCGGGTAGACCAGCTGGGGAGGAGGTTCCGCCAGCCTGGTTTAGGCCTATGATGGAAGCTATGAGACAAGCACCTGTGCAACCACAGCCACCGCCACCACCCCCTCAGCCTTCAGTACCAGTAAGGCACTATGATAAGCTAAGGAAATATGGAGCAGAGGATTTCTTTGGTACAGTTGATCCGGCTGTAGCAGAACAGTGGCTTGATAGAGTTCAGAGGGTATTTGTGCAGTTGCAAGCCACTTCAGAGGAGAAGTTTGACTATGCAAGATCTTTGCTACAGAAGGATGCCTACGACTGGTGGAAGACAGTGCCCCATTCTATGGATGATCCTCCAACACTGTCTTACACTGATTTTCTGAGGGAATTTGAGTTGAAGTATACTCCTAGGGAGTATAAAGATGGGAAGAAAAGAGAGTTTCTAGATTTGAAGCAAGATCATCGGACCGTAACTGAATATGAAGTTAAGTTTATTCGACTGAGTCAGTATGCAGGGGATATCATTGCTGATGAGATTGATAGATGTCGGCGATTTGAGGAGGGATTGAGACCCTCGATCATGTGCTTAGTGGCTGGATCCAGATATCAGGATTTCTCACAGCTTGTGGCAGCAGATCGAAGTGTAGAGCGAGCTCAAGTTATTGCAGCTGCTTCAGAGGAAGAGGTTAGGGTTAGAAGGCCCCAGTTCGAGGCAGGGTCTTCTTCTGCAAAGAGGGGTAGAGGAAGTTTTGTTCCTCGGAGTAGTAGGAGCCAGAGACCAGCGGGTAGGTCAGTGCAGTTCCAGAGACAGAGATTTAGACCTGCAGCTTCAGTAGCGAGTGCTCCTACTCCTGGAGTTCAGAGATCCACCTTACCTGTGTGTAACCAGTGTGGTGGAAGACATGGGGGCGTTTGTTGGAGGCATAGTAGATCAGGGGTATGCTTCAGGTGTGGATCACCTGACCACTTTGTGAGAGACTGTCCTGAGAGGCAGGAGCAGATGCCAGTTGATTCTGCTGCTTCTCGAGCTAGTGTGAGAGGAGGCAGAGGTGCCAGCCGGGGAGGTAGACCAGGATTCAGTTCTAGAGGAGGTGCTACATCCAGGGAGGGTAGACCAGTGGAGGTTGGATCTTCCCAGAGGATGTATGTTATGCAGAGGCAGCCAGATACATCGGCAGTCATAGCTGGTACTTTTTCTTTATTTAATACTCCAGTACTTGCTTTGATTGATCCGGGTTCCACGTATTCATATATTAGTGCATCTGTTTTGCCTGTATCTGATTTGCATGCTGAGTCCCTAGGATTTGATGTGTTGGTGACAAATCCGTTAGGGCATAGTGTGGTTGTGAGTAAGGTGCATAGAGATAGTGCAGTAGTGGTGCAGGGTGAGGAGTTCTTAGGGGATTTGATTGAGATGCCATTTAAGGAATATGATGTGATCTTAGGTATGGATTGGCTATCTCGACATGGAGCTGTGGTAGATTGTAAGAAGAAAATTGTTTCTTTGAGGACGGGTGACGGTAGAGAGGTGATAGTATCTAATGAGCAGGAACAGCTAGCCTCCTTATTTGTTTCAGCTGTTGCAGCCAGGAGGTTGATTAGAAAGGGATGTGAAGCCTATCTTGCTCATGTGGTAGATACTAGAGTAAGAAGTTCTCCCATTGATAGCATTGCCACAGTTGCAGAGTTCCCAGATGTGTTTCCAGAGGAGTTGCCAGGGTTACCTCCTGAGAGAGAGGTGGAGTTCGGTATTGAATTGTTGCCTGGTACAACTCCTATCTCTATTACTCCTTATAGAATGGCACCAGCAGAATTGAGGGAGTTGAAAGTGCAATTACAGGAGTTGTTGGACAAAGGATTTATTCGCCCCAGTGTTTCTCCTTGGGGAGCTCCTGTTCTATTTGTGAAAAAGAAAGATGGTACTATGAGGTTGTGTATCGATTATAGGCAATTGAACAAGGTGACCATTAAGAATAAATATCCTTTGCCTAGAATCGATGATCTCTTTGATCAGTTGAAGGGAGCGTCAGTGTTCTCCAAAATTGATTTGCGATCTGGGTATCATCAGTTGAGAGTCAAAGCTGAAGATGTTCCTAAGACCGCTTTTCGGACCAGGTATGGGCATTATGAATTTTTAGTTATGCCTTTTGGTCTGACGAATGCACCTGCAGCTTTCATGGATTTGATGAATAGGGTGTTTAGGCCCTATTTGGATCAGTTTGTAGTGGTCTTCATTGATGATATACTGGTGTATTCGCGGAATGAGGAAGAACATGATATACATCTGCGGATTGTGTTGCAGATTTTGAGAGAGAGGCAGTTGTTTGCTAAATTGTCGAAGTGTGAGTTCTGGTTGGATCAAGTAGCTTTTCTCGGACATGTTGTTTCAGCAGAAGGCATTAGAGTTGATCCAAGCAAAGTTGAAGCTGTATTGAATTGGAGTCCACCCAAGTCTGTGACTGAGATTAGAAGTTTTCTGGGTTTGGCAGGCTATTACAGGCGGTTTGTGAAAGGGTTTTCTTTGATAGCTACTCCACTCACCAGATTGCTTCGTAAGGGAGTGAGATTTGTGTGGACGGATCAGTGTCAGGCGAGTTTTGAGCAGTTGAGAGAATTGTTAACTCAAGCGCCTGTTCTTACTTTACCTGTTGAAGGTAAACCTTATGTGATCTACAGTGATGCTTCACATAGAGGTTTGGGGTGTGTATTGATGCAAGAAGGTAAAGTTATAGCTTATGCATCTCGACAGTTGAAACCGCATGAGCTTAACTATCCGACCCATGATTTGGAATTGGCTGCCATTGTTTTTGCATTGAAGATTTGGCGCCATTATCTGCTTGGGGAGAAATGTTTCATCTACACTGATCACAAGAGTTTGAAGTATTTGGGTGTCCAGAAAGAACTCAATCTTCGTCAGAGGAGATGGTTAGAATTGATTAAAGACTACGACTGCTTGATTGACTATCATCCAGGTAAAGCAAATGTTGTTGCTGATGCCTTAAGTCAGAAGTCTTTAGCTGGTTTAACAGTTTACTCGCTCTCGTTGCTTGTTGAGTTGAGAGCATTGCATGCCAGTTTTGTACCTTGTGTTGATGGTGCATTATTGGCACAGTTGCAATTAAAGCCGATTTTGTTAGATCAGATCAAAGAAGCTCAGTTGGCTAATAAGAAGATACAGAAGATTGTTTCAGATTGTCAGAGTGGAAAGGGTAGAGATTTTATTGTGAAGAGCGATGGGAGTCTCTGGTTTAAGAACCGATTGTGTGTACCCGATGATGCTGATTTGAAAAGGGTCATTTTGGAAGAAGCTCATCAGTCAATGTTTGCTATGCATCCGGGTAATACGAAGATGTATCATGATTTGAGACAGCATTATTGGTGGATTGGTTTGAAGAGAGACATTGCAGATTTTGTGTCGAAATGTCTCACTTGTCAGAAGGTTAAAGCAGAGCATCAAGTTCCAACCGGGTTGCTTCAACCATTGTTAGTGCCAGAATGGAAGTGGGAAAGAGTGACAATGGATTTTGTGTCTGGTTTGCCATTGACACAAAAGAAGCATGATGCTATATGGGTGATTGTGGATAGATTGACTAAGACAGCTCATTTTCTTCCGGTTCGAATGGATTACTCTTTGGAGAGATTGGCTGAGCTGTATATCCATGAGATTGTGAAACTGCATGGTGTTCCAATTTCTTTAGTGTCTGATCGAGATCCCAGGTTTACTTCCAGATTTTGGAAGAGTTTGCATAGTGCTTTGGGTTCTCGACTGCACTTCAGCACTGCTTTTCATCCACAGACGGATGGACAGTCAGAGAGGGTGATACAGATTATTGAGGACATGTTGAGAAGCTGTGTCATTGATTTCTCTGGAAGTTGGGATAGGTTTTTACCTCTTGTGGAGTTTGCTTACAACAACAGTCACCAATCCAGCATTGGTATGGCACCGTTTGAAGCATTGTATGGCAGACGGTGTAGGACACCTCTTTGTTGGAATGAGCTTGGAGATAATAAGTTGGTTGGACCTGATTTGATTCAAGAAACTGAGGAAAAAGTGAAGTTGATCCGAGGTAGGTTAAAAGCAGCTTCAGACCGACAGAAGTCTTATGCAGATCTGAAGAGGAGAGACATTCAGTTTGATGTTGGAGATAAGGTGTTTTTGAAAGTATCTCCTTGGAAGAAGATTTTGAGGTTCGGTCGGAAAGGAAAATTGAGTCCTCGTTTCATTGGGCCGTATGAAGTGTTAGAAAGAGTTGGGCCAGTTGCATATCGACTTGCTTTGCCACCTGAGTTGGATCGTATTCATAATGTATTCCATGTTTCTATGTTGAGGAGGTACAGGTCAGATCCATCTCATGTGTTGCCATTTGAGTCTATTGAAGTGAGCCCAGACTTGACATTTGAAGAGGAACCAGTTGCTATCTTAACACGAGAAGTGAAAGAGTTGAGGAACAAGAAAGTGCCATTGGTGAAGATTCTTTGGAAGAATCATGCAAAAGAAGAAGCAACTTGGGAAAGTGAGCAAACTATGCGAGAGCAATATCCTCAACTATTTCAGAGTTGATATCAGGTAATTTCGAGGACGAAATTTCTTTTTAGAGGGGGAGAATTGTAATATCCTCATGTATGCCCTAGAAGTTTTGATTATGTTGTTGATGTTGTTGTTAGTGTTGTTATTGTTATATATTGGATTGAATATATGTGTTAAATTGTAAGAGAAAAGAAATGGGAAGAGAATGTATATGTATATGTATTTTGGGAAGAAATAGGGTTTAGAGACAAATTTATATGTTGTGTATATGTTAATATATATGACATATAAAGTGGTCAAAAGGCTTGGTCAATGCAAGAGAAGATATTTATTTGAGATTGGTAAATTACTTAATTGGGCACATATAAGACAAAAAGATAATTATGTGAATAAGGGCACTTTGGTAATTGCTTGGATAAAACTATATGGTGGATATTTAAAGAAGGTTTGACTTGTGTTTTCTTCATCATTTCTTCTTCTTCTTCTTGTTGATGGCCGGCCCTCCATAGCCAAAGAGAAAGAAAGAGACAAGTGATGGTTTTGATGATTTCAAGCTTAAATTGAAGAAAGATTAAGTGTTCAAGTGTTGATTTAAGAAGTTTTTAACTAAGGTAAGATCTTTTCTCTAATTTCTTCAATTCTTTTGAAGTGGTATGATTAAGTTGCTTATGGTATGATTGTAAGTATTGATTTTGCTTGATAGATGAGAAGTTGGGTTGGTGTTGGTGATGGAAGAGTAAGATTGATGTTTAGTGAAATTGTTTCTGTTTTAGGATTAGTAAAGGCTGTGACTTGTATGATTTTTAATTAATTATAGAAAAATGTTCTTGAAGTGAATTTTTGATATGTTGTGCCTCTATGAGTCTAGAATGACTGAAAAATATGTTGATTCGATTTTGGAATGGTTATGAGTTTAGAAAGATTATTTTCATTAGACCTGTTCCAGCAGGTACCTTAACTGGGACAGCTATATTTCGTGATTTTTAATAAAATGTAGAAAAATCATATCCAATCGAATTTTGGATATGTTGTTTCTTAGTGAGTCTAGTATTTGAGAAAAATAATTTGGAATCACGTTGATTGAATTTGATTTATGGAATTCACAAAGTTCAGAACTGCTGCCAGGATGCAGGGCAATTGGGGCAGTCTGGTTAGGTGAACTATTTGACCAAGATTTTGTGTTCAGTTTGATCTGAAATTTTAAAGGGATGATTTTAAGATACAAAACTAAATTCTGTAAAAATTTTAGAATTTTTAGTCAAGTAGATTATTTTATACAATTTTTCAAAATAAGGATAAAATGGAGTTTAAAAATCAGAATGTACTATTTATGGTTAGGGTTTTAATTCTTTGTTCTTCTTGCATTGCTTTGGTTCTCCAAAGGTAGGTTGGTCCTTAAACCTAACCCTAAACACTTTAAACACACTTGAATCAATGAATGTTATAATCAATTGTTCTTTGCCCTAATTGCATTGTTGAGATTGAACAATGTTATGTTGTGCATTGTGAATGGTAATGTGTTTCATGAGTAATGTGGAATGAAATGTTGATATTTATGAATGATGCTATGTGAGATATAATGTGATCATGGATGAGATATATATATATACTTGAATAATGAGATGTTATATTGTGAAATGAAATGTGAAGCCATTGTTATTGGCTAAGATGATGTAATTGAAAGAAAGAAGGCATGTTTGCCTAAATGTGATGAGAATTGAGAATGGAAATGAATTGTTTGTTTAATATGTTATTCAGTTTCAGAGTTCTGGATTTGGGTGGCATGCCTAAGAAATGATGAAAGGTAACAGTCTTGCCGGGTTGAGGACCTCCTCATAGGTGTTGAGTTGATGGTCCAAGAGACTGGGTCTGTTACACTATGAGATATATGATTTGTAACAGTCTTGCCGGGTTGAGGATCTCCTCATATGTGTTGAGTTGATGATCCAAGAGACTGGGTCTGTTACACTATCCATGGATAGAGATACATGTATCTACATTGCCTACGGGCGTGATTATTGTGACTATGAACCAAAGCAGTAACTCTGAACTCTGAATATCGTATTAAATACTTGTTGGGCCCATAGGTGTCAAGGTTATATGAATGTCCTAAATAATGTTATGAGTTTAATGAAATGAGATGTTGGTTATGGAGTATGATTGATTAATGTTGAAATGTGGTATGCTCATATGACTATGATTTGTGAAATGCATAATTGTGTGGTTCACTTTATATTTATGATGTCGATCTTATCAATAACATATGTGGCATTGCATTTCATTAAAGCATACCGTTAGCATGTTTTATCTTACTAAGCCGTTGGCTTAGTGCGATAGTGTTTAATCGCGCAGGTAGTAGAGTGGATAGAGTTGAACCCGAGAGTTCATCAAGACCTAGTGAGAGTAGACCTTGAAGATTCCATTTTGGGAGCTTAAAGATCAGAGCAGACTTGCCAATCATGTATAAATTTTATGTGTTGTAAAACTTGAGTTTTGATGTATATGAATTTGTAAATATGTAAATATTTTATAACTTCCGCTGTGTAATATTTAAATATGGGGGTTGTCACAAAACCTTTATTTTATGTTGTACTAGAAGTGTAAATCTTTTTTGCAGGTTGTAGTTGAGGTTATAAGGGGGATTTATTGGGAGTGTACTGAGAATGATTTTGTTTGCATTGGTTTGTGTAAAATGTTTTTAAAAATAAGAAAAAAACCGGTTTTGTCGACACTTGGGACTCAATTTTTAGGCGAAACTATGGCAAAAATTTTGTAAAAATCGGAACTAAAATTTGACTAAGTAAAATTGGTAGCAACATTAGGTTAGTGTGGCGCCTCTACTCAGCTTACATATGTAGGTTGGGAAGGTGTGTTACAGTGCAGGAAAAGCAGATCTCGCAAGCTTACCACCCCTGTGCTACTCAGCCGAGCTGTAAGAGTGTGAACTAATAGGTTGTGCACCACTCGGCAGGGGAAAGACTCGAAGTTGGATGCCTTAGAAACCTTGGGTTGATACTTATCGTTAGTGGGTGCAAAGGTCCACCAAACCCTAGGAGGAGCAACCTCATCATACTCAACAAAATTCACCTCGGAGTTTAGATAATCAAAGGTCTATACTTCCTCTTCAGTATATATATAACCCGAGATGCACCCCAAGGTCATTAATGCTCATGTTGAATCTCTGCCCTCCCAGTTTGAATTTAATCATTGGCTCAGTAATTGAAACCTTGGTCTTCTGGAACTGGAAGGTGCAGTAAAATTTCAGTGTCAGCTCTTGATAGGAAGGCTCATTAATGGAGAATAGTTGGTCTCAATTCCTGAATATCTACTGCAATATTAGCCAATTCCATAGCATCCCAATCTAAAACACGAGGTGGGGACCATTCTTTGTTGCCGAAAAGTTCTAATCGCCTTCTTTCCTAGGCATTTGAAAATCTAAGGCATTTGTGGGTGGCCATGAATTTAGAAGTTGGACGGGTAGCGGGTTGGCTGGAACTTCCTTCCCCTTGTGCATGCTTGGTGGGAAGCTGGGAAGATGATTGTTTGCGAGGCCCCATTGTCTGTTAGTCTGCAAAACAAACCAAAGAGATTCCTCAATAACAACATAAGTATAGCATGATACAAGGTTACCGAAATGCCGGCATTATAACGATAAAGCATAACCAAACGTAATCCACCTATAGCAATACATGCTTAATCAACCAAAAGCAACAAACCAATCCGAACAACAATAAACATAATCAACCAAAAGCAACAAACCAACCGAACAACAATAAACATACCAAAATAAAGGCAATTCCCACAATAACAAGACATTTTCCAAAAATAACGAGTAATTAGAATCCAACAAATGAAACAATCAATATATAACTCAAACCACAAACCAATTCAAAAATAAACAACCGCCGAATCAAAATGGAATTCATAACAAACAAAATCAAAATTAATCAAATGCCGCAAAAATTACAAGAAATAAAAACACATCAGAATAAAGCAAACACATCATGAAACTTCCAACTTCAAGGCAAAGACAAGAAGATACAAGGAATGTACACGAAAAATGAAAGAAAACAAACAAAAATCACAAAAATTGAGATTCCATACTTGAAAAGCGAAAATCGCGTGGAACAAGTGAATTCAATGGAAAATGAGCAAATGCACGCAAATAATGCAAGCCGGGAGTGAGAATCTCTCCTAAAGTGAGTGGGTATGTGAATGCGCCGGTGGGAGTGCAAGAAATTTGAGAGAAAATGAGAAAGAAAACTGAAAATTTCGTGAAAAATGGCATCGGTTCTATATATAAAGACGTCGGCACGCCCATTAACACACCCGTGTCACTGAGCGTGCCCTATAGTATAAAAGACAGTGTACACGACATGCTCACAGACATGACCGTGTCAATGGGCATGTCATAGGTACTGGATGAAATGATAATCGACATGCCTACAAACATGGGCGTGTCCATGGGCGTGTCACATGTACTGTGACAACAAGCAAACGACACGCCCACTAGATTGGGCATGTTCTGAGGGCATGCTAGATAATTTTTCATCATTTTTCAATTTTTTTTAGAGACACGTCCATGGACACGGGCATGTCACTGAGTGTGTTATAACTACTGTTTCTCATGCAAAACGACACGCTCATAGACACGACTGTGTCACTGGACGTGTTGTAGCTACTGCTTGAAAAAAAATAATGACACGCCCAATGACACGGGCGTGTCCTTTAATATGCTCAATTTACTCCTCAAAATCAAATTTCCTCTACAAATTCCAATGAATGCAAAACAAACAAACAACCACCCAATAAAAGAAAGATAAAATGAAAACAAAATGACGACACAAACCAAAAACATAAAACGGTGGGTTGTCTCCCATCCAGCACTTCTTTAACGTCGTATTAGTTGGACGGTAGGGTAAACTTCCCTAGTCTTGGTGGTGTAAAACCTCCTTCAAGTCTTGTATTTCCCCTCCAAGGTATAATTTGAGCCTGTGCCCATTAACTTTAAAATCTCCTTTTTTCCGGGTGAGTTATTTCAACCACTCCGTAGGAGAAAACTTCCTTGACAGTAAAAGGACCAGACCATCGAGACTTTAACTTACCCGGAAAGAGTCGAAGCCTTGAATTATACAATAATAACTGATCTCCTACTTGAAACTCTTTCCTGTCCTTAATGCGAGCATCATGCCATTTCTTGGTACGCTCCTTATACATTCTGGCATTGTCATAAGCTTGCAACCTCCACTCATCCAACTCGTTTACCTGCAACTTTCTCTGTTCACCTGCACGAGCTAGATCAAGGTTAATCTGTTTAATAGCCCAATATGCATTATGTTCAATTTCAACAGGTAAATGACAAGCTTTTCCATATACTAGTCTAAATGGCATAGTGCTCAAAGGAGTTTTAAATGTAGTCCTAAAAGCCCATAGAGCATTGTCCAATTTCTCAGACCAATCCTTTCGGGATCGCTCTACAGTTTTTTCCAGAATTTGTTTAATCTCCCTATTCATGTTCTCAACTTGGCTACTAGTTTGAGGATGATAGGGAGTAGCAAACCTATGTGTAACTCCTAGTCTTTTGAAAACTTTCTCAAGCTGATAGTTACAAAAGTGAGTACCCCTATCACTTAGAATTGCTTTTGGTGTACCAAATCGAGAAAACAACTTCTTCAAAAACTTCATCACAACCCTAGCATCATTGGTTGCCAAGGCTTGGGCTTTCGGCCATTTAGAGACATAATCTATAGCTACAAGAATATATTTGTTACCAAAAGAATTTGGAAACGGTCCCATAAAATCGATCCCCCATACATCAAAGACTTCACACACTAAAATTCCATTTTGGGGCATCTCATCACGAGATGAAATGTTTCCAGTCCTTTGGCAACGATCACATCTGTTCACAAATTTGTAGCTATCCCTAAACAAAGTGGGCCAATAAAATCCTAATTATAGTACCTTTTGAGCAGTCCTATTGGCTCCCATATGACCACCAGCTGGTCCAGTGTGGCATTGATTAAGAATGTTAATTGTTTCGGACCATGCCACACATCGTTGGATCATGTGATCCTTACATAATCTAAACAAAAATGGATTCTCCCAGAAATAATACTTTAAGTCAGAAAAGAATTTCTTCTTTGCTTGATAAGTTAAGTCCTTAGGAAATTCCCTAGCAGCTAAATAGTTAGCAAAATCTGCAAACCAAGGTTTTCCAAAATTTAAATTACTTACCTCACTTACCATGGCATATAGCTTCTCATCGGGGAAGTGATCATCAATGTCCCCTTCTTCAAACCTCTCTAAGGTTGGATTTTCCAAGCGAGAAAGGTGATCGGTTGCAAGATTTTCAGGTCCCTTCTTGTCTTGAATCGTCAAGTCAAATTCCTGCAAAAACAAAACCCAACGGATTAGCCTAGGCTTAGAATCAATCTTTGCAAATAAGTACCTCAAAGCTGAATGATCCGTATAAATAATCACTTTTGACAAGATTAGATATGATCTAAACTTGTCAAAAGCAAAAACCACAGCTAGCAGCTCTTTCTCTGTAGTTGTGTAATTAGCTTGAGCTGTGTTCAGAGTCTTGCTTGCATAGTAGATAGGCTGGAAGTATTTCTCCTTGCGTTGACCCAAGACTGCTCCCATTGCAAAGTCACTTGCATCACACATTAGTTCAAATGGTAGATTCCAATTGGGAGCTACCATGATTGGAGCATGGGTCAATTTCTCCTTAAGGGTTGTGAATGCTCTCAGACATTCATCATCAAAAACAAAATCCACATCCTTCTCAAGTAGTCTTGTCAATGGACGGGCTATCTTAGAAAAATCTCGAATGAACCTCCAATAAAAACCCTCATGTCCTAGAAAACTTCTGATGGCCTTCACAGATGTGGGTGGTGGTAACTTCTCAATGGTGTCTACCTTAGCCCGATCCACCTCAATGCCCTTGTTTGAAATTTTGTGTCCCAACACAATTCCCTCTTGAACCATGAAATGACACTTTTCCCAATTAAGCACTAAATTGGTTTCCTCACATCTCATCAAGACTCTTTCAAGGTTTTCCAAACATCTTTCAAATGAGCTGCCATAGACCGAGAAATCATCCATAAACACCTACATAATATCCTCAACAAGTTCATCAAAGATTGCCACCATGCACCTTTGAAAAGTCGCAGGTGCATTGCACAACCCGAATGGCATTCTTCGATATGCGAATGTCCCATATGGGCAGGTGAATGTAGTCTTCTCTTGGTCTTCCGGGGCGATAGGAATTTGGAAATAGCCTGAAAGACCATCCAAAAAATAGTAATACTCATGCCCGGATAACCTCTCAAACATCTGATCAATGAAGGGTAAAGGAAAATGGTCCTTCCTAGTTGCATCATTCAATTTCCTGTAATCTATGCACCCCCTCCAACCGGTAACTGTTCTTGTTGGAATCAGCTCATCATTTTCATTAGGGACCACTATCATCCCTCCTTTCTTTGGTACTACCTGGACTGGGCTCACCTAAGAACTATCCGAGATCAGATATATAATCCCTGCGTCAAGTAGTTTTATCACTTCAGCTTCACTACATCTTTCATCTTCGGGTTTAGTCTCCGTTGTGGTTGCACTACCGGCTTGAATTCATCCTCCATTAGTATCTTGTGAGTGCAATAGGATGGACTGATACCCTTGATGTCTACTATCTTCCAAGCTATTACTTCCTTATGTTTTTGCAACAACTGAATAAGCTTTTCTTTCTGCTCAGAAGATAGGTGGGAACTCAAAATTATTGGTAATTTCTTCTTTTCTGCCAAAAATCCATACTCAAGGTGATCTGGAAGGGGTTTTAGTTCCAAGTTGGGTGGATCAGTCACTGATGGCTTTGGCTTCTCTTCCTTTGGCATCTCAATAGTCTCATATGCCTTGCCTTTGAACGAATTGCTTGCTTCAAGAAAAGCAAGCTGCTCCATTGCTTCTTGATCCTCAACATTTTTCTGCAATAAACACAACTCAAGGGGATCCTTGGAAACAATGTTAGTAACACAATTTACTGTCTCATGCTCAATAACATCATTGCATGAGTTCGCCTCATCAAGTGAAAGTGAATGTTTCATAGCATCATATATCCTAAAAATAACTTTATCATCACCCACTCTCAAAGTTAATGTGCCATCATGAACATTGATAAGGGCACAAGCTGTATTTAAAAATGGCCTACCAAGAATAAGTGAAACATTCGCATCCTCATCAATATCAATGACAACAAAATCATTGGGGAAAATGAAATCCCCGACTTTTACCAACACATCTTCTATAATGCCATGAGGGTGGACTACTGACTTATCAGCAAGTTGGATGGTCATAAGTGTTGGTTTAGGTTTACCAATGCCTAACTCCTTGAAAATTTTATAGGGCATAACACTTTTGCTAGCCCCCAAATCAGCTAATGCACTCTTGACCTCAAGGTTACCTATTAAACATGGAATGGTAAAACTACCTGGATCTTTTAACTTCTTAGGTAACCTCCTTTGCAAAATTGTTGAACTCTTTTCAGATAACTGCACTAAAGACACTTCTTCAAGTTTCCTTTTGTTACAAAGGATGTCTTTCAAAAATTTAGCATATTTAGGCATTTGTGACAAAGCTTCAGCAAAAGGAATATTAATGTGCAATTGTTTAAAAAGTTCAAGAAACTTACCGAACTGAGCATCAATCTTGTCCTTGTTCAACCTTGCCGGATAGGGTACTCTTGGTCGGTATTCCTTCAATATGGGGCTGCTTTCTTGCGGCTTCTTCTCTTTCTCACTTTCCAATGCAGTTTTCTCTCCCGAAGTGACAGGAGGATTGTCTTCTTTTTCTTTTTCTTGTATTTCATCCCTTTTCTCTGCCACTTCTCCTCTTTTCTCATCCACATTACCGCTGATTTCTTTTCCACTCCTTAGTGTAATTGCCTTGGGCTGCTCTTTAGGATTTGCCTCAGTGTTGCTAGGCAGACTTCCTTGTGGTCTCTCACTGAGCAACTTGGCAATTTGCCCCACTTGATTCTCCAAATTATGAATGGAGGCTTGCTGATTTCTTAGGGTGGTTTCAGTTGATTGGAGCCTAGTTTCAGAAGCTGCTATAAATTTCTCCATCATGTCCTCCAAATTACTCTTTCTTGGAGGGGCAACTTGTTGATGTTGGGGCTGCTGAAATCCAGGGGGGAGGTCTTGTATTATTTTAATTATTCCATGAGAAATTTGGATGATTTCTCCACCCCGGATTGTATGTGTTACTGTAGGGGTTATTCTGTTGTTGCCTTAGCATATTTCCCACATAATCTACTTGCTCATGCCTAGCAAACATGTTGCCATTTTGGCACTCTTGACTTTGATGTCCACCCCCACACCACTCACAAGACATCACTTGCATTACTTTCCCAGAAGAAGAAGCCAAAGAATCAAATTTTTTATTCAATGCTTCTAATTGGGCTGTCAAAGCCACCACAGGATCTAATTGGTGTGAACCCATGACTTTCAGCTTTCCTTGCTCCCTTGGGGCTTGCCACTGATAATTGGTGATAGCCATGTCTTCAATGAAATCCCTTGCTTGTTCAGGTGTCTTGTTGTTTATGGTACCACCAGCTGCTGCATTAATGGATTGCTTACTTACATAATTCAACCCATTGTAAAATGTTTGAATTTGAAGCCATAGTGGAAGTCCATGATGAAGTCCATGATACCTTCTCAACAAATCTTTAAATCTTTCCCAGGCATCATAAAGGGTCTCACCATCTTGCTGCAGAAAGGATGAGATATCATTCCTCAACTTAGCAGTTTTGGACGGTGGGAAGTATTTTTCTAGGAAATTCTCTGCCAACTGACCCCATGTGGTGAAGGTTCCTGGAGGAAAAGATTTTAGCCACTTCTTTGGTCTATCTCTAAGGGAAAATGGGAATAACCTCAGCCTAATTGCATCCTCTGAGACATTATTTATCTTGAATGTGTCACATATCTCCAGAAAATTCTCAATATGTGCATTAGGATCTTCATCAGGAAACCCATCGAACTGACAAGCCTGTTGCACCATTTGAATTACATTTGCTTTTATTTCGAAGTTGTTTGCAACAACTGTCGGTCTCCAGATACTAGATTCAGCTCCATTGAGATTGGGCTTAGCAAACTCCTGCATTGTTATTGGCTCAGCTCCTTCCATCACTTCAAACTCTTCTTCTTCTTCTTCTGCTATTTCCAGATTTATTTCTGTTTCTGCGCCTTCCAAAACTGCCTCCTCTTCTTCCTTTTGCTTTCTCTTTAATGTTCTTTCTAGCTCTGGATCTAATTCAAACAGTTGGGATGAGTTACCTCTGGTCATAAACGGGAGGAAATACCTAAAAATAAGCAAGAACCAATGTTAAAAACAAATAAAAATAAAACTAAATCAACAGTCTTAATTATATTACTAATATTGAAACCGTTGTCCTCGGCAGCGGCGCCAAAAACTTGGTGCGCGCGAGCTACGCTATAGCAATACTGCAAGTGCATGGGTCGACCAAGTAATAAAGTAGTGAGTGATTTATCATTCCACCGAGGACAAGGTCAAGTACTAGTGCAAATCTTAACCGTTGTTTAGCAAATCAATAGGTTTGTGATGTGGTGTAATTAAAAATAATTAATCTAATGACTAAAAGTAAAGGGAAATTAAATGTTGAGCAAAAAAGATTGATGGTAATAAAAATATCCAGATATTGAATCCCCCTAGCCTCAACGATATTTATGAACATCAATTCAGTTAAATCATTTAATATAGTTGAGTTGGCATTCCTCTAACTTAGACTAAAACCTCTCTCGAGTGAATTAATCCCTAATCACTAAGTAGAGTGCTAGGAGACCTCAAGGTGAGGTAGAGTCTTTATCATAGAAGGGAGGCCAAGGGGGATATCCTTAGACATTTAGTAGGAGCTAGAGCCAGCCTGACAGGTCATCACAGAAGCAGATATAGAGACCTACAGCCTTAGTGGCTAGTGGCCCAACCCCAATGTCCCAGAGGCCTGTTCCACCTACCTGTGCTCAGTGTGGTAGGGCGCATGGAGGTGTTTGTTGGAGGACTGGTGCATCAATAGTTTGTTTCATATATGGATCACCAAATCATTTTATCAGAGACTATCCAGAGCCATCAGATGATAGATAGACAGATACAACATCATCTAGACCCAGTGTAAGAGGAGGTCATGGTGGTAAAGGTAGTGGCAGGGGTGGCAGACCAAGGTACGATCATAGAGGAGGTTCTACAATAGGAAGTAGACCAAATGATGCATGGCCATCACAGGAGTGTATGTGATGCAGAGACAACCGGATGCTTCAGCTATCATATCTGGTATTTTTACTTTATTTGGCACTTTAGTTCATGCATTGATAGACCCTAGGTCAACGCATTCATACATCAGTGCATCCATCCTGTCTGTGAGTGATATGCATTCAGAGTTCCTAGGATTTGATGTATTGGTTACCAATCCTTTAGGGCATAATATCGTAGTTAGCAGGGTGCCTGAGATAGTCTAGTTATTTTTCATGATAAGGAGTTTCTCGGTGACTTGATTGAGATGCAATTTAGGGAGTATGGCCTGATTCTGGTTATGGATTGGTTATCCAGACATGGGGCTATGACACACCTACACCCAATATATGTAACCCACATACACACTATATGTGATATACGTATAGAGGATATAAGAGTGTCCCAGTCCATTTTAAACAAACCTATCTTTAAAGCTTTAACATCAAATCATTATTACTAAAATCTGAATAAACCAAAAACATTTAACTTATATTATAGGATTCAATAGATAAAACATTCCTTGTTAAAAATACATATATATATATAACATTAGTACCCAAAAGTTTATCCAAAACATTTATTTAATAAGCAACGGAAAATGTAGCGGAATATACATATATTTTCATCAAAATCAATAAGTAACAAAATATGAAATTTATACATGCTAGCAGTTCGTCTCTGATCTTGATGTCCACTAACAACTCTGATCACAAAGTCTCAAGCCTAGACTCGACTCAGTCTAGACGAACTCTTCGGCACAATCGGATCTACCCTATCACCTGCTCGATGAACCACAATCGTGCTAAGCCAAAAGCTTAATGGTACAAACTTTGATTCAATATAGATTAATGCGATGCTAATGTACAACACATTTGAATATAACAACTCATTACATTATATCTCAATATATATATATATATATATTATTTGCATCACATTTCATAATTCACATTAAAGCAAAGACAAACATGGGCCTAAAAAGGAACTAATATGCTATTCAAAGTTCAGAGTTATTGCTTTGGTCCATATTGACACCTTGTGTCTAGTCCCGTAGGCAATATATCCATGGATAATGTAACAGCCCCAGTCTCTTGGACCTCAACCCGGCTAGACCCTTAGGCCCCAGTATCTTGGTCCTTAACCCGGCTAGACTGCTACAGTTTTTGAGGCTTACGACCCAGTCTTTTCACACTAAAAACATCATATTTATCAGCTGGGCTCGGCTTACGACCGGTCTTTTCACCTGCCCAGCAATTCATTTCATAGGCATGCTGCCAAACCCAGAACTTTGAAAATTGAATAACATAATAGGCACACAATTTATTCTTTTATCACATTATCAAATACTTTCATAATTCATTTCTCATTTCATTTCTCATTATCAAACTAGGTACATTGCATTAATATATCATCTTTTCTCATTTTTTTCATTCTTCTATTTTATCTCAATATCGATTGGTTACATAATATTTTCATATATCTCATCATGTTATTCCACATTTCCTTTCATTCACAACACATTACTCAATTGCTTTGATATAGCAACATAATTCGCATTATGCATATCATACCATATAACTCATCCATCAACAATATATTAAATAACTTAACACATTTCTCAACTAGATGTGTTAAGGCTCAATGTATGCATTCATTCAAAGTTTGTACTTACCTCTAAAAGCAACAACACCACTCTATCAACTTCCTCTTCCTAGATATCCCTCAATCCTTGGCTTGGGTAACTCAATTCTCGTCAAAACCTAATCCAAAGGTGGTTATACATACTCACTTAGTGATACACATAAGAAAACAAGAATAAGAACTATCTAAGGCAAAATATTCACTTGACACGCTCGACAACACGGAGATGTCCCTGATCGTGCCCTAAACCCACAACACAGAAGCTTTGACACGCTCAGTGACATGGGTGTGTCACTGCACGTGTCAATTCTCCTCCAACACAGAAGCTATGACACGCTCAGTGACATGGGCGTATCAATCTTTCAACAACACAGCAGCTGTGACACGTTCAGTGACATGGGCGTGTCACTGGATGTGTCACCAACCCAAAAAATAGAACCAACGACAAGCCCAAAGACATGGCCGTGCTTCTAGGCGTGTCAGGCCAAAAACCCTGAAATCGACACCAAAACGCCACATCGAACAAACATCTTTCTTAACCCTTATCAACACCACACAAACTCAACCAAATCCATCAACATAACAATAAATTTGAGTAACCTTTATAACAACTCAACTACAAACATCAAAACACAATCACAACCATAAATCACAACTCAAACTTACACAATCCACAACTCTTGTCTCTTACACCAAACTTAATCCTTTTCTTCAATCCAACCCCAAATATTAAAGTTAACAAAATAAAACACAACCTCAAACAAACCAAAATCAACCATAAACACATCTACGACAAACATTCACCATACTAAAAAATACAACCCAAAAGAAATCAAAGAAACAAGTTAGAATCTTACCAAAAGTGAAGAAAATTCTTAGAACTCTAACTTGATCTCTTGAAATCCTTCAATTCCTTGAGTTAGGAAGCAACAAAATCTCTTTTCCTTTGGTTGATAATGGTGGCCGGCCAAAGAAGAAAGAAGAAGAAGAAGAAGAAAATGCAAAGTCAACCACACTCTTCTCTTTTAACGAAACACTTTCCCCAAATCACTCTCCACCAAGCAATTTAATAATATAATATTAAACCCACTTATATATAATATTAAACCCACTTATGTCATCTTCCACTATCTTTAATTAAATCTATTTAATTAATCAAAATATCTCTTGACCAAATAAGCTATAGACTTGTATATATATATTGTATATATCTCCATATACAAAGCATATACACATCTTCCTATTATCTTTTCACTTAATTACATATACACTTAAATCATATAATTCAATTTCAACAATTAATATTTCCAAAAATTTTAGGGTACAGTTTGGGATATTACAATTCTCCCCCTCTATAAAAAAAAATTTTGTCCTCGAAATTACCTGGTCTCAAGTCTGGAATAATTGGGGATACTGGTCTCACATCACTTGTTCAGTATGCCAAGTTGCCTCTTCCTTAGCATGATTCTTCCAAAGAGCCTTCACAAGCGGCACTTTCTTATTTCTCAATTCTTTCACTTCATGTGCCAAAATAGCTACTGGTTCTTCTTCAAAAGTCAGATCCGGATTCATAGATTCTACTGACAAAATATGAGATGGGTCTGACCTGTACCTCCGTAGCATAGAAACATGGAAGACATTGTGAATTCTATCCAATTTAGGCGGCAAAGTGAGTCGATAAGCAACTGGTCCAACTCTCTCCAGTACCTCATAAGGTCCAATGAAACAAGGACTTAGCTTCCCTTTATGGCCAAATCTCAAAATTCTCTTCCAAGGAGACACTTTCAAAAATACTTTATCTCAAACACTAAACTGAATGTCTCTCCTCTTCAAATCTGAATAAGATTTCTACCGATCTGAAGTTGTCTTCAAACGATCCTGAATCACCTTCACTTTCTCTTCCGTTTCTTTTATCAAATCAGGACCAGCCAGCTTACCTTCTCTAACCTCATCCCAACATAGAGGCGTCCTGCATCTTCTACCATACAATGCCTCATAAGATGCCATTCTAATACTAGACTGACGACTATTGTTATAAGCAAATTCCATCAATGGCAAGAATCTATCTCAACTCCCAAAGAAGGTGATGACACAGCTTCTCAACATATCCTCCAAAATCTGAATCATTCTCTCTGATTGCCCATCTGTCTGAGGATGAAAAGCAGTGCTAAAATGCAATCGAGATCCCAAAGCATTATGCAAACTCTTCCAAAACCTTGAAGTAAACCGAGGATCTCGATCAGACACCAAAAAAATTGGGACTCCATGCAATCTCACTATCTCATTGATATACAGCTCAACCAACTTCTCAAGAGAATAGTCCATCCGAATTAGAAGAAAATGAGCTATCTTCATCAGCCGATCAACAATCACCCAGATTGCATCATGCCTCTTCTGAGTCAATGACAAACCTGTCACAAAATCCATCGTTACACGCTCCCATTTCAACTCTGGCACCAATAAAGGTTGGAGCAACCCCGAAGGAACTTGGTGCTCGGCCTTCACTCTTTGACAAGTGAGACATTTAGATACAAACTCCGTTATGTCCCTCTTCATACCTGACCACCAATAATGTTGCTTCAAATCATGATACATCTTAATACTCCCAGGGTTCATAGCAAAAGCCGACTGATGTGCTTCCTCCAAAATTATATTTTTCAATCTTGCATCATTAGGAACACGCAATCTATCTTTGTACCAAAGACTACCATCACCTCTCACAAGGAAATCTCGGCTCTCCCCCTTTTGGCAATCCAAAATAATCTTCTGAATTTTCTCATCTGCCAATTGAACCTCTCTAATATAATCCAACAATACCGGTCTCAACTGCAACTGAGCCAATAAAGGACCATCATCACATGATTCAAAACTTGCATACAACGCTCTCAACTCAACAAGCAATGAGAGCGAATGAGCAGTCAAACCTGCCAAAGACTTTCTACTCAAGGCATCAGCAACTACATTTGCCTTGCTGGGATGATAGTCAATCAAACAGTCGTAGTCTTTAATCAACTCCAACCACCGTCTCTGCTGAAGATTTAGCTCTCTCTGAACGCCCAAGTATTTTAAACTCTTATGATCCGTATAAATGAAACACTTCTCCCCATATAAATAATGTTGCCAAATCTTCAAAGCAAAAACTATGGTTGCCAATTCCAAAACATGCGTTTGGTAATTCAACTCATGTGGCTTCAACTGCTGAGAAGCAGATGCTATGACTCTACCCTCCTGCATCAAAACACAACCTAAACCATTATGTGAAGCATCACTGTAAATCACATATGGTTTATCTTCCACAGGCAAGGTAAGAATAGGAGCTTGAGTCAACATCTCCTTCAACTTCTCAAAGCTTACTTGACACCGATTTGTCCACACGAATCTAACTCCCTTCCGAAGTAATCTGGTGAGTGGAGTAGCTATCAAAGAAAAACCTTTCACAAACCATCGATAATAGCCTTCCAAACCCAGAAAACTTCTAACCTCAGTCACTGTCTTCAGTGGAATCCAATTTAAAATGGCTTCAACTTTACTCAGATCAACTCTTATACCCTCTGCTGAAACCACATGACCGAGAAAAGTTACTTGATCAAGCCAGAACTCACATTTAGACAGCTTAGCATACAATTGTTTCTCTCTCAAGTTCTGTAATACAATCCACAAATGCTTGTCATGATCCTCCTCATTATGTGAATACACCAAAATATCATCGATAAAGACTGCCACAAAATGATCTAGATAGGGTCTAAACACCCTGTTCATCAAATCCATAAAAGCTGTTGGTGCATTCGTCAAACCAAAAGGCATCACCAAAAACTCATAGTGCCCATACCTTGTGCGGAAAGCTGTCTTAGAAACATCTTCCTCTCTGATTCTCAACTGATGGTACCCTTATCTTAGATCAATCTTAGAGAAAAATACTGCTACTTTCAACTGATTAAAGAGATCATCAATCCTAGGCAAATGATACTTCTTCTTGATGGTCACTTTATTCAACTGCCTATAATCAATGTACAATCTCAAAGTACCATCCTTCTTCTTCACAAACAAAATAGGTGCTCCCCATGGAGACACACTAGGGCGAATAAACTCTTTATCCAACAACTCCTGCAACTGCACCTTCAACTCTCTCAACTCAGCAGGTGCCATTCGATAGGGAGTAATAGAGATGGGAGTGGTACCAGGCAACAAATCGATACCAAACTCAACCTCTCTATCAGGGGGTATCTCTGACAACTCCTCAGAAAAAATATCTGGGAAATCAGCAACCATGGGTATACTATCAAGTTGAGAACCCACTACTCTGGTATCTACAACATGAGCAAGATAGGCATCACATCCCTTCTGAATCAACCTCCTAGCTGCAACAACTGAAACAAACAAGGATGCAAGTTGACTTTGCTCTCTAGATACCATAACACTTCTACCATTACCGGTTCTAAGGGTAACACACTTATTCTGATAGTCTACCATAGCTCCATGCTTTGATAACCAGTCCATGCCTAAGATTAGATCATACTCCTTAAAAGGCATCTCAATCAAATCACCAAGAAACTCTTCATCCTGAACAACAACTGGACTATCTTGGTGCACCTTACTCACCATAACACTATGCCCTAAAGGATTTGTCACCAAGACATCAAATCCTAGGGACTCAGAATGTAATTTAGATACAGGCAAGATAGATGCAATTATGTAAGAATGCATAGATCCTGGATCAATTAGAGCAAGAACTAAAATGCCAAATAAAGAAAATGTACCCGCAATGATGGCTGAAGCATCCGACTGCCTCTGCATCACATACACTCGCTGTGATGGCCCAGCCTCATATGGTCTACTGCCTCCGGATGTAGAGCCTCCTCTCTGACTAAACCCAGGTCGACCACCTCTATTAAAACCTCTGTCACTACGACCTCCTCTGACACTAGGTTGAGAAACTATAGAATATGCCTGTCTATCCTCCTATAGCTCAGGATAATCTCTAATGAAATGGTCAGGTGACCCGCATCTAAAACACACAGCTGGTCCACCTATCTTCCAACAAACACCCCCATGTATCCTACCACAATGGACACATGTAGGTGGAGTAGATATCTGAACCAATGGAGTTGGAGCACTAGCTACAGAAACTGTAGGTCTCGATCTCTGCCTCTGATGGATACTGACCTACCAGGCTGTCTCTGGCCCCTACTAAACCTCTAAAAATGACCTCCTCGGCCTCTCTTTGCAGATGAAGACCCTACCTCAAATTGGGGTCTCCTAACTCTGGTCTCCTCCTCAGTAGCAGCTGCTAAATTACCCTGCGCTCTCTCAACACTCTTGGCTGTTGCAACTAACTGGGAAAGATTCTGATACCAGGAACCAGCAATAATACACATAATAGAGGGCCTCAACCCCTCCTCAAATCTCTTACATCAGTCTATCATCTGAAATAATCCTATAGGCATAATGACTCAACCGGATGAACTCTATCTCATACTCTATCACTGTCTGGTTATTCTGTCTCAGATTCAGAAACTCCAACTTCTTTGCATCCTTATACTCCCTCGGAGTATACTTCTGCTCAAACTTCCATAGAAAATCACTATAATTCACGGTCGGTGGATCATCCATAGCATGTGGAACCGTCTTCCACCAATCATATGCATCTCTTTGCAGAAGGGATCTAGCATAATCAAATTTCTCTTCAGGAGTAGCTTGCAGCTGAATGAATACCCTCTGAACTCTATCCAACCAGTGCTCAGTTATTGCAGGATCCGTAGTACCAAACAAGTCCTCAGCTCTGAACTTTCTCAATTTATCATACTGCCTCACTGTTACTTGTGGCTGCGGTTGCGGCGGTGATGGCTGCTGAACTGGAGCCTGCCTCAATAACTCTACCATATGTCATAACCAAACCGACAGAATCTCATCGGCAGTTGGTCTCTCTGGCACAGAAGCAGGTGCCTCTCCAGCTATCTCAACCCTATCTCCATCTCTACCCTCAATAGGAGCTACACTCTCAGCACTACCTTCTACAGACTGACGTGACTGAGACGCCATCACTACCTATCTCTATAAACACAGTAGAATATCCCTCATCAAAGATTAGAAACTGCCAGTGCCAATGTATGTATCTTATTTAAAAATGGTATTTTAAAAATAAAATTTTTTTTCTTAAAATTCACCTAGGTTGAGAACCTCAAACCTAGGCTCTGATACCAAAACAGTTGAGACACCCCTACACCCAATAACGTAACCCACATACACACTATATGTGATATACGTATAGAGGATATAAGAGCGTCCCAGTCCATTTTAAACAAACCTATCTTTAAAGCTTTAACATTAAATCATCATTAATAAAATCTAAATAAACCAAAAACATTTAACTTATATTATAGAAATCAATAGAGAAAACATTCCTTGCTAAAAATACACACATATAGATATATATATAACTTTAGTACCCAAAAGTTTATCCAAAACATTTATTTAATAAGCAGCGGAAATTGTAGCGGAATATACATATATTTTCATCAAAATCAATAAGTAACAAAATATGAAATTTATACATGCTAGCAGTTCGTCTCTGATCTTGATGTCCACTAACAACTTTGATCACAAAGTCTCAAGCCTAGACTCAACTCGGACTAGACGAGCTCTCCGGTACAATCGGATCTACCTTGTCACTTGCATGATGAACCATAATCATGCTAAGCCAAAAGCTTAGTGGTACAAACTTTGATTCAATATAGATTAATGTGATGCTAATGTACAACACATTTGAATATAACAACTCATTACATTATATCTCAATATATATATATATTATTTGCATCACATTTCATAATTCACATTAAAGCAAAGACAAACATGGGCCTAAAAAGGAACTAATATGCTATTCAAAGTTCAGAGTTACTGCTTTGGTCCATATTGACACCTTATGTCTAGCCCCATAGGCAATATATCCATGGATAATGTAATAGCCCCGGTCTCCTGGACCTTAACCCGGCTAGACCCTTAGGCCTCAGTATCTTGGTCCTCAACCCGGCTAGACTGTTACAGTTTTTGAGGCTTACGACCCAGTCTTTTCACCCTAAAAATATCATATTTATCAGCTGGGCCCGGCTTACGATCCAGTCTTTTCACCTACCCAGCAATTCATTTTATAGGCATGCCGCAAAACCCAGAACTCTGAAAATTGAATAACATACTAGGCACACAATTTATTCTTTTATCACATTATCAAATACTTTCATAATTCATTTCTCATTTCATTTCTCATTATCAAACTAGGCACATTGCCTTAATATATCATCTTTTCTCATTTTTCTCATTCTTCTATTTTATCTTAACATCGATTGGTTACATTATATTTTCATATATCTCATCATGTTATTCCACATTTCCTTTCATTCACAACACATTACTCAATTGCTTTGATATATCAACATAATTCACATTATGCATATCATACCATATAACTCATCCATCAACAATATATCAAATAACTTAACACATTTCTCAACTAGATTTATTAAGGCTCAATGTCATGTAATTGTATGCATTCATTCAAAGTTTGTACTTACCTCTAAAAGCAACAACACCACTCTATCAACTTCCTCTTCCAAGATATCCCTCAATCCTTGGCTTGGGTAACTCAATTCTCTTCAAAACCTAATCCAAAGGTGGTTATACATACTCACTTAGTGATACACATAAGAAAACAAGAATAAGAACTATCTAAGGCAAACTATACACTTGACACGCTCGACAACACGGAGATGTCCCTGATCGTGCCCTAAACCCACAACATAGAAGCTTTGACACGCTCAGTGGCATGGGCGTGTCACTGCACGTGTCAATTCTCCTCCAACACAGAAGCTATGACACGCTCAGTGACATGGGCGTGTCACTGGACGTGTCAATCTTCCAACAACACAGCAGCTGCGACACGCTTAGTGACATGGGCGTGTCACTGGATGTGTCACCAACCCAGAAAATAGAACCAACGACATGCCCAAAAACCCTAAAATCGACACCAAAATGCCACATCCAAAATACATCTTTCTTAACCCTTATCAACACCACACAAACTCAACCAAATCCATCAACATACCAATAAACTTGAGTAACCATTAAAACAACTCAATTACAAACATCAAAACACAATCACAACCATAAATCACAACTCAAACTTACACAATCCACAACTCTTGTCTCTTACAAAAAACTTAACCCTTTTCTTCAATCCAACCCCAAATATCAAAGTTAACAAAACAAAACACAACCTCAAACAAACCAAAATCAACCATTAACACATCTACAACAACCATTCACCATACTAAAAAATACAACTCAAAAGAAATCAAAAGAAACAAGTTGGAAACTTACCAAAAGTGAAGAAAATCCTTAGAACTCCAACTTGATCTCTTGAAATCCTTCAATTCCTTGAGTTAGGAAGCAACAAAATATCTTTTCCTTTGGTTGATAATGGTGGCCGGACAAAGAAGAAAGAAGAAGAAGAAGAAGAAGAAGAAGAAGAAGAAGAAGAAGAAGAAGAAGAAGAAGAAGAAGAAGAAGAAGAAGAAGAAGAAGAAGAAGAAGAAGAAGAAGAAAATACAAAGTCAACCACACTCTTCTCTTTTAATCAAACACTTTTCCCAAATCACTCTCCACCAAGCAATTTAGCGATATAATATTAAACCCACTTATGTCATCTTCCACTATCTTTAATTAAATCTATTTAATTAATGAAAATATTTCTTGACCAAATAAGCTATAGACTTGTATATATATATTGTATATATCTCCATATACAAAGCATATACACATTTTCGTATTATCTTTTCACTTAATTACATATACACTTAAATCATATAATTCAATTTTAACAATTAATATTTATAAAAATTTTAGGGTACAGTTTGGGAAATTACAGGGGCTATGGTAGATTGTCAGCAAAAGTGTATTACTCTAAAAACACATGATGTAAGAGATGTGATAGTAACTAATGAGTAGAGTCACCTCTCATCCATGTTTATCTCAGTTATATCAGTTAGGAGGATGATCCAAAAGGGGTGTGAGGCATATTTTGCTCATGATGTAGATACCAGAGCAATGGAGTCTCAGCTCAACAGCATTCCTACAGTTGCTGAGTTTTCAGATGTTTTACCAGATGAGTTGCCAGGGTTACCTTCTGAGAGAGAGGTGGAGTTTGGTATCGATATGATGCTTGCTACCACTTACATCTCTATTACCCCTTATTGGATGGAACCTACATAATTAAATGAGTTAAAGATGCAGTTGTAGGAGTTACTTGATAAAGGGTTATCTGCCCTAGTATCTCCCCATGGGGAGCACCAATCCTATTTGTGAAGAAGAATGATGGCACCTTGAGATTATGCATTGATTACCGGTAGCTGAATAAGGTGACCATCAAGAACAAGTATTCATTACCTCATATAGATGATCTCTTCAATCAGTTGAACGGGCAGCAGTATTCTCTAAGATTGGTATGAGATCAGAATACCATTAGTTGAGAGTTAGATATGTAGATGTACCCAAGACTGATTTTCGCATGAGGTATAAGCATTATGAGTTTCTAGTGATGCCATTTGGACCGATGAATACATCAGCAACATTCATGGATTTGATGAATCAGATCTTTCAACCATATCTGGATCAGTTTGTGGTGGTTTTCATTGATGATATTCTAGTGTATTCACATAATAAGGAAGATCATGATAGGCATCTATGGATTGTACTACAGACATTGAGAGAGAAGCAATGATATGATAAGCTATCTAAATGTGGGTTCTGGCTAGATCAGGTGACTTTTCTCAGACATATGGTATCAATAGAGCATATTAGAGTTGATCCCAGTAAAGTCGAGACCATTTTGAATTGGAGTTCACTAAAGAATGTGACAGAGGTTAGAAGTTGTAATATCCCTAATTATGCCCTAGAAGTTTTGATATTGTTGTTGTTTTATTTGGATTGTGTGTATATATTAAGTTGGTAAGGAAAGAAAATGTTTAGTGTTGTTTGAAAGGAAAGTAATGTGTAGAGAGGAATGTATATGTTGTGTATATAGTAATATATATAACATATATGTTGGTCAAAATGGAGAGTCAAGGAAAGAAGATATTTATTTTGTTGATTGTGAAATTACTATATAGGGCATGTAAGTGATATGAAGTGAAAACAAATGAGAAGAGGGTGTTTAGGTCATTTCTTTTTATGGATTGCTTGGTGGAGGTTTAAAGAGAAGAGAAATTTGACTTTGCTTCATTTTGTCTTTTCTTTTCTTCTTTTTCTTATTGTTTGGCCGGCTCATTCAAAGACAAAGGAAAGCAAAGAGAGCAAGGGAGAGATTGAAGTTCTAAGCTCAAATTGAAGGGAGAATCAAGTGATCAAGTTGGAGATTAGTGAAGATTTATCAACTTTGGTAAGTTCTTTCTTGATCTCTTGTGTTGTTTTGAGTTTGTGTTGATTTTGATGGGATATTTGTGATGTTAGGAGTGTGTATGATTGTGTGAAGTGTGTTTGTGAGTATTTGAGTCTTGTGATCTTGGATTTTGAGATTTGATTGAAGAAAAGAGTAAGTTTGTTGGTAAAGGTAGAGGTGTGTTGGTGTTTAGGGTTTGAAGTGAAGAGGATGAATTGTGATTTGTGGTTGATGTGTGTGTTTTGGTTTGTTTTGTGGTTGTTGTAAGTTTAAGTTGGTTTTTGGGTAAGTTTGGTCATGTTTGTTTGAAGTGGATGTTGTTGAAAAG
This sequence comes from Garcia nutans, assembly GCA_947685225.1. Lineage (NCBI taxonomy): Eukaryota > Viridiplantae > Streptophyta > Magnoliopsida > Malpighiales > Euphorbiaceae > Garcia > Garcia nutans. Next base: position 22,876,176 of record CANTUV010000021.1, read on the forward strand.
TAGAGTTTGGTTGATTGTTAATTGGTTTGGCCAGAATTTGAGTTGTTGGTCGGACACGCCCAGGAGCACGTCTAGATCTTTAGGCGTGTCAATTGTGTTGTTAGGCAGTAGGTGTGACACGACCAGTAGCACGCCCGTGTTAGTGAGCGTGTCATAGCTACTGTGATTTTGGAGAATTGACACTGCCAGGAACACGTTCATGAAGTTGGATGTGTCAATACTTTTGAGAAACAGAATGTATTACACGCCCATGAACACGCCCGTGTGGTTGAACGTGTCCAGTTTAGAGTTTGCCCTAGTTGATTCTTAACCTTATTATCTTATGAGGGTTGCTTCATGCTTTTGGAATAGGTTGTGGAGAAGGTGTTTTACCCTAATTCAAGAGGTGATAGATTCTTGAAGAAGGAAGTGTTTAGAGTTGTGAGGATTTCTTTTGAGGTGAGTACACACTATATGATTATATATATTCATATAAGTGTAGGATTGATATGATTAATGATAAGGTGCTATGATTTGTATGATTTGAATAATATATATATATAATGTGATTGATTATTAATTCTTGAAGAATGACTTGTGAAATGAGATATTAAGCCATTGTAATGGGCTATGATAATGTAATGATGATTGAGGCATGTTTGCCTAAATGATGATGGAAATGTGATAAAGGAATTGATGATGAAATAATGAATGAATTGTGTGTCTAATGTGTTATTCCATTTTCAGAGTTTTGTTGTTGGTGGCATGCCTAATGGTAACAATCTCTTGAAGTTAGGTTGGATTTGATCCTTGAAGCCAAGTTGGGTTGAAGTTTAGCATGCTTAACTCCCCTTGAAGCTTGGTTGAGTCTAGTCCTTGAAGCCTAATTGAGATGTTACAACCCTTGAAGCTAGGTAGGGTTTAGTTCTTGAATCCAAGTTGGGTTGATACTTAGCATGCTTTGTTCCCCTTGAAGCTTGGTTGAGCCTAATCCTTTAAGCCTAGTTGGGATTATGAGAATGATAAATGTGATAATTAAACCAAGGCATTAACTCTGAAAATTGAATGGCATATTAGTGTCCTTGGGCCCAATGCTTGTGTTTGCTTAAATGTGGTTCATTAATGGTGAAATAATGAGATCTATTGTAAGAATTGAAATGTGTTATGTTTTTGCTTATGTATATGTGTTTTATAAAAGATAAAGTTATGATATTAGTATACCATCCATGATGATGTTTACTCTATGGAATTGTGTGACATTGGCATGGCATAATAACATGTGTTAGTATAGTTGTATCACTGAGCCGTTGGCTTAGCGCGATTATGGTTCATCGCGCAGGTGATAGAGTTGAACCTGAGAGTTCTTCGAGACCGAGTGAGTCTAGACATTGAGGAGTTGATAGTGGACTTAAAGATCAGAGAAGAGCTGCCAATCATGTATAACTTCTTTATGTTTTGTAAAGTAATGATTTTAATGTATATGTACAATTATTTGTAAACTTGGATTTGGATATATATATATATACATATGTAAATATTTTGTAATTTCCGCTACGTATTAATAATTGTTTATATCTATCCTGTTTTAAATAACAAGTTTAATATTATATTTTCTATATTGTATAATAAGAAAGATTGCTTTATGTTTTGAAAAGATTTAAATTGTTTAAGGAAACCGTAGCATTCCTATGTTCGGTATACATATATTACATTGTGGTGATATGTGATATGTGTATATGGGATCTAGGGGTGTTACAGAAGTTTTCTGGGTTTGGTAGGCTATTATTATTAGTTTTTGAAGGGCTTGTCTATGATAGCTACACTACTTACCAGATTACTTCAAAAAGGAGTTAAATTTATATGGACATATCAGTGTCAGGAGAGTTTTGAGCAGTTGAGAGACATATTGACTTAGGCTCCTATCCTTACTCTGCCTGTGGAAGGTAAACCCTATGTGATATAAATGAAGCTTCATATAATGGTTTATATTGTGTTTTGATGCAGAAGGATAGAGTTATTGCTTATGAACCCTGACAATTGAAGCTTCACGAGTTTAATTATTTGACTCATGATTTGGAGCTAGCGGCCATAGATTTTACACTGAAGATTTGGCGGCATTATTTGTATGGGGAAAAATATTTTATTTATATGGACGTAAGAGTTTAAAGTACCTAGGTATTTAGAAAGAGTTCAATCTTCGGCAAAAATGGTGGTTGGAGTTGATTAAAGACTATGACTGCACGATTGGTTATCATCTTGGCAAGGCAAATGTAGTTGTGGATGCCTTGAGTCAAAAGTCTATGGCAAGTTTGACTGCTTATTCACTTTCATTGCTTTTTGAGTTGAAAGTGTTGCATACTAGATTTGAGTTATGTGATGATGGTGCACTGATGGCTCAATTGCAGTTGAGGCCAGTGTTGCCAGATCAGGTTAAGAAAGCACAACAGACAGATGAGAAAATCCAAAATATTATGGAGGATTGCTAAAAGGGGGAGAGCAAAGATTTTATGTGAGAGATGATGGTAAATTATGATACATAGATAGATTGTGTATTCCTAATGATGTAGAATTGAAGAAGAAGATTTTAGAGGAAGCACATCAATCATTCTATGCTCTGCACTCTAGAAGTACCAAGATGTATCAAGACTTGAAGCATCACTATTAGTGATCAGGTATGAAGAGGGACATAGTATAATTTGTATCTATATGCCTCACTTGCCATAGAGTGAAGGCTGAGCACCAAGTTCCTTCATAGTTGCTGTAACCATTATCAGTAACTGAGTGGAAATGGCAGTGAGTGACTATAGATTTTGTGACTGGACTGCCTTTAACCCAGAAGAAGCTTGGTACAATCTGGGTGATAGTTGATAGGATGATAAAGATAACTCATTTTTCTTCCAATTAGGATGGACTACTCACTTGATAGGTTGGTTGTACTGTATATCAGTGAGATAGTGAGATTGCATGGAGTCCCAATTTCATTGGTGTCCCATCTAGATCCTCATTTTACGTCGAGATTTTGGAGGAGTTTGCAGGATGCGTTGGGTTCTCAATTTCACTTTAGTACTACGTTCCATCCACAAACAAATGGACAGTTAGAGAGAGTGATATAGGTTCTAGAGGATATGTTGAGGAGTTGTATCGTTGACTTTATTAGGAGCTGGGATAAATATTTGCCACTGATAGAGTTTGCCTATAACAATAATCATCATTCTTGTATTGGGATGGCACCATACGAGGCCCTGATGAGATCAATTTTATACATGTTTTTAGTATGATTTTTATGTGTTTTTAGTTAATGCTTCATTTGATTTTTGTTTAAAGTTTGTTTTAAGTGTTTGTTCTAGGTTAAAGTGCAAAAACTCCCTTGGATGATCAAAACAATGAAGGAAGAGCCCGAATCAAGCAAGACAGGGCCAAGCCAAAGCAAGCTTGGCCGTGTCACTCAAAAGAAGTGCAAGACAGTAGCTGACATGGCCAAGCCACTGGCCGTGTCTCACCTAAAGAGCAAAACCAAGAAACCAAAGAAATGAAGGCAGAAGCTGACACCATCAGATGACACAGCCAAGCCACTGGCTGTGTCACACGGCCAGGAGCTTGGCCGTGTTACCCTTGGAAACAAAGAAAAAAATTGAGAAAGCTAGATGCAGAAGGTGACACACCCACATGACACGACCAAGCCACTGGCCGTGTCACATGACACGGCCACGTGCTTGGCCGTGTCAACTAGAAGAAAAGAAGGAAAGAAATGGAAGAAGGAGACACGGCCAGCAAGCTTGGCCGTGTCCCAAGCAAAGTGAGAGGCAAGTGGGGAACAAAGACTAGCTTTTGCCAAAAGTAATATTAAATAAAAGAAAAGCTTGCCTAATTTGAGGAAAAGAAAGATAAAACAAAGGGAATATGGGAGACAAGGAAGAGTGGTGTGAGTTGGAAGGTATGGGTTGTGAGCTGGAAGGTATGGGTTGTGAGCTTTGAAGGGAGTTAAAAGGAGAAGAAAATAAAGAAGAGAGGATAGACTTGGAGAGGAGGAGGCTTGGGCATACACGTTTTGGGCAAGGAGAGAGTGACACTCTCCTTGACTCTTCATCTTCATCCTCCATTTCTATCCTCTCCACCATCTCCATCTTCCATTGGCAAGCTCTTGAAGGTTGAAGAAGCTTCATTAAAAGGGTTGGTGACTTGAGAAAGCTCCATTCCATATTGCAAAGGGGAATCAACCATTGAAGAGGGCTTGAGCTCTTCATCATACACCCAAGTGGAGCTAGGAGGAAGACTAGTAATCCTACTCTTGGCATCTTCATAAGGGGTTTTTCTATTGTCTCTTTCAATTTATTTTAATGTTGTTATTGTTGTTGTTGTATTAAGAGTATTGAACATGAACTAATTCATTCTCTATCTAGATATTGATGAACCCTAGCTTATTTGTATGGATTGAATAATCTTATTTAATTGAATCATTTGATTGAGTTGTTTTATTCTTATGATGCTTAATGATTTATTTCCAATTGATAATAGCATGCTTATTGATTGGTTGCAATTTTCATATTATTAACTTGAGAAAGCTTGATATGAATTGAATACTCATAAGGGTTGACGATTAATTGGAGTGCTAGAGATAGACTTACAAGATCCTTTGGTTTATAGTTCCTTATTCTTAATGCAAGATCTATTTAATTGTGTTTGAGAAGAGATTCCGGCACTCTACTTAGTGATTAGGGATTAATTCACTTGAGAGAGGTTTTAGTCTAAGTTAGAGGAATGCCAATTCAACTCTATTATGTGATTTAATTGAAATGATTTTCATAACTATAATTGTGGCTAGGGGGATTCAATATTTGGATAGTATTTTGATCATCAAACCTTTTTACACAACACTCAATTTCTCTTTACTTGCATTCATTAAGTTAGCTGTCTTTAATTATAAAACATCACAAAAACTATTAATTTGCTAAACAACAGTTAAGATGTGCACTAGTACTTGACCTTGTCCTCAGTGGAACAATAACTCACTCACTACTTTATTACTTGGGCGATCTGTGCACTTACGATATTGCTATAGCATTTAGGTACGCACGCACCAGGCCCTGTATGGCAGGAGGTACAGGACACCATAATGTTGGGATGAGGTTGGAGAAGGTAAACTGGTAGGTCCCGATTTGATCAAGGAAACAAAAGAGAAAGTGAAGATAATTCGGGGTCGTTTGAAAGCAGCTTTAGACTAACATAAATCCTTTATAGATTTGAAGAGAAAAGATATAGAGTTCAGTGTAGGGGATAAGGTTTTCCTGAAGATGTCTCCATGGAAGAAGATTCTGAGATTTGGTCGAAAAGAAAAGTTGAGTCCTTGCTTCATAGGACCTTATGAGGTACTGGAAAGAGTTGGACCAGTAACTTACAGATTGGCTCTGCCACCTAGTTAGACCGGATACACAATGTCTTCCATGTCTCTATGCTTCAAAGATACAGATTAGACCCATCTCATGTCTTAACAGTGGAGTCTATCGAGGTGAGTCCGGATCTGACTTACGAAGAAGAACCAGTGGCAATTTTGGTACGAGAGGTGAAGGAGTTGAGAAACAAGAAGGTGCCAGTTGTTAAAGTTCTATAGAGGAACTATTCCACTAAGAAAGGTGACATGATAAAGTGAGCAGACAATGTGGAGCCAGTATCCTCAGCTATTCCAGAACTGATACCAGGTAATTTCAAGGATGAAATTTCTTTAAGGGGGAGAGAGTTGTAACATTCACTTAGTTACTAAAAATTAATTTAAATTAAGTTAAATTAAATAATTTAAGGGAGAAAAATTGAGTTGGTATTGAGAAAAGGAAAGTCTATATGTTATATATATAAGAAATATACTTAACATATAAATTTAAAAATAAGATAGAATAAGACAAAAATATGAATATTAAAAGAGGGGTAAATTAGTAAATGTACTTTATAAAATTTAAAAATTAATAACATAATTTAAAAAGAAAATATTTTTGAATGGAAGATGAAAATTGGTATTTTTAAAATAAATAAATAAATAAATAATTAAAATAATATAAAAATATATATATGGCCTTAAATAAAGGAAAGAGAAAAAAATAAAAAATTTAAAAGAATTTCTTTCTTCTTCTTCTTCCTCTCTTGGACGATTTTCCATGGGTGAGAAAGAGTGATTTTTACTTCATTTAAACAACCAATTTTGCATTTCAGAAACCAAGTGAAATTTTGGTGGGTTTCAGCAAATTAGTAAGCTTCCTATCCCAATTTTTGAGTTTCCATGAAAAATATGAATACGTGAAGATTGAGAATTTGATGTAATATGTTATAATTGTTGGAATTGATCTGTATGATGTTATTTTGGTGATAAAATAAGGATTATATAGTTAAATGATGGATTTAATCAATTCTGGATAGGGTTTAGGAGAAGTAGTGATGATTTAGGGTTTTGAAAAGGTATTGTTAAAGAATTGGTGTTTATTTGATATAATTATTTAAAACATATTCTAATGTGATTATAATAATAAAAATAAACTCAAAACACCATTAGGAATGGATTAAGATGAAATTCTAGAATTGAAGAAGCTTAGGGCATATTTTAGGATATTAAAGATTTGATGTTTATTATTTGAAATGTGTTATAAAATGGTTTTAATGATAGGAATGAAATTAAAATACCATTTGGAATTGAATAGAATAATGTTGTAAAATTAAAGTAGGTTAGGGCTAAAATTTGAAGTGTTGAGGGAAATGTGCTAAATTGATTTTTAGTAGTTAAATTATGTAGAATTGTGATTCTAATGCATTACATGTACCCACATTTTGGATAGGTGTTGAGTAAGGGGAGGTTACTCAAGTCTAGTAGTGAAGAACATCTTGGAAGTGAAGGGTTAAGAGTAATTTTAGCTTGAATTTGGATATTGGATTAAGGTATGTACATACTTTTGGTAGTTTGAAAGTAATTGCATTTAATTTGGCTTAACACATTTCAAATGGAAAATGTGTTAACTACATGGTCATTTGAATGTTCATATGCATTATGATATTAAATATGAAATGTTGTATATGTTTGATGTGCTTTATGAAAAGCCATTGTTAATGGCTAAAATGAGTAGAACGTGCTAGATGCAAATTATGTGAGAATAGCCCAAAATATTTGGGTAATATAATTATAATACAAAATGACATGCATTGTTGATAAAGTGATAAGATATGTTGAATTAAAGTGATTTTGCATAGTTATGAATGAGAAAAATGAGTAAAAGAGACAATGTGATGAGAAAAAAATACCATGGAAATATGCATTATTTGTGTGTTGCCTAATATATTATTCAATTATAGAGTTTTGTATTTGGTGGCATGCCTATGATTTGTCTTTGGGCTAGATACTGAGCATCAATGTTATATGATTTATCTTCAGGCTAGACACTGGGCGTCACTATTATATTTAGTGCCTTCAGGCTAGACGCTGGGCGTCATTATTTTCTGCCTACGGGCTAGACACTGGGTGTCAAAATAAACTAAAATAATAACTCTGGAATTTGAGTATTATATAAGGTCATTTAGGCCCAATGCATGTGAATGTGTTAATGTGATTATTTAAAAAGGATAATGGATATGATCTAAAATAGAATTGCATGTCACATTGCAGAGTTTCATGAAATAACATTATGCATTATCTTCTTTAAAGTTTTATTAATATCAAAGTATGTACCGTTAGACTTTTAGCTTAGCTCGATTAAAATTCATCTTGCAGGTGACAAGGTTGATCTGATGGATCCGGAGAGTTCATCTAGACCTGGTCATGTCTAGACTTGGGTTGATTATTCCTGAAGTGAGATTGGCTGCCATAGGATCAGAGCTAACTTCTGACATGTATACATTTTATTTTATGAAACATAACATAACTATGTATATTATGTTTATATATTTGGGAATGTGATAAACTATAAAGAATTTTGGGTAAAACTTTATGATTTGGGTTTATGTATATGTTTATATATATATGTACATATTTGAGTATTTTGGGAAAAATTGGAGGGTGTTGAGGAGTTTTGGTGAATTGTTTGATTTATTAATATTGGGAGTGTATTTCTTTTGACATGTTGAGTTAATTGATTTTTGGGAATGTTCAAATTACAAACAAAACTTTGGGAAATTTTTTTCAGAGATTTTACTAATTAATGAGGTATTTTGGTGTTTTAAATTATTTAAGAATAATATTATTTATTCATTTAAATTACATTATAAATATTAAAATATTTGTATTAAATCTATGCAAAATTTTGAAAAGACAATAATAGTGACATTTCTTATACTGTATATGCATATTTTACATATACCAGATGTATGTATTATACGTATATAGGGTATAAGGGTGTTACATTACAAACTAAGATTAAGCATAATAATTTTTGAGCCTATCAACATTCATAGGCTCTTGAAACTCATGCGCCTATCAGCATTCATAGGCTCTTGAAACTCATTATCTTCCATATCAATTAATCAAGCTGCACTATTCTTCACCAACATTTTCTGTAACATCCAAAATTTTTTGAAAATTTCTAATTTTTGAAAAATTTGATAAAATAAATTATAATTTAAAATGATAAATTAAATTAATGGTTTTAAATGAAAAATGAAGGGATTTTAAATGAAAAAGTGGAATATATATATATGATATATATGCAAAATATACATAACATATAAAAGTCAACACTTTTTAAAAGAAAAGGGTATTTTGATAATTAAATCTTATAAATTCAAAATTAATAAAATAATTCAAAAACAAATTAATTTTGAATGGAAGCGGAAAATTAGGACTTTTAATTTATTAAAAAAATAATTAAATATTAAATTATTTTAATATATATATATGTGGTTAAAAAAAATGAAAGGAAAAGAATATAAAAGTCTTCTTCTTCTTCTTCTTCTTCTTCTTCTTCTTCTTCTTCAAGGACGTGGCTTCCATGGGAGCTTGAAGACCAAGGATTTTGCTTCTTCCATACTCTATAAATTGAAGGAATTAACAAGTTTCAAGTGGATTTTTGGTGATTTTCACCAAAATTAGTAAGTTTCCATCTCTTTTCTTTGAATTCCATGGAAGATGAGATTATGTGAGTTTTGAGATTTTGATGTAGTATGTTATAATTGTTGGAATTGGTGTGTATGATGTTATTTTGGGTAGTTAACAATGATTCTAAGGTTAGATTGAAGAGATTATGGAGTTTGGTTAAAGAATGGTAAATAGAGAGAATTTAGGGTTATGGATTTTTGGGGTTTTGAAAACATGAATTTTAATTGTGCAAATTATTTCCAAATGAGTTGTTTTGATTCATAAACAAGTATTTAAAGTCAAATATTGGATTTGGTGGTGTTAGGTTGGAGTTTGAGAATGGAAGTGGAGATTTAGGGTTTTGGAAAAGTGATTTTCCAATGTGGTTGAATTGTGTGATTTTATTTGTTTAAGCATGTTATTTAGTGTTAAAAGTGATGAAAATAAGCTTGGAATGAGTAATGGATTGTATTGGAATGGAAAACCTTCAATGGGGGAAGGTTATGCCATTTTTGAGATTTTGTGTATAAGAGTGTATTTTTATAATTTAAATGATTTAAATGTATTAAAATATATTTTAATAATATAAATAAACTTAAAAGACTAATTTAATTGTAGTAGAATGGAATTCCAACGTTGAAGTAAGGAAAGGCTAAATTTTTGGAAATTTGTAGGAGTGATGTGTAATTATGGTTTAATGTTGGAAATGCCATTAAATGTGATACTAAATGATTATTTGCTATCACATTTGGTATAGGCATTGAGGGAGGTTGATTTGCTTCATCCAAGTGGTGAAGGGCAAGTTAGAAAGATTGGATTGAAGGTTGTTTTTAGCTTGCTTTGGGTTGCTAGTGGAGGTATGCACAAACTTTGAATATATTGTTTATATTTGCATGACATTTGGGCTTAACACATTTGGTTGGAAAATGTGTTAAGCTACTTGGTTCATTGATTGTGTTGAATAATATGCTATAACATTTGTAATGTCATATATGTGTTAAATGCATTGTGAAAAGCCATTGATAATGGCTAATTTGTGTAACATGTGAAATATGCATATTATGTGAAAATACCCAAAGTAATTGGGTAATGTGCTGTGAATGTAAAAATGAGATATGTGTAATAATGAAATGAATTGATATTGATAAAAATGAGAAAAGTGAGAAAAGTGAGAAAAATGAGAAAGATGTGAAAAATGAGAAAAGTGAGAAAAAAAAGTGAAAATAAGGCAATGTGCCTAGATTGAATATGTGAAAATGAGAAAGAGATTAATAATGAGAACTATGAATAAATTGTGTTCCTAGTATGTTATTCAATTTTTAGAGTTCTGGATTTGGCGGTATGCCTATGATTGCCTACGGGCTATACGCTGGAATGGTGAAAAGACTGGGTCGTAAGCCAGGCCAGCTGATAAATATGATGTTATTGGGGTGAAAAGACTGGGTTGTAAGCCTTAAAAACTGTAGCAGTTTAGCCGGGTTGAGGACCAAGATACTGGGGCCTAAGGGTCTAGCCGGGTTGAGGTCCAAGAGACTGGGACTGTTACATTATCCATGGATATATATAGCCTATAGGGCTAGACACATGGTGTCATTATGGATCAAAGCAGTAACTCTAAAATTTGAATAGCATATTAGATCCTTTTTGGGCCCATGCTTGTCTTTGTTTTAATGTGAATTATGAATTATGATATAATTGAGTAATATAATGTTATGAGTTGTGCTTATGAATATTTAAAAAATATAAGAAAGTGGATTGATGTGACATCTATATGCATTATGCATTTGATATTGCATTGAGTTATATTGTTATTATCAAAGTTTGTACCACTAGGCTTCAGCTTAGCCCGATTCTTTCCATCGCGCAGGTGACAGGGTAGACCCAGTTGAGTCAGAGAGTTCTTCTAGATCAGGTCGGGTCTAGACTTGTAGTTGAGCTTGTAGAGTTGCTATTGAGATCAGAAACACTGCCAGCAACATGTATATATTTTTATGTTATTGTACATTTTGAGTTTTATGCATAATATATTATGTTTTGAATTTTACATATTGTATATTATAAAGAATGTTTGGGTCAATGTATTTGAAATGGGAGAGTAAGTGTGTTTTAAATTATATATAACTATATGCATAAATGTTTGCAAAACTTGGTGAAATTGAGAAGTATGGTTGAGATGGTGATTGGAAATTATTTGGGAGTGTTTTCTTTTTTGCAGGTTGTGTTTTGATAAATTTTGGGATGTCCAAAATACAGACAAAACTCTGGCGAATTTTTCCCAGAGATTTTTGTATATATTATTTATTTTGGGTTCTTATAATAAGTAAAGAATATTTATATGCTATTTAATTTTTATATATTTAGAATTTAAAATTTTAAATTGAAATGTGAAAAAAATTTTATTAAACCGGTCTGTGATATTTTTGTACCGTATATGCGTATTTTACATATGCTGAAAATATGTATTATACGTATATAGGGTATAAGGGTGTTACATTTTCATCATAACTTGCCGTCTTAATTAGGCTTAAACTTCCATCTTGGATGAGTTTCTCCAATCCTTAATTGCTTCAATGATCACATTCACTAATCTAATGCAACTTAACCTTCTTGTTAAAAGTTTAGATCATTCTTCTTTTATAGATTTGGTTATCATATAAGGCTTGAAACCTATGTTCATCCAACAAGACTAATTGTTCATATCTTTTGTTCAACCACTGTGTTTCTGGAATCTTAGCTTCTAATAACAACCTTAAAGATTTAACTTGAATTTCAATTAGAAGGACAACTTTTGACCTATACACAAAAAAAATATGGTGTAGCCCCTATTAGTGTTTTGATCATAGTGTGATAACCCAATAAGGCAAAAGGCAACTTGTCTACCCAACCTTACCTGTTTTGTACCAACTTTGATAAGATCTTCTTCAAATTTTTATTAGCAGCTTCTACATATTCATTAGCTTGTGGTCTATATGGGGAGGAGTTATGCTGTTAGATACCATATTTTTGAAAAAGTAACCTAATTTCTACTTGAAATTGAACTTCATTATTCATCACCACATGATGAGATACCCTATATCTACAAATAAACTATTTTCAACAAACTTGCGTATGTATTTTGCCATCCAATTTACTGAAAGAGTGCACTTCTACTCATTTTGATAACTAGTCAATAACCACCATAATATATCTATTCATGTTCATTAAAGATGGCTTAATCTCACCAATTTTATCTTATTCCTTAAGTAGCAAAAGGCCATTGAAAGGAAAGGGACTTCAATTATGATGATGGTAAATGGCTGAGATTGGCATGGATTTTGCATTTATGGCACCTTCTCATACATTCTTGATAATTAACCTCCATTTTGAGGCAAAAGTACCCTTGTTTGATTATTTTCTTGGCCATTGCTCTATCATTCATATTTGGCCCACAAGTTCTAGCATTAACCTTGTTGTCCCAAGATGGCAAACAAGGGGGGGGGGGGGAATGAATTGGTTGATTTGAAGAAGTGATGGTAAATTAAAAATTCACAAACAAGAAATGTAGAAGATGTAGAGAATAGAACAAAGAACACAAAGATTTATATTGGTTTAGATTTACCTTAATCCTATATCCACTTGCTTAACAAATTGTTAAGGTTTCACTAGTTTTGAGTTTTTTTACAAGCTTAACTCTAACTTGGTGTTTTTTCTAGTTCACACCCAACTATACAATAGTTTGAGTATAATCCTCATAACCCTTACAAGTGCTTTTTTAGGCTCACTCTCACAACCTAAGTGTTTCCAAGCTCACACTTAAACTTAAGATAGTGTTTAATGCTCACACCCAACACTCTATCAATACAAAATATAATTTTTGATGCAAAGAAAATAAAGATGTTTTAGTAGGCTATTACAATGACAACTCTACTTAAAAATGAAGTATCCTATGGTATATATAGCCTATAGACCATGACATAGCCATTTGATGTGTGGTCCAACTTATTTGATTCTTATCTTCCACTAATTTCTTGGCCAGAGAAATTTCATGGTTGGACTTAGATAGGTCCGGTAGAAATTTATTAATTTCAGTCGGAAACATAGTAGCCTGGTTGTAACATTTGAAATTCTGCTTAATTCTCTTCCAACGGTTGGTCCACGTGGCTTCCACTAATTTAGTGGAGGTACAATGACTTCTGACTTGTGTAATATTTAAATATTCTGGTCAAATTTGAATTTGATCCAGTCAAAACATTTATGGCCAGTTCAAATTTTGACGTACTTCTGGTCGAGAACCTTTCTGGATGATTTTACCAAAATTTGCTTGGGAGGTTTGGTTGAAATTCTTTTTATTCCGGTTGAACTTTTTTAGTACTTTGAGAATTTGGGAGTACTTCTGACCATGAAACCTTTTGTGTGAATTGTCTGATTTTTTAACCAATAGTCCGGTCGGACTACTTAAAGGTCCGATTGGACTTTATGGGGTACGATGAGATTTTGAGAGTACTTTTCACCGTGAATCCTTATGCGTGAATTATCTCATTTTTGTCATTGAAGGTTCGGTCGGGCTTCCTGATGGTTTGATAAGACTTTTCATGGTTTCTTCAAAAAATTAACTTATTACAAAGTGTAACTTAATACAAATATTAGTTCAATTCAATTTGATTGCCTAAGATAAAAAATAGAGTAATTGGACTAACAATCTCCCCCTTTTTGCTTAATTAAGGGGGAGTAAATTAAGCAAACTTAACTTTTTCACATCTTAAATTCAATTTAATTTCTTAATTTACTCCCCCTCAATATGTGCTTCAAGCACTTTGATTGATTTTAAAGAAAAATTTATTCAAGTTTTAAGTGTGTTCAAAATTCAATTAGATACAATTAGATAGCGTCTCCCCCTTTGATAAAGGCAAAACGATACATCTAAATATAAATTTCAAAGCAACAAACCTTCATTAATTCAATTTCATTAATTTCAAATTAAGAAAAGAAGGCAACAAAATTAAAAGCAACAAAACAAATCATGAAAAGAAAAATATAAACAATAAGAAAATAAGGATTAAACATTATTATTGCTCTCTTCATCCTCTCCTTCTTCTTTATCTCACTCTTCTTCATCCCCTTCTTCTTCTCCAAGATCTCCTTACTCTTCTTCCCTTGGTTGAGAGGCAATAACTTCTCCTTGTTTTTCTTGAGGGTAGGAGCTTCTTGGCAACTTCTCCTTGGCAAGCCTAAGGCTTCGTGGATGGTTTGAATGTCAAGATGGAGATGATAGACATCATTAGTAATTTTATCTATTCTCGAACTTTGTGAGCTCATTTGTCCATGAATATTTTGAAGGGGTTGGAGGATAGAAGATTGAGGTCTTGGAGTGGTAGTTCTTGGAAATTCCATTTGGAAAGTCTCTTCACTTTCCTCTATAATCCTTGGTCTTTTCCTTAGTTGAGCCCTAACATCTAGTGGTCCTAGGAGGTAGACATAGTTCCCATCTTCATCCCTAATACATTTGGCATGTTTTAGGTATGCTATGTTTATGGATTTTGTAGTGGGATCTAAAGGATTGGAGAGGGTTGCTTTATTTGTTGGTGTAAGTACACCAACATATTTGGCAATTTGGGTCACTTGCGAAGAGAGAAGAATAAGTCCTAATTTGGTTTTCCTAATGTGTGGGAAAGTGTCTTTGAATTGGTTGACCTCTAATCAAGCAATAAAGAAAAAGTAGATCCTTTTGGGTTACTTTCTCATTGCTCTCCCCTAGCCCCAATTGTGTAAGTGACAATCCTATATAACATCCAATAGGTGAGGGTCCTAAGGTGTTTAGCATTGGATTGTTTATGGAGATTGGTTTCTATAGAAATTTCAATGTAAAATTCTTTTTGTCTTTTGGAGGTGAAGATGTTGTTTGAGATACGGGAAATGCCTTCTAGTTGAAAATCCCAAATGGAAGAAAAATCCTCAAAAGTGAGGCCATACTCTTAATTAAACCATCTAAAGGATATCCTATAAAATCCTAAAGGGTTAGTGCTTTTCTTACTAATAGCCAAAGTATTAAGAAACTCTTCGGTCAAGCTTTTCCAACCAGGATCATCATGATCTAGGAAGACAAACTTTTCCCAATGCAAGGTTCTAAGACATCCCCTAATGTCATTCTCAATCCCTAAGGACTCTAGAATGAGAATAGAGAAGAGATGGTTTGGTTCAACGATTTTGTCTTTTATGATTGCATACCTTTTTTCTTTCTTACTCATATCTAAACCTTATCTTGTGGATTCTTTTAGGAGGTTCTTCTTATCGAGAAGGGGCAGCAATACCTTTGCCTTTCTCAGCTCTTGAAGCCTTCTTCTTATGTTCTTTAGGAGCCATGAGGTTTAATTCAAGAGAATAGATGAAGAAGAGAGTGTATGTTGAGAGAGTTTGCGTGTTTAAGAGTGTAGAGTTTGATAAAAAGATGTAAATACTGATATTAGAGGGTATTTATAGCATTTAATTTGAAAAATAGCCATTTATAGCTATTAGAGATAAAATTTGCACCTTTTGATTGCTCGAAATTTTTTAATTCAGAGTTAAAGTCTGGTCGAACTTAACAAAGTCTAATAGTGAAGTTTGCAATTTTTGAAAAGTACGGTCAGACTATATAAAGATCGAAGGGAATAATTGTTTTAGGCACAACGGTTATAAAATTTTGAAAAATCCCAGTTGTACCTAGGAAAGTATGGTCATACTTTTACAAAAAATTTTGAAATCATGAAAGTTCAAAAGGTACGGTCAGACTTCTAGTTGGTCCGATCGGGAAAAGTCTAAAAAGCAAGATTTTTGGGAGAAAAGATAACTTTTAATTAAAGATTCAAAAGTTTGATAAAAAATAGATATTAATGAGAAATTTTTATGAAATGAAATAGGTTTTCATGCTATTCCAAGTTTATGAAATGGTGCTTCCATCCATCATTCCTAAACATTGTTTTATAAAGTTCATTCTATCTTCATTTAAGGGTTTTGTGAATATGTCAGCAAGTTAGTTTTGTGTATCAATGAATTCTAAGATAACATTTTAATTTTGGACATTGTCTCGTAGGAAATAGTGTCTAATATCTATATGTTTTAACATAGAATGTTGAATTGGATTCTTAGATGGATTTATGGCACTAGTGTTATCTCATTTAATGGGAATATGATCCAAATTTTTTTCATAATGAAACAATTATTTTTTCATCCAAAGGACTTAAGTACAACAAAAACATGCAGCCACATATTAGGCTTCTATGGTAGACAAAGAAACTGACACTTGTTTTTTGATAAACCAAGAAACTAGACATTCACCAAGAAAATGACATGACCCGATCGTGCTTTCTCTATCTAAAAGACTATTGGTGTAATTCGCATCTGAAAAGCCTAAAATATCAAATGATGTATTTCTAGGATACCAAAGTCCTAAATGCAATGTACCATTCAAGTATTTCAAGATTCTTTTAGTGGCATTTAAATGTGATTCTTTAGGGAATGATTGAAACCTTGCACATAAACATACACTATACATAATATCGGGTCTAGAAGTGGTTAAATAGAGTAGAGATTCGATAATACTCAATATTTCTTCTCATCTACTACCTTACTACTTTCATCTTTGTCAGGTTTTAAGGATGTACTCATGGAAGTCTTGCTAGTCTTGAAACCATCCATTTCAAATTTCTGGATGAGTTCCTTTGTGTACTTAGATTGGTTGATGAAGATCCCATTTTTACATTGCTTGATTTGTAGTCCAAGGAAGAATTTAAGTTTACCCATTATGCTTATTTCAAATTCCCTAGTCGTACAAGAAGTAAATTCCTTACACAATGATTCATTAGTAGCACCAAATATAATGTCATCAACAAAAATTTGTACAATTAAGATTTTATGCTTATTCTTTTTAATAAAAAGAGTTATATCCACTTTGCCTTTTGAAAAACTATTTTCAAGCAAATATGCACTAAGTCTATCATACCAAGCTCTTGGAGATTGTTTCAATCCATATAGTGCTTTAGTAAGTTTAAAAACATGATTTGGAAGTTTATAGTCTTCAAAATCGGGAGGTTGTTCAACATAAACTTCCTCATTTATAAATCCATTTAGAAATGCACTTTTAACATCCATTTGAAAAAGTTTAAAATTCATATGACATGCAAATGAAAGTAGAATTCTAATACCTTCTAATATAGCAATAGGAGTAATTGTCTCATCATAGTCAATGCCTTCCTCTTGGTTATGGCATTTGGCTGCCAATCTAGCTTTATTTATGGTAATGAGACTATTTTTTATCAAGCTTATTCCCATAAACCCATTTGCATCCTATAATTGGATGATCTTTAGGTCTAGGAACAAGTTCCCACACATTATTCCTTTCAAATTGATTGAGTTCATCTTGCATTGCAATCACCCAACATTCATCACTAAGAGCCTCCTCAATAGTCCTTGGCTCAATTTGAGAAACAAAAGCAAAATTGACATCTAAATGTTGAATTTTGGATCTAGTAGTTACTCCCTTTGATGTTTCACCAATGATAAGTTCTTTTGGGTGATCCTTCTTGTATTGCCAATCATTGGGTAGCTTTTGAGCCCCTTATTCTAGTTCATCATGATTGTTCTTTGAAACATCAATTGTTTCTTGTTGTTCAAAAGTACCTACAAAATCATCAAGAGTACTATCTTTCCTTTGATCAAGTTTAGAAGATTCATCAAAGACAACATAAATTGCTTCTTCAACTACTAGAGTTTTCTTATTAAATACCCTATATGCTTTGCTAGATAATGAATATCCTAAAAATATGCCTTCATCTGATTTGGATGAAACTTTTCCAAGATTATCCTTGGTATTCAATATAAAGCATCTGCATCCAAATATTCTAAGATATGAAATTTTGGGTATTCTTCCATTCCATAGCTCATAAGAATTTTTGTTTATTAATGGTCTTTTGCAAACACGATTTAAAATGTAATATGTGATGTTAATGGTTTTCTCCCAAAAGTAAGATGGTAAATCATACTCATTGAGCATTGTCCTAGCCATTTAAATCAAAGTTCTATTTTTCCTTTCAACTACACAATTTTGTTATGGTGTTTTAAGTGTCGAAAAATTATGTGAAATACCAAATTCATTGCAAATATTTTCAAAATTTTCATTTTCAAATTCTTTGCCATGATCACTTCTAATAGATGTGATTACATAGCCTTTTTCATTTTGAACTCTTTTTGCAAATATTTTAAAATGATTGAAAGCTTCACTCTTTTGAGCTAAGAAATTTACTCATATAAATCTTGAGTAATCATCAACAAGTACAAATGCATATAACTTTCTACCTAGGCTAGCAACTCTATTAGGTCCAAACAAATCCAAGTGAATGAGTTCTAAAGGCCTAGAAGTTCATACAATATTTTTATATTTGAAAGACCTTTTATGTTGCTTACCAAGTTGATAAGGTTCACATGTTCTATCTTTGTCAAATTTTATTCTAGGGAGACCATCAACTAGTTCTTCTTTACTAATGCATTTTAAAAGATCTATACTAGGATGTCCTAGTCTTCTATGCCATAACAAAGCATTATTGTTGATCGAAATCAAACAT
This sequence comes from Garcia nutans, assembly GCA_947685225.1. Classification (NCBI taxonomy): domain Eukaryota; kingdom Viridiplantae; phylum Streptophyta; class Magnoliopsida; order Malpighiales; family Euphorbiaceae; genus Garcia; species Garcia nutans. The sequence goes on from CANTUV010000021.1 coordinate 22,894,773, forward strand.
TCAAATGCATTATTAGAATGTATGTCAGTTTTATGTGTTGTTAATTCTAACTCCTTTAAATGTAATTTCACCATTTGAGTTGATAATCTTACATCCTTTAGAGTCAAAATTTACATGATATCCTTTATCACATAGTTGACTAACACTAAGCAAGTTGTGTTTCAAACCATCAACAAGCCATACATTTTCAATTAAATTTTTACCTAGCATGCCAATGGAATGAATACCAATAATCTTACCTTTAGCATTGTTTCCAAAAGTGACATTACCTCCATATTTGTAAGTAAGTGTTATAATGAACTTTGCATTGCCCGTCATATGCCTTGAGCATCCAATATCCACAAGCCATGTGCTTTCATTGATAGTAGATTTTAGGCATACTTACAAAATAATAATGTTCATGTTTTCTTAAGTACATAAATGAAGCTGGGTCCTTGGGGGTTAGTAGTAGATGTAACATCCTAAAATTTTTGAAAATTTCTAATTTTTGGAAAATTTGATAAAATAAATTATAATTTAAAAGGATAAATTAAATTAATGGTTTTAAATGAAAAAGTGGAATATATATGTGATATATATACAAAATATACATAACATATAAAAGTCAACACTTTTTTAAAAAAAGGGTATTTTGGTAATTAAATCTTATAAATTGAAAATTAATAAAATAATTCAAAAACAAATTATTTTTGAATGGAAGAGGGAAATTAGGACTTTTAATTTATTAAAAAAATAATTAAATAATTAAATATTAAATTATTTTAAAATATACATATGTGGTTTAAAAAAAAGATGAAAGGAAAAGAATATTAAAAGTCTTCATCTTCTTCTTCTTCTTCTTCTTCAAGGACATGGCTTCCATGGAAGTTTGAAGACCAAGGATTTTGCTTCTTCTATACTCCATAAATTGAAGAAATTAACAAGTTGCAAGTGGATTTTTGGTGATTTCCACCAAAATTAGTAAGTTTCCATCTCTTTTCTTTGAATTCCTTGGAATTTTGGATTATGTGAGTTTTAAGATTTTGATGTAGTATGTTATAATTGTTGGAATTGGTGTGTATGATGTTATTTTGGGTAGTTAACAATGATTCTGAGGTTAGATTGAAGAGATGATGGAGTTTGGTTAAAGAATGGTGAAGAGAGAGAATTTAGGGTTATGGATTTTTGGGGTTTTGAAAACATGAACTTTAATTGTGCAAATTGGTTCTAAATGAGTTGTTTTGATTCATAAACAAGTATTTTAAAGTTAAATATTGGATTTGGTGGTGTTAGGTTGGAGTTTGAGAATGGAAGTGGAGATTTAGGGTTTTGGAAAAGTGATTTTCCAAAGTGGTTGAATTGTGTGATTTTATTTATTTAAGCATGTTGTTTAGTATTAAAAGTGATGAATATAAGCTTGGAATGAGTAATGGGTTATGTTGGAATGGAAAACCTTCAATGGGGGAAGGTTATGCAATTTTTGAGATTTTATGTACAAGAGTGTATTTTTATAATGTAAATGATTTAAATGTATTAAAATATGTTTTTAATAATATAAATAAACTTAAAAGACTAATTTAATTGTACTAGAATGTAATTCCAATGTTGAAGTAAGAAAAGGCTAAATTTTTGAAAATTTGTAGGAGTGATGTGTAATTATGGTTTAATGTTGGAAATGCCATTAAATGTGATACTAAATGATTATTTGTTATCACATTTGGTTTAGGCATTGAGGGAGGTTGATTTGCTTCATCCAAGTGGTGAAGGGAAAGTTAGAAAGATTGGATTGAAGGTTGTTTTTAGCTTGCTTTGGGTTGCTAGTGGAGGTATGTACAAACTTTGAATATAATGTTTATATTTGCATAACATTTGGACTTAACACATTTTGGTTGGAAAATGTGTTAAGCTACTTGGTTCATTGATTGTGTATGAATAATGTGCTATGACATTTGTAATGTCATATATATGTTAAATGCATTGTGAAAAGCCATTGATAATGGCTAATTTATGTAACATGTGAAATATGCATATTATGTGAAAATACCCAAAGTAATTGGGTAATGTGTTGTGAATGCAAAAATGAGATATGTGTACTAATGAAATGAATTGATATTGATAAAAATGAGAAAAGTGAGAAAAATGAGAAAGATGTGAAAAATGAGAAAAGTGAGAAAAAAATGTGAAAATAAGGCAATGTGCCTAGATTGAATATGTGAAAATGAGAAAGAGATTAATAATGAGAAATATGAATAAATTGCGTGCCTAGTATGTTATACAAATTTTAGAGTTCTGGGTTTGGCGGCATGCCTATGATTGCCTGTGGGCTATACGCTGGAATGGTGAAAAGACTGGGTCATAAGCCAGGCCAGCTGATAAATATGAGATTTTTGGGGTGAAAAGACTGGGTCGTAAGCCTCAAAAACTGTAGCAGTCTAGCCGGGTTGAGGACCAAGATACTGGGGCCTAAGGGTCTAGCCGGATTGAGGTCCAAGAGACTGGGGCTGTTACATTATCCATGGATATATATATTGCCTATGGGGCTAGACAGATGGTGTCATTATGGACCAAAGCAGTAACTCTGAAATTTGAATAGCATATTAGATCCTTTTTGGGCCCATGCTTGTCTTTATTTTAATGTGAATTATGAATTATGATATATCTAAAAAATATAAGAAAGTGGATTAGTGTGACATCTATATGCATTATGCATTGGCATTGCATTGAGTTTTATTGTTATTATCAAAGTTTGTAGAAGTAGGCTTCGGCTTAGCGCGATTGTTTCCATCGCGCAGGTGACAGGGTAGACACAGTTGAGCTAGAGAGTTCTTCTAGACCAGGTCGGGTCTAGACTTATAGTTGAGCTTGTTAAGTTGCTATCGAGATAAGAAACACTGCCAACAGCATGTATATATTTTTATGTTATTGTACATTTTTGAGTTTTATGCATAATATATTATGTTTTTTAATTTTACGTATTGTATATTATAAAGAATGTTTGGCTTAATGTATTTGAAATGGGAGAGTAAGTGTGTTTTAAATTATATATATATATATATAAATGTTTGAGAAACTTTGTGAAATTGAGAAGTTTGGTTGAGATGGTGGATTGGAAATTATTTGGGAGTGTTTTCTTTTTGTAGGTTGAGTAATTGCTAAATTTTAGGATGTCCAAAATACAGACAAAACTCTGACAAATTTTTCCCAGAGATTTTTATATAAATTATTTATTTTGGATTCTTATAACAAGTAAAGAATATTTATATTCTATTTAATTTTTATATATTTAGAATTTGAAATTTTAAATTGGAAATGTGAAAAAAAAATTTAGTAAGCCGGTCTGTGACATTTTTGTACCTTATATGCGTATTTTACATATGCTAAAAATATGTATTGTACGTATATAGGGTATAAGGGTGTTACAATAGAAGGATCTTCTAACTTGAGATGAGCCTTCCTCATATAGCAAAATGTACTCTTATGTCCAAATCTCATACAATATGTGCATTGGTACAAGGCTATATTTATGCACTTTCATATTGACATTCAATGTGCTATGCATGTGATTGCAAGTTTGAGATTGTTTTTGTGCATTTTTGTGCTTATGTACATGCCTAATATACATGAATGCATGATTCACTCTTGGAATTTTATTTCTAGAGCTTTGTGAACCCAATGTATTCCTTTTAGAATTTTTAGGCTTGGTTTGAGCATTGGTGTTCTTTACAACTTCAACACTAGATGTTTGGGTTGTAGATGCCTTTACAAATATTGGTGTTCTAGATGTGGTATTAGATTAGCCATTCAACCCTAAACCATGCTTTAAGAAAGGTGATCTTTGATTATCAATTAATGTATCTAATGCTGCCTTTCCTTTGTGAAACTTTGAAATTGATTATTTAAGTTCTTTTAGTTCATGCTTCAAAATTTCATTTTCTTTGATCACATTTTCTAAGTTATGTGAATTTTTATTTATTGCCTCAATAGATTTTAACAATTGTTCATTTAAGTTCTTTAATTCTAAAGTAGAATTTTTTAAGCATACAAAATCCTTTTCTAACTTAGAACATTTATCCTTATAAAATTTCATTTTAGAGTAATACTTTTCTATTCTAAGATTCATATGCTCAATCATATCACTATCATCTAAATCATCATTATTATCATCATATGCAATTAGATTCAAGGATTGAGTACCTACCTCATTGGAGTCATCCTCAATAGCCATGAGACATAGATTGTCAATTCCTTCCTCCTCTTCTTCTTCTTCATCTTTTTCACTTGAGGAAGAGTCATCCCATGTAGCTTTGAGAGATTTCTTCTTTTGTTTATCCCACTTCTTCTTATTTTTCAACTTGAAGCAATCCTATTTGATGTGACCAGATTTGCCACACTTATAGCATTTTATTTCATTTTTCTTGTCTTTATCTTTGAAGGAAGATTTAGAATGTGTACCTTTGCTAGCTTGCAATCTTCTCTTTCCCTTCCAATCATTCATTATTTTTGAGAACATTGCCATTTCTTCATCATCATCACTATCTTCATTGCTTGAGTTCTTAACTTCTTTGATTGCTTTGAGAGCTATTGGTTTCCTCTTCTCTTTCTCACCTTGTTCTTCTTCTTTTTTGTTGTGTAGCTCAAAGGTGAGTAGCTTTCTCATAAGCTCATCAGTTCTCAAGGTGCTAAGATCATGAGCTTCTTCAATGGAGGAGACTTTTGATTTAAAGCTCTTTCTTTATCATATAGCTCTCAAGATTTTGCTATTTACATCATCTTGATCATATACCTTACTATACTTCTTTAGTTCATTGACAATTTCAAGTAAGTGATTTGTCATGCCGGCAATGTTTTCATTTGGTTTCATCTTGAATAGTTCATACTCATAGACATGCATTTGCTTCTTGGTGAACCTCACTTGGGTAGTGCCCTCATGATAGTTCTCAAGTGTCTTCCAAATGCAATGAGCACACGTGAGCTATTGGACTCTCCCACCTTCTTCTCTTGAAATATAATTCATCAAGATGGAGGCGACTTTATTATTTTTGAATCAGTCTTTCACATTGGCACTTGACCATTTTGATTTAGGAAAAGGAACTTGGACACCTTCAACTTCATGAGTAGGAGGTTTCCATTCACTTTCCACAAAATCCCAAAGCTCAATTCATTCACTATCTAGAAACAAATACAATTTGTGTTTCTAATAGGAGTAATTCGTTCAATCGAAATAGGGTCTAAGAATAGAGTTGAGATTTCCATGAGAATTTGAGGTGGATGAAGAAGAATTTTCCATTGTGAATCAAATTTCACAATTAAGTTTAAGAAATATTTAATCTCTGATACCAATTGTTATCCCAAGATGGCAACCAAAAGGGGGGGGTGAATTGGTTGATTTGAAGAAGTGATGGTAACTTAAAAATTCACAAACAAGAAATGTAAAAGATGTAGAGAATAGAACAAAGAACACAAAGATTTATAGTGATTCAGATTTACCTTGATCCTACATCCACTTCCTTAACAACTTGTTAAGGTTCAACTAGTTTTGAGTTTTTTTACAAGCTTGACTCTAACTTGGTGTTTTCTCTATCTCACACCCAATTATACAATGGTTTGAGTATAATACTCACAACCCTTAAAAGAGTTTTCCAGGCTCACTCTCACAACCTAAGTGTTTCCAAGCTCACACTTAAACTTAAGATGGTGTTTAATGCTCACACCCAACACTATATAAATACAAGATGCCATTTTTGATGCAAAGAAAATAAAGATGTTTTAGTAGGCTATTACAATCACAACTCTACTTTAAAATGAAGTATATTATTGTATATATAGCCTACAGACCATGAAATAGCTGTTTGAGGTGTTGTCCAACATGTTTGATTCTTGTCTTCCACTAATTTCTTGGCCAAAGTAATTTCATGGTCGGACTTAGATTGGTCCTGTCAGAATTTATTAATTTTGATAAGGAAATATAGTAGTCCAGTCGCAACATTTGAAATTCTGCTTAATGCTCTTCCAACGGTTTGTCCACATGGCTTCCACTAATTGAGTGGAGTTGCAGTGATTTCTGACTTCTGTAATATTTAAATATTTTGGCCGGACTTGTATCTGTTCCGGTTGAAACATTTGTTGTCCATTCAAATTTTGAGTGTACTTCTGGTAGGGAACCTTTCTTGATGATTTTACCAAAATTTTCTTGGGAGGTCCGGTCGGACTTCTTTGGTACTCTGAGAATTTGGGAGTACTTCTGACCGTGAAACCTTCTGTGCGAATTGTCTCATTTTTCAGCCAATAGTCTGTTGGACTACTTAAAGGTCCGGTTGGACTTCATGTGGTACGGTGAGATTTTGAGAGTACTTTCCACCGTGAATCCTTATGTGTGAATTATCTCATTTTTGTCATTGAAAGTTCGGTCGGGCTTCCCGATGATCCGATCGAACTTTTCATGGTTTCTTCAAAAAATTAACTTCCTACAAAGTGTAACTTAATACAAATATTAGTTCAATTCAATTTGATTGTCTAAGATAAAAAATAGAGTAATTAGATTAAGAGACCTCTTCCATCAGCTCCTTAGTTTCTTCTTTATCCAAATATCTCAAATGGATTCTATGAGCTAGGGATGTAGCTCTCACTTTTGCAACTTCGACACTGCTAGGGTCTAAAGCTTAAGAACTATAGGTCTAAACCTAGAGCAGGGAGTTGCCACTTGAAAAACTGAGAAAGAAAGGGGTAAAGACTCTCAGTGGGGAATCCTTACCCCTACTGGGTTCAAAAAGCTAGGTACATATGGGGAAGGTAGGAAATGACTTAGCACCACATATGCCTGATTTATTGGAACTAGCCTCCTCTTAGGTTTAAGCAGTAATTCATTTGAAATTATTAATAGATTATTCAATTTAAAGACCAAAATCATTTAAACCACACGAATATGGATATTATATAAGATGATCCATTCAAAGATAAATGTGCATGTACATGAATATGAAAATAGGCACCCATTCATGTGGAAACATTCCTTTACAATCTCAAAGTCCAATAAATTACATTAGAAAATAAAATAATAACTACAAAGTAAAACATCCCACTACATTAGTTCTAAGAAAAGATAAAAATTATATTGGTAAGGAGAGCTTAGTACAACCATTCTAAGAAAATAAGATAAATATGTTTGCATGAGAATGCAAATGTGATGGTAGTGAATAGTTAAAAATATAATGATAACAACAAACATAAAGCATCTTATAGTAATAAAAAATAATAATTAAACTCGACATATGAAATAACCTAAACAACCATAATAAAGTTGAAACTAAAGTAAAACAAATAAACACAAAGGTTATAAAAAAACAAAGTTTAATGTAAACTACATAGATCATAAATCAAACATACATCTAAATGGTGGAAATTTTGGAATAAAACATGAACGCATGAGCTCATATTTGTCATTGAATTTTTTTAAATGATCTAGACATCCTCATGTTCATTGATTTTAGTCCACTATAGTCTAGATTCCAAAATCAAAACATTTTAGTCAATATAGTGTCACCTACTTCACTACCTATGGAGTGACCCCCACAAGGAGTATATGAGAGATGCCTTAGAGGAATCACTTTAGGACATGATGTATTATTTTTCTTATTTAATAAATACACATTTTTATCTTTCAACATATATGTGATATGTGTTTTGCATTGATTTGCATTAACTTAATTGAACGATGAAATTTTCCTTGGTATAAAATAACAAAGCATGATAAAGATCATGATAAAGATCATGGTTGTGAGGTTCTTATCATGTGGTTTATACCAATTTGAGTCCATAGTCGTTTTGTGTTAATGAGTAGGACATCATTGTGAACTTTAAATTTTACATCTAAAGATAGGGAAAGTGAATACGAATGCAATGCAATTTAAATAGCCCGAATCAGAGGTCAGAAGGGCCAAAAAAGAGGTAAAAATAGCATGTTTAGTGCAACTGACTACGCTAGGTGTGTTCAGCTAGCCACATTCAAGGTGGAAATTTAACCTGAAATCCAATTTTTATGTTCTTCTTCCCCTATAAATAGAGGTCTTTTCTTCTCAAATACTAGTGAAAAATCTTGGTAGAAACTATATCTAAATTAATGCTTAAATTAGTTTTAAAAATTAATTTGTGCTCCAAAATAATTAATTTTTTCTTCTTCTTTCAATTCATTTAATTCCTTCATAGCCTAAAACATAGAGGTGGTGGAATTACAAAGTGGAAAGGTGCTTTAACCTTTTGTTAAGACAAGTAAAAAGAGGTCAGCTTGGTAACCTTCTAAACTCAATCTTTTTAATGTTTGATAACATAACCAAACTAAATAATCAACCCCTACCCTTTGCAATCAAAGGAGAAAACCACTAAGAGACTGATTCCCATTCAAAATGGATAAGTATCCATACTTTGGAATATCACTCCAAGTAGCGAGCCCACTAAAAGACACATAATTGGTTTATTTCTTTTCTTTTGTACATTTAGTTTATTATATATTGTTCTTTGTTTTACTTTATATTTATTTTACTCACAATATTGTTCATGATTATTTTTTAAGAATTTGTGCTTGGCCATTCTCATAAGGGTTGAGCTAATGCTCCTCTGTGTATGCTATTTTGGAGTTGTAATCCTTTATTATTCTTAGTTGGGGCTTTGTACTTGACCTAGTAACCATAAGGCTAGAGTTAAAACTCCCCTATCAATAATAATTTTAGGATTGTAATTTCTCTTTTAGCTTATTGGTGGATGCCATAATTATATTTGCTTGTGCATAAACATCTATAATTCGTACTTTAATTATCATTCATGAAAATCAAATTTTCAAAAGAAGTTAAGGTTTGCTTAAAGGGGAATCTTTTATTACTTAAAATCTACTTGAAAATCTAGCCAAGACCCATCGTGATTGGTTTCAGACTAATGTCTTTTTTAGGTAAAAGGTATCTATTTTTCAAGGAGTCACAATAAATGGGTTTTTCCTTAATTTTTTCTTAAAATAAATAAATTGAGGTAGTGACTCTCCAATTGAGCATTTAAAATAAAGCCATCATCTCTTTTCAAAATAATAAGAGAGATTTTGAAAACAAAAAAGATCAAACTTTAACCCATGCTTATCGAATTGACTGGAGACTGTATGCGGTAATGTTACATGAATTCAAATCCAAATGAGCATTTTGGTTCCCATAGCGGGTCAGAATCGGTGCTCATGAGAGGCTTTACAATTGACAGCTCCACCGGGGAAGTAAAAATTTTCAAAAAAATGATGTTTTAATGGGCTCTTTTCTAAGTAAGATTAGATTTTCCTTTAACTAAACTTTTCCTTTTCATCCATCATTTTACATAAAGGGTTCCTTACCCCTAGTTTTTTGAAAGCCCTAAGATAGTGAGTAGCATCTACCAGGTAAATTATATTAGCTATGCTGAGGGATAACAAAAGCATCCAACCTACGATGAATCCTTAATCCTTTTAAGGCGTGACGAACTTGTAATACTATTGGACCCACGCCAGATTCTTTATCTACCATGTGATTGGTATATAGCTGTCCTAGTTTGATAGGACTCTTTGGACCAAACTATCCTTTCATATAATGACTATAAATCTTGCCTCTAGTTTGTATGAGCCATAATAACCTTGTGCCATAGTCATGAATCCTTTTTTCATGAAAGTATACATGCATGCATACCATTAATGCTTAAAAGACCTTTAAACTTTATCACACCCTTCCCTCAAACACAAACATCTTAGCCATATTGGCTTACTCATTAAACCCAAGTTGCATTGGATTGAACTTCAAACATAAAACCAAGCCTCATTGGCTTAATTAACAAACCCAAGATGCATTTGTAACACCCTTATACCCTATATACATACAATACATATACCCAATATATGAAAAATACATATATAGAGTATAAGAATGTCACTAATATAGTCATTAGAAAATTTACTAAAATTACCAGTAAAATAATTTATTCCTTAAATCATAATTTTATTAAGTAAAACAACATACATATTAATTATTAAAATAACATTTATTAATGAAAATCTTTGTAAAAATTTCACCAGAGTTTTGTTTATAATTTCAGTGTTTCCCAAATATCAAATAACCAACCTGCAGCTTGAAAAACACTCCCAAGATATGATTCATCTATTTTCATTCTTCAAACTAATAACACCAAGAAATTTCACAACCATATATATAAAATACTTCAAATATTTATACAATACTTTTATAAAAATATAGTTACCAAATATACTTATAACATCTTACAATGTACATTTGCATATATCACATTTTCCAAAACATGATAATTATATAAAATCCAAATTCTGCAATTTCGCCAATAATAGATGAATGCAACACTATTAATGTTAGTCTTATGGCACCCGCAACTTTAAGTTTCAATCACTCACTGACTCACCCTGGTATGCACCTCTAATACCTACGCGATAAATACTACCGCACTAAGCTCGAAAGCTTAGTGGTACATATATATATTTTTTCTTTTATAAAAAAATAATACAAATTACACACACATTTATTAATCTTTTTCTCAAATTGTAGCTTTATAATATTTCCATAAAGCCTTTGTTAACTTTTACTCCATTTTTTATACATAAATCATATCGTCAATTTCTCAAATACCATACTGAGAGCGGAGATTTTTGCCCCCACTCTCGGTGGAATGGTTCTTACGACTTCGACACTGTTTAGGCTCGGGGCCTTAGAGAACACGGATCTAGGTCCCAAGAAAATGGAGTCGACACCCAGACGGGCCAGGAAAAAGAAAGGGGTGGATGACTCGATTCCTAAGGAATCCCCAACCCCCTAATGAATTCCGAAAGTTGGGTACGTGTGGGGAAGGTGAGAAATGGCCCAGTACCCCCATAACGCCCGGTTCATTGGAACCGGCCTCCTTTACAGGTCTTAATATTATAAAATTCTTAAATATAACAACATTATCCATATTACACACAATAATTAAAATAAAGCATCGATATATTGAAAATCAAAACAATATCCAAGCAAAACAAATAAATGGACACCCATCCGAAGATGTCCTTACATCCCATGCCTAAATAGGACACTCACCGAAAGGTAGAAATATGTCCTTTACATTGCTTCTAAAATAGAAAAGCAATTTAAATTACATGATATTGAACTAATGAGGTACCCACCAAGTGGAAACATACCTCTTACAACATTTAGAATTCTAAATAAATCGATAAAGGTAAATAATCATTCATCATTAATAAATCATTCATCAAAGGTATTAAACATCAATAGAATGTAAACATCCATCCATGATAAACTAAATAAACCAAGTATTGAACTTAAATAAATCAACAAAGCATTGAAAATAAATTAAAGCACATAATCAAATATAAAATTGAATAAAGCAAATAAAGATTCAAATTAGGGCTACTGTTTCTATTTAAGATTCTTTGTTTCATGTGTTTAGGGTTTTGGAATTCATGGGTTTATTTAGGGTTTGTAATTCTTAGCTACTGTGAACTTTAAAGGAATTGAAATGGATTAAAGTTTTATAATTTAAGAGGTTGATAAAGTTCTTTGATTAACCAAATTAGTGTTTGAGAAGTGAAATCATGAAACTAGGATTTGGGCACTTTAAAACATTAAGATTTATGATTTACGGCTACTGGATCATGGTTTTTAAGCTTACTGTGTTTGAATTATAACATTTAGATTTATATGGTTTTAAGGTTTTAAAAATTAAGGTTTAGAAAAATTAGGGTTTAGGTTAGTTAGTTTAGGGTTTACCGTTTTGGGTTTTGGAGTTGAATTAGGGTTTTAGAATTTTAGAATTAGGGTTTCGGAGGAAGCATTAGGTTTTAGAATTTGAAGAAACAATTGATAATTTTATGAAACTTTATGAAAATAAACAAAACAATTTGAGGTTTATAGAAACAGAAAAGATGTTTTTAGGGTTTGTGGAAAGAAACATATTTAATTTTGGTTTTGAAAAGAAACAGGTTCAATTAGGGTTTTAAGATTTTGAAGAAGCAAAAGTAACAATTTGAAGATTTTTGATAAACAAATAAACAAATTAAGGTTTTTAAACTTTAGAAAAGGTAAATTTAAGTTCTTAGGGTTTTTTGGATTTTGAAGAAACAGAAGCAATTTTTAATCTATAGTGATGAAGCTACTGTGAATTCATGAAACAAATAAAGAAATTCATACCTTCGTTTGTTGGTTCCACCAAAAATCACTTCTTGGATGAACAAGAATAAAGACAAGCTTTTCTGCCTTTGATGGATTGAATTGCTTGTTTGTTCTCTCAAAAAAGTCTAATTGATTCAAGGTTTTCCTCCTCAATTTCAGTCTCAATTTTTCCTCCAAATTTTAGTCTGATTTCCTCCTTTTTTTCCTCCTTTTTTTGTGTTATTTTAGCCCTTATTTATAGAAGATTTCTATGGTTAAATCTAGTTATTCATGGAATATAACATTCATTAAGAAAAGGAAACCGAAACCTAATTGTATTAGGTTTCAGAAAATTTGCATTGAAAAAATTTCACTGGTGAAAAAAAACAGCTGCGGAAAAATTGCGCTGGCAAAAAAAACTGCTGCGGAAAAATTGCGCTGGAGAAAAAGCTGCTGCAGTTGGCCGCTGCAGCGGGGGACGAATTGGCCTACGGGCCATTTCGCCGCAATCCTATATTTTTTTCTTTATTATTATTATTATTTATTTTTTTATTAATAAAAATTAGATATTAAAGCAAATATTTTTTAATTAGATAACAAAAATTATTTTGGACTAATTAAAATATATTAGACAACACAAAAATTATTTTGGACTAATTAAAATATATTGGACCGGACTAGGTCAAAAATTAAGGGTCTACAGTTTGCCCCCTGCTTGAACGATCTGAGACTTTAGAGAGTGAAAAGCAACAAGACTTAATTTTTGATGAGATGGTTACTTGAATTTGTTTTGGGTACTTGGACCCGAGATTGAAGTTGATTTGACTGACCTTTTATCAGTTGATAATTGTGGGTCTTTACCCACCAAAAATAGATCTTTATCTATTAAAAATTGGGTCTTTAACCTTGGAACATGGATCTTTATCCATTGGATATTGGGTCTTTACCCGTGAAACATGGATCTTTATCCATTGGAAATCGGGTCTTTACCCTTGAAATATGGATCTTTATCCATTTGAAATCGGGTCTTTACCCTTGAAACAAGGATCTTTATCCTTCGGACTTTGGGTCTTTACCCTTTGAAATATGGTCTTTATCCATTGGAAATTGGGTCTTTACCTTTGAAATATGGATCTTTATCCATTGAAAATCATGTCTTTACCCTTGAAACATGGATCTTTATCCATTGGAAATCGGGCCTTTACCCTTGAAATATGGATCTTTATCCATTGGAAATCGGGCCTTTACCCTTGAAATATGGATCTTTATCCATTGGAAATCGGGTCTTTACCCTTGAAACAAGGATCTTTATCCTTCGGACTTTGGGTCTTTGCCCTTTGAAATATGGATGTTTATCCCTTGGTCTTTACCCTTGAAATATGGATCTTTATCCATTGAAAATTGGGTCCTTACCTTGAAACATGGATCTTTATCCATTGGAAAACGAGCCTTTACCTTTAAAATATGGATCTTTATCCATTGAAAATTGGGTCTTTACCCTTGAAATATGGATCTTTATCCATTGAAAATCGGGTCTTTACCCTTGAAACATGGATATTTATCCATTGGAAATCGGACCTTTACCCTTGAAATATGGATCTTTATCCATTGAAAATCGGGTCTTTACCCTTGAAACATGGATTTTTATCCATTGGAAATTGGGTCTTTACCCTTGAAACATGGATCTTTATCCATTAGAGATCGGGTCTTTAGCCTGGCTTCAGCTTTTTTAGCTGGACTGACCTTTTGTCTTTTTTATCTTCATTATTTTGAGAATTCTAATTTTCGTGTTCATTAAACATGAATAAAAAAATTTAGCCTTTTTAGCTAGCCTTCATATCTTCTCCTTGCCCCCTACGTGGCAAGATATTCAAAATATTTTGTTTATGCATAAACTCAAAAATTGAAAAGGAGAAGCGTTGCCCCCTGTGTAGGCTCAAACTCATGATTTTTCTATGCGGGCTCTGATTGGTGTTTTTGCCGTCTAGTTCTTCGCATAAGCACGTATTTCTTCTCTTTGCAACACGACTGGAGCTTCCACAAGCGAGTAGGCTTTCCATTTCCCCTTGATTCAATATCTTCTTTTGATTCTTTACTTCACAAGGTGTTTGCTGTTCATTTTGACAAGGAATAGACAATACAAGACAAGAAAGTGCGATGTGATATGCTCATGTATGCATGATGTGCATGAATAATACTTACAGTCGTTCCATTGACTCACAGACCGAGGTGATCAGCAGAAGTGTTCTCATTGACTCCTTTTTGACGCTCGTTCAAATGTTGTATTGGAATGATCAAAAGCTTTTGCATTTGTGGCTTTTATCTTCAAGATGTTGAAAACACAAGTGGTGGAGATCCCAAGTTGCAGAGTAAGAGATACATCCTTTTTAAACTATGTTTCAGCATGTCAGTTGATAGCTTCTTCATGACCTTGCCAATAATCATTTCCTTTGCCCAATGTGTTCTTTGGAGGTTTAACATGCTTCCCTTGACTTGAAGGCTTTGTATGACAAAACTCTTTCTTCTTTTTTTTTTTTTTGATTTTTTTAAATTTTGATTTTGAAATCAAATGTTGGCTTTTCCAAATTAATGTCAATGCACCTCAGGACTTGATTTTCCAAATTAACATATCTATAACATGACAACCCTAGTTACCGTACTAAACTCGGGAATCATTTCTATTTAAGCAAGAATTGTTGCACTTCAGATAGGCACATACACATTACTTGGCCAAAGGTCTCATTTGAGTTTAAATATTGTCTATCTCATATGCATGCTTATCCAAACTATCTCCACTAATAGACTCTACCTACCAAGAGAGATCAACAGGTCTTTGATAAGCTTTAAATGGGGTCTATAAGGGACACTGGTTGAATGAAAGCTATTTGTAAGTTGGGGCTAATGTGATACAATGGACAAACCTTCACACTACAAATTTCTTGTTTGAACTTTAGGTAGTTGGGAGCAATCTTGCTAGACTCTAAATTCTTTCTGTCTTCTTGACATTAATCTGGATCTTGATTAGGACAGTCTTTGCCCTTGCAAAAAGTTTAAGACCCAAATTCATTTCTTTTCTTCTTCTCCCTTTTCTTTCTTTTTATTTTTCTTACTCTTTCCTTTCTTTGAGCATTTTATAATTTTGTCCTTCTTCCTTGTAGGACTGTCAAGTACAGAACTTTCATGAACTGAATGGTCTTTCTCCTTTTTCTTTGATTTTGATATCTTTAGTTGGGTTGGACCAATTCAAGTCAAAATGTCCTTATAAACCAAATGGAAGCCTTTTGTTGTCTTAGGTAAAAGAGAACTCAGTTGGCTTTTTGAACCGCCTTTTTAGGTTTTATATTTTTTTCTTTTCTTTTTCTTTTTCTTCTTTTCTTTTTTTTTTCTTCTTCTTTTTTCATTTCTTTTTTTTTGTTTGGTTCTAGCTCTAAGAGAATTGTCTTGTTTGTACTGACTTTGGCTTCCAATAATGGATGAGTGGAGTAACATAAATCTTCTTTAATAGGGATAAATCATTTGTTACTCTGATGTTGATGTTGTCTTGATATATTGGAGATATTAAGGGAACTTCAACTACCCTTATGGTCTTGAAAACTTGAACTATCTTCATGGTCTTGAGAACTTCAACTATCCTCATGATCTTGACTAATCATTGCTTTCTTTGATCTTCTTGCCTCTTCACCTTAGTGATAATAAGACTTGTCAAGTATCACAACAGCTCAGGGTAGGTCATTGGGGTTTGTAAGCCAATGAAAAGAAAGCTAAAATTTTATGAAGGCTCAAAGGGACAACTAGGGATTGATATTTAATAGGGTGGATACTAGTTGTTGGCTAACCAAACAATGCCTAGATCATCTCTCCCTTAAATAAGCAGAGTTCAATTTCGCCTCGAAAGTTTGTCACAGCATGTTCTAAGACTGACTAGGACCTAGACAAAGGTAATTAATGCAGGAGCCCTCTCTATGTAAGCATACACAACTCAATGCTATAGAGCAATTCCCTCACCTAGTAAAGTCATTCGAGTCATGATGCATAAATATATTAATTCATGAATATCAAGCTAGATTTCCTCATTGGTTGAGCACCAAAATGAACAAAGACTAACAAAATTTTTGATAAAAGTAATTTATTCAAACAAATTTAAATTTGAAAAACATGATAGTTCCAATTAAATATTAAAGAAAGTAAAATTGAAAAGCAACATTCAAGCTAAGGAAAGTTCATTGAGTTTAAGCTTCTTTTCCCTTCACATCTTCAATATTTCCATCTTGAAAAGAGGATAAGACAAAATCTTCTTCCAATTCTTTTCCTACCATGAAGGTTGCTGGTGGTGGGACTCTTCCAAACTTAGGCAAAGGATTGTCCTTTGTGCTGGTTTTATCAGGCTTAGGCAGCTTACCACAGTAAATTAAATTTTGGATCTCATGTTTTAATCGCAAGCATTTGTCTGTCTCATGTCTTTGTGTTTGATGAAATTCACAAAAGGCTTTAGTATTAAATTTTGGGGGTAAAGGATTCGGAAAAGGTCGAGGGGCCAATGGCTATAATAGTCCCTTCTTTTGTAGCTTGTTGAAGACCCAAGACAAAGGCTTCCCTAGATCTAAAAATTGCCTTCTATTTGCTTGACCAGTTGTATTAACATTAACTTTTTTTTGCGTGCTTTGATTTCTAGACTGGTAGTTCCCTCTCTCATTCCTTCTTATTGAAAAGCAATTTTTCTCCCTTTCCCACTTTTCAATTTTTAGACCAGCTTGGAGAAGATCTTTGAAATCCCGGATGAGTGTATGAGACATCCTTTCACGAAGACTAGGCAACACCCCTCTCACAATCATCCTTATTTGATCGGATTCATCGGGCCTCTTCTTGAGCAAAGCGGCCTTGTTTCTCCATCTTTTCACATAGTCCACAAAATTTTCATTTGGCCTTTGTCTAATGGACTCCACTTCCATTAAGGTAACTTCCATCTCGACATTGTAACCATATTATTGGATGAAGGCCTTGTATAGCAAATCCCAACTCTTTTGTGTTTCATCATCTAAGGTATTGAACCAATTTTGGATAACAGAATCCAATGAGAGTATGAAGTACCTTAGAGTTTGAGCCTTAGTAGCTCGGGCAGACTGCATAGCAGTGATATACTGCTTCACATGGAGATGGGGGTTTCTAGTACCATCAAACTTCACAAAAAATGGCATCTTGAACTTGTATGGAACTTCTTCATCTAGCTCAAATAGTTTGTCAATCTTGGACATCTCTTCGGTTTTCAGTTTCTTCTCAAATTTCTTTTCTAAATCAGCAATAATTTTCTCAATATCAGATGTCTCGGTCTTTTCAATAGTTGCCTTCTCAATAACCTTCGGCTCCTTTTTGTCTTGAGGATCTTGGTAGTATTGAGCCCAATCATCATCATCAATGATCACCTTATCATCATCAAAAGCTACTTCACCAACTTTAGTCTTTCCTTTGTCCTTTGGCTTCTTAGTGCTAGCAGATACCTCAGCATGATTTTCTAAGATTGCAATCAATTGGTTCTTCATGGACTCAGCTAGGGCCTCTTTTATTTCTTCCATCTTGGCGTTGAGGGCATCATCCACCATTCTTTGAATTTGTTCGAGATCCATTGTTTTTGGTGAGCAATTGATTGAGTCGTTGCTAGATACTTCATCTTCGGCGTAGGTCGGATTGTCGTAAGCTTTTGAACTATCGTAATCTAGGGCTATGAGCCAGAGAGGATTAATGATATGAGATGCACATGTATGTATGTATGCACAAACAATCAACAAAGAAAGATAATTAGGACGTTCCTTCCAACCTTATAGCATCCACACACGAATGGCAAGTCTCTTTTCCTAGGTATATGGTTAACAAAATACCAACATGGAGTATCTTATTTTCAAATATTTCCCTCGGACGTTTCAACCAATAGTTATATTTTCAAAAATGGAAATCCATTCATAGTAATTCCCATTAATTAGGTTTTAATCCATTCAACCAACTAATGTAGCTTTTATGCTATATTGGATTAAAACGAAATTAAGAGGTTTATTATAAATAGATTTCTCACTTGAAAAGGTAACTAATGATTCATGCCAACAACAAGCCCATGATTAATTATTTCTTAGTTTAAACTAGGCCCACAATTGATTTTTAGTATTTCGTAATTGACCTAAATATTTTGTAAGCTCTTTGTAGGAAAAAGTTGGATGAAAACAATTTTGTTTCTAAGCCCATTGTAAAAAGATTTTAGAAAAAATGGATTTTGGGCTTAGTATTTGGGCCATGAGCAAAAGAATTTTTGATTTATTTTTAGAAAAGTCTTATGTCCAAAGACCATCTTGAAAAGTTTTGAAAATAGCTTTGATCTCATCCAAGGAGCAAAACAAAGAAACCAAAGCAAAGAAAGAGCAAAAAATGAAGAAGCAGAACTTGACACACTCAAGTGACACGACCAAGCCATCCCAAGCTCAAAGCAAGCAAGGACCAAAGAAAAGAAACAGAAGAGGACACACCCACATGACACGGCCAGGAGCTTGGCTGTGTCACCCCTTGAGACCAAAGAAAAGAAAGAAAAGAAAGAAAGAAAGAAGCAGTGATGGACACGGCCAGCAAGCTTGGCCATGTCCCAAAGAAAAATGAGAGACATGGCCAAGCCAAATCTAGCTTGGCCGTGTCACCCTTAATATATATTGGAATTCTTTTGCATGAAAAAGAGAAGTCGGGAGGGAGAAGGCCTAGGGTTTTTGCGGAAAAGAAAAGAGAAAAAGAAAAAACAAAGAAAATAGGGGGGAAACACGATTTGGGGAGAGGAGAGAGTGACACTCTCCTTGTCCCTTCATCTTCATCCTCCATTTCTATCCTCTCCATCTTCCATTGATAAGATCTTTGAGATTCTTTGGGATAAAGTGGGTTAACAAGCTCTTAAAGGTTGAAGAAGCTTCATTGAAGGATTGGTGACTTGAGAAATCTCCATTCCACATTGCAAAGGAGAATCATCCATTGAAGAGGGCTTGAGTTCTTCATCACACATCAAAGTGGAGCTAGGAGGAAGACTAGTAATCCTACTCTTGGCATCTACAAGGGGTTTTTCTATTCTCTCTTTTAATTCATTTCAATAATATTTTTGTTGTATTAAGAGAATTGATATTGCAATGAACAATTTGTATCTGATTTATATTGAGTTGAATGAATGTTTTAAATTGATGATGTTGAGCTAAATACCCATGCCTAGGGTTTGTAGTAAATTTGATTGAATGCTTGATTTGATATTTCCATTGATGTACCTTATTGTTGGTGGATTGCATTGGATTGTATGATAGGTTGATAGATTAGCTACCTATTGATCTCTAGATATTGAATGAAGGACCGAGAGGTGAAATTTGATATCGGAATTATGCAATTGACTACCCTAAGAATGAATTAGAAATATAAGTTCTAGGGTTTATTAATTTGCAAATATAAAACAATTGGTTGTTGTTGATTCATGAATGTGAAAACTAATGAATTGGTAATTGACTAATTAAACTTAAGAAACACATTAATTACAAGGTTAAGTTAATGGATAACATGAGAATTGAGCTTTGATTGAATGAACCTATATCCCTAGGCACCTTCCCAAGAATCGATTTGATCTTGTACAACTATCACATACATTAACCATCACACTTATTAATATTAGGTTTAAATTAATCTTGCACCATTCCAAACAACAAACTCTATTATTTTTAAATTACTTGTCAATCAAACTATTACGAACTATACCTTCCTTGTGAGACGACCTTGGGGCGATCACCTTTTCTAAAATTACCTCGTATACTTGCTAGTGCCGCTTGTAGTAGTACTTAATTCGAGCGCAACAATATACAACCTTTAATTATACATTGAACAAATATCCAATGTGACACTCATCACATATCTATGTCAACTTGCATAGATTATGTGAATTCCAACATTACAAAGAAATCATATACATTATGCCAATTCATACTTAATAAAATCTCAAGTAGTATAAATATGTACTAGCCTTATTTCTTTGTCCAAGCCAATTCTCCTCACAACTCTAACCTTTATCAATGCCCTTCACTTCTTTAATTAGGCAAGTCCACTCTACTCAATGCCTAATAAAATTATGAGTTCATAGAATCCATTAGAAACATAATTCTTCACATTTTAACAACTCACACTTCAAATTCCACAATTCTACCTAGTTTCCAATTTTTTCCCTAATACACTTTAATTTTAGAAAATTATTCTAATCAATTCAAAATTGTGTTTTAAGTTCAATTATCTCATTAGAACCCCATTTTAACACAATTTAATCAATTAAATTTAAATTACATGAATTCTAACCAAAACCCCCATCAACACCCTAAACGCCTTTACTACCTCTCTTAAACCTCAACCAAACCTAATATTTTCTACAATCTAACCTAAAAATTATTTCTTCTATATCAAATTAACATCATTCAAAGCTATTTTATGAATTAACAAACACTCCTTAAAAAAATGAAAATTTTATATAATAAAAAATTAAGAGAAACTTCTTTAAAAAAAAAGAAATCCTTACCTTATGATCGGAAACTTCCAAATCCATCACTAAACCTTGAAAATTTAGTGATATTTTAAATCATTAAAAGAACCAAAAATTTCTCTTTGGACCACCATGAAAATCGGCATAATGAAAATGGAGAAGAAGATGATGAAAAATATATATTTTTTCAATTTTCTCTCCTTTTCCTAACCATAAATATTTATATATTTTAAATAATTTATTAATCAATTACTTAATAATTAAGAATTTTCTATATTCCATCAAAAATTATTTTAATGTTTTGAATTTTTTAAATTTTTTTTTGTAATTAAATTATTAAATATCTTACTACTTTTAATTTCCACCAATCATCTTTCTTCCTTCTTTGACTTTCTTTCTTTCTTATTATTATTATCAGTATCATCATTATCGTCATCGTCATCATTATTATCACTTTTCCACCCCAAATATATACTTGATATATATGTGTGGTATATTTTATGTATACGTATATGTCTTCTATATCTCATTTATACTATAAGTATATATCTTGTATCTAATATATGTACATCTTATATTTTTCTCTTCCAATCATTCCACTTAATCCTCCAGATCAATTACTCTAATGTATACTAAAAAAATGAGAATGTTACATTTCTTTCCCTCTTAACTAATTTTGTCCTCGAGATTAACTATCATGATAAACAAATTCCGTTAACATCAACACCAATATTACCTTCTCATACATTCATCTTATACAATCTATTGAAAACTATAATTATCACCATTTTTATTCAAATAATTTTTACTATCCCCCTTATGAATCTTCTTATTAATCTTTATTTCCCTTATTCTCTTTTCTAAACCATTCTAAATCACTAATAATTTGTCGTTCCATCCATCTCTTTTCTTTAGTATCAAAATTGTCTTATTATTACTATCATATATATACATATATTTTTTTTCCATTTTAACTTATCAAATAATATCTAATACTCCAAAAGTATAATAAATTTCAGCTTGATTATCCATAAACAAATAAGTTTATATCAATTTGTTTACATTAAGTTTCATTCAACTAAATATCAATTTTTCTTACTCAAGCTATTATTTTCCATTTTAATTACCATTCAATAACACTTATCCTTTCTTTCATCAATATCCCAACATTTACTAATCACATACGCTTTTTACCTATCCATTTACTAATCATTCACTCATTTTGATTTCTCATACTCCAAAATCATAATTAAATTAAAATACCAAATTTGCTCCAAGTAATTCAATCGAATGAGATTCAAACATAATCACTAATTTCAATTAAACTGAAAACCAACCCTTCCACTAAACATTGATTATTTTGCTTCAATTGCCATTTACTTACTCTAGTATTTCCTTCTTTACATAAACTCATGACCATTCATACTTTAACAATATAATTTACAATTCTTACCATAATTAATTTTACTTATGATTTCTTTTGAATTAAAATCACCATTTTCACTCCAATAACACTATGGATAATTTACTAAGGAACACCACTAAATCCTTTGCACTGTATATTTCAAATCAAGTTCTGCCCATTAAACATGCCTATGTGATTTAAACTTATATTGTCTCTTCTAAATAAAATTCATAAGCATGGTTGTGTCAATTTTATTGGCACACCAGTGTAGAATAAATCTCTTCTGCCCTAAATAAATTATCTCACTAACTCGTAACACACCCACATTTCCTCTATATTCACACCCATGTGAATTCAACCTTTAACATCTTCATTTTATTTGTCAACACAACTTATAAATGTTACACTTCTAACATGTATTCAATTAATTCTCCTTCAATTTTTTCTTATTTCTCTCTCAATATCCATAATTCTAATCAATCCTTAAACTTCTATTCACACATAAAGGCATAATAAATAATTTATATATCTATTAATTTATATACACCAAACATATATGCTTAAATACAGTCCTCATTCAAATAAATAAATAATTCAACACTATACTCACTTATCTAAACAAATGGTTAATATTCATCTCCCTCAAATTACAATCAAATTCCAAATCCCAATCTTTATTTATTTGCTCTTCTATTTCTGATTGCTCAAATCATTTATTTATGCACATGTTAAACACATAACTCTAATAATTTTGTTATTCTTAACTTTAAATATCATTTACTTAACTTTATGTTCTTTATTTTATTATTTTTAATATACTACACAACTACTCATGCACTTTTATAATTGAAAAAATATTTCAATATTTCAACTCTTTAACTTATATACCCCAAATAACCAGTTAACTCCAAAAATAAATTTCACCTCAAACTAAATGATTAACACATCAAGTATCAGTTAAGTCATATATATTTATACATCACAGTTAAAAATTTTATTATCTTTTTTATCAAACCTTCCACACCCATCATTAAAGTAACCTTCCAAAAAAATTTTAAAAAAATATTTTTTTGGTTACTAAATACCCTTAATATCACACCCATCATAAGATATTAAAGTATTACCATAAAAAAATGAAATCATCATCTAAGACATAATTCTTCCAAAACTAAAATCATCCCTTTATATTTTAAATAGCCATTTTCCCATTTATGATCTATGCATCCCAGATGCCATCCTAATTTATACTTGTTACAACTCATAAGTATTACCACATCTGAGACCAACTTAGGTGAATGCATATTATAGACCCCTAATTTTGGCCCTAAAGAAGTCCGATAATAATTAAAAGAGGCCAAGCCAAATTTGATCCAATTTTAAAAGGTTAAACCTAGTTTAAAGCCTTTAATTAAATGGGTCCAATTTTGAAAGGCCCAAATTATACTCGGTCCAATTTTTAAAGTTCGAATAGGTCCAATTCAAAGTCAAAATTAATTCAGTTGGGTTTAATTTAGTATGAGCCATGCTCATATCAAATTGGACAACCCAATTCGATATGAGCACTTGCTCATGTCGAATTAGACTTCTCCAATTTGATATGAGCATAAAGCTCATATTGAATTGGCCATGGTCCAATTCGGTATGAACATACTCATGTCGAATTGGACCAGAATTAGACATAGTCAAATTCAATATGAGCATATGATCATATCGAATTGGATAGATTTCAATTCAACATGAGCCTTGTTTAATATCATAAATTAAAAAGATTTGGACAATCAAATAGGGTTAAGATTGGTAAACTTGTTTAACCTTAATATTGGCCTATAAATACACAGATTAAAGGAGCTATCAAGGAGCCACACCGAATAACAATAAGGAGAAAAACCTTGAACATATTAAAAAGGAATTAAAAGAAGTAGAGAGAAGGATAAAGAAGAAAAAAAAATAGAAGATAATTAGTAGCCAAAGATTGATCCTCAGATCATTAAATCTCTAACCAGAAATAAGTTGACTCAAGTAGTAACAACATCGAGCTTGGTTCAACACATTCAAATTGGTGGAGCCGACAATGCAAGTATAACTTTCTTGATTAATTCAATTCAATGTTATTATTTATCCTCATGGATGAGTCCATTGCATGATGAAATTATGAATGTTGCTTTGCAAATCCCTTACAGTAATCTATAAGTTTGAATTAAAATAGATAGAAACTCAATCGCCTGTGTTGTGCTCTTATTTTTATAAATCCAAAGCCCTAATCTTTTAATATTGTATCTTAATTTAGGATTAAACCTTGCCATTGCATGACCAAGCCCTAATCTTGCTTGCTTTTTTTAATTATAATTTATGTATAAAACTCTAGATTTGCATATTTTAGTTTAGTTTACATATTAAACCCTATGTTTAGATTCAAACCCTAATTTTGTTTCCAAAATCCTAATCTATATCTTAAAACCCTAGTTAACAACTTAAAGCCTTAATTTATATCTTAAAACCCTAATTTGCATATTTAAACCCTAGTTTAGAAAAAACCCTGATTTGCATAATCATAAATCCTTAATTCCACATTAAACCTTAATTTTAGGTTAAAACCCTAGTTGCATGTTTAAAAATCCTAATTTTGCAATGTAACCCTGATTTGATGATGAAACCCTAATTTTAACTTATTGTTATTTGCTTATGACAGATGATATGATTTGTTTATGATGAATGATTCAATTTTATTTTCTTGCCATCTTTTGGATTTTAAGTGAGATGTAAAAGGCATGTTTCCAATTTGTGGGTGCCTTATTTTAATTTCTTATTTTTAAGGATTTTGGATAATGTAAGGGACATGTTTTCATCTTTTGGTGGGTGTCCTATTTTATTTTATTTAATTGTAAGGACATTTGGACATTATAAGGGCATGTTTCCATCATTGGATGGGTACCTATTTTGTTTGATTTATTTCAATAATATGATGAATGTTTATTTTTTTTAAATTGCAGGTAATATGGATGATGTTATAATTAAAGAATTAAATAATATTTAGATTTGAAAAGGAGGCCGATTCCAATGAACAAGGCACTATAAGGGTGCTGGGTCATTCTCACCTTCCCCATGCATACCTTACTTTCTGAACTTAGTAAGGGTTGGAAATTCCTTAGGAATCGAGTCATCTGCCCCTTGTTATCTTCCTGGCCCATCTGGGTGGCGACTCCTATTCTCTGTGTTTAGACCCATATTCTCTAAGATCCACAACCTAATAGTGTTGAAGTCGCAAGAACCATTCCACCGAGAGTGGGGGCAAAAATCTCTGCTCACACATATGCATGTATTACCACTCAAATCATATTTTAAAATTATTTTTTTCTCTCTTCGAAAACCCACCTAGGTCGAGAACCTCAAACCTAGGCTCTAATACCAAAATAAATGTAACACCCTTATACCCTATATATGTACAATACATACACCCTGTATATGTAAAATACATACATAGAATATAAGAGTGTCACTAATCTATTCATTAGAAAATTTATGAAAATTATCAGTAAAATAATTTATTCGTTAAATCATAATTTTATTAAGCAGACCAACATATGTATTAATAATTAATTATTAAATAACATTTATCAACGAAAATCTCTAAAAAAATTAGGCCAGAGTTTTGTCTGTAATTTTGGTATTTCCAAAATATCAAATAACCAACCTGCAGCTTGAAAAACACTCCTAAAATATGATTCATCCACTTTCATTCTTTTAACCAATAACACCAAGAAATTTCGCAACCATATATAAAATAATTTAAATACTTATACAGTACTTTTACAAAAACATAGTTACAAAATATACTTATAACATCTTACAATGTACATCTCCATATATCACATTTTCCAAAACATGATTATTAAAAAAAATCCAAACTCTACAGTTTCCCAAATAAATGACGAATGTAACACTATTAATGTTGGTATCGTGGCATCCACATCTTTAAGTCTCAATCACTCACTGGCTCACCCCATTCTACACTTCTAATACCTATGTGATACACACTACTGCTCTAAGCTTTAAAGCTTAGTGGTACATATATATATATATTTTCTTTTATAAAATAACAATACAAATTACACGCACATTTATTAATCTTTTTTTCAAATTGCTGCTTTACAATATTTCCATAAAACCTTCATTAACTTTTATTCCATATTTTATATATAAATCATATCATAAATTTCTCAAATACCATACATTCACATACTCACTGGCTCCATTCCCCTATTCAGTTACCAAGTTTAGTACACACATTATCAATTCCATGATCCAATCTACTTAGGTCATCTCAGTTTTTAGACCCAGCTCTGCTCAGGTCTATTAGCATGAATGTTATTATTCTTATAATTTAGTCACAACCCATTACTATTTATTATTCATCAATTTATCTCGCAAAACACATCATAAACACACACATTGGGCCCAAACAATCTTGTACAATATCCGGTTCTAGAGATATTGTTATGGTTTATAATGATACTGGGGATCTAAGTGTCACATCCGTCTACTATTGACACTTCTATGTCTAGCCCTGAAGGCAAATTATAGTAACACCCAGTGTCTAGGCCGAAGGAAAATAATAGTGATGCCCAGCATTTAGCCTGAAGGCAAATAATAATGACGTCGAGCATCTAGTTCGAAGGTAAATCATATCAATAACACCAAAAATAATTTTCTAAAACAAGACATTATACAAGGCAACCACACATCATTTCATATTATCATTTAAACATCATTAATTTTCATATTTCCAATATTTTACATCACATTTCATCATATTTTGAGCCACAATCACAATGTCACTAGTAAATCACATTTCTTATATCTCTCGTGATCATGTTAAACTATGATCACCATCACATATCTCATTAATCATCACATTACATATTCATCTATCATTTCTATTTTCATATTTCTTATATCTTTTTTCCATGTTCTTAAATCTTATATTTATCATCCTTCTTCATCATTCTCATGTCATAACACATAAATACATTTCATTTCATATCATCATTTTATATTCATATTATTTATCCTTGAGTCACATTGTCACATTCACAATGAGACTCACTTTATATATTTTATCCATTATATTAAACTTTTCCATAATAATGTAGAATTCCCATGTTTCCATTATTTTATAGAATTTATCATACTGTTAATATACAAACATTAATTCATATTAGTGTCACTTTAAATAATATTGTTTATTCTTTAAAGTGAACCAAGTTATATTCTTTCCTCACCCCATCATTTTTTTTATCAATTCCTATCATTTTCCCTCTTTCCCAATAATTTCCCATATTTTTCACATTTTTATACTTAAGGCCCACATTATCCATATTTTCTGATCACATTAGTAAACCTCATATATTTCATGTACAACCATTAATTCTACATTAAACAAATATCCAATGTGATACTCATCACATAACTATGCCACCTTGCATAGATTATGTGAATTCCAACATTACAAAGAAATCATATACATTAAGCTAATTCATACTTAATAAAATATCAAGTAGTATAAATATATACTAACCTTATTTCTTTTTCCAAGCTAATTCTGCTCCCAACTCCAACCTTAATCAATGCCCTTCACTTATTTAATTAGACAAGTCCACTCTACTCAATGCCTAATCAAATTATGAGTTTACATAATCCATTAGAAACATAATTCTTCACATCTTAACAACTCAGACTTCAAATTCCACACTTCTACCTAATTTTCAATTTTTGCCCTAATACACTTTAATTTTAGAAAATTATTCTAATCAATTCAAAATTGAGTTTTACATTCAATTATCTCATTATAACCCCATTCAAACACAATTTGATCAATTAAATTCAAATTACACGCTTTCTAACCAAAACTCCCAGCAAAACCCTAAACACCCTTACTACCTCTCTCAAACCTCAATCAAACCTAATCTTTTTTATAATCTAACCTTAAAATCATTTCTTCTATATTAAATCAACTTCATTCAAAGCCATTTTATGAATTAAGAAACACTTCTTCAAAAATTAACAAATACTCCTTTAAAAATGAAAATTTTACATAATCATAAATTAAGAGAAACTTCTTTAAAAAAAAAATCCTTACCTTGTGATAGGAAACTTCCAAATCCACCCCTAAACCTTGAAAATTTGGTTATATTTTGAATATTTGAAGGAACCAAAAATTTCTCTTTGGATCACCATGAAAATGAGCATAATGAAAATAGGGAAGAAGAAGATGGAAAATATGTATTTTTTTTAAAATTTTATCTCTCCCTTTCCTAACCATAATTATTTATATATATCAATTAATTTATTAATTAATTACTTAATAATTAAGACTTTTCTATCTTTCATAAAAAATTATTTTAATTTTTTGAATTTTTGAATTTTTTACAATTAAATAATTAAATATGTTACTACCTTTAAGTTGCACCAATCATCTTTCTTCCTTCTTTGACTTTCTTTCTTTTCTTATCATCATCATCATCATCATCATCATCATCATCATCATTATTATCATCTTTTCCACTACAAATGTACACTTAATATATATGTGTGCTATATTTTATGTATATTTATATGTCTTATATATCTTATTTATAATATAAGTATATATCTTGTATCTAATATATGTACGTCTTATATTTTCCTCTTCCAATTATTCCTACTTAATCCTTTATATCAATTACTCCAATGTATACTAAAAATGAGGATGTTATAGCATTGGCTTTAACATCAAACCATCCAAGCCACATGGCTTATACAAACGAAAAACTAAGCCACATCGCTTAACCATATAAAAACCAAGCCTCATCGGCTTAACACACATTTCACTTAATCATCAAGCATTAACCTAAGCCACTATATAACCTAAGCCCATTGGCTTTCCTATTAAACCTAAAAACCTAAGCCACTTTGTCTTATCCACCAAAACATAAACTTAAAACACATTGGCTTAACCCCTAAAATATTAAAATCAAGCCACAGCATCAAAACTAGGCCACATAACCCAAACCACATAAGACACATCAAACCAAGTCTCATTTGGCTAAAATAAAAAAGCATTAAGAGGTTTTGACCACCAACATAAAATTAAACTACAAATTTAAGCTATGTGGACCACTCAACTTGTCCTAGCCATAAACCATGCACTTTTTTCTGTTACCCAACTACAGTTTTGGATGACTCACCTCATAAAGTGCACATTTCTTTACTCAAAGATCAAACCATGAACCAAAAAGAAGAGGAATCAAAATATGGAAACACTTTTGACCCTTACTAACCCAACCTTATTGTGAGCAGGCATTTTCGCCCCCACTCCTGGTGGAATGGTTCTTGCGACTTCGGCATTGTTTAGGCTTGGGGCCTTAGAGAACACGGACCTAAGTTCGGAGAAAATGGAGTCGCCATCAGGACAGGCCGGGAAAAAAGAAAGGGGTGGATGACTCGATTCCTAAGGAATCCCCAAACCCTTAATGGGTTTGAAAAGTTGGGTACGTGTGAGGAAGGTGAGAAATGGCCTAGCACCCCCACAACGCCCGGTTCATTGGAACCGGCCTCCTTTATAGGTCTTAATTTTATAAAATTCTTAAATATAACAACATTATCCATATTACACACAATAATTAAAAGAAAGCATCAATATATTAAAATCAAAGTAAGGTCCAAGTAAAACAAATAAATGGACACCCATCCGAAGATGGAAACATGTCCTTACATCACATGCCTAAATAGGACACCCACTAGAAACATGCCCTTTACATAGGTTTCAAAATAGAAAAGCAAATTAAATTACATGATATTTAACTAATGAGGTACCCACTAAGTGGAAACATACCTCTTACAACATTTAGAAACCTAAATAAATTGATAAAAGTAAATAATTGTTCATCATAAATAAATCATTCATTAAAAGTATTAAATGTCAATGGAAAATAAACATCCATCCATGATAAATTAAATAAACCAAGTATTGAACTTAAAATAAATTAAAGCATATAAAATAAATCAATGCATAATCAAATATAGAATTGAATAAGGCAAATAAAAAATCTAAGTTATAGCTACTGCTTCCATTTAGGATCCTTTATTTCATGTGTTTAGGGTTTTGGATTTTCATGGGTTTAAGCTACTGTGACTTTTTAAAGAATTAAAATAGATTAAGGATTTTATGTTTTAAAAGGTTGGTAAGACACTTTGATTAACCAAATTAAGGTTTGAATGGTGAAATCATGAAACTAGGGTTTTGGACACTTTAAAATTTTTTTGATTTGTGGTTTTAAATGATGGTTTCAAGCTTACTGTGTAAAATTAAAATATTTGTGTTTTATGGTTTTTAAAGTTTTAAAGGATTAGGGTTTAGAAAAAAATTAGGTTTTAAGGCTTTAAAGGGTTAGGGTTTTACTATTTTAGTTTTGGAGTTGAGTTAGGGTTTAGTGTTTTAAAATTAGGGTTTCGATGGATGCATGAAGCTTTTAGGGTTTGGAAAAAGCAATTGATAACTTTATGAAAGTAGATCAACTATTTAAGGTTTATCTAAATAAAAAAGGTGTTTTTAAGGTTTGTTGTAAGAATAAGAATCAAATTTTGGTTTTGAAAAAAAAAAACATGTTCAATTAGGGTTTTAAGATGTTGAAGAAGTAAAAATAACGGTTTTAAGTCCTTTTGAAAAATAAAGTAACGAATTAGTGTTTTTAATTTTAGAAAAACTAAACTGAAGTTCTAGGGTTTTTAATTTTGAAAGACACAATTTCATGAATTAAGCTACTGTGATAAAAAAATAATTTAAGAGCTCAAACCTTGGTTCGTGAGTTACACCCAAAAATTGCTTCCTGGTTCAACAAAAAACAAAGGCAGTTGATGCCTTTGATGAATTACTTGAATTGTTTTTTTGGCTCTCTCAAAAAATCAGCCTGGTTCCACTGCTTTCCTTCACAGATTCGTTTTCAAAATCTCCAATTTCGTCCCTAATTTCTGATTTTATGGTTTTTTTCCTAGTTGCTCATGACATACATTATAGAATAAGAAAAGGAAACCAAAACCTAATTGTATTAGGTTTCAAAAAATTTGCGTCAAAAAATTTTTCTGGCAAAAAAAAAATTGCTGCTGAAAAAATGCGCTGGCAAAAAAAAATTGGCTGCGGAAAAAATGCGCTGCAAAAAAGCTGCCGTAGCGCATTTTACCCGCAAATATTATCTGCGGGCGAAATGTCCTTCGGCCAATCCGACTTTTTTTTATTTTCATTTTTATTTTTTCTCTTCATTTATTTATTTATTTTATATTTATTTATTTATTATTTTTGAAGCAAATATTACTTACTTAAAATACCAAAAATTGGTTTTTGGACTAGAAAATATATTAAACAACACAAAAATTATTTGGACTAAATAAAATATATTGGACCGAACTGGGCAAAAAATTAAGGGTCTACAGGTTGCCCCCTGCTTAAATGATCTAAAACTTTAGTGAAAGAGAGTGAAAATCAACAAGACTTAATTTGTGAGATGGTGGAAGTTTTGGGTTCTAGACCGGTTCGAGTTCTGGACTCAAGGATAATTCTAAGTTCTGGACCTAAGAAAAATTTGGGTTCTGGACCCGAGCTAAGTTCTGGACTTAGAAATAATTCTAGGTTCTGGACTTAATTGAAAATTTGGGTTCTGGACCCGAGCTAAGTTCTGGACTTAGAAACAAATTCTAGGTTCTGGACCTAAGGAAAATTTGGGTTCTGGACCCGAGCTAATAATTTTTTATTTCAAAAAGTTTGGCTAATTTTATGCATATGCCTTCTTATTGCCCGTTGGGTGTAAAAATATTTATATACCTGTAATTATTTGAATGATTAAAATGAATAAATGAATTTACTGTGTAATCACTATTAATGCACTATTTACTATTCATAAATAGTAAATTTACTATTTGCAAATAGTATCAAATAGTAATACTATTCATGAATAGTATAATTTACTATTCTTACTGTTCATGAATAGTTTTGAATTTTGTTTTTCTGCTTGCCGTTTCTCTATAAAAAGCCACCATTCCTTCATTTCATTTCACAATTTCAATTTCAATTTCAATTTCGTAATTCTCTCAAATTTCTTTTCAATTTTAACATATATTTTTCAAAAACAATGCATGATTCGAGGTCAAGGACTCATTCTAATACTGAGTTATTGGAGTTTATTCGGCATCATGAAGATGGGAATTTAGATATACTAGCCGGGATACCACTCCATCGCAGTTTCAACCAAAAGAGTGCGGTAATTATTTTTCCCTTTTTTCTTGATTTTTTTGTGCTTTTTTTGTTATATATTTTTTTGTATTTTTTTTATCATTATTTGTTATTGTGAAAAATAAATTAATTTAAGTAGATAGAATAATATGTACTTACCTAGTATTAACTTACCTGGGTCTGTGTTAGCATGATCATTGTGTTGTTCGGGCTGGAAGGTGTATTTACAAAGCCCGACAATGGTACGATGTAGTGCCTTCTCGGGTAAGGCGGATTATCCGAGATTGCGGCTTTGAGTAGTTCATCTTACAATTGCCATCCGAGGAATATCAGATAGATCGTAGCATAGTCCAGGTGCTTGCAGAGCGATAGTTGGATACAACCCACACTTTTCACTTGCCCATTGGAGAGATGACAATTGGTTCGGTCGATTTTACTGCCATAACTGGCCTTCGATATGATGGTGCTCCGGTTCCTCTAACCAATGATATTTTAACATTTGAAGAAATTCATGAATTAATTGGTATGGAACCGTCATATAAAGGGCCTTTTAAGATAAAAATTGAGCTAATTTGTAGTTATTGGATGAACTATGAAGGACGGGTTGGCAGAGATACGGCCGAACAATACGCTCGAGGATTTTTGTTATATATGCTCGGGTCGACCATTTTAGGCAGCACTAAATCCTCCATTCACTTGTTAGTGTTGAGTGCCCTTTCTTATCTCAGAATGGTACCATCTTCTGGTTGGGGTGAAGCTGGTCTCGCGTGTCTTTATCATGGTCTTGATAAGCTTTGCTAAAATAAGAAGTCTTTTGTCAGCTTGATGGCGGTTGTCGAGGTATTCTTTCTTCCACCAATGTCATTTCCACTCTTTTCTTGCATGAATGTGATCTTTATTGTTATTGTAGGTATGGGCATATGAACATAACCTCGTGAGGGTACCCGGTATTTCCCGAGAGAGAATCGGATATCCGATATTAAATTACTGGTTGTCTGATTGTGTGGACGTTCCCGACTCTCATCATGTGCATACTCACTGCTATGTGTTGAGTCGCTTAACCTGAGACCAGGTAAAATAATATTAGTATGTTTTAAATTTTATGTTACTTACCTTATGTTATTTTACAGGTGAATTTGGCCTGGTGGAGCCTAGAAGAGCGAGCATGAATGGTTATTATGAAGCTTTCACATAAAACATCAAGCTGAATTATTGCTGGCCCAGTGTCTAGTGGCTGGTTTCTTAGGGAGAGAGTTTATGAATGGTTTCTCGGTCCAGAGCAGCGGAGATTTTTGATGCAAATCCCAGAATATACTTTAAATATTATGTCAATGTCAGAGGATGCATGGTGGTCGGCCCGGTATGGTTATGATGCCAAGTCGTTTCTCCATTTACCAGGTCCATTTTATGCCCATTTTATTCAAATAAGACTCTTGAACTTTGATGTATCTCCTGTCGGTGTGCGAGAGATTTTTGATGGAAATGAGGGTAGAGATGAGGAGGAATAGCACGGAGATGCAGGAGAGTCTGTTCCACATCTCGGGGCTAGTACTTCTCAGGTAAAACTTTTACCACTTTTCCCTTGCAACTGCTTCTTTTTTTTTGACTCTTTAATGATTGCTGCAGACTGTTGGCTCGTTTGATTATGAGGCTGGACCTTCTTTTACTGCCCCTTCATTTGCTCATTCTAGCCTGCCAGATATGCCATCTCATCCGCAGGGCATTGATATGAACTACCTGGTACGTTTCTTATTTCATAGTAGTTTATGCTATATGTATGCATGATTATGTATGCTCTTACCTTTTTCCTTCTTGGCTCACAGCGGATGCTCGAAGAACAAAATAAGAAACTTCAAGAAGAGTTGGCTGGAAGTCGTCAGCAGGCTTCTCATTTTGAAAGTTTATATCATCAATCCAAACAACATTTCAGAGACTTCCGATTTCAGGGGATGAGGGATCCCGGTGCTTCTTCATCAAGAGGCCTCCAGACTAACGACTATGAGATCCTTTCATTTGCTTCTGACGAGGATCATGATGGATAGGAACTTTATGGTAACAAAGATTTTTGTGCTCCTGCTTTTGGTGATCCCGGGATGAGTAATTTGCCGAGTTTTGGTGCTCCCGCTTTGGGCAGACTCGGGACGAGTGATTTGCCCCCTCCTCCAACAGGTGATGACTTTTTCAAGGCTTTATTTGATGGCCTAGCACCACCCTCTTAATGATATGTAAATATTGTAGCCATTGTAAAATATTGTACAATAATAAAAAAAAATACAATTTTCCTCTTTACTGTAACTTTTTTTTTGTTATTGCACCACTTTTTTTCTTTTTTTTTATTATTATTTATTATTACTGTACATCATAATTTTAGAATACACATCATTTGCTAAACCCAATCCAACGTGGTAAAGGAAATTGCCACTAATTCCTTTCCTTATGCCATATGGTCTTATTCTTTCCCATCATGTTTTCCTTTGTTTCTTCTATATAAATCACCCTTCATGCCATATTTTAATTCATAAACCAAAATTCTTTCTCTTTCAACGTGAAGACTCCCTTTAACAATTTTAATTTTTTCTTCATTCATTCACCATGACCGAGCATCATTTAAAGAGAATAAAAATTCTATTTAAGAATATGGATGCCATTCATTGAAAGCAAATTTCATGGTCAAAACTTGATGTTTTAAAATATTTTCAAAATGTTAAATTGGACCACTCATTCTTACATGCCGTGGCTTCCTTTTGGGATACGAATTCTAGGGTATTTAGAATTAATGGCTTTGAAATATGTCGCTTGATTGAAGAATTTGAGGCCATCCTTGGATATCCTAATAATCAACAAATGGCGTTACCCACATTGATTTCCAAGACTCAACAAAAGATGCAGATGCTATTTCAAATTCCAAAACCTGAAGTTCTTCGGTTGATGACAGGTGAAAAAATTCTACTTGCTCCTTTGATTGACTTTTGTTTCTCTCATTTGGCCCCTACTAAGGCATGGGGATGCATGCTCTGTCTTTGCTTGCTCAGCCAATTCTTGCTTGTTTCTTCTGACGGCGATATTGATCCACGAGTATTGGATATTATGGACCAAATGGAAGGAGGCTTGTCGCCAGTACCTGTGATCTTAGCCGAGACCTTAGTTGGATTAGACCGATTTAAATCAGGATTGTCAAGGAGACTGACTGGGAGTCCGTTGCTACTTTAGGTAATTATCTAAACTGCCCTTTCGAGTTTTCAATTTTGGTTTTCTTTTTTCTTTTTATTTCTCTAACTTTTTCCTAGTCCGCCCATGCGGGTTTTCGGAACTAGCGAGCTGTCCTAATTTTTGCCTAAGCTGCCCTTGCGGGTTTTCAACTTAGTGGACTCTTTTTTTTTCTTTTTTAATTTAATTCTTTCTTCACCGATTTGGCTTCAGGAGCATCTTTGTTTGCTTGATACTCCATCCATGGATTTTGCCAGATACCTGCCACGTCATCATTCTGCTAGGAAGCTACTCCATCCTGCTTCTTCATATGCTGACTGGGTTGACTGGATCCACTCACACTCTGAAGTCAATATCCATTGGTTGGTACCTTGGTGGAAGATTTCTCGTATCACCATGCAGACATACTTGATGTATGTTCCCCTTGCCACTCTTCGTCAAGGTACATGCTATGATCCTCGCCGACTTGGCCGTCAGTATGGAGCTGAGCCTCGTGATTCTGACTTTGCTCCCGACTTAGACATGCCTTGCTTGACTAAAGCCTACTTAGATCGGCTGAGGCAAAGCTGGCCTGCACGTTACACTTATCGACCTCCATAGATTTTGCATTTGTCAATTTTGAAAGTGTATTGTTAGGATGAAAAATAATTAAAGTAATAAAAGATGCTTCTTTTCCATTTATAATTTGTCATCACCTTTTGCTATTGTGTTTATTTATTTCATCCATATCTGGTCGAATACTTATAACAGTGCACATAGAACAATTTTAACAATAATTCTATTTTATTAAATTGGGGAACAACCAAACATAACGCCAGCATACACAAGATTACTCATGTTGCCAATTAGCCCTTTTGGGTTTTCTAATTGACGATTTTCTCTCATTTAGCCCTAATTATTGCCTAGCCCTCCCTTTCGGGTTTTCAAAACTAGCGGACTGCTCTAACTTTTGCCTAGGCCACCCTTTTTGGGTTTTCAACCTAGCGAGCTCTTTTTTCCCTTTTTTTTTTCTATCATACATAAAACTTATTCAACCTGTCAATGTTTACTGGCTCACTAAATTCGTTCCTGTCCATGTCTGACAACTTCACAGTACATTTGTTCATGACTTGTTTTACGACATATGGACCTTCCCAGCTAGGTCTGAACTTCCCTCTTGGATCAGTTACGTTAGGCTTACATTACTTCAACACTAAATCCCCAACTCTGAATTTTCTAATTTTAACCCTTCTATTGTAGGCCCGAGCTATCTTCTTTTGATACAGTTGATGATGATACAGTGCCTTTAACCTTCTCTCTTCTAGTAGAGCTAATTGTGTGTATCTGCTTGCTACCCATTCCATTTCAGGCAGTTCAGCTTCCAAGACTACTCTTAACGACTTGATCTCAATTTCAATTGGAAATACTGCTTCCATCCCATAAACAAAGGAGAACGGTGTCATTCCAGTAGGTGTTTGGACACTTGTCCTATATCCCCAAAAAGCAAAGGGAAGCTTCTCTGACCGATCCCTGTAAGTCTTGGTCATCTTGGACAGAATTTGATTAATTGTCTTGTTTGTTGCTTCCATGGCACCATTAGCCTTTGGTCTATAAGGAGAGGATCTATGATGATGAATTTGGTACTTCGAGAATAAATCCTTAACTGCTCCTTGAAACTGTACCCCATTGTCTGATATCACACTATGCGGGACCCCGTATCTGCAGATTAGGTTCTTTTCAATAAACCTAGCCATTTGGCTTGCACCCAGTTTATTGAAGGATTTAGCTTTGACCCATTTTGAAAAATAATCTACTGCTACCACAATGAATCGGTGACTGTTTGGAGCTTTCAGATACTCAATCTCAAATTCTTCTAATATTATCAACCATCGACCATATTTCCCAATTAAAGAGGGTGTCTCCCTTAAGTACTTCATTGGATCCAACCTAGAAATTGCTTGCACACTATACGATTGAAAGTAATGCCGCAACTTCTTAGAAGAACAAACCACGGCTATACAGGTCTTTTCAATGATACTATACTTAGTTTCATAAGGTAGAAGCTTTCTACTCAAATAGTAAATGACATGCTCAATCCCCGACTCATCTGCTTGGGCTAGCTTGGCTCCTATCGACTCTTCTTCTACTGCTAAGTATAGTAATAGAGGTTTGTCGGGTTTAGGTGGTTTCAAAATAGGTGGATTCAATAAATACTCTTTTAATCGATCAAAGGCCTTTTGACACTCTTCATTCCATACGATCGGCTGATTCTTTCTAAGCAACTTGAAGATAGGCTCACAAATTGTTGCGAGCTTTGCTATAAATCTGCTAATGTACTACAGTTTATCAATGAATCCCTGAACTTCTCTCTCCATCTTTTGGGCTGGCATATCCCTGATTGCTTTGACTTTGTCAGGATCTATCTCAATGCCATTCGGACCAATTACATGTCCCAATAATTTGCCTAAAGTAACACTGAATACACACTTCTTCGGGTTTATTCTTAGCTTATATTTCAAAGCTCTATTGAAGAATAATTCTAAGTTTTGGAAGTGTTTCTCCCTTATATCCGACTTAACCATCATATCATTAACATATACTTCAACTTCTTTGTGCATCATGTCATGAAATAGTGTGGTGGCCATCCTTTGGTAGGTTTCTCCAGCAATCTTTAAGCCGAACGACATCACTCTATAACAAAATATACCCCATGTAGTAATGAAAGTAGTTTTGGCTTTATCCTCTTGGGCCATTAACACTTGATTGTATCCGGAAAATCCATCTATAAATGAGTGTAGCACGCTAGAGGCTGCACTATCAATGAGAACATTTATATGAGTTAAAGGAAAATCATCCTTAGGGGAAGCCTTGTTTAAATCTCTATAGTCCACGCAGACCCTTATCCTCCCATCTTTCTTTGGCACGAGTACTATGTTGGCTAGCCAATCTGGGTATTCTATCACTTCAAGGAACCTCACTTGTATTTGCTTAGTGACCTCTTCTTTAACCAATTCAGCCTACTCAGGTCTTAATCACCTAAGCTTTTGTTTGACAGGTTTTATGTGAGTGTAAGTAGGAATATGATGCTCGGCTATGTCTCGATCTATTCCAGGCATATCCTCATAAGACCAAGCTAACACTTCTTCATATTTTTTGAATATTTTTTCAAATCTCTCTCTCTCATCAAGAGTAAGGTCGGATGCTATGCTAATATTTTTAGGATTTTCAGTTGTTCCCAAATTTAATGATTGTGTGTTAACAGAATTAATATTAAAGATGCTCATGTAACTGCTATTTGAATGTATGGAACCATCAGGAGAAACATCACACAAGTAAGCAAAATCAAACTTTATTGCATTCATTTTAGAAAAGAAAACATCATCATCCTCATACAAAGCAGAAAAATTAAAATCAAAATCAAAATCATTGTTCTCAGAATCATAAAGCAGGATGTCTTCAAACTTTTCTTCGACCAGAGCAGCAATCTCTTCCGGAGTCTTCTTGGCTTTTAGGACAACTTCATTCTTCTCTTTTGGATTGGATTCTTTGCTGGTTGGCAGGGTGAGTTCTTTCTTCGCTTGCTCCACTAGCTCGGCAACATCTGCAAAAATTTCAAAACCTGGGATTAACTTACCCATGAACATGATTGGCTCGGGCTTTCCTTTGAGTGGTCCCATATCTGGAACCTTGACAAAGATCTCTTCAAGTGGTAGGAAACTCATCTTCTTACTCTTGTCTGGCTGGACATCACTATATTCATCATATCCCAACCCTTTCTTGAAAGTTTGAGTTCTAAAATCTGGTAACTTTGTCAAACCAGCCTTACCCTTTCCAAGACCAGTTCCAGGAAGGTAGTTCATGTTCTTCATCATATTCAAGACTTTGGAGTCCACTACTTCATCATCAGAAATTGCAGCCACTTGAAAACCATTGAGAGGCCTCTCAATCATTAGAGCGTTAACAATCTCATTGTCTTCAGCTTTAATGACCACAGCCTCATCTCCGTTGGGGAACTTGATCTTTTGATGAAGGGTGGTAGGAACTCCACCAAGAGGATGAAACCATGGTTGCCCCAAGAGTAAGGCAAAGGTAACTGGTATGTCTAAAACAATAAACTCAACAATAGATTCAATTGGACCAACCTTGACAGCTGCTTTGAAGGTCCCTTCGGCATGCCTCTTAGTGTTGTCATAAGCACGAATTGTTACCTAGGTCGGGTTTAGATCTCTTGTTGACATGAATAACTTTGGCAATATCTTAAGTAGACAAACATTTATGGTAGACCCATCATCGACCATTACACAAGGAGTCCTCTTCCCCTTGACTTCTATTTTGATAAAGAGAGGGCGGATGTGGTCTCTCCCCTCCTCCGGTAAGTCCGCATCCGAAAAAGAAATGGCTCCCATATTAACTTCACTCTTTTCTTGAACCTCTTCACATTTCATTACTTCCCCAATTTTTATAAAGTTGATCAACTCCTCCGGTGTTGTGGAGGTAGAAATTGGCATGCTAGCTAAGGCTTTGGCCATAGTTTCTCGGTACTTTTTAGAAGTAGCTAACAGTCCTAAATGCTAACACTTTCTTGGGTTCTTTTCAATTGCTTGAGCACAGCATCATCTTCTTCTACTTCAACTTCCTTCCCCTTATTAGTTTCTACCTCCTTAGGTGGTGGCCTTACATAAGGCTTACCAAGTCTAGTGTTCATTACTTCATCTTCTTCGGGCTCGGACCAAGTCCACTTCTCCTTCTTGGATACAATCAGTATCACTTGAATCCCAAAACCCGTTGACAACACAACTTGCTACTTCTCCACCCATCATAGCTTGTTCAATTTTGACAAATGCCTCTTCTTCTTTGGTTGCTTCTCCACCCACATCTTGAAAAGAAGACATGACAAAGGCCTCATGCAAACCTCCTCCAATCATGAAGGTTGCCGGTGTTGGTACCCTATTGAATTTTGGCAATGGGTTGTCTTTGGTGTTTGGCTTATTGGGCTCGGGTAGCTTCCCATTATCAATTAGATTTTGGATCTCATGTCTCAACCTCACACATCTATCCATGTCATGCCCTTGCATTTGGTGAAATTGACAAAATGCTTTGGTGTCAAAATTAGGTGGGAGAGGGTTAGGCAAAGGACGAGGATTTAAGGGTTGTAGTAATCCCTTTCTTTGAAGCTTGTTGAGAACCCAAGACATCGGTTTTCCCAATTTTGAAAATTGTCTCCTCGTTCCTTGGTTAGTAGCATTAACACCGACGGCCTTTTGCATGCTTTGGCTACCAGATTGATAGCTCCCTTTCTCATTCCTTTTTGCTGCAAAACGGCTCTTCTCCCTTTCCCACTCTTCAATTTGCAAACCAGCTTGGAGAAGGTCTTTGAAATCACGGATGAGTGTATGAGACATCCTCTCACGAAGATTAGGCAACACCCCTCTCACAATCATCCTTATTTGATCGGATTCATCGGGTCTCTTCTTGAGTAAAGTGGCCTTGTTTCTCCATCTCTTGACATAATCTACAAAATTCTCATTCGGCCTTTGCCTAATGGACTCCACTTCCATTAAGGTAACTTCTAACTCAACATTATATCCATATCGTTGGATGAAGGCTTTGTAAAGTAGATCCTAACTCTTTTGTGTTCCATCATCTAAGGTATTGAACCAATTTTGGACAACAGGGTCCAATGAGAGCATAAAGTACCTTAGAGTTTGAGCCTTAGTAGCTCGGGCAGACTGCATGGCAGTGATATACTGCTTCACATGGAGATGAGGATTTCTGGTGCCATTGTACTTTGCAAAGGATGACATCTTGAACTTGTACGAGACTTCTTCATCTTGTTCAAATAGTTTATCGATCTCAGACATCTCTTCAATTTTCAGCTTCTTCTCAAATTTCTTTTCTAAATCAGCAATCATCTTTTCAACATCGGATGTCTCAGTCTTTTCAATAGTTGCTTTCTCAATAACCTTTGGTTCTTTCTTCTTCTCTTTAACATCTTGGTAGTATTGAGCCCAATCATCATCATCATCAATGATCACCTTTTCATCATCAAAAACCACTTCACTAACTTTAGTCTTCCCTTTGTCCCTTGGCTTCTTAGTGCTAGCAGATGCCTCGGCATGATTCTCTAAGATTGCAGTCAATTGGTTCTTCATGGTCTCAGCTAGGGCCTCTTTTATTTCTTCCATCTTGGCGTTGAGGGCCTCATCCACCATACTTTGAATTTATTCGGGCTCCATTATTTTTGGTGAGCAAGTGATTGAGTCGTTGCTAGATACTTCATCTCTGGCATAGGTCAGATTGTTGTAAGCTTTTGAACTATCGTAATCCAGGGCTGTGAGCCAGAGAGGATCAATGAGATGCAAATGTATGCATGTATGCATGTATGCACGAACAATCAATAAACAAGGATAAATAGGATGTTCCTTCTAACCTTATAACATCCACACATGAATGGCAAGTCTCTTTTCCTAGGTATATGGTTAACAAAATACCAACATGGGGCATCTTGCTTTCGAATAATTCCCTCGGACGTTTCAACCAATAGTTATATTTTTGAAAATGGAAATCCATCCATGATAATTCCCATTAATTAGGTTTTAATCCATTCAACCAACTAAAGTAGCTTTTATACTATATTGGATTAAAACGAGATTAAGAGGTTTATTATAAATAGATTTCTCACTTGAAAAAGGTAACTAATGATTCATGCCAAAAACAAGCCCATGGTTAATTTATTCTTAGTGTAAACTAGGCCCACAATT
Source organism: Garcia nutans (assembly GCA_947685225.1). NCBI lineage: Eukaryota > Viridiplantae > Streptophyta > Magnoliopsida > Malpighiales > Euphorbiaceae > Garcia > Garcia nutans. The sequence continues at coordinate 22,937,062 of CANTUV010000021.1, forward strand.
GATTTTTAGTATTTCATAATTGACCTAAATATTTTTGCAAGCTATTGGTAAGAGGAAGTTAGGTGAAAATAGTTTTGTTTCTAAGCCCATTGTAAAAGATTTTAGAAAATGGATTTTGGGCTTAGTATTTGGGCCATGGGCCAAAGAATTTTTGATTTGTTTTTAGAAAAGTCTTATGTCCAAAGACCATCTTGAAAAATTTTGAAAATAGCTTTGGTCTTTTGGACTTTGAGCTTACAATGTACTTAGGTCATATTAGAAAAAGAACAAACCAAATAAGCCATGATTTAAGCTAAGATAAATTAATCATCGTCAAACAACATGCATTTTGGGTAAAACCTAAGGAAGGTTACTAGGCCAATTACATGAGCTTTAGTCTTTGGGTTAAAACGCTTAGGTTCCCATAGCAAGTATATACCAAATGGTACGAGGCTATGAGTAGTTATGCCATGCTCAATCTCCATACCTTGAGTGAAAGTATGGTATCCCTTACATAACACAACACGGGTAACACGGGCGTCCTAACTCACGCACACAATGCAATATAATATGATGTAATGGATACTATCATTATAAGAAAGAATAGAATAATATAAAGACCAATGAAATTAACTTCTCTTATCCCCAGTGGAGTCGCCACTGTGAGCAGGGATTTTCGCCCCCACTCCCGGTGGAATGGTTCTTGCGACTTCGGCATTGTTTAGGCTCGGGACCTTAGAGAACACGAACCTAAGTCCGGAGAAAATAGAGTCGCCACCCAGACAGGCCGGGAAAAAAGAAAGGGGTGGATGACTCGATTCCTAAGGAATCCCCAACCCCCTAATGGGTTTGAAAAGTTGGGTACGTGTGGGGAAGGTGAGAAATGGCCCAGTACCCCCACAACGCCCGGTTCATTAGAATCGGCCTCCTTTACAGGTCTTAATATTATAAAATACTTAAATATAACAACATTATCCATATTACACACAATAATTAAAAGAAAGCAGCAATATATTAAAATCAAAGCAAGGTCCAAGCAAAACAAATAAATGGACACCCATCCGAAGATGGAAACATGTCCTTACATCACATGCCTAAATAGGACACCCACCGAAAGGTAGAAACATGCCCTTTACATAGGTTCTAAAATAGAAAAGCAAATTAAATTACATGATATTTAACTAATGAGGTACCCACCAAGTGGAAACATACCTCTTACAACATTTAGAAACCTAAATAAATTGATAAAAGTAAATAATCGTTCATCATAAATAAATCATTCATTAAAAGTATTAAATATCAATGGAAAATAAACATCCATCCATGATAAATTAAATAAACCAAGTATTGAACATAAAATAAATTAAAGCATATAAAATAAATCAATGCATAATCAAATATAGAATTGAATAAGGAAAATAAAAAATCTAAGTTATAGCTACTGCTTCCATTTAGGATCCTTTATTTCATGTGTTTAGGGTTTTGGATTTTCATGGGTTTAAGCTACTGTGACTTTTTAAGGAACTAAAATAGATTAAGGATTTTATGTTTTAAAAGGTTGGTAAGACACTTTGATTAACCAAATTAAGGTTTGAATGGTGAAATCATGAAACTAGGGTTTTGGACACTTTAAAATACTTTTGATTTGTGCTTTTATATGATGGTTTCAAGCTTACTGTGTAAAATTAAAATATTTGTGTTTTATGGTTTTAAAGTTTTAAAGGATTAGGGTTTAGAAAAAAATTAGGGTTTAAGGCTTTAAAGGGTTAGGGTTTTACTATTTTAGGTTTGGAGTTGAGTTAGGGTTTAGTGTTTTAAAATTAGGGTTTCGATGGATGCATGAAGCTTTTAGGGTTTGGAAAAAGCAATTGATAACTTTATGAAAGTAGATCAACGATTTAAGGTTTATCTAAATAAAAAAGGTGTTTTTAAGGTTTGTTGTAAGAATAAGAATCAAATTTTGGTTTTGAAAAAAAAAAACATGTTCAATTAGGGTTTTAAGATGTTGAAGAAGTAAAAATAACGGTTTTAAGTCCTTTTGAAAAATAAAGTAACGAATTAGTGTTTTTAATTTTAGAAAAACTAAACTGAAGTTCTAGGGTTTTTAATTTTGAAAGACACAATTTCATGAATTAAGCTACTGTGATAAAAAAATAATTTAAGAGCTCAAACCTTGGTTCGTGAGTTACACCCAAAAAATTGCTTCTTGGATCAACAAAAAACAAAGGCAGCTGATGCCTTTGATGAATTGCTTGAATTATTTTTCGGCTCTCTCAAAAAATCAGCCTGGTTCTACTGCTTTCCTTCACATATTCAGTTTTAAAATCTCTAATTTCGTCCCTAATTTCTAATTGCCTTTTTCCCTCTCACTGCCTCCTTATTTATATAAGTTTTATGGTTTTTTTCGTAGTTGCTCACGACATAAATTATAGAATAAGAGGAAAACAAAACCTAATTGTATTAGGTTTCGAAAAATTTGTGTCGAAAAATTTCGCTCGCAAAAAAAAAACTGATGCGGAAAAAATGCGCTGGCAAAAAAAAATTGACTGCGGAAAAAATTCGCTGGTGAAAAAGCTGCCGCAACTGCAGGCGAAATGCGCTAAAAATCTGCGGGCGAAATGGCCTTCGGCCAATCTGACTTTTTTTATTTTCATTTTTATTTTTTATCTCTTTATTTATTTATTTATTTTATATTTATTTTATTTATTATTTTTGAAGCAAATATTACTTACTTAAAATAACAAAAATTGTTTTTTGGACTAGAAAATATATTAGACAACACAAAAATTATTTTGGACTAAATAAAATATGTTGGACCGAACTGGGTCAAAAATTAAGGGTCTACACTTATGTTTTTCCTCAAAAGGTGCTAATGTCTTAAGCCACTGATCCCATTGGCATGCAAGCATTCGTGGAAGCCATTCTCAAGTGACAAGAAGAGAATTTTAGAAACAAGCTCGTTAGCCAATAAATGATTTTAAAAAGAGTATGTGTAAGCGCAGATTTTCATCTCCACTTTGGTGGAATGTTTCTTGTGACTTCGGTACTATTATGCTCAAGGCCTTAGAGAACATGGGCCTAAACCCTAAGTAAAAGTAGCTACCACCCAGATGGGTTAGGAAAAAGAAAGGGGTGGATGACTCAATTCCTAAGGAATCCCCAACCTACTAGGTTTAAAATGTTGGGTATACACGGGGAAGGTGAGAATGACCTAGAACTCCCATAGCACCCAGTTCATTGAAACTGACCTTCTTTTCAGGTCTAAATATTATTGAATTCTTTAACTTATTATCATACCATCCATACTATATGCAATAAAAAGAAATAGATTTTCATTGTATTGAAATCAAAGAAAGTTCAAACAAACCAATAAAAATAGGCACCCATATGAGATGAAAATATGCCCTTATAATAATGTCCAATGTCTAAAACTAAATTAAATAGGACACCCACCATTTGGTGGAAACATGTCCTTTATATTAATCCCAAAACTTTAATGAAAGTAAAAGAATAAATTAAATAAAACAAGGCACCCACAAAGTGGAAACATGTCTTTTACATCTTATAATCCTCTTTAAAATCTAAATTACAAAATAAACACAAATCCATACACACATTTATGTAATCACCCATGGAATTATAGAAACTATGGCTTAATTAAATAGAAATAAAGATTAATCACAAATAATTACAATCCATAAATAAATATTGACCCAATTGATGAGGGGTCTCATACGGCAGTCCGCTAGCCAATTAGCAGGCGGGAGTCAAGGGGGCAGCGGCCTCGAAAGGTAAATGATTTTCTAAATAAGGTTTTATAGTGGAATTAGGGTTCTATCATACAAAATAAGGTTTTAATCCTAAACTAGGATTAACATGCAAAATTAGGGTTTTAATTATAAGATTAGGTTTTTATTTACAAAACTAGGGTTTAATGTGAAAATTAAATTAAAACATACAAATCTAGGGTTTGATATTAAAACATGCAAGATTAGGGTTTTATGATTTATAAAACTAATGATCACATGAGCAATGGAAGTTTTGTGTCTGTTTTAATCCTAACTTCATAACTTACGATGAACTATTTGCAACGCAGTTTATGAATTGAATAATGTAATGAATCAATAGGAGTAAATACTTGAATTTAATTGATTAAAGGAAATTAAACCTGTGTTTGTCTGCTCCACCAAGTAAAATTTATTGAGCCAAACCTGTATCTTTGAATGATTGAAGGTTGGATCAATGAAAGTCTTGGTTGGTGCCTTGGTGATCTAAGGATCATGCTACTACCTCTTTTATTTTATGCTTCTGCTCTCTGTTTAATTCCTCTCTATTGTTGTTTCTGTTTAACTATTGCTTTGATAATTACTGCCACTTTTTTTGGCCCCACTGCCTTTCACTTAAACCTATATTTATAAGTAATAATTAGGTCAAATCCTGATCATTAACCATAGTTTATCCAAGTTTAATTAGGTTTTTAACCAAAACCAATTTGTATTTGGCTTGGATTAAGTCCTAAAATAAAAGCCATATCGAATTAAAATGATTTAAGTTTGACATTAACCAAACCATATCGAATTGGACCACTACCATATCGAGTTAAATATTGTCTAATTTGACATGAACCATAACCGACATGGACGTGTCCATATCGAATTAGACTTAATCCAATTCAATATGGACACATTCATATTGAATTGGGTAGGCCTAATTCGATATGGCATGACCTATATCGATTTAAACTGAACTAAACCCATTCTAACTTTGGATCGGATCATTTTAGGGCTTTAAAAGTTGAAGTAGCTTATTTTTGGGCCTTTTAGAATTTGACCGACCTAATTAAAAGCTTCAAATTAGGCATAAGTTTCTAAAGTCAAATCGAGCTTGACTTGGCCTCTATTAATTGGGACTGAATTAGCTTAGGTCCAAAATTAAAATTCTACAGTTTTCCCCTTGTTTGAATGATCTTGAATTCATTTAGAGAGTGTAAAGCAATATGACTTTGAGCTGATCTTGGATGAGGATGGGTTCTAGACCCGAGAATTGTTTTGGGTTCTAGACTCGATGATTGTTTTGGGTTTTGGACCCGAAGACTAGATTTTAGGTTATGGACTTGAGATTGGGTTTTGGATTCTAGACTCAAGGCTGGATTTGAGTTTTGGAACCGATACTAGATTTGGGTTCTGAACTCGAGATTGAATTTAGATTCTAGACCAGAGACTAGATTTTGGGTTCTGGACCCGTGAAACTGTGCCATCAGGATACTTTAACAAATCTAATATAGGCTGGGGGTTTGGATACTCCCATAAAAATATGCCGTCAGGATACTTTAACAAAATAAATATAAGTTGGAGATTATGCCGTCAGGATACTTCAACAAATTCAATATAGGCTAGGGGTTTTGAAATTCCCATAAAAATGCGTTGTCAGAATACTTCAACAAATCTAATATATGATAGAGATTGTGCCGTCAGGATACTTCAACAAATCTAATATAGGTTGGAGATTATACCATCATGATAATTTAACAAATCCTATATAGGTTGGAGATTGTCATTAGGATACTTCAACAAATCCAATATAGGCTAGAGATTGTGCCATTACGATAATTCAATAAATCCAATATAGGATGGAGATTGTGCCATCAGGATACTTAAACAAATCCAGTATAGGCTGGATAATGGATGCTTCAATAAATTCGATTGAAAATGTTTACCTTTACAAAAATGAATCTTTGTCTTGATTCTCTATTCTTAGAGATGGACCTTTGTCTTACCTTGACTGCTACCCTTCTAACTGGACTGATCTTCTATTCTTGGACCTTTTGTCCTGATCTTTTATCTTTTGTATCTTCATTCACTTGAGAGTTTTAATTTTCCTCTTATTCCATTCTTTTAGTTCTTCAACTATGCAAACAATTCAACTATTGTTTAGCTATCCCAACTAGCCCTCATATCTTCTCTTTGCCCCCCTGCATGGCAAAATATTGAAAGTTTAAAAATGTTTTGTACATGCATAAACTTAAAATTTGAAAAGAGGAAGTTTTGCCCCTTGGATAAGTTCAAACCAATGATTTTGTTCACATACAGGCTCTAATTGATGTTTGGGTTTCATCAAGTTCCTTGCGCAAGGATGCATCCCCATTTTTGCAAAGTGAATGGATCTTTCTCAAGAAATGGGACTTCTATGCCCCCGATTCCATATCTGATTCATGTTTTGCTTTACAGAGTATTGTTGTTCAATTTAATAAAAAATGGGCAGCACAAGACAGTGTGATATGCTCATGTATGCATGATATGCATGTATGATACTCACAGTGGTTCCATTGACTCACATACTGAGGTGATCAGCTGAAGTGCTCCCATTGGTTCCTTCTAAATGCTTGTTTAGAACAATAAAAGACATCATATCTATAGTTTTTATCTTCCATATATACGAAGCAAGAGTAGTGGGGGCCCCAACAGGTTAGTTAAGAATACATGAGATGTTGTTTCAACCCATAATTCAATACATTAGTTGGTAACTTCTTCGTAACCTTACAGATGATCCATATTTGCCCAATATGTCCTTTGAGGTTCAACACTGTAACATACTTCCCTAAGCTTGGAGGCTCACGTAATAAGAAAACTTTTTTTCAAAAGAAAATCAAATGATGGCTTTATCAAATCAATGTAATTATACCCCAGATCTTAATTTTTCAAATTATCATATCTATAACATGACAACCCTAGTTACCATACTAATCTTAGTAATCATTTCCATTTGAGCAAGAATTGTTGCACTTCAGATAGGCACATACACATTAGTTAGTCAAAGGTCTCATTGAGTTTAAATATTGTTTGTCTCATATGCATGCTTAATCAAACAATCTCCATTAATAGACTCTAGCTACCAAAAGAGATCAACAGGTCTTTAATAGGCTTGAAATGGGGTCTCATAAGAGATATGGGTTAATGAAGGCTATTTTCAAATTAGAGCTGATGTAACACTATGGACAAACCTTCGCACTCTAAACTTTTTGTTGTTGTTAGGGTATTTTTAACCTTTGGGCACCATTTCCTCCTTCTAAGTATCTTATTATCGGGCTTGATGAAAAGATGGAGCTTAAATGTTCTTCCATCTTTTTTGTCAGAAATCTAGATCCAATCAGGATGATCTTGATCTTTTTTCTTTTGCAAAAACTTAAGACCATTATTCCGCCCCTTTCCCTTTTTGAAATATCAAATCTAACACTTTCAAGATTATGGATGTGGAGCTATGTTGGATAAAATGAAAGATGGTCTTTCCCTTATTTCTCTGATTGTATTTGCGTCTTTGGCTGGGCTAGACCAATTCATGTTAATTTGTTATTGCAAACTAAGAAGAAGTCTTTTGCTGCTTTAGGTTAAAAGAACTCTGTTGGCTTTCTGAACTACCTTTTTTGGGTTTTATTTTCTTTTTTCTTCTTTTTTCTTTTTTTATTTCTTTCATTTTCTGTCATTTTCTTCTTTTTTTCCCTTCTTTTTATTTTATTTTTTCCTTCTTTTTTCTAGCTCTAAGAGAGTTGTCTTATTTGTACCATCTTATGCTTCTGACTATGGATGAGTGAAGTAGAGTGAGTTTGCTTCAACATGAATGAATCCTTTGCTGTTCTGATGTCATCTCAATAAGCCTATAATATTAGATCTAATTCAGGTGACCTTTAACTATCTTTATAGTCTTGACTATGCATCCTTTTCCTTGATCTTCTTTGACCCTTGGTATCTCAGTGATCATTAGACTTGTCATAAATATCACAACATCTCAGGGTAGGACTCTCTAATTAAGCATACATAACTCAATGCTATACAACAACTCCCTTACCTAGTAAAGTCATTCGAATTATAATGCATAAATACAATAATTTATGTATATCAAGCTAGATTCGTCATTGGTTGAGCGCTAAAATGAAAAAAAGGCCAACAAAAATTTAATGAAAGTAATTTATTCAAATAATCTTAATTTAAAAAACATAATTATTCCAGAAAATACCAAAGAAAGCAAATGAAATAAAAACCAAATAAGCTAAGGGAAGTTTATTGAGTTGGAGTAAAAAAATGCTTCATCTACTAGGACATATTAGGGGAAATGATCATCACCTCCTCATCTGGAGTTGGTTCAAGCTTGCTTAGTAGCACCTCCTCTTTAGCAGTTCCTCCATCTACATCTTGAAAAGATAACAAGATAAAACTTTCCTTGTATCCTCCCTCTATCATGAAGGTTGATGGCGATAAAAATCTTCCAAATTTAGGCAAAGGATTACTCTTGGTGTTAGGCTTACAAGGCTTAGGTAGCTTACCACTATCCATAAGATCTTGAATCTCATGTCTTAACTGAATGCATCTATCTATCTCATGTCCTTTTTTCTGATGAAATTGACAAAAGGCTTTGGCATCAAAGTTTGGGGGTAAAGGATGCGACAAAGGTCGAGGAGCCAATGGCTATAACAACCCTTTTTTCTGCAGCTTGTTAAAAATGGAAGACAAAGGTCTCTTAAGATCTGAAAACTGCTTCCTATTTGCTTGACCAATTATTGCATTGACATCCATTGAATTTTATATAGTATGACTGCCAGACTGATAATTCACCTCTCATTCCTTCTTCTAGAAAAATGATTCTTCTCCCTTTCCCATTCTTCTATTTGCTAGCCAGCTTAAAAAAGATCTTTGAAGTCTCTAATAAGAGTGTGAGACATCAGTTCATGATGATTAGGTAAGACACCTCTCACTATCATCCTAATTTGATCAGATTCATTTAGCCTCTTCTTAAGCAATGCAGTCCGTTGCCTGAGTTATAAACCTTTTGATTATATGGTACAATGGCGGAACCTTTAAAACCCTAAAGAGGTTTGTTTTAATGATTCGATTGGATCTAATTCGATGTTAGGGCATTCAGGGGTGTGTTGGAGTCAAACCAGCCCCTCCAATTCAATATGGGACAACCCATATTGAATTGGAACTCTCCCAATTCGATATGGAACTCTCCCAACTCTCCCAATTTGATATGGGATAAGTCCCATATCGAATTGGAAGTCCAATTTGATATGGGATAGACTCCATATCAAATTGGAGCCTTTCCAATTCGATATGGACTTAAGTTTTGATGAGTTTACTTGGTTTGAGTCTGATATGGTCTTGGTGTACTATGTGATTTTAATTTGATATGAATCAGAGAGGATCTGTTTTAAAAATGGAAAACTCCCATGACTTTTTAACCTAATGCATGCACGTTGTTATAAATACAAACTTTAAAACAGAGATAGGGGAGGATTGAAGGAACTTTCAGCAAAGGGCAACCTTTACGGTCTTCTAACTTGAACAGACTTTTGAACTCCAGCAACCTTCGGCAAGAAGGAGTTTTAATGGAATCAACTACTAGGAACTTTCAGAAGAGAGTGATTATAAATACAGGTTTGAAAAACCTGAAGGAGGATCTTTTGAACCTTTGGCTTTTGGTTAGCTGCTAAAACTTTGGAAAATTTAGTAATCAACCAACGAACGCTAGCAAGCTTGATAAACAAAAAGAAACAGCAAGGCTAGACTGTAGACCCTTAATTTTTTACCCGGTCCGGTCCGTTATTTTTTGTATAGTCCAAAATAATTTTTGTGGTATTTTAATTAAATAATATTTATTTTAGTATTTATTTTTTATAATTTTAAATAATAATAATAATAATAATAAATAAAATAAAAATAAAATAAAAATCGACGACGAAGAAATTGGCGACGAAAAATTCATCGTCGAAAGTAATTGGCCAAGGCCAATTTCGCCGGCAGGAAATTCCTACGGAGAAATTGGCTGGCCACGCCAATTCTCGCGCCCAGCTCTCGCAATTTCACACCTCACCTCACAGTTTCTTTCCAACGCTCGCAATTTCGCTAGCAAAATTTTCCAACGCAATTTTTTTCGAAACTAAACTCTATTTGGTTTGGGTTTCTTTTCCTAATTAATCTTAGTTTTCTTAAACAATTTGAATTAATCTTATAAATTTTTCTATAAATAACACTTTAAAACACAGAAAAAAAGGAGGAGAAATTGGGACTTGGTTTGGAGAGTAGGACTTCAGATTTGAGAGGAGCAAGAAGAAGCAATCAATCCATCAAAGGCAGCAACCTTGCCTTTGTCTTTGTTCATCCAGAAGGCAACTTTTTGGTGGAACCAACTACGCAGGTTTGATCCTTAATTATACATTACTCATGATCACAGTAGCTTTGTTTCTTTGATTCATAAGAATATACACACAAAACTTTGATCTATAAATATGTAGTAACATTGATCTTCGTTTCAATAACCTAAATGATTTCTTCTGTTTCCAAATACCTTAAAAACCCTAAGTTATTTCTTTTGTTTCCAAAAACCTTAAATCGTTTTGCCTATTTTCAAATACCTTAAAAACCCTAATTCATTTATTTTATTTCCAAAAAGGTCAAATCGTTATATCTATTTCCAAAAACTTTTAAAAAACCCTAAACTGTTTTCCTCTAACTTTTTTTTTGAAATTTCCAAATGTTTTGTTAAATCTCCAAACTCTAACTTACTTTACAGTTTCTAAAAATCACAATTACTTTTATAAAACTCTAAACTGCTTTCTCAAATCCTAAAACTAAATATATCTTCTAAAATATCAAAACCCCTAATTCTCTCAAAACCAAAACAGTAAACCCTAGTTTTCCTAAATCCTAATCTTTAAAACCTTAAAATCTTATAAACCTAAACCTTAAAACTCAATAAAATAAACCTAAAATCACAATCCAATAAACATGAATTATAAACCTAATGTCTTGAAATTCTAAAACCCTAATTTCATAATGTTACCCCTAAACCCTAATTTGATCCATGAAACCCTAATCCATTCCAATTTTCCAAAACCTTTACAGTAGCCTAAACAAATAACAATAATAATACTAAAATCCCAAAACCCTAAATATTATTTAAAGAACTTTAAATAGAAACAGTAAACCCTAATTTGTATCTTTACTTGCTTTATTTTTAGATTTGATTATGTAGTTTATTGTATGCTTTGATGGTTGATTTATTTAAATTCAATGCTTGATTTATTTAATTTATCATGGATGAATGTTTATTATATATTTTGATTGATGTTTAATATCTTTGATGAATGATTTATTTATGATGAATGATTATTTACTTTTATCAATTTATTTTGATTTCCAAATGTTGTAAGAGGCATGTTTCCACTTTGTGGGTACCTTAATTAATTTCTATGTAATTTAAATTGCTTTTATATTTTGGACCAATGTAAAGGACATGTTTCAACTTTTTGCTGGGTGTCCTATTAGTTTAGACATGAACAATGTAAGGACATGTTTTCATCCTCGTATGGGTGTCCATTTATTTGCTTTGCTTGGGCATTGCATTGATTTTTAATATAACGATGCTTTATTTCAATTGTTGCGTGTAATATGGGTTATATTATTATACTTAAGAATTTTATAATATTAAGACCTATAAAGGAGGCCGGTTCCAATGAACCGGGCGTTGTGGGGGTGCTGGGCCATTTCTCACCTTCCCCACACGTACCCAACTTTCCTAACCCATTAGAGGGTTGGGGATTTCTTAGGAATTGAGTCATCCACCCCTTTCTTTTTCCCGGCCCATCCAGGTGACTCAATTTTCTCCGGACTTAGGTCTGTGTTCTCTAAGGCCCCGAGCCTAAACAGTGCCAAAGTAGCAATAACCATTCCACTGGGAGTGGGGGCGAAAATTTCCGCTCACAGTGGCGACTCCACTGGGGATAAGAGAAGTTAATTCCATTGGTATTTTTATTATTCTATTCTTTCTTATAATGATATTATCCATTGCATCATTTTGATTGCATCGTGTGCGTGAGTTGGGACGCCCGTGTTACCCGTGTTGTGTTATGTAAGGGATACCATACTTTCACTCAAGGTATGGAGATCGAGCATGGCATAACCACTCATAGCCTCGTACCATTTGGTATATACTTGCTATGGGAACCTAAGCCTTTTTACCCAAAGACTAAAGCTCATGTAATTGGCCTAGTTACTTTCCTTAGGTTTTTACCCCAAATGCATGTTGTTTGACTATGGTTAATTTATCTTAGTTTAAATCATGGCTTATTTGGTTTGTTCTTTTTTCTAATATGACCTAGGTAATTTGTAAGCTCTAAATAAATTTTTTTCCTTTAGAATCCAAAAGACCTAAGCTATTTTTAAAACTTTTCAAAATGGTCTTTGAATATAAAACTTTTCCATAAACGAATCAAAAATTCTTTTCTCATGATCCAAATACTAAGCCCAAAATCCATTTTTTCTAAAATTTTTTACAATGGGCTTAGAAACAAAATTATTTTCATCCATCCAACCTTCTCTTACAAAGAGCTTGCAAATTATTTAGGTCAATTATGAAATACCAAAAATCAATTGTGAGCCTAGTTTATACTAAGAATAATTAATCATGGGCTTGTTTTTGGCATGAACCACTAGTTACTTTTTCAAGTGAGAAATATATTTATAATAAACCTCTTAATTTAGTTTTAATCCAATATAGTATAAAAGCTACTTTAGTTAGTTGAATGGATTAAAACCTAATTAATGGGAATTATTATGAACTGATTTCCATTTTTTAAAATATAACTATTGGTTGAAACATCTGAGGGAATTATTAGAAAACAAGATACCCCATGTTGGTATTTTGTTAACCATGTACCTAGGAAAAGAGACTCCCATTCGCGTGTTCGTGTATACATGCATACATACATACATTTGCATCTCATATCATTGATCCTTTCTGGCTCATAGCCCTGGATTACGATAGTTCAAAAGCTTACGACAATCCAACCTACGTCGGAGATGAAGAATCTAGCAACGACTCAATCACTTGCTCACCAAAAACAATGGAGCAAGAACAAATTCAAAGAATGGTGGATGACACCCTCAATGCCAAGATGGAAGAAATAAAAGAGGCCCTAGCTGAGACCATGAAGAACCAATTGGCTGCAATTTTAGAAATTCATGCCGAAGCATCTGCTAGCACTAAGAAGCCAAAGGACAAAGGGAAGACTAAAGCTGGTGAAGTGGTTTTTGATGATGAAAAGGTGATCATTGATGATGATGATGATTGGGCCCAATACTACCAAGATCCTCAAGATAAGAAGAATGGACCGAAGATTGTTTAAAGATCAGCTATGGAGAAAACCAAAACTTCTGATGTTGAAAAGATGATTGCAGACTTAAAAAAGAAATTTGAGAAGAAACTGAAAACCGAAGAAATGTTCAAAGTTGACAAATTATTTGAGCTAGATGAAGAAGTTCCATACAAATTCAAGATGCCGTCCTTTGCAAAGTTCGATGGAACCAGAAATCCTCATCTCCATGTGAAGCAGTATATCACTGCTATGCAGTCTGCCCGAGCTACTAAGGCTCAAACTCTAAGGTACTTTACACTCTTATTGGATCTTGTTATCCAAAATTGGTTCAATACCTTAGATGATGGAACACAAAAGTATTGGGATCTGCTATACAAGGCCTTCATCCAACAATATGGATACAATGTTGAAATGGAAGTTGAGTCCATTAGGTAACAGCCAAATGAGAATTTTGTGGACTATGTGAAAAGATGGAGAAATAAGGCCACTTTGCTAAAAAAAAAGGCCTGATGAATCTGATCAAATAAGGATGATTGTGAGAGGGGTGTTACCTAGTCTTCATGAAAGGATGTCTCATACACTCATCCATGATTTCAAAGATCTCCTCCAAGCTGGTCTGCAAATCAAAGAATGGGAAAGAGAGAAGAACCGTTTTTCAATAAGAAGGAACGAGAAAGGGAATTATCAGCCTAGCAATCAAAGCACGGAAAAAGAAGTTGATGTTAATACAACTAGTCAAGCAAATAAAAGATAATTTTTAGATCTAGGGAAGCCTTTGTCTTGGGTCTTCAATAAGCTACAAAAGAAAGGATTATTACAACCATTGGCCCCTCGACCTTTGCCTAATCCTTTACCCCCAAAATTTGATACTAAGGCTTTTTGTCAATTTCATCAGACTCAAGGACATGAGACTGATAGATGTACCCGATTGAAGCATCAGATCCAAGATCTAATTGATAGTGGTAAGCTACTAGAGCCGAACAAGCCCAAATCCAAGAATAATCCTTTGCCTAAGTTTGGAAGAGTACCTCCACCGGCAACCTTCATGGTGGGAAAAGGATTGGAAGAAGATTTTGTTTTATCATCCTTTCAAGATGGAAATATTGAAGATGTGAAAGGAAAAGAAACTTAAACTCAATGAACTTTCCTTAGCTTGAATGTTGTTTTTCAATTTTACTTTCTTTAATATTTTGGAACTATTCTGTTTTTCAAATTTAAAGTCGCTTGAAATATATTACTTTCATAAAATTTTTTGTTGGTCTTTGTTCATTGCTCAACCAATGAGGAATCTAGCTTGATAATTCATGAATTAATATATTTATGCATCATGACTTGAATGACTTTACTAGGTGAGGGAATTGCTCTATAGCATTGAGTTTTGTATGCTTACTTAGAGAGGGCTCCTTCATAATTACCTTTGTCTAGGTCTTAGTCAGTCTTAGAACACGCTTTGACAATCTTTCGAGGTGAAATTAAACTCTACTTATTTAAGGGAGAAATGATCTAGGCATTTTTTTGGTTAGCCAACATCTAGTATCCACCCAATTAAATATCAATCCCTAGTTGTCCCTTTGAGCCTTCATAAAATTTTAGCTTTCTTTTCATTGGCTTACAAACCCCAATAACCTACCCTGAGTTGTTGTGATACTTTTGACAAGTCTTATGATCACTAAGGTGAAGAGGCAAGAAGATCAAAGAAAGGAATGCATAGTCAAGATCATAAGGATAGTTGATGTTCTCAAGACCATAAGGGTAGTTGAAGTTTTCCTAATATCTCCAATATATCAAGACAACATCAGAGTAACAAATGATTTATCCCTGTTAAAGAAGATTTATGTCACTCCACTCATCCATTATTAGAAACCCAAGTTGGTGCAAACAAGACAACTCTTTTAGAGCAAGAACCAAAAAAAAAAGAAAGAAGAAAAGAAAAGAAGAAAAAAGAGAAGAAGAAAGAAAATTAAAGGAAAATAAAAAGAATACAAAATAAAAAAAAGGAAAAAAAGAAGAAAATAAAACCCAAAAAGGTGGTTCAGAAAGCCAACTGAGTTCTCTTTTACCTAAAGCAACAAAAGGCTTCCATTTGGTTTATAAGGACGGTTTGACTTGAATTGGTCCAACCCAACCAAAGATTTGATCAAAACCAAAGAAAAAGGAAAAAAACCATCAGTTCTTGAAAGTTCTGTATTTGACAGTCCTACAAGGAAGAAGGACAAAATGATAAAATGCTCAAAGAAAGGGAAGAGTAAGAAAAATAAAAAAAAGGGAGAAGAAGAAAAGAAACAAATTTGGGTACCAAACTTTTTTGCAATGGCAAAGACTATCCCAATCAAGATTAATGCCAAAAGATGGGAGAACTCTCAAAGCTCCATCTTTTTTTCCAATTGTCTAAAGTTTCAACAAGCAGTTTGTAGTGTGAAGGTTTGTCCATTGTGTCACATCATCTCCTATCTCAAAATGGCCTTCATTTAAACCCGTGTTCCTTATAGACCCCATTTTAAGCCTATCAAAGAGTTGTTGATCTCTCTTGGTAGGTAGAGTCTATTAGTAGAGATAGTTTGGATAAGCATGCATATGAGATAGACAATATTTAAAATCAAAAGAGATCTTTGGCCAAGTAATGTGTATGTGCCTATCTGAAGTGCAACAATTCTTGCTTAAATAGAAATAATTCCTGAGTTTAGTATGATAACTAGGGTTGTCATGTTATAGATATGTTAATTTTGAAAATCAAGTCCTAAGGTACATTGACATTGATTTGCAAGACCAACATTTGATTTTAAAAAAAAGAGAAAAAAAGTTGCAGTAAAATAAACATTATATATTATCATTATTATTTTTATACTTATTGTACAATGTTTCCTCAATTGACACAATATTCATATATCACTAAGAAGGAGGTGGTAGGTCATCAAATAAAGCTTTGAAAAAATCATCGCCTGTCGGAGGAGGAGGCAAATCACTCGACCCGAGTCCACCCGATGCAGGAGCACTAGAATCCTTATTACCTCAGAGTTTTGATCTGTCATGGTCCTCATCAAAAGTAGACAAAAGGATCTCATGGTAATCAGTTTGGGGGCCTCTAGATGAAGAAGCACCAGGATCCCTCATCCCCTGAAATTGAAAGTCTCAGAAATTTTGCTCTGATTGATTATACAAATTTTCAAAATGGGAAACCTGCTGATAACTAGCGGCCAACTCTTCTTGAAGTTTTTTGTTTTGTTCTTCAAGCATCCACTATGAGCCAGAAAGGAAAAGAGTAAGAGCATACATAATCATGCATACATATAGCATAAGTTATCATGGAACATGAAAACTTACCAGGTAATTCATATCAATATCCTGCGAATGAGATAGCATATCTGGTGGACTAGAATGAGCAAATGAAGGAGAAGTAAAAGAAGGACCAGCCTCATGATCAAATGATCCAGCAACCTACAATAATCATTAAAAAAGTCAAAACAAGTTAAGAAAGAAGCGATTGCAATGGAAAAATGGTAAAAGTTTTACCTGAGAAGTGCTAGCCCCGAGATATGGAATGAATTATTCTCTCTCTCCATGATGTTCCTCTTCATCTCTATCCTCATTTTCTTTGGGAATTTTTCATACACCAACAGGAGATACATCAAAGTTCAAGAGCCCTATTTGAATAAAATGGGTATAAGATGCACCCGATGGATAGAGAAATGTTTCAACATCATAACCGTGCTGGGCCAACCACCATGCATCCTCCGACATTGATGTAATATTTAAAGTATATTTCGGGCAATGCATTGGGATCCTCCACTGCTCAAGACCAAAAAACCACTCATATACTCTCTCTCCGAGAAACCAGCCACTAGAGACAGGGCCAGCGATGACTCGGCGAGTATGTTGAAAAGGAAGTGTGGCATTCATGAAGGAAGTCTAGTTTGTCCGCTCTTCTGCATTCCACCAGGCCAAATTCACCTACAAAATAACATGAGGTAAGTAAACTTTCATATAAATTTTAAAGCATACTAATTTTATTTTACCTCATCCCAGGTTAAGCAGCTCAACACGAAGTGTTGGGTATGCACATGGTGAGAGCCGGGAACTTCAATACACTCTGACAACTAGAAATTTAATCTCGAATATCCAACTCTCTCTTGGGAAATACCAAGCACCCTCACAAGGTTATGTTCATATGCCCATGCATACAACAATAATAAAGATCAAATTCATGTAAGAATAAGAATGGAATTGACATTGGTGGAAGAAGAGTACCTCAACAACCGCCATAAAGCCAACAAATGACTTCTTATTTTGACAAATTTTATCAAGACCATGGTAAAGATAGGCAAGGCCAGCTTCACCCCAGCCATAAAGTGGTACCGTGCTAAAATACGCAAGGGCCCTCAACACTGAAAAATGGATGGCGGATTCAGTGCTGCCTAAAATGGTCGACCCGAGAAAATATAGCAAAAATCCTTGAGCATACTATTCGCCTGTGTCTCTGTGAACCCATCCTTCATAGTTCATCCAATAACTACGAAATGGCTTGATTTTTATCTTAAAAGGCCCTTTATATGATGGTTCCATACCAATTAATTGTTGAATTTCTTCAAATGTCAGAACATCGTTGGTAAGAGGAATTGGAACACCATCATACCAAATGCCGGTTATAGCACCAAAATCGATCGGACCAATTGTCATCTCTCCAATGGGCAAATGAAAAGTATGAGTTGTGTCCAACCATCATTCTGCAAGCGCCTAGACTACACTCCGGTCTATCAAATACTCCTCGGATGGTAATTGTAAGATGAAGCTCTCAAAGCCGCAATCTTGGATAATCTGCCTTACCCGAGAAGGCGCTCATCATACCATTGTCAAGCTTTGTAGATACTCCCTTTGCCCTGAATAATCACGCTAACGTGGAGCCATGTAAGTTAACACCAGGTAAGTATATCATTATTCTATCTACTTAAATTCTTAAATTAATATATCTTTCCTAAATTTTTTAAAAACAAAAAATATAAAAAGAAGAAGAAGAAGAAAAAATAAAAAATAAAAATAAAAAAATAAGAACAAAATAAAATAAAAAAGGGAAAAATGAAAAAAGAGAAGAAAAAGAAAAAGAAAAAAATAATTACCTTGCTCTTTTGATTTGTACTATGATGAAGCGGCATCCCGGCTACTAGACCTATATTTCTATCTTCACGATGCCGAATAAACTCCAATAACTCAGCATTAGAATGAGTTCCTGATCTTGAAGCATGCATTTTTTTCAAAACTGTATACTGTGAGCGGGGATTTTTGCCCCCACTCACGGTGGAATGGTTCTTGCGACTTCAGCACTGTTTAGGCTCGGGCCTTAGAGAACACAGACCTGTGAGCGGGGATTTTTGCCCCCACTCCCGGTGGAATGGTTCTTGTAACTTTGACACTGTTTAGGCTAGGGGCCTTAGATAACACGGACCTAAATCCGAAGAAAATGGATTTGCACCTGGACGGGCCGAGAAAAAGAAAGGGGTGGATGACTCAATTCCTAAGGAATCCCCAACCCCCTAATGGGTTTGAAAAGTTGGGTACGTAAAGAGAAGGTGAGAAATGGCCCAGTACCCCCACAACGCCCGATTCATTGGAATCGGCCTCCTTTACAGGTCTTAATATTATAGAATTCTTAAGTATAACAATATTATCCATATTGCACACAATAATTGAAATAAAGCATCATTATATTAAAAATCAAAACAATGTCCAAGCAAAACAAATAAATGGACACCCATCCAAAGATGGAAACATGCCCTTACATCATCCATGTCTAAGCTAAATAGGACACCCACCATGAGGTGGAAACATGTCCTTTACATTGGTTTAAAATATAAAAGCAATTTAAATTACATGATATTTAACTAATGAGGTACCCACAAAGTGGAAACATACCTCTTACAACATTTGGAAATCAAAATAAATTAATAAAGGTAAATAACCATTCATCATAAATAAATCATTCATCAGCGATATCAAACATCAATCAAAATATAAACATTCATCCATCATAATTTAAATAAACCAAGCATTGAACTTAAATAAATTAAAGCATATAAAATAAATCAAAGCATATAATGAACTGCACAATCAAATCTAAGAATAAATAAAGCAAGTAAAGATACAAATTAAGGCTACTGTTTCTATTTAAGATTCTTTATTTAATGTTTAGGGTTTTGGAATTTATTGGTTTAAGCTACTATAAGTTTTAAGGGAATTAAAATGGATTAAGGTTTTATAATTTAAGAGATTGATAAGGTTCTTTGGTTACCAAATTAGGGTTTGAGGGGTAAAATCATAAAATTAAGGTTTGGATATTAAAACATTAGCTTTATGATTTACGGTTACTGGATTATTATTTTGGATTTACTATATTGGGTTTGAATGTTTAGGTTTATAAGGTTTTAAGGATTAAAGGGTTAGGGTTTAGGAAAACTAGGGTTTAAGGTTTTAAGGGAATTAGGGTTTAAGAAAACTAGGGTTTAAGGTTAGCTAGTTTGGGGTTACTGTCTTGGTTTTGAAGTTGAATTAGGGTTTTTAGTGTTTCGGAGAATGTATTTGATTTTAGAATTTGGAAAAATAATTTATAGTTTTATGATGCTTTATGTGATTTTTAGAAACTGTAAAGTGAGTTTGAGTTTGGATATTTAACAAAACATTTGGAATTTTGGAAAAGAATTAGAAGAAAACTAGTTTAGAGTTTTTAAAAGCTTTTAGAAATAAACAAAACGATTTAAGGTTTATAGAAACAGAAAAGATACTTTTTTAGGGTTTTTGGAAATAAAAGGATTCAATATAGGGTTTTAAGGTTTTAGAAAATTGGAAAGCATATTAGGGTTTTTGGGAATTAATAAAACGATTTAAGGTTTTGGAAGTTGGGAAGTGGATTAGGGTTTTAAGATTTTGAAGAAATAGATTAAGGTTCTTAGGTTTTAGAATAAACAGAAAAGCAATTTTAAAGTTTTTGAAAATAAAGGAGACGATTTAAGGTTCTAAGCTTTAGAAAAAGTAAGTTAGGGTTCTATGGTTTTTAAAATCAAAAGAAACAATTTAATGATTCAAGCTACTGTAAAGAAAAAAGAGATTAGATATTCATACCTTCGTTTGTTAGTTCAACCAAAAATTACTTCTTGGATGAACAAGGACAAAGGCAAGGTTGCTGCCTTTGAGGGCTGGATTGCTTGCTTGCTTATTCTCTTCTAAAAAGTCCGATCAATTTGTAAAGTGCCATTTCCAAATTCCAAGTCTAAAGTCCGATCCCTCTCTTATTGTCCTCCAAAGTTTCTCCCTCTTTCCGTGTTGTTTTTTAGTCTTATTTATAGAAAAATTCGATGATTAATTCAACTTGTTTACGGAAACTAACATTAATTAAGAAAAGGAAATCGAAACCAAATAGAATTTGGTTTAAAAAAAATTGCGTCGAAAAAATTTTGCTGGCAAAAAAACTGCTGCGGAAAAATTTTGCTGGCGAAAAAACTACCGTGGCTGGCTACGAGTGGCGAGCAAAAAATTGCTAGGCAGGCTGCAGGCCATTTCGCTCGCAGGATTTTCCTGCGCCATTTAGTCCAACCTATTTTTCGGCAATGAATTTTTTCATCGCCGATTTTTCCGTCACCGATTTTTATTTTTATTTATTTATTATTATTTAGTATTTATTATTAATTATAAAAACTAAATACTAAGACAAATATTATTCAATTAAGATAGCGCAAAAATTATTTTAGATTAATTAAAATATATTGGACAACACAAAAATTATTTTGGAATAATTAAAATATATTGGACTAGACTGGGTAAAAAATTAAGGGTCTGCAGTTTGCCCCTTACTTTAACGATCTGAGACTTTAGAGAGTGAAAAGCAATAAGACTTAATTTTTGATGAGATGGATACATGAATTTGTTTTGGGTACTTGGACCCAAGATTGAATTTGATTTGACTGACCTTTTATCAGTTGAGAATTCTAGCATAACTGGTTGTTCCATTTTTATGAATTGTGGGTCTTTACCCACCAAAAATAGATCTTTATCTATTGGAAATTGGGTCTTTAACCTAGGAACACGGATCTTTATCCATTGGGGATTGGGTATTTACCCATGAAACTTGGATCTTTATCCATTGGAAATCGGGTCTTTACCATTGAAACATGGATCTTTATCAATTGGAAATCGGGTCTTTACCCTTGAAATATGGATTTTTATCCATTGAAAATCTGGTCTTTACCCTTAAAACATGGATCTTTATCCATTAGAGATCGGGTCTTGACCCTTGAAAAATGGATCTTTATCCATTGGAAATTGGGTCCTTACCTTTGAAACATGGATCTTTATCCATTGGAAATCTGGTCTTTACCCTTGAAAAATTGATCTTTATCCATTAGAAATCGGGTCTTTACCCTTGAAACATGGATCTTTATCCATTGGAAATCGGGTCTTTACCCTTGGAAAATGGATCTTTATCCATTAGAAATCGGGTCTTTACCCTTGAAACATGGATCTTTATCCATTGAAAATCATATCTTTACCCTTGAAACATGGATCTTTATCCATTAGAGATTGGGTCTTTACCCTTGAAAAATGGATCTTTATCCATTAGAAATTGGGTCTTTACCCTTGAAGCATGGATCTTTATCCATTGGAAATCGGGTCTTTACACTGGCTTCAGCTCTTTTAGCTAAACTGATCTTTTGTCTTTTGTATCTTCATTCTTTTGAGAATTCTAATTTTCCTCTTCTTTTTTTTTCCATTCTTTTTTGTTATTCCTTTGCACTTTTGCAAAAAATTTAGCCCTTTTTTTTAACTAGCCTTCATATCTTCTCCTTGCTCCCCTGCGTGGCAAGATATTCAAAATATTTTATTTATGCATAAACTCAAAAATTAAAAAGGAGAAACTTTGCCCCCTGTGTAGGCTCAAACCCATGATTTTTCTATACGGGCTCTGATTGATGTTTTTGCCATCTAGTTTGTCGCACAAGCACGTATTTCTTCTCTTGCAAAACGACTGGAGCTTCCACAAGCAAATAGGCTTTTCATGCCCTCTTGATTCAATATCTTCTTTTGATTCTTTACTTCGCAGGGTGTTTGCTGTTCATTTTGACAAGGAATAGACAACACAAGACAAGAAAGTGTGATGTGATATGCTCATATATGCAAGATATGCATGAATGATACTTACAATCGTTCCATCGACTCACAGACTGAGGTGTTAAGCAGAAGTGTTCTCATTGATTCCTTTCATATACTCGTTCAGGTCTTGCATTGGAATAAAAGAATGCTTCCCATTTATGACTTTTATCTTTGAGATATTGAAAACATGAATAATGGAGGTCCCAAGCAGTAGAGTCAGGGATTCATCTATTTCGAACAATGTTTCAGCATGTCAATTGATAGCTTCTTCATGACCTTGCCAATAATCATTTCCTTTGCCCAATGTGTCCTTTGAGTTTAGACAGTTCAACATACTCCCCTTAACTTGAAGGCTTCGTGTGATGAAAACATCATTTTTTTTTTGAATTTTGATTTTGAAATCAAATGTTGGCTTTGCCAAATTAATGTCAATGTACCTCGAACTTGATTTTTCCAAATTAACATATCTATAACATGACAACTCTAGTTACCATACTAAACTCGGGAATCATTTCTATTTAAGCAAGAATTGTTGCACTTCAGATAGGCACATACATATTACTTGGCCAAAGGTCTCATTAAGTTTAAATATTGTCTATCTCATATGCATGCTTATTCAAACTATCTCCACTAATAGACTCTACCTACCAAGAGAGATCAACAGGTCTTTAATAGGCTTGAAATGGGGTCTATAAGGGACAAAGGTTTAAATGAAGGCCATTTTGAGATTGGAGTTGATGTGACACAATGGACAAACCTTCACACTATAAATTTCTTGTTTGAACTTTAGACAGCTGGAAACAATCTTGCTAGACTCCAAATTCCTTCTATCTTCTTCGCATTAATCTGGTTCTTGATTGGGATAGTCTTTGTCTTTCCAAAAAGTTTGGTTCGCAAATTCATTTCTTTTCTTCTTCTCCCTTTTCTCTCTTTTTATTTTTCTTACTCTTCGTTTTCTTTGAACTTTTATCATTTTGTCCTTTTTCCTTGTAGGACTATCAAGTACAGAACTTTCAAGAACTAGATGGTCTTCCTCCTTTTTTCTCCAATTTTGATTGAATCTTTGGTTGGGTTGGACCAATTCAAGTCAAACCGTCCTTATAAACTAAATGGAAGTCTTTTGCTGCTTTAGGTAAAAGGGAACTCAGTTGGCTTTACCTCAACTATCTTCAGGGTATTCATTTCTATCTTTAATCTTCTTGCCTCTTCATCTTAGTGATCATAAGACTTTTTAAAAGTATCACAACAGCTCAGGGTAGGTTATTGGGGTTTGTAAGCCAATGAAAAGAAAGCTAAAATTTTATGAAGGCTCAAAGGGACAACTAGGGATTGATATTTAATAGGGTGGATACTAGTTGTTGGCTAACCAAACAATGCCTAGATCATTTCTCTCTTAAATAAGCAGAGTTCAATTTCACCTCAAAAATTTGTCAAAGCATGTTCTAAGACTGACTAGGACCTAGACAAAGATAATTATGCAGGAGCCCTCTCTAAGTAAGCATACACAACTCAATGCTACAGAGCAATTCCCTCATCTAGTAAAGTCATTCCAGTCATGATGCCTAGACACATTAATTTGTGAACATCAAGCTAGATTCCTCATTGGTTGAGCACCAAAATGAGCAAAGACCAACAAAATTTTTGATAAAAGTAATTTATTCAAACAAATTTGAAAAACACGATTGTTCTAATTAAATATTAAAGCAAAATTTGAAAAGCAACATTCAAACTAAGGAAAGTTTATTGAGTTAAGCTTCTTTTCCTTTCACATCTTCAATATCCCCATCTTGAAAGGATGATAAAACAAAATCTTCTTCCAATCCTTTTCCCACCATGAAGGTTGCCGGTGAAGGTACTCTTCCAAACTTAGGCAAAGGATTGTCTTTTGTGCTGGTCTTATCAGGCTCATGCAGCTTACCACTGTCAATTAAATTTTGGATCTCATGTTTTAATCGCAAGCATTTGTCTATCTCATGTCCTTGTGTTTGATGAAACTCACAAAAGGCTTTAGTATTAAATTTTGGGGTTAAAGAATTTGGCAAAGGTCGAGGGGCCAATGGATGTAATAGTCCCTTCTTTTGTAGCTTGTTGAAGACCCAAGAGAAAGGCTTTCCCAGATATGAAAACTACCTTCTATTTGCTTGACTAGTTGTATTGACATCAACTTCTTTTTGCGTGCTTTGATTTCCAGACTGGTAATTTCCTTTCTCATTCCTTCTTATTGAAAAGCGATTTTTCTCCCTTTCCCACTCTTCAATTTGTAGGCCAGCTTGGAGAAGATCTTTGAAATCCCATATAAGGGTGTGAGACATCCTTTCATGGAGACTAGGCAACACCCCTCTCACAATCATCCTTATTTGATCAGATTCATTGGGCCTTTTCTTGAGCAAAGCGGCCTTATTTCTCCACCTTTTTACATAGTCCACAAAATTCTCATTTGGTCATTGCCTAATGGACTCAACTTCCATTAAGGTAACTTCCATTTCAACATTGTAACCATATTGTTGGATGAAGGCCTTATATAGCAAATCCCAACTCTTTTGTGTTCCATCATCTAAGCTATTGAACCAATTTTGGACAACCGGGTCCAATGAGAGCATGGAGTACCTTAGAGTTTGATCCTTAGTAGCTCGGGCAGACTACATAGCAGTGATATACTGCTTCACATGGAGGTGAGGATTTTCAGTTCCATCAAACTTCACAAAAGATGGCATCTTAAACTTGTACGGAACTTCTTCATCTAGCTCAAATAGTTTGTCGACTTCGGACATTTCTTCGGTTTTAAGTTTCTTCTCAATTTCTTTTCTAAATCCACGATCATCTTTTCAACATCAGAAGTCTCAGTCATTTCAACAGTTGTCTTCTCAACAACCTTTGACTCCTTTTTGTATTGAGGATCTTGGTAGTATTGAGCCCAATCATCATCATCAATGATCACCTTATCATCATCAAAAGCTACTTCACCAACTTTAGCCTTCCCTGTATCCTTTGGCTTCTTGGAGCTAGCAGACACTTTGACATTATTGCCTAAAATTGTAGCCAATTGGTTCTTCACGGTCTCAGCCATGGCCTCTTTTATTTCTTCGATCTTGGCATTGAGGGCTTCATCCACCATTGTTTGAATTTGTTCGGGCTCCATTGCTTTTGGTGAGCAAATGATTGAGTCATTTCTAGATTCTTCGCTTCTGGCGTAGGTCGGATTGTCGTAAGCTTTTGAACTGTCGTAATCTAGGGCTGTGAGCCAGAAAGGATATGAGATGCAAATGTATGCAAGTATGCATGTATGCACAAACAATTAACAAACAAGGACAAATAGGACATTCCTTCCAACCTTATAACATCCGCACATGAATGGCGAGTCTCTTTTCCTAGTTAACAAAATACCAACATGGGGCATCTTGTTTTTGAATAATTCCCTCAGACGTTTTAACCAATAGTTATATTTTCAAAAATGGAAATCAATCCATGATAATTCCAATTAATTAGGTTTTAATCCATTCAACCAACTAAAGTAGCTTTTATGCTATATTGGATTAAAACTAAATTAAGAGATTTATTATAAATAGATTTTTCACTTGAAAAAGTAACTAATGATTCATGCCAAAAACAAGCCCATGATTAATTATTCTTAGTATAAACTAGGCTCACAATTGATTTTTGGTATTTCGTAATTAACCTAAATAATTTGCAAGCTCTTTGTAAGAAAAGGTTGGATGAAAATAATTTTATTTCTAGGCCCATTGTAAAAAGATTTTAGAAAAAATGGATTTTGGGCTTAGTATTTGGGCCATGAGCAAAGGAGCAAAGGAATTTTTGATTTGTTTTTATAAAAGCCTTATGTCTAAAGACCATCTTGAAAAGTTTTGAAAATAGCTTTGGTCTTTTAGATTTTAAAGAAAAATTTATTTTGAGCTTACAATGTACTTAGGTCATATTAGAAAAAGATCAAACCAAATAAGCCATGATTTAAACCAAGATAAATTAACCATAGTCAAACAACATGCATTTGGGGTAAAACCTAAGGAAAGTAACTAGGCCAATTACATGAGCTTTAGTCTTTGGGTTAAAAGGCTTAGGATCCCATAGCAAGTATATACCAAATGGTACGAGGCTATGAGTGGTCATGCCATGCTCGATCTCCATACCTTGAGTAA
Organism: Garcia nutans; assembly: GCA_947685225.1. Classification (NCBI taxonomy): domain Eukaryota; kingdom Viridiplantae; phylum Streptophyta; class Magnoliopsida; order Malpighiales; family Euphorbiaceae; genus Garcia; species Garcia nutans. The sequence continues at coordinate 22,963,474 of CANTUV010000021.1, forward strand.
AAGTATGGTATCACTTATATAACACAACATGGGTAACACGGGCATCCTAACTCACCCACATAATGCAATCTAATATGAGGCAATGGATAATATCAGTATAAGAAAGAATAGAATAATATAAAGACCAACGGAATCAACTTCTCTTATCCCCAGTGGAGTCGTCACTGTGAGCGGGGATTTCGCCCCCACTCCCGGTGGAATGATTCTTGCGACTTCGGCACTGTTTAGGCTCGGGGCCTTAGAGAACACGGACCTAAATCCGGAGAAAATGGAGTTGCGACCCAGATGGGTTGGGAAAAAGAAAGGGGTGGATGACTCGATTCCTAAGGAATCCCCAACCCCCTAATGGGTTCGAAAAGTTGGGTACATGTGGAGAAGGTGAGAAATGCCCCAGCACACCCACAATGCCTGGTTCATTGGAACCAGCCTCCTTTACAGGTCTTAATATTATAGAATTCTTAAGTATAATAATATTATCCATATTACACACAATAGTTGAAATAAAGCATCATTATATTAAAATTCAAAACAATGTCCAAGCAAACAAATAAATGGACACCCATCCGAAGATGGAAACATGCCCTTACATCATCCATGTCTAAGCTAAATAGGACATCCACCATGAGGTAGAAACATGTCCTTTACATTGGTTTAAAATATAAAAGCAATTTAAATTACATGATATTTAACTAATGAGGTACCCACAAAGTGGAAACATACCTCTTATAACATTTGGAAATCAAAATAAATTGATAAAGGTAAATAACCATTCATCATAAATAAATCATTCATTAATGACATCAAACATCAATCAAAATATAAACATTCATCCATGATAATTTAAATAAACCAAGCATTGAACTTAAATAAATTAAACCATATAAAATAAATCAAAGCATATAATGAACTACACAATCAAATCTAAGAATAAATAAAGCAAGTAAAGATACAAATTAAGGCTACTGTTTCTATTTAAGATTCTTTATTTAATGTTTAGGGTTTTGGAATTTATTGGTTTAAGCTACTATAAGTTTTAAGGGAATTAAAATGGATTAAGGTTTTATAATTTAAGAGATTGATAAGGTTCTTTGATTAACCAAATTAGGGTTTGAGGGGTAAAATCATGAAATTATGGTTTGGATATTAAAACATTAGGCTTATGATTTACGGTTACTGGATTATTATTTTGGATTTACTATATTGGGTTTGAATGTTTAGGTTTATAAGGTTTTAAGGATTTAAGGGTTAGGGTTTAGGAAAACTAGGGTTTAAGGTTTTAAGGGAATTAGGGTTTAAGAAAACTAGGGTTTAAGGTTAGCTAGTTTGGGGTTACTGTCTTGGTTTTGAAGTAGAATTAGGGATTTTAGTGTTTCGGAGAATGTATTTGATTTTAGAATTTGGAAAAATAATTTATAGTTTTATGAAGCTTTATGTGATTTTTAGAAACTATAAAGTGAGTTTGAGTTTGGATATTTATCAAAACGTTTGGAATTTTGGAAAATAATTAGAAGAAAACCAGTTTAGAGTTTTTAAAAGCTTTTGGAAATAAATAAAATGATTTAAGGCTTATAGAAACAGAAAAGATATTTTTTTAGGGTTTTTGGAAATAAAAGGATTCAATTTAGGGTTTTAAGGTTTTAAAAAATCGGAAAGCATATTAGGGCTTTGGTAATTAATAAAATGATGTAAGGTTTTGGAAGGTTGGGAAGTGGATTAGGGTTTTAAGATTTTGAAGAAATATATTAAGGTTCTTAGTTTTAGAATCAACAGAAAAGCAATTTTAGAATTTTTGAAAATAAAGTAGACAATTTAAGGTTCGATGATTAATTCAACTTGTTTACGGAAACTAACATTTATTAAGAAAAGGAAACCGAAACCAAATAGAATTTGGTTTCGAAAAAAATTACGTCGGAAAAATTTCGCTGGCGAAAAAAACTGCTGCAGAAAAATTTTGCTGGAGAAAAAAACTGCCGTGGCTGGCTACGAGGACTGGCGAGCGAAAAACTGCGAGGGCGGGCCCACGGCCATTTCGTCCAACCTATTTTTCGATGATGAATTTTTCCGTCGCCGATTTTTCCGTCACCGATTTTTATTTTTATTTTTATTTTTGTTTATTTATTTATTATTATTATTTATTTATTATTAATTATAAAAACTAAATACTAAGACAAATATTATTCAATTAAGATTACACAAAAATTATTTTGGACTAATTAAAATATATTGGACAACACAAAATTATTTTGGACTAATTAAAATATATTAGAACAGACTAGGTAAAAAATTAAGTGTCTACAGGACCTTAGTCCGGAGAAAATGGAGTCACCACCTGGACGGGCTGGGAAAAAGAAAGGGGTGGATGACTCGATTCCTAAGGAATCCCCAACCCCCTAATGGGTTCAAAAAGTTGGGTATGTGTGGGGAAGGTGAGAAATTGCCCAACACCCCCACAACGCCCGGTTCATTGGAACCGACCTCCTTTACAGGTCTTAATATTATAAAATTCTTAAATATAACAATATTATCCATATTACACAACAATTGAAATAAAACATCGTTATATTAAAATCAAAGCAACGTCCAAACAAAGTAAATAAATGGACACCCATCCGAAGATGGAAATATGTCCTTACATCATCCATGTCTAAACTAATAGGACACCCACCAAAAGTTAGAAACATGTCCCTTATGTAACACCCTTATACCCCATATACGCACACTACATACAACCACATCCATAATATATGTATATCGGATATAGGAGTGTCACAGTCTATATTAAACAAACCAAACTTTCCTTTTTGCAATAATATGAGAAAACTTAAATCATTTAAGTTATATTATAAAACATAATAGATAAAACATTTATTTATTAAGCAGCGGAAAATGTAGTGGTATTTACATATATATATACATCAAAATCAATATTTACAAAACATAAAGTTTATACATGTTTGGTAGTTCGTCTCTGATCTTGAAGTCCACTATCAACACTTCACAAGCCTAGACTCGACTCGGTCTAGCTGAACTCTCCAGTGCAATCGGATCTACTCTGTCACCTGCACGATGAACCATAATCGCGCTAAGCCATATGCTTAGTGGTACAAACCATGATGACAATATGCTTCAATGTAATGCCAATGTCATACTTTCAAGCAATAGAAACAATGTTCAAAAATGCCATATTTCATAACATTTCATTTCATTATATTATTCAATTGTTTCAACATTGATGATTCACATTTAAGCAAAGACAAGCATAGGCCCAAAAGAAACTAGTATGCCATTCAACTTTCAGAGTTAATGTTTTGGTTCAATTATCACATTTATCATCATCCCAACTAGGCTTCAAGGATTAGGCCCAACCAAGCTTCAAGGGGAGCGAAGCATGCTAAGCATCAACCTAACTCGGCTTCAAGGACCAAACCCAACCCAGCTTCAAGGGTTTGTAACATCCTAACTAGGCTTCAAGGACTAGGCCCAACCAAGCTTCAAGGGGAGTTAAGCATGCTAAACTTCAACCCAACTTGGCTTCAAGGACCAAGCCCAACCCAGCTTCAAGAGATTGTTACTATTAGGCATGCCACCAACAACAAAACTCTGAAACAACTGCGTCAATACAATCAATCAAAGAGCAATCCTCATATAATGCAGTTGTAGGAATGGGAGAAGTGTTAAAAATAGAAAATTCAACCGTTTGTCCCAAGACAGTCATTGACAATTTACCATTTTTAACATCAATCAAGGTGTTGGTCGTAGCCATAAAAGGCCTACCCAGTAGAATAGTGTGTGCGGATGGTGTAGGGTTATTTCCTTCCATGTCAAGAACTATAAAATCCACGGCACTATTAACCCACCAACCTTAACTAACACATCTTCTATAATTCCTTTCGGGAATCTAAGAGATATGTCAGCTAATTGCAAGACCATCTTAGTAGGTTTAAGTTCCCCAAGTTCTAATTCAAGATACACAAAATAAGGCATCAAATTAACACTGGCTCCTAAATCACACATGCCATCAGTCCCCTTTCCATTACCCATAGCAATTTTAATTACAAAGCTGCCAGGATCCTTTAGCTTTGGAGGCAGTTTATGTTGTAAAATAGCACTAGCTACCTCTGATACTATCACCTTTTCATTTGGCTCATACCTCTTTTTCTTGGTGTTCAATTCCTTGAAGAATTTGGCATAAGCTGACATATTCTTTATTGCTTCAAGTAAAGGTAAGTTAATACTTACCTTAGACAGCATGTCGAAGATGTCTGAAAATTGCTTATCTTGTTTATCATTCTTCAATCTGCTGGGGAATGGTATAGGCGGCTGGTAAGGATTACTTGCCTTGTGTAAATCTACTAAAGGAGATTTCTCTATTAATTTTTCTCCATCACCCTTTTCCTCTGGTTCTCCTTCTTTGTCGTTTTCTTAATTACCTGCATTCATAAAATTATTTTCAACATCATTATTTATTACCTTGCCACTTCTAAGAACAGTCACTGCTTGTGCTTGCTCAGGTTGACTCGAAAATTTTCCTTCTGTTGAATCTGCATCTGTTGTGCAAGTTGTCCCACTTGGGTCTCCACTTTCTTGAAAGATGCTTCCAATGAATCCAACCTTTTGTTAGTCATCTCTTGATTCTTATTACTGGCTTGGATAAAAGCATATAAACTATCCTTCAAACTCTCTCTCTTAGGCTGCCCTTGATTTGAAGATTGCCCTAGCGGTTGATTTTGTCTCTGGAGCAAATGGAAAGGTTATTGAGAATTATTTGTTGCCCAGGAAAAGTTTGGATGATTCCGCCAACCAAGATTGTAAGTGTTTGAAAAAGAATCATTCCGGGCCCTTGGTTGGTATCCCCCCATAGCATTAACTTGCTCAGCCTCATCTCCATAAGACTCATACACAGAGGGGCATATATTTACTCCATGTCCAAAAGTTCCACAAGTTCCACACACTTCTTGAGTGGATGAAGAAGCATTGTTCTTCATGTTTAGCATCTGCACTTGCCTTGTCAATTCAGCTATCTGATTGACCATCTCACTATTGGCTTCCACTTGATTTACCCCTTTACTTCTTCCACTTACACTTTTTTGTTGGGAATTAGCTCCTAAAATTTCAAAGATTTCATAAGTCTCTTATGCTGTCTTTTCTCCCATAGCTCCCCCAGCTGCATTATCAATAGTATTCTGAAATTGCTGGGTTAAACCATCGTAGAAAAACTAATTCAGCAGTTGAAGTGGGTAGTGATGGTGTGGACACTGAATTAACAACATCTTAAACATATCCCAAGCCTCATGAAATGGCTCTCCTTCAAATTGAGCAAACGTAACTATTTTTTCTCTTAATTCAACTGTCTTCTAATGTGAGTAAAATTTGCCCATAAACTTGTTATAGACTTGCTCCCAAGTTGTCAAAGAATTTTCAGGCAACATCATAAGCCAGCTTTTGCCCTATCCTTTAATGTGTACAGAAAACACCTCATCCTCAACTGGTCTTCTATTAGTCCTCCCAATGGAAATGTGTTGAGGGTGGAGTAGAAATCTCGGATAAAATTCAAAGCATCCTCATTCGAAACTCCATAGAAAGATGGCAGCATGTTGTAATGGATATTCTTCAACTCATAATTTCTTGTTGCATCTGTCAATCTAATACATGAGGTGGAAGTCCCAATGATAGGTCTGGCAAAATCCCTCATAGTTCTTTGCCTTTCATCTCCCATATTGGTAGATTGTGCAGTATCCGACTCAAAATAAAAAATTTCCTCCTCTATATGAAACCCGGTATACAGTTCAAACTCTTCTCTGCTCCTTTTCACTCTCTGAATTTCTGAAATAAGTGGGTAAAGCTCTCCTCTGAGTGATCTCCTACCTTGCATAAACAAAATTTATGGCAAAAAGGAATTATTAAAAGCAAAAGAAAAATAAAATAAAATGTAAACAATGAAAAATAATTTAAAATATTTATGACTAATAAACAATTACGCCAATTAGCTTCCCCGGCAGTGGCGCCAAAAACTTGTTACTCTCTGGTAAACACTACTAAAGCTCACAAGTATACAAGGCTGCTATTAAGCTAATTATTTATCAGATCGTAATAAACAAATTATCAAATAATAATCTTCGATTTATAAAATTAAATTGCCAAACAACTAATGAAAATAGAAAGGAATTGAATTTATAATAATGACAGAAAACTAGACAAATGTATTGATTCACTTAATAGAAAAGCCTAGGGTTTGCACTTCTCTACTAACTTATATGTATGAATGGCTATTCCTCTCAACTGATTTAATTTCAAAGATCAAATTTCAAGCAACTTAATTAATCAAATTAAGGAAATAAGCTCTCGCATTCAATCCTTTTTCAATTAATCTTACCACAATCAAAATGATCTTTTCCTTAGGTTTATATTTCTAATTCACCTAAGTCCCTAATCAAATTATTCCAGAATTAGATTTCATTTCTCAATCCTTCATCTAAGTACCTAAATCACATAATTGGTGGCCAATCAATTATATATTAGCATTAATCCATTCAATTAAGGATAAAAGAAATAAATCAATTAAGAGAAATAACCATTTCATACAATCATGGTAGATCCATACAAACCCTAGACTAGATCAAAATTAGTTCATAGTAATGCTATCAAACAAATTCATTTCATTAAAATTCAAAGAAATCAATTTAGTCATCAGAGTATTCATAAACAAAATTTCAATGAAACTTAAGAAATAGAGTTTAAGAACAAAACCCAATTACAATCTTCCTTTGCTTCTGAAGAATCTCTTGCTCAAATTTGTGCTAAAAGAATAATGTACTGGCTAGAACTAATTTAATCTAGAGTGTTTGGATGAAAGTGAAATCAATTTCCAGAGAAAAATAGAGAATAGCTGAAAGTTGTGTGTAGAATGGCTGAAGAAAGTGTGTCCAACGGCTGATGAAGAAGAAGTCCTCTCCCCCTTGCCCTAATTCTTCTATTTATACAAATCCCTTGCTAAAAATTCAGTGTCTTTTCTTTCTTTGGTCTCATGGAGTGACACGGCCAAGTTAATGGCCGTGTCATGTGACACGGCCACTGGCTTGGCCGTGTCACCTGGGTGTGTCATCTTCTATTTCTCCTTTGGTTCTTCTTTGTTCTTTAAAGATGAGAGTGACACGGCCAAGCCATGTGACACAGCCAGTGGCTTGGCCTCTCCTGGGTGTGTCAGCTTCTGTGTCTTTTCTTTGGTTCTTCTTTGTTCTTGGCTTATGATGGGACACGGCCAAGCTTGTGGCCATGTCATGTGACACGGCCAGTGGCTTGGCCGTGTCACCTGCCAGTGTCAGCTTCTGCCAAAAATTTTCTTGAGGTGACACGGCCAAACTTGATTTGGCTTGGCCATGTCTTGCTTGATTCATGCTCCTTTTTCTTTGTTTTGATCTTCCAAGGGGGTTTTTGCAATTTAACCTAAAACAAATTTAAACAAGAATCAATGAAACATTAACCAAAAACACAAAAACATCATACTAAAAACTAGTATAAAAAAATGATCTAAACACTAGGATAAATCAAAACTACCAAAATGAATTAAATCACTAAATAAACAGATTAAAACTACCAAAATGCATGAAGAAAATAATAATTATCATAATAAATAAATATCAATTTTATGACAAAAACTAATAAAACAATGCCACAAAAAAAACTCTGAAAATTGAATAACACATTAGGCACACAATTCTTTCATTATTTCATTATCAATTACATTCTCATTTCCTCATAATCATCTAGACAACCATGCCCTAATTATTTATGTTGCATCATTATATCCAACAACAATGGCTTCACATCTCATCATTAGAGTATACATAACCAATTGCATTGGACATACATTTTGAATAATCATCATCTCTTTCGCATTATGCAAATCATAACATTAATCAAATGTATCAACAATGTAATAGATTACTTAACGCATTTACAACCAAATGTGTTAAGTCCCAAAGTCATGTAAATGTATGCAACCATGTAGCTTTGTACTTACCTCAAGAGCAACTCACACAACACCAAACTCCTCTTCCAAGAATCCTTCAACACTTGGATTAGGGCAACTCAATCTCTTCAAAACCTAATCCAAAAGGGATGATACATACTTACTTAGAGATGCACATGAGATAATATGGATAAGAATCAACTAGAGCAAACTCTACACATGACACGCTCAACAACATGGGCGTGTCCCTGACCGTGCCCTAAATCCACAACACAGAAGCTTTGACACGCTCAGTGACATGGGTGTGTCACTGGCCATGTCAATCCTCCTTCAACACAGTAGCTATGACACACTCAGTGACATGGGCGTGTCACTGGACGTGTCAATCCACCAACATCACAGTAGCTATGACACGCTCAATGACATAGGTGTGTCACTAGACGTGTCAATACTACTCCAACACAGAAGTTGAGACATGCTCAGTGACATGGGCGTGTCACTAGTCTTGTCACCCATCCAAAAAACAGAACTATTGACACGCCCAAAGACTTGGCCGTGTTCAAGGGCGTGTCAGGCCAAAAATCCTAATTTCGGCAACAACAACACCACAACTAACAAGCCTCTTTCTTTTACCATCTTCCACTCCAAACAAACTTAACCAACCACATCAATGAACCATAATAAACTTGCAAAAGCACAAAAATAACTCAATACATACCTCAAACACAAATTACAACCATCACATACACAAAACACAACACTTGCTCTTTCACCAAACCTAACTCTTTCTCTTCAATCCAACCCCAAAATCAAAATCAATTAAACCAAACACTCTCAAATACACCATAATCAACATACACATACCAACAACAATTAAACACCAAACTCAAAACACAAACTTAAAAGAAAACCAAGGAATCAAGTGGAAAACTTACCAAAAGTGATGAAAACCCTTAGATTTCTAACTTGATCACTTGAAACACCCTTCAATCTTGAGTTTGGATGAGCAAAATCTCCCTTTCCACTCTTGCTATGGTGATAGCCGGCCAACAAAGAAAGAAGAAGAAGAAGATGAAGAAAGAAGATCAAAGTCAACTTGCTAACCACTCTCAACCACCCAATCTTCTCTTTAAATCTCAACCAAGCAATTTTAATAATATAATATTCATAAATATCCACTTCCACTTAACAAAATTTCCATTTCAATTAATTCAAATAAAATTACATAATTCTTTTGACCAACTCATGAGTTGACTTGTATATGTTGTATATATCTCTATATATACAACATATACACACTTCTCTTTTCCTCTCTTACCACTTAATCATAAATATATACTTTATATCATTTAATTCAATTTCAACAATAATCATTCTAAAAATTTTAGGGTATAGTTTGGGATATTACAATTCTCCCCCTCTATAAATAAATTTCATCCTCGAAATTACCTGATCTTAAGTATGAAATAATTGAGGATACTAATCTCGCATCACCTGCTCACTCTCCCAAGTTGCCTCTTCCTTCGCATGATTCTTCCAAAGAAGCTTCACAAGTGGCACTTTCTTATTTCTCAACTCTTTCACTTCATGTGCCAAAATAGCAACTAGTTCTTCTTCAAAAGTCAAATCCAGACTCACCTCAAAAGATTCAATGGATAGAACGTGAGATGGGTCTGATATGTACCTCCTCAGGCGGCAAAGCGAGTCTATAAGAAATTGGTCCCACTCTTTCCAGTACCTCATAAGGTCCAATAAAATGAGGACTCAGCTTCCCTTTGTGGCCAAATCTCAAAATTCTCTTCCAAGGAGACACTTACAGAAATACTTTATCTCTAAACTCTATATCTCTCCTCTTCAAATCTGAATAAGATTTCTATCGGTCAGAAGCTGCTTTCAACCGATCCCGAATTATCTTTACTTTCTCTTCCATTTCTTTAATCAAATCGGGACCAACCAATTTGCCTTCTCCAACTTCATTCCAACATAGAGGCATTCTGCATCTTCTACCGTACAATGCCTCAAATGGTGCCATTTTAATACTAGACTGATGACTATTGTTGTAAGCAAATTCCACCAATGGCAAAAATCTGTCCCAACATCCAGAGAAATCAATGACACAGCTTCTCAACATATCCTCCAAAATCTGTATCACTCTCTCTGACTGCCCATTTGTCTGCGGATGAAAAGCAGTGCTAAAATGCAATCGAGAATCCAAAGTAGCATGCAAACTCTTCCAAAACCTTGAAGTAAACTGGGGATCTCGATCAGATACCAAAGAAATTGGGACTCCATGCAATCTTACAATTTCACTAATATATAGCTCAACCAACTTTTCCAGAGAATAGTCCATCCGAACTGGAAGAAAATGAGCTATCTTCATCAACTAATCAACAATCACCCAGATGACATCATGCTTCTTCTGAGTCAATGGCAAACCAGTCACAAAAAATACATCGTCACACGTTCCATTTCCATTCAGGTACTGATAAAGGTTGGAGCAACCCTATAGGAACTTGATGCTCGGCCTTCACTCTCTAACAAGTGAGACATTTGGATACAAATTCCGCTATGTACCTCTTCATACCTAACCACAAATAATGTTGCTTCAAATCATGATACATCTTGGTACTTCCAGGGTGCATAGCAAAAACTGATTGATGTGCTTCCTCTAAAATTATCTTTCTCAATCTTGCATCATCAAGAACACACAATCTATCTTTATACCAAAGGTTGCTATCATCTCTCACAAGAATATCTCGGCTCTCCTCCTTTTGGCAATCTGACACAACTTTCTGAATTTTCTCATCAGCCAACTGAGCCTCTTTAATCTGATCCAACAACACCGGTCTCAATTGCAACTGAGCCAGCAAAGCACCATCATCACAAGGCTAGAAGCTAGCATGCAATGCTCTCAACTCAACAAGCAATGAGAGCGAATAGGCAGTCAAACCTGCCAAAGACTTCTGACTCAAGGCATCAGTAACAACATTTGCCTTACCAGGATGATAATCAATCAAACAGTCGTAGTCTTTGATCAACTCTAACCACCGTCTCTGCCGAAGATTCAGCTCTCTCTGAACACCCAAATATTTCAAACTTTTGTGATCTGTATAAATGAAATACTTCTCCCCATAAAGATAATGTTGCCAAATCTTCAAAGCAAACACTATAGCTGCCAACTCCAAATCATGCGTAGGATAATTAAGCTCATGCAGCTTCAACTATCGAGAAGCATAAGCTATGACTCTACCCTCCTACATCAACACACAACCTAAACCATTATGTGAAGCATCACTGTAAATCACATACGGTTTATTTTCCACAGGCAAGGTAAGAACAGGAGCTTGAGTCAACATCTCTTTCAACTGCTCAAAGCTAGCTTGACACTGATCTGACCACATGTATCTAACTCCCTTTCGAAGTAATCTGGTGAGTGGAGTAGCTATCAAAGAAAAACCCTTCACAAACCGTCGATAATAGCCTGCCAAACCCAGAAAACTTCTAACTTCAGTCACAGACTTCGGTGGACTCCAATTCAAAATGGCCTCAACTTTACTCGGATCAACTCTTATACCATCTGCTGAAACTACATGACCGAGAAAAGTCACTTGATCAAGCCAAAACTCACACTTAGACAGCTTAGCATACAATTGCTTCTCTCTCAAAGTCTGCAATACAATCTGTAAATGCTTATCATGATCCTCCTTATTATGCGAATACACCAAAATATCATCAATAAAGACCACCACAAACTGATCTAAATATGGTCTGAATACCATGTTCATCAAATCCATAAAAACTGCTGGTGCATTCGTCAATCCAAAAGGCATCACCAAAAACTCATAATGCCCATACCTAGTGCAGAAAGCTGTCTGAGGAACATCTTCCTCTCTGACTCTCAACTGATGGTACCCTAATCTCAAATCAATCTTGGAAAACACTGCTGCTCCCTTCAACTTATCAAAGAGATCATCTATCCTAGGCAAAGGATACTTATTTTTGATAGTCACTTTATTCAATTGCCTATAATCGATGCACAATCTCAAAGTACCACCTTTATTCTTCACAAACAAAACAGGTGCTCCCCACGGAGGCACACTAAGGTGAACAAACCCTTTATCCAACAATTCCTACAACTGCACCTTCAACTCTCTCAACTCAGCAGGTGCCATTCGATAGGGAGTAATAGAGATGGGAGTGGTACTAGGCAACAAATCGATACCAAACTCAACCTCTCTCTCAGGGGTAACCCTGGCAATTCCTTAAGAAATACATCTGGGAATTCAGTAACTGTGGGTATACTATCAAGCTGAGATCCCACTACTCTGGTATCTACCACATGAGCAAGATAAGCATTACACCCTTTTCGAATCAACTTCCTAGCTACAACAGCTAAAACAAACATGGATGTAAGTTGTCTCTGCTCACTAGATACCATCACACTTCTACCATCACTGATTCTCAGGGTAACACGCTTCTTTTGACAGTCTACTACAGCTCCATGCATAGATAACCAATCCACACCTAAGATCAAATCATACTCCTTAAAAGGCATTTCAATCAAATCACCAAGAAACTCCTCATCTTGTACCACAACTGAACTATCACGATGCACCTTGCTAACTACCACACTATGCCCTAAAGGATTTGTCACCAAGACATCAAATCCTAGGGACTCAGAATGCAATTCAGTCACAGGAAAGATGGATGCACTTATATATGAATGAGTAGATCCTGGATCAATCAAAGCAAGAACTGAAATGCCAAATAAAGAAAATGTACCTGTAATAACTGTTGAAGCATTCGGTTGCTTTTGCATCACATACACTCGCTGAGATGATCCAACCTCATTAGGCCTATTGCCTCCGGATGTAGATCCTCCTCTCTGACTGATCCCAGGTCGACCACCTCTACTGAAACCCCTGCCCCCTTGACCTCCTCTTCTAACACTAGGCCGAGAAGCTGCAGTATCAGTCTGTCTATCCTCATGTAGCTCAAGGCAATATTTCATGAAGTGAGCTGGTGACCACATCTAAAACATACTCCTGATCCACCCGTCTTCCAACAAGCACCCCCATGTGCCCTACCACAATGGACACATGTAGGTGGAATTGATCTCTGAACCCTGGAGTTGGAGCACTCGCCACAGAAACTGTAGGTCTCGATCTCTGCCTCTGATACTGAACTGACCTACCCGACTGCCTCTGGCTCCTGCTGACTCTCAGAACAAAACTTACTCTACCTCTCTTTATAGATGAAGACCCTGCCTCAAAATGGGGTCTCCTAACTCTAGTCTCCTCCTCGGTAGCAGCTGCTCAATACCTTGTGCTCTCTCAACACTTCTAGCTGCTACAACCAACTGAGAAAAGTCTTGGTATTGAGATCTAGCAGCAATACACATAATAGAGGCCTCAACCTCTCCTCAAATCTCCTGCACTGATCAATCTCATCTGAAATAATCTCACCAACATAGTGACTCAACCGGATATACTCTATCTCATACTCTGTCACTGTCCGGTTCTCCTATTTCAGATTCAAAAATTCCATCTTCTTGACATCCTTATACTCCCTTGGAGTATATTTCTGCTCAAACTCCCATAGAAAATCACTATAAGACAAGGTAGGTGGATCATCCATGGCATGTGGAACCATCTTCCACCAATCATAAGCATCTTTCTGTAGAAGTGATCTAGCATTATCAAATTTCTCTTCAGGAGTGGCTTGCAACTGGATGAATACCCTCTGAAATCTATCCAATCACTGCTCAGCTATTGCAGGATCTGTAGAGCCAAAGAAATCCTCATCCCCATACTTTCTCAATTTATCATAATGCCTCACCGACACTTGTGACTGTCGTTGCGGTGGCGGTGGCTGTACTGGAGCTTTCCGCAATAATTCTACCACATGCCATAAAGAAACTGGCGGCATCTCATCAGTAGCTAGTCTCTCTGGTATAGGAGTTGGTGCCTCTCCACCTCTCTCAACCCTAGCTCCATCTCTACCCTCTTCAGGAGCTACACTCTCAGCACTACCTTCTATGGACTGATGTGACTAAGACGCAATCACTACCTATATCTGCAAATACAGTAGAAAATACCTCATCAAAGATCAGAGACTTGCCAGTGCCAAAGCATGTGCCTTATTTAAAAATTAGATTTTAAAATCAAAATTTTCTTTTTCTTACAATTTACCTATGTAGAGAATCTCAAACCTAGGCTCGGATACCAAAACAGATGTAACACCCTATACCCCATATACGCACACTACATACAACCACATCCGTAATATACGTATATCGGATACAGGAGTGTCACGGTTTATATTAAACAAACCGAACATTCCTTTTTGCAATAATATGAGAAAACTTAAAACATTTAAGTTATATTATAAAACATAATAGATAAAACATTTATTTATTAAGCAGCGGAAAATGTAGTGGTATTTACATATATATATACATCAAAATCAATATTTACATAACATAAAGTTTATACATGTTTGGCAGTTCGTCTCTGATCTTGAAGTCCACTATCAACACTTCACAAGCCTAGACTCGACTCGGTCTAGCTGAACTCTCCGGTGCAACCGGATATACTCTGTCACTTGTGCGATGAACCATAATTGCACTAAGCCATAGGCTTAGTGGTACAAACCATGATGACAATATGCTTCAATGTAATGCCAATGTCATACTTTCAAGCAATAGAAACAATGTCCAAAAATGCCATATTTCATAACATAACATTTCATTATATTATTCAATTGTTTCAACATTGATGATTCACATTTAAGCAAAGACAAGCATGGGCCCAAAAGAAACTAATATGCTATTCAATTTTCAGAGTTAATGTTTTGGTTCAATTATCACATTTATCATCATCCCAACTAGGCTTCAAGGATTAGGCCCAACCAAGCTTCAAGGGGAGCGAAGCATGCTAAGCATCAACCCAACTTGGCTTCAAGGACCAAACCCAACCCAGCTTCAAGGGTTTGTAACATCCCAACTAGGCTTCAAGGACTAGGCCCAACCAAGCTTCAAGGGGAGTTAAGCATGCTAAACTTCAACACAACTTGGCTTCAAGGACCAAGCCCAACCCAGCTTCAAGGGATTGTTACTATTAGGCATGCCACCAACAACAAAACTCTAAAAATTGAATAACAAATTAGGCACACAATTCTTTCATTCTTTCATTATCAATTCCATTCTCATTTCCTCATAATCATCTAAGCAACCATGCCTCAATTTTTTCTGTTGCATCATTATAGCCAACAACAATGGCTTCACATCTCATCATTAGAGTATACATAACCAATTGCATTGGACATACATTTTGAATAATCATCATCCCTTTCACATTATGCAAATCATAACATTAATCAAATGTATCAACAATGTAATAGATTACTTAACACATTTACAACCAAATGTGTTAAGTCCCAAAGTCATGTAAATGTATGCAACCATGTAGGTTTGTACTTACCTCAAGAGCAACTCACACAACACCAAATTCCTCTTCCAAGAATCCTTCAACACTTGGATTAGGGCAACTCAATCTCTTCAAAACCTAATCCAAAAGGGATGATACACACTTACTTAGAGATGCACATGAGATAATATGGATAAGAATCAACTAGAGCAAACTCTACACATGACACGCTCAACAACACGGGCATGTCCCTGATCGTGCCACAACACAGAAGATTTGACACGCTCAGTGACATGGGTGTGTCACTAGCCATGTCAATCCTCCTCCAACATAGTAGCTATGACACGCTCAGTGACATGGGCGTGTCACTGGACGTGTCAATCCACCAACATCACAGTAGCTATGACACGCTTAGTGACATGGGCGTGTCATTGGACATGTCAATACTACTCCAACACAGAAGCTGTGACACGCTCTATAACATGGGCATGTCACTGGTCATGTCAGTCTTCCAGAAAATAGAACCATTGACACACCCAAAGGCTTGGCCGTGTTCAAGAGCGTGTCAGGCTAAAAATCCTGATTCCGGCAACAACACCACAACTAACAAGCATCTTTCTTTTACCATCTTCCACTCCAAACAAACTTAACCAACCACATCAATGAACCATAATAAACTTGCAAAAGCACCAAAACAACTCCATACATACATCAAACACAAATCACAACCATCACATACACAAAGCACAACACTTGCTCTTTCACCAAACCTAACTCTTTCTCTTCAATCCAACCCCAAAATCAAAATCAATTAAACCAAACACTCTCAAATACACCACAATCAACATACACATACCAACAACAATCAAACACCAAACCCAAAACACAAACTTAAAAGAAAACCAAGGAATCAATTGTAAAACTTACCAAAAGTGATGAAAACCCTTAGATTTCCAACTTGATCACTTGAAACACCCTTCAATCTTGAGTTTGGATGAGCAAAATCTTCCTTTCCTCTCTTGCTAGCCGGCCAACAAAGAAAGAAGAAGAAGAAGATGAAGATTGAAGAGCAAAGTCAACTTGCTAACCACTTTTAACTACCCAATCTTCTCTTTAAATCTCAACCAAGCAATTTTAATAATATAATATTCATAAATATCCACTTCCACTTAACTCAATTTCCATTTCAATTAATTCAAATAAAATTACATAATTCTTTTGACCAACTCATGAGTTGACTTTTATATGTTGTATATATCTCTATATATACAACATATACACATTTCTCTTTTCCTCTCTTACCACTTAACCATAAATATATACTTTATATCATTTAATCCAATTTCAAAAATAATCATTCCAAAAATTTTAGGGTATAGTTTGGGATATTACACCTTACATTTGTCTAAAATATAAAACAAATTTAAATTACATGATATTTAACTAATGAGGTGCCCACAAAGTGGAAACATACCTCTTACAACATTTGGAAATCAAAATAAATCGATAAAAGTAAATAACCATTCATTATAAATAAATCATTCATCAAAGATATTAAACATTAATCAAAATAGAAAGTAAGCATTCATCCATAATAAAGTAAATAAATCAAGTATTGAAATTAAATAAATCAACCACCAAAATATATAATAGATTACATAATCAAATAAAGCAAGTAAAGACACAAATTAGGGTTACTGTTTCAATTTAAAATTCTTTAATTAATATATTACGGTTTTGGAATTTTAGTATTTTAGTATTTGTTTAACCTACTGTAAAGGTTTTGGAAAATCAGAATGAATTAGGGTTTCATGAACCAAATTAGGGTTTAAGGGTAACATTATGAAATTAGGGTTTTAGGATATTTTAAAACATTTAGCTTTATAATTTTTAGCTACTGGACTATTGTTTTGGATTTACTGTACTAAGTTTTAATGTTTAGGTTTATAAGGTTTTAAGGATTAGGGTTAGGATTTAGGAAAATTAGGGTTTACGATTTTGGGGGAATTAGAGCTTAAGAAAACTTAGGGTTTAGATTAACTTGTTTGAGGTTTACTGTTTTGGTTTTGGAATTGAAAAAAATAGTTTAGAGTTTTACGAAGTAATTGTGATTTTTAGAAATTGTAAAGTAAGTTTAGAGTTTGGATATTTAACAAAACATTTGGAAATTTTGGAAAAGAATTAGAAGAAAACAGTTTAGGGTTTTTAAAAGCTTTTGGAAATAAGAAAAATGATTTAAGGTTTTTGGAAACAAAAGAGTATTTTTTAGGGTTTTTGGAAATAGCAGGAAAAATCTAGGTTTTAAGGTTTTGAAGAAACAGATTAGTGCTTTTAAGTTTTATAAGAAACAGAAAAGACCATTTATATCATTGAAAGAAAGATTAACGTTACTACATATTTATAGATCAAGGTTTTGTGTGTATAATCTTATGAATGAAAAAAACAAAGCTAGTGTAAAAAATAAAAAGAAATTAAAGATTCAAACCTTCGTTCGTTGGTTCCACCAAAAATTACTTCTTGGATGAACAGGGACAAAGGCAAGATTATTGCCTTTGATGGCTTAGTTTCTTGCTTGCTTATTCTCCTCAAAAAAGTTTGATCAATTTGTAAAGTTCCAGTTCAAAATCTATGTCCCAGTCCAAAGTCCGATTCCTCTTATTCTTTCCTGTGTTTTTTTAGTCTTATTTATATGAAATTTAGATGATTAATTTTAATTGTTTAAGGAAACTGTATTTAATTAGGAAAAGAAAATCGAAACCAAATAAAATTTGGTTTCGAAAAAATTGCGTCGGAAAAATTTCACTGGCAAAAACTACATCGGGCTACGAGTGCTGGCGAGTTGTGGGCCATTTCGCCCGCAGGAAGTTCCTGCGGGTAAAATGGTTCAAGGCCATTTCGTCCACTGTTTTCGGCAATGAATTTTTTCGTCGCTGATTTTTATTTTTATTTTTATTATTATTTTTTATTGTTATAATAATTTTTAAAAATTATAAAAAATAAATACTAAAACAAATATTATTTAATTAAGATAACACAAAAATTATTTTGGACTAATTAAAATATATTGGACCGGACTGGGTCAAAAATTAAGGGTCTACAGTTTGCCCCCTGCTTGAACGATCTGAGACTTTAGTAAAAGAGAGTGAAAAGCAATAAGGCTTAATTTTTCTGAGATGGTTGGGGTTTTGGGTTCTGGACCCGGTTTGAGTTCTGGACTCAAAGAATAATTTTAGGTTCTGGACCTAAGGGTAATTTTGGATTCTGGACTCGAACTAAGTTCTAGACTTAAAAGTGGTTTTAGGTTCTGGACCTAGAGGTAATTTGGGTCCAGGACCCGAGCTAAGTTCTGGACTTAGAATGGATTTTAGGTTCTGAACCTAAGGATAATTTGGGTTCTGGACCAGCTAAGTTCTGGACTTAAAATGGATTTTAGGTTCTAGACCTAGAGGTAATTTGGGGTCAAGACCTGAGCTAAGTTCTGGACTTAAAATGGATTTTAGGTTCTGGATCTAATGGTAATTTGGGTTCTGGACCCGAGATAAGTTCTTGACTTAGAAGAGATTTTAGGTTCTGGACCTAAGGATAATTTGGATTCTGGACCCGAGCTAAGTTCTGGACTTAGAATGGATTTTAGGTTCTGGACCTAAGGATAATTTGGGTTCTGAACCCACTAAATTCTAGACTTAAAATGGATTTTAGGTTCTGGACCTAAGGATAATTTGGGTTCTGGACCCGAGCTAAGTTCTGGACTTAGAATGGATTTTAGGTTATGGACCTAGAAGAGATTTTAGGTTCTGGACCTAAGGATAATTTGGGTTCTGGTCCCGATCTGATAGAGATTTAATTATTTACAAAAAATAATTTTTTAGTTGCAAAAAAAAAAAACAAATTGGCTCATTTTTATGTACATATCTTCTCCTTGCCTACTGCGTGTAAAATTATTTATATACACGCAAGTATTTGAATGATTAAATTGAATGATTGAATTTACTGTTTATTTATTGTGTAGTAACTGCTTATGCACTATTTACTATTCGTAAATAGTAACTTACTATTGATAAATAGTATTTTACTATTTACAATAGTAAAATACTATTGATCAATAGTAAAATTTAGTATTCATCAATAGTAAAATTTACTTTTTGAATTTTATTTTTTGCTTTGCCATTCCTCTATATAAACGAACGAATTCCTTCATTTTATTCACATCAAATTTTCATTCCTTTTCTTAATAGTTATAATTCTCTCAAATATAGTATATAGTTTTGAAAAAAATGCATGCTTCAAGATAAGAAATTTATTCTAATGCTGAGTTATTGGAGTTTATTCGGCATCATGAAGATGGAAATATAGGTCTACTAGCCGGGATGCAACTTCATCTTAGTTCAAATCAAAAGAGCACGGTAATTATTTCTTCTTTTCTTTTTCTTCAATTTTTCTTTTTTATTTTTTATATTCTTTTTATTTTATTTTATTTTATTTTATTTTATATTTTTTATGTTTGTCTTTATTATTTATTATTTTTTTATTTATATTTTTTAGAAAATTTAGGAAAAATATATTAATTTAAGTAGATAGAATAATGATATACTTACCTGGTGTTAACTTACCTGGCTCCGTGTTAGCCCGATTGTTGCGTTGTTCAGGCTGGAGGGTGTATCTACAAAGCCCGACAATGGTATGATGTAGTGCCTTCTCGGGTAAAGCAGATTATCTGAGATTGCGGCTTTGAGAACTTCATCTTGTAATTACCATCCGAGGAGTATTTGATAGACCGGAGCACAGTCCAGGCGCTTGCAGAATGATGGTTGGACACAACTCATACTTTTCACTTGCCCGTTGGAGAGATGACAATTGGTCCGGTCGACTTTGCTGCTATAACCGGCATTCGGTAGGATGGTGTTCAGGTTCCTCTGACCAATGATATTTTAACATTTGAAGAAATTCAGCAATTAATTTGTTTGGAACCATCATATAAAGGGCCTTTTAAGATAAAAATTGAGCCAATTGGATGAACTATGAAGGATGGATTCACAGAGACACGGCCCAAAGTATGCTCGAGGATTTTTATTATATTTGCTTGGGTCGACCATCTTAGGCATCACTGAATCTGCCATCCATTTGTCAGTGTTGAGGGCCCTTTCTTATTTTAGGAAGGTACCACTTTATTGCTGGGGTGAAGCTGGTCTCACCTGTCTTTACCATGGTCTTGATAAAATTTGCCAAAATAAGAAGTCTTTTGTAGGCTTGATGGCGGTTGTCGAGGTACTCTTCTTCTACCAATGTCAATTCCATTCTTTTCTCGTATGAATTTGATTTTTATTGTTATTATAGGCATGGGCATATGAACACAACCTTGTGAGGGTGCCTGGTATTTCCCGAGAGAGGGTTGGGTATCCGAGATTAAATTTTTGGTTGTCAGATAGCATGGACGTTCCCGACTCTCACCATGTGCATTCCCAATGCTTCGTGTTGAGCCACTTAACCTGGGACCAGGTAAAATAGCGTTAGTATGCTTTAAAATTTATATGAAAGTTTACTTACCTTATGTCATTTTGCAGGTGAATTTGGCCTGGTGGAACCCAAAAGAGCGGACAAACTGGACTCCCTCCCTGGTCAACCAGAAGTAACCTTGTCGAATAATCTTCTTAACTAGGGCAAACCACTCATGTGCGGACCGCAGCTTCCTGCATGTATTTTTGACACAATATGTTCCACTTCAGGCTTCCTTAAACATCTCAAATGCACCCCATCAGGCCATCTTCGATATAACTCTCCATGGAATGTGATGTATTGCAAAGACAACCGCCTTATGGCTCTTCTTTCTTTCTTAGTTGCCCCCGACGGGTATTCCTTTTCTTCCAAAAATCATCTTATAGTATCATACCACTCATCATGGTCTGTATCAGTTTCTATGATTGTCTCATATTCATAGCAAGGAGTTGATGAACTGGTCAAAATTAGAGGCTTAAGGAATAAGCTGACTGGATTTTCCCATACCGAAGCAAATGTGGCTAGGGCATCAGCCATATGATTTTCTTCTCTTGATAGTTGTATAAACCTACACTCCTTAAAGTTCTTCTTCATCATTGTGAAGTAATGGTGGTATGGTTTTAATTTTTCTACTTTCAACTCCCATTCTCCATTTACTTGGGATACTACTAGCAATGAATCACCAAAAACTTCCACCTTGTCCACCTTTATAATCATTAGGGTTTCCAAACCAAAAATAAAAGCTTCGTATTCCACCATATTATTGGTTGCCCTAAATTTCAACTTTTTGGATAAAGGAATAAGTTCCCCTTTGGGCGATTCTAGTATGACTGCCAAACCTTCTCCTTTCCTGTTTGCTGCTCCATCAAAATACATTTTCCACCCTTGTACTTCAATTGCCTCTAAATGTTCATCCGAAAATTCCAAGATTACCTCTTCGCTATCTGGTAATGGTTGTTGGGCTAGAAATTCTGCCACTGCTCTACCTTTAATTGTTTTCCTGGTTACATATTCAATCTCAAATTCTTCTAATATTATCAACCATCGACCATACTTCCCAATCAAAGAGGGTGTCTCCCTTAAGTACTTCATTGGATCCAGCCTGGAAATTGCTTGCACACTATAAGATTGAAAGTAATGCTGCAACTTCTTAGAAGACTAAACCACGGCTGTACAGGTCTTTTCAATAATGCTATACTTAATTTCATAAGGTAGGAGCTTTCTAATCAAATATTAGACTGCATGCTCAATCCCTAACTCATCTGCTTGGGCTAGCATGGCTCCTATTGACTCTTCTTCTACTACTAAGTATAGTAATAGAGGTTTGTCGGGTTTAGGTGGTTTCAAAATAGGTGGATTAGAAAAATACTCTTTTATTCGCTCAGAGGCCTTTTGACACTCTTCATTCCATATGATCGGATGATTCTTTTTTAGCAATTTGAAGATAGGCTCACAGATTGTTCTAAGCTTTGCTATGAATCTGCTAATGTATTACAATTTACCAAAAAATCCTCTAACTTCTCTCTTCATCTTAGGGGCTGGCATATCCCTGATTTCTTTAACTTTGTCAGCATCAATCTCAATGTCGGTCGGGCCAATCACATGTCCCAATAATTTGCTTGAGGTAACCCCAAACACATACTTCTTCGGGTTTAATCTTAGCTTATATTTCAATGCTCTTTCGAAGAATAACTCTAAGTTTTGGAAGTGTTTTTCCCTTGCATCCGATTTCACCATCATATCATCAACATATACTTCAACTTCTTTGTGCATCATATCATGAAATAGTGTGTTGGCTGGTGTGTGCGAGTCTAATGCTATAGCAATATCGCAAGTGCATGGGTCGCCCAAGTAATAAAGTAGTGAGTGAGTTATCGTTCCACTGAGGATAAGGTCAAGTACTAGTGCAAATCTTAACTGTTGTTTAGCAAATCAATAGTTGTGTGAAGTTTTGTAATTGAAGACAATTAACTTAATAACTGAAAGTAAAGGGAAATTAAATGTTGTGCAAAAGGGATTGATGATAATGATACTATCCAGATATTGAATCCCTCTAGCCACAATTATATTTATGAAAATCAATTCATTTAAATCACATAATAGAGTTTAATTGGCATTCCTCTAAATTAGACTAAAACCTCTCTCGAGTGAATTAATCCTTAATCACTAAGTAGAGTGCCAAAATCTCTTCTCAAACACAATTAAATAGATCTTGCATTAAGAACAAGGAACTATAAACCAAAGGATCTTGTAAGTCTATCTCTAGTACTCCAATCAATCCTCAACCCTTATGAGTATTCAATTCATATCAAGCTTTCTCAAGTCAATAATATGAAAATTGCAACCAATCAATAAGCATGCTATTATCAATTGGAAATAAATTATTAAGCATCATAAGAATAAAACAACTCCATCAATTAACATTATTCAATCATACAAATAAGCTAGGGTTCATCAATATCTAGATAGAGAATGAGTTAGTTCATGTTCAATACTCTTAATACAACAATAACAACAACAACATTAAAATAAATTGAAAGAGACAATAGAAAAACCCCTTGTGAAGATGCCAAGAGTAGAATTACTAGTCTTCCTCGTAGCTCCACTTGGGTGTATGATGAACAGCTCAAGCCCTCTTCAATGGTTGAAGCTTGTCAATGGGAGATGGAGATGATGGAGAGGATAGAAATGGAGGATGAAGATGAAGAGTCAAGGAGAGTGTCACTCCCTCCTTGCCTAAACTGTTTATGCCCAAGCCTCCTCCTCTCAAAATCTCTGTTCTCTGTCTCCTCCAAAAACGTTTCCTCTTCTTCCTCTTCTTCTCTTTTTAAATCATTCAAAGCTCAAAACCCATACCTTCCAACTCACACCACTCTCCCTTGTCTCCCACATTCTCTTTGTTTAATAATTCTTTCCATCAATTAGGCAAGCTTTTCTTTTCTTTAATATTTCTTTTGGCAAAAGCAAAGTGTTTGTCCCCCACTTATTCCTCAATTCGTGCAAAAGAATTCAAGGTTTTTATAGGTGACACAACCAAGCCATGAGTGGCTTGGCCGTGTCTCTCATTTCTCTTTGGGACATGGCCAAGCTAGTTGGCCATGTTCATCACTGCCCCTTCCTTCTTTCTTTCTTTTCTTTGCTTTCTTTTTTTCTTTGTTCTCAAGAGGTGACACGGCCAAGCTAGTGGCCGTGTCAACACGACCACTGGCTTGGCCGTGTCATGTGGGTGTGTCGCCTACTACTTCTTCATTTTTCTCTTCACTTGTTCTTTAGCTTAGGTTGGGACACGACCAAGCTTATGGCCGTGTCATGTGACACGGCCACTGGCTTGGCCGTGTCAGCTTCTGCCAAAATTTCCTTTCTTTCTTTGGTTTCTTTGGTTCTGCTCCTTAGGTGAGACACGGCCACTGGCTTGGCCGTGT
Organism: Garcia nutans; assembly: GCA_947685225.1. NCBI lineage: Eukaryota > Viridiplantae > Streptophyta > Magnoliopsida > Malpighiales > Euphorbiaceae > Garcia > Garcia nutans. The sequence goes on from CANTUV010000021.1 coordinate 22,987,785, forward strand.
TAGCTATTTCCTTGAAGTTCCTTTGAGGGACACGGCCAAGCTTGCTTTGGCTTGGCCATGTCTTGATTGATTCATGCTCTTTCTTCATTGTTTTGATCATCCAAGGGAGTTTTTGCACTTTAACCTAAAACAAACTTTAAACAAAAATCAAATGAAACATTAACTAAAAATGCATAAAAGTCATACTAAAAACAAGTATAAAAATGATCTCATCAAATACCCCACACTTAATTCCTTGCTTGTCCCCAAGTAAGGCTAAAATCAAAACAAGCTAAACAAGAAAAATTTTATGAAGTTCAAGAGTTATAAAAATGCATCAAGACTTCCCTATCCCTAAATCCACAATCAATATCAAATCGAACAAAATAGATACCCATGCAATTAAGTGGCTTTCCATGCATAACCAATGTTGTTACTCCCTCACCAACTCTAAAAAGTGTTTGATCATGGTGGTGTTTACACTCATAACAATCAATGAAAGATTATCGCCATAGGCTTGCTTATCAATCAAATCTCCACCACTTAATTACAATCAAGCATCAATCAAAAGGTCTTTCTTTGGGTTGTAATGGGGCTAAGGTAAAGGCGTGGCATTTAGGAAATGTGACCTTAATCATTAAGTTCAAGAGCACTTCAAGAATGAAGTAACCGATCATTTGTATAACCCAACGGTCCCAAAACACCTTCCTCTCACCTACCCCTTGACATTAAAGAACTTTTCAAGGGAACTCACTTATTACATCTTACAATGATTATTCCCAAACAATTCCAACCCTTTTTACAAGAACAAACTTATATATATATATATATATATATTTTTATTATTTTTTTTTGCTTTGCAATCTTAAACCTACTAAATTTAGCCTCACACTTAATTCAACAAAACACTTGGTCATAAATGCTCTTAAAATGCTCTTGACCTAATGAAAGGGAAAGAGACAAAATAGTATGATTCAAAGTTAGTAGTGTTGCGAAAAGAAAGAAAAGCAAAAACGAAATAGGCTCAAAATTGTCTAACTAAGGTTGAATGTAGGGTTGGTGTTTTTAAGCCAAAGTGGGTTCACCTAATTGCCTTAATCATCTTGATGCCTAATTAAATTTTTTATGTAATCTTAAAATGCATGTTAAAGCAAGTTCTAGCAAGTCATCAATCAAAGATGTTCACACACAAAAAGAATAATAAGTTGATGGCTCAATTTCTCACTAGGTTAAAGGTAATGCAAGGAAAAACCAACAAAATTGACAATAAGCATCAATTCTACTCAATTCTCAAATTCATGCTTCAAAAATTCAAAAGTCATCTATCAACAATGTTTATAACAATTGAACTTTCCAAAATTCATTTATTCAAAGAAAAACATTAACTAAACCTAAACAAAAATAACTTAAAAGTAAAAATACAAAATGCACCCCACACTTAAAAATTCACATTGTCCTCAATGTGAGAATGCATAAACTAATAGAGAGTTCAGATGAAACCTAATTTCCATCATTCCCATGTGCGATATGTAGGGCTCCTTCATCCCATAATGCAATTGTAGCTCATGACTGAGAGGATGAACAATATGCAACTTTGAAATATACCCGATGTACGGTGACCCCTAAATAATATTTGTTGAAGAGAAAATGTCTCAAAGGGACATGTGAAGGTCGCCTCGGTGTGATCCTCCAGTACTATAGGAACGTGGTAATAATCTTTGTCTTTGTACAACATGGGCATATCAGATTTCTACTCTTCCTTAGCACCAAAATTAAAAGGGATGACTTTTCGAGACTCTTGAAATTCAACCAAGGTTGGTTGAATCACTTTTTCATCTATTCTAACAATGTCAAGTCCTCTCTCAACAACCTCAGCATCGAAAATTAGTTTACACTCCTCAATTTCCAAATTGGGTATTTTATGTTATTCTTCTAAGATCATAGCTATCTCAAACTTATTTTCACTATCTCCTTGGGAGTGCATGTCATCGATGTCAAAAAATTGCGTACCTTGCTTCTCATCCTTCAAGTTACTTGGAACTGGACTTGATGGCCTATAAGGATCAGAAGTTTCATGCAACTTGGGTGAGGTTGATGCCTCCAAATTTTCCTCCTCCGTTGATTGGCTTAGCTCCTCCATGTTGGGTAGTATCTCCTCACCATTGTCTTTCCTGATTAGTCCCTGCATCAAAGAAATCACAAAAATTGTTATATATCACTTGTTCACTCCTCAAATTTGTGATTACCTGGATTTGCTGCAATTGGCTAGGAGACTCTTCCTTTTGGTGTTCTTGGGGTTGATGTGCCAGCTGCCCAACTTGAGTTTCCAACCTCTTCCATGATTCTTGCAAAGATTCAAACCTCAAATTATCTTCCACTATGTATTGCTTGCATTGAACTTGATGTTTCTCAGTATCTTGAATGAAGGCATTCAAATTTTCCTCCAATGTGAGTTTCTTAGGTTTATCTATATTTTGTGGGCTATTTTGAATGAAGGCATTCAATCTTTCCTCCAAAGTGGGTTCCTTAAGGTGATCTTGATTCAGCGTGTGTTTTTGAATATAGGCATTTAACTTATTCTCCAATGTGGGTTCCTTAAGGTGGTCTTGGTTTGAAAATTATTCTTGAAAGTAAGAACTTCCTTGGTAAGGCTGAAAAAATTATTGAGGTGGAATGTACTGCTGATTTTCCCAAGAAAAATTTGGGTGGCTTTCCCAGATTGGATTATAAGAACTGGAATATGGGTCATTACCACCCATTTGCTGGAAACTTTGGTGGCCATATTCTTCCTCGTGCCATTCTTGGTATCGTTCGAAACCAAATGAATATGTATTGGCACTATGTCCTGCATTGCCACATGCTGCACATACCATGTTAGATTTATAGTCCCTATCATAAACTCTCCCATACTGTGAAAACTGCATCTTTACAACAAAACAATTAACAATTTAAAGAAAAATAACAATAAACAAATAATTAAATTAAAAACAATTTCAAACATAACAAACAAACAACTTCAAAGAAAACAAACAAACAATTCACAGAAAACAAACAAATAGTCTTGATTCAAATGAAAATAAAACTAAATCAACAGTCTTTATTATATTACTAATATTGAAACCATTGTCCCCGGCAACGGCGCCAAAAACTTGGTGCGTGCGAGCCTAATTCTATAGCAATAATGCAAGTGCACGGGTCGCCCAAGTAATAAATTAGTGAGTGAGTTATCGTTCCACTGAGGACAAGGTCAAGTACTAGTGCAAATCTTAACTGTTGTTTATCAAATCAATAGTTGTGTGAAGTTTTGTAATTGAAGAGAATTAACTTAATAACTGAAAGTAAAGGGAAATTAAATGTTGTGCAAAAAGGATTGATGATAATGATACTATCTAGATATTGAATCCCTCTAGCCACAATTATATTTATGAAAATCAATTCATTTAAATCACATAATAGAGTTGAATTGGCATTCCTCTAAATTAGACTAAAACCTCTCTCGAGTCAATTAACCCCTAATCACTAAGTAGAGTGCTGGAATCTCTTCTCAAACACAATTAAATAGATCTTGCATTAAGAACAAGGAACTATAAACCAAAGGATCTTGTAAGTCTATCTCTATTACTCCAATCAATCCTCAACCCTTATGAGTATTCAATTCATATCAAGCTTTCTCAAGTCAATAATATGAAAATTGCAACCAATCAATAAGCACTATATTATCAATTGGAAATAAATTATTAAGCATCATAAGAATAAAACAACTCCATCAATTAACATTATTCAATCATACAAATAAGCTAGGGTTCATCAATATCTAGATAGAGAATGAGTTAGTTCATGTTCAATACTCTTAATACAACAATAACAACAACAACATTAAAATAAATTGAAAGAGACAATAGAAAAACCCCTTGTGAAGATGCCAAGAGTAGGATTACTAGTCTTCCTCGTAGCTCCACTTGGGTGTATGATGAAGAGCTCAAGCCCTCTTCAATGGTTGAAGCTTGTCAATGGGAGATGGAGATGATGGAGAGGATAGAAATGGAGGATGAAGATGAAGAGTCAAGGATAGTGTCACTCCCTCCTTGCCCAAACTGTGTATGCCCAAGCCTCCTCCTCTCAAATCTCTGTTCTCTATCTCCTCCAAAAACGTTTCCTCTTCTTCCTCTTCTTCTCTTTTTAAATCATTCAAAGCTCAAAACCCATACCTTCCAACTCACACCACTCTCCCTTGTCTCCCACATTCTCTTTGTTTAATAATTCTTTCCATCAATTAGGCAAGCTTTTCTTTTCTTTAATATTTCTTTTGGCAAAAGCAAAAAGTTTGTCCCCCACTTGTTCCTCAATCCGTGCAAAAGAATTCAAGGTTTTTATAGGTGACACGGCCAAGCCATGAGTGGCTTGGCCGTGTCTCTCATTTCTCTTTGGGACAAGGCCAATCTAGTTGGCCGTGTCCATCACTGCCCCTTCTTTCTTTCTTTCTTTTCTTTGTTCTCAAGAGGTGACATGACCAAGCTTGTGGCCGTGTCATGTGACATGGCCACTGGCTTGGCCGTGTCATGTGGGTGTGTCACCTACTGTTTCTTCATTTTGCTCTTCACTTGTTCTTTGGCTTAGGATGGAACAGACCAAGCTTGTGGCTGTGTCATGTGGCACGGCCACTGGCTTGCCCGTGTCACTTGGGTGTGTCAGCTTCTGCCAAATTTTCCTTTCTTTCTTTGGTTTCTTTTGTTCTGCTCCTTAGGTGAGACACGGCCAGTGGCTTGGCCGTGTCTCCTGGCCGTGTCAGCTACTGCCTTGAAGTTTCTTTGAGGGACAAGCTAAGCTTGCTTTGGCTTGGCCATGTCTTGCTTGATTCATGCTCTTTCTTCATTGTTTTGATCATCCAAGGGAGTTTTTGCACTTTAACCTAAAGCAAACACTTAAAACAAACTTTAAACAAAAATCAAATGAAACATTAACTAAAAACGGATAAAAATCATACTAAAAACAAGTATAAAAATGATCTCATCAGTGGCCATCCTTTGGTAGGTTGCTCCAGCATTCTTTAAGCCGAACGACATCACCCTATAAAAAAATATGCCCCAAGTAATAATGAAAGCAGTTTTAGCTTTATCTTCTTGGGCCATTAACACTTGGTTGTATCCGGAAAATCCATCTACAAGTGAGTGTAGCATGCTAGAGGTTGTACTATCAATGAGAACATCTATATGAGGTAAATGAAAATCATCTATAGGGGAAGCCTTGTTTAAATCTCTATAGTCCACACAGACCCTTATTCTTCCATCTTTCTTTGGCACTGGTACTATGTTGGCTAGCCAATATGGGTATTCTATCACTTCAAGGAACTTTACTTGTATTTTTTTAGTGACCTCTTCTTTAACCAATTTGGCACACTCAGGTCTCAATCGCCTAAGATTTTGTTTGACAAATTTCATGTGAGTGTAAGTAGGAATAAGATGTTTGGCTATGTCTTGATCTATTCCCGGTATATCCTCATAAGACCAAGCAAATACTTCCTCATATTTTTTGAATATTTTTTCAACTCTCTCTCTCTCATCAGGAGTAAGGTCAGATGCTATGCTAATGTTTTTAGGATTTTTGATTGTTCTCAAATTTAATGATTGTGTGTTAACAGAATTAATATTAAAGATGCTCATGTAACTGCTATTTGAATGTATGTAACCATCAGGAGAAACATCACACAAGTAAGCAAAATCAAACTTTATTGCATTCATTTGGAAAGAAAACATCATCATCCTCATACAAAGCAGACAAATTAAAATCAAAATAAAAATCATTGTTCTCAAAATCATAAGGCAGGATGTCTTTAAACTTTTCTTCAACTAGGGCAGTAGTCTCCTCAGGAGTCTTCTCGGCTTTCAGAACAACTTCCTTCTTCTCTTTTGGATTGGATTCTTTGTTGGCTGGCAGGGTGAGCTCTTTCTTCACTTGCTCCACTAGCTCGGCAACATCTATAAAGATTTCAAAACCCAAAATCAACTTTCCCATGAACATGATTGGCTCGGGCTTTCCTTGGAGTGGTCCCACATCTAGAGCTTTGACAAAGATCTCTTCAAGTGGTGGGAAGTTCATCTTCTCACTCTTCTTTGGATGGACATTGTTGTCTTCATCATATCCTAACCCCTTCTTGGAAGTTTGAGTTTTAAAGTCAGGTAGCTTTGTCAAACCGGCCTTACCCTTTCCAAGGCCAGCTCCGGGAAGGTAGTTCATGTTCTTCATCATATTCAAGACTTTAGAGTCCACTACTTCATCATCAGAAATTGTAGCTACTTGGAAATCATTGAGGGGCCTCTCAAGCATTAGAGCATTAACAATCTCATTGTCTTCGGCCTCGATGACCACTGTCTCATCTCCGTTAGGGAACTTGATCTTTTGATGAAGGGTGGAAAGAACCCCACCAAGAGGATGAAACCATGGTCGTCCCAAGAGTAAGGCGAAGGTGACAGGTATGTCCAAAACAACAAATTCAACAATAGATTCAATTGGACCAACCTTGACAGTAACTTTGAAAGTTCCTTCGGCATGTCTCTTAGAGTTGTCATAAGCCCTAATGGTTACCTCGGTTGGGTTTAGATCCCTTGTTGACATGGCTAGCTTTGGCAATATTTTAAGTGGACAAACATTTATGGCGGACCCATCATCGACCATTACAAATGGAGTCCTTTTCCCTTTGATTTCTATTTTGATAAAGAGAGGGCGGATGTGGTCTCTCCCCTCCTCCGGTAAGTCTGCATCTGAGAAAGAAACTGCTCCCATATTAACTTCACTCTTTTCTTGAACATCTTCAAATTTCATTACTCCTCCAATTTTTATGGAGTTGATAAGCTCATCCAGTGTTGTGGAGGTAGAAATTGGCATGCTAGCTAAGGCTTTGGCCATAGTTTCTCGGTGCTTTTTAGAAATAGCCAATAGGTCCCAAATGCTAACACTTGCTTGGGTTCTTTTCAATTGCTTGAGCACAGCATCATCTTCTTCTTCTTTATTTCCTACTTCAACTTCCTTTCCCTTATTAATTTCTACTTCCTTAGGTGGTGGTCTTGCATAAGGCTTACCAGATCTAGTGTTCATTACTTCATCTTCTTCGGCCTCGGACCAAGTCCACTCCTCCTTCTTGGACACAAAATCATCATCACTATCGCTTGAATCCCAAAACCCATTGACAACACAAATTGCTACTTCTTTACCCACCATAGCTTGTTTAATTTTTCCAAATACCTCTTCTTCTTTGGTTGCTTCTCCACCCACATCTTGGAAAGAAGACATGAAAAAATCTTCATGCAAACCCCCTCCAATCGTGAAGGTTGCCGGTGGTGGTACTATATTGAACTTTGGTAATGGGTTGTCTTTTGTGTTTGGCTTATTGGGCTCGGGCAGCTTCCCACTATCAATTAGATTTTGGATCTCATGTCTCAACCTCACACATCTATCCAAGTCATGCCCTTGTATTTGATGAAACTGACAAAATGCTTTAGTGTCGAAATTAGGTGGGAGAGGGTTAGGCAAAGGGAAAGGATTTAAGGGTTGTAGCAATCCATTTCTTTGAAGCTTATTGAGAACCTAAGACATCGGTTTCCCCAATTCTGAAAACTGCCTCCTTGTTCCTTGGTTAGTAGCATTGACACCGACTACCTTTTGCATGCTTTGGCTACCAAACTGATAGTTTCCTTTCTCGTTTCTTCTTGTTGAAAAATGGTTCTTCTGTCTCTCCCATTCTTCAATTTGCAAACCAGCTTGGAGAAGGTCTTTGAAATCACGGATGAGTGTATGAGACATCCTTTCATGAAGACTAGGTAACACCCCTTTTACAATCATCCTTAATTTATCGGATTCATCAGGCCTCTTCTTGAGCAAAGCGGCCTTATTTCTCCATCTCTTCACATAATCCACAAAATTCTCATTCGACCTTTGCCTAATGGACTCAACTTCCATTAAGGTAACTTCCATTTCCACGTTATATCCATATTGTTGGATGAAGGCCTTGTATAGTAGATCCCAACTCTTTTGTGTTCCATCATTTAAGGTATTGAACCAATTTCGGACAATAGGGTCCAATAAGAGCATAAAGTACCTTAGAGTTTGAGCCTTAGTAGCTTGGGCAGACTGCATAGCAGTGATATACTGCTTCACATGGAGGTGAGGATTTCTGGTTCCATCAAACTTCGCAAAGGACGACATCTTGAATTTGTACTGAACTTCTTCATCTAGCTCAAAAAATTTGTCAACTTCGGACATTTCTTCGGTTTTTTACTTCTTCTCAAATTTCTTTTCTAAGTATGCAATCATTTTTTCAACATCAGAAGTTTTGATTTTCTCCATAGCTGATCTTTCAACAATCTTCGGTTCTTTCTTCTTGTCTTGAGGATCTTGGTAGTATTGAGCCCAATCATCATCATCATCAATGATCACCTTTTCATCATCAAAAACCACTTCACCAACTTTAGTTTTCCCTTTGTCCCTTGGCTTCTTAGTGCTAGTAGATGCTTCGGCATTATTTTCTAAAATTGCAGTCAATTGGTTCTTCATGGTCTCAGCTAGGGCCTCTTTTATTTCTTCCATTTTGGCATTGAGGGCATCATCCACCATTCTTTGAATTTGTTTGGGATTCATTGTTTTTGGTGAGCAAGTGATTGAGTCATTGCTAGATTCTTTACTTCCGGCGTAGGTCGGATTGTCGTAAGCTTTTGAATTGTCGCAATCCAGGGCTGTGAGCCAGAAAGGATCAATGATATGAGATGCAAATGTATGCATGCATGCATGTATGCACAAACAATCAACAAAGAAAGATAATTAGGACATTCCTTCCAACCTTATAACATCCTCACACGAATGGCGAGTCTCTTTTTCTAGGTAATAAGGTTAATAAAATACCAACATGGGGCATTTTGTTTTCAAATATTTCCCTCGGACGTTTCAACCAATAGTTATATTTTCAAAAATGGAAATCAGTTCATTATAATTCCCATTAATTAGGTTTTGATCCGTTTAACCAACTATAGTAGCTTTTATGCTATATTGGATTAAAACTAAATTAAGAGGTTTATTATAAATAGATTTCTCACTTGAAAAAGTAACTGATGATTCATGCCAAAAACAAGCCCATGATTAATTATTATTAGTATAAACTAGGCTCACAATTGATTTTTGGTATTTCGTAATTGACCTAAATATTTGTAAGCTCTAAAAAGGTTGTGAAAATAATTTTTCTTCTAAGCACATTGTAAAAAGATTTTAGAAAAAATAGATTTTGGGCTTAGTATTTGGATCATGAGAAAAGAATTTTTGATTTGTTTTTAGAAAAGTTTTATGTCCAAAAACCATCTTGAAAAGTTTTGAAAATAGCTTTGGTCTTTTGGATTCTAAAGAAAAATTTATTTTGAGCTTACAATGTAATTAGGTCATGTTAGAAAAATAGCAAACCAAATATGCCATGATTTAAGTCAAGATAAATTTACCATAGTCAAACAACATGCATTTGGGGTAAAAACTAGGGAAAGTAACTAGGCCAATTACATGAGCTTTACTCTTTGGGTAAAAAGGCTTAGGTTCCCATAGCAAGTATATACCAAATGGTACGAGGCTATGAGTGGTTATGTCATGCACGATCTCCATTCCTTGAGTGAAAGTATGGTATCCCTTACATAACACAACACGGGTAGCATGGGCGTCCTAACTCACACACACAATGCAATCTAATATGATGCAATGGATATTATCATTATAAGAAAGAATAGAATAATATAAAGACCAATGGAATCAACTTCTCTTATCCCCAGTGGAGTCACCACTGTGAGCGGGGATTTTTGCCCCCACTCCCGGTGGAATGATTCTTGCGACTTCGGCACTGTTTAGGCTCGGGGCCTTAGAGAACACGGACCTAAGTCTAGAGAAAATGGAGTCACCACCTGGACAGGCCGGGAAAAAGAAAGGGGTGGATGACTCAATTTCTAAGGAATCCCCAAACCCCTAATGGGTTCGGAAAGTTGGGTACGTGTGGGGAAGGTGAGAAATGGCCCAGCACCCCCACAACTCCCGGTTCATTGGAATCGGCCTCCTTTACAGGTCTTAATATTATAAAATTCTTAAATATAACAATATTATTCATATTACACACAACAATTGAAATAAAGCATCGTTATATTAAAATCAAAGTAATGTCCAAACAAAGCAAATAAATGGACACCCATCCGAAGATGGAAACGTGTCCTTACATCATCCATGTCTAAACTAATAGGACACCCACCAAAAGGTAGAAACATGTCCCTTACATTGGTGTAAAATATAAAAGAAATTTAAATTACATGATATTTATCTAATGAGGCACCCACAAAGTGGAAACATACCTCTTACAACATTTGGAAATCAAAATAAATCGATAAAAGTAAATAACAATTCATTATAAATAAATCATTCATCAAAGATATTAAACATTAAGCAAAATAGAAAGTAAGCATTCATTCATAATAAATTAAATAAATCAAGCATTGAAATTAAATAAATCAACCACCAAAACATATAATAGATTACATAATCAAATAAAGCAAGTAAAGACACAAATTAAGGTTACTATTTCTATTTAAAATTCTTTAATTAATATATTAGGGTTTTGGAATTTTAGTATTTTAGTATTTGTTTAACCTACTGTAAAGGTTTTGGAAAATCAGAATGAATTAGGGTTTCATGAGTCAAATTAGGGTTTAAGGGTAACATTATGAAATTAGGGTTTTAGGATAATTTAAAACATTTAGCTATATAATTTTTAGCTATTGGACTATTATTTTGGGTTTACTGCATTAAGTTTGAATGTTTAGGTTTATAAGGTTTTAAGGATTAGGGTTAGGGTTTAGGAAAATTAGGGTTTATAATTTTGGGGGAATTAGGGTTTAAGAAAACTTAAGGTTTAGATTAACTTGTTTGAGGTTTACTGTTTTGGTTTTGGAGTTGAAGAAAATAGTGTAGAGTTTTATAGAAGTAATTGTGATTTTTAGAAATTGTAAAGTAAGTTTAGAGTTTGGATATTTAACAAAACATTTGGAAATTTTGGAAAAGAATTAGAAGAAAACAGTTTAGGGTTTTTAAAAGCTTTTGGAAATAAGAAAAATGATTTAAGGTTTTTGGAAACAAAAGAGTATTTTTTTAGTGTTCTTGGAAATAGCAGGAAAAATCTAGGGTTTTAAGGTTTTGAAGAAACAGATTAGTGCTCTTAACTTTATAAGAAACAGAAAAATAATCTTTAAGGTTTTTGAAAATAGAAAAGACGATTTAGGGTTTTTAAGGTATTTGGAAACATAAAAGTATTTTTAGGGTTTTCTAAGGTTTATAAGAAACAGAAAAGACCATTTATATCATTGAAAGAAAGATCAACGTTACTACATATTTATAGATCAAGGTTTTGTGTGTATAATCTTATGAATGAAAAAAACAAAGCTACTGTAAGAAAATAAAAAGAAATTAAAGATTCAAACCTTCATTCGTTGGTTCCACCAAAAATTACTTCTTGGATGAACGGAGACAAAGGCAAGATTGCTGCCTTTGATGGCTTGATTACTTTCTTGCTTATTCTCCTCTAAAAAGTCTGATCAATTTGTAAAGTTCCAGTTCAAAATCCAAGTCCCAGTCCAAAATCCGATTCATCTTTTTCTTTCCTGTGCTTTTGAGTCTTATTTATAGGAAATTTCGATGATTAATTTTAATTGTTTAAGGAAACTATATTTAATTAGGAAAAGAAAACCGAAACCAAATAGAATTTAGTTTCGAAAAAAATTTCGCTGGCGAAAACTGCTTCGGGCAGCGAGGGGCTACGAGCGCTGGTGGGCTGCGGGCCATTTCACCCGCAGGAAGTTCATGCGGGCGAAATAGCCCAAGGCCATTTCGTCCACTATTTTCAGCGACAAATTTTTTCGTCGCCTATTTTTCTGTCGCCGATTTTTATTTTTATTTTTATTTTCATTTTCATTTATTTGTTTATTATTATAATAATTTTTTAAAATTATAAAAAATAAATACTAAAATAAATATTATTTAATTAAGATAACACAAAAATTATTTTGGACTAATTAAAATATATTGAACTGGACTGGATCAAAAATTAAGTGTCTACATATACTACACTTGAAATGCTTATAGCTATGAATTAACGAAATTAATGAATGAACGAAATTAACGATCTTGCTGTGAATGAAATGAAGAAATTGATTGTTTATATAGAGGAACGACAAAGGAAAAAAAAATAAAATTCAAAAAGTAAATTTCACTATTGATAAATAGTAAATTACTATTTACAAATAGTAGGTTACTATTTATAAATAGTAGGTTACTATTTACAATAGTAGGATACTATTTATAAATAGTAGGTTACTATTTATGAATAGTAAATAGTGCATGAACAGTGACTACACAGTAAATAAATTGGAAACTCAATTATTCAATTTAATCATTCAAATACTTGCGTGTATATAAATATTTTTGCACTTTTAAAAATATTTTTACACGTAAAAGGCAAGGAGAAGATATGTGAAAAATTAGCTAAATTTTTTGCAAACAAAATTTATATACTACTGACTATAATTACTCTTTGCAAATAATTAAATCTCACTTAGCTCGGGTCCAGAATCCAAATTACCCTTAGGTTCAGAACCTAAAATCCCTTTTAAGTCCAGAACTTAGCTCGGGTCCAGAACCTAAAATTTCTCCTAAGTCCATAATTTAGGTCGGGTCCAGAATCCAAATTACCCTTAAGTCCAGAAACAAAAATCCCTTTTAAGTCTAGAACTTAGCTCGGGTCTAGAACCCAAATTCCGTTTAGGTCCATAACCTAAAATCCCTTTTAAGTCCAGAACTTAGCTCGGGTCCAGAATCCAAATTATCCTTAGGTCCAGAACCTAAAATCTCTTATAAGTCCAGAACTTAGCTCTGGTCCAGAACCCAAATTATCCTTAGGTACAGAACCTAAAATCTCTTTTAAGTCCAGTACTTAGCTCGAGTCCAGAACCAAATTATCCTTAGGTCCAGAACCTAAAATCTCTTATAAGTCCAGAACTTAGCTCGGGTCCAGAACCCAAATTATCCTTAGGTCCAGAACCTAAAATCTCTTATAAGTCAAGAACTTAGCTCGGGTCCAGAACCCAAATTGTCCTTAGGTCCAGAATCTAAAATCTGTTTTAAGTCCAGAACTTAGCTCGGGTCCAGAACCCAAATTATCCTTAGGTCCAGAACCCAAATTATCCTTAGGTCCAGAACCTAAAATCTCTTTTAAGTCCAGAACTTAGCTCGGGTCCAGAACCCAAATTACCCTTAGGTCCAGAACCTAAAATCTCTTTTAAGTCCAGAACTTAGCTCGGGTCCAGAACTCAAAATACCCTTAGGTCCAGAATCTACAATCTCTTTTAAGTCCAGAACTTAGTTCGGGTCTAGAACCCAAAATCACCCTTAGGTCCAGAACCTAAAACTATCTTTGAGTCTAGAACTCGAACTGGATCCAGAACCCACAACCTCAACCATCTAAGAAAAATTAAGTCTTATTGCTTTTCACTCTCTTTTACTAAAGTGTCAGATCGTTCAAGCAGGGGCCAAACTGTAGACCCTTAATTTTTGACCCGGTCAGGTGGTCCGTTATTTTTTATATAGTCCAAAATAATTTTTATGGTATTTTAATTAAATAATATTTATTTTAGTATTTATTTTCTATAATTTTTAATAAAATAAAAATAATAATAATAATAAATATATAGATGAAAATAAAAATAAAAATAAAAATAAGCGATGGAGAAATCGGAGATGAAAAATTCGTCGCCGAAAGTAATTGGTCAAGGCCAATTTCGCCCGCAGGAAATTCCTTTGGGAGAAATGGCCTCGGGCCATTTCGCCGCAGGAAATTCTTACGGAAAAATTGGCTGGCCGCACCAATTCTCTCACCCAGCTCTCGCAATTTCGCACCTTACCTTGTAGTTTCTCGCCAACGCTCGCAATTTCGCTAGCAAAATTTTTCAACGCAATTTTTTCCGAAACCAAACTCTATTTGGTTTTGGTTTCTTTTCCTAATTAATCTTAGTTTCCTTAAACAATTAGAATTAATCTTATAAATTTTCCTATAAATAACACTTTAAAGCACAGAAAAACAGGAGGAGAACTTGGGACTTGGATCGGAGAGTATGACTTTAGATTTGAGAGGAGCAAGAAGAAGCAATAAATCCATCAAAGGCAGCAACCTTGCTTTTGTCTTTGTTCATCCAGAAGGCAACTTTTTGGTGGAACCAACAATGCAGGTTTGATCCTTAATTATACATTACTCATGATCACAGTAGCTTTGTTTCTTTGATTCATAAGAATATACACATAAAACTTTGATCTATAAATATGTAGTAACATTGATCTTCGTTTCAATAACCTAAATGATTTCTTCTGTTTCCAAATACCTTAAAAACCCTAATTTGTTTCTTTTTGTTTCCAAAAATTTTAAATTGTTTTACCTATTTCCAAATACCTTAAAAACCCTAATTCATTTCTTTTGTTTCTAAAAACCTTAAATCGTTTTGTCTATTTCCAAAAACTTAAAAAAAAATACCATTTTCCTCTAACTTTTTTCCAAAATTTCCAAATGTTTTGTTAAATCTCCAAAGTCTAACTTACTTTACAGTTTCTAAAAATCACAATTACTTTTATAAAACTCTAAATTGTTTTCTCAAATCCTAAAACCAAATATATATTCTAAAATATCAAAACCCCTAATTCTCTCAAAACCAAAACAGTAAACCCTAGTTTTCCTAAATCCTGATCTTTAAAACCTTAAAATTTTATAAACCTAAACCTTAAAACTCAATACAATAAACCTAAAATCACAATCCAATAATTATAAACCTAATGTCTTAAAATTCTAAAACCCTAATTTCATAATGTTACCCCTAAACCCTAATTTGATTCATGAAACCCTAATTCATTCCAATTTTCCAAAACCTCTACAGTAGCCTAAATAAATAATAATAATTGTAACACCCTTATACCCTATATACGTACAATATATATTTCTAGAATATGTAAAATATGCATATACAGTACAAAAATGTCATAGACCGGTTTAATAAAAATTTTTCACATTTCCAATTTAAAATTTTAAATTCTAAATATATAAAAATTAAATAGAATATAAATATTCTTTACTTATTATAAGAACCCAAAATAAATAATATATAAAAATATCTGGGAAAAATTCGTCAGAGTTTCTTTTGTGTTTTGGACATCCCAAAATTTATCAAAACACAACCTGCAAAAAAAAAAAACACTCCCAAATAATTTCCAATCACCATCTCAACCATACTTCTCAATTCACCAAGTTTCTCAAACATTTATACATATAGATATATATAATTTAAAACACACTTACTCTCCCATTTCAAATACATTGACCCAAACATTCTTTATTATATACAATACGTAAAATTCAAAACATAATATATTATGCATAAAACTCAAAATGTACAATAACATAAAATTATATACATGCTGCAGGCAGTGTTTCTAATCTCGATAGCAACTCTACAATTGCATTACTCAATTGTATCATAATTCATAATTCACAGTAAAACAAAGACAAGCATGGGCCCAAAAAGGATCTAATATGCTATTCAAATTTAAGAGTTACTGCTTTGGTCCATAATTACACCATGTGTCTAGCCCCGTAGGCAATATATCCATGGATAATGTAACAGCCCCAGTCTCTTGCACCTCAACCCGGCTACACCCTTAGGCCCTAGTATCTTGGTCCTCAACCCGGCTAGACTTCTACAGTTTTTGAGGCTTACGACCCAGTCTTTTCACCCGAAAAACATCATATTTATCCGCTGGCCTAGCTTACGACCCAGTCTTTTCACCATTCCAGCGTGTAGCCCGTAGGTAATCATAGGCATGCCACCAAACCTAGAACTCTGAAAATTGAATAACAAACTAGGCGCAAAATTTTTTTATATTTCTTATTATTTATCTCTTTCTCATTTTTACATATTGAATCTAGGCACATTGCCTCATTTTTCACATTTTTTTCTCACTTTTCTCATTTTTCACATCTTTCTCATTTTTCTCACTTTTCTCATTTTTCACATCTTTCTCATTTTTCTCACTTTTCTCATTTTTATCAATATTAATTCATTTCATTATTACACATATCTCATTTTTGCATTCACAACACATTACCCAATTACTTTGGGTATTTTCACATAATATGCATATTTCACATGTTACACAAATTAGCCATTATCAATGGCTTTTCACAATGCATTTAACATATATATGACATTACAAATGCCATAACATATTATTCATACACAATTAATGAGCCAAGTAACTTAACACATTTTTCAACCAAAATGTGTTAAGTCCAAATTTTATGCAAATATAGACATTATATTCAAAGTTTGTACATACCTCCACTAGCAACCCAAAGCAAGCTAAAAACAACCTTCAATCTAATCTTTCCAACTTGCCCTTCACCACTTGGATGAAGCAAATCAACCTCCCTCAATGCCTAAACCAAATGTGATAACAAATAATTATTTAGTGCGAGCGGGGATTTTTGCCCCCACTCCTGGTGGAATGGTTCTTGCGACTTCGGTACTGTTTAGGCTTGGGGCCTTAGAGAACACGGACCTAAGTCTGGAGAAAATGGAGTCGCCACCCGGACGGGCCGGGAAAAAAGAAAGGGGTGGATGACTCGATTCCTAAGGAATCCCTAACCCCCTAATGGGTTCAGAAAGTTGGGTACGTGTGGAGAAGGTGAGAAATGGCCCAGCACCCCCACAACGGTTCATTGAAACCGGCCTCCTTTACAGGTCTTAATATTATAAAATTCTTAAATATAACAACATTATCCATATCACACACAATAATTAGAAGAAAACATCAATATATTAAAATCAAAGCAAGGTCCAAGCAAAACAAGTAAATGGACACCCATCCGAAGATGGAAACATGTCCTTACATCACATGCCTAAATAGGACACCCACCGAAAGGTAGAAACATGCCCTTTACATTGGTTATAAAATAGAAAAGCAATTTAAATTACATGAATTTAACTAATGAGGTACCCATGAAGTGGAAACATACCTCTTACAACATTTGAAAATCTAAATAAATTGATAAAAGTAAATGACCATTCATCATAAATAAATCATTCATCAAAGGTATTAAATATCAATACAAAGAAAACATCCATCCATGATAAATTAAATAAACCACACATTGAACTTAAATAAATTAAAAAATGTAAAATAAATCAAAGCATAATAAAATATAGAATTGAATAAGGCAAATAAAATTTCAATTATAGCTACTGTTTCCATTTAGGGCTCTTTATTTCATGTGTTTAGGGTTTTGGAAATTCATAGGTTTAAGCATACTGTGACTTTAAGAGAATTAAAATAGATTAGGGATTTTATGTTTTAAAAGGTTGGTAAGACTCTTTGATTAACTAAATTAAGGTTTGAATGGTGAAATCATGAAACTAGGGTTTTGGACACTTTAAAATACTTTTGATTTGTGGTTTTAAATGATGATTTCAAGCTTACTGTGTAAAAATAAAAATATTTGTGTTTTATGGTTTTTAAAGTTTTAAAGGATTAGGGTTTATAAAAAATCAGGGTTTAAGGCTTTAAAGGGTTAGGGTTTTACTATTTTAGGTTTAGAGTTGAGTTACGGTTTAGTGTTTTAAAATTAGGGTTTCGGTGGATGCATGGAGCTTTTAGGATTTGAAAATCAATTTGATGCTTTTATGAAGTTTTATGAAAATAAACAAACGATTTAAAGTTTTTTAAAAGCAAAAAGGTGGTTTTTAAGGCTTTTGGAAAGAAACATAATGTAATTTAGGTGTTTTGATGATTTGGAAAGTAAATTAGGGTTTTGGAGTTTTGAAGAAGTGAAAATAACAATTTTATGTCTTTTTGGAAAATAAACCAATGAAATAAGGTTTTTAACTTTAGAGAAACTAAATTAAAGTTCTAAGGTTTTTGATTTTGACAAACACAATTTCATAATTTTAGCTAGTGTGAAAAATATAACCAAAGAATTTAATACATACCTCCTTTTGATAGTTCATCCAACAAATAATTCTTCTTGGATGAACAAAAACAAAAGCAGTTGCTGCCTTTGATCATTTGTTAATGCTTTGATTGTTGCTCTCAAAAGTCAAATTGATTTGCTGCCTTTCCTTCACAAATTTGGTTTGCAATTCTCCCAATTTTCATCCCTAATTTTTTGGATCCTCTTTCCGTGTTGTTTAATCCATATTTATAGAAGTTTTTTTGAATTTTTTTCCTCATTACTCATGGCATACAATATTTAATAAGAAAAGGAAACCAAAATCTAATTGTATTAGATTTCAAAAAATTTGCGTCGGAAAATTTCGCTGGCGAAAAAAAATTGGCTGCGGAAAAAATGCGCTAGCAAAAAAATTTGCCGCAGTTGGCTGCGGCATGGGAGTGGGGAATCGGCCTGCGGGCCATTTCGCCCACAGGAAACTCCTGCTGGCGAAATGGCCCACAGCCAAGCCCGCGCTGGAATTTTAGGCCATGATTTTTTCGTCGCCGATTTTTATTTTTAGTTTTTGGTTTTTATTTGTTTATTTTTATTTTTTATTAATTAAAATTAGATAATAAAGCAAAAATTATTTAATGAAGATAACAAAAATTATTTTGGATCAATTAAAATATATTAGACAACACAAAAATTATTTTGGACTGGACTGGGTCAAAAATTAAGGGTCTACAGTTTGCCCCCTGCTTGATTGATCTGAAACTTTAGTGAAAGAGAGTGAAAAGCAATAAGACTTGATTTTTGAGATGGTGGAGTTTTTGGGTTCTGGACCCGGTTCGAGTTCTAGACTCAAGGATAATTTTAGGTTTTGGACCTAAGGGAAATTTGGGTTCTGGACCCGAGCTAAGTTCGGGACTTAGAAATAAATTTAGGTTTTGGACCTAATGGTAAAATTTGGGTTCTGGACCCGAGCTAAGTTCTTGGACTTAGAAATAAATTCTAGGTTCTAGACCTAAGGAAAATTTGTGTTCTGGACCCGGTTCGAGTTCTGGACTCAAGGAAGATTCTAGGTTCTGGACCTAAAGTTCAAGTTCTGGACTCAAGGAAGATTCTAGGTTCTGGAACTAAGAAAAATTTGGGTTCTGGACCTGGTTTGAGTTCTGGACTCAAGGAAGATTCTAGGTTCTTAATCCAAGGAAAATTTGGGTACTGGACCCGGTTCGAGTTCTGGACTTAAGGAAGATTCTAGGTTCTGGACCTAAGGAAAATTTGGGTTCTGGGCCCGATTCGAGTTCTGGACTCAAGAAAGATTCTAGGTTCTGGACCTAAGGAAAATTTGGCTTATGGACCTGAGCTAATAATTTTTATTTCAAAAAGTTTGGCTAATTTTTATGCATATATCTTCTTATTGCCCCCTAGGTGTAAAAATATTTATATACCTGCAATTATTTGAATGATTAAAATGAATAAATAAATTTACTGTTTATTTACTGTGTAGTCACTGTTTATGTACTATTTACTATTTGTAAATAGTATCAAATAGTATTTTCTACTGGAAATAGTACTTTCACTATTCATCAATAGTAATACTATTCATAAATAGTAAAATTTACTTTTCTTACTATTCATGAATATTAAAATTTACTATTCATGAATAGTTTTGAATTTTGTTTTTTTTGCTTGCCGTTCCTCTGTAAAAAGCCACCATTCCTTCATTTCATTTCACAATTTCAATTTCAATTTCGTAATTCTCTCAAATTTGTTTTAAATTTTAGCATATATTTTTAAAAAACAATGCATTCTTCGTGGTCAGGGGCTCATTCTAATGCCGAGTTATTGGAGTTTATTCGGCATCATGAAGATGGAAATTTAGATATACTAGCCGGGATGCCGCTCCATCGCAGTTCCAACCAAAAGAGTCAGGTAATTATTTTTTCCTTTTTTCTTGATTTTTTGCCCTTTTTTTTGTAATATATTTTTGTATTTTTTTTATTATTTGTTATTGTGAAAAAATAAATTAATTTAAGTAGATAGAATAATGTGTGCTTACCTGGTATTAACTTACCTGGGTCTGTGTTAGCATGATCGTTGCGTTGCTCGGGCTGGAGGGTGTATTTACAAAGCTTGACAATGGTACGATGTAGTGCCTTCTCGGGTAAGGCGGATTATCTGAGATTGCGGCTTTGAGTAGTTCATCTTACAATTGCCATCCGAGGAATATCAGATAGACCGGAGCGTAGTCCAGGCGCTTGCAGAGCGATGGCTGGATACAACCCACTCTTTTCACTTACCCATTGGAGAGATGACAATTGGTCCGGTCGATTTTACTGCCATTACCGGCCTTCGATATGATTGTGCTTCGGTTCCCCTGACCAATGATATTTTAACTTTTGAAGAAATTCAGGAATTAATTGGTATGGAACCATCATATAAAAGGCCTTTTAAGATAAAAATTGAGTCAATTCGTAGTTATTGGATGAACTACGAAGGAAGGGTTGGCAAAGACACGGCCGAACAGTATGCTCGAGGATTTTTGTTATATCTGCTCGGGTTGACCATTTTAGGCAGCACTAAATCCTCCATTCACTTGTTAGTATTGAGTGCCCTTTCTTATCTCAAAATGGTACCATCTTCTGGCTGGGGTGAAGCTGGTCTCGCGTGTGTTTATCATGGTCTTGATAAGCTTTGTTGAAACAAGAAGTCTTTTGTCAGCTTGATGGCGGTTGTCGAGGTATTCTTTCTTCCACCAATGTCATTTCCACTCTTTTCTTACATGAATGTGATCTTTATTGTTATTATAGGTATGGGCATATGAACATAACCTCGTGAGGGCACCCGATATTTCCCAATAGAGAATCGGATATTCGATATTAAATTACTGGTTGTCCGATCATGTGGACGTTCCCGGCTCTCATCATGTGCAAACTCACCGCTATGTGTTGAGTCACTTAACCTGGGACCAAGTAAAATAATATTAGTATGCTTTAAATTTTATGTGAAAGTTTTATTTACCTTATGTTATTTTGCAGGTGAATTTGGCCTGGTGGAGCCTAGAAGAGCAAGCAAAGTGGTCTCCTTTGATGAGGGCTGCACTGTCTTTCCAACATTCTCGCCGAATTATTGCTGGCCCAGTGTCTAGTGGCTGGTTTCTCGGGGAGAGAGTAAATGAATGGTTTCTCGGTCCAGAGCAGCGGAGGTTTCCAATGCAAATCCCGAAATATACTTTAAATATTATGTCAATGCTGGAGAATGCATGGTGGTCAGCCCGATATGGTTATGATGCCGAGTCATTTCTCCATTCACTGGGTCCATTTTATGCCCGTTTTATTCAAATAAGACTCTTGAACTTTGATAAATCTCCTGTCGGCGCGCGGGAGACTTCCGATGAAAATGAGGGTAGAGATGAGGAGGAACATCACAGAGATGCAGGAAAGTTTGTTCCACGTCTCGGGGCTAGTACTTCTCAGGTAAAACTTTTACCACTTTTCCCTTGCAATTGCTTCTTTATCTTTTTTTTTTAATTCTATATTGATTGTTGCAGGTTGTTGGCTCATTTGATCATGAGGCTGGACCTTCTTTTACTGTCCCTTCGTTTGCTCACTCTAGCCCACCAGATATGCCATGTCATCCGCAGGGCATTGACTTGAATTACCTGGTACATTCCTTATGTCATGGTAATTTATGCTACATGTATGCATGATTATGTATGCTCTTACCCTTTCCTCCTTGGCTCACAGCGGATGCTCGAAGAACAAAATAAGAAACTTCAAGAAGAGTTGGCTGAAAGTCATCAGCAGGCTTCTCATTTTGAAAGTTTATATCATCAATCCGAACAACAATTCCGAGACTTCTGATTTATGGGGATGAGGGATCCCGACACTTCTTCATCAAGAGGCCCCCAGACTGATGAACATGAGATCCTTTCGTCTGTTTTTTATGAGGACCATGACGGATCGGAACCTCAAGGTAATAGGGATTTTGGTGCCCCTGCTTCAGGTGATCCCGAGATGAGTAATTTGTCGAGTTTTGGTGCTCCCGCTTTGGGCGAGATCGGGATGAGTGATTTGCCCCCTCCTCCAATAGGCGATGACTATTTCAAGGCTTTATTTGATGGCCTACCACCACCCTCTTAGTGATATGTAAATATTGTAGCAATCGTAAAATCTTATACAATAATGAAAAAATACAATTTTCCTCTTTACTGTAACTTTTTTTTTCGTTATTGCACCATTTCTTTTTTTTTTATCACAGTACATAATCATTTGCTAAACCAAATCCAAAGTGGAAATGGAAATTGTGACCAATTCCTTTCCTTATGCCATATGGTCTTACCCTTTCCCATCACCTTTTCCTTTTCACTTTTGGAAAAGGTTTGTTTCTTCTATATAAATCACCCTTCATGCCATATTTTAATACATAAACCAACATTCTTTCTCTTTGAAATTGAAGACTCCTTTTAATAGTTTTAATTTTTTCCTTTATTCATTCACCATGACCGAGCATCATTCAAAGAGAATAAAAATTCTATTTAAGAATATGGATGCCATTCATTGGAAGCAAATTTCAAGGTCAAAACTTGATGTTTTAAAATGTTTTCAAAATGTTAAATTGGACCAATCCTTCTTACATGTCGTGGCTT
Source organism: Garcia nutans (assembly GCA_947685225.1). NCBI lineage: Eukaryota > Viridiplantae > Streptophyta > Magnoliopsida > Malpighiales > Euphorbiaceae > Garcia > Garcia nutans. The sequence continues at coordinate 23,010,443 of CANTUV010000021.1, forward strand.
CCTTTTGGGATACGAATTCTAGGGTATTTAGAATTAATGGCTTTGAAATATGTCCATTGATTGAAGAATTTGACGCCATCCTTGGATATCCCAATAATCAACAAATGGCATTACCCATATTGATTTTCAAGACTCAACAGAAGATGCAAATGTTATTTCAAATTCCAAAACCCGAAGTTCTTCGGTTGATGAGAGGTGAAAAAATTCTACTTGATCCTTTGATTGACTTTTGTTTCTCTCATTTGGCACCTACTAAGGCATGGGGATGCATGCTCTATCTTTGCTTGCTTGGCCAATTCTTGCTTGTTTCTTCTGATGGTGATATTGATCCGCGAGTATTGGATATTATGGACCAAATGGAAGGAGGCTTATCACCGATACCTGTGATCTTAGCCGAGACCTTAGTTGGATTAGACCGATTTAAATTAGGATTGTCAAAGAGAGTGACTGGGAGTTCGTTGCTGCTTCAGGTAATTACCTAAACTGCCCTTTCGGGTTTTCAATTTAGGTTTTCTTTTTTCTTTTTATTGCTCTAACTTTTGCCTAGTCCGCCCATGCGGGTTTTTGGAACTAGCGAGCTGTCCTAATTTTTGCCTAAGCTGCCCTTGCGGGTTTTCAACTTAGCGGACTCTTTTTTTTCTTTTTGAATTTAATTCTTTCTTCACAGTTTTGGCTTCAGGAGCATCTTTGTTTGCTTGATACTCCATCCAAGGATTTTGCGAGATACCTGCCATGTCATCATTCTGCTAGGAAGCTACTCCATCCTGCTTCTTCATATGCTGACTGGGTTGACTGGGTCCACTCACTCTCTGAAGTCAATATCCGTTGGTTGGTACCTTGGTGAAAGATTTCTTGTATCACCATGCGGACATACTTGATGTATGTTCCCCTTGCTGCTCTTTGTCAAGGTACATGCTATGATACTCGCCGACTTGGCCGTCAGTATGGAGCTGACTTAGACATGCCTTGCTTGACTGAAGCCTACTTGGATCGGCTGAGGCAAAGCTGGCCTGCACGTTACACTTATCGACTGTCATAGATTTTGCATTTGTCAACTTAGAAAGTGTATTGTTAGGATGAAAAAATAATTAAAATAATAAAAGATGCTTCTTTTCCATTTATAATTTATCATCACCTTTTGCTATTGCATTTATTTATTGCATCCATATCTGGTCGAATACTTATAACAGTGCACATAGAACAATTTTATCATTAATTCTATTTTATTAAATTGGGGAACAACCAAACATAAAGCCAGCATACACAAAATTACTCCTGTTGCCAATTAGCCCTTTCAGGTTTTCTAATTGATGATTTTCTCTCATTTAGCCCTAATTGCTGCGTACCCCGCCCTTTTGGGTTTTCGTAACTAGCGGACTACTCCAACTTTTGCCTAGGCCGCCCTTTTTGGGTTTTTAACCCAGCGAGCTCTTTTTTCCCTTTTTTTTATCATACATAAAACTTCTTCAACCTATCAATGTTTACTTGCTCACTAAATTCATTCCCGTCCATGTCTGATAACTTCACCGCACCTTTGTTCATGACTTGTTTTATGACCTATGGCCCTTCCTAGCTAGGCCTAAATTTCCCTCTTGGATCATATACGTTAGGCTTACATTGCTTCAACACTAAATCCCCAACTCTGAATTTTCTGATTTTAACCCTTCTATTGTAGGCCCGAGCTATCTTCTTTTGATATAGTTAATGATGATACAGTGCCTTTAACCTTCTCTCTTCTAGTAGAGCTAATTGTGTGTATCTGCTTACTACCCATTCCATTTCAGGCAGTTCAGCTTTCAAGACTACTCTTAACGACTTGATCTCAATTTCAATTGGCAATACTACTTCCATCCCATAAACCAAAGAGAAAGGTGTCATTCCAGTAGGTGTTCGCACACTTGTCCTATATCCCCATAAAGCAAAGGGAAGCATCTCTGACCAATCCCTGTAAGACTTGGTCATCTTTGACAAAATTTACTTAATTGTCTTATTTGTTGCTTCCACGGCACCATTAGCCTTTGGTCTATAAGGAGAGGATCTATGACGATGAATTTGGTACTTTGAGAATAAATCCTTAACTGCTCCTTGAAATTGTACCCCATTATCTGATATCACACTATGCGGGACCCCATATCTACATATTAGGTTCTTTTCAATAAACCTAGCCATTTGGCTTGCACCCAGTTTATTGAAGGATTCAGCTTCGATCCATTTTGAAAAATAATCTACTGCTACCACAATGAATTGGTGACCGTTTGAAGCCGTCGGATGTATCTCTCCTATAATGTTGATACCCCAGGTGGCAAATGGCCAGGGTGAAGACATTGAATGCATTTCTTCAAGAGGCATGTGATTCAGGTTACCATACATCTGACATTGCTGGCACTTCTTTACAAACTCAATACAATCTTTCTCCATAGTCAACCAGTAGTAACCTTGTCGAATAATCTTCTTAACTAGGGCCAAGCCACTCATGTGTGGATCGCAATTTCCCGCATGTATTTCTGACATGATGAACTCCACTTCAGGCTTTCTTAAACATCTCAAATGCACCCATCAGGCCACCTTCGATATAACTCCCCATGGAAGGTGATGTATTGCAATGACCACCGCCTTATGGCTCTTCTCTCTTTCTTTGTTGCCCCCAGCGGGTATTCTCTTTCCTCCAAAAATCATCTTATAGTATCATACAACGCATCATGGTCTGTATCAACTTCCATGATTGTCTCATATTCATAGCAAGGAGTTGATGAACTTGTCAAGATCAGAGGCTTAAGGAATAAGCTAACAAGGTTTTCCCATACCGAAGCCAATGTGTCTAGGGCATCAGCCATCTGATTTTCTTCTCTTGATAGGTGTATAAACCTACACTCCTTAAAGTTCTTTTTCATCATGATCAAGTAATGGTGGTATGGTTTTAATTTTTCTTCTTTCAATTCCCATTCTCCATTTACTTGGGATACAACTAGCAACGAATCACCATAAACTTCCACCTTATCCACCTTTATAATCATTAGGGTTTCCAAATAAAAAATACAAGCTTCGTACTCCACCATATTATTGGTTGCCCTAAATTTCAATTTTTTGGCTAAAGGGATGAGTTCCCCTTCGGGCGATTCTAGTATAACTCCCAAACCTGCTCCTTTCTTGTTTACTGCTCCATCAAAATACATTTTCCACTCTTGTACTTCAATTGCTTCTAAATGTTCATCCGAAAATTCCAAGATTACCTCTTCACTATCTGATAATGGTTGTTGGGCCAAGAATTCTGCTACTACTCTACCTTTGATCATTTTCTTGGTCACATACTCAATCTTAAATTCTTCTAATATTATCAACCATCGACCATATTTCCCAATTAAAGAGGGTGTCTCCCTTAAGTACTTCATTGGATCCAACCTGGAAATTGCTTGCACACTATACGATTGAAAGTAATACCGCAACTTCTTAGAAGACCAAACCACGGCTATACACATCTTTTCAATGATTCTATACTTAATTTCATGAGGTAGGAGCTTTCTACTCAACTAGTAAATGGCATGCTCAATCCCCGACTCATCTGCTTGGGCTAGCATGGCTCCTATCGACTCTTCTTCTACTGCTAAGTATAGTAGTAGAGGTTTGCCGGGTTTAGGTGGTTTCAAAATAGGTGGATTCAACAAATACTCTTTTATTCGATCAAAGGCCTTTTGACACTCTTCATTCCATACGACCGGATGATTCTTTCTAAGCAACTTAAAGATAGGCTCACAAATTGTTGTGAGCTTTGCTATAAATCTGCTAATGTACTGCAGTTTACCAATGAATCCCCAAACTTCTCTCTCCATCTTTGGGGCTGGCATATCCCTGATTGCTTTGACTTTGTCAGGATCTATCTCAATGCCATTCAGACCAATCACATGTCCTAATAATTTGCCTTAAGTAACACCGAATACACACTTCTTCGAGTTTAATCTTAGCATATATTTCAAAGCTCTATCGAAGAATAATTCTAAGTTTTGGAAGTGTTGTTCCCTTGTATCCGATTTGACCATCATATCATCAACATATACTTCAACTTCTTTGTGCATCATGTCATGAAATAGTGTGGTGGCCATCCTTTGGTAGGTTGATCCAGCATTCTTTAAGCTGAACGACATCACCCTATAACAAAATATACCCCATGTAGTAATGAAAGCAGTTTTGGCTTTATCCTCTTGGGCCATTAACACTTGATTGTATCCAAAAAAAACATCTGCAAATGAGTGTAGCATGCTAGAGGCTGCACTATCAATGAGAACATCTATATGAGGTAAAGAAAAATCATCCTTAGGGGAAGCCTTGTTTAAATCTCTATAGTCCACACAAACCCTTATCCTCCCATCTTTCTTTGGTACGTGTACTGTATTGGCTAGCCTGTAATATCCTCATGTATGCCCTAGAAGTTTTGATTATGTTGTTGATGTTGTTGTTAGTGTTGTTATTGTTATATATTGGATTGAATATATGTGTTAAATTGTAAGAGAAAAGAAATGGGAAGAGAATGTATATGTATATGTATTTTGGGAAGAAATAGGGTTTAGAGACAAATTTATATGTTGTGTATATGTTAATATATATGACATATAAAGTGGTCAAAAGGCTTGGTCAATGCAAGAGAAGATATTTATTTGAGATTGGTAAATTACTTAATTGGGCACATATAAGACAAAAAGATAATTATGTGAATAAGGGCACTTTGGTAATTGCTTGGATAAAACTATATGGTGGATATTTAAAGAAGGTTTGACTTGTGTTTTCTTCATCATTTCTTCTTCTTCTTGTTGTTGATGGCCGGCCCTCCATAGCCAAAGAGAAAGAAAGAGACAAGCGATGGTTTTGATGATTTCAAGCTTAAATTGAAGAAAGATTAAGTGTTCAAGTGTTGATTTAAGAAGTTTTTAACTAAGGTAAGATTTTTTCTCTAATTTCTTCAATTCTTTTGAAGTGGTATGATTAAGTTGCTTATGGTATGATTGTAAGTATTGATTTTTCTTGATAGATGAGAAGTTGGGTTGGTGTTGGTGATGGAAGAGTAAGATTGATGTTTAGTGAAATTGTTTCTGTTTTAGGATTAGTAAAGGCTGTGACTTGTATGATTTTTAATTAATTATAGAAAAATGTTCTTGAAGTGAATTTTTGATATGTTGTGCCTCTATGAGTCTAGAATGACTTAAAAATATGTTGATTCGATTTTGGAATGGTTATGAGTTTAGAAAGATTATTTTCATTAGACCTGTTCCAGCAGGTACCTTAACTGGGACAGCTATATTTCGTGATTTTTAATAAAATGTAGAAAAATCATATCAAATCGAATTTTGGATATGTTGTTTCTTAGTGAGTCTAGTATTTGAGAAAAATAATTTGGAATCACGTTGATTGAATTTGATTTATGGAATTCACAAAGTTCAGAACTGCTGCCAGGATGCAGGGCAATTGGGGCAGTCTGGTTAGGTGAACTATTTGACCAAGATTTTGTATTCAGTTTGATCTGAAATTTTAAAGGGATGATTTTAAGATACAAAACTAAATTATGTAAAAATTTTAGAATTTTTAGTCAAGTAGATTATTTTATACAATTTTTCAAAATAAAAATAAAATGGAGTTTAAAAATCAGAATGTACTATTTATGGTTAGGGTTTTAATTCTTTGTTCTTCTTGCATTGCTTTGGTTCTCCAAAGGTAGGTTGGTCCTTAAACCTAACCCTAAACACTTTAAACGCACTTGAATCAATGAATGTTATAATCAATTGTTCTTTGCCCTAATTGCATTGTTGAGATTGAACAATGTTATGTTGTGCATTGTGAATGGTAATGTGTTTCATGAGTAATGTGGAATGAAATGTTGATATTTATGAATGATGCTATGTGAGATATAATGTGATCATGGATGAGATATATATATATACTTGAATAATGAGATGTTATATTGTGAAATGAAATGTGAAGCCATTGTTATTGGCTAAGATGATGTAATTGAAAGAAAGAAGGCATGTTTGCCTAAATGTGATGAGAATTGAGAATGGAAATGAATTGTTTGTTTAATATGTTATTCAGTTTCAGAGTTCTGGATTTGGGTGGCATGCCTAAGAAATGATGAAAGGTAACAATCTTGCCGGGTTGAGGACCTCCTCGTAGGTGTTGAGTTGATGGTCCAAGAGACTGGGTCTGTTACACTATGAGATATATGATTTGTAACAGTCTTGCCGGGTTGAGGATCTCCTCATATGTGTTGAGTTGATGATCCAAGAGACTGGGTCTGTTACACTATCCATGGATAGAGATACATGTATCTACATTGCCTACGGGCGTGATTATTGTGACTATGAACCAAAGCAGTAACTCTGAACTCTGAATATCGTATTAAATACTTGTTGGGCCCATAGGTGTCAAGGTTATATGAATGTCCTAAATAATGTTATGAGTTTAATGAAATGAGATGTTGGTTATGGAGTATGATTGATTAATGTTGAAATGTGGTATGCTCATATGACTATGATTTGTGAAATTCATAATTGTGTGGTTCACTTTATATTTATGATGTCGATCTTATCAATAACATATGTGGCATTGCATTTCATTAAAGCATACCGTTAGCACGTTTTATCTTACTAAGCCGTTGGCTTAGCGCGATAGTGTTTAATCGCGCAGGTAGTAGAGTGGATAGAGTTGAACCCGAGAGTTCATCAAGACCTAGTAAGAGTAGACCTTGAAGATTCCATTTTGGGAGCTTAAAGATCAGAGCAGACTTGCCAATCATGTATAAATTTTATGTGTTGTAAAACTTGAGTTTTGATGTATATGAATTTGTAAATATGTAAATATTTTTTAACTTCCGCTGTGTAATATTTAAATATGGGGGTTGTCACAAAACCTTTATTTTATGTTGTACTAGAAGTGTAAATCTTTTTTGCAGGTTGTAGTTGAGGTTATAAGGGGGATTTATTGGGAGTGTACTGAGAATGATTTTGTTTGCATTGGTTTCTGTAAAATGTTTTTAAAAATAAGAAAAAAACCGATTTTGTCGACACTTGGGACTCAATTTTTAGGAGAAACTATGGCAAAAATTTTGTAAAAATCGGAACTAAAATTTGACTAAGTAAAATTGGTAGCAAGATTAGGTTAGTGTGGCGCCTCTACTCAGCTTACGTATGTAGGTTGGGAAGGTGTGTTACAATTGTTTTGGTTTCAGAGCCTAGGTTTGAGATTCTCAACCTAGATAAATTGTAAGAAAAAGACTATTTTTACATAAAAAGTGAGTTTTTGAACAAAAATACATGTTTGGGATTGGCAGTCTCTGATCTTTAATAAGAGGTATTCTGTTGTGTTTGCAGACTTAGGTTGTGATGGATTCTCACTCTCGTCAGTCGATTGAGGGTAGTGCCGAGAGTATTGCTCCTGCTGAGGGAGCTAGAGTTGATAGTGTTGAGGAGGCACCTGCTTCGGTGTCGGGTAGACCAGCTGGGGAGGAGGTTCCGCCAGCCTAGTTTAGGCCTATGATGGAAGCTATGAGACAAGCACCTGTGCAACCACAGCCACCGCCACCACCCCCTCAGCCTTCAGTACCAGTAAGGCACTATGATAAGCTAAGGAAATATGGAGCAGAGGATTTCTTTGGTACAGTTGATCCGGCTGTAGCAGAACAGTGGCTTGATAGAGTTCAGAGGGTATTTGTGCAGTTGCAAGCCACTTCAGAGGAGAAGTTTGACTATGCAAGATCTTTGCTACAGAAGGATGCCTACGACTGGTGGAAGACAGTGCCCCATTCTATGGATGATCCTCCAACACTGTCTTACACTGATTTTCTGAGGGAATTTGAGTTGAAGTATACTCCTAGGGAGTATAAAGATGGGAAGAAAAGAGAGTTTCTAGATTTGAAGCAAGATCATCGGACCGTAACTGAATATGAAGTTGAGTTTATTCGACTGAGTCAGTATGCAGGGGGTATCATTGCTGATGAGATTGATAGATGTCGGCGATTTGAGGAGGGATTGAGACCCTCGATCATGTGCTTAGTGGCTGGATCCAGATATCAGGATTTCTCACAGCTTGTGGCAGCAGCTCGAAGTGTAGAGCGAGCTCAAGTTATTGCAGCTGCTTCAGAGGAAGAGGTTAGGGTTAGAAGGCCCCAGTTCGAGGCAGGGTCTTCTTCTGCAAAGAGGGGTAGAGGAAGTTTTGTTCCTCGGAGTAGTAGGAGCCAGAGACCAGCGGGTAGGTCAGTGCAGTTCCAGAGGCAGAGATTTAGACCTGCAGCTTCAGTAGCGAGTGCTCCTACTCCTGGAGTTCAGAGATCCACCTTACCTGTGTGTAACCAGTGTGGTGGAAGACATGGGGGTGTTTGTTGGAGGCATAGTAGATCAGGGGTATGCTTCAGGTGTGGATCACCTGACCACTTTGTGAGAGACTGTCCTGAGAGGCAAGAGCAGATGCCAGTTGATTCTGCTGCTTCTCGAGCTAGTGTGAGAGGAGGCAGAGGTGCCAGCCGGGGAGGTAGACCAGGATTCAGTTCTAGAGGAGGTGCTACATCCAGGGAGGGTAGACCAGTGGAGGTTGGATCTTCCCAGAGGATGTATGTTATGCAGAGGCAGCCAGATACATCGGCAGTCATAGCTAGTACTTTTTCTTTATTTAATACTCCAGTACTTGCTTTGATTGATCCGGGTTCCACGCATTCATATATTAGTGCATCTGTTTTTCCTGTATCTGATTTGCATGCTGAGTCCCTAGGATTTGATGTGTTGGTGACAAATCCGTTAGGGCATAGTGTGGTTGTGAGTAAGGTGCATAGAGATAGTGCAGTAGTGGTGCAGGGTGAGGAGTTCTTAGGGGATTTGATTGAGATGCCATTTAAGGAATATGATGTGATCTTAGGTATGGATTGGCTATCTCGACATGGAGCTGTGGTAGATTGTAAGAAGAAAATTGTTTCTTTGAGGACGGGTGACGGTAGAGAGGTGATAGTATCTAATGAGCAGGAACAGCTAGCCTCCTTATTTGTTTCAGCTGTTGCAGCCAGGAGGTTGATTAGAAAGGGATGTGAAGCCTATCTTGCTCATGTGGTAGATACTAGAGTAAGAAGTTCTCCCATTGATAGCATTGCCACAGTTGTAGAGTTCCCAGATGTGTTTCCAGAGGAGTTGCCAGGGTTACCTCCTGAGAGAGAGGTGGAGTTCGGTATTGAATTGTTGCCTGGTACAACTCCTATCTCTATTACTCCTTATAGAATGGCACCAGCAGAATTGAGGGAGTTGAAAGTGCAATTACAGGAGTTGTTGGACAAAGGAATTATTCGCCCCAGTGTTTCTCCTTGGGGAGCTCCTGTTCTATTTGTGAAAAAGAAAGATGGTACTATGAGGTTGTGTATCGATTATAGGCAATTGAACAAGGTGACCATTAAGAATAAATATCCTTTGCCTAGAATCGATGATCTCTTTGATCAGTTGAAGGGAGCGTCAGTGTTCTCCAAAATTGATTTGCAATCTGGGTATCATCAGTTGAGAGTCAAAGCTGAAGATGTTCCTAAGACCGCTTTTCGGACCAGGTATGGGCATTATGAATTTTTAGTTATGCCTTTTGGTCTGACGAATGCACCTGCAGCTTTCATGGATTTGATGAATAGGGTGTTTAGGCCCTATTTGGATCAGTTTGTAGTGGTATTCATTGATGATATACTGGTGTATTCGCGGAATGAGGAAGAACATGATATACATCTGCGGATTGTGTTGCAGATTTTGAGAGAGAGGCAGTTGTTTGCTAAATTGTCGAAGTGTGAGTTCTGGTTGGATCAAGTAGCTTTTCTCGGACATGTTGTTTCAGCAGAAGGCATTAGAGTTGATCCGAGCAAAGTTGAAGCTGTATTGAATTGGAGTCCACCCAAGTCTGTGACTGAGATTAGAAATTTTCTGGGTTTGGCAGGCTATTACAGGCGGTTTGTGAAAGGGTTTTCTTTGATAGCTACTCCACTCACCAGATTGCTTCGTAAGGGAGTGAGATTTGTGTGGACGGATCAGTGTCAGGCGAGTTTTGAGCAGTTGAGAGAATTGTTAACTCAAGCGCCTGTTCTTACTTTACCTGTTGAAGGTAAACCTTATGTGATCTACAGTGATGCTTCACATAGAGGTTTGGGGTGTGTATTGATGCAAGAAGGTAAAGTTATAGCTTATGCATCTCGACAGTTGAAATCGCATGAGCTTAACTATCCGACCCATGATTTGGAATTGGCTGCCATTGTTTTTGCATTGAAGATTTGGCGCCATTATCTGTTTGGGGAGAAATGTTTCATCTACACTGATCACAAGAGTTTGAAGTATTTGGGTGTCCAGAAAGAACTCAATCTTCGTTAGAGGAGATGGTTAGAATTGATTAAAGACTACGACTGCTTGATTGACTATCATCCAGGTAAAGCAAATGTTGTTGCTGATGCCTTAAGTCGGAAGTCTTTAGCTGGTTTAACAGTTTACTCGCTCTCGTTGCTTGTTGAGTTGAGAGCATTGCATGCCAGTTTTGTACCTTGTGTTGATGGTGCATTATTGGCACAGTTGCAATTAAAGCCGATTTTGTTAGATCAGATCAAAGAAGCTCAGTTGGCTGATAAGAAGATACAGAAGATTGTTTCAGATTGTCAGAGTGGAAAGGGTAGAGATTTTATTGTGAAGAGCGATGGGAGTCTCTGGTTTAAGAACCGATTGTGTGTACCCGATGATGCTGATTTGAAAAGGGTCATTTTGGAAGAAGCTCATCAGTCAATGTTTGCTATGCATCCGGGTAATACGAAGATGTATCATGATTTGAGACAGCATTATTGGTGGATTGGTTTGAAGTGAGACATTGCAGATTTTGTGTCAAAATGTCTCACTTGTCAGAAGGTTAAAGCAGAGCATCAAGTTCCAACCGGGTTGCTTCAACCATTGTTAGTGCCAGAATGGAAGTGGGAAAGAGTGACAATGGATTTTGTGTCTGGTTTGCCATTGACACAAAAGAAGCATGATGCTATATGGGTGATTGTGGATAGATTGACTAAGACAGCTCATTTCCTTCCGGTTCGAATGGATTACTCTTTGGAGAGATTGGCTGAGCTGTATATCCATGAGATTGTGAAACTGCATGGTGTTCCAATTTCTTTAGTGTCTGATCGAGATCCCAGGTTTACTTCCAGATTTTGGAAGAGTTTGCATAGTGCTTTGGGTTCTCGACTGCACTTCAGCACTGCTTTTCATCCACAGACGGATGGACAGTCAGAGAGGGTGATACAGATTATTGAGGACATGTTGAGAAGCTGTGTCATCGATTTCTCTGGAAGTTGGGATAGGTTTTTACCTCTTGTGGAGTTTGCTTACAACAACAGTCACCAATCCAGCATTGGTATGGCACCGTTTGAAGCATTGTATGGCAGACGGTGTAGGACACCTCTTTGTTGGAATGAGCTTGGAAATAATAAGTTGGTTGGACCTGATTTGATTCAAGAAACTGAGGAAAAAGTGAAGTTGATCCGAGGTAGGTTAAAAGCAGCTTCAGACCGACAGAAGTCTTATGCAGATCTGAAGAGGAGAGACATTCAGTTTGATGTTGGAGATAAGGTGTTTTTGAAAGTATCTCCTTGGAAGAAGATTTTGAGGTTCGGTCGGAAAGGAAAATTGAGTCCTCGTTTCATTGGGCCGTATGAAGTGTTAGAAAGAGTTGGGCCAGTTGCATATCGACTTGTTTTGCCACCTGAGTTGGATCGTATTCATAATGTATTCCATGTTTCTATGTTGAGGAGGTACAGGTCAGATCCATCTCATGTGTTGCCATTTGAGTCTATCGAAGTGAGCCCAGACTTGACATTTGAAGAGGAACCAGTTGCTATCTTAGCACGAGAAGTGAAAGAGTTGAGGAACAAGAAAGTGCCATTGGTGAAGATTCTTTGGAAGAATCATGCAAAAGAAGAAGCAACTTGGGAAAGTGAGCAAACTATGCGAGAGCAATATCCTCAACTATTTCAGAGTTGATATCAGGTAATTTCGAGAACGAAATTTCTTTTTAGAGGGGGAGAATTGTAATATCCTCATGTATGCCCTAGAAGTTTTGATTATGTTGTTGATGTTGTTGTTAGTGTTGTTATTGTTATATATTGGATTGAATATATGTGTTAAATTGTAAGAGAAAAGAAATGGGAAGAGAATGTATATGTATATGTATTTTGGGAAGAAATAGGGTTTAGAGACAAATTTATATGTTGTGTATATGTTAATATATATGACATATAAAGTGGTCAAAAGGCTTGGTCAATGCAAGAGAAGATATTTATTTGAGATTGGTAAATTACTTAATTGGGCACATATAAGACAAAAAGATAATTATGTGAATAAGGGCACTTTGGTAATTGCTTGGATAAAACTATATGGTGGATATTTAAAGAAGGTTTGACTTGTGTTTTCTTCATCATTTCTTCTTCTTCTTGTTGTTGATGGCCGGCCCTCCATAGCCAAAGAGAAAGAAAGAGACAAGTGATGGTTTTGATGATTTCAAGCTTAAATTGAAGAAAGATTAAGTGTTCAAGTGTTGATTTAAGAAGTTTTTAACTAAGGTAAGATCTTTTCTCTAATTTCTTCAATTCTTTTGAAGTGGTATGATTAAGTTGCTTATGGTATGATTGTAAGTATTGATTTTGCTTGATAGATGAGAAGTTGGGTTGGTGTTGGTGATGGAAGAGTAAGATTGATGTTTAGTGAAATTGTTTCTGTTTTAGGATTAGTAAAGGCTGTGACTTGTATGATTTTTAATTAATTATAGAAAAATGTTCTTGAAGTGAATTGTTTATATTTTGTGCCTCTATGAGTCTAGAATGACTGAAAAATATGTTGATTCGATTTTGGAATGGTTATGAGTTTAGAAAGATTATTTTCATTAGACCTGTTCCAGCAGGTACCTTAACTGGGACAGCTATATTTCGTGATTTTTAATAAAATGTAGAAAAATCATATCCAATCGAATTTTGGATATGTTGTTGCTTAGTGAGTCTAGTATTTGAGAAAAATAATTTGGAATCACGTTGATTGAATTTGATTTATGGAATTCACAAAGTTCAGAACTGCTGCCAGGATGCAGGGCAATTGGGGCAGTCTGGTTAGGTGAACTATTTGACCAAGATTTTGTATTCAGTTTGATCTGAAATTTTAAAGGGATGATTTTAAGATACAAAACTAAATTCTGTAAAAATTTTAGAATTTTTAGTCAAGTAGATTATTTTATACAATTTTTCAAAATAAGGATAAAATGGAGTTTAAAAATCAGAATGTACTATTTATGGTTAGGGTTTTAATTCTTTGTTCTTCTTGCATTGCTTTGGTTCTCCAAAGGTAGGTTGGTCCTTAAACCTAACCCTAAACACTTTAAACGCACTTGAATCAATGAATGTTATAATCAATTGTTCTTTGCCCTAATTGCATTGTTGAGATTGAACAATGTTATGTTGTGCATTGTGAATGGTAATGTGTTTCATGAGTAATGTGGAATGAAATGTTGATATTTATGAATGATGCTATGTGAGATATAATGTGATCATGGATGAGATATATATATATACTTGAATAATGAGATGTTATATTGTGAAATGAAATGTGAAGCCATTGTTATTGGCTAAGATGATGTAATTGAAAGAAAGAAGGCATGTTTGCCTAAATGTGATGAGAATTGAGAATGGAAATGAATTGTTTGTTTAATATGTTATTCAGTTTCAGAGTTCTGGATTTGGGTGGCATGCCTAAGAAATGATGAAAGGTAACAATCTTGCCGGGTTGAGGACCTCCTCATAGGTGTTGAGTTGATGGTCCAAGAGACTGGGTCTGTTACACTATGAGATATATGATTTGTAACAGTCTTGCCGGGTTGAGGATCTCCTCATATGTGTTGAGTTGATGATCCAAGAGACTGGGTTTGTTACACTATCCATGGATAGAGATACATGTATCTACATTGCCTACGGGCGTGATTATTGTGACTATGAACCAAAGCAGTAACTCTGAACTCTGAATATCGTATTAAATACTTGTTGGGCCCATAGGTGTCAAGGTTATATGAATGTCCTAAATAATGTTATGAGTTTAATGAAATGAGATGTTGGTTATGGAGTATGATTGATTAATGTTGAAATGTGGTATGCTCATATGACTATGATTTGTGAAATGCATAATTGCGTGGTTCACTTTATATTTATGATGTCGATCTTATCAATAACATATGTGGCATTGCATTTCATTAAAGCATACCGTTAGCACGTTTTATCTTACTAAGCCTTTGGCTTAGCGCGATAGTGTTTAATCGCGCAGGTAGTAGAGTGGATAGAGTTGAACCCGAGAGTTCATCAAGACCTAGTGAGAGTAGACCTTGAAGATTCCATTTTGGGAGCTTAAAGATCAGAGCAGACTTGCCAATCATGTATAAATTTTATGTGTTGTAAAACTTGAGTTTTGATGTATATGAATTTGTAAATATGTAAATATTTTATAACTTCCGCTGTGTAATATTTAAATATGGGGGTTGTCACAAAACCTTTATTTTATGTTGTACTAGAAGTGTAAATCTTTTTTGCAGGTTGTAGTTGAGGTTATAAGGGCGATTTATTGGGAGTGTACTAAGAATGATTTTGTTTGCATTGGTTTGTGTAAAATGTTTTTAAAAATAAGAAAAAAACTGGTTTTGTCGACACTTGGGACTCAATTTTTAGGAGAAACTATGGCAAAAATTTTGTAAAAATCGGAACTAAAATTTGACTAAGTAAAATTGGTAGCAACATTAGGTTAGTGTGGCGCCTCTACTCAGCTTACATATGTAGGTTGGGAAGGTGTGTTACATAGCCAATCTGGATATTCTATTACTTTGAGGAACTTCACTTGTATTTGCTTAGTGACCTCTTCTTTAACCAATTCAGCCCACTCAGGTCTTAATCGCCTAAGCTTTTGTTTGACAGGTTTTATGTGAGTGTGAGTAGGAATATGATGCTCGGCTATGTCCCGATCTATTCCAGGCATATCCTCATAAGACCAAGCAAACACTTCTTGATATTTTTTGAATATTTTTTCAAATCTCTCTCTCTCATCAGGAGTAAGGTCGGATGCTATGCTAATGTTTTTAGGATTTTCAGTTGTTCCCAAATTTAATGGTTGTGTGTTAACAGAATTAATATTAAAGATGCTCATGTAACTGCTATTTGAATGTATGCAACCATCAGGAGAAATATCACACAAGTAAGCAAAATCAGACTTTATTGCATTCATTTTAGAAAAGAAAACATCATCATCCTCATACAAAGCAGACAAATCAAAATCAAAATCATTATTCTCAAAATCATAAAGTAGGATGTCTTCAAACTTTTCTTCGACTAGGGCAACAATTTCTTCCGGAGTCTTCTCAGCTTCATTCTCCTCTTTTAGATTGGATTCCTTGTTGACTGACAGGGTGAGCTCTTTCTTCACTTGCTCCACTAGCTCGGCAACATCTGTAAAAATTTCAAAACCTGGAATCAACTTACCCATGAATATGACCGGCTCGGGCTTTCCTTGGAGTGGTTCCATATCTGGAGCCTTGACAAAGATCTCTTCAAGTGGTGGGAAGCTCATCTTCTCACTCTTATTTGGCTGGACATCATTGTCTTCATCATATCCCAACCCTTTCTTGGAAGTTTGAGTTCTAAAATCTGGCAACTTTGTCAAACCGGCCTTACCCTTTTCAAGACCAGCTCCGGGAAGGTAGTTCATGTTCTTCATCATATTCAAGACTTTGGAGTCCACTACTTCATCATCAGAAATTGCGGCTACTTGAAAACCATTGAGAGGCCTCTCAATCATTAGAGCGTTAACAATCTCATTATCTTCAGCTTCAATGACCACTGTCTCGTCTCCGTTGGGGAACTTGATCTTTTGATGAAGGGTGGAAGGAACTCCACCAAGAGGATGAAACCATGGTCATCCCAAGAGCAAGACAAAGGTGACTGGTATGTCTAAAAGAACAAACTCAACAATAGATTCAATTAGACCAACCTTGACAACCACTTTGAAAGTCCCTTCGACATGCCTCTTAGTGTTGTCATAAGCACGAATCGTTACCTCGGTCGGGTTTAGATCCCTTGTTGACATGGCTAGCTTTGGCAATATCTTAAGTGGACAAACATTTATGGTGGACCCATCATCGACCATTACACAAGGAGTCCTCTTCCCCTTGACTTCTATTTTGATAAAGAGAGGGCGGATGTGGTCTCTCCGCTCCTCCGGTAAGTCCGCATCCGAAAAAGAAACTGCTCCCATATTAACTTCACTCTTTTCTTGAACCTCTTCACATTTCATTACTTCCCCAATTTTTATGAAGTTGATCAACTCTTCCGGTGTTGTGGAGGCAGAAATTGGCATGTTAACCAAGGCTTTGGCCATAGTTTCTCGGTGCTATTTAGAAGTAGCTAATAAGTCCCAAATGCTAACACTTGCTTGGGTTCTTTTCAATTGCTTGAGCACAACATCATCTTCTTCTACTTCAACTTCCTTTCCCTTAATAGTTTCTACCTCCTTAGGTGGGGGCCTTGCGTAAGGCTTACCGGATCTAGTATTCATCACCTCATCTTCTTCAAGCTCGGACCAAGTCCACTCCTCCTTCTTGGGTACAATATCATCATCACTATCACTTGAATCCCAAAACCCGTTGACAACACAAATTTCTATTTCTCCACCTATCATAACTTGTTCAATTTTGACAAATGCCTCTTCTTCTTTGGTTACTTCTTCACCCACATCTTGAAAAGAAGACATGACAAAGTCCTCACGCAAACCTCCTCCAATCATGAAGGTTGCCGGTGGTGGTACCCTATTGAATTTTGGAAATGGGTTGTCTTTGGTGTTTGGCTTATTGGGTTCAAGTAGCTTCCCATTATCAATTAGATTTTGGATCTCATGTCTCAACCTCACACACCTATCCGTGTCATGCCCTTGCATTTGGTCAAATTGACAAAATGCTTTAGTGTCAAAATTAGATGGGAGAGGGTTAGGCAAAGGATGAGGATTTAAGGGTTGTAGTAATCCCTTTCTTTGAAGCTTGTTGAGAACCCAAGACATCGGTTTTCCCAATTTCAAAAATTGTCTCCTTGTTCCTTGGTTAGTAGCATTAACACCGATGGCTTTTTGCATGCTTTGGCTACCATATTGATAGCTCCCTTTCTCGTTCCTTTTTATTGCAAAGCGGCTCTTCTCCCTTTCCCATTCTTCAATTTGCAAACCAGCTTGAAGAAGGTCTTTGAAATCGCGGATGAGTGTATGAGACATCCTCTCACGAAGACTAGGCAACACCCCTCTCACAATCATCCTTATTTGATCGGATTCATCGGGCCTCTTCTTGAGTAAAGCAACCTTGTTTCTCCATCTCTTCACATAATCTACAAAATTCACATTCGACCTTTTCCTAATGGACTCCACTTCCATTAAGGTAACTTCTAACTCAACATTATATCCATATTGTTGGATGAAGGCTTTGTAAAGGAGATCCCAACTCTTTTATGTTCCATCATCTAAGGTATTGAACCAATTTTAGACAACAGGGTCCAATGAGAGCATAAAGTACCTTAGGGTTTGAGCCTTAGTAGCTCGGGCAGACTGCATGGTAGTGATATACTTCTTCACATGGAGATGAGGATTTCCGGTGCCATTGTACTTAGCAAAGGAAGGCATCTTGAACTTATAAGGGACCTCTTCATCTTGTTCGAATAGTTTGTCGATCTCAGACATCTCTTCGGTTTTCAACTTCTTCTCAAATTTCTTTTCTAGATCAGCAATCATCTTTTCAACATTGGATGTCTCGGTCTTTTCAATAGTTGCTTTCTCAATAACCTTTGGTTCTTTCTTCTTCTCTTGAACATCTTGGTAGTATTGAGCCCAATCATCATCATCATCAATGATCACCTTTTCATCATCAAAAACCACTTCACCAACTTTAGTCTTCCCTTTGTCCCTTGGCTTCTTAGTGCTAGCAGATGCCTCGGCATGATTCTCTAAGATTGCAGTCAATTGGTTCTTCATGGTCTCAGCTAGGGCCTCTTTTATTTCTTCTATCTTGGCGTTGAGGGTCTCATCCACCATCCTTTGAATTTGTTCAGGCTCCATTGTTTTTGGTGAGCAAGTGATTGAGTCGTTGCTAGAAACTTCGTCTCTGGCATAGATCGGATTTTTGTAAGCTTTTGAGCTATCGTAATCCAAGGCTGTGAGCAAGAGAGGATCAATGATATGAGATGCAAATGTATGCATACTTGCACGAACAATTAATAAACAAGGACAAATAGGACATTCATTCCAACCTTATAACATCCACACACGAATGGCGAGTCTCTTTTTGTAGGTATATGGTTAACAAAATACCAACATGGGGCATCTTGCTTTCAAATAATTTCCTCAGAAGTTTCAACCAATAGTTATATTTTCGAAAATGGAAATCCATCCTTGATAATTCCCATTAATTAGGTTTTAATCCATTCAATCAACTAAAGTAGCTTTTATGCTATATTGGATTAAAACGAAATTAAGAGGTTTATTATAAATAGATTTCTCACTTGAAAAAGGTAACTAATGGTTCATGCCAAAACAAGCCCATGGTTAATTTATTCTTAGTGTAAACTAGGCCTACAATTGATTTTTAGTATTTCGTAATTGACCTAAATATTTTTGCAAGCTCTTTGTAGGAGAAGGTTGAGTGAAAATAGTTTTGTTTCTAAGCCCATTGTAAAAGATTTTAGAAAATTGGATTTTGGGCTTAGTATTTGGGCCATGGGCCTAAGAATTTTTGATTTGTTTTTGAAAAAGTCTTATGTCCAAAGACCATCTTGAAGAATTTTGAAAATAGCTTTGGTCTTTTGGACTTTGAACTTACAATGTACTTAGGCCATATTAGGAAAAGAACAAACCAAATAAGCCATGATTTAAGCTAAGAAAATTTAACCATAGTCAAACAACATGCATTTGGGGTAAAACCTAAGAAATGTTACTAGGCCAATTACATGAGCTTTAGTCTTTGGGTAAAAAGGCTTAGGTTCCTATAGCAAGTATATACCAAATGGTACGAGGCTTTGAGTGGTTATGCCATGCTCGATCTCCATACCTTGAGTGAAAGTATGGTATCCCTTACATAACTTAACACGGGTAACACGGGCGTCCTAACTCACACACACGATGCAATCTAAGATGAAGCAATGGATAATATTATTATAAGAAAGAATAGAATAATATAAAAACCAATGGAATCAACTTCTCTTGTCCCAAGTGGAGTCGCCACTGTGAGCGGGGATTTTTGCCCCCACTCCCGGTGGAATGGCTCTTGCTACTTCGGCACTGTTTAGGCTCGGGGCCTTAGAGAACACGACCTAAGTCCGGAGAAAATGGAGTCTCTAGTCGGACGGGCCGGGAAAAAAGAAAGGGGTGGATGACTCGATTCCTAAGGAATCCTCAACCCCCTAATGGGTTCGAAAAGTTGGGTACGTGTGGGGAAGGTGAGAAATGGCCAAGTACCCCCACAACGCCCGGTTCATTGGAATCGGCCTCCTTTACAGGTCTTAATATTATTAAATTCTTAAATATAACAACATTATCCATATTACACACAATAATTAAAATAAAGCATCAATATATTAAAATCAAAGCAAGGTCCAAGCAAAACAAATAAATGGACACCCATCCGAAGATGGAAACATGTCCTTACATCACATGTCTAAATAGGACACCCACCAAAAGGTAGAAACATGCTCTTTACATTTGTTCTAAAATAGAAAAGCAATTTAAATTACATGAATTTAACTAATGAGGTACCCACCAAGTGGAAACATACCTCTTACAATATTTGGAAATCTTAATAAATTGATAAAAGTAAATAACCATTCATCATAAATAAATCATTCATCAAAGGTATTAAATATCAATACAAAGTAAACATCCATCCATGATAAATTAAATAAACCAATCATTGAACTTAAATAAATTAAAGCATGTAAAATAAATCAAAGCATAATCAAATATAGAATTGAATAAGGCAAATAAAATTCCAATTATAGCTACTGTTTCCATTTAGGGCTCTTTATTTCATGTGTTTAGGGTTTTGGAAATTCATGGGTTTAAGCATAGTGTGACTTTAAGAGAATTAAAATAGATTAGGGATTTTATGTTTTAAAAGGTTGGTAAGACTCTTTGATTAACTAAATTAAGGTTTGAATGGTGAAATCATGAAACTAGGGTTTTGGACACTTTAAAATACTTTTGATTTGTGGTTTTAAATGATGATTTCAAGCTTACTGTGTAAAAATAAAAATATTTGTGTTTTATGGTTTTTAAAGTTTTAAAGGATTAGGGTTTATAAAAAATTAGGGTTTAAGGCTTTAAAGGGTTAGGGTTTTACTATTTTAGGTTTGGAGTTGAGTTACGGTTTAGTATTTTAAAATTAGGGTTTCGGTGGATGCATGGAGCTTTTAGGATTTGAAAATCAATTTGATGCTTTTATGAAGTTTTATGAAAATAAACAAACGATTTAAAGTTTTTTAAAAGCAAAAAGGTAGTTTTTAAGGCTTTTGGAAAGAAACAGAATGTAAACAATTTTAGGGTTTTGGAGTTTTAGAGTTTTGAAGAAGTGAAAATAACAATTTTATGTCTTTTTAGAAAATAAACCAACGAAATAAGGTTTTTAACTTTAGAGAAACTAAATTAAAGTTCTAAGGTTTTTTATTTTGACAAACACAATTTCATAATTTTAGCTACTGTGAAAAATATAACCAAAGAATTTAATACATACCTCCTTTTGATAGTTCATCCAACAAATAATTCTTCTTGGATGAACAAAAATAAAGGTAGTTGCTGCCTTTGATCATTTGTTAATGCTTTGATTGTTGCTCTCAAAAGTCAAATTGATTTGCTGCCTTTCTTTCACAGATTCGGTTTGCAATTCTCCCAATTTTCGTCCCTAATTTTTTGGATCCTTTTTCCGTATTGTTTAATCCATATTTATAGAAGTTTTTTTGAATTTTTTTCCTAGTTACTCACGGCATACAATATTTAATAAGAAAAGGAAACCAAAACCTAATTGTAATAGGTTTCGGAAAATTTGAATCGAAAAATTTCGCTGGTAAAAAAAAATGGCTGCGGAAAAAATGCGCTGGCAAAAAAATTTGCCGCAGTTGGCTGTGGCAGGGGCCCGGGGAATCGGCCTGCGGGCCATTTCACTTGCAGGAAATTCCTGCGGGCAAAATAGCCTGGCCATTTCTCCCGCAGGAAACTCCTGTGTGCGAAATGGCCCACAGCGAAGCCCGCGCTGGAATTTTTGGCGATGATTTTTTTGTCGCCGATTTTTCCATCGTCGATTTTTATTTTTATTTGTTTATTTTTATTTTTTATTAATAAAAATTAGATAATAAAGTAAAAATTATTTAATTAAGATAACAAAAATCATTTTAGACCAATTAAAATGTATTAGACAACACAAAAATTATTTTGGACTAAACAAAATATATTGGATTGGACTGGGTCAAAAATTAAGGGCCTACGTTTAGTATCACATTTAATGGCATTTTCAACATTAAACCATAATTACACATCACTCCTACAAATTTTCAAAAATTTAGCCTTTCCTTACTTCAGCATTAGAATTCCATTCTACTACAATTAAATTAGTATTTTAAGTTTATTTATATTATTAAAAACATATTTTAATACATTAAAATCATTTACATTATAAAAATACACTATTATACAAAAATCTCAAAAATGGCATAACCTTCCCCCATTGAAGGTTTTCCATTCCAACACAATCCATTACTCATTCTAAGCTTATATTCATCACTTTTAACACTAAACAACATGCTTAAACAAATAAAATTACACAATTCAACCACTTTGGAAAATCACTTTCCCAAAACCCTAAATCTCCACTTCCATTCTCAAACTCCAACCCAACACCACCAAATCCAATATTTGACTTTAAAATACTTGTTTATGAATCAAAAAAACTCATTTGGAAACAATTTGCACAGTTAAAATTCATGTTTTCAAAAACCCAAAAATCCATAACCCTAAATTCTCTCTCTTCACCATTCTTTAACCAAACTCCATCATCTCTTCAATCTAACCTTATAATCATTGTTATCTACCCAAAATAACATCATACACACCAATTCCAACAATTATAACACACTACATAAAAATCCAAATTCACATAATCTTATCTTCCATGGAATTCAAAGAAAAGAGATGGAAACTTACTAATTTTGGTGGAAATCACCAAAAATCTACTTGAAACTTGTTAATTCCTTTAATTTATGGAGTATGGAAGAAGCAAAATTCTTGGTCTTCAAATTCCCATGGAAGCCACATCCTTGAAGAAGAAGAAGAAGAAGAAGAAGACTTTTAATATTCTTTCCTTTTCATCTTTTTTTAACCACACATATATATTTATTAAAATAATTTAATATTTAATTATTTTTTAATAAATTAAAAGTCCTAATTTCCCTCTTCCATTCAAAATTAATTTCTTTTTGAATTATTTTATTAATTTTGAATTTATAAGATTTAATTACCAAAATACCCTTTTCTTTTAAAAAGTGTTGACTTTTATATATGTTATGTATATATTGCATATATATCACATATATATTCCACTTTTTCATTTAAAATCCCTTTATTTTTCATTTAAAACCATTAATTTAATTTATCCTTTTAAATTATAATTTATTTTGTCCAATTTTCCAAAAATTAGAAATTTTCAAAAATTTTAGGATGTTACAATTCTCTTCCCCTAAAACAAATTTCGTTCCCAAAATTACCTGTCCTCAAGTCTGGAACAAATGGGGAAACTGACTCTGCATCGCCTGCTCACTTTTCCATGTCGCCTCCTCAGTGGCATGATTCCTCCAAAGGACTTTCACAAGTGGTGCCCTCTTATTCCTCAATTCTTTAACCTCTCGTGCCAAAATCGTCACTAGTTCTTCCTCATAAGTCAGATCTGGACTCACCTCAATGGACTCCTCTGACAAGATATGAGATGGGTCAGACCTATATATCCGAAGCATCGAGACATGGAAAACATTATGTATTCGATCCAACTCAGGCGGTAAAGCTAGTCTATAAGCCACTGGATCAACTCTCTCCAACACCTCATATGGTCCTATGAAACGAGGACTCAACTTCCCTTTGCGGCCAAATCTAAAAATCTTCTTCCATGGAGACACCTTCAGAAACACTTTATCTCCCACATTGAACTCTATGTCTCTTCTCTTTAAATCTGAACAAGATTTCTGTCGGTCTGAAGCTGCTTTCAAATGACCCTGAATCACCTTCACTTTTTCCTCTGTTTCCTTAATCAAATCGGGACCAACCAGTTTACCTTCTCCAACTTCATCCCAACACAAAGTTGTCCTGCATCTCCTCCCATATAAAGCCTCATAAGGAGTCATCCCAATACTCGACCGATGACTGTTGTTATAAGTAAACTCAATTAATGGCAAAAATCTATCCCAATTCCCAACAAAATCAATGATACAACTGTAATATCCTCATTTATGCCCTAGAAGTTTTGATTATGTTGTTGATGTTGTTGTTAGTGTTGTTGTTGTTATATATTGGATTGAATATATGTGTTAAATTGTAAGAGAAAAGTATATGTATATGTGTTTTGGGAAGAAATAGGGTTTAGAGGCAAGTTTATATGTTGTGTATATGGTGATATATATAACATATAAAATGGTCAAAGAGGAAGAGTCAAAGGAAGAGAGATATTTTTGTGTTGAGTGTGCAATTACATATAAGGGCTTAGATGAGACAAAAGGTTAGTTAAATGGTGAAGGACATTTTTGTAATTGCTTGGATAAGAACACTTGATGGATATAAGAAGCCAAATTTGACTTTGCTCTTCATATTTTCTTCTTCTCTTCATGTGTGGCCGGAATCTCCATAGACAAAGAGAGAAAGAGAGGTGACCTTGAAGCTTGAAGCAAATTGAAGAAGGAAGCAAGGGTTTTGGTTAGAGATTTGTGGATTTCTTCATTTGAGGTAAGATCTTTTCTTTAATTTCTTCAATTATTTTGAAGTGGTGTGAGAAAGAAATTAGGGTTTGTTGGTTTGATGATGAGATGAGTTTGTGTATGGTGTGTGTAAAAGTGTTGAAATGGAATTAAAAATAAGAAGCTAGGTTGGTGTTGGTGATGGAAGAGTTGTGTTTAGTGAATTTCTTTTCTGTTTTACAATTAGTAAAGGCTGTGACTTGTATGATTTTTAATTAATTATAGAAAAATGTTCTTGAAGTGAATTTGTGATATGTTGTGCCTCTATGAGTCTAGAATGACTGAAAAATATGTTGATTGGATTTTGGAATGGTTATGAGTTTAGAAAGATTATTTTTAGTAGACCTGTTCCAGCAGGTACCTTAACTGAGACAGCTATATTTCGGGATTTTTAATAAAATGTAGAAAAATCATATCCAATCGAATTTTGGATATGTTGTTTCTTAGTGAGTCTAGTATTTGAGAAAAATAATTTGGAACCACGTTGATTGAATTTTATTTATGGAATTCACAAAGTTCAGAACTGCTGCCAGGATGCAGGGCAATTGGGGCAGTCTGGTTAGGTGAACTATTTGACCAAGATTTTGTGTTCAGTTTGATCTGAAATTTTAAAGGAATGATTTTAAGATACAAAACTAAATTCTGTAAAAATTTTAGAATTTTTAGTCTAATGGATTATTTTATACAATTTTTCAAAATAAGGATAAAATGGAGTCTAAAACCAGAATGTACTGTTCATATGGTCATTTTGATTTCTTTGTTCTTTTTGCATGGTTTGGGGTTCTTCAAAGGTAGTTTGGTTTCTAAACCTAAACATAAATATTTTAAACATACTTAAACCAAGGAATGACTTAATCAAACACTTGTGGATGATCCTAAAGCTATGAATAATATAAATTGTTCTTGCATTGTTGAGATTGAACAATGTTATGTTATGCATTGTGAATGGTATTGTGTTTCATGAGTAATGTGGAATGAAATGTTGATATTTATGAATGATGCTATGTGAGATATAATGTGATCATGGATGAGATAAATATACACTTGAATAATGAAGTGTTATATTGTGAAATGAAATGTGAAGCCATTGTTATTGGCTAAGGTGATTCAATGGAGATAAATGAGGCATGTTTGCCTAAATGATAATGAGAATTGAGAATGAAAACTAAATGAATTGTGTGGCTAATATGTTATTCCATTTTCAGAGTTTGTTGTTGGTGGCATGCCTAATAAGTGTAACAATCTCTTGAAGTTAGGTTGGATTGAATCCTTGAAGCCTAATTGAGATGTTACCACCCTTGAAGCTAGGTTGGGATAGTTCTTGAAGCCAAGTTGGGTTGAAGCTTAGCATGCTTTGCTCCCCTTGAAGCTTGGTTGAACTTAATCCTTGAAGCCTAGTTGGGTATATGATATTGATAAATGTGATAACAAACCAAAGCATTAACTCTGAAAATTGAATTGCATATTAGTGTGTCTTGGGCCCAATGCTTGTCTTTGTTTAATGTGAGGCATGATTTGTTTATTGTTGTTCATGGATGATTAAATGATTAAATAATGAAGTATATGCAATGATGTTGAAATGTGATATGCATATATGTATGTTGGTTATAAAATGGAAAGGGATGTTGTTAGCTTTGCATCTATGTTGTTACATATATGATATGAATTAGATTTGACATGATATTGCATTAAAGCATATCCATTGCATGTTTTATCTTACTAAGCCCTTGGCTTAGCGCGATAGTATTTAATCGCGCAGGTAGTAGAGTTGATAGAGTTGAACCCGAGAGTTCATCAAGACCAAGTAAGAGTAGACCTTGAAGAATCCATTTTGGGAGTTTAAAGATCAGAGCAGACTTGCCAATCATGTATATTCCTTTATATTTTGTAAAAAAATGTTTAATATGTAAATATGTAAATATTTTATAACTTCCGCTGTGTAATATTTAAATGTAAATATATATATATATAACTAATATGGGGGTGTTACAAGAAGTGTAAATCCTTTTTGCAGGTTGTAGTTGAGGTTATAAGGGGGATTTATTGGAAGTGTACTGAGAATGATTTTGTGTGCATTGGTTTGTGTAAAAATGTTTTCAAAAATCAGAAAAAAAAAATAACCAGTTTTGTCGACACTTGGGATTAAATTTTTAGGCGAAACTATGGCAAAATTTCTGTAAAAATCGGAACTAAAATTTGACTAAGTAAAAGTGGTAGCAACATTAGGATAGTGTGGCGTCTCTACTCAGCTTACACACGTAGGTCGAGAAGGGGTGTTACAATTTTTGGTATCAGAGCCTAGGTTTGAGATTCTCAACCTAGGTAAAATGTAATAAAAAGACTATTTTGACTTTAAAAGTGGGTTTTGAATAATATACATGTTTGGGATTGGCAACCTCTGATCTTTAATAAGAAGTATTCTACTGTGTTTGCAGTGTTAGGTTGTGATGGATTCTCACTCACGTCAGTCGATTGAGGGTAGTGCCGAGAGTATTGCTCCTGCTGAGGGAGCTAGGGTTGATAGTGCTGAGGAGGTACCTGCTTCGGTATCAGGGAGACCAGCTGGTGAGGAGGTTCCACCAGTCTGGCTTAGGCATGTGGTAGATGCTTTGAGGCAAGCACCAGTGCAACCACCGCCACCACCCCCACAGCCTTTGGTGTCAGTAAGGCATTATGACAAACTAAGGAAGTATGGAGCCGAAGATTTTATAGGTACTACTGATCCAGCAGTAGCTGAGCAATGGTTAGACAAAGTTCAGAGAATCTTTGTTCAATTGCAAGCTACTTCAGAGGAAAGGTTTGATTATGCAAGATCCTTGTTGCAGAAGGATGCATATAGTTGGTGGAAGACAGTGCCCCATTCTATGGATGATCCACCTACCTTATCCTATGCAAATTTTCTGAGAGAATTTGAACTGAAGTACACTCCAAGGGAGTATAAAGATGGGAAGAAAAGAGAGTTTCTAGATTTGAGGCAAGATCACCGGACCGTAACGGAGTATGAAGTTGAATTTATCCGGTTGAGTGAGTATGC
Organism: Garcia nutans; assembly: GCA_947685225.1. Lineage (NCBI taxonomy): Eukaryota > Viridiplantae > Streptophyta > Magnoliopsida > Malpighiales > Euphorbiaceae > Garcia > Garcia nutans. The sequence continues at coordinate 23,037,538 of CANTUV010000021.1, forward strand.
TGGGGGCATTATAGCTGATGAGATAGATCGATGTCGGAGATTTGAGGAGGGATTGAGACCCTCTATCATGTGTCTGGTAGCTGGATCCAGATATCATGATTTTTCCCAGCTTGTGGCAGCAGCTCGGAGTATAGAGCGAGCCCAGGGTATTGCAGCGGCTGCTTCAGAGGAAGAGACCAGAGTAAGAAGGCCCCAGTTTGAGGCAGGGTCTTCATCTGCTAAGAGAAGTAGAGGAAGTTTTGTTCCTCGGAGTAGTAGGAGCCAGAGACCAGCGGGTAGGCCAGTGCAGTTACAGAGACAGAGATTTAGACCTGCAGCTTTAGTGGCGAGTGCTCCGACCCCTATGGTTCAGAGATCCACTTTACCCATCTGCATCCATTGTGGTAGGCCGCATGGTGGTCCTTGTTGGAAGGCTGGTGTTGCAGGGGTATGCTTCAGATGTGGGTCTCCCGATCATTTTGTTAGAGATTGCCCTGAGAGGCAAGAGCAGATGTCAGCTGATACTGCAGCTTCTCGACCTAGTGTGAGGGGAGGTCGAGGAGGCAGGGGTTTTGGTAGAGGTGGCAGATCCGGGTTCGGTGCTAGAGGAGGTTCTTCATCTAGAGAGAGTAGACCAGAGGAGGTAGGATCTTCTCAACGGATTTATGTTATGCAGAGGCAGCCAGATGCATCGGCAGCCATAGCTGGTACTTTTTCTTTATTTGATACTTCAGTACTTGCTTTGATTGATCCGGGTTCCACCCATTCTTATATTAGTGCATCTGTTTTGCCTGTGTCTGATTTGCATGCTGAGTACCTAGGATTTGATGTATTGGTGACAAATCCTTTAGGGCATAGTGTGGTTGTGAGTAAGGTGCACCGAGATAGTGCAGTGGGGGTGCAAGGTGAGGAGTTCCTTGGAGACTTGATTGAGATGCCATTTAAGGAATATGATGTGATCTTAGGTATGGATTGGCTATCTCGATATGGAGCTGTGGTGGATTGTAAAAAGAAAATTGTTTCTTTGAGAACGGGTGATGGTAGAGAGGTGATAGTATCTAATGAGCAGGAACAGCTAGCTTCCTTATTTGTTTCAGCTGTTGCAGCTTGGAGATTGATTAGAAAGGGGTGTGAAGCCTATCTTGCTCATGTGTTGGATACTAGAGTGAAGGGTTCTCCCATTGATAGTATTGCCACAGTTGCAGAGTTCCCTGATGTTTTTCCAGAGGAGTTGCTAGGATTGCCTCCTAAGAGAGAGGTGGAGTTCGGTATTGAATTGTTGCCTGGTACCACTCCTATCTCTATTACTCCTTATAGAATGGCACCAGCAGAATTGAGGGAATTGAAAGTGCAACTACAGGAGTTGTTGGATAGAGGATTCATTCGCCCCAGTGTTTCTCCTTGGGGAGCTCCTGTGCTATTTGTGAAAAAGAAAGATGGTACTATGAGGTTGTGTATCGATTATAGGCAATTGAACAAGGTGACTATTAAAAATAAATATCCTTTGCCTAGAATCGATGATCTCTTTGATCAATTAAAGGGTGCAGCTGTGTTTTCTAAAATTGATTTGAGATCTGGGTACCATCAATTGAGAGTTAAAGCTGAAGATGTTCCTAAGACTGCTTTTCGGACCAGGTATGGGCATTATGAATTTCTAGTTATGCCTTTTGGTCTGACGAATGCACCTGCGACTTTTATGGATTTGATGAATAGGGTGTTCAGGCCCTATCTGGATCAGTTTGTAGTGGTCTTCATCGATGACATTCTGGTGTATTAGCGAAATGAAGAGGAACATGATATGCATCTGCGGATTGTGTTGCAGATTTTGAGAGAAAAGCAGTTGTTTGCCAAATTGTCGAAGTGTGAGTTTTGGTTGGACCAGGTAGCTTTTCTTGGTCATATAGTTTCAGCAGAAGGCATTAGAGTTGATCCGAGCAAAGTTGAAGCTATATTGAATTGGAGTCCACCCAAGTCTGTGACAGAGATTAGAAGTTTTCTGAGTTTGGCAGGCTATTACCGGCGGTTTGTAAAAGGGTTTTCTTTGATAGCTACTCCACTCACCAGATTACTTCGTAAGGGAGTGAAGTTTTTGTGGACAGATCAGTGTCAGGCGAGTTTTGAACAGTTGAGAGAAATGTTAACTCAAGCGCCTGTTCTTACTTTACCTATTGAAGGCAAACCATATGTGATTTACAGTGATGCTTCACATAGAGGTTTGGGGTGTGTATTGATGCAGGAAGGGAAAGTTATAGCTTATGCATCTCGACAGTTGAAACCGCATGAGCTTAACTATCCGACCCATGATTTGGAATTGGCTGCCATTGTGTTTGCATTGAAGATTTGGCGCCACTATCTGTTTGGGGAGAAATGTTTCATCTACACTGATCACAAGAGTTTGAAGTATTTGGGTGTCCAGAAAGAACTCAATCTTCGTCAGAGGAGATGGTTAGAATTGATTAAAGACTACGACTGTTTGATTGATTATCATCCAGGTAAAGCAAATGTAGTTGCTGATGCCTTGAGTCGGAAGTCTTTAGCTTGTTTAACAGTTTACTCGCTCTCGTTGCTTGTTGAATTGAGAGCATTGCATGCTAGCTTTGTACCTTGTGATGATGGTGCATTGTTGGCACAATTGCAAGTGAGACCAGTTTTGTTGAATCAGATAAAAGAGGCTCAGTTGACTGATATGAAGATTCAGAAAATTATTTCAGATTGTCAGAGTGGAAAGAGTAGAGATTTTGTTGTGAAAGATGATGGGAGTCTCTGGTTTAAAAACCGATTGTGTGTACCCGATGATGCTGATTTGAAGAAGATTATTTTGGAAGAAGCTCATCAGTCGATGTTTGCTATGCATCCGGGCAATACCAAGATGTATCATGATTTGAGACAGCATTATTGGTGGATTGGGTTGAAGAGAGACATTGCTGAGTTTGTATCGAAATGTCTCACTTGTCAGAAGGTTAAAGCAGAACATCAAGTTCCAACCGGGTTGCTTCAACCTTTGTCAGTGCCTGAGTGGAAGTGGGATAGAGTGACCATGGATTTTGTGTCTGGTTTACCATTGACACAAAAGAAGCATGATGCTATATGGGTGATTGTGGATAGATTGACCAAGACAGCTCATTTCCTTCTGGTTCGGATGGATTACTCTTTAGAGAGGTTGGCTGAACTGTATATCCATGAGATTGTGAAGCTGCATGGTGTTCCAACTTCTTTAGTGTCTGATCGAGATCCCAGGTTTACTTCCAGATTTTGGAAGAGTTTGCATAGTGCTTTAGGTTCTCGACTGCACTTCAGCACTGCTTTTCATCCACAGACGGATGGACAGTCAGAGAGGGTGATACAGATTATTGAGGACATGTTGAGAAGCTGTGTCATCGATTTCTCTGGAAGTTGGGATAGGTTTTTATCACTTGTGGAGTTTGCTTACAACAACAGTCACCAATCCAGCATTGGTATGGCACCATTTGAAGCACTGTATGGTAGACGGTGTAGGACACCTCTTTGTTGGAGTGAAATTGGGGAAGGTAAGTTAATTGGGCCTGATTTGATTCAAGAAACTGAAGAAAAAGTAAAGCTGATTTGAGGCAGATTGAAAGCAGCTTCAGACCGACAGAAGTCTTATGCAGATTTGAAGAGGAGAGACATAGAGTTTGATGTTGGAGATAAGGTGTTTTTGAAAGTATCTCCTTGGAAGAAGATTTTGAGGTTCGGTCGGAAAGGAAAATTGAGTCCTCATTTCATTGGGCCGTATGAAGTGTTAGAAAGAGTTGGGCCAGTAGCGTATCGACTTGCTTTGCCACCTGAGTTGGATCGTATTCATAACGTATTTCATGTTTCTATGTTGAGGAGGTATAGGTCGGATCCATCTCATGTGTTGTCGATTGAGTCAATTGAAGTAAATCCTGATCTGACATTTGAAGAGGAACCAGTTGCTATTTTGGCACGTGATGTGAAAGAATTGAGAAACAAGAGAGTGCCACTTGTGAAGATTTTGTGGAAGAATCATGGAAAAGAAGAAGCAACTTGGGAAAGTGAACAAACCATGCGAGAGCAATATCCTCAGTTGTTTCAGACTTGATATCAGGTAATTTTGAGGACAAAATTTTCTTTTTAGAGGGGGAGAATTGTAATATCCTCATTTATGCCCTAGAAGTTTTGATTATGTTGTTGATGTTGTTGTTAGTGTTGTTGTTGTTATATATTGGATTGAATATATGTGTTAAATTGTAAGAGAAAAGTATATGTATATGTGTTTTGGGAAGAAATAGGGTTTAGAGGCAAGTTTATATGTTGTGTATATGGTGATATATATAACATATAAAATGGTCAAAGAGGAAGAGTCAAAGGAAGAGAGATATTTTTGTGTTGAGTGTGCAATTACATATAAGGGCTTAGATGAGACAAAAGGTTAGTTAAATGGTGAAGGACATTTTTGTAATTGCTTGGATAAGAACACTTGATGGATATAAGAAGCCAAATTTGACTTTGCTCTTCATATTTTCTTCTTCTCTTCATGTGTGGCCGGAATCTCCATAGACAAAGAGAGAAAGAGAGGTGACCTTGAAGCTTGAAGCAAATTGAAGAAGGAAGCAAGGGTTTTTGTTAGAGATTTGTGGATTTCTTCATTTGAGGTAAGATCTTTTCTTTAATTTCTTCAATTATTTTGAAGTGGTGTGAGAAAGAAATTAGGGTTTGTTGGTTTGATGATGAGATGAGTTTGTGTATGGTGTGTGTAAAAGTGTTGAAATGGAATTAAAAATAAGAAGCTAGGTTGGTGTTGGTGATGGAAGAGTTGTGTTTAGTGAATTTCTTTTCTGTTTTACAATTAGTAAAGGCTGTGACTTGTATGATTTTTAATTAATTATAGAAAAATGTTCTTGAAGTGAATTTGTGATATGTTGTGCCTCTATGAGTCTAGAATGACTGAAAAATATGTTGGTTCGATTTTGGAATGGTTATGAGTTTAGAAAGATTATTTTTAGTAGACCTGTTCCAGCAGGTACCTTAACTGAGACAGCTATATTTCGGGATTTTTAATAAAATGTAGAAAAATCATATCCAATCGAATTTTGGATATGTTGTTTCTTAGTGAGTCTAGTATTTGAGAAAAATAATTTGGAACCACGTTGATTGAATTTTATTTATGGAATTCACAAAGTTCAGAACTGCTGCCAGGATGCAGGGCAATTGGGGCAGTCTGGTTAGGTGAACTATTTGACCAAGATTTTGTGTTCAGTTTGATCTGAAATTTTAAAGGAATGATTTTAAGATACAAAACTAAATTCTGTAAAAATTTTAGAATTTTTAGTCTAATGGATTATTTTATACAATTTTTCAAAATAAGGATAAAATGGAGTCTAAAACCAGAATGTACTGTTCATATGGTCATTTTGATTTCTTTGTTCTTTTTGCATGGTTTGGGGTTCTTCAAAGGTAGTTTGGTTTCTAAACCTAAACATAAATATTTTAAACATACTTAAACCAAGGAATGACTTAATCAAACACTTGTGGATGATCCTAAAGCTATGAATAATATAAATTGTTCTTGCATTGTTGAGATTGAACAATGTTATGTTATGCATTGTGAATGGTATTGTGTTTCATGAGTAATGTGGAATGAAATGTTGATATTTATGAATGATGCTATGTGAGATATAATGTGATCATGGATGAGATAAATATACACTTGAATAATGAAGTGTTATATTGTGAAATGAAATGTGAAGCCATTGTTATTGGCTAAGGTGATTCAATGGAGATAAATGAGGCATGTTTGCCTAAATGATAATGAGAATTGAGAATGAAAACTAAATGAATTGTGTGGCTAATATGTTATTCCATTTTCAGAGTTTGTTGTTGGTGGCATGCCTAATAAGTGTAACAATCTCTTGAAGTTAGGTTGGATTGAATCCTTGAAGCCTAATTGAGATGTTACCACCCTTGAAGCTAGGTTGGGATAGTTCTTGAAGCCAAGTTGGGTTGAAGCTTAGCATGCTTTGCTCCCCTTGAAGCTTGGTTGAACTTAATCCTTGAAGCCTAGTTGGGTATATGATATTGATAAATGTGATAACAAACCAAAGCATTAACTCTGAAAATTGAATTGCATATTAGTGTGTCTTGGGCCCAATGCTTGTCTTTGTTTAATGTGAGGCATGATTTGTTTATTGTTGTTCATGGATGATTAAATGATTAAATAATGAAGTATATGCAATGATGTTGAAATGTGATATGCATATATGTATGTTGGTTATAAAATGGAAAGGGATGTTGTTAGCTTTGCATCTATGTTGTTACATATATGATATGAATTAGATTTGACATGATATTGCATTAAAGCATATCCATTGCATGTTTTATCTTACTAAGCCCTTGGCTTAGCGCGATAGTATTTAATCGCGCAGGTAGTAGAGTTGATAGAGTTGAACCCGAGAGTTCATCAAGACCAAGTAAGAGTAGACCTTGAAGAATCCATTTTGGGAGTTTAAAGATCAGAGCAGACTTGCCAATCATGTATATTCCTTTATATTTTGTAAAAAAATGTTTAATATGTAAATATGTAAATATTTTATAACTTCCGCTGTGTAATATTTAAATGTAAATATATATATATATAACTAATATGGGGGTGTTACAAGAAGTGTAAATCCTTTTTGCAGGTTGTAGTTGAGGTTATAAGGGGGATTTATTGGAAGTGTACTGAGAATGATTTTGTGTGCATTGGTTTGTGTAAAAATGTTTTCAAAAATCAGAAAAAAAAAATAACCAGTTTTGTCGACACTTGGGATTAAATTTTTAGGCGAAACTATGGCAAAATTTCTGTAAAAATCGGAACTAAAATTTGACTAAGTAAAAGTGGTAGCAACATTAGGATAGTGTGGCGTCTCTACTCAGCTTACACACGTAGGTCGAGAAGGGGTGTTACAATTTTTGGTATCAGAGCCTAGGTTTGAGATTCTCAACCTAGGTAAAATGTAATAAAAAGACTATTTTGACTTTAAAAGTGGGTTTTGAATAATATACATGTTTGGGATTGGCAACCTCTGATCTTTAATAAGAAGTATTCTACTGTGTTTTGCAGTGTTAGGTTGTGATGGATTCTCACTCACGTCAGTCGATTGAGGGTAGTGCCGAGAGTATTGCTCCTGCTGAGGGAGCTAGGGTTGATAGTGCTGAGGAGGTACCTGCTTCGGTATCAGGGAGACCAGCTGGTGAGGAGGTTCCACCAGTCTGGCTTAGGCATGTGGTAGATGCTTTGAGGCAAGCACCAGTGCAACCACCGCCACCACCCCCACAGCCTTTGGTGTCAGTAAGGCATTATGACAAACTAAGGAAGTATGGAGCCGAAGATTTTATAGGTACTACTGATCCAGCAGTAGCTGAGCAATGGTTAGACAAAGTTCAGAGAATCTTTGTTCAATTGCAAGCTACTTCAGAGGAAAGGTTTGATTATGCAAGATCCTTGTTGCAGAAGGATGCATATAGTTGGTGGAAGACAGTGCCCCATTCTATGGATGATCCACCTACCTTATCCTATGCAAATTTTCTGAGAGAATTTGAACTGAAGTACACTCCAAGGGAGTATAAAGATGGGAAGAAAAGAGAGTTTCTAGATTTGAGGCAAGATCACCGGACCGTAACGGAGTATGAAGTTGAATTTATCCGGTTGAGTGAGTATGCTGGGGGCATTATAGCTGATGAGATAGATCGATGTCGGAGATTTGAGGAGGGATTGAGACCCTCTATCATGTGTCTGGTAGCTGGATCCAGATATCATGATTTTTCCCAACTTGTGGCAGTAGCTCGTAGTATAGAGCGAGCCCAGGGTATTGCAGCGGCTGCTTTAGAGGAAGAGACCAGAGTAAGAAGGCCCCAGTTTGAGGCAGGGTCTTCATCTACTAAGAGAAGTAGAGGAAGTTTTGTTCCTCGGAGTAGTAGGAGCCAGAGACCAGCGGGTAGGCCAGTGCAGTTACAGAGACAGAGATTTAGACCTGCAGCTTCAGTGGCGAGTGCTCCGACCCCTATGGTTCAGAGATCCACTTTACCCATCTGCATCCATTGTGGTAGGCCGCATGGTGGTCCTTGTTGGAAGGCTGGTGTTGCAGGGGTATGCTTCAGATGTGGGTCTCCCGATCATTTTGTTAGAGATTGCCCTGAGAGGCAAGAGCAGATGTCAGCTGATACTGCAGCTTCTCGACCTAGTGTGAGGGGAGGTCGAGGAGGCAGGGGTTTTGGTAGAGGTGGCAGATCCGGGTTCGGTGCTAGAGGAGGTTCTTCATCTAGAGAGAGTAGACCAGAGGAGGTAGGATCTTCTCAACGGATTTATGTTATGCAGAGGCAGCCAGATGCATCGGCAGTCATAGCTGGTACTTTTTCTTTATTTGATACTTCAGTACTTGCTTTGATTGATCCGGGTTCCACCCATTCTTATATTAGTGCATCTGTTTTGCCTGTGTCTGATTTGCATGCTGAGTACCTAGGATTTGATGTATTGGTGACAAATCCTTTAGGATTTGTCTCACAAAATCTATTGTCACTTGCTCCCATTTCCACCCTGGCACTGATAAAGGTTGGAGCAATCCTGAAGGAACTTGGTGCTCAACCTTCACTTTCTGGCAAGTGAGACATCTAGATACAAACTCTGCTATATCCCTCTTCATACCTGACCACCAATAATGTCGCTTCAAGTCCTGATACATCTTGGTACTCCCAGGGTGCATAGAAAAAAGTGAATGATGTGCTTCCTCTAATATCATTCTTTTCAATTCTGCATCATTAGGAATACACAATCTATCTCTATACCATAGACTACCATCATTCCTCACATAAAAGTCTCGACTCTCCCCCTTTTGACAAACCAACACAATTTTCTAAATTCTCTCATCTGCTAATTAAGCCTCCCTAATATGATCCAACAAGACTGGCCTCAACTGCAACTGAGCCATCAAAGCACCATCATCAGAAGATTCAAATCTAGCGTGCAACGCTCTCAACTCAACAAGCAACGAGAGTGAATAAGCAGTCAAACCTGCCAAAGATTTTCTACTCAAGGCATCAGTAACAACATTTGCCTTACCAGGATGATAATTAATCAAACAGTCGTAGTCTTTAATAAACTCTAACCACCGTCTCTATCGAAGATTCAGCTCTCTCTGAACACCCTAGTATTTCAAACTCTTGTGATCTGTATAAATGAAACACTTTTCCCCATACAAATAATGCCACCAAATCTTCAAGGCAAAGACTATTGCTACTAATTCCAAATCATGCGTTAGATAATTCAGCTCATGCAGTTTCAACTGTCGAGAGGCATAAGAAATGACTCTACCCTCCTGCATCAAAACACAACCTAAACCATTGTGTGAAGCATCACTATATATCACATATGGTTTACCTTCCACAGGCAGGGTAAGAACAGGAGCTTGAGTCAACATCTCCCTCAGCTGCTCAAAACTCACCTGACACTGATCTTTCCACACAAATTTAACTCCTTTCTGAAGTAATCTGGTGAGTGGTGTAGCTATTATAGAAAAACCCTTCACAAATCGACGATAATAGCCTGCCAATCCCAGAAAACTTCTAACCTCTGTCACAGTCTTCGGTGGACTCCAATTCAAAATAGCCTCAACTTTACTCGGATCAACTCTAATACCCTCTACTAAAACCACATGACCAAGAAAAGCTACCTGATCAAGCCAGTACTCACACTTAGACAACTTAGCATACAAATGCTTCTCTCTCAGAGTCTACAATACGATCCGCAAATGCCTATCATGATCCTCCTCATTACACTAATACACCAAGATGTCATCAATGAAGACTACCACAAACTGATCTAAAAATGGTCTGAATACCCTATTCATCAAATCCATAAAAGCTACCGGTGCATTCTTCAATCCAAAGGGCATCACCAGAAACTCATAATGCCGATACCTCGTACAAAAAGCTGTCTTGGGTACATCCACATCTCTGACTCTCAACTGATGGTACCCTGATCTCAGATCAATCTTAGAGAATACTATTGCTCCCTTCAACTGATCAAAGAGATCATCTATCCGAGGAAAGGATACTTGTCCTTGATGGTCACCTTATTCAATTGCCTATAATCAATACACAATCTCATGGTGCCATCCTTCTTCTTCACAAACAACACAGGCGCTCCCCACGGGGACACACTAGGGCGGATGAACCCTTTATCCATTAACTCCTGTAACTGCACCTTCAACTCTCTCAACTCAGCAGGTGCCATCCAATAAGGGGTAATAGTGATAGGAGTGGTACCATGTAATAAATCGATACCAAACTCCACTTCTCTCTCAGGAGGTAGCCCTGGCAACTCATCAGGGAAAACATCTGGAAACTCGGCAACTGTGGGTATACTTTCAAGCAGGGATCCCACTACTCTAGTATCTACAACATGAACAAGATAAGCCTCACATCCCTTCCGAATCATCCTCCCAGCTGAAATAGCTGAAACAAACATAGATGAAAGATACATCTACTCACTAGATACTATAACATCCCTACCATCCCGTGTTCTCAAAGTAACACATTTCTTCTAACAGTCTACCACATCCCCATGCTTGGATAACCAATCCATGCCCAAAATCATATCATATTCCCTGAAAGGCATCTCAATCAGATCACCAAGAACTCCTCATCCTGAACAATAATTGGACTATCTCAGTGCACCCTGCTCACCACAACACTATGCCTTAAAGGATTTGTCACCAAGACATGAAATCCTAGGGACTCAGAATGCAATTCAGTCACAGGCAAGATGGATGCACTTATGTATGAATGCGTAGATCCAGGATCTAATAGAGCAAGGACTGAAATACCAAATAAAGAAAATGTACCCGCAATGATGGCTGAAGCATCTGGCTGCCTCTGCATCACATAAACCCGCTGAGATGGCCCAGCCTCATCTGGTCTACTGCCTCCGAACGTAGAACCTCCTCTCTAACTAAACCCAGGTCGACCACCTCTACTAAAACCTCTGCCACCATGACCCCTCTGACACTGGGTCGAGAAGATGCAGTATCTGCCTGCCTAACCTCTGGTGGCTCAGGACAATCTTTGATTTAATGGTCTAATGACCCACATCAAAAACACACTCCTAAAGCACCTCTCCACCAGTAGACACCTTCGTGTACTATACAACAGTGAACGCAAGTAGGTGGAGTAAGTCTCTGAGCCACTGGGGTCGGAGCACTAGCCACTGAAATTGCAGGTCTCTATCTCTGTCTCTGCTGCTGTACTGACCTGCAAAACTACCCTTGACTCCTACAAAACCTCTGAAAATGTCCCCCTCGGCCTCTCTTCACTGATGAAGACCCTGCCTCACTCTGGGGTCTCCTAACTCTGGTCTCCTCAACCCTGACAGCTGCTGCAAGACTCTGCGCCCTCTCAACACTCCTGGCAGCTTGCAACTAACTGGGAAAAATTGTGATACCGAGAGCCTGCAATGATGCACATGATAGAGGGTCTCAGTCCCTCCTCAAACCTCCTGCACCAGTCAAACACGTCAGAAATGATCCCACTAGCATAGTGACTCAACCAGATAAACTCAATCTCATACTAGGTCACTATCCTGGTATCCTGTCTCAGACTCAGGAACTCCATCTTCTTTGCATCTTTATACTCTCTCGGAGTATACTTCTGCTTAAATTTCCCAGGAAATCATCATAGGTCAGGACTGGTGGATCATCTAGAGCATGTGGAACCGTCTTCCACCAATCATATGCATCTCTCTGTAGAAGAGATCTGGCAAAATCAAACTTCTCTTCTGGACTGGCCTGTAACTGAATAAATATCATCTGAACCCGGTCTAGCAACTGCTATACTACAGCAGGGTCTATAGTACCAACAAAATCCTCAGCCCCATACTTTCTCAGTTTATCATACTGCCTCATCGGTAACTGTGGTTGCGGCTGTGGCTGTGGTAGCTACGGAACTGGAGCCTGCCTCAACAACTCTACCATATGCCATACCCAGCCAGGCAGAACCTCATCTGCTGCTGGTCTCACAAGCACAGAAATAGACGCCTCACCAGCAGATACAACTCTACCACCATCTCTACCCTCATCTGGAGCCACACTCTCTGCACTACCCTCAGCAGCCTGATGCGGCCGAGACGCCATAACTACCTATATCTGCAAACAAAATAGAAAATACTATATCAGAGATCAGAAACTGCCAGTGCCAATGCATGGATTACAATTAAAAACTATTTTTCAAATCCCCCATTTTCTCTCTCTATCATCCCACCTAGGTCGAGAACCTCAAACCTGGGCTCAGATACCAAAACAAATGTAACACCCTTATACCTTATATACGTACAATAAATAATTCTAGCATATGTAAAATACACATATACGGTACAAAATTGTCACAGACCGGTTTAATAAAAAATTTTCACATTTCTAATTTAAAATTTTAAATTCTAAATATATAAAAATTAAATAGAATATAAATATTATTTACTTATTATAAGAACCCAAAATAAATAATATATATAAAAATCTCTGGAAAAAATTCGCCAGAGTTTTGTCGGTATTTTGGACATCCCAAAATTTATCATAACACAACCTGTAAAAAAAAAAAACACTCCCAAATAATTTCCAATCACCATCTCAACCATACTTCTCAATTTCACCATGTTTCTCAAACATTTATACATATAGATATAGATAATTTAAAACATACTTACTCTCCCATTTCAAATACATTGACCCAAACATTCTTTATTATATACAATATGCAAAATTCAAAACATAATATATTATGCATAAAACTCAAAATGTACAATAACATAAAAATATATACATGCTACAGGCAGTGTTTCTAATCTCGATAGCAACTCTACATGCTCAACTACAAGTCTAGACCCGACCTGGTCTAGAAGAACTTTCTGGCTCAACTGGGTCTACCTTATCACCTGCACGATAGAAACAATTGCGCTAAGCTGAAGCCTAGTGGTACAAACTTTGATAATAACAATATAACTCAATGCAATACCAAATGCACAATGCATATAGATGTCACATCAATCCATTTTCTTATATTTTTCAAATATTTCATAAGCACAACTCATAACATTATATTACTCAATTGTATCATAATTCATAATTCACAGTAAAACAAAGACAAGCATGGGCCCAAAAAAGGATCTAATATGCTATTCAAATTTCAGAGTTACTGCTTCGGTCCATAATGACACCATGTGTCTAGCCCCGTAGGCAATATATCCATGGATAATGTAACAGCCCCAGTCTCTTGGACCTCAACCCGGCTAGACCCACAGGCCCCAGTATCTTGGTCCTCAACCTGGCTAGACTGCTACAGTTTTTGAGGCTTACGACCCAGTCTTTTCACCCCCAAAAACATCATATTTATCCGCTGGCCTAGCTTACGACCCAGTCTTTTCACCATTCCAGCGTGTAGCCTGTAGGCAATCATAGGCATGCCACCAAACCCAGAACTCTTAAAATTGAATAACATACTAGGCACACAACTTATTCATATTTCTCATTATTAATCTCTTTCTCATTTTTACATATTCAATCTAGGCACATTGCCTCATTTTCACATTTTTTTTCTCACTTTTCTCATTTTTCACATCTTTCTCATTTTTTTCACTTTTCTCATTTTTATCAATATCAATTCATTTCATTATTACACAAATCTCATTTTTGCATTCACAACACATTACCCAATTACTTTGGATATTTTCACATAATATGCATATTTCACATGTTACACAAATTAGCCATTATCAATGGCTTTTCACAATGCATTTAACACATATATGACATTACAAATGTCATAGCATATTATTCATACACAATTAATGAACCAAGTAACTTAACACATTTTTCAACCAAAATGTGTTAAGTCCAAATGTTATGCAAATATAGACATTATATTCAAAGTTTGTACATACCTCCACTAGCAACCCAAAGCAAGCTAAAAACAACCTTCAATCCAATCTTTCCAACTTGCTCTTCACCACTTGGATGAAGTAAATCAACCTCCCTCAATGCCTAAACCAAATGTGATAATAGTTATTTAGTATCACATTTAATGGCATTTCCAATATTAAACCATAATTACACATCACTCCTACAAATTTTCAAAAATTTAGCCTTTCCTTACTTCAACATTATAATTCCATTCTACTACAATTAAATTAGTGTTTTAAGTTTACTTATATTATTAAAAACATATTTTAATACATTAAAATCATTTACATTATAAAAATACACTATTATACAAAAATCTCAAAAATGGCATAACCTTCCCCCATTGAAGGTTTTCCATTCCAACACAATCCATTACTCATTCTAAGCTTATATTCATCACTTTTAACACTAAACAACATGCTTAAACAAATAAAATTACACAATTCAACCACTTTGGAAAATCATTTTCCCAAAACCCTAAATCTCCACATTCATTCTCAAACTCCAACCCAACACCACCAAATCCAATATTTGACTTTAAAATACTTGTTTATGAATCAAAAAAACTCATTTGGAAACAATTTGCACAATTAAAATTCATGTTTTCAAAACCCCAAAAATCCATAACCCTAAATTCTCTCTCTTCACCATTCTTTGACGAAACTCCATCATCTCTTCAATCTAACCTTATAATCATTGTTAACTACCCAAAATAACATCATAAACACCAATTCCAACAATTATAACACACTACATAAAAATCCAAATTCTCACATAATCTTATCTTCCATGGAATTCAAAGAAAAGAGATGGAAACTTACTAATTTTAGTGGAAATCATCAAAAATCCACTTGAAACTTGATAATTCCTTCAATTTATGAAGTATGGAAGAAGCAAAATCCTTGGTCTTCAAACTCCCATGGAAGCCACGTCCTTGAAGAAGAAGAAGAAGAAGAAGAAGGCTTTTAATATTCGTTCCTTTTCATCAAATTTTTAACATATATATATTAAAATAATTTAATATTTAATTATTTAATTATTTTTTTAATAAATTAAAAGTTCTAATTTCCCTCTTTAATTCAAAATTAATTTATTTTTTATTTAATTTATTAATTTTGAATTTATAAGATTTAATTACAAAAATACCCTTTTCTTTTAAAAAGTGTTGACTTTATATATGTTATGTATATTTTGCATATATATCACATATATATTCCACTTTTTCATTTAAAATCCCTTCATTTTTCATTTAAAACCATTAATTTAATTTATCCTTTTAAATTATAATTTATTTGGTCCAATTTTTCAAAAATTAGAAATTTTCAAAAATTTTAGGATGTTACAATAATAATACTAAAATCCCAAAACCCTAAATATTAATTAAAGAACTTTAAATAGAAACAGTAAACCCTAATTTGTATCTTTACTTTCTTTATTTTTAAATTTGATTATGTAGTTTATTATATACTTTGATGGTTGATTTATTTAAGTTCAATGCTTGATTTATTTAATTAATCATGGATGAATGTTTATTATATATTTTGATTGATGTTTAATATCTTTGATGAATGATTTATTTATGACGAATGGTTATTTACTTTTATTAATTTATTTTGATTTTCAAATGTTGTAAGAGGTATGTTTCCACTTTGTGGGTACCTCATTAATTAATTTCTATGTAATTTAAATTGTTTTTATATTTTGGACCAATGTTAAGGACATGTTTCTACCTTTTGGTGGTTGTCCTATTAGTTTAGACATGAACGATGTAAGGACATGTTTCCATCCTTGGATGGGTGTCTATTTATTTGCTTTGCTTGGGCATTGCTTTAATTTTTAATATAATGATGTGTTATTTCAATTGTTGCGTGTAATATGGATAATATTGTTATACTTAAGAATTTTATAATATTAAGACCTGTAAAGGAGGCCGGTTCCAATGAATCGGGAGTTGTGGGGGGTGCTGGGCCATTTCTCACCTTCTCCACACATACCCAACTTTTCAAACCCATTAGGGGGTTGGAGATTCCTTAGGAATCGAGTCATCCACCCCTTTCTTTTTCCCGGCCCATCCGGGTGGCGACTCCATTTTCTCCCGACTTAGTTCGTGTTCTCTAAGGCCCCGAGCCTAAACAGCGCCGAAGTCGCAAGAACCATTCCACCGGGAGTGGGGGCAAAAATTTCCGCTCACATAGATGAAGAAGATCAATAACACAAAACTCTATAAAGGTAGTATACTCATTGTCTTTGCCAAAGCTCCTCCAGAATCTCATTCAAATAATTTTAGTGGAGCCAACAAACGACGATATGCTTTAAGTTAAATAAATTGTATACATTTTGATTTTTTTAAATATGGAATATGTTCATTCTTCATCTAATTAAAAGTTCCAGTAAGCCATGCATCTCTGTTTTTAATTCCTGCCAGTTTTGATGATATTGTACTATCACTCATATAAATAAATTCAGTAATCTGTTAGCTTAAGTTCTTTCGAGTGCATGATTATTTAGTCAATATATCCTCACAGTAACCTCATTAAAGTTTTTTCATATATCTTTACAGAAGTTTACTTCTTCTAAACTACAAAACTTCGATCCTATTTTCTAACCCCTAATTCATGTAAAATCTTAAGCTATTAACATTATTTTTTTTATAAATACCAAATCCTAAGCTATTTCTTTCTAAAAACCCTCATTACATGGTATTAGCCCTAAATCCTAATTTGATTAACCAAAAACCACACTATTTTCCTAAAACTATCAAATCCTAATCAATTCTATTTTTCCAAATTTATTACAGTAGGCTAAATATTGCAAATAATAATAATAATAATAATAATAATAATAATAATAATTGTGTTAATTTCAAAATTCCAAAACCCTAAATGTTAATTAAGAAACTCTAAATTGAGACGCTTGTATCTTTATTTGCTTTATTTAAGTTAGAAGCATGTTTGTTATATATTTTGATTAATGGTTTATTTATATCTTCGATTTATATCTTTGATGATTGATTTATTTACTTTTAATATTTGATTTATTTAATTTATCAAGGATGAATATTTTTTCAATTATTATTTATTCATTAAAATTGTAAGAGGCATGTTTCCGTGATTGGGTACCTCATTAATTAATCTTTATGTAATTTCAATTATTTTCATATTTTGGAATTAATGTAAAGGACATGTTTCCACTTTTCGTTGTGGGTCCTATTTAGTTTTAGACATCGACAATGTAAGGACATATTTCCATCCTCGGATGGGTGTCCATTTATTTGTTTTGTTTGGACATTGTTGTGATTTTAATAAAGCATTTATTTATTCTTATGATCGTATGTAGTATGGATAATATCATTATATTTAAGAATTTTATAATATTAAGACCTGAAAAGGAGGTCGGTTCCAATAAACCAGGCATTGTAGGGGAGCTGGGCTATTTCTCATCTTCCCCACACGTACCCAACTTTTTGAACCCAATAGGGGATTGGGGATTCCTTAGGAATTGAGACATCCACCCCTTTCTATTTTTCAGGCCCGTCCGGGTGGCTACTCCATTTTCTCTGGGTTTAGGCCCATGCTCTCTAGGGCCCTAAGCCTAACAGTGCTGAAGTTGTAAGAATCATTCCACCGGGAGTGGGGGCAAAATCCCCGCTCGGAATGGTGACTCCACTGGGGAAAAGAGAGGTTGATTCTATTGGTCTTTATATTATTCTATTCTTTCTTATCATGATATTATCCATTTCATCATTTAGATTGCATTGTGTGCGTGAGTTAGGACACTCGTGTTACTCGTGTTGTGTTATGTAAGGGATACCATACTTTCACTCAAGGTATTGAGATCGAGCATGGAATAACCACTCATAGCCTTGTACCTTTTGGTATATACTTGCTATGGGAACCTAAGCCTTTTAACCCAAAGACTAAAGCTCATGTAATTGGCCTAGTTACTTTCCTTAGATTTTTACCCCAAATGCTTGTTGTTTGACTATGGTTAATTTATCTTAGTTTGAACCATGGCTTATTTGTTTTGTTCTTTTTCTAATATGACCTACCTATATTGTAAGCTCAAAAATAATTTTTTCCCTTTAAGATCCAAAAGACCAAAACTATTTTCAAAATTTTTAAGAAGGTCTTTTGACATTAAAACCTTTTAAGATGGGTCAAAAATCTTTTTCTACTTTATGGCCCATGGGTTTTTGCAACAAAATTATTTTTTATCAGAGATTACAAAGAGCTTACAAATATTTAGGTCAATTATGAAATATGAAAAATCAATTGTGAGCCAAGCTTATACCAAGAATTATTAACCATGCACTTATTTTTGGCATGAATCACTAGTTACTTTTTCAAATAAAGAAATCTCTTTATGATGAACCTCTTAATTTTATTTTAATCCAATATAGCATAAATGCTATTTTAGTTGAGATTCAATGGATTAAAGCTTAATTAATGGGAATTATCATGGACCAACTTCTATATTAGAAAATGCAACTACTGATTAAACCATCCGAGGGAACTTTTCAAAAATAAAATATCCCATGTTGGTATTTTGTTGACCATAAACCTAGGAAAAGAGACTTGCCATTCGTGTGTGGATGTTATAAGATTGGAAGGAACATTCTATTTATCCTTGTTTGTTTATTGTTTGTGGATACATGCATACATGCATACACGCATTACATGACATATCATTAATCCTTTCTGGCTCACAGACCTAGAGTTTGACAATTCAAGAGCATACAACGATACCACCTACAACATTGATTTTGATTCAAGTGCTTCATTAGAAGGATGGATGCAAACCAGCTAAGGGATATAATTGATAAAGTTGTCAAAGCTAGGCCGAGCTACGAGATCAATTGGTTGAAATTATGAGGACCTAGTTGATTCATATTCTGGAGATTATCAACAATGCTAACGAGGCATCTCCCATTGAATTAAAGAAAAAGGAAAAGACAACATTAATAAGGAACATGTCTTTTGATAGTGATCGAATAAAAAATGAGGGATCAATCCCTATTATACAAGACTAGTCGAACCATGTGTTGTCTAACTGGAGCAATAAGGGCGGCTACCACCCCAATGAGCAAAATCAAAGGAAAAGAAGAGGTGTTGAGAAAAATGCAGCAACTGAATCAACAAAGAAGCATACATTTTTAGACTTGGAGGAACCTTTGTCGAAAATGTTAGAGAATCTAATGAAGATAGATTTACTACAACCATTAGCTCCTCGACCCTTACCGAATCCTCTGCCTCCAAACTTTGATACCAAAGTTTTTTGTCAATTTCATTAGACTCAAGGGGACAAGACAAATAAATGTGTTCAATTAAGGCATGAGATCCAAGATTTGATTGATAATAGAAAGCTACCAGAGCCTGATAAGCCCAACATTAAGAATAATTATCTACCTAAATTTGGAAGGGCGCCACCACTTGCAACCTTCATGAAGAGTTTTATCTTATCATCTTATCATGATATGGATAGAGAAGCTGCTAAAGAGGATATGCTACTAAGCAAGCTTGGACTAACTATGGATGATGAAGTAATGATCTTTGATGATGAAAAAAATCCTTGCCCTTGATATGTCTAAATAAATGAAGTATCTTTAACTCCAACTCAATGAACCTCCCTTAGCTTGAAGTGTTGCTCTTTTTTATTTTTTTTCTTTAGTACTTATTTGGAACAATTATGTTTTCTTTTTTTTTTTTTAAGATTGTTTGAATAAATTATTTTCATTAAATGTTTCATGGTCTTTGTTCATTTTGGTGCTCAAATCGATGATGAATTTAGCTTGATATTCATAAATTGGTATATGTATGCATCATGATTTGAATGACTTTACTAGGTGGGGGAATTGTTCTATATCATTGAGCTGTGTATGCTTACTTAGAGAGGGATCCTGCATAATGACCTTTGTTTAGATCCTAGTTAGTCTTAGAACATGCTTTGACGGACTCTCGAGGTAAAATTAAACTCTGCTTATTTTAGGGGGAGATAATCTAGGCATTGTTTGGTAAGCCAACAACTAGTATCCACCCAATTAAATATCAATCCTTAGCTATCCCTTTGAGCCTTTATGAGATTTTAGCTTTCTCTTTATTGACTTATAAGCCCATGACCTACCCTGAGCTGTTGTGATACTTTTGACAAGTCTTATGATCACTAAGGTGAAGAGACAAGAAGATCAAAAAGAAAGGAATGCATAGTCAAGACCGTAAGGATAGTTGATGTTCTCAAGACCTTAAGGATAGTTGAAGTTCACCTAATATCTCCAATCTATTAAGATGATATTAGAATAACAAATAATTTATCCTTACTGAAGTAGACTTACTCTACTCCACTCACCTTTAGTCAAGATAATTCTTCTGGAATTAAGACCTAATAAAAAAAGAAAAAAAAAGGAAAAAGAAAAGAAAGGAAAAAAAAGGAAAAAAAGAAGAAAAAGAAAAGAAAATAAAACCCAAAACAGTTCAGAAATCCAACCGAGTTCTCTTTTACCTAAAGCAACAAAAGACTTCCATTTGGTTTATAAGGACAGTTTGACTGAAATTGGTCCAACCCAACTAAAGATTCAATCAAAATTAGAGAGATAGAAGAAAGGTCATCTAGTTCTTGAAAGTCCTGTACTTGTCAGTCCTACAGGGAAGAAGAATAAAATGATAAAATGCTCAAAGAATGGGAAGAGTAAGAAAAGGAAAGAGAAAGAAAAGTCAAAAGAAAAAAAAGAAGAAAAGGGATGTGGGCATCAAAATTTTTACAAAGGTAAAGAATGTCCCAATCAAGATCTAGATTAACATCAAGAAGAAAGAAGAATGTTCAAAGCTCTATCTTATTCCTCCTTCCAACTGTCTAAACAAGAAATTTGTAGTGTGAGGGTTTGCCTATAGTGTCACAACAGCTCCAAATTACAAATGGCCTTCATTTAACCCGTGTCCCTTATAGACCCCGTTTCAAGCCTATTAAAGACCTATTAATCTCTCTTGGTAGGTAGAGTCTATTAGTGGAGATAATTTGAATAAGCATGCATATGAGATAGATAATATTCAAACTCAATGAGACCTTTGGCCAAGTAATGTGTATGTGCCTATCTAAAGTGCAACAATTCTTGCTCAAATGTAAATGATTCCTGAGTTTAGTACGGTAGCTAGGGTTGTCATGTCATAGATATGTTAAATTAGGAAATCGAGTCTTGAGGTACAATGACACTGATTTGACAAAGTCAACATTTGATTTAAAAAAACTGTTTTCTTATTTTAAAAAGCCTTTAAGTTAAGGGAAATATGTTTAACCATCAAATCTTGAAGGACACATTGGACAAAAGAAATGATTACTGGCAAGGTTATGAAGAAGCTACCAACTGACATGCTGATTTCTAGTTTGGAATGGATGTATCCCTGACTATGCTGTTTGGGCCTAACCACTCATGTTTTCAACATCTCAAAGATAAAAGCCATAAATGCAAAGCTTTCTGTCATTCCAATGCAAGACCTGAACAGGAATCCGGAATGATCAATGAGAACACTTCAGTTGATCACCTTAGTCTGTGAGTTGACGGAACCACTGTAAGTATTACTCATGCATATCATGCATACATGAGCATATCACACTGCATTTTCTTTATCAAAAGTAAACAACAATAATTTATGAAGCAACCATGAAGTGGATATCGAATTATGGGGCATGGAAGGCCCATTGCTTGAGGAAGCTCTAGTCATTTTGCAAAAGAAAGAAGAGATGCATGCTTACGCAAGGAACCAGACAAAATACAAACATCATTCAGGGTCTGCATGAAAAAATCATTGGTTTGAACCTACATAGGAGTCAAAGTTCCTCCTTTTCAATTTTTTGAATTTATGCATGTTCAAAGCATTTTTAGACTTATCTTCAATATTTTGCCACGTAGGAAACAAGAAGAAGATATAAGGGGCCAGCTAAAAAATGGCTAGATTTTTTGCAAATGGAAGAACAAAAAGAATGGAACATTAGAACTATCAAAAGAATGAAGATGCAAAAGATAAAAGATCAGTCTAGCTAGAAGAGTTGAAGCCAATATAAGATGAAGTCCAGTGGAAAAAGATCCATGTTTCATGGATAAAGACCCGACCTCCAATGGATAATGATCCATGTTTCAAGGGTAAAGACCTGATCTCAAATGGATAAAGATCCATGTTTCAAGAGCAAAGACCCAATCTCCAATGGATAAAGATCCATGTTTTATGGGTAAAGACCCGATCTCCATGGATAAAGATCCATTTTTGGTGGGCAAAGACCCACAATCCATTAAAGAAGAACAACTAGTTAAGCCAGAATTCTCAACTGATAAAAGGTCAGTCAAATCCAGTCTCAGGTCCAAGTACCCAAATCAAATTCAGTCTCGGGTCCAAGTACCCAGTCTTGGGTCCAAGTACCCAAATCAATTCAGTCTCGGGTCTAAGCACCTAAAATTAAATTTAGTTTTGGGTCCAAGTACCCAAATCCATTTCACTCTTGGGTACAAGCATCCAAATTCAATTCAATCTCAGGTCCAAGTACCCAGTTTCGGGTCCAACTACCCAATCTCAAGTCCAAGTGCCCAAATCCAATTTAGTCTTGAGTCTAGGTACCCAATCTCGAGGTCCAAGTATCCAATCTCATATCCAAGTATCTAATCTCGGCTCTAAGTACCCAAATCCAATTCAGTTTCGAGTCTAAGGAGCCAGTCTTGAGTCCAAGTATCCAAATTCAATCCAGTCTCGAGTCCAAGTACCTAATCTCGGGTCCAAGTATCCAAACTTAATCCAGTCTCAGGTCCATGTACCCAATCTCGAGTCCATGTACCCAAATCCAATTCAGTCTGGGGTCTAAGTACCCATTCTCGGGTCCAAGTACCCAAATCAAATTTAGTCTCATGTCCAAGTACCAGTCTTGGGTCCAAGTACCCAAATGAAATTTAGTCTCGGGTCCAAGTACCTAGTCTCGAGTCCAAGTACCCAGTCTCGGGTCTAAGTACCCAAATCAAATTCAATCTCGGGTCTAAATACCCAGTCTTAGGTCCAAGTACCCAAATCAAATTCATTCTTAGGTCTAAGTACCCAGTCTCAGGTCCAAGTACCCAAATCAAATCCAAGTACCCATCCTCATCCAAAATCTGCTCAAAACTATGTTGCTTTTCACTCTCTTCTACTGAAGTCTCAGATCGTTCAAGCAGGGGGCAAACTGTAGACCCTTGATTTTGGTCCTGACTTGTCTGTTGCCTAAGTTATAAACCTTTTGATTATATGGTACAATGGTGAAACCTTTAAAACTCTAAAGAGGTTTGTTTTGAAGATTCGATTGGATCTAATTTGATGTTAGGGCATTCGAGGGTGTGTTGGAGTCAAACCAGCATCTCCAATTCAATATGGGGCAGCCTATATCGAATTGGGATGCCCCAATTTGATATGGGATAGTCCCATATCAAATTGGGACTCACCCAATTTGATATGGGACCTTAAATTAAGGTCCCATATCGAATTTGAAGTCCTAATTAGATATGGGATAAGTCCCATATCGAATTGGATTTCCAATTCGATATGGGACCTTAACTAAAGGTGCCCATATCAAATTGGAAGTCCAATTCGATATGGGATAGGATCCATATCGAATTGGAGCCTTCCCAATTTGATATGGACTTATGTTTTAACGAGTTTGCTTGGTTTGAGTTTGATATGGTCTCGGTGTACTACTTGGTTTTAATTCGATATGAATCAGAGAGGATTCATTTTAAAAATGGAAAACTCCCACGACTTTTTAACCTAATGCATGCACATTATTATAAATACAAACTTTAAAATAGAGATAAGGGAGGATTGAAGGAACTTTAAGCAAAGGGCAGCCTTCACGGACTTCTAACTTGAACAAACTGTTGAACTCCAGCAACCTTCGACAAGAGGGACTTTTAATGGGAGCAGCTATTAGGAACTTTCAGAAGAGAGTGATTATAAATACAGGTTTGAAAAACCTAAAGGAGGATCTTTTGAACCTTTGGCTTTTGGTTGGCTGCTGAAACTCTGAAAAATTTAGTAATCAACTAATGAAGCATAGCAAGCTTGATAAAAAAAAGAAACAGCAAGGCTAGACGAAGAAGATCAATAACCCAAAACTCTATAAAGGCAGTGTACTCATTGTCTTTGCCAAAGCTCTTCCAGAATCTCATTCAAATAATTTTGGTGGAGCCATCAAACGACGGTATGCTTTAAGTTAAATAACTTCTATATGTTTTGATTGTTTTAAATATGGAATATGTTCATTATTAATCTAATTAAAGTTTAAGTAAGAAATGCATCTCCGATTTTAATTCCTGCCAGCTTTGATGATATTGTACCATCACTCATATAAAATAAATTCAGTAATCTGTTAGCTTAAGTTCTTTCGAGTACATGATTATTTAGTCAATATATCCTCACAGTAACCTCATTAAAGTTTTTTCATATATCTTTACAGAAGTTTATTTCTTATAAACTATAAAACTTTGATCCTATTTTCTAAACCCTAATTCATGTAAAATCTTAAGCTACAAACATTATTTTTTATAAATACCAAACCCTAATTTATTTCTTTCCAAAACCCTCATTGCATGGTATTAGCCCTAAATCCTAATTTTATTAACCAAAAACCCTACTATTTTCTTAAAACTATAAATTCCTAATCAATTCTATTTTTCTAAATTCATTATAGTAGGCTAAATATTTCAAATAATAATAATAATAATAATAATTGAGCTAATTTTAAAATCCCAAAACCTTAAATGTTAATTAAGAAACCTTAAATTGAGACTCTTGTATCTTTATTTGCTTTATTTAAGTTAGAAGCATGTTTTTTATATGTTTTGATTAATGGTTTATTTATATCTTCGATTTATATCTTTGATGATTGATTTATTTAATTTCAATGTTTGATTTATTTAATTTATCATGGATGAATATTTTTTTAATTATTATTTATTCATTAAAATTATAAGAGGTATGTTTCCATGATTGTGAACCTTATTAATTAATCTTTATGTAATTTCAATTATTTTCATATTTTGAAATTAATGTAAAGGACACATTTTCACTTTTCGGTGGGTGTCCTATTTAGTTTTAGGCATCGACGATGTAAGGACACGTTTCCATCCTCGAATGTGTGTCCATTTATTTGTTTTCTTTTGGACATTATTGTGATTTTAATAAAGTATTTATTTATTCTTATGATCACATGTAGTATGGATAATATCGTTATATTTAAGAATTTTATAATATTAAGACCTGAAAAGGAGGCCGGTTCTAATGAACCGGGCATTGTGGGGGTGTTGGGCCATTTCTCACCTTCCCCGCACGTACCAAATTTTTCGAACCCAATAGGGGGTTGGGGATTCCTTAGGAATCGAGTCATCCACCCCTTTCTATTTCCCCTGTCTGTTCAGGTGGCAACTCCATTTTCTCTGAGTTTAGGCCCGTGTTCTCTAAGACCATAAGCCTAATAGTGCCAAAGTTGCAAGAACCATTCCACCAGGAGTGGGGGTGAAAATCCCCGCTCACAGCAGCCTTATTCCTCCACCTCTTCACATAGTCTAAAAAGTTCTCATTATTCTTCTGCTTGATTGACTCTACCTCCATTAGAGTAACTTCCAATTTAGCATTATACCCATACTACTAGATTAAGGCTCCGTACAGTGAATCCTAATTCTTATGAGTACTTTCCTCTAAGGTGTTGAACTAATTTTGCACAACAAGATCCAACGAGAGCATAAAGCACCTTAGAGTTTAAGCCTTAGCAGCTCAAGCATACTGTATAGCTGTGATGTATTACTGGACATGTAGATGAGAATGGAACTTCCTAGTTCCATCCAACTTAGCAGAGGAAGGCATTTTGAACTTGTAAGGAACTTTTTTATGTTGTTCAAACAACTTATCCACTTCTGACATCTCCTCAATCTTCAGCTTCTTTTTAAATTTTTTCTCTAAATCAGCAACCATCTTCTCCACATCTAAAGTTTCAGTATTTTTGATAGTTTCTTTCTCCATAGCCTTTGTTTCTTTCTTCATATCTTGAGGATCTAGGAAGTATTGAGCCCAGTCATTATCATAATCAATTATCACTTTGTCATCATCAATGGCTACTTCACCAACATTAGCCTTTCCCTTGTCTTTCTACTTCTTAGTACTAGCAGATACTTCAACAATGTTTGCCAATAGTGTAGCTAGCTAGCTTTTCATGGTCTCAGCTAGGGCCTCCTTCAATTCTTCTATCTTGGAGTTGAGGGCACATCCACCATTTTCTGAATCTGTTCAGGTTACATCCACAAATGTTCATTATAATGAAATCAAAGAAAGTCCAAATAAGCCAATATAAAGGGGCACCCATATGAGATTGAAATATGACGTTATAATAATGTCCAATATTCAAAACTAAATAAAATAGGACACCCACCATTTAGTGAAAATGAGTTCTTTACATTAATCCCAAACATTGAAGAAAATAAAAGAATAAATTACATAAAATAAGTACTTTTTCCAGACGAGCCAGGAAAAAGAAAGGGGTGGATGACTCGATTCCAATGGAATCCCTAACCCCTACTAGGTTCGAAAAGTTGGATACTTATAGGGAAGGTGAGAATGACCCATCACCCCTATAGTGCCCAATTCATTGGAACCGGCCTTCTTTTCCGGCCTATATATTATTGAATTCTTTAACTTATTATCATAGCATCTATACTACATGCAATAGAAATAAATAAATGTTCGTTATATTGAAATCAAAGAAAGTCCAAATAAACCAATATAAATGGGCACCCATATGAGATGGAAACGTGCTGTTAAAATAATGTCCAATATTTAAAACTAAATAAAATAGGACACTCACTATTTAGTGGAAACAAGTTCATTAATCCCAAACATTGAAGAAAGTAAAAGAATAAATTACATAAAACAAGGCACCCATAAAGTGAAAACATGCCTTTTACATCTTAAAATCACCTTTAAATTCTAAATAAAAAAATAAACACAAATCCATACACATATACAAGTAATCATCCATGAAATTATAAAAATTAGGGCTTAATTAAATAGAAATAAAGATTAATCACAAAGAATTACGCACAGATAAATATTGACCCAATTAAAGGTTTTGTAGTGGAATTTGGGTTTGGTTGTGGAATTAGGGTTTGATCATCCTATACTAGGATTAACATGCAAAATAAGAATTTAATTATAAGATTAGGGTTTTATTTACAAAAATAGGGTTTAATGTTCAAATTAAATTAAAAAATGTAAATCTAGGGCTTGATATTAAAACATGCAAGATTAGGTTTTAGGATTTATAAAATTAAGGATCACATGAGCAATGAAAGCTTTCTGTCTATTTTAATCCTAAGTTCATAACTTACTATGAATTATTTGCAACTCAATTTATCAATTGAATAACGTAATTAATCTATGGAAGTAAATGATTGAATTTAGTTGATTAAAGGAAATTAAACCAGTGTTTGTCGGCTCCACCAAGCTAAATTTGTTGAGCCAAACCTGTATATTTGATTGATTGAAAGTCTGGATCAGTAAAAGTCTTGGTTGGTGCCTTGGTGATTCGAGGATCAAGCTACTACCTTTTTTATTTTATGCTTTTTGCTCTTTGTTTGATTCCTCTCTATTGTTGCTTCCATTTAATTGTTGCTTTGATAATTGCTGCCACATTTTTTTTGGCCCGCTGCCTTTCACTTAAACCTATATTTATAAGAAATAATTAGGTCAAATTCTGGTTGTTAACTCTAGTTTATCCATGTTTAATTAGGATTTTAACCAAAACCAATTTGTATGTGGCTCGGATTAAGTCCTAAAACAGAAGCCATATCGAATTAAACCAAACCAAACCCATTCTAAATTTGGATCGAACAATTTTAGGGCTTTAAAAGTTGAACCGACTTATTTTTTGGTCTTTTAAAATTGGACCGACCTAATTAAAAGCTTCAAATTAGGTTTAAGTTTCTAAAGTCGGACTGAACTTGACTTAGCCTCCATTAATTGGGATCGAACTTGCTTAGGGCCAATGTAACACCCCTATACCCTATATACATACAATACATATACCACATATATGCATAATATGCATATAAAATATAAGGATATTACTTTACAGTATTGTTTAAACCCTTACTTTAGTCCACATCAATTATATTTTTAATAAAAGACCATTTTCCATTATCAAATCTCATTCTTTTAAAAGTAACATTTACAAAACCATTATACTTTTCATTAGATTACATATATATAAATTTACATTGTCTTTTCAAAAATTCACTTATGTACATATACATTTTTTTTTATCAAAATACAACATAATAAAATTGTACATGCATGCACCACCTTCTAATTGGTCTCAAAACACTCTTACTCTTCTCGTGGCACAACTTTTTAATCCCAGATCAACAATCTACTCACCTACATGATTTACACAACCATGCTAAGCTTGAAATCTTAATGGTACATATAAATAGTATATATATATACATTACAGAAAATCACACTCACAACACTAACATCA
Source organism: Garcia nutans (assembly GCA_947685225.1). Lineage (NCBI taxonomy): Eukaryota > Viridiplantae > Streptophyta > Magnoliopsida > Malpighiales > Euphorbiaceae > Garcia > Garcia nutans. Next base: position 23,066,013 of record CANTUV010000021.1, read on the forward strand.
TTTATCATCATATTCTTTGTATTTTCTTTATTATTATTAGTTTTATATTTATACTTATATATATATTTATATAACATCCACAATTTTTAATATCATTATTGTCTACCACAATCACATACACAAGTATGGGCCCAAACAACTAATACATCATTCAAATCTAAGAGTTATTGTTTTGGTCCATAATGACACCATGTATCTAGCCCTGAAGGTAAAATATCAATGTAACATTCCAACTAGGCCTGGGTTTACGACCTGGTCTTTTTACCTAGTCCAACTATAAGGACCTATTTCTGAGGCTTACGACATGATCTTTTCTCCTTAAAAATATTTTCACAGTGACGCCAAGCATCTAGCCCATTGGCAAATATAGGCATGCCGCCAAACATAGAACTATGAAAATTGAATAAAATACTAGGCACACAATTATTTCATATTTCCATTATCAATCTCTTTCTCATTTTCTCATGATCAAGCTAGACACATTGCCTCATTTATCTCATTTATATCAACATCATCATATAATCATAATGTATCTCATTTTATACAATCTAGCCATCATCAATGGCTTAACATAATATCTTTAATGTATACACAATAAACTACTTTACCCAAACATTTTTGGTCATTTTCATATTTTGCACATAATTCACATTTCATTCAATTTAGCCATTAACAATGGATTTTCACAATGCATAATAATGCATACATAGCAATTCATATGTCTTAGCACCATGTTCATGAATACTTAATGTATCAAGTAGCTTAACACATTTTCATCCAAAATGTGTTAGGCCAAATGTAATGCAATCACATTCCACTTATCAAGAGTTTGTACATACCTTAGAAAACACTCCAAAACAAGCTTTAAAACATTCTCTAACCTTCTCTTCCAAGTTGCCCTTCAATACTAGGGTTAGGCAAACTACTCTCTCTCAATGCCTATACCAAATTTGATCATAAACAACCATTTAATATCATATTCTAAGCATTCTCAACATCAAATCATTTAAATAGGATTTGCAAATGAAAAATAAAGAAAAGAGTTATTCTCAAGTGACACGTCCAACAACACGAACGTGTTAATAACTGTGTCATTAACTCACTCACACAGAAGCTTTGACATGTCCAATGACATGGGCGTGTCACTATCCGTGTTATTCATTATGCCTCACAGAAACTTCAACACGCCCAACAACATAGTCATATTAATGGTTGTGTTAATTATCTTCTCTCATAGTATGTAATGGTTAAAATTTTAAATACGAAACTTTTAAATTAATAGTGATAATTAATAGTAAATTGTGCTATGAGTGATATGGATAAGTAATGTAAATAGTGAATCTCAATTTTTACGGTCTTATGAGATTTAAAATCGAATTAGAATCAATGGTTAAGAAAGATGGTGCACCATAACTAAGATGAGATTGGCCACACTAGATTGAGCTGTATATATGTGTGCGTGTGTGTGTGTGTGGACAGGTGTAAGAGTGTAGAAATTTCTTTTCTCTCTTCATCATTCATGTTCAACACCACCTTCCTCATCAAAACTCCTTCTTGCTTCCTTCCTTCCAAGATTTTGATAAAAAACAAAGAGCAAACAATGTTTAGTTATAAGTTTTGAGAAGATTAAGATAGAAAGTTGAGATTATTAACAAGTAAGTAGAGAAAAGAAGAGTTAAAGAGGTATGTGTTTATGTATTTTAATTTAAAAATATTTATTTTTCTTTGAATTTCAGGTTTAAATTAGTTTATTGGGTCATTTAGAGGAAATATTTCCTAAAAATTTGATAAATGAATTATTGTATGATATAAGTAGAAATTGAAGTTGTTAATGTTGTTTTTCTTCATTTTGAATGATGATTGTGAAAGTTGATGAGTATATCAATGGTTAAATACTTGATTAATTAATGTTTTAGTAAGGTATTAGATATAAATTCTTTTCATGTCAAAACTTTGATGTTGATTCATTTTTATCTTCGATCTTCATTATATTTGTGTTTTATGAAGTTACAAGTGTAAAATACATGATTTTAAGATGCGACGGGAGTGGTTTTAAGGTGCCATGGGCGTGGGATCAAAATTCGGATTGTTGGACGAAGAATTACTCCGAAAATAGTCCCAAAATCAATGCCACGGTCGTGGCCACTAAGATGCCACGACCGTGGGATTGAAAGTGATGCTGTTTCTTCAAAAATTTCGATAAAACAGAGGAGTTTTATATGCCACGACCATGGCCCTAGAAGGCCATGATCTTGGGGTCTTAAAAATCATTTTACATCTTTTTTTTGTATCCCATGGGCGTGGGGTTGAGATGCCACGGCCGTGGGGTACCTAAATGATGTTTTTGACTTGTATTTTGTGATATACGGGCCTAGTATGAGGCTACTATGTTTATATTTATTACTTTTGTGTTGTGTAAGTGTTGAAAGTATGAAAAAGAGTGATAAACCTTGAATTTGTGATAAATGTATAGAATACAAAATGTTAATGAAAGTATTGTTTCATAGAAATGATATATATATAATTCAGTATCAACTACAACTTAATGAATTGCCCTAATCATACTAATTTTAGATCTAGCTTGGGATTGAATGGCTAGCCAAAAGGGAGGATATCCAAAATGTTAGTGGGCACTCTGTGCCATCAATAGACACTCGGTGTCATCATATTCAGTGGGCATTCTTGCCATATTGGGCCATTGGCCAACATTCTATACAGCGGCATTCAAATACCATCAGTGACCCGTTATCCAAATCTAGAATCTGAGTTTAGTGTGTTTGGGCATAATTAAAATAGTTATCTATAATAAAAATAATGTGTTATTCAGTTGTCGATAAATTAGTTAATTCTGAATCTAATTGTATTTAGTATATCAATTTACAATGAAGTTAGCTAATTGCTTTATTTAACATTTGGAAAGTTTGCAAGTCGATGTCTCTAAATTACTTTATTGCTATATCACTTTTATTTAAATTTTCTTGTATATTATAAATACATAAACACCACTAAGCTTTACTTAGCGTGTTGGAATTGTTTTCTATCAAACAAGAAGAGTTGATACCACAGAGTGAGAGACTTACGTTCTTGGTCAACTGCATCATCAAGGTTCAATGAACAATATTGTAAATATTGTACTCGTTATGGTTCACATAGCAAATCTTTATAATTTTGTATGAAAGTTGTATTAGTTTGAGAGTAGTCTGAGAATTTGATAATAATGTAAGTCTTTTAAGAGTTCTTTATAAATATATGGATATATGTGTGGTCTATATAAAGCTTAAGAGTTGCATTAATGCTTAAAATGTATTAGGACTTTATTTCTTTAGTATATTTTCTATATACATATATAGAACAGTTGTGAATGTTAGGTGACATCTTCTATGTAGGCAAGTGTATGGTCTATGTAGGGGGTGTTACAATTAGTGGTATCAGAGCAGGTTTAGACAAGTCTAAGTTGTGGGTTAAAAGAAAAGAAAAGTACAATTGTCATTGCTATGTGAACTATATGATTTAACAAATGTTTGATGCAGTTGATATTTTTTTATGTTTAAAGGTATAAGATGGCCTCTGAATCCCGTCAAGGCACCGAGGATCAAGCTGTGTCCTCACACAATCAAGCTAGTGTGGGAAATTAGCAGCCATCGGAACCTTCTACGGAACAAATTCCATTAGATCCTCAATTTGTGAGAAATGTAGGGGAAATCCTTAGACAAATTGTGAGAGTTACTCCTCCTGCACAACCTCCACCGCCAGTACTCCAAAGATCTCCTTTGGAGAGAATTAGAAAATTGGGAGTAGAAGATTTTAAAGCTCTTGACACTGATGAGTCTTCAGTAGCAGAGTATTGGATGGAGAGGATTGTGAGAGTTTTTGATATTCTGCATTGTACTGATGATGAAAGATTAGAATGTTCAGTTTCCTTAATGCAAGAACAAGCTTTTGCCTGGTGGGATACAAAGCAGAAAGGTATACCTGCAGGTAGACTTACTTGGGCATTTTTCCAAGAAGAATTTAAAAAGGAATATATTATTGAGATTTATTTGGAGGAGAAGCGTCGGGAATTTTTGTATCTTAAGCAAAGGCAATTATCTGTGTCTGAATATGAGAGGCAGTTTGTTCGTCTTAGTAAATATTTTCCAGAGTTGGTTGTATCTGAGGAAGAGAAGTGTAAGCGGTTTGAACAAGGTTTGAATAGTCAGATTCGAGTGTATTTAATAGCAATGAGGATTAAGGAGTTTTCTACTCTTGTTAATGCGGCAGTCGCTATAGAAAATGAGATTAAACAAGCGCAGGGAACAAAACAACAATTCAAGAAGGGATTTGCTAGTGAACAACAACAAGGTAGCCAGAAAAGACAGAGAAATATTCAAGCCCAAACTCAGGGGTTTAGTAGAGGAAGTGGAGCTAGTTTTCATAAATCTAGAGGTGGGAGGTTTGGAGTGGCTTCAGGATCTTCTTCAAGAATTGTTACTACACCTTGTCAATATTGTGGTAAGGGTTATGCAAGTAAAGATTGTTGGTTTCGAAAGGGGGCTTGTTTGAAATGTGGTTCTTTGGAGCATAAAATCAAAGATTGTCCAATAATAAAAGAATTAGAAGTTGTGGAAGGACAAAGTTCTGTACAGAGGTCTCAGTCAAACCGTAGGGCAGGTAGAGGTAGTCGACCCAGTGGTAGTCAGCAGAGAGGATCTAAAATAGTGGATAGACCTCAGACTCGAGGCAATGCTCCAGCTAGGGGTTATGCCATGAAAGCTGTGGAAGACTAGGATGCTCCTGATGTTGTAGTTGGTAAATTTTCTTTACTTGGTCTTGATGTGTATGAATTGTTAGATCCTGGTTCTAAACATTCTTATATTTGTACAACTATAACTTTAGGAAGGAAAATGTGTGTTGATAAACTTTATTATGAGATAGAAGTTATAAATCCCTTAAGCCATAGTGTGAAGGTAAATAGAGTAAATCAAAATTGTCCACTTAGAGTTCATGATGTGGAACTTTCTGCTGATTTGATTGAACTACCATTCTATGACTTTCATGTAATCTTGGGAATGGATTGGTTGTTCTGACATCAAGTAGTTATGGACTGCTATAGTAAAGTTGTAACTTTTAAGATTTCGGGTTATGGGGAAATTGTAGTTCAAGGAGAAAAGCAATTTTATCCTTCTAGTTTGATTTCTGCAGCTAAAGCTAGAAGGTTAATTAGGAAGAGATGTGAAGCTTATCTTGCTTATGTTAATGATACACGACATTCAAGCAAGGTTTTGGGAGACATACCTACAGTGAGTGAGTTTTTGAATGTTTTTCCGAAAGAATTACCTGGAGTACCACCAGAGAGAGAGGTAGAATTTGTTATTGATGTAGTTCTAGGTACAACACCAATTTCTATTCCACCTTATAGAATGGCACCTCCGGAATTAAAAGAATTAAAGGTGTAACTCCAAGAATTGCTTGACAAAGGATTTATAAAACCTAGTGTGTCACCTTGGGGTGCACAAGTTTTGTTTGTAAAGAAGAAGGATGGTACTTTAAGATTGTGTATAGATTATAGACAATTGAATAAAGTGACTATTAAGAATAAGTACCCATTACCTAGGATTGATGATTTATTTGATCAGTTGAGAGGAGCGGGTGTTTTCTCAAAAATTGATCTTAAATCGGGTTATTATCAGATGAAAATTAAAGAAGTAGATATTCCAAAGAAAGCTTTTAGAACTCGATATGGACATTATGAATTTTTGGTTATGCCCTTTGGTTTAACTAATGCTCCAACAGCTTTTATGGACTTGATGAATCCAGTCTTTAAACCCTATTTGGACCAGTTTGTAGTTGTTTTTATTGATGATATACTAGTTTATTCTAAAAATAGAGAGGATCATGATAAGCATTTGAGAATTGTACTACAAACACTCAGAGAGAATCAATTGTATGCTAAATTATCGAAGTGTGATTTTTGGTTGACGGAAAGTGGCATTTCTAGAACATGTAGTGTCAGCTGATGGCATTCATGTGGATCCAAGTAAAATTGAAACTATTTTGAATTGGCAACCACCAAAGAATATAACTGAAGTCCGAAGTTTCCTTGGGTTGGCTGGATATTATAGAAGATTTGTGCAAGGGTTTTCGAAGATAGCACTTCCCTTAACGAAGCTCCTTAGAAAAGAAATTAAATTTGAGTGGAATGCTTAGTGTCAAGCTAGCTTTGAACAATTGAAGGCGATATTGACTGAAGCGCCTATCTTTACTCAACCAATTCCAGGTAACGACTATGTTATTTATAGTGATGCTTCTCATCAAGGACTTGGTTGCGTGTTGATGCAAGAGGGTAAGGTAATTGCTTATGCTTCTAGGCAATTAAAATCTCATGAATTGAATTACCCTACACATGATTTGGAGTTAGCTGCTATTGTATTTACTCTTAAAATTTGGTGACATTATTTGTATGGTGAAAGGTATTATATTTTCACTGATCATAAAAGTTTGAAATATTTGCCAACACAAAAAAAATTCAATTTAAGGTAGAGAAGATGGATGGAATTGATCAAGGATTATGATTGTATCATCGACTATCATCCTGGTAAAGCTAATGTGGTAGCCGATGCTTTAAGTCGAAAGACTTTAGCAGGTATGTTATATATAGACTATTTTAATATTATATATATATATATTACATAAACTAAATGATATCATGTGTTATATTAGCAGAATTGAGGGTTGAACCAACCATTAGACAAAAAGTGATAGAAGCTCAGAAACAAAATCAAAAATTGTTAGAACTTTTGAAACAAGTGCATGAAGGGGAAAAGCCAGATTATGTTGTGTCAAAAGATGGTGGAGTGTATTATAGAGATCGATTGTGTGTACCTAATGTGAAGGAACTAAAGGAATGTATTCTTGGTGAAGCTCACAATACTATGTATACTGTACATCCAGGAAGCAATAAGATGTACCAGGATTTGAAATCTCATTATTGGTGGCCTGGTATGAAAAGAGATATTACTGAATATGTGACTCAATGTTTAGTATGTCAGCAAGTCAAAGCAGAACATCAAGTTCCATCAGGTTTGTTGCAATCTATATCAATACAAGAATGGAAGTGGGATAGAATCACCATGGATTTTGTGACTGGACTTCCAAATACCCAAAAGAAGCATGATAAAATTTGGGTAATTGTTAATCGATTAACTAAATTAACTCATTTCCTTCCCATTTGAGTTGATTATTCAATGAATAAACTTGCAGAGTTGTATGTTAATGAGATAGTCAGGCTTCATGGAGTACCAATGTCTATTATCTCAGACCGAGACCCTCGTTTTACATCCAGATTTTGGGAAAGTTTTCAGAAAGCATTGGGTACTAGACTTCATTTTAGTACTAAATTTCATCCCCAAATAGATGGTCAATCAGCTGGGATAAATATCTACCTTTAGTAGAATTTGCCTATAACAACAGTTATCAAAAGAGTATTGGAATGGCTCCATATGAGGCACTCTATGAAAGGAAGTGTAGAACTCCATTATGTTGGGTGGAATTGAATGAGAGCAAACTTATAGGGCCTGATCTCATAAAACATACTGAAGACAAAGTAAAGCTTATAAAGGATCGATTACAAATTGCAATGGACAGACAAAAATCTAATGCCGATTTGAAATGGCGTGATATTGAGTATAATGTGGGGGATAAAGTACTTTTAAAAGTATCACCATGGAAGAAAGTTCTTCGCTTTGGAAAGAAAGGTAAATTAAGTCCTAGGTTCATTGGACCATATGAAATACTGGAACGTGTAGGTCCAGTAGCCTATCGACTAGCTTTGCCTCCAAAATTGGCTAAGATTCATAATGTATTTCATGTATCGATGCTTAGGCGCTATAGATCAGATTCTACACATGTGATTCAAGTGGAGTCTATTGAAATTCAGCCAGATTTGAATTATGAAGAAGAACCAGTGGCTATCTTAGCTCATGAAATAAAGGAGTTGCGTAATAAGAGCATTCCTTTAGTAAAAGTGTTGTGGAAGAATCATTCGATAGAGGAAGCCACTTGGGAAAGCGAAGAAATAATGGGACAACAATATCCTCAACTATTTCAAGCGTCTATAACAGGTAAATTTCGAGGACGAAATTTCTTTAGAGGGGGAGAATTGTAATGGTTAAAATTTTAAATACGAAACTTTTAAATTAATAGTGGTAATTAATAGTGAATTGTGCTATGAGTGATATGGATAAGTAATGTAAATACTGAATCTCAATTTTTACGGTTTTATGAGATTTAAAATCAAATTAGAATCAACGGTTAATAAAGAGGGTGCACCATAACTAAGATGAGATTGGCCACACTAGATTGAGCTGTATATATATGTGTGTGTGTGTGTGTGGACAGGTCTAAGAGTGTAGAAATTTCTTTTCTCTCTTCATCATTCACGTTCAGCACCACCTTCCTCATCAAAACTCCTTCTTGCTTCCTTCCTTCCAAGATTTTGATCAAAAACAAAGAGCAAACAATGTTTAGTTATAAGTTTTGAGAAGATTAAGATAGAAAGTTGAGATTATTAACAAGTAAGTAGAGAAAAGAAGAGTTAAAGAGGTATGTGTTTATGTATTTTAATTTAAAAATATTTATTTTTCTTTGAATTTCATGTTTAAATTAGTTTATTGGGTCATTTAGAGGAAATATTTCCTAAAAATTGGATAAATGAATTATTGTGTGATATAAGTAGAAATTGAAGTTGTTAATGTTGTTTTCCTTCATTTTGAATGATGATTGTGAAAGTTGATGAGTAGATCATTTGTTAAATACTTGATTAATTAAAGTTTTAGTAAGGTATTAGATATAAATTCTTTTCATGTCAAAACTTTGATGTTGATTCATTTTTATCTTCGATCTTCATTATATTTTTGTTTTACGAAGTTACAAGTGTAAAATATATGATTTTAAGATGCCACGGGAGTGGTTTTAAGGTGCCATAGGCATGGGATCAAAGTTTGCATTGTTGGACAAAGAATTACTCCGAAAACAGTCCCAAAATCAATGCCACGGTCGTGGCCACTATGATGCCACGACCGTGGGATTGAAAGTGATGCTGTTTCTTCAAAAATTTCATTAAAACAGAGGAGTTTTATATGCCACGACCGTGGCCCTAGAAAGCCAAGACTGTGGGGGTCTTCAAAATCATTTTACAGCTTTTTTTTGTATCCCACGGGTGTGGGTTGAGATGCCACGGCCGTGGGGTACCTAAATGATGTTTTTGACTTATATTTTGTGATATACGGGCCTAGTATGAGGCTACTATGTTTATATTTATTACTTTTGTGTTGTGTAAGTGTTGAAAGCATGAAAAAGAGTGATAAACCTTGAATTTGTGATAAATGTATAGAATACCAAATGTTAATGAAAGTATTATTTCATAGAAATGATATATATATAATTCAGTATCAACTACAACTTAATGAATTGCCCTAATCATACTGATTTTAGATCTAGCTTGGGATTGAATGGCTAGCCAAAAGGGAGGATATCCAAAATGTTAGTGGGCACTCTGTGCCATCAATAAACACTCGGTGTCATCATATTCAGTGGACATTCTTGCCATAGTGGGCCATTGGCCAACATTCTATACAGCGGCATTCAAATGCCATCATTGACCCGTTATCCAAATCTAGAATCTGAGTTCAGTGTGTTTGGACATAATTAAAATAGTTATCTATAATGAAAATAATGTGTTATTCAGTTGTCGATAAATTAGTTAATTCTGAATCTAATTGTATTTAGTATATCAATTTACAATGAAGTTAGCTAATTGCTTTATTTAACATTTGGAAAGTTTGCAAGTCGATGTTTCTAAATTACTTTATTGCTATATCTCTTTTATTTAAATTTTCTTGTATATTATAATTACATAAACACCACTAAGCTTTGCTTAGCGTGTTGGAATTATTTTATAATGCACAGATCAAACAAGAAGAGTTGAGACCGCAGAGTGAGAGACTTACGTTCTTGGTCAACTGCATCATCAAGGTTCAATGAACAATATTGTAAATATTGTACTCGTTATGGTTCACATAGCAAATCTTTATAATTTTATATGATAGTTGTATTAGTTTAAGAGTAGTCTGAGAATTTAATAATAATGTAAGTCTTTTAAGAGTTCTTTATAAATATATGGATATATGTAATATATGGATATATGTGTGGTCTATATAAAGCTTAAGTGTTGCATTAATGCTTAAAACGTATTATGACTTTATTTCTTTAGTATATTTTCTATATACATATATAGAACAGTTGTGAATGTTAGGTGACATCTTCTATGTAGGCAAGTGTATGGTCTATGTAGGGGTGTTACACAGTAGCTATGACACACTCAGAGACATGGCCATGTTAATGGTCATGTCATCAATGTTGAACTCGGCACCGTTGACACGCCCAACAACATGGCCGTGTCAGGCAAAAGTTTTGCATTTCGAACTCTCAACCATGTGAGCACAATCATTCCAAACTCAATAATGCAACACCCTTAATCATCATCTTAGTTTATATCCATAATTCACCCATTAATTCAACACTTATATAACTCCAACATATCATAACTATCTTCTTATTCAATCAATCATCACTTTCTCTCATAACACATTCAAAGAAGAAGAAAGAAAAGAAATCTCTTCTCTTTCAATCCAACCTTAAAAATCATCATTAGCTACTGACAACATCTTCATACATATCCAATTAAACCATTAAAACATGATAATACACAATCCCAAAATCAATATGTCATTTTTCCATAGAATTCTAAAGAAACTTGCAAAATGATAAAGGAACTTACCAATTGATAAAAAAATCCTCACAATCTTCACTTAAATCCTTGAGATTACTTCAATTTTTGGTGTATGGAAGAAGAAAGCTTGTTGCTCATTATCTCTCTCCCTAGCTCACGTTTAAAGAAGAAACAAAAGAAGAAGATGAAGATGAAGCAAATTCCAATTTCTCTTCCTTTCCATCCTTATATATATATTAATTATTCTTTTATATGTGTTGTATATGTTTGGTATATGTATATGTCATATTTACTTCAAATATTTCAATATACATTTCACTTAAAATCCTTTCATTTTCCATTCAAATAATTTATTTAATTTATCCAAATTTATTTTATTTTATTTAATATTCAAAAATTAGGGGTATTACAATTCTCTCCCCCCTTAAATAATTTCATCCTCGAAATTATCCAGTATGATAATAATCCATCCATAACAAAATATCATCTTAAATTTTCATATAAAATTAATCATATCATCAAATTATTATTTCATCATATTACGCAACCTCCACTCTCCCCCTTAAGGTCATTCTCAATCATCTTCTTACAATTTCATAACTTATCACTATATTTATTTATTTTTTTCTAAGTAAAACAATCATGATAAATCATTACATCACCAATCAAATTATCATTGGACAAAAATCAGTTCATCTTATTAGTATATATGCCTCACACATCTATTATGCTCACGATATTTTATCACTTTATCACTTTATAAATATACTCTCTTAACCTTAAATTCAAAGGTTGTAATATCCCAAACTATACCCTAAAATTTTTGGAATGATTATTGTTGAAATTGGATTAAATGATTTTGAAGTGTGTATAAAGGATTAAGAGGAAAAGAGGAGTGTGTATATGTTGTATATATGAAGATATATACAACATATACAAGTCAACATATTACTATAAGGTCAAAGAATATTTGGATTAATTGAATTAGAAATTACATATTAGCGGAAGATGATATTTTTATTATTATAATATTTAATTGCTTGGTGGATATTAAAAGAGAGTTTGTGTGGTTAGAAGAGTTGATTTTGGGTTGACTTATCTTCATCTTCTTCCTCTTTCTTGTGCTTAGCTGGCCACCACCATTAACAAGAAGGAAAGGGACTTTTGTTGCTTTCTAACTCAAGATTTGAAGGTGTTTCAAGAGATCAAGTTGGAGTTTGAAGGGTTTTCATTACTTTTGGTAAGTTTTCCAGCTTGATTCTTTGGTTTTCTTTTGAGTTTGTGAATTGAGTTTGGTGAATGGTTGTTGTTAATATGTGTATGGTTAATTTTGATGTGTTTGAGATTGTGTTGTCTATTTAATTTTTATTTTGGGGTTGGTTTGGAGGAATGTTAAGTTTGGTGAAAGAAGTAAGAGTTGTGGATTGTGTATGGGTTGAGTTGTGATTGTGGTTGTGATTGTGTTTGATGCTTGTTTTGAGTGGTTTTGGTGTTTATGCAAGTTTACTATGGTTTATTGATGGTTTTGGGTAAGATTGTTTGGAGTGGAAAAGGGTAAAGTATTATATTTGTTAGATGTGGTGTTGTTGGTGTCGGAATCAGGGTTTTTGGCTTGACACGCCCATGAGCACGTTCAAGTCTTTGGGTGTGTCAATGGTTCTATTTTCTGGATAGGTGACACGACCAGTGACATGCCCATGTCACTGAGCGTGTCACAACTTCTATGTTGGAGTAGTGTTGACACGAGCAGTGACACGCCCATGTCACTGAGCGTGTCATAGCTACTGTGTTGAGGGAGAATTGACACGTGCAGTGACATGCCCATGTCATTCAGCATATCAAAGCTTTTGTATTGTGAGTTTAGGGCACGGTCAGGAACACGCTCGTGTTGTTGAGCGTGTCATGTGTAGAGTTTGCCCTAGTTGGTTCTTATCCTTATTATCTTATGTGTATCTCTAAGTGAGTGTGTATAATCACTTTTGGATTAGGTTTTGAAGAGATTGAGTTGTCCTAATCTAAGTGTTGAAGGATTCTTGGAAGTGGAAATGGTTAGATTGGTGTGAGTTTCTCTTGAGGTAAGTACAAACCTTACATGGTTGCATACATTTACATGACTTTGGGACTTAACACATTTGGTTGTAAATGTGTTAAGTAATCTATTACATTGTTGATACATTTGATTAATGCTATTATTTGCATAATGTGAAAGATATAATGATCATTCAAAATGTATGTACAATGCAATTGGTTATGTATACCATAATGATGAGATGTGAAGCCATTGTTGTTGGCTATAATGATGCAAATGAAATAATTGGGGCATGGTTGCCTAGATGATTATGAGAAAATGAGAATAGAATTGATAAGGAAATAATAAAAGAATTGTGTGTGTGAGCGGGGATTTTCGCCCCCACTCCCGGGGGAATGGTTCTTTCGACTTAGGCACTGTTTAGGCTCGGGGCCTTAGAGAACACGGATCTAAGTCCGGAGAAAATGGAGTCACCACCCGGACGGGCCAGGAAAAAAGAAAGGGGTGGATGACTCGATTCCTAAGGAATCCCCAACCCCCTAATGAGTTCAGAAAGTTGGGTATGTGTGGGGAAGGTGAGAAATGGCCCAGCATCCCCACAATGCCCGGTTCATTGGAACCGGCCTCCTTTACAGGTCTTAATATTATAAAATTCTTAAGTATAATAATATTATCCATATTACACACAATAATTAAAAGAAAGCATCAATATATTAAAATAAAAGCAAGGTCCAAGCAAAACAAATAAATGGACACCCATTCGAAGATGGAAACATGTCCTTACATCACATGCCTAAATAGGACACCCACCGAAAGGTTGAAACATGCCCTTTACACAGGTTCTAAATTAAATTACATGATATTTAGCTAATGAGGTACCCACCATGTAATATCCCAAGTCATGCCCTAGTAGTTTTGATATTGTTGATGTTATACTTGAATAATGTGTATATGCTAATTTGTTAAGAAATGAGAGATTGTATATGTTGTATATATGGAAGTATATACAACATATATATATAGGTCAAATAGATGGTCAATGTGGAAGAAGATATTTATTTGTTAAGTGAGAAATTACTAAAGAGGGCATGTTAGAGAAAGGTGATGAAAACAAATGAGAGGAGGATATGTATGTAATTTCTTAGTTAGATAGCTTGGTGGAGGTTTAAAGAGAAGAGAAGTTTGACTTTTGTTCTAACTTTACTCTTCATTTTCTTCTTTTCTTCATGGTGGCCTGCTACTCAAGAGACAAGAGAGCAAGTGAGAGATTGATTGTTCTAAGCTCAAATTGAAGGGAGAATCAAGTGATCAAATTGAAGATTTGTGAAGTTTCATCAACTTTGGTAAGTTCTCTCTTGATTTCTTGTGTTGTTTTGAGTTGGTTGGTTTTGATGGAGTGTTGTGATGTTAGGAGTGTGTTTGGTTGATTGAGATGTGTTTTGAATGTTTGAGTCTTTTGGTTTTGGATTTTGGTGTTTGATTGAAGAAAAGAGTAACTTTGATGGTAAGGTAGAGGTGTGTTAATGTTAAGGGTTTGGAGTGATGAGTATGAATTGTGATTTGTATTTGATGTGTGTGTTTTGGTTTGTTTGGAGTTGTTGCAAGTTTAAGATGGTTTTTGGGTAAATTTGGTTAAGTTTGTTTGAAGTGGATGTTGGTGGAAAGGATAGAATTGTTGATTTTAAGTTGGTGTGGCCGGAATCTGAGTTTTTGGCCTGACACGCCCAGGAGCACGTCCAGGTCTATAGGCGTGTCAATTGTTTTTGAGGCAGTAGGTGTGACACGGCCAGTAGCACGCCCGTGTTAGTGAGCGTGTCATAGCTACTGTGATTTTGGGGAATTGACACGGCCAGGAACACGTTCATGAAGTTGGACGTGTCAATACTTTTGAGAGACAGAATGTATTACACGTCCATGAACACGCCCGTGGTGTTGAGCGTGTAAATGCTTCTGTGTTATGGGGTTAGGGCACGGTCATGGACACGCCCGTGTGGTTGAACGTGTCCAGTTTAGAGTTTGCCCTAGTTGATTCTTAGCCTTATGATCTTATGAGGGTTTCTTCATTCTTTTGGAATAGGTTGTGAAGAAGGTGAATTACCCTAATTCAAGAGGTGATAGATTCTTGAAGGAAGAAGTGTTTAGAGTTGTGAGGGTTGTTGTTGAGGTAAGTACAAACTACATTATTGCATTCATTTATATGATGTGGAAACTTAACACACATGTGATTGTAAAGGTGTTAAGGACATTAATGCATTGTTAATGCATATTATTAATGTTATGTAGATAGAATGTGAATATTGTGATAAGCATATGGAATGTATGTTAAGAATATTGGTTGTGTATACTTGAGTAATAAAGTGTGGAACTAATATGGTTGATTATTAATGATGTAAGTAAAATGGTTAAAGTATGTTCGCCTATATGATAATGCAATGTGATATTATATGTGAAAGATGTGATGAATTGCTTTAATGTGATTTGAGATTTGATGCAAAACCATTGTGATTTGTTATAATGATTTAAAAGAAATGTGAGGCCATTGTGATGGGCCAAGATAATTCAAATGAGAAATGAATTGAGAAGGAGATAAATGGAATGATTGTGTGCCTAATATGTTGATTCAACTTTCAGAGTTCTGTATTTGACGGCATGCCTATGAATCATTGGATAGGTGAAATGGGATGGCCCGTAAGCCGATTCCAATTGAAAAACATGATTATGAATCACTGGATAGGTGAAATGGGATGGCCCGTAAACCGATTCCAGTTGAAAATTTTGAATATGAAATATATGAAAAGTAACAGTCTAGCTGGGTTGAGGATCTCCTCATGTTAATGGGTTGATGGTCCAAGAGACTGGGTCTGTTACACTATCCATGGATAGAGATATGATATGTATTGCCTACGGGCTTGATGATTGTGATATTGAATCAAAACAGTGACTCTGAACTTTGAATAACATATTAGTTTTGTTTTGGGCCCATGCTTGTGTTTGTTTAATGTGATTATTGTATGATGAAGTTAGTGAGTAATGATAATATATATAATGTCATGAAATGATTATAGTACATAAGCAACTATATGAAATATGAATATAGCTTGATAAGCTATGATGAACAATGCATAAAACTTGATTGTATGACATGGACATTGCATCATAGCATAATGATACTCTAGCTTGTATTACTAAGCCGTTGGCTTAGCGCGATTGTGATTCATCACGCAGGTGACAGAGGAGAACCTGAGAGTTCAACTAGACCGAGTGAGTCTAGACATTGAGGAGTTGCTTTAGAGCTTAAAGATCAGAGAGTCAAGCTGCCAATCATGTATATATTTTATGTTTTGTAATCTTTGATCTTAATGTATATGAAATTGTAAATATTTCTAAAATTTCCGCTGCAGAGGCATTAAACGTTTTGTTTTTATCTATTGGGTCGTATAAATTCTATTATATGTTTTATATTTGTTTTATTTGTTTTAAAAGATGTGTCTTGTGTATTTTGTAAACTGTGACCTTTCCATATTCAGTATACGTATATTACGATTGTTTAAGCATGCTGTGTACGTATACGAAATATAGGGGTGTTACAATTATTTTGGTATCAGAGCCTAGGTTTGAGATTCTCAACCTAGGTCAATTGTAAGAAAAAGAATATTTTGATTTTAAAAGTCGGATTTTGAATAAAATACATGTTTGGTATTGGCAGACTCTGATCTTTAATAAAGTGTATTCTGCTATGTTTGCAGATATAGGTTGTGATGGATCCTCATTCACGTCAGTCTGTTGAGGGAAGTGCGGAGAGTGTAGCTCCAGATGAGGGTAGAGATGAGACTAGAATTGATAGAGCCGGTGAGGCACCTGCTTCTGGGGTCAGGGAGACCAGTTGGTGATGAGGTTCCACCAGCTTGGTTTAGGCATATGATAGAAGTGATGAGGCAAGCACCAGTGCAAGCACCGCCACCACCACCTCAGCCTCAGGTACCAGTGAGACAATATGATAAGTTGAGGAAGTTTGGAGCAGAAGATTTTCTGGGTACTATAGATCCAGCAGTGGCTGAACAGTGGCTAGACAAAGTATAGAGGATATTTATTCAGTTGCAAGCCACTCCAGAGGAAAAATTTGATTATGCCAGGTCATTGTTGCAGAAGGACGCCTATGATTGGTGGAAGACTGTGCCTCATGCCATGGACGATCCACCTACTTTGTCCTATGATGATTTTCTCAGAGAGTTTGAGCTGAAATATACTCCAAGGGAGTATAAAGATGTGAAGAAAATGGAGTTTCTGAGTTTGAGGCAAGATCACCGGACAATAACAGAGTACGAGGTTGAGTTTATTCGGTTAAGCCATTATGCTGGAGGCATTATATCTGATGAGATTGACAGATGTAGGAGGTTTGAAGAGGGATTGGGACCCTCTATTATGTGCCTTGTGGCTGGTTTCAGATACCGGGATTTCTCCCAGCTTATCGCTGCAGCTAGGAGTGTAGAAAGAGCCCAGGGTATTGCAGCATCTGCTTCTGAGGAGGAGGTTAGAGTGAGAAGGCCCCAGTTTGAGGCAGGGTCTTCATCAGTAAAGAGGGGGAGAGGTAGTTTTATTCCCAGAGTTGGGAGGAGTCAGAGGCCGGCTGGTAGGTCAGTACAGTATCAGAGGCAGAGACCGTGACCTATAGTTTCTGTGGCGAGTGCACCTACTCCATTTATTCAGAGATCCACTCCACCGGTATGTGAGTTTTGCGGTAAGATTCATGTGGGAGCTTGTCAGAGGATTGGTGGATCAGGTGTGTGCTTTCGTTGTGGATCACCTGACCATTTTATTAGAGAGTGTCCTGAGATGCAGAAACAGAGATCAGTGGATTCTACAGCTTCTCGACCTAGTTTCAGCAGGGGAGGTCGAGGGGGCAGAAGTTTTAGTAGAGGAGGTAGATTTGGGTTCAGTCAAAGAGGAGGCTCTTCATCTAGAGACAGCAGACCAGATGAGGCCGGATCTTCCCAGAGAGTTTATGTGATGCAGAGGCAACCAGATGCTTCAGCTGTTATTGCTGGTATATTCTCTTTATTTGACATTTCTGTTCTTGCTTTGATGTATCTGGGATATACTCATTCATATCTTAGTGCATCTGTATTGCCTGTGTCTGAATTGCATGCTGAGTCCCTAGGATTTGATGTTTTGGTGACAAATCCTTTAGGGCATAGTGTAATTGTTAGTAAGGTGCACCGAGGTTGTGCAATTGTGGTTCAGGGTGAAGAGTTTCCAGGTGATTTGATTGAGATGCCATTTAAAGAGTATGATTTGATTTTGGGCATGGACTGGTTGTCTAGACATGGAGATGTGGTAGATTGTAAGAAGAAATGTGTTACTTTGAGAACTAATGATGATAGAATTGTATTGGTATCTAGTGAGCAGAGACAACTTGCATCCTTGTTGGTTTCAGCTGTCTCAGCTAGAAGGTTGATCAGAAAAGGGTGTGATGCTTATCTTGCTCATGTTTTAGATACCAGAGTGGTAGGTTCTCAACTTGATAGCATTCCCACAGTTTCAGAGTTTCCAGATGTGTTTCCAGAGGAGTTGCCAGGATTGCCTCCTGAGAGAGAGGTGGAGTTTGGTATTGATTTGTTGCTAGGTACCACTCCTATCTCTATTACTCCTTATAGAATGGCACCTATTGAATTGAGAGAGTTGAAGGTGCAATTGCAGGAGTTACTGGATAAAGGGTTTATTCGCCCTAGTGTTTCGCCATGGGGAGCTCCTGTTTTGTTTGTTAAGAAGAAGGATGGTACTATGAGATTGTGTATCAATTATAGGCAATTGAACAAAGTGACTATCAAGAATAAATATCCTTTGCCTAGAATTGATGATCTCTTTGATCAATTGAAGGGAGCAGCTATGTTTTCCAAGATTGATTTGAGATCAGGGTACCATCAGTTGAGGGTTAGAGCTGAAGATGTTTCTAAGACAGCTTTTCGTACAAGGTATGGGCATTATGAGTTTTTAGTGATGCCTTTTGGATTGACGAATGCACCTGCCGCTTTCATGGATTTGATGAATAGGGTGTTTAGGCCCTAGTTGGATCAGTTTGTGGTAGTCTTCATTGATGATATATTGGTGTATTCGCGGAATGAAGAAGAGCATGACAAGCATCTACGGATTGTACTGCAGATTTTGAAAGAGAAGCAGTTGTTTGCTAAACTATCAAAGTGTGAGTTTTGGCTTGATCAAGTAATTTTCCTCGGTCATATAGTTTCAGCAGATGGCATTAGAGTTGATCCGAGTAAAGTTGAAGCTATTTTGAATTGGAGTCCACCAAAGTCAGTAACTGAGGTTAGAAGTTTTCTAGGTTTGGCAGGCTATTATCGATGCTTTGTAAAAGGATTTTCTTTGATAGCTACTCCACTCACCAGATTACTTCGAAAGGGAGTTAGATTTGTGTGGACTGATCAGTGTCATGCTAGCTTTGAACAGTTGAAAGAAATGTTGACTCAAGCGCCAGTTCTTACTCTACCTGTGGAAGATAAACCATATGTGATCTACAGTGATGCTTCACATAGTGGTTTGGGTTGTGTGTTGATGCAAGAGGGTAAAGTGATAGCTTATGCTTCTCGACAGTTGAAATCGCATGAGCTCAACTATCCGACGCATGACTTGGAGTTAGCAGCCATTGTGTTTGCATTGAAGATTTGGCGACATTACTTGTATGGAGAGAAATGTTTCATTTATACTGATCATAAGAGTTTGAAATATTTGGGGATTCAGCGAGAGTTGAATCTTCGACAGAGACGATGGTTGGAGTTGATTAAAGACTACGACTACTTAATTGATTATCACCCTGGTAAAGCAAATGTTGTTGCTGATGCTTTAAGTCGGAAGTCTTTAGCAGGTTTGACTGTTTATTCGCTCTCGTTGCTTGTTGAGTTGAGAGCGTTGCATGCTAGCTTTGTATCTTGTGATGATGGTGCATTGTTGGCACAGTTGCAGTTAAGGCCAGTATTGTTGGATCAGATTAAAGAAGCTCAATTGGTTGATGAGAAGATTCAGAAGATTGTTTCAGATTGTCAACATGAAGAGAACCGGGATTTTGTTGTAAGAGGTGATGGTAGCCTTTGGTTTAAAGATAGATTGTGTGTGCCTAATGATGCTAGCTTGAGAAGGATTATTTTAGAAGAAGCACACCAATCAGTTTTTGCTATGCACCTGGGTAATACGAAGATGTACCATGATTTGAGACAGTATTACTGGTGGTCCGGTATGAAGAGAGACATTGCGGAGTTTGTATCCAAATGTCTCACATGTCAGAGGGTGAAAGCTGAGCATCAAGTTCCAACAGGGTTGCTTCAACCTTTGTCAGTACCTGAATGGAAGTGGGAAAGAGTTACCATGGATTTTGTGTCTGGGTTGCCATTGACACAAAGGAAGTATGATGCCATTTGGGTGATTGTTGACAGATTGACAAAGACAGCTCATTTTCTTCCGATTGATGGATTATTCGCTTGAAAGGTTGGCTGAGCTGTATATCCAGGAGATTGTGAAATTGCATGGAGTCCCAATTTCTGTAGTATCTGATCGAGATCCGAGATTCACTTCGAGATTTTGGAAGGGTTTGCATGGTGATTTAGGTTCTCGATTACACTTTAGTACTGCTTTCCATTCGCAAACAGATGGGCAGTCAGAGAGAGTGATACAGATTATCGAGGATATGTTGAGAAGCTGTGTCATTGATTTCTCGGGAAGTTGGGATAGATTTTTACCACTTGTTGAATTTGCCTACAATAACAGTCATCAATCTAGCATTGGAATGGCACCATTTGAGGCATTGTATGGGAGAAGGTGTAGGACACCTTTGTGTTGGAATGAAATTGGTGAAGGTAAGTTAATTGGTCCTGATTTGGTTAAAGAGACAGAAGAGAAAGTAAAAATGATTCGAGATCGATTGAAAGTAGCTTCAGATCGGCAGAAATCTTATTCGGATTTGAAGAGAAGAGACATTGAGTATAATGTGGGAGATAAAGTATTTTTGAAAGTGTCTCATTGGAAAAAGATTCTGAGATTCGATCGAAGAGGGAAGCTGAGTCCTCGTTTCATTGGACCATATGAGGTATTGGAAAGAGTGGGACCAGTTGCTTATCGACTTGCTTTGCCACCTGAGTTGGATAGGATCCATAATGTCTTCCATGTTTCTATGTTGAGGAGATACAGATCAGACCCATCTCATGTGTTATCAGTTGAATCTATCGAGGTGAGTCTAGATCTGACATTTGAAGAAGAGCCAATTGCTATTTTGGCACGTGAAGTAAAAGAGTTGAGAAATAAAGAAGTGCCATTGGTAAAGGTTCTTTGGAAGAATCATGGGAAAGAAGAGGCAACTTGGGAGAGTGAGCAAGCAATGCGAGACCAGTATCCTCAGTTGTTTCAGATTTGATATCAGGTAATTTTGAGGACGAAATTTTTTTTTAGAGGGGGAGAATTGTATTATCCCAAGTCATTCCCTAGTAGTTTTGATATTGTTGATGTTTTACTTGAATAATGTGTATATGCTAATTTGTTAAGAAATGAGAGATTGTATATGTTGTATATATGGAAGTATATACAACATATATATATATAGGTCAAATGGATGGTCAATGTGGAAGAAGATATTTATTTGTTAAGTGAGAAATTACTAAAGAGGGCATGTTAGAGAAAGGTGATGAAAACAAATGAGAGGAGGATATGTATGTAATTTCTTAGTTAGATTGCTTGGTGGAGGTTTAAAGAGAAGAGAAGTTTGACTTTTGTTCTAACTTTACTCTTCATTTTCTTCTTTTCTTCATGGTGGCCGGCTACTTAAGAGACAAGAGAGCAAGTGAGAGATTGATTGTTCTAAGCTCAAATTGAAGGGAGAATCAAGTGATCAAATTGAAGATTTGTGAAGTTTCATCAACTTTGGTAAGTTCTCTCTTGATTTCTTGTGTTGTTTTGAGTTGGTTGGTTTTGATGGAGTGTTGTGATGTTAGGAGTGTGTTTGGTTGATTGAGATGTGTTTTGAATGTTTGAGTCTTTTGGTTTTGGATTTTGGTGTTTGATTGAAGAAAAGAGTAACTTTGATGGTAAGGTAGAGGTGTGTTGATGTTAAGGGTTAGGAGTGATGAGTATGAATTGTGATTTGTATTTGATGTGTGTGTTTTGGTTTGTTTGGAGTTGTTGCAAGTTTAAGATGGTTTTTGGGTAAGTTTGGTTATGTTTGTTTGAAGTGGATGTTGGTGGAAAGGATAGAATTGTTGATTTTAAGTTGGTGTGGCCGGAATCTAAGTTTTTGGCCTGACACGCCCAGGAGCACGTCCAAGTCTATAGGCGTGTCAATTGTTTTTGAGGCAGTAGGTGTGACACGGCCAGTAGCACGCCCGTGTTAGTGAGCGTGTCATAGCTACTGTGATTTTGGGGAATTGACACGGCCAGGAACACGTTCATGAAGTTGGACGTGTCAATACTTTTGAGAGACAGAATGTATTACACGTCCATGAACACGCCCGTGGTGTTGAGCGTGTAAATGCTTCTGTGTTGTGGAGTTAGGGCACGGTCATGGACACGCCCGTGTGGATGAACGTGTCCAGTTTAGAGTTTGCCCTAGTTGATTCTTAGCCTTATGATCTTATGAGGGTTTCTTCATTCTTTTGGAATAGGTTGTGAAGAAGGTGAATTACCCTAATTCAAGAGGTGATAGATTCTTGAAGGAAGAAGTGTTTAGAGTTGTGAGGGTTGTTGTTGAGGTAAGTACAAACTACATTATTGCATTCATTTATATGATGTGGAAACTTAACACACATGTGATTGTAAAGGTGTTAAGGACATTAATGCATTGTTAATGCATATTATTAATGTTATGTAGATAGAATGTGAATATTGTGATAAGCATATGGAATGTATGTTAAGAATATTGGTTGTGTATACTTGAGTAATAAAGTGTGGAACTAATATGGTTGATTATTAATGATGTAAGTAAAATGGTTAAAGTATGTTCGCCTATATGATAATGCAATGTGATATTATAAGTGAAAGATGTGATGAATTGCTTTAATGTGATGCAAAACTATTGTGATTGGTTATAATGATTTAAAAGAAATGTGAGGCCATTGTGATAGGCCAAGATAATTCAAATGAGAAATGAATTGAGAAGGAGATAAATGGAATGATTGTGTGCCTAATATGTTGATTCAACTTTCAGAGTTCTGTATTTGACAGCATGCCTATGAATCATTGGATAGGTGAAATGGGATGGCCCGTAAGCCGATTCCAATTGAAAAACATGATTATGAATCACTGGATAGGTCAAATGGGATGGCCCGTAAACCGATTCCAGTTGAAAAATGTGAATATGAAATATATGAAAAGTAACAGTCTAGCCGGGTTGAGGATCTCCTCATGTTAATGGGTTGATGGTCCAAGAGACTGGGTCTGTTACACTATCCATGGATAGAGATATGATATGTATTGCCTACGGGCTTGATGATTGTGATATTGAATCAAAACAGTGACTCTGAACTTTGAATAACATATTAGTTTTGTTTTGGGCCCATGCTTGTGTTTGTTTAATGTGATTATTGTATGATGAAGTTAATGAGTAATGATAATATATATAATGTCATGAAATGATTATAGTACATAAGCAACTAAATGAAATATGAATATAGCTTGATAAGCTATGATGAACAATGCATAAAACTTGATTGTATGACATGGACATTGCATCATAGCATAATGATACTCTAGCTTGTATTACTAAGCCGTTGGCTTAGCGCGATTGTGATTCTTCGCGCAGGTGACAGAGGAGAACCTGAGAGTTCAACTAGACCGAGTGAGTCTAGACATTGAGGAGTTGCTTTAGAGCTTAAAGATCAGAGAGTCAAGCTACCAATCATGTATATATTTTATGTTTTGTAATCTTTGATCTTAATGTATATGAAATTGTAAATATTTCTAAAATTTCCGCTGCAGAGGCATTAAACGTTTTGTTTTTATCTATTGGGTTGTATAAATTCTATTATACGTTTTATATTTGTTTTATTTGTTTTAAAAGATGTGTCTTGTGTATTTTGTAAACTGTGACCTTTCTATATTCAGTATACGTATATTACGATCGTTTAAGCATGCTGTGTACGTATACGGAATATAGGGGTGTTATACACCAAGTGGAAACATACCTCTTACAACATTTATAAACCTAAATAAATTGATAAAAGTAAATAATCATTTATCATAAATAAATCATTCATTAAAAGTATTAAATATCAATGGAAAATAAACATCCATCCATGATAAATTAAATAAACAAAGTATTGAACTTAAAATAAATTCAAGCATATAAAATAAATCAATGCATAATCAAATATAGAATTGAATAAGGCAAAAAAAAAATCTAAGTTATAGCTACTGTTTCCATTTAGGATCCTTTATTTCATGTGTTTAGGGTTTTGGATTTTCATGGGTTTAAGCTACTGTGACTTTTTAAAGAATTAAAATAGATTAAGGATTTTATATTTTAAAAGGTTGGCAAGACACTTTGATTAACCAAATTAAGCTTTGAATGGTGAAATCATGAAACTAGAATTTGGACTCTTTAAAACACTTTTAATTTATGGTTTCAAGTTTACTGTGTGAAATTAAGATATTTGTGTTTTATGGTTTTTAAAGTTTTAAAGGATAAGGGTTTAGAAAAAATTAAGGTTTAAGGTTTTAAGGAGGTTAGGGTTTACTATTTTGAGTTTTGGAATTGAATTAGGGTTTTAAGGCTTTTGAATTAGGGTTTCGGGTAATGAATTTATATTAGGATTTGGAAAGACAATTTACAATTTTCATGAAGTTTTATGAATTTACACAAACGATTTAAGGTTTAAAAGAGCAAAAAAGATATTTTTAAGGCTCTTGGAAGGAAACAGAACACAATTTTGGGTTTTGGAAATTTGGAAAACAAATTTTGGTTTTGGGATTTTGAAGAAACAAAACTAATATCTTAAAATTTTTTGGAAAATAAAACAACGATTTAAGATTTTAAGCCTTAGAAAAAGTGAATTGAGGTCCTAAAATTTTTGAATTAAAAGAAACAAAGTGATGATTAAGCTACAGTGAAAAAAAAATAAAAGAAATTAAGAATTCAAACCTTATTCTGTAAGTTTCACCAAAAATTGCTTCTTGGATGAACAAGGTCAAAGACAAGCCTTTTTGTCTTTGAATTCCTTGAATTGTTTTTCGGCTCTCTCAAAAAATAGCTTGGTCCAAGTTTTTCCTTCACAGATTCGGTCTCCACTTTTGTTCAAGTTTCTGTCCAATTTTCTTCCTTCTTTCCTCCTTTTTTTGTGTTGTTTAGTCCATATTTATAGAAAAATTCTATAGCTAATTCTAATTATTCACGGCATGCAATATTCAATAAGAAAAGGAAACCGAAACCTAATTGCATTAGGTTTCGGAAAATTTACGTCGAAAAAATTTCGCTGGCGAAAAAAAACTACTGCGGAAAAACTGCGCTGGCGAAAAAAAGCTGCCGCAGCTGGTTGCGGCAGCGCGCGTGGAACGGGCCCGTAGGCCATTTCGCCCGCAGAAAAATTCTGTCCAGCGGGCGAAATGCCCACGGGCCCGCGCTGACTTTCGGTGACGATTTTTCCATCGCCGATTTTTTTTGTTATTTTTTATTTTTTATTATTTTTGAATTTTTATTCATTTCACCATTTTTTACTAAAATAAATATTAAAATTAATCAATATACCATAAAAATTATTTTGGACTAACTAAAATATGTTGGACAACACAAAAATTATTTTGGACTAATTAAAATATATTGGACCGGACTAGGTCAAAAATTAAGGGTCTACAGTTTGCCCTTTGCTTGAACGATTTGAGACTTAAGTGAAAGAGAGTGAAAAGCAATAAGACTTAATTTTTGAGATGGTTTTTTAAATTTGTTTTGGGTACTTAGACTTGAGACTGAACTTGATTTGGGTACTTGGACCCGGATTGGGTACTTGTACCCGAGATTGGATTTCATTTGGGTACTTGGTCCCGAGAATGGATTGAATACCCAGGACTGGGTACTTGGACCCCAGATTGAATTTGATTTGGATACTTGTACCCGAGATTAGATTTGATTTGGGTACTTGGACCCGAAATTGATTTGATTTGGGTACTTGGACCCGAGATTGATTGAATTTGGGTACTTAGACCTAGGATTGCGTACTTGGACCTTAAATTGATTTGATTTGGGTACTTGGACCCGAGATTGGGTACTTGGACCCGAGATTGGGCACTTGGACCCGAGATTGGATTTGATTTGGGTACTTGGACCCGAGATTGGGCACTTGGACCCGAGATTGGATTTGATTTGGGTACTTGGACCCAAGATTAGGTACTTGGACCCAAGATTGGGTACAGCTTGAATTGATTTGGGTACTTGGACCAGAGAATGAGTGCTTCGACCAGAGATTGGGTACTTGGACCCGAGATTGAATTGATTTGGGTACTTGGACCCGAGATTGGTTTGAATTTGATTTGGGTACTTGGATCTAGTCTAGGGTTTGTATGGACCTTCTATGATTGTATGAATTGGTTATTCTCTTAGCTAATAATTTCTTTAGCCTTGATTGAATGAAACATTGTTAATATATAATTGATTGATCACCAATTATGTGTTTTAAGGTATTAAATGATGGATCGAGAGATGAAGTTTAATACTTGAACAATTCAATTAGGGACTTAGGTGAATTAGAGATATAACCTATTAAAAAGATTATTTCACTTATAACAAGATTAGTTGAGAGAGGTTTGAATGCGAGAGCTTATTTCCTTGACTCGATTAGTTGAGTTGTTTGAGATTTAATCTTTGAAATTGAATTAGTTAAGTGGAATAACCGTTCATACATATGAGTAGTAGAGAAGTGCAAACCCTAGACCATTTTATCAAGTGAATCAAAGCATCAGCTTATTTTACTTTTATTTGTTTTAAACTTCAATCAATCTATCTTCTTTAATTGTTAGCAACTTTAATTTTCTTCATTACTTGTTATTTTAAATTTGATAAACTATTAGCCACTTTAGCTTCCTTGAGAGAACGACCTTGGGGCGATCACCTTTGCTATAGCTACCTCGTATACTTGCGAGTGACGCTTTGTGGTAGAGTTAATTTGAGCGTAACAAGTTTTTGGAGCCGCTGCCGGGGAAGCTAATTGGCGAAATTGTTTATTAGTCATAAAAAATTTAGATTATTTTTCATTGTTTTCAATTTATTTTATTTGACTTTTGCTTTTAATAAATTCTTTTTCTAGAAATTTTGTGTATGCAAGGCAGGAGATCACTTGGAGGAGAGCTATACCCAGTCATTCCTGAAATTCAAAGAGTGAAAAGGAGCAGAGAAGAGTTTGAACTATACACAGGATTTGATACTTCAGAGGAGGACACTTTTGATTTTGAGTCTGAATTTGAGTCAGATTCTGCACAATCAGTTAAAATGGCTGAAGAAAGACAAAGAACGATGAGAGACTTTGCTAGACCTGTTATTGGAACTTCCACTTCTTGCATAAGACTGACAGATGCAGCAAGGAACTATGAGTTGAAGAACATTCACTACAATATGCTGCCATCATTTTATGGAGTTCCAAATGAAGATCCTTTAAACTTTATTAGGGATTTCTACTCCACCCTCAACACTTTTCCTTTGGGAGGATTAACAGAAGATCAGTTGATGATGAGGTGCTTTCCATATACTTTGAAGGACAGGGCAAAGAGTTGGCTTATGATGTTGCCCAAAAATTCATTGTCAACTTGGGAGCAAGTTTATAACAAGTTCATGGGCAAGTTCTATTCACACCAAAAGACAGCTGAGTTGAGAGGGAAGATTGCTACATTCTCTCAATTTGAAGGAGAGCCATTTCATGTGGCTTGGGACAGATTCAAGATGCTATTGATCCAGTGTCCACACCATCACTACCCACTTCAACTCCTTAATCAATTTTTCTATGATGGTCTCACCCAGCAATTTCAGAACACTGTTGATAATGCAGCTGGGGGAGCCATGGGAGAAAAGACAGCTGATGAGACTTATGATATCTTTGAGATGTTGGGAGCTAATTCTCAACAAAAGAGTGTAAGAGGAAGAAGCAAAGGGGTGAACCAATTGGAAGCCAATAGTGATATGGTAAATCAGATAGCTGAGTTAACAAGGCAAGTGCAGATGCTGAACATGAAGAACAATATTTCTTCATCTACTCAAGAAGCCTGTGGAATCTGTGAAACTGTCGGGCATGGAGCAAACATTTGTCCCTCTACATATGAATCATATGGGAATGAAGCTGAGCAAGTCAATGCTATGGGAGGATTTCAACCAAGGGCCAGGAATGATCCTTATTCAAATTCATACAACCCTGGTTGGAAGAATCACCCAAATTTTTCTTGGGGAACAAATAATTCTCAGCAGCCTTTTCATTTTCTCCAAAGATAGAACCAAGAGCAGGGTCAATCCTCAAGTCAAGGGAAGTCTAGGATAGAGAGCTTGGAGGAAAGTTTACAAGCTTTTATCCAAGTCAGTGCTAAAAATCAAGAGGTGACCAACAAGAGACTGGATTCAGTAGAAGCATCTTTTAAGAAGGTGGAGACACAAGTTGGACAACTTGCACAACAGATGAAGATTCAACAAAAGGGGAAGTTCCCAAGTCAAACTGAGCAGGCACAATCAGTGACTGTTCTTAGAAGTGGTAAGGAAATTTATAATAATGTTGAAAATGACTTTGTGAATGCAGGTAAGAAAGAAAACAAGGAGGAAGGAGAACCAAAGAACCAAGGTGCTGGAGAAAGATCAGTGGAGAAGTCCCCTATAGCAGATCTACATAAAGCAAGCAATCCATACCGGCCACCGGTACCATTCCCCAGCAGGTTGAAGGATGATAAAACAGATAAGCAATTTTCTAACATCTTCAACATGCTGTCTAAGGTAAGTATTAACTTACCCTTACTTGAGGCAATAAAGAACATGCCGGCTTATACCAAGTTCTTCAAGGACCTAATCACCAAGAAAAAAAGGTATGAGATGAATGAAAAGGTGATAGTTTCAGAAGTAGCTAGTGCTGTTCTGCAGCATAAACTACCTCCCAAACTAAAGGATCCTGGTAGCTTTCTAGTTCAAATTGCTGTGGGGAATGGAAAAAGGACTGAAGGCATGTGTGATCTAGGAGCTAGTGTGAATTTAATGCCTTACTCTGTGTTTAAAGAATTAGGACTAGGGGAGCTTAAACCGACAAAAATGGTGTTGCAATTAGCTGATAGGTCTTTTCGATTCCCGAAAGGGGTTATAGAAGATGTGTTAGTTAAGGTTGGAGGGTTGATAGTACCTGTAGATTTCATAGTACTTGACATGCAAGGAAGTAACCCTTCACCATCTGCACACACTATTCTGCTGGGTAGGCCTTTCATGGCTACTACCAACACTTTGATAGATGTTAAAAATGGTAAGTTGTCAATGACTGTCTTAGGGCAAACTGTTGAATTTTCTATTTTTAACACTTCTCCTAGTCCTGCAACTGCTTTATATGAGGAATGTTCTTTAATTAATTGTATTGAAGCAGTTGTTTCAGATGCTTTCTTGCAGACAGGTTCCCCAGATAAATTGGAGCTGACACTGAATTTAGAAGAGGAGGCTAAATTAGTGAGGGAGACCCGAGGGTACCCTAACCCAAAAGCATTTGAGAGATTGAGGATTTACAAGGATCGCACAAAAGAAATTCATGACAGAGTTATTGTGAGACAGACATTGAGTCCAGGTATGAAAGTTTTACTTTTTAATTCTCGACTCCGTCTGTCTCCAGGTAAACCCAAATCTAGATGGAGTGGTCCTTTTGAGGTAACTAAGGTATGTCCTTCTGGTGCCATTGAATTGTTTAACTCTAGAACTAATAAGACTTTTAAAGCAAATAGACATAGAGTTAAACCATATAAAGAAGGATTTCAGGAATTGAGGATCATTGACAGCACTTTTGATCCATGATTCCTTGTCTTGCATGATGTCCAGCTTTATGACATTAAAGAAGCGCTAAATGGGAGGCAACCCATCGGTTTGCATTTCTTTTTCATAGTTATAATTTTATATTTTGCAATTTTGATTTTATGTTTAGTTTAAATAAATAGAAGCCCTAAAGCTCTCTTGCATTTTGTTTTTGCACATTTGTGTTTGAAAGATAGAGTTTTGCCTCACTAGGGTGCGATGGAAAATAGGTTGTCCTTAAACTCTTTTTCTTTATTACTCTTGTTTTCCATTGAGGACAATGGAAATTCTAAAGTGTGGGGTAATCTTTGGCTTTGCTTTAATTTTTGTTTTGTTTGTTATGTTTTGTTTATTGTATTTGTTGTGCATGGCATAATTGTTGAAAATTTATTGATCTTTTCTGTGATTCTAGCATTGTAGTTGAGACTTTAGAATCAGCATAGGGATTAACACTTGAATTCTTTCAGGGTTAATTTTCACATTCTGCGATTCATGACATATAATCTTTGAAAACCCACCATTGTGAGTTTTGAGCCTTATAGATTAAATGATTGATTTTCTTTTCTTAAGTGTGTATCTTCATGATTTTGCATCTCTAGAGTTTGCTTTTGCATACTAATTGAACTCACATTATGATTTAATCTTAGGTTTTAAAATGATGAAGGCAAAATAGGTTAGCCCTTTAGCTTAAAAAGACCTCCCTTAATATTGAATTCCTTAGTGAGCCAAGTTGAGCCTTTAACCTTTTTCTTGTTTGATCAACATAATTCACAGCTCAATTTTCTCTTATTATCATCATACCTACATTAAGGAATGGAGTTTTTTATGATATGTCAATAGGGTGGTTTATTTCAAAGTGTGGGGTAAGAAAAAAAAAAGAAAAAAAATGGTATTGTTATTTGGGGTTGAAATGCATACTTTGCACATTGTATTAAGAGTTGATTATTCTTTTCCTCTACATTTTAAGCTAGATGTTTCATGCAAGTTTATATTTTGTATATTTATATATAAAAAATGAATGATAAAAAAAAAAGAAAAAAGATATATATATATATACAAAATCCATATGTTTTCTAGCTTTAGAGGAATGTGACTCGTTGTTTTTCTTGAAGTATGCAAGTATGTGAAGTATTAATGGATTGTGAGTATGCTATTTGAGGGAGCTATGAGTTTCTTAGCAAGAGTATTGTCTAAATTAGATACTCCGTTTCTTGATGCTCCAGCCTAAATGTCTTTTCTCACACCTTTACCTTAGCCCCATTACATCCAAATGAAAGACCTTCGGATTATTTCTTGAGAAAATCAGTGAGGGAGATTGGATAATTAAGAAAGTTTATGGTAGCATGCAGTCATGAGTGGTTTGAGTGATTAACCTTTGAAATCGAGTGAAACACTTAGATGAGAGATGAGATTTGTATGTCTGGATTAATGAATGAGTTAAGAAAATCTTGATTGAAGGAAATTGTAATTATTTATGTCTGACTCTTAAAGTATTTCATCTATGTACTGGAATTATAGTTAAGGTTGTGTGAGTTTTTAATTTATGCCATGTGAATTTGCTTGAGGACAAGCAAAGTTGTAAGTGTGGGGTAGTTGTTTTGTTAGTTTTTGTTATAGATTTGTGTCTTGTTTATTATAATAATTATTGTTTTATTTAGGTATTTTATTAGTTTAAATCGGTTTATTTAGTGTTTTTGTTAATTTTGTAATTTTAGTTGTAACACCCCTTCTCGACCTACGTGTGTAAGCTGAGTAGAGACGCCACACTATCCTAATGTTGCTACCACTTTTACTTAGTCAAATTTTAGTTCCGATTTTTACAGAAATTTTGCCATAGTTTCGCCTAAAAATTTAATCCCAAGTGTCGACAAAACTGGTTATTTATTTTTTTTTCTGATTTTTGAAAACATTTTTACACAAACCAATGCACACAAAATCATTCTCAGTACACTTCCAATAAATCCCCCTTATAACCTCAACTACAACCTGCAAAAAGGATTTACACTTCTTGTAACACCCCCATATTAATTATATATATATATATTTACATTTAAATATTACACAGCGGAAGTTATAAAATATTTACATATTTACATATTAAACATTTTTTTACAAAATATAAAGGAATATACATGATTGGCAAGTCTGCTCTGATCTTTAAACTCCCAAAATGGATTCTTCAAGGTCTACTCTTACTTGGTCTTGATGAACTCTCGGGTTCAACTCTATCAACTCTACTACCTGCGCGATTAAATACTATCGCGCTAAGCCAAGGGCTTAGTAAGATAAAACATGCAATGGATATGCTTTAATGCAATATCATGTCAAATCTAATTCATATCATATATGTAACAACATAGATGCAAAGCTAACAACATCCCTTTCCATTTTATAACCAACATACATATATGCATATCACATTTCAACATCATTGCATATACTTCATTATTTAATCATTTAATCATCCATGAACAACAATAAACAAATCATGCCTCACATTAAACAAAGACAAGCATTGGGCCCAAGACACACTAATATGCAATTCAATTTTCAGAGTTAATGCTTTGGTTTGTTATCACATTTATCAATATCATATACCCAACTAGGCTTCAAGGATTAAGTTCAACCAAGCTTCAAGGGGAGCAAAGCATGCTAAGCTTCAACCCAACTTGGCTTCAAGAACTATCCCAACCTAGCTTCAAGGGTGGTAACATCTCAATTAGGCTTCAAGGATTCAATCCAACCTAACTTCAAGAGATTGTTACACTTATTAGGCATGCCACCAACAACAAACTCTGAAAATGGAATAACATATTAGCCACACAATTCATTTAGTTTTCATTCTCAATTCTCATTATCATTTAGGCAAACATGCCTCATTTATCTCCATTGAATCACCTTAGCCAATAACAATGGCTTCACATTTCATTTCACAATATAACACTTCATTATTCAAGTGTATATTTATCTCATCCATGATCACATTATATCTCACATAGCATCATTCATAAATATCAACATTTCATTCCACATTACTCATGAAACACAATACCATTCACAATGCATAACATATCATTGTTCAATCTCAACAATGCAAGAACAATTTATATTATTCATAGCTTTAGGATCACCCACAAGTGTTTGATTAAGTCATTCCTTGGTTTAAGTATGTTTAAAATATTTATGTTTAGGTTTAGAAACCAAACTACCTTTGAAGAACCCAAACCATGCAAAAAGAACAAAGAAATCAAAATGACCATATGAACAGTACATTCTGGTTTTAGACTCCATTTTATCCTTATTTTGAAAAATTGTATAAAATAATCCATTAGACTAAAAATTCTAAAATTTTTACAGAATTTAGTTTTGTATCTTAAAATCATTCCTTTAAAATTTCAGATCAAACTGAACACAAAATCTTGGTCAAATAGTTCACCTAACCAGACTGCCCCAATTGCCCTGCATCCTGGCAGCAGTTCTGAACTTTGTGAATTCCATAAATAAAATTCAATCAACGTGGTTCCAAATTATTTTTCTCAAATACTAGACTCACTAAGAAACAACATATCCAAAATTCGATTTGATATGATTTTTCTACATTTTATTAAAAATCCCGAAATATAGCTGTCTCAGTTAAGGTACCTGCTGGAACAGGTCTACTAAAAATAATCTTTCTAAACTCATAACCATTCCAAAATCGAATCAACATATTTTTCAGTCATTCTAGACTCATAGAGGCACAACATATCACAAATTCACTTCAAGAACATTTTTATATAATTAATTAAAAATCATACAAGTCACAGCCTTTACTAATTGTAAAACAGAAAAGAAATTCTCTAAACACAACTCTTCCATCACCAACACCAACCTAGCTTCTTATTTTTAATTCCATTTCAACACTTTTACACACACCATACACTAACTCATCTCATCATCAAACCAACAAACCCTAATTTCTTTCTCACACCACTTCAAAATAATTGAAGAAATTAAAGAAAAGATCTTACCTCAAATGAAGAAATCCACAAATCTCTAACCAAAACCCTTGCTTCCTTCTTCAATTTGCTTCAAGCTTCAAGGTCACCTCTCTTTCTCTCTTTGTCTATGGAGATTCCGGCCACACATGAAGAGAAGAAGAAAAATATGAAGAGCAAAGTCAAATTTGGCTTCTTATATCCATCAAGTGTTCTTATCCAAGCAATTACAAAAATGTCCTTCACTATTTAACTAACCTTTTGTCTCATCTAAGCCCTTATATGTAATTGCACACTCAACACAAAAATATCTCTCTTCCTTTGACTCTTCCTCTTTGACCATTTTATATGTTATATATATCACCATATACACAACATATAAACTTGCCTCTAAACCCTATTTCTTCCCAAAACACATATACATATACTTTTCTCTTACAATTTAACACATATATTCAATCCAATATATAACAACAACAACACTAACAACAACATCAACAACATAATCAAAACTTCTAGGGCATAAATGAGGATATTACAATTCTCCCCCTCTAAAAAGAAAATTTCGTCCTCGAAATTACCTGATATCAAGTCTGAAACAATTGAGGATATTGCTCTCACATGGTTTGTTCACTTTCCCAAGTTGCTTCTTCTTTTCCATGATTCTTCCACAAAATCTTCACAAGTGGCACTCTCTTGTTTCTCAATTCTTTCACATCACGTGCCAAAATAGCAACTGGTTCCTCTTCAAATGTCAGATCAGGATTTACTTCAATTGACTCAATCGACAACACATGAGATGGATCCGACCTATACCTCCTCAACATAGAAACATGAAATACGTTATGAATACGATCCAACTCAGGTGGCAAAGCAAGTCGATACGCTACTGGCCCAACTCTTTCTAACACTTCATACGGCCCAATGAAACGAGGACTCAATTTTCCTTTCCGACCGAACCTCAAAATCTTCTTCCAAGGAGATACTTTCAAAAACACCTTATCTCCAACATCAAACTCTATGTCTCTCCTCTTCAAATCTGCATAAGACTTCTGTCGGTCTGAAGCTGCTTTCAATCTGCCTCGAATCAGCTTTACTTTTTCTTCAGTTTCTTGAATCAAATCAGGCCCAATTAACTTACCTTCCCCAATTTCACTCCAACAAAGAGGTGTCCTACACCGTCTACCATACAGTGCTTCAAATGGTGCCATACCAATGCTGGATTGGTGACTGTTGTTGTAAGCAAACTCCACAAGTGATAAAAACCTATCCCAACTTCCAGAGAAATCGATGACACAGCTTCTCAACATGTCCTCAATAATCTGTATCACCCTCTCTGACTGTCCATCCGTCTGTGGATGAAAAGCAGTGCTGAAGTGCAGTCGAGAACCTAAAGCACTATGCAAACTCTTCCAAAATCTGGAAGTAAACCTGGGATCTCGATCAGACACTAAAGAAGTTAGAACACCATGCAGCTTCACAATCTCATGGATATACAGTTCAGCCAACCTCTCTAAAGAGTAATCCATCCGAACCGGAAGGAAATGAGCTGTCTTGGTCAATCTATCCACAATCACCCATATAGCATCATGCTTCTTTTGTGTCAATGGTAAACCAGACACAAAATCCATGGTCACTCTATCCCACTTCCACTCAGGCACTGACAAAGGTTGAAGCAACCCGGTTGGAACTTGATGTTCTGCTTTAACCTTCTGACAAGTGAGACATTTCGATACAAACTCAGCAATGTCTCTCTTCAACCCAATCCACCAATAATGCTGTCTCAAATCATGATACATCTTGGTATTGCCCGGATGCATAGCAAACATCGACTGATGAGCTTCTTCCAAAATAATCTTCTTCAAATCAGCATCATCGGGTACACACAATCGGTTTTTAAACCAGAGACTCCCATCATCTTTCACAACAAAATCTCTACTCTTTCCACTCTGACAATCTGAAATAATTTTCTGAATCTTCATATCAGTCAACTGAGCCTCTTTTATCTGATTCAACAAAACTGGTCTCACTTGCAATTGTGCCAACAATGCACCATCATCACAAGGTACAAAGCTAGCATGCAATGCTCTCAATTCAACAAGCAACGAGAGCGAGTAAACTGTTAAACCAGCTAAAGACTTCCGACTCAAGGCATCAGCAACTACATTTGCTTTACCTGGATGATAATCAATCAAACAGTCGTAGTCTTTAATCAATTCTAACCATCTCCTCTGACGAAGATTGAGTTCTTTCTGGACACCCAAATACTTCAAACTCTTGTGATCAGTGTAGATGAAACATTTCTCCCCAAACAGATAGTGGCGCCAAATCTTCAATGCAAACACAATGGCAGCCAATTCCAAATCATGGGTCGGATAGTTAAGCTCATGCGGTTTCAACTGTCGAGATGCATAAGCTATAACTTTCCCTTCCTGCATCAATACACACCCCAAACCTCTATGTGAAGCATCACTGTAAATCACATATGGTTTGCCTTCAATAGGTAAAGTAAGAACAGGCGCTTGAGTTAACATTTCTCTCAACAGTTCAAAACTCGCCTGACACTGATCTGTCCACAAAAACTTCACTCCCTTACGAAGTAATCTGGTGAGTGGAGTAGCTATCAAAGAAAACCCTTTTACAAACCGCCGGTAATAGCCTGCCAAACCCAGAAAACTTCTAATCTCTGTCACAGACTTGGGTGGACTCCAATTCAATATAGCTTCAACTTTGCTCGGATCAACTCTAATGCCTTCTGCTGAAACTATATGACCAAGAAAAGCTACCTGGTCCAACCAAAACTCACACTTCGACAATTTGGCAAACAACTGCTTTTCTCTCAAAATCTGCAACACAATCCGCAGATGCATATCGTGTTCCTCTTCATTTCGCGAATACACCAAAATGTCATCGATGAAGACCACTACAAACTGATCCAGATAGGGCCTAAACACCCTATTCATCAAATCCATAAAAGCCGCAGGTGCATTCGTCAGACCAAAAGGCATAACTAGAAATTCATAATGCCCATACCTGGTCCGAAAAGCAGTCTTAAGAACATCTTCAGCTTTAACTCTCAATTGATGGTACCCAGATCTCAAATCAATTTTAGAAAACACAGCTGCACCCTTTAATTAATCAAAGAGATCATCGATTCTAGGCAAAGGATATTTATTTTTAATAGTCACCTTGTTCAATTGCCTATAATCGATACACAACCTCATAGTACCATCTTTCTTTTTCACAAATAGCACAGGAGCTCCCCAAGGAGAAACACTGGGGCGAATGAATCCTCTATCCAACAACTCCTGTAGTTGCACTTTCAATTCCCTCAATTTTGCTGGTGCCATTCTATAAGGAGTAATAGAGATAGGAGTGGTACCAGGCAACAATTCAATACCGAACTCCACCTCTCTCTCAGGAGGCAATCCTGGCAACTCCTCTGGAAAAACATCAGGGAACTCTGCAACTGTGGCAATACTATCAATGGGAGAACCCTTCACTCTAGTATCCAACACATGAGCAAGATAGGCTTCACACCCCTTTCTAATCAATCTCCTAGCTGCAACAGCTGAAACAAATAAGGAAGCTAGCTGTTCCTGCTCATTAGATACTATCACCTCTCTACCATCACCCGTTCTCAAAGAAACAATTTTCTTTTTACAATCCACCACAGCTCCATATCGAGATAGCCAATCCATACCTAAGATCACATCATATTCCTTAAATGGCATCTCAATCAAGTCTCCAAGGAACTCCTCACCTTGCACCCTCATTGCACTATCTCGGTGCACCTTACTCACAACCACACTATGCCCTAAAGGATTTGTCACCAATACATCAAATCCTAGGTACTCAGCATGCAAATCAGACACAGGCAAAACAGATGCACTAATATAAGAATGGGTGGAACCCGGATCAATCAAAGCAAGTACTGAAGTATCAAATAAAGAAAAAGTACCAGCTATGACTGCCGATGCATCTGGCTGCCTCTGCATAACATAAATCCATTGAGAAGATCCTGCCTCCTCTGGTCTACTCTCTCTAGATGAAGAACCTCCTCTAGCACCGAACCCAGATCTGCCACCTCTACCAAAACCCTTGCCTCCTCGACCTCCCCTCACACTAGGTCGAGAAGCTGCAGTATCAGCTGACATCTGCTCTTGCCTCTCAGGGCAATCTCTAACAAAATGATCGGGAGACCCACATCTGAAGCATACCCCTGCAACACCAGCCTTCCAACAAGGACCACCATGCGGCCTACCACAATGGATGCAGATGGGTAAAGTGGATCTCTGAACCATAGGGGTCGGAGCACTCGCCACTGAAGCTGCAGGTCTAAATCTCTGTTTCTGTAACTGCACTGGCCTACCCGCTGGTCTCTGACTCCTACTACTCCGAGGAACAAAACTTCCTCTACTTCTCTTAGCAGATGAAGACCCTGCCTCAAACTGGGGCCTTCTTACTCTGGTCTCTTCCTCTGAAGCAGCCGCTGCAATACCCTGGGCTCGCTCTATACTCCGAGCTGCTGCCACAAGCTGGGAAAAATCATGATATCTGGATCCAGCTACCAGACACATGATAGAGGGTCTCAATCCCTCCTCAAATCTCCGACATCGATCTATCTCATCAGCTATAATGCCCCCAGCATACTCACTCAACCGGATAAATTCAACTTCATACTCCGTTACGGTCCGGTGATCTTGCCTCAAATCTAGAAACTCTCTTTTCTTCCCATCTTTATACTCCCTTGGAGTGTACTTCAATTCAAATTCTCTCAGAAAATCTACATAGGATAAGGTAGGTGGATCATCCATAGAATGGGGCACTGTCTTCCACCAACTATATGCATCCTTCTGCAACAAGGATCTTGCATAATCAAACCTTTCCTCTGAAGTAGCTTGCAATTGAACAAAGATTCTCTGAACTTTGTCTAACCATTGCTCAGCTACTGCTGGATCAGTAGTACCTATAAAATCTTCGGCTCCATACTTCCTTAGTTTGTCATAATGCCTTACTGACACCAAAGGCTGTCGGGGTGGTGGCGGTGGTTGCACTGGTGCTTGCCTCAAAGCATCTACCACATGCCTAAGCCAGACTGGTGGAACCTCCTCACCAGCTGGTCTCCCTGATACCGAAGCAGGTACCTCCTCAGCACTATCAACCCTAGC
This sequence comes from Garcia nutans, assembly GCA_947685225.1. NCBI lineage: Eukaryota > Viridiplantae > Streptophyta > Magnoliopsida > Malpighiales > Euphorbiaceae > Garcia > Garcia nutans. The sequence goes on from CANTUV010000021.1 coordinate 23,104,951, forward strand.
TCCCTCAGCAGGAGCAATACTCTCGGCACTACCCTCAATCGACTGACGTGAGTGAGAATCCATCACAACCTAACACTGCAAACACAGTAGAATACTTCTTATTAAAGATCAGAGGTTGCCAATCCCAAACATGTATATTATTCAAAACCCACTTTTAAAGTCAAAATAGTCTTTTTATTACATTTTACCTAGGTTGAGAATCTCAAACCTAGGCTCTGATACCAAAAATTGTAACACCCCTTCTCGACCTACGTGTGTAAGCTGAGTAGAGACGCCACACTATCCTAATGTTGCTACCACTTTTACTTAGTCAAATTTTAGTTCCGATTTTTACAGAAATTTTGCCATAGTTTCGCCTAAAAATTTAATCCCAAGTGTCGACAAAACTGGTTATTTATTTTTTTTTCTGATTTTTGAAAACATTTTTACACAAACCAATGCACACAAAATCATTCTCAGTACACTTCCAATAAATCCCCCTTATAACCTCAACTACAACCTGCAAAAAGGATTTACACTTCTTGTAACACCCCCATATTAATTATATATATATATATTTACATTTAAATATTACACAGCGGAAGTTATAAAATATTTACATATTTACATATTAAACATTTTTTTACAAAATATAAAGGAATATACATGATTGGCAAGTCTGCTCTGATCTTTAAACTCCCAAAATGGATTCTTCAAGGTCTACTCTTACTTGGTCTTGATGAACTCTCGGGTTCAACTCTATCAACTCTACTACCTGCGCGATTAAATACTATCGCGCTAAGCCAAGGGCTTAGTAAGATAAAACATGCAATGGATATGCTTTAATGCAATATCATGTCAAATCTAATTCATATCATATATGTAACAACATAGATGCAAAGCTAACAACATCCCTTTCCATTTTATAACCAACATACATATATGCATATCACATTTCAACATCATTGCATATACTTCATTATTTAATCATTTAATCATCCATGAACAACAATAAACAAATCATGCCTCACATTAAACAAAGACAAGCATTGGGCCCAAGACACACTAATATGCAATTCAATTTTCAGAGTTAATGCTTTGGTTTGTTATCACATTTATCAATATCATATACCCAACTAGGCTTCAAGGATTAAGTTCAACCAAGCTTCAAGGGGAGCAAAGCATGCTAAGCTTCAACCCAACTTGGCTTCAAGAACTATCCCAACCTAGCTTCAAGGGTGGTAACATCTCAATTAGGCTTCAAGGATTCAATCCAACCTAACTTCAAGAGATTGTTACACTTATTAGGCATGCCACCAACAACAAACTATGAAAATGGAATAACATATTAGCCACACAATTCATTTAGTTTTCATTCTCAATTCTCATTATCATTTAGGCAAACATGCCTCATTTATCTCCATTGAATCACCTTAGCCAATAACAATGGCTTCACATTTCATTTCACAATATAACACTTCATTATTCAAGTGTATATTTATCTCATCCATGATCACATTATATCTCACATAGCATCATTCATAAATATCAACATTTCATTCCACATTACTCATGAAACACAATACCATTCACAATGCATAACATATCATTGTTCAATCTCAACAATGCAAGAACAATTTATATTATTCATAGCTTTAGGATCATCCACAAGTGTTTGATTAAGTCATTCCTTGGTTTAAGTATGTTTAAAATATTTATGTTTAGGTTTAGAAACCAAACTACCTTTGAAGAACCCAAACCATGCAAAAAGAACAAAGAAATCAAAATGACCATATGAACAGTACATTCTGGTTTTAGACTCCATTTTATCCTTATTTTGAAAAATTGTATAAAATAATCCATTAGAGTAAAAATTCTAAAATTTTTAAAGAATTTATTTTTGTATCTTAAAATCATTCCTTTAAAATTTCAGATCAAACTGAACACAAAATCTTGGTCAAATAGTTCACCTAACCAGACTGCCCCAATTGCCCTGCATCCTGGCAGCAGTTCTGAACTTTGTGAATTCCATAAATAAAACTCAATCAACGTGGTTCCAAATTATTTTTCTCAAATACTAGACTCACTAAGCAACAACATATCCAAAATTCGATTGGATATGATTTTTCTACATTTTATTAAAAATCCCGAAATATAGCTGTCTCAGTTAAGGTACCTGCTGGAACAGGTCTACTAAAAATAATCTTTCTAAACTCATAACCATTCCAAAATCGAATCAACGTATTTTTCAGTCATTCTAGACTCATAGAGGCACAACATATCACAAATTCACTTCAAGAACATTTTTCTATAATTAATTAAAAATCATACAAGTCACAGCCTTTACTAATTGTAAAACAGAAAAGAAATTCTCTAAACACAACTCTTCCATCACCAACACCAACCTAGCTTCTTATTTTTAATTCCATTTCAACACTTTTACACACACCATACACTAACTCATCTCATCATCAAACCAACAAACCCTAATTTCTTTCTCACACCACTTCAAAATAATTGAAGAAATTAAAGAAAAGATCTTACCTCAAATGAAGAAATCCACAAATCTCTAACCAAAACCCTTGCTTCCTTCTTCAATTTGCTTCAAGCTTCAAGGTCACCTCTCTTTCTCTCTTTGTCTATGGAGATTCCGGCCACACATGAAGAGAAGTAGAAAAATATGAAGAGCAAAGTCAAATTTGGCTTCTTATATCCATCAAGTGTTCTTATCCAAGCAATTACAAAAATGTCCTTCACCATTTAACTAACCTTTTGTCTCATCTAAGCCCTTATATGTAATTGCACACTCAACACAAAAATATCTCTCTTCCTTTGACTCTTCCACTTTGACCATTTTATATGTTATATATATCACCATATACACAACATATAAACTTGCCTCTAAACCCTATTTCTTCCCAAAACACATATACATATACTTTTCTCTTACAATTTAACACATATATTCAATCCAATATATAACAACAACAACACTAACAACAACATCAACAACATAATCAAAACTTCTAGGGCATAAATGAGGATATTACATTAGTTTATTTCAGTGTTTATGTCGTTTTTGATCTAGTTTTTAGTATGGTGTTTATGTTTTGTTGTTATTGTTTATTTACTTTTTGTTTAAAGTTTGTTTGAGTTTTGTTTTAGGTTAAAAAAAAAAAGCCAAGGAACCAAGACTGAAGAAGAAGAAATCATCACAGTAGGCGACACATGCAAGCGACATGGCCATGTCACTTGGCCATGTCTCTCAAAAATGAAGCAACACGGCCAAGTCACCTCAAACATGGCCATGTCCCTCCAAAAATACTCCAACACGGCCAAGTCACCTCTGACTTGGCCGTGTCTCACCAATTCCAAAGGCAAAGAAGATTTAACACTCATAGTAGAGGACACTGGCAAGGGACACGGCCATGTCACCTGGCCGTGTCCCTCTATCAAGCTCCAACACGGCCAAGTCACCTCTGACTTGGCCGTGTCACTTAAGCAAAGAAGAAAAAGAAAGAAAGAAGCAGTAGCGGACACTGGCAAGGGACACAGCCATGTCACCTGGCCGTGTCCCTCCAAAAACCACTCACACGGCCAAGTCACTTCTGACTTGGCCGTGTCCCTCATGAACCAAACGCGCAACGGATTTTAAAAGCGACGATTCGTATAAAAGGAAAAGAAGAAGTGAGGGTGGAGAACTGTTGACGATTTGGAGCAGTTTTTGAGCCGTCAGAGATTAGAGCTAGGGTTTTAACATTTATTTTATTGATTTTGATTTCACTTTGGATCAAAACTAGTTAGATTAGATTATTCTAGCCATTGTTTCATTCTTCTTGCAAGATTTGAACAAGAGATTCTTCAGAAGCTTCAAGGAGTTGTAACTTGGTTTTGTTCTCGAACTTATTCTCTTTATTTTCGTTGAATGGATATTATCATGTCTATTTTGATTTCTTTGAACATTAATAAGATGAATATGTTTGATTGCATTATGAACTAATTTGATCTAGTCTAGGGTTTGTATGGACCTGCTATGATTGTATGAATTGGTTATTCTCTTAGCTAATAATTTCTTTAGCCTTGATTGAATGAAACATTGTTAATATATAATTGATTGATCACCAATTATGTGTTTTAAGGTATTAAATGATGGATTGAGAGATGAAGTTTAATACTTGAACAATTCAATTAGGGACTTAGGTGAATTAGAGATATAACCTATTAAAAAGATTATTTCACTTATAACAAGATTAGTTGAGAGAGGTTTGAATGCGAGAGCTTATTTCCTTGACTCGATTAGTTGAGTTGTTTGAGATTTAATCTTTGAAATTGAATTAGTTAAGTGGAATAACCGTTCATACATATGAGTAGTAGAGAAGTGCAAACCCTTGACCATTTTATCAAGTGAATCAAAGCATCAGCTTATTTTACTTTTATTTGTTTTAAACTTCAATCAATCTATCTTCTTTAATTGTTAGCAACTTTAATTTTCTTCATTACTTGTTATTTTAAATTTGATAAACTATTAGCCACTTTAGCTTCCTTGAGAGAACGACCTTGGGGCGATCACCTTTGCTACAGCTACCTCGTATACTTGCGAGTGACGCTTTGTGGTAGAGTTAATTTGAGCGTAACAGTCCCACCACACTGAGCACATATAGATAGAGTGGACCTCTGAACCACTGGAGTTGGAGCACTCGCTACTGAAACTGTAGGTCTCGCTCTCGGCCTCTGATACTGTACTGACCTACCAGCTGGCCTCTGACTCCTACTGATCCTGGGAACAAAACTTCCTCTACCTCTCTTCACAGATTAAGACCCTACCTCAAACTGGGGTCTCCTAACTCTGGTCTCCTCCTCAGTAGCAGCTGCTGCAATGCCCTGAGCTCTCTTCACACTCCTAGCTGCTGCAACAAGCTGAGAAAAATCCTGGTATCGAGACCCAGCCACAAGACACATAATAGAGGGCCTCAATCCCTCCTCAAATCTTCTGCACCGGTCAATCTCATCAGAGATAATCCCCCCGGCATAGTGGCTCAACCGGATGAACTCTACCTCATATTCTGTGACTGTCCGGTTATCTTGCTTCAAATTCAGAAATTCCATCTTTTACACATCTTTATACTCCCTCGGAGTATATTTCAGTTCAAACTCTCTGAGAAAATCAGTATAGGACAAAGTAGGTGGATCATCCATAGCATGAGGAACTGTCTTCCACCAATCATAGGCATCCTTTTGCAGCAGTGATTTAGCATAATCAAATCTCTCTTCTGGAGTGGCTTGCAACTGGATAAAAATCCTCTGTACTTTATCCAACCACTGCTCAGCTACTGCTGGATCAATAGTACCCAAGAAATCCTCAGCTCCATTTTTCCTTAATTTATCATAGTGTCTCACCGGTACCAATGGCTGGGGTGGTGGTGGCGGCTGTACTGGGGCTTGCCTAAACAATTCTATCACATGCCTAAGCCAACCTGGCGGAGCATCATCACCAGCTGATCTCCCTGGCACAGAAGCAGGTGCCTCTCCAACTCTATCAACTCTAGCTCCATCCCTACTCTCTTCAGGAGCTACACTCTCAGCACTACCTTCTACTGACTGACGTAAATGAGAATCCATCACAACCTATATCTGCAACAACAGCAGAATACATCTCATTAAAGATCAGAGACTGCCAATACCAAACATGTATTTTATTCAAAAATCAACTTTTTAAAATCAAAATATTCTTTTTCTTACATTTCACCTAGGTTGAGAATCTCAAACCTAGGCTCTAATACCAAAACAATTGTAACACCCCTATATCCCGTATACGTGCACAGCATGCTAATACGATCATAATATACGTATACTGAATATAGTAATGCCACGGTTTACTAACAAATGACTCATTTTTTTTTAAATATTATAAAACAAAATAGATAAAAAGATTATTCAAAACGCAGCGGAAAATATAATAAATATTAATAAATACATCCAAAACTCAAGTTTTACAAAACATAAATATATATACATGATTGGCAGCTTGACTTTCTGATCTTCAAGCTTTAAACCCACTCTTCAAAACCTCAACTCAACTAGGTCTAGAAGAATCCTCCGGTTCAGACCTAACACCTGCGCGATGAAACACAATCGCTAAGCCTACGGCTTAGTGGTACAAACCACAATAATATTATGCAATGTCAATATCAATGTCATACATTCAAACAATAGAGATCATACTCTATATACTATTTTTCATGAATGTTACATTTCATTATTTCAATAATTGTATCATCAATCATAAAACACATTTAACAAAGACACACATGGGCCCAACAAGTATTTAATATGGTATTCAAAGTTCAGAGTTACTGCTTTGGTCCATAATCTCAATGATCAAGCCCGTAGGCAATATATATATATCTCTCTATCCATGGATAGTGTAACAGACCCAGTCTCTTGGACCATCAACCCAATAACTTGAGGAGATCCTCAACCCGGCAAGACTGTTACCTGTAACAGACCCAGTCTCTTGGACCATCAACTCGATTTAATCGAGGAGATCCTCAACCCGGCAAGACTGTTACTTTTCATATATTTCATATTCATAATTCATATAGTGTAACAGACCCAGTCTCTTGGACCTCAATTCAACTCAAATTGAAGAGATCCTCAACCCGGCAAGACTGTTACCTTTCACATTTTATAGGCATGCCGCCAAATCCAGAACTCTGAAATTGAATTACATATTAAACATGTAAACATTTCATTCACCTCTTTAACATTCTCTTTCTCAATTCATTTAGGCAAACATGCCTCAATCATCATTTAAATCATCATAGCCAACCACAATGGCTTCATATCTCCTTCTATTTCAATTCACATTCCACAATTCATCATTAGTATATACATAACATTTCATCATTCAAGTACACCCAATCAATTGCATTATTATTCACTTTGAATACTCATCATCTTATTCACATCATGCAATTGTAACATTCTTCATATTTATCAACAATGCAATAGGTTTCTTAACCCATTCACAACAAATGTATTAAGTTCCAAAGTCAAATAAATGTATGCAATAATGCAATGTTTGTACTTACCTCAAGGACAACTCACACCAATCTACAACCTTTCTTTTCCAAGAATCCTTAACACTCAAGTTAGGGCAAACCAACCTCTTCACAACCTAATCCAAAGGTAATCATACACACTTACTTAGAACCACACATGAGATAATAAGACTAAAGACCAACTAGGGTAAATTTTACACATGACACGCTCAATAACACGGGCGTGTCCCTGACCGTGCCCTAAAACCACAACACAGAAGCTTTGACACGCTCAGAACCATGGGCGTGTAATACATTCTGTCTCACAGAAACATTGACACGTCCAACAACATGAGCGTGTTCATGGCCGTGTCAATTCTTCCCCAACACAGTAGCTATGACACTTTCAATAACACGGGCGTGTTACTGACCGTGTCAATCCTACTGCCACACAGAACCTGTGACACGTTCAATAACACAAGTACGTCACTGATCGTGTCACTCATCCAAAAACACAGAACCATTGACACGCCTAAAGACCTGGACGTGCTCATGGGCGTGTCAGGCCAAAAACCCAAATTCCGGCCACAACAACCTCACAACCAACAAATCACTTCTTTTCACCATCATCCACTTCAAACCAACTTAGCCAAACATACCCAAAAACCATAACAAACTTGCAAAAAACAACTCAAAATATACATCAAACACAAATCACAAATCTCACCACAAACCCAAAACTCAACCACAATACTTTCTTCTCCAACAAACTTACTCTTTCCTTCAATCCAACCCCAAAATCCAAAATCAATTAAACCAAATACTCTTAAACACAACACAATCAAACAAACACATTCAAATCACAACTTCAACTCACAAATTCAAAGAAATCAAAGAATCAAGTGGAAAGACTTACCAAGGATGAAGAAATTCTTAGATTTTCAACTTGATCTCTTGAAAACTTCCTTCAATCTTGAACTTGGAATATCAAATCTCTCTCTTGTTGTCTTGTTTCTTTGATGGCCGGACAACCAAAAGGAAAGGAAAAGAGAAAGAAAGAAAATTAAAGAAAGCCACGAAGGAAGAAGGGAAGAAAGAAAACCAAAGAAAGCAAAAGTCAAACCTTTTCCTTAAATCCCTCTCCACCAAGCATTTATTATTAAAATAATCCCATTTAATCTCTTCCATTCATTTAAATTTCCCATTTTCCACTAATTAACTTAATTAATTAAATCAACTAAATATCTTCTTCCACTAACCTTCTTAGACTTTGACTTGTGTATATGTTGTATATATTTTCATATACACAACATATAAACTCTCTTTTGAAGTAACATATATATATAATCCCATTACAACAATAATACCAAAACTTCTAGGGTACATTTTGGGATATTACACTTGGACCCGAGAATGGGTACTTGGACCCGAGAATGGGTACTTGGACCCGAGCTTGAATTGATTTGGGTACTTGGACCCGAGATTGGGTGCTTGGACCTGAGATTGGGTTGAATTTGATTTGAGTACTTGGACCCAAGATTGGATTGAATTTGGGTACTTGGACCCGAGATTTATTTGATTTGGGTACTTGGACCTGAGATTAGATTTGATTTGGGTACTTAGACCCAAAATTGATTTGATTTGGGTACTTGGAACCGAGAATGGGTGCTTGGACCTGAGATTGATTTGATTTGGGTACTTGGACCTGAAATTTATTCGATTTGGGTACCTGGACCCGAGAATGGGCACTTGGACCCAAGAATGGGTACTTGGACCCGAGACTGAATTGAATTTAGGTGGTTGGACCCGATATTGAATTGGAATTGGGTACTTGGACCTGAGATTGAAATGAATTTGGGTGCTTGGACCCGAGATTGAGTTTGACTGACCTTTTATCATTGGAGAAATCTGACTCCTCCGGTTATTCTATGCATTGTGGTTTTTCACCCTCAAAATGGATCTTCATCCTTTGAGATCGGGTCTTCATCCTTAAAAAATGAATCTTCATCTTTTGACATCGGGTCTTTACCCTTGAAAAATGGATCTTCATCCTTTGAGATCGGGTCTTCACCCTTGCAAATGGATCTTCATCCTTGGAGATCGGGTCTTCACCCTTTGTAAATGGATCTTCATCCTTAGAGATCGGGTCTTCACCCTTTGTAAATATGGATCTTCATCCTTTGAGATCGAGTCTTCACCCTTGTAAGGGGATCTTCATCCTTTGAGATTGGGTCTTCACCCTTGTAAGTGGATCTTCATCCTTTGAGATCGGGTCTTCACCCTGGCTTCAGCTATTTTAGCTAGATTGATCTTTTGTCTTTTGCATCTTCATTCTTTTGAGAATTCTAATTTTCTTTTTTTATTCCATTATTTTTTGTTCTTCCTTTGCACTTTTGCGAAAAATTCAGCCCTTTTTAGCTTGCCTTCATATCCTCTCCTTTCCCCTGCGTGGCGAGATATTTGCAAGTGAGTTTGAAAATGTTTTATATATAAACTCAAAAAATTGAAAAGGAGAAACTTTGCCCCCTGTGTAGGTTTAAACCCATGATTTTTCTATGCGAACTCTGATGGATGTTGTTGTTGTCTAGTTCTTCGCACAAGCACGTATTTCTTCTCTTTGTAAGATTACTGGAGCTTTCTCAAGCAATGGGCTTTCTATGCCCCCCTGATTTGATATCTTCTTTTGATTCTTTACTTCACAGGGTGTTTGCTATTCATTTTGCCAAGGAATAGACAACACAAGACAAGAAAGTGAAATGTGATATCCTCATGTATGCATGATATGCATGAATAATACTTACAGTTATTCCATCGACTCACAGACCAAAGTGATCAGCAGAAGTGTTCTCATTGGTTCCGTTTTGACACTTGTTCAAGTCTTGCATTGGAATGATCGAAAGCTTTTGCATTTGTGGCTTTTATCTTCAAGATGTTGAAAACATGAGTGGTGAAGACCCTAAGTAGCAGAGTTAGGGATTCATCCATTTCAAGCTATCGGTTGGTAGTTACTTCATAACTTTGCCAATAATAATTTCCTTTTCCCAATGTGTCCTTTGGAGGTTCAACATACTTCCCTTAACTTGAAGGCTTTGTATGACATAACACTTTTTTTTGTTTTTTTTTTTGAATTTTTATTTTGAAATCAAATGTTGGCTTTGCCAAATTAATGTCAATGTACCTCAGGACTTAATTTTTCCAAATTAACATATCTATAACATGACAACCCTAGTTACCGTACTAAACTCGGGAATCATTTCTATTTAGGCAAGAATTATTGCACTTCAGATAGGTACATACACATTACTTGGCCAAAGGTCTCATTTGAGTTTAAATATTATCTATCTCATATGCATGCTTATCCAAACTATCTCCACTAATAGACTCTACCTATCAAGAGAGATCAACAGGTCTTTGATAGGCTTGAAATGGGGTCTATGAGGGACATGGGTTAAATGAAGGCCATTTTGAGATAGGAGCTGATGTGACATAATGGACAAACCCTCACACTATAAATTTCTTGTTGGAACTTTAGGCAGTTGGGAGCGATCTTGCTAGTCTCTAAATTCTTTCTGTCTTCTTTGGCATTAATCTGGATCTTGATAAGGACAATCTTTGCCCTTGCAAAAAGTTTAAGACCCAAATTCGTTTCTTTCCTTCTTTTCCCTTTTCTTTCCTCTTTATTTTTCTTACTCTTCCCTTTTCTTTCTCTTCCTTACTCTTCCCTTTCTTTTATCATTTTGTCCTTCTTTCTTGTAGGACTATCAGGTACAGAACTTTCAAGAACTGGATGGTCTTTCTCCTTTTCCTTTGATTTTGATCGAATCTTTGGTTGGGCTGGACTAATTCAAGTCAATCCGTCCTTATACACCAAATGGAAGCCTTTTGTTGTCGTAGGTAAAAGAGAACTCAGTTGGATTTTTGAACCGCCTTTTTAGGTTTTCTTTTCTTTTTTTCTTTTTCTTTTCTCTTTTTTCCTTCTCTTTTTCTTTTCTTTTGTCTTTTTTTGTTTTCTTTTCTTCTCTCTTTTTTTTTGTTTGGTTTGTTTGTTTGTTTTTTTTGTTCTAGCTCTAAAAGAGTTGTCTTGTTTGTACTAACTTGAGCTTCCAATAATGGATGAATGGAGTGACATAAATCCTCTTTAACAGGGATAAATAATTTGTTACTCCGATGTTGATGTTGTCTTGATATTTTGGAGATATTAGAAAAACTTCAACTACCCTTATGGTCTTAAAAACATCAACTACCCTTATGGTCTTGAGAACTTCAACTATCCTCATGATCTTGACTAATAATTATTTTCTTTGATCTTCTTGGCTCTTCATCTTAGTTATCATAAGACTTGTCAAAAGTATCATAACAGCTCAAGGTAGGTTATTGGGGTTTGTAAGCTAATAAAAAGAAAGCAAAAATTTTATGAAGGCTCAAAGGGACAACTAGGGATTGATATTTAATAGGTTGAATACTAGTTGTGGGTTAACCAAACAATGCCTAGATCATTTCTCTCTTCAATAAGTAGAGTTCAATTTTGCCTCGAAAGTTTATCTAAGCATGTTCTAAGACTGACTAGGAGCTAGACAAAGGTAATTATGCAGGAGCCCTCTCTAAGTAAGCATACACAACTCAATGCTATAGAGCAATTCCCTCACCTAGTAAAGTCATTCAAGTCATGATGCCTAGACACATTAATTTATGAACATCAAGCCAGATTCCTCATTGGTTGAGAACCAAATGAACAAAGACCAACAAAATTTTTGATAAAAGTAATTTATTCAAACAAATTTAAAAAACACGATTGTTCTAATTAAATATTAAAGAAAAATTTGAAAAGCAACATTCAAGCTAAGGAAAGTTCATTGAGTTAAGCCTCTTTGCCTTTCACATCCCCAATATCCCCATCTTGGAAGGATGATAAAATAAAATCTTCTTCCAATCCTTTTCCCACCATGAAGGTTGTCGGTGGAGGTACTCTGTTGAACCTTGGAAATGGATTACCTTTGGTATTGGGCTTGTCCAGCTCAGGGAACTTGCCATTATCAATTAAATTCTGGATCTCATGCCTCAACTTCATACAATTGTCCATTTCGTGTCCAGGCCTTTGATGGAATTGGCAAAATGCATTAGTATCAAAGTTAAGTGGAAAATGATTAGGCAAAGGACGAGGAGTCAAGGGTTGTAATAGTTCCTTCTTTCGTAGCTTGTTAAAGACCCAAGACAAAGGCTTTCCCAGATCTAAAAACTGCCTTCTATTTGCTTAACCAGTTGTATTGACATCAACTTCTTTTTGCGTGCTTTGATTGCTAGGCTGAAAATTCCTTTCTCATTCCTTCTTATTGAAAAGCGATTTTTCTCCCTTTCCCACTCTTCAATTTGTAGACCAGCTTGGAGAAGATCTTTGAAGTCCCTTATAAGGGTGTAAGACATCCTTTCATGGAGATTGGGTAGGACCCCTCTCACGATCATCCTTATTTGATCGGATTCGTCGGGCCTTTTCTTGAGCAATGCAGACTTATTTCACCACCTTTTCATATAGTCCACAAAATTCTCATTTGGCCTTTATCTAATGGACTCAACTTCAATTAAGGTAACTTCCATCTCGACATTATACCCATATTGTTGGATGAAGGCTTTGTAAAGCATATCCCAACTCTTTTGTGTTCCATAATCTAAGGTATTGAACCAATTTTGGACAACAGGGTCCAATGAGAGCATGAAGTACCTTAGAGTTTGAGCCTTAGTAGCTCGGGCGGACTGCATAGCAGTGATATACTGCTTGACATGGAGATGAGGATTTTCAGTACCATTGTATTTAGCAAAGGAAGGCATTTTGAACTTATAAGGGTCCTCTTCATCTTGTTTAAATAGTTTTTTGATCTCGGACATCTCTTCGGTTTTCAACTTCTTCTCAAATTTCTTTTCTAAATCAGTAATCATCTTTTCAACATCGGATGTCTCGATCTTTTCAATAGTTGCCTTCTCACTAATCTTCGGTTCTTTCTTCTTCTCTTGAGCATCTTGGTAGTATTGAGCCCAATCATTATCATCATCAATGATCACTTTTTCATCATCAAAAACTACTTCACCAACTTTAGTCTTCCCTTTGTCCTTTGGCTTCTTAGTGCTAGCAGATGCTTCGACATGGTTTCCTAAAATTGCAGCTAGTTGATTCTTTATGGTTTCGGCCATGGCCTCTTTTATTTCTTCCATTTTGGCATTGAGGGCATCATCCACCATTCTTTGAATTTGTTCGGGATCCATTATTTTTTGTGAGCAAGTGATTGAGTCGTTGCTAGATACTTCATCTTCGGCATAGGTCAGATTATTGTAAGCTTTTAAACTCTCGTAATCCAGGGCTATGAGCCAGAGAGGATCAATGATATGAGATGCAAATGTATGCATGTATGCATGTATGCACAAACAATCAACAAATAAAGATAATTAGGATGCTCCTTCTAACCTTATAACATCCACACACAAATGGCGAGTCTCTTTTCCTAGGTATATGGTTAACAAAATACCAACATGGGGCACCTTATTTTTGAATAATTCTCTCGGACGTTTCAACCAATAGTCATATTTTCAAAAATGGAAATCAGTTCATAATAATTCCCATTAATTAGGTTTTAATCCATTCAACAAACTATAGTAGCTTTTATGCTATATTGGATTAAAACTAAATTAAGAGGTTAATTATAGATAGATTTCTCACTTGAAAAGAGTAACTGATGGTTCATGCTAAAAACAAGCCCATGATTAATTTATTCTTAGTATAAACTAGGCCCATAATTAATTTTTGGTATTTCGTAATTGACCTAAATAATTTGCAAGCTCTTTGTAAGAAAAGGTTGGATGAAAATAATTTTGTTTCTAAGCCCATTGTAAAAAGATTTTAGGAAAAATGGATTTTGGGCTTAGTATTTAGGCCATGAGCCAAAAGAATTTTTGATTTATTTCTAGAAAAATTTTATGTCCAAAGACCATTTTGAAAAGTTTTGAAAATAGCTTTGGTCTTCTAGTCATATTAGAAAAATAACAAACCAAATAAGCCATGATTTAAGCCAAGATAAATTAACCATAATCAAACAACATGCATTTGGGGTAAAACCTAAGGAAAGTAACTAGGCCAATTACATGAGCTTTAGTCTTTGGGTTAAAAGGATTAGGTTCCCATAGCAAGTATATACCAAATGGTACAAGGCTATGAGTGGTTATGCCATGCTCGATCTCCATGCCTTGAGTGAAAATATGGTATCCCTTACAAAACATAACACGGGTAACACGGGCGTCCTAGCTCACGCACACAATGCAATCTAATATGATGCAATGAATAATATCATTATAAGAAAGAATAAAATAATATAAAGGCCAACGGAATCAACTTCTCTTATCCCTAATGGAGTCTTCACTGTGAGCGGGGATTTTCGCCCCCACTCCCGGTGGAATGGTTCTTGCGACTTCGACACTGTTTAGGCTCGGGGCCTTAGAGAACACGGACCTAAGTTCAGAGAAAATGGAGTCGCCACCCGTATGGGCTGGGAAAAAAGAAAGGGGTAGATGACTCAATTCCTAAGGAATCCCCAACCCCCTAATGGGTTCGGAAAGTTGGGTATGTTTGGGTAAGGTGAGAAATGGCCCAGCACCCCCACAATGCCCGATTCATTGGAACCAGCCTCCTTTACAGGTCTTAATATTATAAAATTCTTAAGTATAATAATATTATCCATATTATGCACAATAATTAAAAGAAAGCATCAATATATTAAAATCAAAGTAAGGTCCAAGCAAAACAAATAAATGGATACCGATCCGAAGATGGAAACATGTCCTTACATCACATGCCTAAATAGGACACCCACCGAAAGGTTGAAACATGCCCTTTACATAGGTTCTAAAATAGAAAAGCAAATTAAATTACATGATATTTAGCTAATGAGGTACCCACCAAGTGGAAACATACCTCTTACAACTTTTAGAAACCTAAATAAATTGATAAAAGTAAATAATCATTCATCATAAATAAATCATTCATTAAAAGTATTAAATATCAATGGAAAATAAACATCCATCCATGATAAATTAAATAAACCAAGTATTGAACTTAAAATAAATTAAAGCATATAAAATAAATCAATGCATAATCAAATATAGAATTGAATAAGGCAAATAAAAAATCTAAGTTATAGCTACAGTTTCCATTTAGGAACCTTTATTTCATGTGTTTAGGATTTTGGATTTTCATGGGTTTAAGCTACTGTGACTTTTTAAAGAATTAAAATAGATTAAGGATTTTATGTTTTAAAAGGTTGGTAAGACATTTTGATTAACCAAATTAAGGTTTGAATGGTGAAATCATGAAACTAGGATTTGGACTCTTTAAAACACTTTTAATTTATGGTTTCAAGTTTTCTTTGTGAAATTAAGATATTTGTGTTTTTATGTTTTTTAAAGTTTTAAAGGATAAGGGTTTAAAAAAAAATTAAGGTTTAAGGTTTTAAGGAGGTTAGGGTTTACTATTTTGAGTTTTGAAATTGAATTAGGGTGTTAAGGCTTTTGAATTAGAGTTTCGGGTAATGAATTTATATTAGGATTTGGAACGACAATTGACAATTTTCATGAAGTTTTATGAATTTACACAAATGATTTAAAGTTTAAAAGAGCAAAAAAGATATTTTTAAGGCTTTTGGATGGAAACAGAACACAATTTTGGGTTTTGGAAATTTGGAAAACAAATTTTGGTTTTGGGGTTTTGAAGAAACAAAACTAATATCTTAAAACTTTTTGGAAAATAAAGCAACGATTTAAGATTTTTAAGCCTTAGAAAAAGTGAATTGAGGTCCTAAAACTTTTGAATTAAAAGAAACAAAGTGATGATTAAGCTACAATGAAAAAAAAACAAAAGAAATTAAGAATTCAGACTTTATTTTGTAAGTTTCACCAAAAATTGCTTCTTGGATGAACAAGGTCAAAGACAAGCCTTTTTGTCTTTGAATTCCTTGAATTTTTTTTTGGCTCTCTCAAAAAATCAGCTTGATTCAAGGTTTTCCTTCACAAATTTGGTCTCCACTTTTGTTCAAGTTTCTGTCCAATTTTCTTCCTTCTTTCCTCCTTTTTTTTGTGTTGTTTAGTACATATTTAAAGAAGAATTCTATGGATAATTCTAATTATTCACGGCATACAATATTCAATAAGAAAAGGAAACCGAAACCTAATTGCATTAGGTTTCGGAAAATTTACGGCGGAAAAATTTTGTTGGCAAAAAAAAACTGCTGCGGAAAAACTGCGCTAGCAAAAAAAAGCTGCCGCAGCTGGCTGCGGCAGCGCGCGGGGAACGGGCCTGTAGGCCATTTCGCCTGCAGGGCCCACGCTGACTTTCGGCGACGATTATTTCGTCGCCGATTTTTTTGTTATTTTTTATTTTTTATTATTTTTAAATTTTTATTCATTTCACCATTTTTTACTAAAATAAATATTAAAATTAATCAAGATACTATAAAAATTATTTTGGACTAACTAAAATATGTTAGACAACACAAAAATTATTTTGGACTAACTAAAATATATTGGACCGAACTAGATCAAAAATTAAGGGTCTACAGTGTGCCTAATGTGTTATTCAATTTTCAGAGTTTTGCTATTGGTGGCATGCCTGTATACCCTTAATTTTTGACCTAGTCCGGTCCAATATATTTTATCTAGTCCAAAATATTTTTTGTGTTATCTTAATTAAATAATATTTATTTTAATATTTATTTTTTTATAATTTTTAAAAATTTTTATAATAATAAAAAATAATAATGATAAAAAATAAATAAAATAAAAATCAGCGACGGAAAAATCGGTGATGAAAAATTTCATCGACGAAAGTCATTGGGCGAAATGTCCTGGCAGCCCGCAGCATGCAAATTTTCTACGTAGTTTCTCGTAATTCCTCACAGCCCGTTGCAAATTTCGCAAGTGAAATTTTCCAATGCAATTTTTTCCGAAGCCAAATTCTATTTGGTTTCGGTTTTCTTTTCCTAATTAATGATAATTTCCTTATACAATTGGAATTAAGCTTCCAAAATTTCCCATAAATAACACAAAAAATACACAGAAAAGGGATCAGACTTGAAGGACTAGAACTTTGAATTTAAGACTTCAGATTTTGAAAAGAGCAAGAAGCAAGCAATTCAACAATTTATCAAAGGCAGCAACCTTGCCTTTGTCTCCGTTCATCCAGAAGTTAATTTTGGTGGAACCAACTACGCTGGTGTGAGCGGGGATTTTTGCCCCCACTCCAGGTGGAATGGTTCTTGCGACTTCGACACTGTTTAGGCTCGGGGCCTTAGAGAACACGGACCTAAGTCCAGAGAAAATGATCGGGAAAAAATAAAGGGGTGGATGACTCGATTCCTAAGGAATCCCCAACCCCTTAATGGGTCCAAAAAGTTGGGTACGTGTGGGGAAGGTGAGAAATGGCCCAATACCCCCACAACGCCCGGTTCATTGGAACCGGCCTCCTTTATAGGTCTTAATATTGTAAAATTCTTAAATATAATAACGTTATCCATATTACACACAATAATTAAAAGAAAGCATCAATATATTAAAATCAAAGCAAGGTCTAAGCAAAATAAATAAATGGACACCCATTCAAAGATGGAAACATGTCCTTACATCACATGCCTAAATAGGACACCTACCGAAAGGTAGAAACACGCCCTTTACATTGGTTCTAAATTAAATTACATGATATTTAACTAATGAGGTACCCACCAAGTGAAAACATACCTCTTACAACATTTAGAAACCAAAAAAAATTGATAAAAGTAAATAATCATTCATCGTAAATAAATCATTCATCAAAGATATTAAATAGAAAGTAAACATCCATCCATGATAAATTTAATGAGCCAAGCTTTGAAATTAAAAAAATTAAAGCATGTAAAATAAATCAAAGCATAATCAAATATGGAATTGAATAAGGCAAATAAAAATCCAAATTATAGCTACTGTTTCCATTTAGTATCCTTTATTTTATGTGTATAGGATTTTGGATTTTCATGAGTTTAAGCTACTGTGACTTTTTAAAGAATTAAAATAAATTAAGGATTTTATGTTTTAAAAGGTTGGTAAGACACTTTGATTAAACAAGTTAAGGTTTGAATGGTGAAATCATGAAACAAGGATTTTGGATACTTAAAACATTAAGTTTTGTGATTTACGGTTAATGAATTGTTATTTTGAGCTTACTGTGTAAAATTAAAATATTTGTGTTTATATGATTTTTAAGGTTTTAAGGGATTAAGATTTAGAAAAATTAGGGTTTAAGGTTTTAAAGGGGTTAGGGTTTACTATTTTGAGTTTTGGAATTGAATTAGGGCTTAAGGTTTTTGAATTAGGGTTTCGGGTAATGAATTTATTTTAGGATTTAGAAAGGCAATTTTTAATTTTCATGAAGTTTATGAAAATAAACAAACGATTTAAAGTTTATAAAGCAAAAAAAAAGATATTTTTGGAGCTTTTAGAAAGAAACAGAATCAAATTTTGGTTTTATTGAAAAACATGTTCAATTAGGGTTTTGGAGTTTTTAAGAAATAAAAGTAACAATTTCATGTCTTTTGGAAAATAAACCAACAAAATAAAGTTTTTAACTTTAGAAAAACTAAATTAAAGTTCTAGGGTTTTTGATTTTGACAAACACAATTTTATAATTTTAGCTACTGTGAAAAACAAAAGAATTTAATACATACCTCCTTTTGATAGTTCCTCCAAAAATATAATTCTTCTTGGATGAACAAAAACAAAGACAATTGCTGCCTTTGATTCGTTTGTTAATGTGTTGATTGTTGAAAATTGTAATAATATTCATAAATAGTAACATTCACTATTCATCAATAGTAATACTATTCATAAATAGTAACATTTACTATTCATCAATAGTAATACTATTCATGAATAGTAAATTTACTATTTATCAATAGTAAATTTACTATTCATGAATAGTAAATTTTATTATTTATGAATAGTTTTGAATTTTATTTTTTTGCTTGCCGTTTCTTTATAAAAAGACACCATTCCTTCATTTTACTTCACAACACGATTTTGCTTTCATAATTCTCTCAAATTTCTTTCAACTTTAGCACATATTTTTCAAAAACAATGTATGCTTCGAGGTCAGGGACTCATTCTAATACCGAGTTATTGGAGTTAATTCGGCACCATGAAGATGGAAATTTAGATATACTAGCCGAGATGCCGCTCCATCGCAGTTCCAATCAAAAGAGCGAGGTAATTATTTTTTTCCTTTTTTCTTGATTTTTGCGCCTTTTTTTGTTATATATTTTTGTATTTTTTTTGTTATTATTTGTTATTGTGAAAAAATAAATTAATTTAAGTAGATAGAATAATATATGCTTACCTGATATTAACTTACCTGGGTCTGTGTTAGCATGATCGTTGCGTTGTTCGGGTTGGAGGGTGTATTTACAAAGCCCGACAATGGTACGATGTAATGCCTTCTCGGGTAAGGCGGATTATTCGAGATTGCGGCTTTGAGCAGTTCATCTTACAATTGCCATCCGAGGAGTATCAGATAGACCGGAGCGTAGTCCAGGCGCTTGCAGAGCGATGGTTGGATACAACCCACACTTTTCACTTGCCCATTGGAGAGATGACAATTGGTCCGGTCGATTTTACTGCCATAACTGGCCTTCGATATGATGGTGCTCCGGTTCCTCTGACCAATGATATTTTAACATTTGAAGAAATTCAAGAGTTAATTGGTATGGAATCGTCATATAAAGGGCCTTTTAAGATAAAAATCGAGCCAATTCATAGTTATTGGATGAACTATGAAGGACGGGTTGGCAGAGACACGGCCGAACAGTACGCTCGAGGATTTTTGTTATATCTGCTCGGGTCGACCATCTTAGGCAGCACTGAATCCTCCATTCTTTTATCAGTATCGAGTGCCCTTTCTTATCTCAGAATGGTACCATATTCTGGCTGGGGTGAAGCTGGTCTTGCGTGTCTTTACCATGGTCTTGATAAGCTTTGCCGAAACAAGAAGTCTTTTGTCGGCTTGATGGCTGTTATTGAGGTATTCTTTCTTCCACCAATGTCATTTCCACTCTTTTCTTGCATGAATTTGATCTTTACTATCATTGTTGTAGGTATGGGCATATGAACATAACCTCGTGAGGGTACCCGGTATTTCCCAAGAGAGAATCCGGTATCCGAGATTAAATTTCTGGCTGTCCGATCGTGTGGATGTTCCCGGCTCTCATCACGTGTATACTCACCGCTATGTGTTAAGCCGCTTAACCTGGGACCAGGTAAAATAACATTAGTATTCTTTAAATTTTATGTAAAAGCTTACTTACCTTATGTTATTTTGCAGGTGAATATTGGCCTGGTGGAGCCCAGAAGAGCGAGCAAACTGGTCTCCTTTGACGAGGGCTGCACTATCTTTCTAACATTCTCGCCGAATTATTGCTGGCCCATGTCTAGTGGCTGGTTTCCCGGGGAGAGAGTTTATGAATAGTTTCTTGGTCCAGAGCAGCTGAGGTTTCCGATGCAAATCCCAAAATATACTTTAAATATTATGTCAATGCCAGATTATGCATGGTGGTCGGCCCGGCATGGTTATGATGCCGAGTCATTTCTCCATTTATCGGGTCCATTTTATGCCTATTTCATTCAAAGAAGACTCTTGAACTTTGATGTATCTCCTGTTGGTGTGCGGGAGATTTCTGACGAAAATGAGGGTAGAGATGAAGAAGAACATCACGGTGCTGCAGGAGAGTCTGTTCCACATCTCGGGACCAGTACTTCTCAGGTAAATGGCCATGTCACCTGAGTGTGTCATCTTCTATTTCTCCTTTGGTCATCTTTGTTCTTTGAAGATGAGAGTGACACGACCAAGCTCCTGGCCGTGTCATGTGACACGGCCAGTGGCTTGGCCATGTCTCCTGGGTGTGTCAACTTCTGTGTTTTTTCTTTGATTTTTCTTTGTTCTTGGCTTAGGATGGGACACGACCAAGCTTGTGGCCGTGCTATATGACACGGCCAGTGACTTGGCCGTGTTGCCTGCCAGTGTCACCTTATGTTTCTTTTCTTTCTTTGCTTGGTCCTTCTTGACTTTACCCTTTAGGTGAGACACAGCCAGTGGCTTAGCCGTGTCTCCTGCCCGTGTCATGTTTTGCCAAGATTTCATTTGAGGTGACATGGCCAAGCTTGATTCATGCTCTTCTTTCCTTGTTTTGATCTTCCAAAGGAATTTTTGCATTTTAACCACTTTTCCCTTTGCAACTTTTTTCTTTCTTTGATTTTTTCAATGATTGTTGCAGGCTGTTGGCTCATTTGATCATGAGGCTGGACCTTCCTTTACTACCCCTTCATCTGCTCACCCTAGCCCGCCAGATATGCCATCTCATCCGCAGGGTATTGATTTGAATTACCTGGTATGTTCCTTATTTTATGGTAACTTATGCTATATGTATGCATGATTATGTATGTTCTTACGTTTTCCACTTTGGCTCACAGCGGATGCTTAAAGAACAAAATAGGAAACTTCAAGAAGAGCTGGCGGCAAGTCATCAGCAGACTTCTTATTTTGAAAATTTATATCATCAATCTGAACAACATTTCTGAGACTTTCGATTTCAGGGAATGAGGGATCCCGGTGCTTCTTCATCAAGAGGCCCCCAGATTGATGACCATGAGATCCTTTCATCTGCTTCTGATGAGAACCATGATGGATCAGAACCTCAAGGTAATAGGGATTTTGGTGTTCCCGCTTCGGGTGATCCCGGGAAGAGTAATTTTTCAGGTTTTGGTGCTCCCGTTTCGGGCGGACTCGGGAAGAGTGATTTGCCCCCTCCTCCAACAGGCGATGATTTTTTCAAGTCTTTATTTGGTGACCTACCACCACCCTCTTAGTGATATGTAACTATTGTAGCAATTGTAAAATATTGTACAATAATGAAAAATATACAATTTGTATCTTTAACGTAACTCCCTTCTTTTTTTATTTCTTTATTACCGTACATCATGATTTTAGAATACACATCATTTGCTAAACCCAATCCAACGTGGTAAAGGAAATTGCCACTAATTCCTTTCCTTATGCCATATGGTCTTATCCTTTCCCATCACCTTTTCCATTTCACTTTTGGAAAAGATTTGTTTCCTCTATATAAATCACCCTTCATGCCATATTTTAATTCATAAATCAAAATTCTTTTTCTTTCAACGTGAAGACTCCCTTTAACAATTTTAACTTTTTCTTCATTCATTCACCATGATCGAGCATCATTTAAAGAGAATAAAAATTCTATTTAAGAATATGGATGCCATTCATTGGAAGCAAATTTCAAGGTCAAAACTTGATGTTTTAAAATGTTTTCAAAATGTCAAATTGAACTAATCCTTGTTACATGCCATGGCTTCCTTTTGGAATACGGATTCTAGAGTATTTAGAATTAATGGCTTTGAAATATGTCCCTTGATTGAAGAATTTGAGGCCATCCTTGGACATTCCAATAATCAACAAATGGTGTTACCCACATTGATTTCCAAAACTCAACAGAAGATGTAGATGTTATTTCAAATTCCAAAACCCGAAGTTCTTCGGTAGATGAGAGGTGAAAAAATTCTACTTGCTCCTTTGATTGACTTTTGTCTCTCTCATTTGGCCCCTACTAAGGCATGTGGATGCATGCTCTATCTTTGCTTGCTCGGCCAATTCTTGCTTGTTTCTTCTGACGGCGATATTGAGCCACGAGTATTGGATATTATGGACCAAATGGAAGGAGACTTGTCGCCGGTACCCGTAACTTAGCTGAGACCTTAGTTGGATTAGACCGATTTAAATCAATATTGTCAAAGAGACTGACAGGGAGTCCATTGCTGCTTTAGGTAATTACCTAAACTTTCCCTTTTGGGTTTTCAATTTAGGTTTTCTTTTTTCTTTTTATTTCTCTAACTTTTGCCTAGTCCGCCCATGCGGGTTTTCGGAACTAACTAGCTGTCCTAATTTTTGCCTAAGCTGCCCTTGTGGGTTTTCAACTTAGCAGACTCTCTTTTTTTTCTTTTTTAATTTAATTCTTTTTTCACAGATTTGGCTTCAGGAGCGTCTTTGTTTGCTTGATACTCCATCCATGGAATTTTCTAGATACCTGCCACATCATCATTCTGCTAGGAAGCTACTCCATCCTACTTCTTCATATGCTGACTGGGTTGACTGGATCCACTCATGCTCTGAAGTCAATATCCGTTGGTTGGTACCTTGGTGGAAGATTTCTCATATCACCATGCGGACATACTTGATGTACATTCCCCTTGCCGCTCTTCGTCAAGGTACATGCTATGATCCTCGCCGACTTGGCCGTCAGTATGGAGCTGAGCCTCGTGATTCTAACTTTACTCCTGATTTAGACATGCCTTGCTTGACTGAAGCCTGCTTGGGTCGACTGAGGCAAAGCTGGCCTGCATGTTACACTTATTGACTGCCATAGATTTTACATTTGTCAATTCAGAAAGTGTATTGTTAGGATGAAAAATAATTAAAGTAATAAAAGATGCTTCTTTTCCATTTATAATTTGTCATCACCTTTTGCTATCGTGTTTATTTATTTCATCCATATCTGGTCGAATACTTATAACAGCGCACATAGAACAATTTTAACATTAATTCTATTTTATTAAATTGGGGAACAACCAAACATAAAGCCAACATACACAAGATTACTCCTATTGCCAATTAGCCCTTTCGGGTTTTCTAATTGACGATTTTCTCTCATTTAGCCCTAATTGTTTCCTAGACTGCCCTTTCGGGTTTTTGAAACTAGCGGACTACTCTAACTTTTGCCTAGGCTGCCCTTTTGGGTTTTCAACCTAGCGAGCTCTTTCTTTTTTATTTTTCATATCATACATAAAACCTCTTCAACCTGTCAATGTTTATTGCCTAGGCTGTCCATGTCTGATAACTTCATCGCACCTTTATTCATGACTTGTTTCACGACATATGGACCTTCCCAGCTAGGTCTAAACTTCCCTCTTGGATCAGATACATTAGGCTTACATTGTTTCAACACCAAATCCCCAACTCTGAATTTTCTGACCTTAACCCTTCTATTATAGGCCTGAGCTAGCTTCTTTTGATACAGTTGGCAATGATATAGTGCCTTTAACCTTCTCTCTTCTAGTAGAGCTAACTGTGTGTATTTGCTTGCTACCCATTCCATTTTAGGCAGTTCAGTTTACAAGACTACTCTTAACGACTTGGTCTCAATTTCAATTGGCAACACTGCTTCCATCCCATAAACCATAGAGAACGGTGTCATTCCAATAGGTGTTCGCACACTTGTCCTATATCTCCATAAAGCAAAGGGAAGCATCTCTGACCAATCCCTGTAAGTCTTGGTCATCTTGGATAGAATTTGCTTAATTGTCTTGTTTGTTGCTTCTACTGCACCATTAGCCTTTGGTATATAAGGAGAGGATCGATGATGATGGATGTGGTACTTGGAGAATAAATCCTTAACTGCTCCTTGAAACTGTACCCCGTTGTCTGATATCACACTGTGTGGGACCCCATATCTGTAGATGAGGTTCTTTTCGATAAACCTAGCATTTGACTTGCACCCAGCTTGTTGAAGGATTTGGCTTCAACCCATTTTGAAAAATAATCTACTGCTACTACAATGAATCGGTGACCGTTTGAAGCTGTAGGATGTATCTCTCCTATAATGTCGATACCCCAGGTGGCAAATGGTCAGGGTGAAGATATTGAATGCAGTTCTTCAGGAGGCATGTGATTCAAGTTACCATACATCTGACATTGCTGGCACTTCTTTACAAACTCAATACAGTCTTTCTCC
This sequence comes from Garcia nutans, assembly GCA_947685225.1. NCBI lineage: Eukaryota > Viridiplantae > Streptophyta > Magnoliopsida > Malpighiales > Euphorbiaceae > Garcia > Garcia nutans. Next base: position 23,129,831 of record CANTUV010000021.1, read on the forward strand.
ATGGTCAACCAATAATAACCTTGTCGAATAATCTTCTTAACTAGGGCCAAACCACTCATGTGCGGACCGCAACTTCCCGCATGTATTTATGACATGATGCGCTCCACTTTAGGCTTTCTTAAACATCTCAAATGCACCCCATCAGGCCATCTTCGATATAACTCCCCATGGAAGGTGATGTATTGCGATGACCACTGCCTTATGGCTCTTCTCTCATTCTTTGTTGCCCCCGGCGAGTATTCTCTTTCCTCTAAAAATAGCCTTATAGTATCATACCACGCATCATGGTTTATATCAACTTCTATGATTATCTCATAATCATAGCAAGGAGTTAATGAACTGGTCAAGATTAGAGGCTTAAGGAATAGGCTGGCATGATTTTCCCATACCGAAGCCAATGTGGCCAGGGCATCAGCCATCTGATTTTCTTCTCTTGACCGGTGTATAAACCTACACTCCTTAAAATTCTTCTTCATCATGGTCAAATAACGGTGGTATGGATTTAATTTTTCCTCTTTCAACTCCCACTCTCCATTTACTTGGGATACTACTAGCAATGAATCGCCATAAACTTTCACCTTATCCACCTTCATAATCATTAGGATTTCCAAACTGAAAATACAAGCTTCGTACTCAACCATATTATTGGTTGCCCTAAATTTCAATTTTTTGGCTAAAGGGATAAGTTCCCCTTTGGGAGATTCTAGTATAACTCCCAAACTTGCTCCTTTCCTGTTTACTGCTCCATCAAAATACATTTTCCACCCTTGTACTTCAATTACGTCTAAATGTTCATCTGGAAATTCCAAGATTACCTCTTCACTTTCTGGTAATGGTTGTTGAGCCAGAAATTCTGCCACTGCTTTACCTTTGATTATTTTCTTGGTTACATACTCGATCTCAAATTCTTCTAATATTATCAACCATCGACCATATTTCCCAATTAAAGACGGTGTCTCCCTTGAGTACTTCATTGGATCCAACCTGGAAATTGCTTGCACACTATATGATTAAAAGTAATGCCGCAACTTCTTAGAAGACCAAACCACAACTATACAGGTCTTTTCGATGATACTATACTTAATTTCATAAGGTAGGAGCTTTCTACTCAAATAGTAAACGGCATGCTCAATCCCTAACTCATCTGCTTGGGCTAGAATGGATCCTATCGACTCTTCTCCTACTGCTAAGTATAGAAATAGAGGTTTACCGGGTTTAGGTGGTTTCAAAACAGGCGGATTCAACAAATACTCTTTTATTCAATCAAAGGCCTTTTGACACTCTTCATTCCATATGACCGACTGATTCTTTCTAAGCAACTTGAAGATAGGCTCACAGATTGTTGTGAGCTTTGCTATAAATATGCTAATGTACTGCAGTTTACCAATGAATCCCCGAACTTCTCTCTCCGTCTTTGGGCCTGGCATATCCCTGATTTCTTTGACTTTGTTAGGATCTATCTCAATGCCATTCGGACCAATCACATGTCCCAATAATTTGCCTAAAGTAATACCGAATACACACTTCTTCGGGTTTAATCTTAGCTTATATTTTAAAGCTCTATCGAAGAATAACTCTAAGTTCTGAAAGTGTTGCTCCCTTGTATCCAACTTGACCATCATATCATCAACATATACTTCAACTTCTTTGTGCACCATGTCATGAAATATTGTGGTGGCCATCCTTTGGTAGGTTTCTCCAGCATTCTTTAAGCCGAATGGCATCACCCTATAACAGAATATACCCCATGTAGTAATGAAGGCAATTTTGGCTTTATACTCTTGGGCAATTAACACTTGATTGTATCCGGAAAACCCATCTACAATCGAGTGTAGCACGCTAGAGGTTGCACTATCAATGAGAACATCTATATGATGTAAAGGAAAATCATCCTTAGGGGAAGCCTTGTTTAAATCTCTATAGTCCACGCAGACCCTTATCCTCCCATCTTTCTTTGGCACAGGTACTATGTTGGCTAGCCAATCTGGGTATTCTATCACTTCAAGGAACTTCACTTGTATTTGCTTGGTGACCTCTTCTTTAACCAATTCAGCCCACTCAGGTCTTAATCGCCTAAGCTTTTGTTTGACAGGTTTTACGTGAGTGTAAGTAGGAACATTATGCTCAGCTATGTCTCGATCTATCCCTAGCATATCTTCATAAGACCAGGCAAATACTTCTTCATATTTTTTGAATATTTTTTCAAATCTCTCTCTCTCTCTCATCAGGAGTAAGGTCGGATGCTATGCTAATGTTTTTAGGATTTTTAGTTGTCCCCAAATTTAATGATTGTGTGTTAACAGAATTAATATTAAAGATGCTCATGTAACTGCTATTTGAATGTATGCAACCATCAGGAGAAACATCACACAAGTAAGCAAAATTAGACTTTATTGCATTCATTTTGAAAAAGAAAACATCATCATCCTCATACAAAGAAAACAAATTAAAATCAAAATCAAAATCATTGTTCGCAGAATCATAAAGTAGGATGTCTTCAAACTTTTCTTCAAACAGGGCGGCAATCTCTTCCGGAGTCTTCTCGGCTTTCAAGGCAGCTTCATTCTTCTCTTTTGGATTGAATTCTTTGCTGGTTGGCAGGGTGAGTTCTTTCTTCACTTGCTCCACTAGCTCAGCAACATCTACAAAAATTTCAAAACCTGGGATTAACTTACCCATGAACATGATTGGCTCAGGCCTTCCTTGGAGTGGTCCCATATCTGGAGCTTTGACAAAGATATCTTCAAGTGGTTGGAAGCTCATCTTCTCACTCTTCTTTGGCTGGACATCATTGGCTTCATCATATCCCAACCCTTTCTTGGAAGTTTGAGTTCTAAAATTTGGTAACTTTGTTAAACCGGCCTTACCCTTTCCAAGACCAGCTCCGGGAAGGTAGTTCATGTTCTTCATCATATTCAAGACTTTAGAGTCCACTACTTCATCATCAGAAATTGCAGCCACTTAAAAACCATTGAGAGGCCTCTCAACCATTAGAGCGTTAACAATCTCATTATCTTCAGCTTCAATGACCACTGTCTCATTTCCGTTTGGGAATTTGATCTTTTAATGAAGGGTGGAAGGAACTCCACCAAGAGGGTGAAACCATGGTTGCCCCAAGAGCAAGGCGTAGGTAACTGGTATGTCTAAAACAACAAATTCAACAATAGATTCAATTGGCCCAACCTTGACGGCCGCTTTGAAAGTCCCTTCGGCATGCCTCTTAGTGTTGTCATAAGCACGAATTGTCACCTCAGTTGGATTTAGATCTCTTGTTGACATTGCTAGCTTTGGCAATATCTTAAGTGGATAAACATTTATGACGGACCCATCTTCGACCATTACACATGGAGTCCTCTTCCCGTTGATAAAGAGAGGGCGGATGTGGTCTCTCCCCTCCTCAGGTAAGTCCGCATCTGAAAAAGAAATTGCTCCCATATTAACCTCACTCTTTTCTTGGACTTCTTCACATTTCATTACTTCCCCAATTTTTATGAAGTTGATCAACTCCTCCGGTGTTGTGGAGGTAGAAATTGGCATGCTAGCCAAGGCTTTGGCCATAGTATCTCGGTGCTTTTTAGAAGTAGCTAACAGGTCCCAAATGCTTACACTTGCTTGGGTTCTTTTTAATTGCTTGAGCACATCATCATCTTCTTCCACTTCAACTTCCTTTCCCTTATTCATTTTTATCTCCTTAAGTGGTGGCCTTGCGTAAGGCTTACCAGATCTAGTATTCATCACCTCATCTTCTTCGGGCTCGGACCAAGTCCACTCCTCCTTCTTGGGTATAATATCATCATCACTATCACTTGACTCCCAAAACCCATTGACAACACAAATTGCTACTTCTCCACCCATCATAGCTTGTTCAATTTTAACAAATGCCTCTTCTTCTTTGGTTGCTTTTTCATCCACATCTTGAAAAGAAGACATGACAAAGTCCTCATGTAAACCTCCTCCAATCATGAAGGTCGCCAGTGGCGGTACCCTATTGAATTTTGGTAATGGGTTGTCTTTGGTGTTTGGCTTATTGGGCTCGGGTAGCTTCCCATTATCAATTAAATTTTGGATCTCATGTCTCAACCTCACACATCTATCCGTGTCATGTCCTCGCATTTGGTGAAATTGACAAAATGCTTTGGTGTCAAAATTAGGTGGGAGAGGGTTAGGCAAAGGATGAGGATTTAAGGGTTGTAGCAATCCTTTTCTTTGAAGCTTGTTGATAACCCAAGACATCGATTTTCCCAATTCCAAAAATTGTCTCCTTGTCCCTTGGTTAGTAGCATTAACACCGACGGTCTTTTGCGTGCTTTGGCTACCAGGTTGATAGATCCCTTTCTCGTTCCTTTTTGTTGCGAAGCGGCTCTTCTGCCTTTCCCATTCTTCAATTTGCAAACTCGCTTGGAGAAGGTCTTTGAAATCACAGATGAGTGTATGAGACATCCTCTCACCAAGACTAGGCAACACCCCTCTCACAATCATCCTTCTTGAGTAAAGCGGCCTTGTTTCTCCACCTTTTCACATAGTCCACAAAATTCTCATTTGGCCTTTGCCTAATGGACTCCACTTCCATTAAGGTAACTTCTAGCTCAACATTATATCCATATTGTTGGATGAAGGCTTTGTAAAGTAGATCCCAACTCTTTTGTGTTCCATCATCTAAGGTATTGAACCAATTTTGGACAACAGTGTCCAATGAGAGCATAAAGTACCTTAGGGTTTGAGCCTTAGTAGCTCGGGCAGACTGCATGGTAGTGATGTATTGCATCACATGAAGATGAGGGACATTGTACTTAGCAAAGGAAGACATCTTGAATTTATAAGGGACCTCTTCATCTTGTTCAAATAGTTTGTTGATCTCAGACATCTCTTCGGTTTTCAGCTTCTTCTCAAATTTCTTTTCTAAATTAGCAATCATCTTTTCAACATCGGATGTCTTGGTCCTTTCAATAGTTGCTTTCTCAATAACCTTCAGTTCTTTCTTCTTCTCTTGAACATCTTGGTAGTATTGAGCCCAATCATCATCATCATCAATGATCACCTTTTCATCATCAAAAATCACTTCACCAACTTTAGTCTTCCCTTTGTCCTTTGGTTTCTTAGTGCTAGCAGATTCCTCGGCATAATTATCTAAGATTGCAGTCAATTGGTTCTTCATGGTCTCAGCTAGGGCCTCTTTGATTTCTTCCTTCTTGGCATTGAGGGCCTCATCCACCATCCTTTGAATTTGTTCGGGCTCCATTATTTTAGGTGAGCAAGTGATTGAGTCATTGCTAGATACTTCGTCTCCGGTGTAGGTCGGATTGTTGTAAGCTTTAGAACTATCATAATCCAGGGCTGTGAGCCAGAAAGGATCAATGATATGAGATGTAAATGTACGCATGTATGCACAAACAAATCAACAAATAAGGATAAATAGGACGTTCCTTCCAACCTTATTACATCCACACACGAATGGCGAGTCTCTTTTCCTAGGTATATGGTTAACAAAATACCAACATGAGGTATCTTGTTTTTGAATAATTCCCTCGGACGTTTCAACCAATAGTTACATTTTCGAAAATGAAAATCAATCCATGATAATTCCTATTAATTAGGTTTTAATCCATTCAACCAACTATAGTATCTTTTATGCTATATTGGATTAAAACTAAATTAAGAGGTTTATTATAGATAGATTTCTCACTTGAAAAGAGTAACTAGTGATTCATGCCAAAAACAAGCCCATGGTTAATTTATTCTTAGTGTAAACTAGGCCCACAATTGATTCTTGGTATTTCCTAATTGACCTAAATAATTTGTAAGCTCTTTGTAAGAAAAGGTTGGGTGAAAATAGTTTTGTTTCTAAGCCCATAGTAAAAGATTTTAGAAAAATGGATTTTGGGCTTAGCATTTGGGCCATGGGCTAAAGAATTTTTGATTTGTTTTTAGAAAAGTCTTATGTCCAAAGACCATCTCGAAAAATTTTGAAAATAGTTTTGGTCTTTTGGATTTTAAAGAAAAATTTATTTTGAGCTTACAATATACTTAGGTCATATTATAAAAAGAACAAACCAAATAAGCCATGATTTAGACTAAGATAAACTAACCATAGTCAAACAACAAGCATTTCGGGTAAAACCTAAGGAAAGTAACTAGGCCAATTACATAAGCTTTAGTCTTTGGGTTAAAAGGCTTAGGTTCCCATGGCAAGTATATACCAAACGGTACGAGGCTATGAGTGGTTATGCCATGCTCGATCTCCATACCTTGAGTGAAAGTATGGTATCCCTTACATAACACAACACAGGTAACACGGGCGTCCTAACTCATGCACACAATGCAATCTAAGATGATGCAATGGATAATATCATTATGAGAAAGAATAGAATAATATAAAGACCAACAGAATCAACTTCTCTTATCCCCAGTGGAGTCGCCACTATGAGCGGGGATTTTTTCCCCCACTCTCGGTGGAATGCTTCTTGCGACTTCGGCACTGTTAGGCTCGGGGCCTTAGAGAACACGGACCTAGGTCCGGAGAAAATGGAGTCGCCACTCGGACGGGCCGGAAAAAAGAAAGGGGTGGATGACTCAATTCTTAAGGAATCCCCAACCCCCTAATGGGTTCGGAATGTTGGGTACGTGTGGGGAAGGTGAGAAATGGCCCAGCACCCCCACAACGCCCGGTTCATTGGAACTGGCCTCCTTTACAGGTCTTGATATTATAAAATTCTTAAATATAACACTATTATCCATATTACACACAATAATTAAAAGAAAGCATCATTATATTAAAATCCAAGCAATGTCCAAACAAAGCAAATAAATGGACACCATACAAGGATGGAAACATGTCCTTGCATCACATGCCTAAATAGGACACCCACCAAAAGATAGAAACATGCCCTTTACATTGGTTCTAAAATAGAAAAGCAAATTAAATTACATGATATTTAACTAATGAGGTACCCACCAAGTGGAAACATACCTCTTACAACATTTGGAAATCTAAATAAATTGATAAAAGTAAATAACCATTCATAATAAATAAATCATTCATCAAAGGTATTAAATATCAATAGAAAGTAAACATTCATCCATGATAAATAAAATAAACCAAGCATTGAACTTACAGAAATTAAAGCATATAAAATAAATCAAAACATAATCAAATATGGAATTGAATAAAGCAAATAAAAGTCCAATTATAGCTACTGTGACTTTTTATGGAATTAAAATAGATTAGGGTTTTATGTTTTAAAAGGTTGGTAAGACTCTTTGATTAACTAAATTAATATTTGAATGGTGAAATCATGAAACTAGGGTTTTAGACACTTTAAAATGCTTTTGATTTATGGTTTTAAATGGTGATTTCAAGCTAATGTGTAAAATAAGAGTATTTATGTTTTTAAGGTTTTTAATGTTTTAAAGGATCAAGGTTTAGAAAAAGCTTGGGTTTAAGGTTTTAAAGGGGTTAAAGCTTAATATTTTAGGTTTAGAAGTTGAATTAGGGTTTTAGGATTTAAAATTAGGGTCTCGGGTGATGAATTTGAATTAGGGTTTTGAAAGACAATTTGATGATTTCATGAGGTTTTATGAATTTAAACAATCGGATTAAAGTTTTTATAAATAAAAAAGATGTTTTTTATGGCTTTTTGGAAGAAACAGAACCAAGTTTAAAATTTTGAAAGAAACAGAAATAAATTTTGGTTTTGTTGAAAAATATGTTTAATTAGGATTTTAAGGTTTTAAAGAAGAAAAAATAACAATTTTAAGCCTTTCGGAAAATAAACCAACGAAATAAGGTTTTTGACTTTAGAAAAACTAAATTAAAGTTCTAAGATTTTAACTTTTGAAAAACACAAAATCCTAGTTTTAGCTACTGTGAAAAAATATAAAGAAATTAGAATTTCATACCTTATTTTGTAAGTTGCACCAAAATTGCTTCTTGGATGAACAAGCTCAAAAGACCAACTTTTTTTCCTTTTGAATCCCTTAAATCGTGTTTTTGCTACTTTAAAAATCAATTGAATTCAAGCTTTTCCTTCATGGATTTGGATTTTCTTTTTCACTGTCCCTTTCGGCCTCCTCTAATATCATTGCCTTTGGTCCTTATTTATAGTGGTTTGATATGGTTTTTTCCTAATTAGTCATGGCAACTAATATTAATAAGAAAAGGAAACCGAAACCTAATTGAATTAGGTTTCAAAAAATTTGCGTCGGAAAAATTACGCTGTCGAAAAAAATTGCCGCAGAAAAAATGCGCTGGCAAAAAAAATTTGCCGCAGGAAATTGAGGCAGTTGGCGTGGAGCGGGCGTCACCCGCAGGAAATTCCTACGGGTGACCATTTTGCCCGCAATGTCACCCGCAAGAAAATCCTACAGGCGAAATGCCCACAAGCCCGCGCGACGATTTTTTCGTCGCCAATTTTTTCGACTCTAATTTTTATTTTTATTTTTATTTTTTGACTTTTATTTGTTTATTTTTATTTTTTATTAATAAAAATTAGATACTAAAGCAAAAATTATTTAACAAAAATTATTTTGGACCAATTAGACAACAAAAATCATTTAGGACTAAATAAAGCATATTGGATCGGATTGGGACAAAAATTAAGGGTCTACAATAAGGCTTACCAGATCTAGTGTTCATTACTTCATCTTCTTTGGGCTCGGACCAAGTCCACTCCTCCTTCTTGGATACAATATCATCATCACTATCACTTGAATCCCAAAACCCGTTGACAACACAAATTGTTACTTCTCCACCCCTCATAGCTTGTTTAATTTCACCAAATACCTCTTCTTCTTTGGTTGCTTCTCAACCCACATCTTGAAAAGAAGACATGAAAAAATCCTTATGCAAACCTCCTCCAATCATGAAGATTGCCGGTGGTGGTACCCTATTGAACTTTGGTAAAGAGTTGTCTTTGGTGTTTGGCTTGTTGGGCTCGGGTAGCTTCCCATTATCAATTAGATTTTGGATCTCATGTCTCAACCTCACACATCTATCCATGTCTTGCCCTTGTATTTGGTGGAATTGACAAAATGCTTTAGTGTCAAAATTAGGTGGGAGAGGGTTACGCAAAGGACGAGGATTTAAGGGTTGCAGCAATCCCTTTCTTTAAAGCTTATTGAGAACCCAAGATATCAGTTTTCCCAATTCTGAAAATTGTCTCCTCGTTCCTTGGTTAGTAGCATTAACATCGATGGCCTTTTGCATGCTTTGGCTACCAGATTGATAGCTCCCTTTCTTGTTCCTTTTTATTACAAAATGGCTCTTTTCCCTTTCCCATTCTTTAATATGCAAACCAGCTTGGAGAAGGTCTTTGAAATCACGGATGAGTGTATGAGACATCCTCTTACGAAGATTAGGCAACACCCCTCTCACAATCATCCTTATTTGATCGGATTCATCGGGCCTCTTCTTGAGTAAAGCATCCTTGTTTCTCCATCTCTTTACATAATCTATAAAATTCTCATTCGGCCTTTGCCTAATGGACTCCACTTCCATTAAGGTAACTTCCAACTCAACATTATATCCATATTGTTGGATGAAGGCTTTGTAAAGTAGATCCCAACTCTTTTGTGTTCCATCATCTAAGGTATTGAACCAATTTTGGACAACAGGGTCCAATGAGAGCATAAAGTACCTTAGGGTTTAAGCCTTAGTAGCTCGGGCAAACTGCATGGCAGTGATATACTGCTTCACATGGAGATGAGGATTTTCGGTGCCATTGTACTTAGCAAAGGAAGGCATCTTGAACTTATAAGGGACCTCTTCATCTTGTTCGAACAGTTTGTCGATCTCAGACATCTCTTCAGTATTCAACTTCTTCTCAAATTTCTTTTCTAAATCAGCAATCATCTTTTCAACATCGGATGTCTCGGTCTTTTCAATTGTTGCTTTCTCAATAACCTTCGGCTCCTTTTTGTCTTGAGGACCTTGGTAGTATTGAGCCCAATCATCATCATCAATGATCACCTTATCATCATCAAAAGCTACTTCACCAATTTTACCCTTCCCATTATCCTTTGGCTTCTTGGTGCTAGCAGATGCTTCGGCATGATTCTCTAAGATTACAGTCAATTGGTTCTTCATGGTCTCAGCTAGGGCCTCTTTTATTTCTTCCATCTTGGTGTTGAGGGCCTCATCCACCATCCCTTGAATTTGTTTAGGCTCCATTATTTTTGGTGAGCAAGTGATTGAGTCATTGCTAGATTCTTCATCTCTGGCGTAGGTTGGGTTGTTATAAGCTTTTGAACTATCGTAATCCAGGGCTGTGAGCCAGAGAGGATCAATGATATGAGATGCAAATGTATGCATGTATGCACAAACAATCAACAAACAAGGATAATTAGGACGTTCCTTCCAACCTTATATCATCCACACACGAATGGCGAGTCTCTTTTCCTAGGTATATGGTTAACAAAATACCAACACGGGGCATCTTGTTTTTGAATAATTCCCTTGGACATTTAAACCAATAGTTATATTTTCGAAAATAGAAATCCATTCATAGTAATTCCCATTAATTAGGTTTTAATCCATTCAACCAATTATAGTAGCTTTTATGCTATATTGGATTAAAACTAAATTAATAGGCTTATTATAGATAGTTTTCTCACTTGAAAATAGTAACTAATGGTTCATGCCAAAAACAAGCCCATGGTTAATTTATTCTTAGTGTAAACTAGGCCCACAATTGATTTTTGGTATTTCATAATTGACCTAAATATTTTTGCAAGCTCTTTGTAAGAAAATGTTGGGTGAAAATATTTTTGTTTCTAAGCCCATTGTAAAAGATTTTAGAAAAAATGGATTTTGGGCTTAGTATTTGGGCCATGGGCCAAAGAATTTTTTATTTGTTTTTAGAAAAGTTTTATGTCCAAAGACCATCTTGAAAAATTTTGAAAATAGCTTTGGTCTTTTGGACTTTAAAGAAAAGTTTATTTTGCACTTACAATATACTTAGGTCATATTAGAAAAAGAACAAACCAAATAAGCCATGATTTAAACTAAGATAAACTAACCATAGTCAAACAACATGCATTTGGGGTAAAACATAAGGAAAGTAACTAGGCCAATTACATGAGCTTTAGTCTTTGGGTTAAAAGGCTTAGGTTCCCATAGCAAGTATATACCAAATGGTACGAGGCTATGAGTGGTTATGCCATGCTCGATCTCTATACCTTGAGTGAAAGTATGGTATCCCTTACATAACATAACACGGGTAACATGGGCTTCCTAACTCATACACACGATGCAATCTAATATGATGCAATGGATAATATCATTATAAGAAAGAATAGAATAATATAAAGACCAATGAAATCAACTTCTCTTATCCCCAGTGGAGTTGCCACTGTGAGCGGGGATTTTTGCCCCAACTCCCGGTGGAATGGTTCTTGCGACTTCGGCACTGTTTAGGCTCGGGGCCTTAGAGAACACGGACTTAAGTCCGAAGAAAATGGAGTCGCCACCCGGATGGGCCGAGAAAAAAGAAAGGGGTGGATGACTTGATTCCTAAGGAATCCCCAACCCCTTAATGGGTTCATAAAGTTGGGTACATGTGGGGAAGGTGAGAAATGGCCCAGCACCCCCACAACGCCTGGTTCATTGGAACCGGCCTCCTTTACAGGTTTTAATATTATAAAATTCTTAAATATAATAACATTATCCATATTACACACAATAATTAAAAGAAAGCATCAATATATTAAAATCAAAGCAAGGTCCAAGCAAAACAAATAAATGGACACCCATTCGAAGATGGAAACACGTCCTTACATCACTGTGAGCGGGGATTTTTGCCCACACTCCCGGTGGAATGGTTCTTGCGACTTCGGCATTGTTTAGGCTCGAGGCCTTAGAGAACACGGACCTAAGTTCGGAGAAAATGGATTCGCCACCCGAACGGGTTGGGAAAAAGAAAGGGGTGGATGACTCGATTCCTAAGAAATCCCTAACCCCCTAATGGGTTCGGAAAGTTGGGTATGTGTGGGGAAGGTGAGAAATGGCCCAGCACCCCCACAATGCTCGGTTCATTAGAACCGGCCTCCTTTATAGGTCTTAATATTATAAAATTCTTAAGTATAATAACATTATCCATATTACACACAATAAAAAGAAAGCATCATTATATTAAATCAAAGAAATGTCCAAACAAAGTAAATAAATGGACACCCATCCAAGGATGGAAACATGTCCTTACATCACATGCCTAAATAGGACACCCACCAAAAGGTAGAAACATGCCCTTTACATAGGTCTAAAATAGAAAAGCAAATTAAATTACATGATGTTTAACTAATGAGGTACCCACCAAGTGGAAACATACCTCTTGCAACTTTTGGAAATCTAAATTAATTGATAAAAGTAAATAATCATTCATCATAAATAAATCATTCATCAAAGCTATTAACCAAAATATAAAACAAACATCCATCCATGACAAATTAAATAAATCAAGTATTGAAATTAAATAAATTAAAGCATAAGAAATAAATCAAAGCATATCAAGTATGGAATTGAATAAAACAAATAAAAGTCCAATTATGGCTACTGTGACTTTTTATGGAATTAAAATAAATTAGGGTTTTATATTTTAAAATATTGGTAAGACTCTTTGATTAACCAAATTAAGGTTTGAATGATGAAATCATGAAACTAGGGTTTTAAATACCTTAAAATACTTTAATTTGTGATTTTTGGTTATTGAATTTTAAGATATCGTGTAATTTTTGGGTTTTTATGTTTTTTAATGTTTTAAAAAGATTAAGGTTCATAAAAATTAGGGTTTAAGATTTTAAAAGGATTAGGGTTCATTATTTTAGGTTTAAAAGTTGAATTTTGGATTTTAGGGTTTTGAAATTGGGGTCTCGGGTAGTGAATAATTTTTAGGGTTTTAGAAATCAATTTGATATTTTATGAAGTTTTATGAATTTAAACAAAACGATTGAAGTTTTTATAAGTAGAAAAGTTGTTTTTTAAGGATTTTTGAATGAAATAGAACCTACTTAAAAATCTTAAAAGAAACAAAATTTGATTTTGGTTTTGTTGAAAAATATGTTCAATTAGAGTTTTTAAGGTTTTTAAGAAGAAATAATAACAATTTTAAGTCTTTTTAGAAAACAAAGTCACGTTTTAGTGTTTTACCTTTGGAAAACTAGATTAAAGTTCTAAGATTTTAACTTTTGAAAAACACAAAAAAAAAACCTAATTTAGCTACTGTGTAAAAAAAATTAGAATTTAGAATTTCATACCTTCTTTTGTAAGTTGCTCCAAAATTGCTTCTTCTTGGATGAACTAGCTCCAAAGACAAGCCTTCTTTGCCTTTGAAATCCCCTCCAACGTGATGCTACTGTCCAGAAAAGATTTAAATTGAATTTCTTCTTTTCCTTCCTTGATTTGGTTTCAAATTTTCCAAATTCCCCTTGGATTTGCACTCTCTCGGCCACCCTCCTCTTTTTAATTGCCTTTGGCCCTTTTTATAGTGGTTTAAGGTTATTTATTCCCAATTAACTAAGGTAAGTAATATTAATAAAAAAAAGAAATCAAAACCTAATTGGATTAGGTTTCAAAAATTTGGGTCGAAAAATTTTGCGCTGGCAAAAACTGTGGCAACGGGCCCGTGGCTAGGGCCAGTGCGCGTGCCAGCCCGCAGGAAAATCCAGTGGCTGGGCTTACGGGTGTGCCACTCGCAGGAAATTCCTTCGGGCAAAACGCCGAAGGGCCTGCATGACTGCTTTTCGCTGCCGATTTTTTTTCCGACTCTGATTTTATTTTTTTTTATTTTTTAATTTTTATTTGTTTATTTTCATTTTTATTAATAAAAATTAGATTCTAAGGTAAAAATTACTTAATTAAAATTATTTTGGACCAATTAGACAACAAAAATCATTTTGGGCTAAATAAAACATATTAGATCGGATTGGGTCAAAAATTAAGGGTCTACAATCACATGCCTAAATAGGACACCCACTGAAAGGTAGAAACACGCCCTTTACATTGGTTCTAAATTAAATTACATGATATTTAACTAATGAGGTACCCACCAAGTGGAAACATACCTCTTACAACATTTAGAAACCTAAATAAATTGATAAAAGTAAATATTCATTCATCGTAAATAAATCATTCATCAAAGATATTAAATAGAAAGTAAACATTCATCCATGATAAATTTAATGAGCCAAGCTTTGAACTTAAATAAATTAAAGCATGTAAAATAAATCAAAGCATAATCAAATATGGAATTGAATAAGGTAAATAAAAATCCAAATTATAGCTACTGTTTCCATTTAGGATCCTTTATTTTATGTGTTTAGGATTTTGGATTTTCATGAGTTTAAGCTACTGTGACTTTTTAAAAGAATTAAAATAAATTAAGGATTTTATGTTTTAAAAGGTTGGTAAGACACTTTGATTAAACAAGTTAAGGTTTGAATGGTGAAATCATGAAACTAGGATTTTGGACACTTAAAACATTAAGTTTTGTGATTTACGGTTAATAAATTGTTATTTTGAGCATACTGTGTAAAATTAAAATATTTGTGTTTATATGATTTTTAAGGTTTTAAAGGATTAGGATTTAGAAAAATTAGGGTTTAAGGTTTTAAAGGGGTTAGGGTTTACTATTTTGAGTTTTGGAATTGAATTAGGGTTTCGGGTAATGAATTTATTTTAGGATTTGGAAAGACAATTTTCAATTTTCATGAAGTTTATGAAAATAAACAAATGATTTAAAGTTTATAAAGCAAAAAAAAAGATATTTTTGGAGCTTTTAGAAAGAAACAGAATCAAATTTTGGTTTTATTGAAAAACATGTTCAATTAGGGTTTTGGAGTTTTGAAGAAATAAAAGTAACAATTTTATGTATTTTGGAAAATAAACCAACGAAATAAGGTTTTTAACTTTAGAAAAACTAAATTGAAGTTCTAGGGTTTTTGATTTTGACAAACACAATTTTATAATTTTAGCTACTGTGAAAAACAAAAGAATTTAATACATACCTCCTTTTGATAGTTCCTCCAAAAAAATAATTCTTTTTGGATGAACAAAAACAAAGATAGTTGCTACCTTTGATTTGTTTGTTAATGCGTTGCTTGTTGCTCTTAAAAGTCAAATTGATTTGCTGCCTTTCCTTCACAGATTCGGTTTGCCATTCTCCCTAATTTTCCTCCCTATTTCTGATTACCTTTCCTCCCTTTTTGTGTTGTTATATATAGAAGTTTTTTATGGTTTTTTTCTAGCTACTCATGGCATACAATATTTAATAAGAAAAGGAAACCGAAACCTAATTGTATTAGGTTTCGAAAAATTTGCGTCGAAAAATTTCGCTGGCGAAAAAATTTGACGCAGGAAAAATTGCGCTGGCAAAAAAATCTACCGCAGTTGGCTACGGCAGGGGGCAGGGAATAGGCCTGCGGGCCATTTTGCCCGCAGGAAACTCCTACGGGAGAAATGGCCCACAGCCAAGCCCGCACTGGTGGTTTTCAGAACTGATTTTTTTGTCGCCGATTTTTTTTTTTTGATTTTTATTTGTTTATTTTTATTTTTTATTAGATAATAAAGCAAAAATTATTTAATTAAGATAACAAAAATTATTTTGGACCAATTAAAATATGTTAGACAATACAAAATTTATTTTGGACTAAATAAAATATATTGGACCGGACTGGGTCAAAAATTAAGGGTCTACAGTTGGTTTGATCCTTAGTCATAAACTATTCATAACTTTGTTTCTTTGATTCATAATAATATTCATACAAAACTTTGATCTTTGAATATGTAATAACTTGATCTTCATTTCCAAAAACCTTAAATGATTTCCTCTGTTTCTAAATACCTTAAAAACCCTAATTCATTTCTTTTGTTTTCCAAAAATCTTAAATCGTTCCTTCTGTTTCTTTTAAAAACTCAAGAACCCTAATTCTTTTTCTTCTAAAACTCAAGAACCCTAATTCTGTTTCTTCTAAAACTTAAGAATCCTAATTTATTTCTTTTAAACCTTAAAACCCTAGATTTTTCCTTCTATTTCCAAAAACCCTAAAAAATACTTTTCTGTTTCTAGAATCCTTAAATCATTACCTATTTTCAAAAACTTTTAAAAACCCTAAACTGTTTTCTTCTAATTCTTTTCCAAAATTTCCAAATGTTTTGTTAAATATCCAAAGTCTAAACCCACTTTACAGTTCCTAAAAATCATAATTACTTTATCAAACTTTAAACTATTTCCTTCAACTCCAAAACCAAAGTAGTAAACCTCAAACAAGTTAATCTAAACCCTAAGTTTTCCTAAACCCTAATTCCCTCAAAACTAATATGTAATTCCTAGTTTTCCTAAACCCTAATTCTTAAAACCTTACAAACCTAAACATTCAAACTAAATACAGTAAATCCAAAACAACAATCCAGTAGCTAAGGATTATAAACCTAAATGTTTTAATATTCCAAAACTCTAATTTCATAATGTTGCTCGTAAACCCTAATTTGATTCATGAAACCCTAATCCATTCTAATTTTCCAAAACCTTTACAGTAGGCTAAACAAATAACAAATGTAATACTAAAGTCCTAGGCTAAACAAATAACAAATGTAATACTAAAGTCCCAAAACCCAAAATATTAATTAAAGAATTTTAAATAGAAACAGTAGCCCTAATTTGTATCTTTACTTGCTTTAGTCTTTTAGATTTGATTATGCAGTCTATTATATGCTTTGGTGGTTGATTTATTTAATTTTAATGCTTGATTTATTTAATTTATCATGGATTAATGTTTATTATATATTTTTGATGAATGATTTAATTATGATGAATGGTTATTTAATTACTTTTATCGATTTATTTTGATTTCCAAATGTTATAAGAGGTATGTTTCCACTTTGTGGGTACCTCATTAATTAAGTTCTATTAAATTTAAATTGCTTTTATATTTTAGACCAATGTAAAGGACATGTTTCTACCTTATGGTGGGTGTCTTATTTAGCTTAGACATGGATGATGTAAGGACATGTTTCCATCCTTGGATGGGGTCCATTTATTTGTTTTGCTTGGCCATTGCTTTGATTTTTAATATGATGATGCTTTATTTTAATTATTGCATGTAATATGGATAATATTGTTATATTTAAGAAATTTATAATATTAAGACCTGTAAAGGAGGCCGGTTCCAATGAACCGGGCGTTGTGGGGGTGTTGGGCTATTTCTCACCTTCCCCACACGTACCCAACTTTTTGAACCCATTAGGGGGTTGGGGATTCCTTAGGAATTGAGTCATCCACCCCTTTCTTTTTCTCGGCTTGTCCGGGTGGGACTCCATTTTCTCTGGACATAGGTTCGTGTTCTCTAAGGCCCCGAGCCTAAACAGTGTCGAAGTCGTAAGAACCATTCCATCGGGAGTGGAGGCAAAAATCCCCGCTCACAGTGGCGACTCCATTGGGGATAAGAGAAGTTGATTCTGTTGGTCTTTATATTATTCTATTCTTTCTTGTAATGATATTATCTATTGCATCATATTAGATTGCATCGTGTGCCTGAGTTAGGAAGCTCGAGTTACCCGTATCGTGTTATGTAAGGGATGCCATACTTTCACTTAAGGTATAGAGATAGAGCATGGCATAACCATGCATATATACTTGCTATGGGAACCTACCTTTTTACCCAAAGACTAAAGCTCATGTAATTGGCCTAGTTACTTTCCTTAGGTTTTTACCCTGAATGCATGTTGTTTGACTATGGTTAATTTATCTTGGCTTAAATCATGGCTTATTTGGTTTGCTCTTTTTTAATATGACCTAAGTACATTGTAAGCTCAAAATAATTTTTCCTCTCTAAATACAAAAGACCAAAGCTATCTTCAAAACATTTCAAGATGGTCTTTGGACATAAAACTTTTCTAAAAATAAATAAAAAATTCTTTTACTCATAACCCAAATACTAAGCCCAAAATACATTTTTTCTAAAATCATTTTACAATGGGCTTAGAAACAAAATTATTTTCATCCAACCTTTTCTTACAAAGAGCTTGCAAATTATTTAGGTCAATTATGAAATACCAAAAATCAATTGTGAGCCTAGTTTATACTAAGAATAATTAATCATAGGCTTATTTTTGGCATGAATCATTAGTTACTTTTTTCAAGTGAGAAATCTATTTATAATAAACCTCTTAATTTAGTTTTAATCCAATATAGCATAAAAGCTACTTTAGTCGGATAAATGGATTAAAACCTAATTAATTGGAATTATCATAAATTAATTTCCATTTTTGAAAATATAACTATTGGTTGAAACGTCCGAGGAAAATATTCAAAAATATGATACCCCATGTTGGTATTTTATTAACCATATACTTAGGAAAAGAGACTCGCCATTCGTGTATGGATGTTATAAGGGATATTCTACTTATCTTTGTTGATTTTTTGTGCATACATGCATACATTTGCATCTCATATCATTGATCCTTTCTGGCTCACAGCCCTGGATTACGACAGTTCAAAAGCTTACGACAATCCGACCTACGCCGGAAGCGAAGAATCTAGCAACGACTCAATCACTTGCTCACCAAAAGCAATGGAGCCCGAACAAATTCAAAGAATGGTGGATGAAGCCCTCAATGCCAAAATGGAAGAGATAAAAGACGCCCTAGCTGAGACTATGAAGAACCAATTAACTGCAATTTTAGAAAATCATGCTGAAGTATCTGCTAGTACTAAGAAACCAAAGGACAAAGGGAAGACTAAAGTTGGTGAAGTGGTTTTTGATGATGAAAAGGTGATCATTGATGATGATGATGATTGGGCTCAATACTATCAAGATCCTCAAGACAAGAAGAAAGAACCAAAGATTGTTGAAAGATCAGCTATGGAGAAAACCAAAACTTCTGATGTTGAAAAGATGATTGCTAATTTAGAAAAGAAATTTGAGAAGAAACTGAAAATCGAAGAAATATCCAAAGTCAACAAACTATTTGAACTAGATGAAGAAGTTTCGTACAAGTTCAAGATGCCATCTTTTATGAAGTTTGATGGAACCAGAAATCCTCATCTCCATGTAAAGCAGTATATCACTACTATGCAGTCTGCCCGAGCTACTAAGGCTCAAACTCTAAGGTACTTTATGCTCTCATTGGACCCTGTTATCCAAAATTGGTTCAATACCTTAGATGAAGGAACACAAAAGAGTTGGGATCTTCTATACAAGGCCTTCATCCAGCAATATGGGTATAATGTCGAGATGGAAGTTACCTTAATGGAAGTTGAGTCCATTAGGTGAAGACCAAATGAGAATTTTATGGACTATGTGAAGAGATGGAGAAACAAGGCCGCTTTGCTCATGAAGAGGCCCGATGAATCTGATCAAATATGGTTGATTGTGAGAGGAGTATTATCTAGCCTTCGTGAGAGGATGTCTCATACACTCATCCGTGATTTCAAAGATCTTCTCCAAGCTAGTCTGCAAATTGAAGAATGGGAAAGACAGAAGAACTGTTATTCAACAAGAAGGAACAAGAAAGGAAACTATAAGTCTGGTAGCAAAAGTATGCAAAAGGCAGTCGGTGTCAATGCTACTAACCAAGGAACAAGGAGGCAGTTTTCAAAATTGGAGAAACCGATGTCTTGGGTTCTCAATAAGCTTCAAAGAAAGGGATTGCTATAACCTTTAAATCCTCGTCCTTTGCCTAACCCTCTCCCACCTAATTTTGACACTAAAGCATTTTGTCAGTTTCATCAAATGCAAGGGCATGACACGGATAGATATGTGAGGTTGAGACATGAGATCAAAAATCTAATTGATAGTGGGAAGCTACCCGAGCCCAACAAGCCAAACACTAAAGACAACCTATTACCAAAGTTTAATAAAGTATCTCCACCGGCAACTTTCATGGTAGGAAAAGGATTGAAAAAAGATTTTGTTTTATCATCCTTTCAAGATGGGGATATTGAAGATGGGGATTTTAACTCAACGAACCTTCCTTAACTTGAATGTTTCTTTTCAATTTTTCTTTCTTTAATATTTAATTGGAACAATCTTATTTTTCAAATTTAAAGTTGCTTGAAAGAAATTATTTTTGTTAAAATTTTTATTGGTCTTTATTCATTTTGGTTCTCAGCCAATGAGGAATCTAGCTTGATAATTCATGAATTAATATATTTATGCATCATGACTCGAATGACTTTACTAGGTGAGGGAATTGCTCTATAGCATTGAGTTGTGTATGCTTACTTAGAGAGGGCTCCTGCATAATTACCTTTGTCTTGGTCTTAGTCAGTCTTAGAACATGCTTTGACAAGCTTTCGAGGCGAAATTGTAGCTCTGCTTCTTTAAGGGAGAAATGATCTAGGCATTGTTTGGTTAGCCAACAACTAGTATCCACCCAATTAAATATCATTCCCTAGTTGTCCCTTTTAGCCTTCATGAAATTTTAGCTTTCTTTTTCATTGGCTTACAAACCCCAACAATCTACCTGAGATGTTGTGATACTTTTGACAAGTCTTATGATCACTAAGAGGAAAGAAGATCAAAGAAAGAAATGAATACCATGAAGATAGTTGAAGTTCTCAATACCATGAAGATAGTTGAAGATCTCAAGACCATAAGGGTAGTTAAAGTTCTCAAGACCATAAGGGTAGTTGAAGTTTTCTTAATATCTCCAATATATCAAGACAACATCAGAGTAACAAATTATTTATCCCTGTTAAAGAAGATTTATGTCACTCCACTCATCCATTATTGAAAACCCAAGTTGGTACAAACAAGACAACTCTTTTAGAGCTAGAACCAAAAAAAAAAAAGAAGAAAAGAAAAAAGAAGACAAAAGAAAAAAAAAGGACAAAAGAAAAAAAAGAAAAGAAAAAAGAAAGATAAAACCTAAAAAGGCGGTTCAGAAAGCCAACTGAGTTCTTTTTTACCTAAAGCAACAAAAGGCTTCCATTTGGTTTATAAGGACATTTTGACTTGAATTGGTCTAACCCAACTAAAGATTCAATCAAAATAAGAGGAAAAGGAGAAAGACCATCCAGTTCTTGAAAGTTCTATACTTGACAATCCTATAAGGAAGAAGGACAAAATGATAAAAAGCTCAAAGAAAGGAAGAGTAAAATAATAAAAAGAAAGAAAAGGGAGAAGAACAAAAGAAGCAAATTTGGATACCAAACGTTTTGCAAAGGCACAGACTATCCCAATCAAGATTCAAGCTGTAACACCTCGATACCCTATATAAGTACTATACATATACCTAGTATACATACAGTAAGTATATAAAGTATAAGGATGCCACTTATTGTTACCTTTTTAAAACCTGCAACAGAGTTCAAACCATATTACGTTAATTTAAATATCATTTACAAAATCATTATCTTAATTAAAACTTCATTTATACATATAAATACTCTCTCATCAGAAATACATCATAATTAAAATTAAACATGTATGCATTACCCTCTAGTTGGTCTCGACAAACTCTTACTCTTCTCGTGGCATAACGAAAGACTTCATATCTTCCACCTAGTCACCTGCGCGATTACACAACCGCGCTAAGCCCGAGAGCTTAGTAGTACAAATATAACATATAAACATACATTATAAAAACACTAACATATCATGATATATTAATTCCATGTGCCATTAGTTTCTTATCATGTTTTCTTTTTAAATTGCATCTTTCATATATCTTAACTAATTTCATGTAGTATATACATATCATTTTTACCAACCACAATTCATTACTAATAATCACCATCAACATAGTAATGCCCACATTACATCACATATCATTATCACCAATTACCGATCCAACATTAATTCTCACAATCAATATTTCAATATACATATTACATATCATTTTATGTCATTACTTTACTCATAATTCACCAATCATGACTCATATTTCCAATCAAGACAACCATAGATCTCATTACTCGTTTATTATAACATTTATATATCACATTGACAATAACGACAGACTCGGGCCCAAACGACACTAATATGCTATTCGATTTTCAGAGTAATGCTTTGGTTCAATCGTCACATTTATCATTATCATAGACCCAACTAGGCTTCAAGGATTAGATTCAACCAAGCTTCAAGGGGAGCAAAGCATGCTAAGCATCAACCCAACTTGGCTTCAAGAACCAATCCAACCTAGCTTCAAGGGTTGTAACATCTCAATTAGGCTTCAAGGACTTAGCCAACCTAACTTCAAGAGATTGTTACCATCATTAGGCATGCCACCAACAACAAACTCTGAAAATGGAATAACACATTAGCCCCACAATTCATTTATTATTTCATTATCCATTTCATTCACAATTGAATCATCATAGCCAATCACAATGGCTTCACATCACATTTGAATCATCATAGCCAATCACAATGGCTTTACCACTCATTTAAATCATCATAGCCAATCACAATGGCTTCATATCACATTTGAATCATCATTATAATGTGCAACATCAATTACATTAACTAAACAACATACCATTATTCAATCATATCATTCACATCATTATAACTCAAAACATTAATTCTACATCTCTTTATGTCTCAATTAACATTATACACTTCATTATTTGAGCATACATAATCAATTTCTTTGCACATGTATCTTAAATTCATCATCATATAAACAACATGTTTCTTTATAACATTTCAATCATTATTATCAACCATGATGATATCACATTTCATCCTTTCTTAAAACACATTGACACCATTCATTATTAAAGCATTTATCATAATAAATTGCATTGCACATACCTCTTTGGATGATCCTCATCTCTTCCACACTATACAAGTCATAACATTAGTCACATTGTTCATATAACATACTACCATTCATATGATTCACAATGCATAACATAACATTGTTCATACATAATCATATGCATCATCAAATATAGGTTTATTCTCCACAAAACAAGAAGAGCAAAAGACCATCACAGTAGCCAACACACCCAAGGGACACGGCCAAGCTTGTGGCCGTGTCTCTCAACCCAAATCAAGGGACACGGCCAAGCTTGTGGCCGTGTCTCTCAAAACCAAATGGCAGTAGCGAACACGGGCATGCAACACGGCCGTGTGCCTCCAAAATTTATCCAACACGGCCAAAATCTCCTTGACTTGGCCGTGTCTCACATGAAATGGCCGTGTCTCTCATGTATACAAACCCAACCAAAGCCAACACTCTTTCAATTGCATTTATACACACTTTGCACAACAATACTCTCATTCAAATGGATACAATCAATGACATAAACACATATCTTACATAATCATCACAATAATCACTTTAACAACACATTAACATACATTTAAACACAAACCATCCCAAACCCTAAAACCAACATCCTTCCCCATCTTTCAAAATCAACATCCACCACTTCTAACAACAACACCTATTTAAGCTCTTAACTTAAAACCAATTTTAACACTTGTAAACACATCATAAACACATCTCATCATCAAATCAACAAACCTCAATTCATTTCAAATACCACTTCAAAAGAATAAAAGAAATCAAAGGGAAGAACTTACCTTAAATGAATAAATTTCACAAATCTTTAACCAATCCCTTGATTCCTTCTTCAATCTTGATTCTAGCATGAAGAACACTTCTCTTCCTCTCTCCTTTCTAGAATAGCCGGCACTAAATTGAGAAGAAAAGAAAATAAGTAAAAGTCAAACACCTTTTCTTCCTTAAATCTCCACCAAGAGATTTTTAACCAAGCAATTACCTATATACCCTTATCCATTTAACTAACCTCTTGTCTCTTATATGTCCATTCATGTAATTTCACATATCACATAAAAATATCTTCTTGCATTGACCATCCATTTTGACCCACTTATATGTTATATATATTACAATATACACAACATATACATTCTCTTTTCACACTCATTTCCTTTGCAAAAACATATATACATTTAATTCAATTCAACCAACAATTGTATTAAAACTTCTAGGGCACATTTTGGGATATTACAATTCTCCCCCTCTAAAAAAAAATTTCGTCCTCGAAATTATCCAGTACAATAACAATTCATTCTTAACAAATCATCATTTTGATCTTCATAAAAAGAAACTTGGTTAACCTTCGAGACATAAGATCTTCAGTCCAGGTGAATAACCTATAATCTTATAACATTGTTGAACATTATGCCCAGGAAGATTACAATGTATTCAAACAGACTGTTTATAACCATTGATATTCCGCCTATCCTTACCAAACTGAGACTTCCTAGCATTAGCAGCACTCACAATAGGCAAAGATTGAGCAACAGAACTTAGATCATTAGGAAAAAGATTCTCAGGATGCACAAATTAACATTCATGTTGAGCAACTAAGACAATGGCTCCATTAAAGGAAGCTGAGACCTAACTATTTATAACTTTTATTCCATCCTCTTAAAAAAATGCAGAACATACTCAGAAGATTGATAATCCCTAATCTTGTTTACAGTATTGCAAGAACAATTAGGATCACAAACACAACTCACAATTTGGTCTCAATGAATAATAAGATCCTTATTTTCCACAACTGATTTATTTCTTTAGCATGCTTTTCACTTAACTCACATATTAATATACTACCTTTCAGCTTATTCTAAAAATAATCACTCTTTTCCCTTTTTATCATGATTTATAACTACTATAACTCCATTCATTTATGTCCAATTTTACTTTAAAATTTTACATCATGTACGTTATCATGTATATCTTATACTCCTTGTACAATTATACACATTAAATCTCAATCATAATTCATAATTCTAACAAAATCCAGATCAATTGATCTATCTACCACAATATACTAACATTTCCATCTTACTTGATCCAAACCAACAATCAATTTATTTTCAAGTTCTAATCTCTTTAGATTCATATTCAATCAAATTATCATGATAACAAATCGCTTCAAATTATCTTAGTATAATTCCCACCAATTCTCATAAACATTTGATACCATATTTACTATCTATAGTTCATTCACTTAAATCTTCAGTCCAATCATTTATTCATTATATACCATAAACATATTCAGTATAACTCTCAAATACCTTTTATATTTCTCCCTTTTTAATATTTCTTCACATTTCATATCATTGCTATATTCACATAATCACTTTTCTAACCATTCTTCAAAATTCAACACATTTACACAGTTCTCTTCTCTTTCCATACTTTCATAATTATAAACAAATCTCTAACATAGAACTGATAAGATACAACTTTACCATTCATAACTCCTAACCATGTTTCTTGAAACAAAATTATCAACCTCACTCACATAATACTACAATCATATCATCTCAGGCCCAAATCAGCTAATACAAAATTAACCAGCCAATTACACTAACAAATCATACGATCAAAGTATATTAATGGTCACGTTTGTAATTTATAATATAATATTGTTCCTCTATTATTCTTCTTCAAACATTTCCAATTACAATACTAAGTTTACATATTCCTTTTCTATACTTTTTTCTATCCCCAAGAGTCAACATAATTCAACTTTGTTTCAAAACAATTTGCTCTTGATTATAAGATCATCATTAGCTTAACTCACGTCAACAACATTCTTTATAACACCTTTATGCACAACATTTAATCATATACAAATTTCATTTATTACTCCACTTCTAATCTATCTCTTGTAAAACTTTTTATACATTGTACTTCCCTTTATATTGTACACATATACATATAATATTTTCACGTGCATAATCCTTGAACCAGAAAGCATTATATGATAGTCTAGCTCGGTTATTATCATAATAATTTCATCGTTCAGTATTACTTGAGTCCTTTCTCACTCTTCATTTCATCCCATAATTTAACTTTACATAGGTCAAGACCTAATCTCTCATAGATCCACTAATACATGCCATATCATTCTCCATACCACTAATCAAGTAGTTATATCATATTCACATTCATAGGTCACATTCACAATGTGACTTACTTTCTCCATTTCTTATACATGCATACACATAATCATACAATTATATTTAATTCCTCTTTTACATACCATCAACACAATTTAACATTGATTACTTTTCATTGAACAATATCATTCTTATCCCTTTTGACATGTCTTAAGTTATTTATCAACTCAACACATATATACACTCTCACCATAATAATACTTCACAAAATCTTAGTCACATTACTAAGGTAACAACTCTCTCACATTTATTATTTATTTTATATATATATATATATATATTTTTATACATTTAATATACTACCTTTATATCCATTTGTTTACCCTTCAACTTATATAGATATATCACTCACATATTTATTCATATGTACATTACATCCAATCATATACACATTGAGCCCAATAACCTCTATACACTTTCCAAGTCTAGTTATCACAAATCTCAGTTTCTTGAACCAACATTGCTCAATCCAATTCTCACTATCAGTCTTATCACATAATCTAGCTTTGCACAAGTTTGTCAATGCAAGCATAATCATTCTCATATTATCAATCACATTATCAAATTCATAGTAGTCTCATATTCAATAATACTCATTCCACCAAATTCATAGATTTAGCCTACATTAAATTATCGATATTTAAATAATCTCTATCGAATTCCACTAAAACTTTAACTTTTCAACTTATTATTTCACTTAAGCTTTAATTTGCCAAACTCATCTTTTCTTAATATCAACATTAAAAACATCTTACGTATATATATCACAAAGCAATATTAAAGAATATAATTTTCACAATTATCAAGCTCATATTGAAAAATCTCAAATATTACATATTATCACCATTACCATGAGCTTTCACAACATTTATGTAATATCCCAAAATATACCCTAAAAGTTTTAGAGTTATTGTTGTATTTGGATTAAATGTATATGTTTGATGAAAAGAGAAAAGAAATGAAGAGGTAGATGTATTTGAGGGATGAGATGTATATTTGGTATTTGGAAAATATATGGGAAATATAAAAGGAATATACATATACCCACATATACACCACATATACATAATGTATAAAGTGGTGTAGGAAAAGTGAATATATATATATATATAATATTAATTAATTAATAATAATGATAATAATATTTATAAAAGAGAAAGAAGAAAAGAAAGTCAAAGGGTTGAATGAAGGTTGTGGTGGAGAATTTTTAGAAATAATTAATATTATTATTATTATATATATATATATAGGATAAGTATGAAGAAAAGAAGAAAAATCTTCTTGTCTCCTTCTTCTTCTTCTTCTTACGAGAGAGAGAGAGAGAGAAAGAGAGAAAGGAGATTTTAATTATGCACATCAAAATTTTTTAAGGGCTTAAAGAGAATTGAAGTGAAGATTGAAGATTTGGCAAAGACTACTCAAGTTGTGAAGAGGTTGAATTGCCCTAATCTAAGTGTTGAGGATTCTTGGAAGAGTAGGTGTATAGAGTGGTGTAAGTTGGTTTTAAGGTAAGTACAAAGTTTATATGATTGCACTTATTTACATGAATTAAGACTTAACACATTTGTTTGTAAATGTGTTAAGTGAATTACTATATTGTCAATATAATTTGATTAAGGTTATGATTGGATGATGTGAAAGATATGAAGATCATTCAAATAGGTAAGTACAATGCAATTTGTTATGATAAATATTGTAATGATGAATTGTGCTAATGTGTTTTGAGAAATGATGAAATGTATTGTAATTGTGGTTGGTAATAATGATTGAAATGAAATAAATAGACATGTTGATTATATGATGATGAATTTAAGATATATGCTCAATATAATTGTTTATGTATACTTGAATGATGAAGTGCTATAACGTGAATTGAAATATGATAAGAGGTGAAGCCATTGAGATTGGCTATGATGAATCAAATGAGATGTGAAGCCATTGTGTTGGCTACGAGAATGTAAATGAATTATAATTGAGGCATGGTTGCCTGTTTTGAAAATGAAATGAATTGAGAAAGAAATGTACAAAGATATAAATGAAAAGAGTTGTGTCTAATATGTTAATTCAACTTTCAGAGTTCTGGATTTGACGGCATGCCTATAACATATGAAATGTAACAGTCTAGCCGGGTTGAGGATCTCCTCAAGTTGTTGAGTTGATGGTCCAAGAGACTGGGTCTGTTACACTATATGAATTATAAATGTGAAATATATGAAAAGTAACAGTCTTGCCGGGTTGAGGATCTTCTCGATTAGTCGGGTGGATGGTCCAAGAGACTGGGTCTGTTACACTCTCCATGGATAGAGATATGATATATGTTGCCTACGGGCTTGATTATTGTGATTATGGATCAAAGCAGTAACTCTGAACTTTGAATAACATATTAGTGTTTTGGGCCCGAGTCTGTCTTTATTGTAAATGTGAAATGCAAGTATTGAAATATTGATTGTGAGTATTAATAATGAATTATGCTTGGTGGATTGTGAATAATATAATGTTATTAAGTGTAATAGGAAAATGAATTGTGGTTGATGATAAAGGTTGTCTTTATTGGAAATATGATTTATGATTTATATGATATGTAGATTGTGTATTGCAATAATGAGTGATATGATGTGTAATGTGTGTATTGCAATAATGGTTGGTATGGTATATATATAATGTAGGGGTATTAATATATTGGTTTTGAGTATTGGTGATGCATTGGGGTTGGTGATAATATTATATATATATATACATCTTATATGAAATTAGCTAGGATATATTAAAGATAAAGTTAAAAAGAAAAGAAGATATGATAAGAACTAATTATATATTGAATCGATGTATCATTACATATCAATACTTCTATACTATATGTTTATATTTTATATTTGGACTACTAAGCTCTCGGGCTTAGCGCGGGTGTTTATTCGCGCAGGTTTTTAGATGGAAGATATGAAGTCTTTTGTTATGCCACAAGAAGAGTAAAGTTTGTCGAGACCAACTAGAGGGTTATGCATACATGTATAAATTTTAATTATGATGTATTTCTGACGAGAGAGTATTTATATGTATAAATCTAGTAATGTATAATAACTGTATGGTTTTAAATTGAGTTGGATTGTGAATATAGAAGTGTGAATTCTTCTTGCAGGATTGTAGTTGAGGTTATAAGGGTGGATTATTGGGAGTGTACTTGAGTTGAATTGTGAAACAAAATGTTTTTCAAATATAAGAAAAATCAATTTTGTCGACACTTGGGACCTAGAATTTTAAGGGAGACTCCGTCAAAATTTTTTTGAAAAAAATTTTTATAAGGAACATTAAGTAAGCTGACATAACCAGAGCTCGTATCTTGATGTAGCATTCCTCCTCGGCTTATTATAGGTCGGGAAGGGGTGTTACAATTATTTTGGTATCAGAGCTTAGGTTCGAGATTCTCGGCCTAAGTAAATTTAAAAAGGAAATGTTTTAAAAAGAAAAATGATGATGAATGAAAATGAAAAGAATGAAATTTTTGATACATGCATATGCATTAACATCTAGGTTGGTCTCGAATGTGGTATTATATGAATTGAAATGTATTGAATTGTATGAAATGGATAATAATGTGTGGATGAAGTTCTATATGAATGGAAATTTAAAGAAAGCAATGAGATGGAAAAATTTATGTAAGTTTAAGTGATAAATTAAAGAATGGTAGTTTCCTTGAGGAAAGAAAATGTGAAATATGATTATAATATAAAGAAATGATCAGGAAAATAAAGTTAAAAAAAAAATGAATTAAAAACAAAATCAAAATCAAAGAATGTAATCTTTCCTCTGCTATTTGAATCTCTTTCTAATAAAGCTTATGTTTGGATTGCAAGGGAGAGGAAATATTGTTGATGGATAATATGGATGGATATGTAATTATAATGAAGAGAATATGGTGGAATATTGAATGAGTTGATTGATATAGACAAAGTGTGATAACTTAAGGTTTGAATATGTAAAGTTAAGATTAAAAAAAAAATGATAGGGGTTAAGCAAGGAGATAAAATGGTGTTGTTAGTATTGTTAATTTAATGTAAACATTGTGGTTTGAATGGTAGGAATATAATATGCTTGAGTATTGTTAAAGCTCATGTTAATGGTGATAATGTGTAATATTTGGATTTTTGAAATGAGCTTTAATGATTGTAAAAAGGATATATTTTGATGTTGCTTTGTAGTATGTATATATAAGATGTTTACTTAAGTTTATATTAATAAAACGAGATGAGTAAATTGAAGTTTAAGCAAAGTAGTAAGAGGAGAATTTATAATGTTAACGGAATTTGGATAAAGATTATTTAAATATCGAAAATTTAATGTATAGTACGTATATGAGTTAAGTGGAATGAAAATTTTTGCATATTAAGAATGACTTACAGATATGTAATTTGATGAACTAAAAGTTGGCAAGTGATGAAGTAATCATGATAAGGTTGACTACTTGGAAGGTGATAATGGGATGTAAGATGCTAGTGATCAAGGATTGAGTTGATCACTTGAAAGTGTAATGTACGCATAGTATTGCGTGTTTGTAACCTATACAACTACATATCTATTAGTGTTGAGAATGAGTACTCTTGCATTGATAAACTTGTGCAAAGTTAGGTCATGTGATAATATTAATAGTGAGAATTGGATTGAGCAATGTTAGTTCAAGAAATTGAGATTTGTGATAACGAAATTTGGAAATTTTATAGGGATTAATGGGCGATGTGTATATGATTGGATGTAAGGGACATATGTATAAATATGTGAGATATATATAAATAATTTAAGTCATGTAAAAAAAAAAAAAAAAAAGAAGAAGAAGAAGAAGAAGATGAAAATGGTGTTGTTCAATGAAAAATAATAAATGTTAAATGTGTATTGATGGTATGAAAAAGAGGAATTAAATATAATTGTAAAGTGTAAGAAATATGAAAGCAAGTCACATTGTGAACGTGACCTATGTATGTGAATGTGGTATAATTATTTGTATAGTGGTATGAAGAATGATATGGCATGTATTAGTGGATCTATGAGAAATTAAGTTTTGATTTATGAAGAGTTAGACTATGGATTGTAATGGAAAGTGAAAAAGGACTCGAGTAACAATGGACGATGAAATTGTTATGATAATAACTGAGCTAGACTATCATATAATGCTTTCTGGTTGAAGGATTATGCTTGTGGAAATATATTATATGTATATGTGTTTAATAAAGATGGAAAGTATAATGTATGAAAAGTTTTATAAGAGATAGGTTAGAAATGGAAGTTGTATAAAGTTTGTATATGATTGAATGTTGTACACATAAGTGTTATAAGTAATATTGTTGATGTGAGTTAGGCTAATGATAATCATATGATCAAGAACAAATTGTTTTGGAGACAAAGTTGAATTATGTCAACTTTTGAGATAGTTGGAAATGTTTGAAGAAGAATAATAGAGGAAAAATATTGATTTATAAACTACATATGTGACTATTAATATACTCTGGCTATATAATTTGTTTAGTGTAATTGGCTGGTTAAGTTTGTTATCAGCAGATTTGGGCCTAAGGTGATATGATTGTAGTATTATGTGGGTGAGATTGATAATTTTGTTTCAAGAAATATGGTTAGGAGTTGTGATTGGTAAAGTGGTATCTTATCAATTCTATGTTAGAAATTTGTTTATAATTATGAAAAATATGAATAGAGAAGAGAACCGTGTAAATGTCTTGAATTGTGAAGAATGAATAAAAAGTGATTATGTAATCATAGTAATGGTATGATAATGTGAGAATATGATAAATGGGAGAAATTTATGAAATGTGATTGAAAATGATACTGAATATATTTTTGTTATAAGATGAATTAATTGATGGAAACAATGTTAAGTGAATGAACTATGGGTAATAATTATAGTATGAGAAAAATTATGAGAATTATGGGAGATTGCACTGCTATTATTGAAAGCAGAAGATATATATGAATATTGAAAGATAATTTGAAGTAATTTGTTAGTAAGGAGTCGAACAGATGGATCCTAAGGGATTAGAAGTTGAGAATGAGTTTGACCTAATAGAATTGTGTTATGTATATTGATATGTGATGATAAACTTAAATAAGTTAATGGTTGGTTTGAATGGAATAAGATTGAAATGTTGTTATTTTATGACAGCTAGATCAATTGATCTAGAATTCATTAAGATTGTGAATTATTATCGAGATTTAATATGTATAGTTATGCTAAGAGTATAAGATATATATGATAATGTATATATGAAGTGATATGCTGATACATGAATGAATTATGATATATCAGTTATTAAAGATAATGAAAGGAAAAAGGTTGATTATCTGTAAAGTAAATTTATAAAGATTGTATCGATATTAATATTAAGTGAAAAACATGGTAAAGAGGGATTTAAGTATAAGAAATGAAAATATTGTTATCAATCAAGGTTTGATAAGTGGTTATTTTCAAAAGTGATTGTAATAACAGGATAATCTATAGTAAGATTTAATTCAATAATTTCCAAGATTAAAGTTAAAAGATTGCCTACAAAAAAATGAAGTGATAAATATCTTGAATGTAATAGATGAATGGTATATTTATAGATTATAAGATGATTTGATTATTGTATAAAAGAAAATTTCTTTGAAATGTAATGAGTTATTTTGGGTGTTTTGTTGAAAAAGTAATAAGATAAATATAGCTATATAATGATAAGTTGTGAATTGGAAAAGATGATTGACTAAAGGTGGAAGAGTAAAAGTTATGTAATTTGATGAAATCATAATATAAGAATACGATTACCTTCATATGAATTAAGATGGTGTTTTATTATAAATGAATTGTTATTGTGCTGGATAATTTCGAGGACGAAATTATTTAAGGGGGAGAGAATTGTAATATCCCAAAATATACCCTAAAAGTTTTAGAGTTATTGTTGTATTTGGATTAAATGTATATGTTTGATGAAAAGAGAAAAGAAATGAAGAGGTAGATGTATTTGAGGGATGAGATGTATATTTGGTATTTGGAAAATATATGGGAAATATAAAAGGAATATACATATACCCACATATACACCACATATACATAATGTATAAAGTGGTGTAGGAAAAGTGAATATATATATATATATAATATTAATTAATTAATAATAATGATAATAATATTTATAAAAGAGAAAGAAGAAAAGAAAGTCAAAGGGTTGAATGAAGGTTGTGGTGGAGAATTTTTAGAAATAATTAATATTATTATTATTATATATATATATATAGGATAAGTATGAAGAAAAGAAGAAAAATCTTCTTGTCTCCTTCTTCTTCTTCTTCTTACGAGAGAGAGAGAGAGAGAAAGAGAGAAAGGAGATTTTAATTATGCACATCAAAATTTTTTAAGGGCTTAAAGAGAATTGAAGTGAAGATTGAAGATTTGGCAAAGACTACTCAAGTTGTGAAGAGGTTGAATTGCCCTAATCTAAGTGTTGAGGATTCTTGGAAGAGTAGGTGTATAGAGTGGTGTAAGTTGGTTTTAAGGTAAGTACAAAGTTTATATGATTGCACTTATTTACATGAATTAAGACTTAACACATTTGTTTGTAAATGTGTTAAGTGAATTACTATATTGTCAATATAATTTGATTAAGGTTATGATTGGATGATGTGAAAGATATGAAGATCATTCAAATAGGTAAGTACAATGCAATTTGTTATGATAAATATTGTAATGATGAATTGTGCTAATGTGTTTTGAGAAATGATGAAATGTATTGTAATTGTGGTTGGTAATAATGATTGAAATGAAATAAATAGACATGTTGATTATATGATGATGAATTTAAGATATATGCTCAATATAATTGTTTATGTATACTTGAATGATGAAGTGCTATAACGTGAATTGAAATATGATAAGAGGTGAAGCCATTGAGATTGGCTATGATGAATCAAATGAGATGTGAAGCCATTGTGTTGGCTACGAGAATGTAAATGAATTATAATTGAGGCATGGTTGCCTGTTTTGAAAATGAAATGAATTGAGAAAGAAATGTACAAAGATATAAATGAAAAGAGTTGTGTCTAATATGTTAATTCAACTTTCAGAGTTCTGGATTTGACGGCATGCCTATAACATATGAAATGTAACAGTCTAGCCGGGTTGAGGATCTCCTCAAGTTGTTGAGTTGATGGTCCAAGAGACTGGGTCTGTTACACTATATGAATTATAAATGTGAAATATATGAAAAGTAACAGTCTTGCCGGGTTGAGGATCTTCTCGATTAGTCGGGTGGATGGTCCAAGAGACTGGGTCTGTTACACTCTCCATGGATAGAGATATGATATATGTTGCCTACGGGCTTGATTATTGTGATTATGGATCAAAGCAGTAACTCTGAACTTTGAATAACATATTAGTGTTTTGGGCCCGAGTCTGTCTTTATTGTAAATGTGAAATGCAAGTATTGAAATATTGATTGTGAGTATTAATAATGAATTATGCTTGGTGGATTGTGAATAATATAATGTTATTAAGTGTAATAGGAAAATGAATTGTGGTTGATGATAAAGGTTGTCTTTATTGGAAATATGATTTATGATTTATATGATATGTAGATTGTGTATTGCAATAATGAGTGATATGATGTGTAATGTGTGTATTGCAATAATGGTTGGTATGGTATATATATAATGTAGGGGTATTAATATATTGGTTTTGAGTATTGGTGATGCATTGGGGTTGGTGATAATATTATATATATATATACATCTTATATGAAATTAGCTAGGATATATTAAAGATAAAGTTAAAAAGAAAAGAAGATATGATAAGAACTAATTATATATTGAATCGATGTATCATTACATATCAATACTTCTATACTATATGTTTATATTTTATATTTGGACTACTAAGCTCTCGGGCTTAGCGCGGGTGTTTATTCGCGCAGGTTTTTAGATGGAAGATATGAAGTCTTTTGTTATGCCACAAGAAGAGTAAAGTTTGTCGAGACCAACTAGAGGGTTATGCATACATGTATAAATTTTAATTATGATGTATTTCTGACGAGAGAGTATTTATATGTATAAATCTAGTAATGTATAATAACTGTATGGTTTTAAATTGAGTTGGATTGTGAATATAGAAGTGTGAATTCTTCTTGCAGGATTGTAGTTGAGGTTATAAGGGTGGATTATTGGGAGTGTACTTGAGTTGAATTGTGAAACAAAATGTTTTTCAAATATAAGAAAAATCAATTTTGTCGACACTTGGGACCTAGAATTTTAAGGGAGACTCCGTCAAAATTTTTTTGAAAAAAATTTTTATAAGGAACATTAAGTAAGCTGACATAACCAGAGCTCGTATCTTGATGTAGCATTCCTCCTCGGCTTATTATAGGTCGGGAAGGGGTGTTACAATTTAAGCATCTCACATTTCTAACATTGAATTCACAATGTTTACATTAAAATAATAATACCAATTTATATTCTTACTTAATCAATATCATCTCTTTTTCCTTTAAATAAAACCTTATATATATATCCCAAACTTTAAATAGTCACATTTTGTCTGTACTACTCAATTCATTCAATATTCAACCATACTTTTCTCATTTCAATAACATATCTTTCAATATTTGCGATCCAACATTATTTCCTCTATCTAGCAAACCCAACATAAACTTTATTATAAAGAGATTCAAAGTGTGGAGGAAAGAGTGCATACTCTTATCTTGATTTTGTTTCCAACTCATTTTCAATTTTATTCTCCGTTTCATTTCTTTAGACTTTCACACATTTAACACTCCACTTTACTTGCATAAATTTTCATTTTTAACTTATCAATTAAATTTATATATATATCCATATCATTTCTTTCTTTAGCTTTATTTTCATGTAAAACATCATTCACGCACTAGCATCCATCTCATATAACACAGATATACTACAAATCATATAGTGCCACATCCGAGACCAACCTAGGTGTTAATGCATATGCATGTATTACCAATTGCATTTCAAAACTCTTCTTTTTAATTCATTTTAAGCGTTTCAAAACTTTTTTCTTCTTAATTTCACTTAGGCCGAGAATCTCGAACCTAAGCTCTGATACCAAAATAATTGTAACACCCCGATACCCTATATAAGTACTGTACATACACCTAGTATACATACAGTAAGTATATAAAGTATAAGGATGCCACTTATTGTTACCTTTTTAAAACCTGCAACAGAGTTCAAACCATATTACGTTAATTTAAATATCATTTACAAAATCATTATCTTAATTAAAACTTCATTTATACATATAAATACTCTCTCATCAAAAATACATCATAATTAAAATTAAACATGTATGCATTACCCTCTAGTTGGTCTCGACAAACTCTTACTCTTCTCGTGGCATAATGAAAGACTTCATATCTTCCACCTAGTCACCTGTGCGATTACACAACCGCGCTAAGCCCGAGAGCTTAGTAGTACAAATATAACATATAAACATACATTATAAAAACACTAACATATCATGATATATTAATTCCATGTGCCATTAGTTTCTTATCATGTTTTCTTTTTAAATTGCATCTTTCATATATCTTAACTAATTTCATGTAGTATATACATATCATTTTTACCAACCACAATTCATTACTAATAATCACCATCAACATAGTAATGCCCACATTACATCACATATCATTATCACCAATTACCGATCCAACATTAATTCTCACAATCAATATTTCAATATACATATTACATATCATTTTATGTCATTACTTTACTCATAATTCACCAATCATGACTCATATTTCCAATCAAGACAACCATAGATCTCATTACTCGTTTATTATAACATTTATATATCACATTGACAATAACGAAAGACTCGGGCCCAAACGACACTAATATGCTATTCGATTTTCAGAGTAATGCTTTGGTTCAATCGTCACATTTATCATTATCATAGACCCAACTAGGCTTCAAGGATTAGATTCAACCAAGCTTCAAGGGGAGCAAAGCATGCTAAGCATCAACCCAACTTGGCTTCAAGAACCAATCCAACCTAGCTTCAAGGGTTGTAACATCTCAATTAGGCTTCAAGGACTTAGCCAACCTAACTTCAAGAGATTGTTACCATCATTAGGCATGCCACCAACAACAAACTCTGAAAATGGAATAACACATTAGCCCCACAATTCATTTATTATTTCATTATCCATTTCATTCACAATTGAATCATCATAGCCAATCACAATGGCTTCACATCACATTTGAATCATCATAGCCAATCACAATGGCTTTACCACTCATTTAAATCATCATAGCCAATCACAATGGCTTCATATCACATTTGAATCATCATTATAATGTCAACATCAATTACATTAACTAAACAACATACCATTATTCAATCATATCATTCACATCATTATAACTCAAAACATTAATTCTACATCTCTTTATGTCTCAATTAACATTATACACTTCATTATTTGAGCATACATAATCAATTCCTTTGCACATGTATCTTAAATTCATCATCATATAAACAACATGTTTCTTTATAACATTTCAATCATTATTATCAACCATGATGATATCACATTTCATCCTTTCTTAAAACACATTGACACCATTCATTATTAAAGCATTTATCATAATAAATTGCATTGCACATACCTCTTTGGATGATCCTCATCTCTTCCACACTATACAAGTCATAACATTAGTCACATTGTTCATATAACATACTACCATTCATATGATTCACAATGCATAACATAACATTGTTCATACATAATCATATGCATCATCAAATATAGGTTTATTCTCCACAAAACAAGAAGAGCAAAAGACCATCACAGTAGCCAACACACCCAAGGGACACGGCCAAGCTTGTGGCCGTGTCTCTCAACCCAAATCAAGGGACACGGCCAAGCTTGTTGCCGTGTCTCTCAAAACCAAATGGCAGTAGCGAACACGGGCATGCAACACGGCCGTGTGCCTCTAAAATTTATCCAACACGGCCAAAATCTCCTTGACTTGGTCGTGTCTCACATGAAATGGCCGTGTCTCTCATGTATACAAACCCAGCCAAAGCCAACACTCTTTCAATTGCATTTATACACACTTTGCACAACAATACTCTAATTCAAATGGATACAATCAATGACATAAACACATATCTTACATAATCATCACAATAATCACTTTAACAACACATTAACATACATTTAAACATAAACCATCCCAAACCCTAAAACCAACATCCTTCTCCATCTTTCAAAATCAACATCCACCACTTCTAACAACAACACCTATTTAAGCTCTTAACTTAAAACCAATTTTAACACTTGTAAACACATCATAAACACATCTCATCATCAAATCAACAAACCTCAATTCATTTCAAATACCACTTCAAAAGAATAAAAGAAATCAAAGGGAAGAACTTACCTTAAATGAATAAATTTCACAAATCTTTAACCAATCCCTTGATTCCTTCTTCAATCTTGATTCTAGCATGAAGAACACTTCTCTTCCTCTCTCC
This sequence comes from Garcia nutans, assembly GCA_947685225.1. Lineage (NCBI taxonomy): Eukaryota > Viridiplantae > Streptophyta > Magnoliopsida > Malpighiales > Euphorbiaceae > Garcia > Garcia nutans. The sequence continues at coordinate 23,168,319 of CANTUV010000021.1, forward strand.
TTTCTAGAATAGCCGGCACCAAATTGAGAAGAAAAGAAAATAAGTAAAAGTCAAACACCTTTTCTTCCTTAAATCTCCACCAAGAGATTTTTAACCAAGCAATTACCTATATACCCTTATCCATTTAACTAACCTCTTGTCTCTTATATGTCCATTCATGTAATTTCACATATCACATAAAAATATCTTCTTGCATTGACCATCCATTTTGACCCACTTATATGTTATATATATTACAATATACACAACATATACATTCTCTTAACACACTCATTTCCTTTGCAAAAACATATATACATTTAATTCAATTCAACCAACAATTGTATTAAAACTTCTAGGGCACATTTTGGGATATTACACAAGCTAACGCCAAAAAGAAAGAAGAATGTTCAAAGCTCTATCTTTTTACGCTCCCAAAAGTTTTAACAAGCAGTTTGTAGTGTGAAGGTTTGTCCATTGTGTCACATCACCTCCTATCTCAAAATGGCCTTCATTTTAACCCATGTCCCTTATAGACCCCATTTCAAGCCTATCAAAGACCTGTTGATCTCTCTTGGTAGGTAGAGTCTATTAGTGGAGATAGTTTGAATAAGCGTGCATATGAGATAGACAATATTTAAACTTAATGAGACCTTTTTGCCAAGTAATGTGTATGTGCCTATCTGAAGTGCAACAATTCTTGCTTAAATAGAAATAATTTCCGAGTTTAGTACGGTTACTAGGGTTGTGATGTTATAGATATGTTAATTTGAAAAATCAAGTCCTGAGATACATTGACACTAATTTGGCGAAGCTAACATTTGATTTCAAAATCAAAATTCAAAAAGATAATAAAAAAGTGTTTTTTGTCATACAAAGCTTTCAAGTTAAGGGAAGTATATTGAACCTCGAAGGGCGCATTTGGGCAAGGAAATGATGATGATAAAAAAAGAGAGTTACAGTAAAGATGGAAATTATATATTGTCATTATTATTTTTATGCTTATTGTACAATGTTTATACAATTGATACAATATTTATATATCACTAAGAAGGTGGTGGAAGGTCATTAAATAAAGCCCTGAAAAAAATCATCGCCTGTCGGAGGAGGAGGCAAATCACTCGTCCCGAGTCTGCCGAAGCAGGAGCACCAAAATCCCTATTACCTAGGAGTTCTGATCTGTCATGGTTCTCATCAAAAGTAGATGAAAGGATCTCATGGTCATTAGTTTGGGGGCCTCTAGATGAAGAAGCACCAGGATCCCTCATCCCCTGAAATCGAAAGTCTCAGAAAATTTGTTCTGATTGATGATATAAATTTTCAAAATGAGAAGCCTGCTGACGACTAGCGGCCAACTCTTCTTGAAGTTTCTTATTTTGTTCTTTGAGCATCCGCTGTGAGCCAGAAAGGAAAAAAGTAAGAACATACATAATCATGCATACATATAGCATAAATTACCATGAAACAAGAAAACTTACCATGTAATTCATATCAATACCCTGTGGATGAGATGGCATATCTGGCAGACTAGAATGAGCAAATGAAGGAGCAGTAAAAGAAGGTCTAGCCTCATGATCAAATGAGCTAGCAATCTGTAACAATCATTAAAGAATCAAAATAAGTTAAGAAAGAAGCAATTACAATGAAAAATGGTATAGGTTTACCTGAGAAGTGCCAACCCCGAAATGTGGAACGAATTCTCCTGCCTCTCCATGATGTTCCTCTTCATCTCTACCCTCATTTTCTTCGGGAATTTCCCGTACACCAACAGGAGATACATCAAAGTTTAAGAGCCTCATTTGAATAAAATGGGCATAAGATGCACCCGGCGGATAGAGAAATGTTTCAACACCATAACCGTGCCGGGCCAACCACCATGCACCCTCCGGCATTGATATAATATTTAAAGTATATTCCGAGCAAGGCATCAGAATCCTTCACTGCTCGGGACCAAGAAACCACTTATATACTCTCTCTCCGAGTAACCAGCCACTAGACACAAGGCCGGCAATGACTCGGCGAATATGTTGGAACGACAATGCAGCATTCATGGAGGAAATTTAGTTTGTTCGCTCTTCTGGGTTCCACCAGGCCAAATTCACCTGCAAAATAACATGAGGTAAGCAAACTTTCACATAAATTTTAAAGCATACTAATGCCATTTTACCTGGTCCCATGTTAAGCGGCTTAACACGAAGCATTGGGTATGCACATGGTGCGAGCCGGAAACTTCCATGTGATCTGACAACCAAAAATTTAATCTCGGATACCCGACTCTCTCTCTGGAAATGGCAAGCACCCTAACAAGGTTGTGCTCATATGCCCATGCCTACAAGAAAAGAATGGAATTAACATTGGTGGAAGAAGAGTACCTCAACAACCACCATAAAGCCAACAAAAGACTTCTTGTTTTGACAAATTTTGTTAAGACCATGGTAAAGATAGGCGAGACCAGCTTCACCCCAGCCATAAAGTGGTATCATCCTAAAATAAGAAAGGGCCCTCAACACTGACAAATGGATGGCAGATTCAGTGCTGCTTAAGATGGTCGACCCAAGCAAATATAACAAAAATCCTCGAGCATACTGTTGGGCCGTGTCTCTGTGAACCCATCCTTCGTAGTTCATCCAATAACTACGAATTGGCTCAATTTTTATCTTAAAAGGCCCTTTATATGATGGTTCCATCCTAATTAATTGTTGAATTTCTTAAAATGTCAAAATATCATTGGTAAGAGGAACCGGAACACCGTCATAGCATGTCGGTTATAGCAGCAAAGTCAACCGGACCAATTGTCATCTCCCAAATGGGCAAGTGAAAAGTATGAGTTGTGTCCAACCATCGTTCTGCAAGCGCCTGGACTACGCTTCAGTCTATTAGATATTCCTCGAATGGTAATTGTAAGATGAAGCTCTCAAAGCCGCAATCTCGGACACTTTGCTTTACCCGAGAAGGCGCTACATCATACCATTGTCGGGCTTTGTAGATACACCCTCTGGCCCGAACAATGCGATGATCACGCTAACACGGAGCCAGGTAAGTTAACACCAGGTAAGTATATCATTATTCTATCTACTTAAATTCTTAAATTAATACATTTTTTCCTAATTTTTCTAATAAAAAATATAATAAAAATAAAAGCAAATAGTAAATAAAAATTAAAATAGTAAAAAATATATATATAAAAGACAAAAAAATTAATAATAAAAAAAGAGAAAAAAATTAAAAAAAAATAAAAAACAACAAAATAAAAAAAATAAAAAAAATCGAAAAAATCGAAAAAATGAAGAAAAAGAAAAGAAAAGAAGAAAAAATAATTACCGCACTCTTTTGATTTGAACTACGATGAAGCGGCATCCCGGCTAGTAGATCTATATTTCCATCTTCATGATGCCGAATAAACTCCAATAACTCAGCATTAGAATGAGTTCCTGATCTCGAAGCATGCATTTTTCAAAACTATATGCTAAATTTGAGAGAATTATAGTAATGAATGAACAAAATTAATGATGTTGTTGTGAATGAAATAAATAAATTCGTTCGTTTATATAGAGGAATGGCAAAGAAAAAACAAAATTCAAAAAGTGAATTTTACTATTGATGAATAGTAAATTTACTATTGATAAATAGTAGGTTACTATTTATAATAGTAAATTACTATTTACAAATAGTAGGTTACTATTTGCATAGTAGGATACTATTTATAAATAGTAAGGTTACTATTTATGAATAGTAAATAGTGTATAAATAGTGACTACACAGTAAATAAACAGTGAATTTAATCATTTAATTTAATCATTCAAATACTTGCGTGTATATAAATATTTTTTGCACTATTAAAATATTTTTACACGCAGGAGGCAAGGAGAAGATATGTGCATAAAAATTAGCTAAATTTTTTGCAAACAAAATTTATATGCTACTCACTATAATTATTTTTTGCAAATAATTAAATCTCTATTAGCTCGGGTCCAGAACCCAAATCACCCATAGGACCAGAACCGAAAATCTCTTTTAAGTCCATAACTTAGCTCGGGTCCTGAACCCGAATTACCTTTAGGTCCAGAACCTAAAATTCCTCCTAAATCCAGAACTTAGCTCGATTTTAGAACCCAAATTATCCTTAGTTCTAGAACCTAAAATTCCTCCTAAGTCCAGAACTTAGCTCGGGTCTAGAACCCAAATTATCCTTAGGTCCAGAACCTAAAATCTCTTTTAAGTCTAGAACTTAGCTCGGGTCCAGAACCCAAATCATCCTTAGGTCCAGAACCTAAAATCTCTTTTAAGTCCAGAACTTAGCTCGGGTCCAAAACCCAAATTATCCTTAGGTCTAGAACCTAAAATCGCTTTTAATTCCAGAACTTAGCTCGGGTCCAGAACCTGAATTACCTTTAGGTCCAGAACCTAAAATTCCTCCTAAATCCATAACTTAGCTCGGGTCCAGAACCCAAATTATCCTTAGGTCCATAACCTCAAATTCCTCCTAAGTCCAGAACTTAGCTTGGATCTAGAACCCAAATTATCCTTAGCTCCATAACCTAAAATCTCTTTTAAGTCCAGAACTTAGCTCGGGTCCAGAACCCAAATCATCCTTTGGTCCAAAACCTAAAATTCCTCCTAAGTCCAGAACTTAGCTCGGGTCCAGAATCCAAATTATCCTTAGGTCCAGAATCTAAAATATCTTTTAAGTCCAGAACATAGCTCGGGTCCAGAACCCAAATTATCCTTAGGTCCAGAATCTAAAATCTCTTTTAAGTCCAGAATTTAGCTCGAGTCCAGAATCCGAATTACCTTTAGGTCCAGAACCTAAAATTTATTTTAAGTCCATAACTTAGTTCGGGTCCAGAATCTAAAATTACCCTTAGGTCCAGAACCTAAAACTATTCTTTGAGTCCAGAACTCAAACCGGGTCCAGAACCCAAAACCTCAACCATTTAAGAAAAATTAAGTCTTTTTGCTTTTCACTCTCTTTCACTAAAGTTTCAGATCGTTCAAGCAGGGCAAACTGTAGGCCCTTAATTTTTGACCTAGTCCGGTCCAATATATTTTATCTAGTCCAAAATAATTTTTGTGTTATCTTAATTAAATAATATTTGTTTTAGTATTTATTTTTTTTATAATTTTTAAAAATTATTATAATAATAAAAAATAATAATGATAAATAAATAAAAATAAAAAAATAAAAAATAAAAATCAGTGATGGAAAAATCGATGACAAAAAATTTCATCACCGAAAGTCATTGGGCGAAATGCCCTGGTAGCCAGTAGCGCGCAAATTTTCCACGCAGTTTCTCGCAATTCCTTGCAGCCCGTCGCAAATTTTGCCAGCAAAATTTTCCAATGCAATTTTTTCCGAAACCAAATTCCATTTGGTTTCGGTTTTATTTTCCTAATTAATGATAATTTCCTTAAACAATTGGAATTAAGCTTCCAAAATTTCCTATAAATAACACAAAAAATACATAGAAAAGGGATCAGACTTGGAGGACTAGAACTTTGAATTTAGGACTTCAGATTTTGAAAAGAGCAAGAAGTAAGCAATTCAACAATTTATCAAAGGCAGCAACCTTGCCTTTGTCTCCATTCATCCAGAAGTTAATTTTGGTGGAACAAACTACGCAGGTTTGATCCTTAATCATAAACTATTCATATCATAACTTTATTTCTTTGATTCATAATAATATACATACAAAACTTTGATCTTTGAATATGTAAAAACTTGATCTTCATTTCCAAAAACCTTAAATGATTTCCTCTATTTCTAAATACCTTAAAAACCCTAATTCATTTCTTTTTTTTTTTCCAAAAATCTTAAATCGTTCCTTCTGTTTCTTTTAAAAACTCAAGAATCCTAATTCTGTTTCTTCTAAAACTCAAGAACCCTAATTCAGTTTCTTCTAAAATTTAAGAACCCTAAATCTATTTCTTCTAAAACTTAAGAACCCTAATTTATTTCTTTTAAACCTTAAAACCCTAGATTTTTCCTTCTATTTCCAAAAACCATAAAAAAATACTTTTCTGTTTCTAGAAACCTTAAATCGTTTTTCCTATTTCCAAAAGCTTTTAAAAACCCTACACTGTTTTCTTCTAATTCTTTTTCAAAATTTCCAAATGTTTTGTTAAATATCCAAACTCTAAACCCACTTTACAGTTCCTAAAAATCATAATTACTTTATCAAACTTTAAACTATTTCCTTCAACTCCAAAACCAAAGCAGTAAACCTTAAATAAGTTAATCTAAACCCTAATTCCCTCAAAACTAATATTTAATTCCTAGTTTTCCTAAGCCTTAATTCTTAAAACCTTACAAACCTAAACATTCAAACTAAATACAGTAAATCCAAAACAACAATCCCGTAGCTAAGGATTATAAACCTAAATGTTTTAATATTCCAAAACCCTAATTTCATAATGTTACCCATAAACCCTAATTTGATTCATGAAACCCTAATCCATTCCAATTTTCCAAAACCTTTACAGTAGGCTAAACAAATAACAAATGTAATACTAAAGTCCCAAAACCCAAAATATTAATCAAAGAATTTTAAATAGAAATAGTAACCCTAATTTGTATCTTTACTTGCTTTATTTTTTTAGATTTGATTATGTAATCTATTATATGCTTTGGTGGTTGATTTATTTATTTTTAATGCTTGATTTATTTAATTTTTCATGGATAAATGTTTATTATATATTTTTGATGAATGATTTAATTATGATGAATGGTTATTTAATTACTTTTATCGATTTATTTTGATTTCCAAATGTTGTAAGAGGTATGTTTCCACTTTGTGGATACCTCATTAATTAAGTTCTATGTAATTTAAATTGCTTTTATATTTTAGACCAATGTAAAGGACATATTTCTACCTTATGGTAGGTTTCCTATTTAGCTTAGACATCGATGATGTAAGGACATGTTTTCATCCTCGGATGGGTGTCCATTTATTTGTTTTGCTTGGACAATGCTTTGATTTTTAATATAATGATGCTTTATTTTAATTGTTGCGTGTAATATGGATAATATTGTTATATTTAAAAATTTTATAATGTTAATACCTATAAAGGAGGCCGGTTCCAATGAACCGGGCGTTGTGGGGGTGCTGGGCCATTTCTCACCTTCCCCACATGTACCTAACTTTTCGAACCCATTAGGGGGTTGGGGATTCCTTAGGAATCGAGTCATCCACCCCTTTCTTTTTCCCGGCCCGTCCGAATGGCGACTCCATTTTCTCCAAACTTAGGTTTGTGTTCTCTAAGGCCTCGAGCCTAAACAGTGTCGAAGTCGCAAGAACCATTCCACCGGGAGTGGGGGCAAAAATCCCCGCTCACAATGCCTAAAAGTAACAATCCCTTGAAGTTGGGTTGGGCTTGGTCCTTGAAGCCAAGTTGGGTTGATGCTTAGCTCCCCTTGAAGCTTGGTTGGGCCTAGTCCTTGAAGCCTAGTTGGGATGTTACATATGAGATAATTCTCATTATGATAATGATACGCCTACGGGCTTGATAAATGTGATTATTGGACCAAAACATTAACTCTGGAATTTGAATGACATATTAGTTTCTTTTGGGCCCATGCTTGTCTTTGCTTAAATGTGAATCATGAATGATGAAACAATCGAATAATATAATGAAATGTAATGTTAAGAAATATGATATTCTTATGTATTATTTCTAATTCTTGAAAGTATGACATTGGCACTACATTAAAGCATATTGTTATTGTGGTTTGTACCACTAAGCCTATGGCTTGGCGCAATTGTGGTTCATCGCGCAGGTGACAGGGTAGATCCAGTTGAACCGGAGAGTTCAGCTAGACCGAGTCGAGTATAGGCTTGTGAAGTGTTGATTGTGGACTTCAAGTTCAAAGTTGAACTGCCAAGAATGTATAAAATCTATAGTTTTGTAAATATTGTTTTTGTTGTATATATATATGTATATTCCGCTGCATAATAAACAAATGTTTTATCTTTTATGTTTTATAATATAATTTAAACATTTTAAGTTTTCTCATAAAGAATGTTTGTTTAAAGTAGCATGTGACATTCTTGTATCCTGTATACGTATATTACATGTGTGGGTGTATGTGATGTATGTATATTGGGTATAGGGGTGTTACAAAGGTTATTGAATTATGTCTTAACACTGACTATACAGTCACCACAGTCATTTTCAGGATTGTATCTCTATTCATTTATCTCTTTCCTATATTTACAAATAGGCATTTGGAAAATCATAAATGATAAAATTTCCAATCCCTATATAACAAGTCTCATTGCGATAATTTATGCATCTCCACCATGATTTTATCCTTTATACAATTACCACACATTATTTCAATACAATCAATATATAATACTACAAAATCTTATTTCCATCATTAAAAATTCATTCTTATAATTTATTCATTAAGCCAACATGTATATGCATTCCAATCATACATAACTGACATCTTTCTCAAATTAATCACCATTCTCTTAAGCAATTATCTTATTATTTAAACTGATATCTCTTAATTCACTTCATGTACATACACATTAGGACGTTGCAGCATACTTGCTATCACATATCTCTCATATTCTCAAAACAACTATACATATTGAATTTCAATAATTACTCACAACCTTACCACATTCCATATCAATTAATGTAACTATCACAATATCAACATTACAACTTTATTTTCTTCTAGTCAAATTTGGCTTGTTTAAACTCATCATTTTATCTCAATTCATGACTTAACTCTATTATCATAACTATCATCTTATTCAATCAATCATCACTTTCTCTCACAACACATTCAAAGAAGAAGAAAGAAAAGAAATCTCTTCTCTTTCAATCCAACCTTAAAAATCATCATTAACTACTCACAACATCTTCATACATATCCAAATAAACCATTAAAACATGCTAATACACAATCCCCAAAATCAATATGTCATTCTTCCATAGAATTCCAAAGAAACTTGCAAAATGATAAAGGAACTTACCAATTGGTAAAAAAAATCCTCAAAATCTTCACTTAAATCCTTGAGATTATTTCAATTCTTGGTGTATGGAAGAAGAAAGCTTCTTGCTCATTCTCTCTCTCTCTAGCTCATGCAAAAAAAAAAAACAAAAGAAGAAGAAGAAGAAGCAAATTCCAATTTCTCTTCCTTTCCATCCTTACCTATATATATTAATTATTCTTTTATATGTGTTGTAAAGTATATGTATATGTCATATTTACTTCAAATATACATTTCACTTAAAATCCTTTCATTTTCCATTCAAATCTTTTATTTAATTTATCTAAATTATTTTATTTTATTTAATATTCAAAAATTAGGAGTATTACAACCAGAATTAAGGGTCTACTCTATGGCTAACTCTTTGAGCGCTCAACATAACTCAATAATGGCTGAAGTGCAAACCATGTTGCAAAGGAAGCACCTGGGCATCGGCTCATCATCTAGCTAGACTGCCATATTGATTGATCAGACCAATTAGGGAGTAATTGCAGAGCCACCAAAGATCCCTGACCTAGTCCTTCTACAAATCCTTTTCAAAGGGAAGAAAACTTCAAAACTAAGGACCTCATGGAAAAATTAGAAGCAAAAAAAAAATGAATTGAGAATTTCAAACATAGAGATGAAATTTTGGATCTCGAATCTTTGACTTTATATCTAGAGGCCTAGTTACCACTTAAGTTCATGAAGTTGGAAATGGACAAATTTGATGGAATCACTTGTCCTAAGACTCACCCATGATGTATATGGGAGCCCTCAAACCTATGGGACTTAATGATGAGCTCCTTACTCAATTATTTCAGAGGTCCTTAGCATGTACTGTTGTTAGATGGTTCATGGACCTAGATAAGAAAAAGTATCAGACTTGGTAGAGCATTTGCAATGCTTTCACTAAGCAGTATAATTATAATATTGAAATGGACATACCTAAAAGAGACCTTGAAACTACCAAGCAAGGTGAAAAGGAATCCTTTTCTTCGTTCATTATGAGGTGGAGTGACAAGTCAACATAAATGGTCAATAGACCTTTTAAACAAAAATAGATTGACATCATTGTCAAGAATATGTTCTTGTATACTAAACACATCTACAAACCCAATATCTACCATCTTTCAAGGCCCTTATTTCGACAACTGCCAAGATTGAGGACTTGATGCATTATGGATAAATTAAGGATGAGACAACCTCCTCCTCTAGATTTATAAAAAATCCTAATTACAATAATCCTTAGACTACCACCAATTATAAGAGTGGGGAAGTAGCCAACATCAGTCCACAATTACAAATTTTCCTTGAGAAGAACCAACAGTGAACCTTTATTAACTTGGGAATGCCACTCAGTATGGTATAAAAGACAACCCTAAAAGCTCGCTCATCTAACCACTGGATCCTAAGCCTGCACCAAACCCTCTCCTTAAGAAATGGAATGTCAATGACTACTGTGAATATCACCGGGTCATAGGGCATAAAATAGATGTTTGTAAAAATCTCAAACATTGTATCTAAAACCTATTCAACAATGGGTCCATCCTACAACCTAGAAGACCAAATATAAACTCTAAATCTTTACCAACTCATAAAAATGTTAACTTCATTGCTTCATTAGCAAATGATGAGATGGATCCCACCTCTCTTATTTAAGTTTTTTGCTGTGTCTTGGATCTCAATGACTTAATGGAGGAAATCAATGTTATAACTAGAAGTAGAAGGGTAACGAAATCACCCCTGGATTTATCACTATCCACATTGCTTGCCAAGATAAGTGTCACCTCTGAAACTAAAGATGATCCCATATTAAAGCAACTTAAGAAGACCCAACCTAGTCTCTCTATTTAGAGCCTCCTTTTGTCTAGTTATCCTCATTGCCAAGATTTTTGCAAGGCTTTGAGTAACATTCAGACATCAGTCGAGACAACTCCTAAAGCTAGTTTCTTTCATGACTAATACCACATCAATCTCCTTTTTTACAAGGATTTGCTCAAAGAGGAATTGGGCTAACCACACTCTCTACATCGCTATCATGGCTCGAGGAAAAACAATGCCTATGGTCTTAGTTGATAATGGTTCAACATTAAATGTTTATCTAGTAAAGGATGCTAGTTGTTTATAAATTGAAATATTAGAGCTCACCCCCTTTGATCAGATAGTGAGGGCATATAACAATACCAAGAGAGAAGTTATAAGGGTAGCCAACATTAAAATAACCATAGAGCCTGTAAAAGATGAAATCATTTTTTAGGTTCTAGATGTTTCAACTTGTTTTAATATGTTACTTAGAAGGCCATGGATCCATTAAGCAAAGGCAGTGCCTTCCTCTCCATATCAGAAGCTCAAGATCCCCAATAAAGATGGGATTGTCACTATAAAAGGGGATCAAAGTGGAAAGTCAAATCTCCCTACTCAAGTTTCTATTCTGGAAATCCAACTAGAACCCTCAACCATAGCTTTTTTAAAATTCACCTTGACATGGTCTAATTTGTTGAAGAAGAGGCAAGTAAAGAACTCATACCCTTTTATTTTGATCCTTATGGTAATCTAGAAATCGCCAGCATCCGCAAACATATTAACTACTTTCCCAGAATGAGATTGGATAAGAACCAACAGGGTATACTATAGTTCCCAAATTACCTCTGAGTCCAGTTGCCATTTGGTTTGGGCTATAAACCTACCTAGGAGGACCTATAGGAAATGGAAGAAAGGACAAAGGATTGGACTTAGTGTAAAAAGGCTTGAAAACCATTTTATTAGCCCATTAAATAATATTTTAAAACCTTAAATGGATACTTTATCAAAGAAGAGCAAGTTCTCTTTAATATAGGTTTCTTGAACCCTAGGTAAACCCAATTACTAATACATGATAAGTGCGTAACTGATGATATTTTGCCCCTATTTTTTAATATGATTATTATCCAATTGAGTTTAATTTGTTTGTTCAAGTGCTTTTTAGGATTAATTTCAAGAATTCTTTGTATTTTGAGGATTATGGTCATTTCAGAGGGAATTACGAATGAAAGTCGAGGAAAAGAGCAAAAATTCTTCATGTGACATGCCCAGGGACATGGGTGTGTCAATGGACGTGCCTTTGATACTACCATACAAAAGCATTGACAAGTCCAATGACATGAATGTGTCACCAAGCATTCCTATTACAATGCCTCACAGAAGCTATGACACACCCAACAACACGGGAGTGTCACTGGGCGTGCCTTTTATCCAGAATCCAAGTAGCAATGACATGTCTAGTGACATAGGCATGGCAGGCTAACATATCTGCACTTAAAAGCTGAGCTGCAGCACAAATTAAGGATCTAATTTTTATTCTTTACAACCTAGAGCCGACCTCTAGAGAGAGAAAGAGAGTTTTGTAGCTGAGATTGAAGGTGAAGACCCATTCTACACAAGATCTAAACCAAGATTCAAGGCTTTAAGTGAATAAACACAAATCATTCTCCATGGATTGTTTGGATTCTTTTACTTATTTCTCTTGTTCTAGTTTTCTAGTTTTGAACATGAACTAATTCATTCTCTATCTAGATATTGATGAACCATAGCTTTATTGTATGAATTGAATAGTTTTATTTAATTAAATAATTTGATTAAGTTGTTTTATTCTATGATGCTTAATGATTTATTTCCAATTGATAATAGCATGCTTATTGATTGGTTGCAATTTTCATATTATTGACTTGAGAAAGCTTGATATGAATTGAATACTCATAAGGATTGAGGATTGATTGGAGTACTAGAGATAGACTTACAAGATCCTTTGGTTTATGATTCCTTGTTCTTAATGCAAGATCTATTTAATTATGTTTGAGAAGAGATTCCAGCATTTTACTTAGTGATTAGGGATTAATTCACTTGAGAAAGGTTTTAGTCTAATATAGAGGAATGCCAATTCAGCTCTATTATTTGATTTAATTGAATTGATTTTCATAAATATTTTATGGCTAGGGGGATTCTGTAACACACCTTCCCAACCTACATATGTAAGCTGAGTAGAGGCGCCACACTAACCTAATGTTGCTACCAATTTTACTTAGTCAAATTTTAGTTCCGATTTTTATAAAATTTTTGCCATAGTTTCGCCTAAAAATTGAGTCCCAAGTGTCGACAAAACCGGTTTTTTTCTTATTTTTAAAAACATTTTACACAAACCAATGCAAACAAAATCATTCTCAGTACACTCCCAATAAATCCCCCTTATAACCTCAACTACAACCTGCAAAAAAGATTTACACTTCTAGTACAACATAAAATAAAGGTTTTGTGACAACCCCCATATTTAAATATTACACAGCGGAAGTTATAAAATATTTACATATTTACAAATTCATATACATCAAAACTCAAGTTTTACAACACATAAAATTTATACATGATTGGCAAGTCTGCTCTGATCTTTAAGCTCCCAAAATGGAATCTTCAAGGTCTACTCTCACTAGGTCTTGATGAACTCTCGGGTTCAACTCTATCCACTCTACTACCTGCGCGATTAAACACTATCGCGCTAAGCCAACGGCTTAGTAAGATAAAACATGCTAACGGTATGCTTTAATGAAATGCAATGCCACATATGTTATTGATAAGATCGACATCATAAATATAAAGTGAACCACACAATTATGCATTTCACAAATCATAGTCATATGAGCATACCACATTTCAACATTTATCAATCATACTCCATAACCAACATCTCATTTCATTAAACTCATAACATTATTTAGGACATTCATATAACCTTGACACATATGGGCCCAACAAGTATTTAATACGATATTCAGAGTTCAGAGTTACTGCTTTGGTTCATAGTCACAATAATCACGCCCGTAGGCAATGTAGATACATGTATCTCTATCCATGGATAGTGTAACAGACCCAGTCTCTTGGATCATCAACTCAACACATATGAGGAGATCCTCAACCCGGCAAGACTGTTACAAATCATATATCTCATAGTGTAACAGACCCAGTCTCTTGGACCATCAACTCAACACCTATGAGGAGGTCCTCAACCCGGCAAGACTGTTACCTTTCATCATTTCTTAGGCATACCACCCAAATCCAGAACTCTGAAACTGAATAACATATTAAACAAACAATTCATTTCCATTCTCAATTCTCATCACATTTAGGCAAACATGCCTTCTTTCTTTCAATTACATCATCTTAGCCAATAACAATGGCTTCACATTTCATTTCACAATATAACATCTCATTATTCAAGTATATATATATATATATATATCTCATCCATGATCACATTATATCTCACATAGCATCATTCATAAATATCAACATTTCATTCCACATTACTCATGAAACACATTACCATTCACAATGCACAACATAACATTGTTCAATCTCAACAATGCAATTAGGGCAAAGAACAATTGATTATAACATTCATTGATTCAAGTGTGTTTAAAGTATTTAGGGTTAGGTTTAAGGACCAACCTACCTTTGGAGAACCAAAGCAATGCAAGAAGAACAAAGAATTAAAACCCTAACCATAAATAGTACATTCTGATTTTTAAACTCCATTTTATCCTTATTTTGAAAAATTGTATAAAATAATCTACTTGACTAAAAATTCTAAAATTTTTAAAGAATTTAGTTTTGTATCTTAAAATCATCCCTTTAAAATTTCAGATCAAACTGAACACAAAATCTTGGTCAAATAGTTCACCTAACCAGACTGCCCCAATTGCCCTGCATCCTGGCAGCAGTTCTGAACTTTGTGAATTCCATAAATCAAATTCAATCAACGTGATTCCAAATTATTTTTCTCAAATACTAGACTCACTAAGAAACAACATATCCAAAATTCGATTGGATATGATTTTTCTACATTTTATTAAAAATCACGAAATATAGCTGTCCCAGTTAAGGTACCTGCTGGAACAGGTCTAATGAAAATAATCTTTCTAAACTCATAACCATTCCAAAATCGAATCAACATATTTTTCAGTCATTCTAGACTCATAGAGGCACAACATATCAAAAATTCACTTCAAGAAAATTTTTCTATAATTAATTAAAAATCATACAAGTCACAGCCTTTACTAATCCTAAAACAGAAACAATTTCACTAAACATCAATCTTACTCTTCCATCACCAACACCAACCCAACTTCTCATCTATCAAGCAAAATCAATACTTACAATCATACCATAAGCAACTTAATCATACCACTTCAAAAGAATTGAAGAAATTAGAGAAAAGATCTTACCTTAGTTAAAAACTTCTTAAATCAACACTTGAACACTTAATCTTTCTTCAATTTAAGCTTGAAATCATCAAAACCATCACTTGTCTCTTTCTTTCTCTTTGGCTATGGAGGGCCGGCCATCAACAAGAAGAAGAAGAAGAAATGATGAAGAAAACACAAGTCAAACCTTCTTTAAATATCCACCATATAGTTTTATCCAAGCAATTACCAAAGTGCCCTTATTCACATAATTATCTTTTTGTCTTATATGTGCCCAATTAAGTAATTTACCAATCTCAAATAAATATCTTCTCTTGCATTGACCAAGCCTTTTGACCACTTTATATGTCATATATATTAACATATACACAACATATAAATTTGTCTCTAAACCCTATTTCTTCCCAAAATACATATACATATACATTCTCTTCCCATTTCTTTTCTCTTACAATTTAACACATATATTCAATCCAATATATAACAACAACACTAACAACAACATCAACAACATAATCAAAACTTCTAGGGCATACATGATGATATTACATATTCAATATCTGGATAGTATTTTCTTCATCAATCCTTTTTGTAGAACACTTAATCTCTCTTTACTTTAAGTTGTTAAGTTAATTATCTTTAATTACAAACTTTACAAAACTATTAATTTGCTAAACAACAGTTAAAATTTGCACTAGTACTTGGCCTTGTCCCCAGTGGAATGACAACTCACTCACTACTTTATTACTTGAGCGACCCGTGCACTTGTGGTATTGCAATAGCATAAGTTCGTATCATTTTATTAATATTAAAATGTAATCAAGACTGTTGATTTAGTTTTTATTTTCATTTGTCTTTAACATTGGTTCTTGCTTGTTGACTATCATTTTAGGTATTTCTTCCCGTTTATGACCTGAACTAGCTCCTCCCAACTGCTTGAGTTAGACCCAAAGCTAGAGAGAACATTGAGGAGAAAGCGAAAGGAAGAAGGAGAGGTAGTTCTGGAAGATGCAAAAATAGAAATAAATCTAGAAATAGAACAAGAAGAAGTGTTTGAAGTGATGGAAAGAGCTGGACCAAGAACAATGCAGGAGTTTGCTAAGCCCAATCTCAATGGGGCTGATTCTAGTATCCGAAGGCCAACAGTTGCTGCAAACAACTTTGAAATAAAAGGCAAATGTAATTTAAATGGTGCAGTAGACTTGTCAGTTTGATGGGTTTCCTGATGAAGATCCTAATGCACATATTGAGAATTTTCTGGAGATATGTTACACATTCAAGGTATAATAATGTCTCCGATGATGCAATTAGGCTAAGGTTGTTCCCATTTTCACTTAGAGATCAACCAAAGAAGTGGCTAAAATCTTTTCCTCCAGGAACTTTCACCACATGAGGTCAGTTGGCAGATAAATTCCTAGAAAAATACTTTCCGCCGTCCAAGACTACTAAGTTGAGGAATGATATCTCATCTTTTCTGCAGTAAGATGGTGAGACCCTTTATGATGCCTGGGAAAGATTTAAAGATTTATTGAGAAGGTGTCCTCGTCATGGGCTTCCACTATGGCTTCAGAATCAAATGTTTTACAATGGATTGAATTATGTAAGTAAGCAATCCATTAATGTAGCAGCTGGGGGTACCATTAACAACAAGACACCTGAACAAGCAAGGGATTTGATTAAAGACATGGCTATCACCAATTATTAGTGGCAAGACCCAAGGGAGTAAGGAAAGCTGAGAGCCATGGGCTCACACCAATTAGATCCTATGGTGGCTTTGACAGCCCAAATGGAAGCATTGAATAAAAAGATTGATTCTTTGGCCTCTTCTTCAGGGAAAGTAATGCAGGTGATGTCTTATGAATGGTGTGGGGGTGGACATCAAAGTTAATATTTCCAAAGTGTCAATATGTTTGCTAGGCAAGAGCAAGTAGATTATGTTGGAAATATGCGAAGGCAACAGCTGAATAACCCCTACAGCAACACATACAATCCGGGGTGGAGAAATCATCCTAATTTCTCATGGAATAATCATAATAATCCAAGACCTCCCTTTGGATTCCAGCAGCCTCAACATCAACAAGCCGCCCCTCCAAGAAAGAGTAATTTAGAGGACATGATGGAGAAGTTTATAGTAGCTTCAGAAACTAGGTTTCAATCAACTGAAACCACCCTTGGAAATCAGCAAGTTTCTATTCATAATTTGGAGAATCAGGTGGGGCAAATTGCCAAGCTACTCAATGAGAGACCGCAAAGGAGTTTACCTAGCAACACTGAGGCAAATCCTAAAGAGCGGCTTAATGTAATTGCACTAAGGAGTGGAAAAGAAATCAAGGGCAATGTGGTTGAGAGAAGAGAAAAAGGGGCAGAGAAAGGGGCTGAAGCACAAGAAAAAGAAAAAGAAGACGATCCTACTGTCACTTCGGGAGAGAAAGCTGCAGTAGAAAGTGAGAAAGAGAACCAGCCACAAGAACCCAACCCAATAGTGAAGGAATACTGACCTCGAGTACCATATCCAGCAAGGTTGAATAAGGACAAGATTGATGCTCAGTTCGGTAAGTTCTTTGAACTTTTTAAACAATTGCACATTAATATTCCATTTATTGAAGCTTTGTCGTAGATGCCTAAATATGCTAAATTTTTAAAAGATCTCCTTTCTAACAAAAGGAAAATTGAGGAATTATCTTTGGTGCATTTATCCGAAAAGAGTTCGGTAATTTTGCAAAAGAGGTTACCTAAGAAGTTAAAAGATCCTGGTAGTTTTACCATTCCATGTTTGATAGGTAACCTTGAGGTTAAAAGTGCATTGGATGATTTTGAGGCTAGTATAAGTGTTATGCCCTACAAGATGTTTAAAGAGTTAGGCATTGGAGACACTAAACCAACACTCATGACCATCCAACTTGCTGATAAGTCAATAGTCCACCCTCATGGCATTATAGAGGATGTGTTGGTAAAAGTCGAGGATTTCAGTTTTCCTAATGATTTTGTTGTCATCGATATCGATGAGGATGTAAATGTTTCACTTATTCTTGGTAGGCCATTTTTAAATACAGCCTGTGCCCTTATCGATGTTCTTGATGGCACATTAACTTTGAGAGTGGGTAGTGAAAAAGTTATTTTTAAAATACATGATGCTATGAAACACTCACTTACACTTGATGAGGTGGATTCATGCAATGATATTTTTAAGCATGAAACCGTAAATTATGTTACTAAAATTGTTTCCAAGGATCCACTTGAGTTGTGTTTATTACAGGAAAATGTTGAGGATCAAGAAGCAATGGAGCAACTTGCTTTTCTTGATGCAAGCAAATCATTCAAATGTCAGGCATATGAAACCATTGAGATGCCAAAGGAGGAAGAAAAGCAAAAACCATCGGTGATTGATCCACCCAACTTGGAACTTAAGACCCTTTCAGATCACCTTGAGTATGGATTTCTGGCAGAGAAAAAGAAATTGCCAATAATTATGAGTTCCCACCTATCTTCTGAGCAGAAGGTAAAGCTCATCCAGTTGTTACAGAAGCATAATAAAGTGATAGCTTGGAAGATAGTAAACATCAAGGGTATCAGTCCATCCTATTGCACTCATAAGATAGTGATGGAGGATGAATTCAAGCCAGCAGTGCAACCACAATGAAGACTAAACCCAAAGATAAAAGATGTAGTGAAGGCTGAAGTGATAAAACTAATTGATGCAGGGATTATATATCTGATTTTGAATAGCTCTTGGGTGAGCCCAGTTCAGGTAGTACAAAAGAAAGGAGGGATGATGGTGGTCCCTAATGAAAATGATGAGCTGATTCCAACAAGAATAGTTACCAGCTAAAGGGTTTGCATCGACTACCGAAAGTTGAATGATGCAACTAGGAAGGACCGTTTTCCTTTTCCCTTCATTGATTAGATGTTGGAGAGGTTATCCAGGTATGAGTATTACTGCTTTTTGGATGGTCTTTCAGGCTACTTCCAAATTCCTATTGGCCCTTAAGACCAAGAAAAAACTACATTCAACTACCCATATGAGACATTCGCATATCAAAGAATGCCATTCGGATTATGCAATGTGTAATATCCCAAAATATGCCCTAGAAGTTTTAATATTGTTGTTGTTTTATTTGGATTAAGTGTATATGTTAAGTTGATAAGGAAAGAAAATTTGAAAAGAGAATGTTCATGTGTTATTTGAAAGAAAAGTGGTGTGTAGAGAAGATGTATATGTAGTGTATATGGCAATATATATAGCATATATGTTGGTCAAAGGGAGAGTCAAGGTGTTGGATATAGTGGAAGAAGATATTTAGTTGTTGTTATTGAAATTACTATAAAGGGCATGCTAAATAAAAGGAAGTGTAATATTGTTAAAGAGGGCATTTTGGTAATTCTTCTTTTGAAATTGTGTGGTGGAGGTTAAAAGAAGATTTGACTTTTGTTTGATCATTTCTTTTCTTCTTTTCACGTGTGGCCGACCAACTTAGAGAGCAAGAGAGAAAATAAGGGTTTGATGATATTTGAAGCTCAAATTGAAGAAGTTTTCAAGTGGTTAAGTGGAAATCCAAGAAGATTCATTTTATTTGGTAAGTCTCTCTTGATTCTCTTAATTCATTTAAGTTGGTTGTGAGTTTGGTTGTGGATAATTGATGGTAGGGTTGTGTTGATTGTTATATGTTGGATTATGTTGGATTTAATTGATTGTGGTGTTGGTTTTGAGTTGAGGATGATAAGTTAAGTGATGTTGGTTTTAGGGTTTTGAAGGAGTAAATGATAAATTGTATTGTACCATTTTGGATTAGGTTTTGGAAGAAAGTTTTGCTCTAATTTGAGAAGTAAGGAATTTTTGGAGAAAAGAAAGTGTTTGGAGTGGTGTAATTGGTGCTTAAGGTAAGTATAAACTATATGATTACAAACATGCATATAATGTTTAAGCTTAACATTCTTTTGTTTGTAAATGTGTTGAGGTATCAAATGTGTTGCTAATGTGTTTTGGTAATGTAAATATTGTGATGAGCATGTAAAATAAGTGCTAATGATGTTGATTATGTCCAATTGAATGAGGTTATGTTGTGTACAATGTGTTTGAAGTTAACCAAAAGAAATTTGGCTAAGTTTAGGGTTTATATATGAGAGACACGGCCAAAATTAAGAAAGAGACACGGCCAAGTTCAATATTTTGGAGAGACACGGCCAAGTTCAAGAAAGTTTGGCCGTGTTGCATAAGTTTTGGAGAGACACGGCCACAGGCTTGGCCGTGTCCCTTGACAGTGTTTGCTACTGCCTGATTTTAGTTGAGAGACATGGTCGTGTCCCTTGCCCGTGTTTGCTACTGCCTATTTTTGGGTTGAGAGACACGGCCACAAGCTTGGCCGTGTCCCTCAAGTGTGTTGGCCATTATGATTGTTCTTTGATTTTCTTGCATGGTTTTGATTCTTCAATGGTCCTTTTTGTACTTAAACCTAAAGATGAACACTCTAACACTTCTAAAACAAAGAATGATCCAAATAAATGTATGTGGATGATTCTAAATCGATGAAAGATATAAATTATTGTATATACATATCAATGTTGAATCATGGAATGTGAAATGATATGGAATGTGATATGAAGCCATTGTGGTTGGCAATGATAATTCAAATGTGATATGAAGCCATTGTGATAGGCTATGATGATTAAATTAAATGAAACAAGGCATGTTTGCCTAGATGATGATGAGAAGTGATAATTGAATTGCTAAATGAATTGTGTGACTAATATGTTATTCATTTTCAGAGTTTTGTTGTTGGTGGCATGCCTAATGGTAACAATCTCTTGAAGTTAGGTTAGATTTGATCCTTGAAGCCTAATTGAGATGTTACAACCCTTGAAGCTAGGTTGGGTTTGGTTCTTGAAGCCAAGTTGGGTTGATACTTAGCATGCTTTGTTCCCCTTGAAGCTTGGTTGAGCCTAATCCTTGAAGCCTAGTTGGGTCAATGATAATAATAAATGTGATAATGGAACCAAAACATTAACTCTGAAAGTAGAATGGCATATTAGTGTTTTGGGCCCATGCTTGTCTTTGTATTTAATGTGATTATTGAATAGTGAAATGAATAAAACTATAAAGATATAAAATGTATTTTAACACACCCATATACTGTATACGTACACAGCATGCTAATATGATCGTAATATACGTATACTGAATATAGGTTGTCACTGTTTATAAAATGCACATATCATTACTCTTTCATAATATAGATAAACTCAAAACTTTTTAAAGAAATTGACAACACAAAATACATAAAAGATTATTTCAAACACAGCGGAAAATATAACCACTATTTTCAAATACATTTACATCAACTTCAAAAGTTACAAATACAAAATATATACAAAAATGGCAGCTGTTCTCTGATCTTTAAGTCCAAAACGACTCCTCAACGTCTAGACTCGCTCGGTCTAGTGGAACTCTCGGGTTCTTCTCTAACACCTGCGCGATGAATTACAATCGCGCTAAGCCAACGGCTTAGTAAAAACAAACTACAATTCCAATATGCTTTGATGCAATGTTCATGTCATACAATCAAGTTTTATGCATAATCCAAAGGAATATTACATTTCAATTCATATCTTATTAATCATAACTTATAAAGTCACACTTGTATTTCATAACATTATATCTTATCATTGCTCACTAATTTCCTTCAAGCAATAGTCACATTTAAACAAACACAAGCATTGGGCCCAAAACAAAACTAATATGTTATTCAAAATTCAGAGTTACTGTTTTGGTCTATATCATAATCATCAATACATTTATCATTTGGAATCAGTTTACGGGCCATCCTATTTCACCTATCGAAACATATCACATTTATTAATTGGAAACAGCTTACGAGCCATCCCATTTCGCCTATCCAATTACATTTCACATTTATCAACTGGAACCGGTTTACGGGCCATCCCATTTTACCTATCCAGTGATTCATAGGCATGCCGCCAAATACAAAACTCTGAAAGTTGAATCAACATATTAAGCACACAAACATTTCATTTTAAACTTCATTTTCCATTTCATAATCCACAATTCCTTAGGCAATCATGCCTCAATTATTCTCATTTGAATTATCTTGGCCCATCACAATGGCCTCACATTATTTCATTGTATCATCATAGCCAATATTCATGGCCTCATAACCCATACCTTTCACATTTCCAATTTCATATCTTATTTCATCACCATATAAGCAATATGCTTTAATCATCTTGTTTACATCATTACCAAATCACAAATTACCTTAATCAATTCATCACATCTTTTACAAATCATATTACATTTCATTATCATATAAGTGAATATACTTTAACCATTCTATTTACATCATTATAATCAATCATATTGGTTCCACACTTTATTACTCAAGTATACACAACCAATAGTCTTAACATACATTCCATATGCTTATCACAATATTCACAGAACAATAATAATATGCATCAATAATGCATTAATGTTCTTAACACCTTTACAATCACATGTGTTTTAAGTTTCCACATCTTATAAATGAATGCAATGATGTAGTTTGTACTTACCTTAGGAACACTCACACAACTCTAAGCAATCCTTACTTCCAAAGATTCTTCACTTCATAATTAGGGCAAATCACTTCTTCCCAAAACCTAATCCAAAACAATGATGCAACACATCAATTTCTATAACATATATCACTTATTAACCTTATCTTAGACCTTTAGATCACTAAATAAAACTCAACCTCACTAAGCAAAGCCCACGGCCGTGGCCACCTCAACCCCCACGGTCGTGGCTTTAGGAACCAATCTGTCCAAAAATGGCCAACACCCCCACGGCCATGGCTCCAAAAGGCCACGGGCGTGGCATCTCAAACGCTACTACCCCTTTTCAAAATCATGTATTCTTCACTTCCAAATCCAATAAACACAAATAACTCAAAGATCAACAAGAATAATTAATCAAACATAACATAAACAACACTTATCAACTCAAAACCCTAACACAAACTCAACACAATCACTTCCAACATCAACACCAATTTAACTTCTCATCTATCAAGCCATTTCAACACTTAAATTCACACCGTAAACAAATCTTAATCATACCATCTTCAAATCACAACTCAACTCAAACCTAACTTCAAAAATAACAAAGGCAAACAAGAGAAAACTTACCAAATAATGAAATTCCTTGAAACTCCAACTTGTAAATTTGAAAACTTCCTTCAATTTGAGCTTGCAATCATCAAAACCCTCACTTGTTCTCTTGCTCTCTTGTCTCTTTGATGAGCCGGCCACCCAAGGAAGAAAAGAAAAGAAAATGACAAGTGAAGAGGAAAAGTCAAATTTCTCTTCTTCTTTAAATCTCCACCAAGCAAATTAATTAGAAAATTACTAATATACCCTCTTCTCATATGCTTTCACTTCCTATCACTTGCATGCCCTTTTGAGTAATTTCACAAGCATCAACATAAATATCCTCTTCCCTTGACTTTCCATTTTGACCAACATATATGTTATATATATTGCCATATACACTACATATACATTTCTCTCTACACATTACTTTCCTTTCAAAACAACACATAAACATTCTCTTTTAAATTTTCTTTTCTTACCAACTTAACATATACACATAATCCAAATGAAATAACAACAACATCAAAACTTCTAGGGCATAAATAGGGATATTACAATTCTCCCCCTCTAAAAAGAAAATTTCATCCTCGAAATTACCTGAAATCAACTCTGAAACAACTGAGGATGCTGGTCTCACATTGCTTGCTCACTCTCCCAAGTTGCCTCTTCTCTCCCATGGTTCTTCCATAGAACTTTCACAAGTGGCACTTTCTTGTTCCTCAACTCTTTCACTTCATATGCCAAAATAGCAACTGGCTCCTCTTCAAATGTCAGATCCGGACTCACCTCGATAGACTCAACTGATAACACATGAGATGGGTCTGATCTATACTTCCTTAACATAGAAACATGGAAGACATTATGAATCCTGTCCAAATCAGGTGGCAAAGCAAGCCTATAAGCAACTGGTCCCACTCTTTCCAATACCACATACGGCCCAATGAAACGAGGACTCAGCTTCCCTCTTCGACCAAATCTTAAGATCTTTTTCCAAGGAGACACTTTCAAAAATACTTTATCTCCCACATCATACTCTATGTCTCTCCTCTTCAAATCCGAATAAGATTTCTGTCGATCTGAAGCTGCTTTCAATCTATCTCGAATTATTTTCACTTTCTCCTCAGTCTCTTTAACCAAATCAGGACCAATTAACTTATCTTCACCAATTTCACCCCAACACAAAGGTGTCCTACACCTCCTCCCATACAATGCCTCAAATGGTGCCATACCAATGCTCGATTGATGACTGTTGTTGTAGGCAAATTCCACAAGTGGCAAAAATCTGTCCCAACTTCCAGAGAAATCAATGACACAACTTCTCAACATATCCTCGACAATCTGTATCACTCTCTCTGACTGCCCATCTGTCTGAGGATGGAAAGCAGTACTAAAGTGTAATCGAGAACCTAAAGCCCCATGCAAATTCTTCCAAAATCTCGAAGTAAACCTAGGATCTCGATCAGACACTAAAGAAATTGGGACTCCATGCAACTTCACAATCTCATGGATATACAACTCAGCCAATATCTCAAGCGAATAAACCATCCGAATTGGAAGAAAATGAGCTGTCTTCGTCGACCTATCAACAATCACCCAAATGGCATCATGTTTCCTTTGTGTTAAAGGCAAACCAGACACAAAGTCCATAGTCACTCTCTCCCACTTCCATTCAGGCACTGTCAAAGGTTGAAGCAACCCAGTTGGAACTTGATGCTCAGCTTTCACTCTCTGACACGTAAGACATTTAGACACAAACTTTGCAATGTCTCTCTTCATACCATACCACCAGTAATACTGTCTCAAATCATGATACATTTTCGTACTGCCTGGATGCATAGCAAAAGCTGATTGGTGTGCTTCTTCTAAAATAATCCTTCTCAAACTATCATCATCAGACACACACAGTCTATTCTCAAACCACAAACTCCCATCATCTCTCACAACAAAATCCCGGCTCTCTCCCTGTTGACAAACTGAAACAATGTTTTGAATCTTTTCATCAATCAATTGAGCCTCTTTAATCTGGTCTAACAATACTGGCCTCAATTGCAATTGTGTCAACAATGCACCATCATCACAAGATGTAAAGTTAGCATGCAACGCTCTCAACTCAACAAGCAACAAGAGCGAATACGCAGTCAAACCTGCTAAAGACTTTCGACTTAAGGCATCAGCAACAACATTTGCTTTACCTGGATGATAATCAATCAAGCAGTCGTAGTCTTTAATCAATTCCAACCATCATC
This sequence comes from Garcia nutans, assembly GCA_947685225.1. Lineage (NCBI taxonomy): Eukaryota > Viridiplantae > Streptophyta > Magnoliopsida > Malpighiales > Euphorbiaceae > Garcia > Garcia nutans. The sequence continues at coordinate 23,193,909 of CANTUV010000021.1, forward strand.
TTTGCCGAAGATTAAGCTCCTTCTGAACCCCCAAATATTTCAAACTCTTGTGGTCTGTATAAATAAAACACTTTTCTCCATACAGGTAGTGTCGCCAAATCTTCAATGCAAACACAATAGCTGCTAACTCTAAATCATGAGTCAGATAATTAAGCTCATGCTGTTTCAACTGCCGAGAAGCATAAGCTATCACCTTACCCTCTTGCATCAACACACAACCCAAACCACTATGTGAAGCATCACTGTAAATCACATATGGTTTATCTTCCATAGGTAAAGTGAGAACAGGCGTTTGAGTCAACATCTTTTTCAACCGATCAAAACTAGCTTGACATTGATCCGTCCACACAAATCTCACTCCCTTATGAAGTAATCTGGTGAGTGGAGTAGCTATCAAAGAAAATCCTTTCACAAAATGTTGATAATAGCCTGCCAAACCCAGAAAACTTCTAACTTCAGTCACAGACTTCGGTGGACTCCAATTCAGAATAGCTTCAACTTTACTCGGATCAACTCTAATGCCATCTGCAGAAACTATGTGACCAAGAAAAGCTACTTGATCAAGCCAGAACTCACACTTTGACAGCTTAGCATGCAACTGCTTCTCTCTCAAAATTTGCAATACAATCCTCAAATGCTTATCATGTTCTTCCTCATTGCGAGAATACACCAAAATATCATCTATAAACACCACCACAAACTGATCCAAATAGGGCCTAAACACCCTATTCATCAAATCCATGAAAGCGGCAGGTGCATTCGTCAAACCAAATGGCATTACCAAAAACTCATAATGCCCATACCTGGTTCGAAAAGCTATCTTAGAAACATCTTCAGGTCTGACCCTCAACTGATGGTACCCTGATCTCAAATCAATCTTAGAAAACACAGCTGCTCCCTTCAATTGATCAAAGAGTCACTTTATTCAATTGCCTATAATCAATACACAATCTCATAGTACCATCCTTCTTCTTCACAAACAAAACAGGAGCTCCCCATGGCGAAACACTAGGGCGAATAAATCCCTTATCCAGCAACTCCTGCAACTGCACCTTTAACTCTCTCAATTCAACAGGTGCCATTCTATAAGGAGTAATAGAGATAGGAGTGGTACCTGGCAACAAATCGATACCAAACTCCACCTCTCTCTCAGGAGGCAACCCTGGCAACTCCTCTGGAAAAACATCTGGAAATTCTGAAACTATGGAAATGCCATCCAGTTGAGAACCTATCACCCTGGTATCCAAAACATGAGCAAGATAAGCATCACACCCTTTTCTAATTAACTTCCTAGCTGAAATAGCTGAAATCAATAAGGATGCAAACTGTCGCAGCTTATTAGATACCATCACAATTCTATCACCACTAGTTCTCAAAGTAACACACTTCTTCTTATAATCTACCACAGCTCCACGTCTAGACAGCCAATCCATACCTAAAATCAAATCGTACTCTTTAAATGGCATCTCAATCAAATCACCAGGAAACTCTTCATCCTGCACCACAATTGCACACTCCCGGTGTACCTTACTAACAACCACACTATGCCCTAAAGGATTTGTCACCACGACATCAAATCCTAGGGACTCAGAATGCAAATCAGACACAGGCAATAGTGATGCACTAATATATGAATGAGTTGATCCTGGATCAATTAAAGCAAGTACAGAAATGCCAAATAAAGAGAAAGTACCAACAATGACAGCTGAAGCATCTGGCTGTCTCTGCATCACGTAAACTCTCTGGGAAGATCCAGCCTCATCAGGTCTACTGTCTCTAGCAGAAGATCCTCCTCTCTGAATGAACCCAGATCTACCTCCTCTACCAAAACTTCTGCCCCCTCTACCTCCTCTGCTAAAACTCTGTCGAGAAGCTGCAGAATCCACTGACCTCTGTTCCTGCATCTCAGGACACTCTTTAATGAAATGGTCAGGCGATCCACAACGAAAGCACACACCTGGTCCACCAATCCTCTGACAAGCACCCACATGAATCTTACCACAAAGCTCACATACCGGTGGGGTGGATCTCTGAATAAATGGAGTCGGTGCACTAGCCACAGAAGCTGTAGGTCTCGGTCTCTGTCTCTGAAACTGCACTGACCTACTAGCCAGCCTCTGACTCCTCCCAATTCTGGGAACAAAGCTCCCTCTACCTCTCTTAACAGATGAAGACCCTGCCTCAAACTGTGGTCTTCTCCCTCTGGACTCATCTTCAGAAACAGATGCTGCAATGCCCTGGGCTCTCTCTACACTCCTAGCTGCAGCAACAAGCTGGGAGAAATCTTGATACCTGGAACCATCCACAAGGCACAAAATAGAGGGCCTCAACCCTTCTTCAAACCTCCTGCATCTGTCAATCTCATCAGATATAATACCTCCCGCATAATGACTTAACAGGATGAACTCCACCTCGTACTCAGCTACTGTACGGTGATCTTGTTTCAAACTCAAAAACTCCATCTTCTTCATATCTTTATACTCCCTAGGAGTATATTTCAGCTCAAACTCTCTGAGGAAATCACCATAGGTCAATGTGGGTGGATCATCCGTGGCATGTGGGACTGTCTTCCACCAGTCATATGCATCCTTTTGTAATAATGACCTAGCATAGTCAAATTTTTCCTCTGGTGTGGCTTGCAACTGAATAAACACTCTTTGCACTCTATCAAGCCACTGCTCAGCTACAGCCGGATCTATAGTACCCAGAAAATCTTCAGCCCCATACTTTCTTAGTTTGTCATAGTGTCTCACTGGCACTTGAGGCTGAGGTGGTGGTGGCTGCACAGGAGTCTGTCTCATCACTTCCATCATATGTCTAAACCAGGTTGGCGGAACCTCATCACCTGCTGGTCTCCCAGACACTAAAGCAGGTACCTCACTAGCTATTTCAACTCTTGCTACTTCCCTACTCTCTTCAGGAGCTATACTCTCTGCACTTCCCTCAACAGACTGACGTGAATGAGGATCCATTAAAACCTATGTCTGCAAACACAGCAGAATATACCTTGTTAAAGATCAGAGACTGCCAATACTAAGTATATATTTTATTCAAAAACCAACTTTGAAAATCAAAATATTTGTTTTCTTACAGTTAACCTAGGTCGAGAATCTCAAACTTAGGCTCTGATACCAAAATAATTGTAACACCCCTATATACCGTATACGTACACAACATGCTAATACGATCGTAATATACGTATACTGAATATAGGTTGTCACTATTTATAAAATGCACATATCATTACTCTTTCATAATATAGATAAACTCAAAACTTTTTAAAGAAATTGACAACACAAAATACATAAAAGATTATTTCAAACACAGCGGAAAATATAACCACTATTTTCAAATACATTTACATCAACATCAAAAGTTACAAATACAAAATATATACAAAAATGGCAGCTGTTCTCTGATCTTTAAGTCCAAAAATGACTCCTCAACGTCTAGACTCGCTCGGTCTAGTGGAACTCTCGGGTTCTTCTCTAACACCTGCACGATGAATTAAAATCACGCTAAGCCAACGACTTAGTAAAAACAAACTACAATTCCAATATGCTTTGATGCAATGTTCATGTCATACAATCAAGTTTTATGCATAATCCAAAGGAATATTACATTTCAATTCATATCTTATTAATCATAACTTATAAAGTCACACTTGTATTTCATAACATTATATCTTATCATTGCTCACTAATTTCCTTCAAGCAATAGTCACATTTAAACAAACACAAGCATTGGGCCCAAAACAAAACTAATATGTTATTCAAAATTCAGAGTTACTGTTTTGGTCTATATCATAATCATCAATACATTTATCATTTGGAATCAGTTTACGGGCCATCCCATTTCACCTATCGAAACATATCACATTTATTAATTGGAAACAGCTTACGGGCCATCCCATTTCGCCTATCCAATTACATTTCACATTTATCAACTGGAACCGGTTTACGAGCCATCCCATTTCACCTATCCAGTGATTCATAGGCATGCCGCCAAATACAGAACTCTGAAAGTTGAATCAACATATTAAGCACACAAACATTTCATTTTAAACTTCATTTTCCATTTCATAATCCACAATTCCTTAGGCAATCATGCCTCAATTATTCTCATTTGAATTATCTTGGCCCATCACAATGGCCTCACATTATTTCATTGTATCATCATAGCCAATATTCATGGCCTCATAACCCATACCTTTCACATTTCCAATTTCATATCTTATTTCATCACCATATAAGCAATATGCTTTAATCATCTTGTTTACATAATTACCACATCACAAATTACCTTAATCAATTCATCACATCTTTTACAAATCATATTACATTTCATTATCATATAAGTGAATATACTTTAACCATTCTATTTACATCATTATAATCAATCATATTGGTTCCACACTTTATTACTCAAGTATACACAACCAATAGTCTTAACATACATTCCATATGCTTATCACAATATTCACATAACAATAATAATATGCATCAATAATGCATTAATGTTCTTAACACCTTTACAATCACATGTGTTTTAAGTTTCCACATCTTATAAATGAATGCAATGATGTAGTTTGTACTTACCTTAGGAACACTCACACAACTCTAAGAAATCCTTACTTCCAAAGATTCTTCACTTCACAATTAGGGAAAATCACTTCTTCCCAAAACCTAATCCAAAACAATGATGCAACACATCAATTTCTATAACATATATCACTTATTAACCTTATCTTAGACCTTTAGATCACTAAATAAAACTCAACCTCACTAAGCAAAGCCCACGGCCGTGGCCACCTCAACCCCCACGGTCCTGGCTTTAGGAACCAATCTGTCCAAAAATGGTCAACACCCCCACGGCCATGGCTCCAAAAGGCCACGGGCGTGGCATCTCAAACGCTACTACCCCTTTTCAAAATCATGTATTCTTCACTTCCAAATCCAATAAACACAAATAACTCAAAGATCAACAAGAATAATTAATCAAACATAACATAAACAACACTTATCAACTCAAAACCCTAATACAAACTCAACACAATCACTTCCAACATCAACACCAATTTAACTTCTCATCTATCAAGCCATTTCAACACTTAAATTCACACCATAAACAAATCTTAATCATACCATCTTCAAATCACAACTCAACTCAAACCTAACTTCAAAAATAACAAAGGCAAACAAGAGAAAACTTACCAAATAATGAAATTCCTTGAAACTCCAACTTGTAAATTTGAAAACTTCCTTCAATTTGAGCTTGCAATCATCAAAAACCTCACTTGTTCTCTTCCTCTCTTGTCTCTTTGATGAGCCGGCCACCCAAGGAAGAAAAGAAAAGAAAATGACAAGTGAAGAGGAAAAGTCAAATTTCTCTTCTTCTTTAAATCTCCACCAAGCAAATTAATTAGAAAATTACTAATATACCCTCTTCTCATATGCTTTCACTTCCTATCACTTGCATGCCCTTTTGAATAATTTCACAAGCATCAACATAAATATCCTCTTCCCTTGACTTTCCATTTTGACCAACATATATGTTATATATATTGCCATATACACTACATATACATTTCTCTCTACACATTACTTTCCTTTCAAAACAACACATAAACATTCTCTTTTAAATTTTCTTTTCTTACCAACTTAACATATACACATAATCCAAATGAAATAACAACAACATCAAAACTTCTAGGGCATAAATAGGGATATTACATGTATGATGTTATGATATTGAACAAAGGATGATGTTGAAATATGATATTCTTTTGTATAATGTATGAGATTGATTGTGACATTAGTATTGCATCGAATCATAGTATATTGTAGTTTGTATTACTAAGCCGTTGGCTTAGCGTGTTAGTGTGTAAACGCGCAGGTGATAGAGTTGAACCTGAGGGCTCTTCGAGACCAAGTGAGACTAGGCATTGAAGGATCTATTGTTGGAATTTAAAGATCAGAGAAGTGCTGCCAATCATGTATATATTCTATGTTTTGTAAACTTTGATTTATAACTTAATTGTATTTGCAAATATTTGTAATAACTTCCGCTGTGAACTTTTAAACATTTTGTATATGGTGTCTTTTGGATTTCTTTTAAATGTTTGAGATTGGTTTTACTTATTTTAGAAAATATGTCTATGTTATGTATTTTTAAATGGTGGCATTTTCTATATTCAGTATACGTATTGTATGATCGGTTAAGCATGCTTGGTACGTATACAGTATATAGGGGTGTTACAATTATTTTGGTATCAGAGCCTAGGTTTGAGAGTCTCAACCTAGGTTAACTGTATGAAAAAGAATATTTTGAGTTTTAAAATCGGATTTTGAATAAAATACATGTTGATATTGGCAGTCTCTGATCTTTAATAAGGTGTATTCTGCTGTGATTGCAGATATAGGTCTTAATGGATCCTCATTTACATCAGTCGGTTGAGGGAAGCGCTGAGAGTATAGCTCCCGATGAGGATAGGGTTGAGATAGCTAGTAAGGTACCTGCTTCGGTGTCTGGGAGACCAGCAGGTGATGATGTTCCACCAGTGTGGTTAAGGCAGGTGGTTGATTTGATGAGACAGACTCCAGTGCAACAGCCACCCCGATCTCAGCCTCAAGTGCCACTGAGACACTATGATAAGTTAAGAAAGTATGGGGCTGAAGATTTTCTTGGCACTACTGATCCAGCTGTAGCCGAGCAGTGGCTCGACAGAGTGCAGAGGGTGTTTATTCAGTTGCAAGCCACTTCAGAGGAAAAATTTGACTATGCTAAGTCATTGTTATATAAGGATGCATATGACTGGTGGAAGACTGTACCTCATGCGATGGATGATCCTCCTACCTTGACTTATGCTGATTTTCTTAGAGAGTTTGAGTTGAAATATACTCCGAGGGAGTATAAGGATATAAAGAAGATGGAATTTTTGAGTTTAAAGCAGGATCACCGGACAGTAACAGAGTACTAGATTGAGTTCATCCGGTTAAGCCATTATGCTGGAGGCATTATATCAGATGAGATTGACAGATGCAGGAGATTTGAAGGGGGATTGAGGCCCTCTATTATGTGCCTTGTGGCTGGTTCTAGATATCAGGATTTCTCCCAGCTTGTTGCTGCAGCTAGGAGTGTGGAGAGAGCCCAGGGCATTGCAGCATCTGTTTCTGAGGAGGAGGTTAGAGTGAGAAGACCTCAGTTTGAGGCCGGGTCTTCATCTGTAAAAAGGGGCAGAGGCAGTTTTGTTCCCAGAGTTGGGAGGAGTCAGAGGCCGGCTGGTAGGTCATCACAGTATCAGAGACCGAGACCGCGACCTGCAGTTTCTGTGGCCAGTGCGCCGACTCCTGTGATTCAGAGATCTACTCTGCCAGTGTGTATTCATTGTGGTAGGCCCCATGGAGGTCCTTGATGGAAGACAGGGGTAGCAGGGGTATGTTTCAGGTGTGGATCGCCTGACCATTTTGTTAGAGAATGTCCTGAGGTTCAGGAACCGAGGTCAGTAGATTCGGCATCTTCTCGACCTAGTATCAGCAGAGGAGGTAGAGGAGGCAGAAATTTTGGTAGAGGAGGCAGATCTGGGTTCAGCCAGAGGGGAGGATCTTTTTCTAAAGACAGCAGACCAGATGAGGCTGGATCTTCCCAGAGAATTTATGTGATGCAGAGGCAGCCAGATGCTACGGCAATTATTGCTGGTACATTCTCTTTATTTGGCATTTCTGTTCTTGCTTTGATTGATCCGGGATCTACTCATTCATATCTTAGTGCATCTATATTGCCTGTGTCTGCACTGCATTCTGAGTCCCTAGGATTTGATGTCTTGGTGACAAATCCTTTAGGGCATAGTGTGATTGTTAGTAAGGTGCACCGAGATTGTGCAATTATTGTTCAGGGTGAAAAGTTTCCGGGTGATTTGATTGAGATGCCATTCAAAGAGTATGATTTGATTTTGGGTATGGATTGGCTGTCTAGACACGGAGCTGTGGTAGATTGTAAGGAAAAGTGTGTTACATTGAGAACTAGTGATGATAGAATTGTAATGGTATCTAGTGAGCAAAGACAACTTGCATCTTTATTGATTTCAGCTGTTTCAGCTAGGAAGTTAATTAGAAAAGGGTGTGATGCCTATCTCGCTCATGTTTTGGATACCAGAGTGGTAGGTTCTCAACTTGATAGCATTTACACAGTTTCAGAGTTTCCAGATGTATTTCCTGAGGAGTTACCAGGATTGCCTCCTGAGAGAGAGGTGGAGTTTGGTATTGAATTGTTGCCAGGTACCACTCCTATCTCTATTACTCCTTATAGAATGGCACCTGCCGAATTAAGAGAGCTGAAAGTGCAGTTACAGGAGTTGTTGGATAAGGGATTCATTTGCCCTAGTGTGTCACCATGGGGAGCTCCTGTTTTGGTTGTTAAGAAGAAAGATGGTACTATGAGATTGTGTATCGATTATAGGCAATTGAACAAGGTAACTATCAAGAATAAATATCCTTTGCCTAGAATTGATGATCTATTTGATCAATTGAAGGGAGCAGCAGTCTTTTCTAAGATTGATTTGAGATCAGGGTACCATCAGTTGCGGGTCAGAGCTGAGGATGTGCCTAAAACAGCTTTCCGTACAAGGTATGGGCATTATGAGTTTCTAGTGATGCCTTTTGGTTTGATGAATGCACCTGCCGCTTTTATGGATTTGATGAATAGGGTATTTAGGCCCTATCTGGATCAGTTTGTGGTAGTCTTTATTGATGATATTTTGGTGTATTCGTGTAATGAAGAAGAGCATGACAAGCATCTGCGGATTGTGTTGCAGATTTTGAGAGAGAAGCAATTGTATGCTAAGCTGTCGAAGTGTGAATTTTGGCTTGATCAAGTAGCTTTTCTTGGTCACATAGTTTCAGCAGATGGCATTAAAGTTGATCCAAGTAAAGTTGAAGCTATTATGAATTGGAGTCCACCAAAGTCTGTGACTGAGGTCAGAAGTTTTCTGGGTTTGGCAGGCTATTATCGACGTTTTGTAAAGGGTTTTTCTTTGATAGCTACTCCACTTACCAGATTACTTCGAAAGGGAGTGAGATTTGTGTGGACGGATCAGTGTCAAGCTAGTTTTGACCAGTTGAAAGAAATGTTAACTCAAGCACCTATTCTTACTTTACCTGTGGAAGACACACCATATGTGATTTACAGTGATGCTTCACATAGTGGTTTGGGTTGTGTTCTGATGCAAGAAGGTAAAGTAATAGCTTATGCCTCTCGACAATTGAAGCCTCATGAACTTAACTATCCGACACATGACTTGGAGTTAGCAGCCATTGTGTTTGCATTAAAGATTTGGCGACATTATTTGTATGGAGAGAAATGTTTTATTTATACTGATCATAAAAGCTTGAAATATTTGGGAGTTCAAAGAGAGCTTAATCTTCGGCAGAGACGGTGGCTGGAATTGATTAAAGACTACGACTGTTTGATTGATTATCATCCAGGTAAAGCAAATGTTGTTGCTGATGCCTTAAGTCGGAAGTCTTTGGCAGGTTTAACTGTTTATTCGCTCTCGTTGCTTGTTGAGTTGAGAGCGTTGCATGCTAGCTTTGTATCTTGTGATGATGGTGCATTATTGGCACATTTGCAGTTGAGGCCAGTGTTATTAGACCAAATTAAAGAAGCTCAATTGATTGATGAAAAGATTCAGAAAACTGTTTCAGATTGCCAACAAAGAGAGAACCAAGATTTTGTTGTGAAAGGTGATGGTAGTCTGTGGTTTAAAGACAGATTGTGTGTTCCTGATGATGCTAGTTTGAGAAGAATCATTTTAGAAGAAGCACACCAATCAGCTTTTGCTATGCATCCAGGCAGTACAAAGATGTACCATAATTTGAGATAACATTACTGGTGGTCTGGTATGAAGAGAGACATTGCAGAGTTTGTATCCAAATGTCTCACATGTCAGCGGGTTAAGGCTGAGCATCAAGTTCCAACTGGGTTGCTTCAACCATTATCAGTGCCTGAATGGAAGTGGGAAAGAGTAACTATTGACTTTGTGTCTGGTTTGCCATTGACACAGAGAAAGCATGATGCCATTTGGGTAGTTGTTGATAGATTGACTAAGACAGCTCATTTTCTACCAGTTCGGATGGATTACTCTCTTGAGAGATTGGCTGAGCTGTATATCCATGAAATTGTGAAATTACATGGAGTCCCAATTTCTTTAGTGTCTGATCGAGATCCTAGGTTTACTTTGAGGTTTTGGAAGAGTTTGCATGGTGCTTTGGGTTCTCGATTGCACTTTAGTACTGTTTTCCATCCACAGACAGATGGGCAGTCAGAGAGAGTGATACAGATCATTGAGGATATGTTGAGAAGCTGTGTCATTGATTTCTCTGGAAGTTGGGACAGATTCTTGCCACTTGTGGAATTTGCTTATAACAATAGTCACCAATCGAGCATTGGGATGGCACCATTTGAGGCATTATATGGGAGGAGGTGTAGGACACCTTTGTGTTGGAATGAAATTGGTGAAGGTAAGTTAATTGGTCCTGATTTGGTTCAAGAAACTGAAGAGAAAGTGAAAATGATTCGAGATAGATTGAAAGCAGCTTCAGATCGGCAGAAGTCTTATGTGGATTTGAAAAGGAGAGACATTGAGTATTATGTGGGAGACAAAGTATTTTTGAAAGTGTCTCCTTGGAAAAAGATTCTGAGATTTGGTCGAAAAGGGAAGCTGAGTCCTCGTTTCATTGGACCATATGAAGTTTTGGAAAGAGTTGGGCCAGTTGCTTATCGGCTTGCCTTGCCACCGGAATTGGATAGGATTCATAATGTCTTCCATGTTTCTATGTTGAGGAAGTACAGATCAGACCCTTCTCATGTGTTATCAGTTGAATCTATTGAGGTGAGTCCGAATCTGACATTTGAAGAAGAACCTATTGCTATTTTAGCACGTGAAGTAAAAGAGTTGAGAAATAAAGAAGTGCCTTTAGTGAAGGTTCTATGGAAGAATCATGGGAGAGAAGAGGCCACTTGGGAGAGTGAGCAAGCTATGCGAGATCAATATCCTCAACTATTTCAGACTTGATATCAGGTAATTTCGAGGACGAAATTTCTTTTTAGAGGGGGAGAATTGTAATATCCCAAAATATGCCCTAGAAGTTTTAATATTATTGTTGTTTTATTTGGATTAAGTGTATATGTTAAGTTGATAAGGAAAGAAAATTTGAAAAGAGAATGTTCATGTGTTATTTGAAAGAAAAGTGGTGTGTAGAGAAGATGTATATGTAGTGTATATGGCAATATATATAGCATATATGTTGGTCAAAGGGAGAGTCAAGGTGTTGGATATAGTGGAAGAAGATATTTAGTTGTTGTTATTGAAATTACTATAAAGGGCATGCTAAATAAAAGGAAGTGTAATATTGTTAAAGAGGGCATTTTGGTAATTCTTCTTTTGAAATTGTGTGGTGGAGGTTAAAAGAAGATTTGACTTTTGTTTGATCAATTTCTTTTCTTCTTTTCACGTGTGGCCGGCCAACTTAGAGAGCAAGAGAGAAAATAAGGGTTTGATGATATTTGAAGCTCAAATTGAAGAAGTTTTCAAGTGGTTAAGTGGAAATCCAAGAAGATTCATTTTATTTGGTAAGTCTCTCTTGATTCTCTTAATTCATTTAAGTTGGTTGTGAGTTTGGTTATGGATAATTGATGGTAGGGTTGTGTTGATTGTTATATGTTGGATTATGTTGGATTTAATTGATTGTGGTGTTGGTTTTGAGTTGAGGATGATAAGTTAAGTGATGTTGGTTTTAGGGTTTTGAAGGAGTAAATGATAAATTGTATTGTACCATTTTGGATTAGGTTTTGGAAGAAAGTTTTGCTCTAATTTGAGAAGTGAAGAATTTTTGGAGAAAAGAAAGTGTTTCGAGTGGTGTAATTGGTGCTTAAGGTAAGTATAAACTATATGATTACAAACATGCATATAATGTTTAAGCTTAACATTCTTTTGTTTGTAAATGTGTTGAGGTATCAAATGTGTTGCTAATGTGTTTTGGTAATGTAAATATTGTGATGAGCATGTAAAACAAGTGCTAATGATGTTGATTATGTCCAATTGAATGAGGTTATGTTGTGTACAATGTGTTTGAAGTTAACCAAAAGAAATTTGGCTAAGTTTAGGGTTTATATATGAGAGACACGGCCAAAATTAAGAAAGAAACACGGCCAAGTTCAATATTTTGGAGAGACACGGCCAAGTTCAAGAAAGTTTGGCCGTGTTACATAAGTTTTGGAGAGACACGGCCACAGGCTTGGCCGTGTCCCTTGACAGTGTTTGCTACTGCCTGATTTTAGTTGAGAGACACGGCCGTGTCCCTTGCCCGTGTTTGCTACTGCCTATTTTTGGGTTGAGAGACACGGCCACAAGCTTGGCCGTGTCCCTCAAGTGTGTTGGCCATTATGATTGTTCTTTGATTTTCTTGCATGGTTTTGATTCTTCAATGGTCCTTTTTGTACTTAAACCTAAAGATGAACACTCTAACACTTCTAAAACAAAGAATGATCCAAATAAATGTATGTGGATGATTCTAAATCGATGAAAGATATAAATTGTTGTATATACATATCAATGTTGAATCATGGAATGTGAAATGATATGGAATGTGATATGAAGCCATTGTGGTTGGCAACGATAATTCAAATGTGATATGAAGCCATTGTGATAGGCTATGATGATTAAATTAAATGAAACAAGGCATGTTTGCCTAGATGATGATGAGAAGTGATAATTGAATTGCTAAATGAATTGTGTGACTAATATGTTATTCATTTTCAGAGTTTTGTTGTTGGTGGCATGCCTAATGGTAACAATCTCTTGAAGTTAGGTTGGATTTGATCCTTGAAGCCTAATTGAGATGTTACAACCCTTGAAGCTAGGTTGGGTTTGGTTCTTGAAGCCAAGTTGGGTTGATACTTAGCATGCTTTGTTCCCCTTGAAGCTTGGTTGAGCCTAATCCTTGAAGCCTAGTTGGGTCAATGATAATAATAAATGTGATAATGGAACCAAAACATTAACTCTGAAAGTAGAATGGCATATTAGTGTTTTGGGCCCATGCTTGTCTTTGTATTTAATGTGATTATTGAATAGTGAAATGAATAAAACTATAAAGATATAAAATGTATGATGTTATGATATTGAACAAAGGATGATGTTAAAATATGATATTCTTTTGTATAATGTATAAGATTGATTGTGACATTAGTATTGCATCGAATCATAGTATATTGTAGTTTGTATTACTAAGCCGTTGGCTTAGCGCGTTAGTGTGTAAACGCGCAGGTGATAGAGTTGAACCTGAGGGCTCTTCGAGACCAAGTGAGACTAGGCATTGAAGGATCTATTGTTGGAATTTAAAGATCAGAGAAGTGCTGCCAATCATGTATATATTCTATGTTTTGTAAACTTTGATTTATAACTTAATTGTATTTGCAAATATTTGTAATAACTTCCGCTGTGAACTTTTAAACATTTTGTATATGGTGTCTTTTGGATTTCTTTTAAATGTCCTTCGATTCTCATATTCTGAGGAACGAAAGTGGTTTTAGCTTTTCGACAACAAGGATTGGTCCACACCTCATGTTTTGGATTGGGAAGCTATGGAGCTAACTAAAATTGCAGCCGAGAGTCGGGAACTGATCAACCAACCAGGATGGGAACAACTGTTCTCCATCAATGAGCTTGCTTACAGAGAGTTGACACTGGAATTCTACTGCACTTTTCAGTTTCACAATACCACTGTTTCAACTACTAAGCCAACCATACGATTCAAATTTGGGGGCAGAGATTCCATATGAGCATTAATGACCTTGGTGTGCATCTAGGGTTATACACTGTAGAGGAGGTGCAAACCTCAGACTATCTTAATTCTAAGGTGGATTTCATCTAGTATGAAGTTGCTCCCTCTCGGCTTTGGATGACCTTTGCACCCACTGCAGATAAATACTAGCCCAAGGTATCTAAGGCATCCAACATTGAGTCCTTCCCTTGCCGAGTGGTGCACAATCTATCAGTTCACACTCTTACATCTTGGTTAAGCAGCACAGGGGTGGTGAGCCTGAGGGATCTATTTTTCTTGAACTACATGGTGCAGAAGACCCGATGCAATGTCTCACACGCCATCACACACTTCTTTTACGAGCAGTCCAAAAAAGAAGCACCAGGTACTTTGCATGGTGGCATATATGTCACACGACTGGCTCCTCGCTTGGGTGTGTTAGATGGATGCCTATTTATGAAGGTAGATGGTTTTCCCAAACTATAGGGTATGGACACATTGAAGAGACTAAACCGGGAGAAGGTAGCTCGGCTGCAGGCACCTCCTATGGATTTTGAGCCAGTCCCTTTTGCTCCTCCTTCAGACATACCACCACGCCCACCGACAGATTTTCTAGGGTCATCCACTGCTGCTGGGCCTTCATCCACTACTGCTGGGCCTTCTTCCATTATTGTACCTTCTTCTTCTGTTGGATCGACCTTTGCCTTGACCCCTACATTCCGAGACTGGTGCCAATCAGTTAATGTTGAGTGCGATGATGACAAGAAGCCCACTGATTTTGAGTGATAGATTTGTAGGATCAAAAGTAAGTTAGAGACTATTGAGCTGAATTAGAACAAAATCTTAACTCAGCAGAACCACATGCAGCAGTTCATGCATCAGCAGACTACTTCCTTCCAAGCCCAGTTGAATCACAAGATCTTGAGAAGGCAATGGCTGGAATAATCAATGCTAGAGTTCTGGAGGTGTCAAGGGTTTAACCCTTCACAGCCACCACCTCCACCATACCAGCCGCCTGCGCCTCCAGTCGATGTGTCCGATGATGATGCCAGCGGTGGGGAGACCAGTGGTGATGATTCCAGTGATGCACCGATGTCTGACTAGACCACCTTTCATCTCATTTAATGACTTATTTATTGTTCTTTTTCATTTTTTTATTCCTTTTGGACGATTGCATTTCTTTTTAAGACCTATTTCATCTATTTAGTTATTTTATTTACTTATGTTTTAACTTTGTTTATGCATATTAGTTTTTGTTTTTGTAGCAAATTCGCCTTCGCCATACTCTTGAAATCCTACTCATATATGTCTAATCTTGGACATGGCAAGGCAGTTTTTCTCTCTCTTCGTTATTTCTTATTTTACACACATATTGGGGACAATGTGTGTCTTAAGTGTGGGGGAGAGGTATACTTTCTTGATTGAGCTACTATTATTTCATTCTTGCCATTTGATTCATTTGTCTCAATTAGTTCTGCAACTTGTTTTTGGATTCGAGTAAGCTAGATTGCTATAATAGTGTGAATTGAAATGGTTCCTCTTTATATATTAAATTAATTTTTTATTTTCTAAATGCCAATTTCCTGTTGAGGTTGACTTGGCTATCTTGATCAATTGCTGAGGATCGACTATAATAGCTATAATTAGATAGTGGATTGATGGGAATTGGACACATCTGAAGTTTAAAACCTTAGTTACATTTTTTAGCATGTTGTAATTTCTTAGATACTTGAGTCGGACTTAGTATGACATCTTTAATATCTTAAGTTCCTGACCTTTGAGTTGTAAAAAAGAAAAACTAATAATACTAATAAAAGGAGCTTTGAAAATTTATCCCTGTTCTGCTGATTTTCACTCTTGAATTGAAACAAATGAGTTGGAATCATGAATAGTGCTAGTAGCCATTTGAACGGTGATTCTAGCTGAGTAACCAGGGGTTGGCATCATAATATTTACCTTCACGTCAAAAGGTTAGTATCGGTTCAAACAAGTCGGGCTCCTTAAATAATGAAAATGTATATATATATATATATCAAGAGGGTCAAAGAACTTGAGAGAAAATTTACATTTTTGTACTTTGTTCATGACTTTTGATTTTCTGAAATTTTATGCTCAATCTTTTAACTCTGGATCTTTAAGTTTTAGGACTGTGAAATTTTTGTTTTTAAACTTCTTGATTCAGCTGTCACAATTGTGAATTAGTTTTTGGTTGAGAATATCAGGTTTTCTGATTTGAGTATTGTCAAACTTTTCTTTTCTTTTTGGATATAGAGGGGTCCATCATTTATGGTTATTTTAGCGATTTAGTTTGCTTGAGGACAAGCAAAAACTCAAGTGTGGGGAAATTTGATAAGTGCATAATTGATGATATTTTGCCCCTATTTCTTAATATGATTATTATCCAATTGAGTTTAATTTATTTATTCAAGTGCTTTTTAGTATTAATTTCAGGAATTCTTTGTATTTTGAGGCTTATGGTCATTTAAGAGGGAATTACAAATGAAAGTCGAGGAAAAGAGCAAACATTTTTCAAGTGACACACCCAGGGATATGGGCATGTCAATGGATATGCCTTTGATACTGCCATACAAAAGCATTGACATGCCCAGTGACATAGGTGTGTCACCGAGCATACCTATTACAATGCCTCACAGAAGTTGTGGCATGCCCAGCAACACGGGAGTGTCATTGGGCTTTCCTTTTATCCAGAATCCCAGTAGCAATGACACGCCCAGTGACTTGGGCATGCCACTGGGTGTGTCAGGCTAACATATCTACACTATAAAAGTTGAGTTGTAGCACAAATTAGGGTTTTGATTTTTATTCTTTACAACCTAGAGCTGACCTCTAGAGAGGGAAAGAGAATTTTGTAGCTGAGATTGAAGGTGAAGACCCATTCTACACAAGATCTAAACCAAGATTCAAGGATTCAAGTGAAGAAACACAAATCATTCGCCATGGATTGTTTGGATTCTTTTACTTATTTCTCTTGTTCTAGTTTTCTGGTTTTGAACATGAACTAATTCATTCTCTATCTAGATATTGATGAACCCTGGCATTATTGTATGGATTGAATAGTTTTATTTAATTAAATCATTTGATTGAGTTGTTTTATTCTTATGATTCTTAATGATTTATTTCCAATTGATAATAGCATGCTTATTGATTTGTTGCAATTTTCATATTATTGACTTGAGAAACCTTGATATGAATGGAATACTCATAAGGATTGAGGATTGATTGGAGTGCTAGAGTTTATGATTCCTTATTCTTAATGCAAGATCTATTTAATTATGTTTGAGAAGAGATTCCAGTATTCTACTTAGTGATTAGGGATTAATTCACTTGAGAAAGGTTTTAGTCTAATCTAGAGAAATGCCAATTCAACTCTATTATTTGATTTAATTGAATTGATTTTCATAAATATTTTTATGGCTAGGGGGATTCAATATCTGGATAGTATTTTCATCATCAATCCTTTTTGCACAACACTTAATCTCTCTTTACTTTAAGTTATTAAGTTAATTATCTTAATTACAAACTTCACAAAACTATTAATTTGCTAAACGACAATTAAAATTTGCACTAGTACTTGGCCTTATCCCAGTGGAATGATAACTCACTCACTACTTTATTACTTGAGTGACCTGTGCACTTGCGGCATTGTAATAGCATAAGTTCGCATCATCAATACACTAACTCCTAGTTTTGAAATTTTCTTTGATGTCAGGCTTAGATTAGAAGATAGTGAGATTACCTTTGATATGGGGAAAGATTTTAAAGATAACATGGAGCCAAGCCTATTTCATGTACAAATTATAAAAGGGGATAGCACAATCAGATTTCAGCCACCTCATTTGGCCAGCTCCAAAGATACCCAGAAATTGGTATTTTGAGAAATATGGTAGAGCATCATCTTCAAAGGTAGAAGCCCAATCTAAACCAAATTTAGATTCCAAGTTAGAGTTCAATCCCAAATCAAATTCCTATCTTGAGTCTAAGCCCATGTCAGATACTAAGCAAGAAAATGAGTCTGAGTTAGATACTGAGCTTGAGTTTAGCAGTTCATAGTTTGAGTCTGCTGGGCAAAAGCTTGAGTCTTTTAAGCCATCTAAAATTAATTTTGAGTCTAATTGTAATATCAAACCTTGTAATAAATTTTGTTGTCCTAAGATGGCAACCAAGAGGAGGGGGGGTGAATTTATTATTTTAAAGAAGTGACAACAAATTAAAAATTAAAATAACAAGAAAAGAAAGATAAAGATGGATTAGAGTCAAGATAAAGATGGATTAGAGTAGAGAATAAATAACACCAAAAATTTATAGTGATTCGAATAAAATCAATCCTACGTCAACTCCCCAACTTCAAGTTGAGAATTTCACTAACCTTGGATTTTTACAAGCCCAATATTAACTTAGTGTTTTAATAAGCTCACACCAAACTTCTACAGGGTTTGAGTAATATCCTCATAGCCTAATAAGAGCTTTCCCAGGTTCACTCTAAAGTATTTCAAAGTTCACACTCAAACTTACAATGGTGTTTAATGCTCACACCCAACACTTAAAGAGTTATAATAAGAAATTTTGATGCAAAGAAATAAATGATGTTTAATTTGACTATTACAATAACAATGTTACTAAAAAATGAGGTTTCTTGTGGTATTTATAGCCTTCAAGTCTTGAACTAACCATTTGATGTGGGGTCCTACATGTTTGGACTTTGTCTCCCACTTTAATCATTGTCTGAAGCAATTTCATGGTCAGACACCATTTAGTGCGTTCGACTTGGCCACAGTCCTATCAAACATACTGTGGCCTAGTTGTGGTGTTTGAATTTCTGACAAAAATTCTTCAACAACTAGTGCACATGGCATCTAATAATTGAGTAGATAAATAATAACTATAATTTTTGAATCTCGTTCCCATTGTCTGGTCAGAATGAGCTTGGCCGACCGGCCTGCTAGTGAGCCCTATTGTCCATGATCTCTACTAGAAATATTGAGATTTTTGGCTCAGGCTCGGTATGTTCCGACTTAACTAATGGTATGATCGGTCCAGGTTTGATATGATGATATTGTGAGAGTACCAGTGACCATGAGCTCTACTAGAAGTTTTTAATAGTTTTAACTCTAGTTTGGTCCTGTAATCTCGTGTTTGATTCTGGTGGCTAGGGCTCGATTCAAGCATACGAGTTATTAGTTCGGGCAAACTTTGTGCCAAGCTATGATGAAGTGAGAGTACTGGCAACTGTGAGAGTACTATCAACTATAAGTTTTTACTTCATCAACCTTCAGTCTGATTGGACTAGTTGTCGATTTGATTGAGCTCTTTGAAATTTTCTTTAAAAATTAAAGCTCTGGAAAGAATAACTTGCTACAAACATTAGTCCTATTCAATTTAATTGTCTAAGATCAAAATAGTGTAATCAGGCTAAGGTTTTGCTAATAATGTTACCCTTTTTTACTTTGGCAATTAAATTGAAGTTAATGTCAAAAGTTTCTATGTAATAGCTTCTTTTGTTAGGTTTTAATTCAATTACTTTCTCCTTCTTAAGATATGCTATGGTAAGGTTAATTTAATTTAAATTCAATTCTTAATACAATCAAGGTTAATTCCCCCCCTTCCCCCTTTTGACAAAGGCAAAATGAAATGCATATATAGATAAACAAAGATTAAATAAAAAAAATTCTTTTATCAAGTAAGACAAAGTGAACATGCATATATGATCATTTTTAAGGTAAAGCCAACAAAACAAGGAGATCATATACCAGATAATCAAAACAAAGAAAAATTAAAGTAGAGGAGAGCAACTACATGTATATATTGATTGGATTTTTGGATGGATCAAGTGGATTAGAGAGAGTGGACCTATTTGAAGGAGTGAGTGAAACTACATGGTTTCAATTGATTTGTTTCTAAGTATAAGAAAAGAATCAATCAAGAACTTTGCAGTTTCAATTGGCTTCCCTAATTAGACAATAAAGGAAGACAAGATCCTTATGGGTAACTTTTTCATTACTTTCACCTCTAGCATTAATGGTGTAGGTGATTATTCTATGTTATATTCAAGAGGTGAGGGTTCTAAGGCACTTAGAATTGGAAAGTTTGTGAAAGTTGATTTATATAGAAATTTCTTTCCAAAAGTTTAGTATAATTTCAGTGGAAATTTTAGGGTTAGAAGAGTGGGATATACCTTTCTTGTTGATCCCCAAATGGAAGCAAAATTCTCTAAGGTCATTTGGTATTGTTGATTGAAAAGCCTAAAGGTTATACCAGAGTAGCTTAATAGTTCAACATCTTTCTTTTCAACAACCAAGGTTGCAAGAAATTTATTGGTTAAAGATTTCCATCCCAAACAATCTTGCTTAAGAAAAATAAAGGTTTCTCACCCAAGATTAAAATGGTAAGCTCTAATCTCATTTTTTTTGGAAAGAGACTCTAAAGAGAAAAGAGAAGAAATCCTATTTGGTTCAGTTTTCTTTTCTAAGATAAGATTGTACCTTTTCTTCTCTTCTTTATTAAGGTGCCTTGGTCTATTAGTTCTTGTTCTTGTGTCTTCTCTTCTTTATAGGAGTAGAGGATGTAGATAAACCTTCTCCTTTCTCCTATCTAGAGGCTTTCTTCTTAGATTCTTTAGGAGCCATTGAAGAGAGATGCATGAAATAGAGAAGATAATGAGTGATTTAATGACATTTTAGTGTTTTAAAAGTTTAGAGATTGATCAAGTGGCTAAAATCTGATATTGGGGGGGGGGGGGGCAGTATTTATAGTGTATTAGGCTAAAACTAGCCGCTTACAACTGTTGGAGGACAAAAATGAATGATTTTCAAAACTAGCAAAATAAATGGAATTAAAGGTTTTAAGAAAACAAAATTTATATAGATCTCAATTTGTGGCCTAGATAAATTATCAAAATAGATGCGAATTATGAATTAGATAATGTAAAATGTATACAGTTGTGAGCAATTTTAATTTCATCATTTACATGCACTTTCATCAACTCAAAGTACTTCCATCTATCATTCCTATGTATTGTTTTATATAGTTTAGCCTTTATTTATTTAAGGGTTTTGTAAAAATATCAGCAAGTTGATTTTGAGTGTCAACAAATTTTAAGACAACATTTTGATTTTTATTATTGTCTCTTAAGAAATGATGCCTAATATCTATATATCTTGATGTAGAATGTTGAATGAGATTTTTGGATAGATATATGGCACTAGTGTTATCACACCTAATGGGAATGTGATCAAATACTTTACCATAATCTAACAATTATTGTTTCATCCATAAAACTTAGGTGCAACAAAAATAAGTTGTAACATATTTGGCTTCCGCCAGAGATAGAACAACTAACACTTGTTTCTTGCTAAACCAAGAAACTAGGAAATCACCAAGAAAAGGGCATGCACTGGTTGTGCTTTTTCTATCTAATAGGCTATCAACAAAATCTGCATCCGAAAAAACTAAGATATCAAATGATGCATGTGTTTTTAGGATACGATAGACCTAAATGCATTGTTCCACTTAAGTATTTCAAAATTCTTTTAGTAGCATTTAAATGTGATTCCTTAGGGAAACATTGAAATCTAGCACACAAGCAAACACTAATACCTCGATATTTCTTCTCATTTACTTTCTTACTAATTTCTTCTTTGTCCAACTTCAAGGATGTACTCATTGGAGTTTTTCTTACATTGAAATCATCCATGCCAAACTTCTTGAGAAGTTCCTTTGTATATTTGGATTGGTTGATGAAGATACCATCCTTATGTTGCTTAATTTGTAGACCAAGAAAGAATTTAAGTTTACCCATCATACTCATTTCAAATTCCCTAGTCATACAAGAAGCAAATTATTTGTACAAAGATTCATTAGTAGCACCAATTATAATATCATCAACATAGATTTGTACAATTACATGTCATGTAACTTCTTTTTTAACAAAAAGTTTTGTATCAACATTGCCTTTAGAAAAATCATTATCCAATAAATAAGCACTAATCCTATCATACCAAGCTCTTGGAGCTTGTTTTAAGCCATATAGTGCTTTGGTGAGTTTAAAAACATTATATGGAAGCTTATAACCTTTAAAATAAGGGGTTGTTCAATATAAACTTCCTCATTTATAAAACCATTTAGACATGCTCTTTTAACATCCATTTGAAAGAGTTTAAAGTTTATATGGCATGAAAAAGTAAATAGGGGCAAATGTCTCATCATAGCCACTGCCTTCCTCTTGGTTATATCCTTTGGCTACCAATCTAGCTTTTTTTCTAGTAATGAGACCATTTTCATCAAACTTATTTCTATAAGCCCATTTACATCCTATAATTAGATAATCCTTATGTCTAGGAACAAGTTTTGATATATTATTTCTATCAAATTGGTTGAGTTTCTCTTGTATTGCAACCCAACTTTCATCACTAAGAGCTTCTTTAATGGTCCTTGTCTCAATTTGGAAACAAAGGCAAAATTAGAATTTAAATTTTAAAATTTTGATCTACTGGTTACTCCCTTAGATGTGTCACCGATGATGAGTTATTTTGGATGATCTTTTTGAAAATGCCAATCTTTCCTATTATCAAGCTTTGAATTTTCATTAAATATAACATGCATTGACTCTTCAACAACTAGTGTTCTTTTATTAAAAACCCTATATGCTTTACTAGAAAATGAATGTATTAAAAATATACCTTCATCCAATTTGGATAAAAATTTTCTAAGGTTGTCTTTGTTATTTAATGTGAGGCATTTGCATCCAAATACTTTAAAATATGAAATTTTAGGTTTTCTTCCATTCCAAAGTTCATAAAATGTTTTGTTTAATAAAGTTCTTTTGAAAACTCTATTTGAAGCATAGCAAGCGGTATTCATGGGTTCCGTCCAAATGTAAGAGGGTAAGTTATACTCATTAAGCATTATTCTAGCATTTCAACAAAAGTTCTATTTTTCCTTTCAATCACTCCATTATGTTATGGTGTTCAAGGAGCTAAAAAGTTGTGTGATATACCAAGTTCATTACAAATACTTTCAAAATGTTCATTTTCAAATTCTTTGCCATGATCCCTTCTAATAGAGATGATTACATGGCCGTTTTCATTTTGAACTCATTTTGCAAAAAATTTAAAAGAAGCAAAAGCATCATTCTGATAAGCTAAGAAATTGACTCATGTAAGCCTTGAGTAGTCATCAACAAGTACAAATGCATATAATTTTACCACTTATACTAGTAACGCTATTTGGACTAAACAAGTCTAAATGAATTAATTCTAGTTGTTTAGATGTACTTACAATATTTTTGGTTCTGAAAATGCTTTTGTGTTGCTTTCCAAATTGAGAAGGTTCATATACTTTGTCCTTATGAAACTTTATTTTGGGTAGCCCATCAACAAGTTCTTCCTAGCACAAACATTGTAACTGGTTTATGCTAGCATGACCTAATCTTCTATGCCAAAGCCAATCATTATTGTTAATGGTGACTAAATATTTAAAAGCACTGTTAGAATGAAGGTCAAGTTTACATGTGTTGTCAATTCTTCCTCCTTTTAATATGAGTTCTTCATTTGGTAAAAATCTTACATTCTTTGGAATTAAAATTAACACTATATCCTTTATCACATAATTGACTTACACTTAGCAAATTATGCTTCAAACCATCAACCAACCAATGGAACCAATTCCAATGATCTTACCCTTTACATTGTTTCCAAAGGTTACATCTTCTACTTATGTGTATGTGATAGTTGTGCAGAGCTTTACATTTTTGGTCATATGTCTTGAACAACTACTATCAATAAGCCAAATGCTTTTATGGATTGTGACTTTAGATGTACCTGCTACACAACAATGTTTATCTTTTCTTTGGTGCCCAAATGTACTTGGGTCCTTGAGGGTTAGTTATTGAAGCATCTCTAATTTGAGATATGCCTTTCTAATGTAACATAATGTGTTTATGTTACCATATTTAATGAAATAATGGAATTGATATAAAAGCTTATGTCTTTACATTCTTCTTCTATTCACTTTTGAAGAATTATGTTACATGTGTTGACAATTACAAGTGTGTTTGACATTTGCTTATTTTTGTGCATGCTTGTGCTTGTATTCATACATATATACATTAATTTGGTCTTGAAATTTTTAGTTTGAGAGCCTAGTGAGCCTTGAATAGTCTTGTTTGGTCTCTTAGTCTTTTTGTGTGCATTTCTATTCTTTATAACCTCAACACTAGAATTTTGAGTCGCAAAAGCTTTAAAAAATTTTGGTGCATTAGATGTAGCAATAGTTGAGCTATTGAATCCCAAGCCATATTTAGAAGAGGGTGATCTTTGAGCGCTAATTAATGTATCTAATGCTTCCTTTCCTTTTTTGAAATTTTAAAATTTAATTCTTTAATTCAATTATTTCTTCTTTCAATGTCTTATTTTCTTTAACAACATTATCTAGGCTAAATGAATTTATTGATACTTCATTTAAAGGTTTCATCAATTGTTCATTTCAAGTCTTTAAATCTAAAGTAGCATTCTTAAGTGAAATAGAAATTTTTTCTAACTTAGAATCTTTTTCTTTATAGAATTTCATTTTTGAAAAATATTTTTGTATGCTAATATTCATATATGCTTAATTAAATCACTATAATCTAATGCATCATCAATGTTATCATAATCAAGGTTTAAAGAAGGAGTACCTATCTCATTAGTCATTATCATCATCTCCCATAACCATGAGATAAAGATTTGCAATTCCTTACTCCTCTTCTTCCTATTATTCACTTGAGGTATCATCATCCCATATAGCTTTGAGAGATTTTTTCTTTTTCTTGTCCCATTTCTCTTTGTTCTTCAATTTGGGACAATCCATTGTGATATGACCCGGTTTTTCATATTCATATAATTCAACTTAATTTTTCTTTTCTTTATCTTTGAAAGAAAATTTAGAGACGTTACCTTTAGCTTGCATTCTTCTCTTTCTCTTCCAATCATTCACTCTTTTGGATAACATTGCCATTTCTTCACCATCATCACTATCTTCTTCACTTAAGCTCTCAACTTCTTTGATGGCCTTAAGAGCTATTGTCTTTCTTTTGTCCTTCTCACCCTTGTCATCTTCCTTTTCAGTGTGCAATTCAAAGGTAAGAAGCTTTCCATCTAGCTCATTGGTCCTTAGTGTGCTAAGGTCCTTTTGATTCAAATTTCTTCTTAGCTCTAAGTGCTCCTAATATTTTGCTATTAACATCACCTTGATCATACAACTTTCCATATTTTTTCAAGTCGTTGACAATAACAAGTTAATGATTTGTCATTTCGGTGACATTTTTGTTTGGTTTCATCCTAAAGAGTTCATACTCATGTACAAATATTTCTCAAGAGTTTTCCAAATGCGAAATGCACAAGTAAGATGTTGAACTCTTCCACCTTCTTGTCTTGACTTGGAATTCATCAAGATGGAGGCTGACCTATTGTTTTTGTAAAGAGCTCTTTCTTAAACATCACTCCATTATGCTCTTGAAAGAGATACTTGAACACCATCATCCTTATAAGTAGGAGATTTCCACTCATTTAGCACACATTTCCAAAGCTCAATTCCCTCACTATCAAGAAATATATACATTTTGTGTTTTCAATAGGAGTAATTGGTTCCATCAAAATAAGGTCTAATTAGGATGACAGTTTAAATTTCCCAAGATGGCAACCAAGGGAGGGGTTAATTAATTGTTTTGAAGAAGTGATAGCAAATTAAAAATTAAAATAAAAAGAAAAGTAAGATGAAGATGGAGTAGAGTATAGAAGAAAGAACACCAAAGATTTATAATGGTTCAGAACAAATCAATCCAACGTCCACTCCCCAACTTCAAGTTGAGAATTTCACTAACCTTGGATTTTTACAAGCTCATGCTGATCTTCTACAAGGTTTGAGTAATATATTCATAACCCAACAAGAGTTTTTCTAGGTTCACTCTAAAACCTAAGTGTTGCAAATTTCACACTCAACATTACAATAGTGCTTAATGCTCATGCCCAACATTCAAAGAGTTATAATAAGAAATTTTAATGCAAAGAAATAAAAGATGTTTAATTTTACTATTACAATCACAATGTTACTGAAAAGTGAGGTCTCTTATGGTATTTATAGCCTTCAAATCCTGAACTAGCCATTTGAAGTGGGTGCATACTTGTTTGGACTTTATTTCCCACTTTAATCATTGTCTAGAGTAATTTCATGGTCGGACTTTGTTTAGTCCAGTTTGCTCGGCCATTGTCCAGTCGGACTTACAGTGGTCCAGTTGTAATGTTTGAATTTCTGATAAAGATTCTTCAATGAATATTACACATGGCATCTAATAATTTAGTAGATAAGTAACGGCTACAATTTTTGAACCCCGTTCCCATATTTCGATCAAAATGAGCTTAGTTTGATTGGCTTTCTTGTGGTATGTTGAAATTCTCAAAGTGCTACTAATCGTGATCTCTACTAGAAATACTAATATTTTTTGCTCATGCTCCGTACGGTTGGACTTAACTCATGGTCTGATCAATCTGAATTTGATATGCTGATATTGTGAGAGTACTAGTGGCCGTAAATTGTACTAGATGTTCTAATTATTTTATCTCAAGTTTTGTTCAGTCAGCTTGTGCTCAGCGAATATGGCTCAGTCTAGGCATACTAGTTATTAGTTTGGGCAGACTTTATACCATGCTCCGATGAAGTGAGAATACTGGTGACCGTGAGCTTCTCTACATAAAGTTTTTACTTCATCAACCTTTAGTCCAATCGAACTATTTATTGGTCCAATCAGGCTCTTTGAAATTTTCTTCAAAAATTAAAGTCCTACAAAGAATAACATGGTACAAACATTAGTCATATTCAATTTAATTGCCTAAGATCAAAATAGAGTAATTATGCTAAGGTTTAACACAATTTATCGTCAATAAAACCTCTAGGGTTTCTTCTTTTTACTTTCCCCTGTCTCCTTTGTCTTCTCATGAGTGTTATGGAATATTTAATATAAATGAAATCAATAAAGATAAAGAAACTATAAATTTGGGAACATCTAATAAATAAAAAACACATATATAACATCCTTCTAATGGCAATTTTGGAAGAATTCAAGGATTACTTTGCATGGAAGCCTTGTGACATGACATGTCTCTACCCATCCATAGTGATCTACAAGATTCCCACTTATGATCATGCAAAGCCTATCAAGCAAAAGCTGCAAAGATTAATCATTTGAAGCCTATCAAGCATAAGCTGTGAAGATTAAAGCCTTAAAGTTCCTTAAGATCAAAGAGGAAATAGTCAAACTTTTGGAGTGTAACACTCATTTTCTATAATAGTAGCATAGATATACATTAGGCTAACATGTACATACATAAAATATATATATCATAATAATTTGATTTACAAGGTAATATTTATTTAGAGAACTAGAGTTACAACTACATAAGTATGTATGTGTATTGTTCTCACTATCCATAAATATATATATATACAACTGTCATACAAAATTGTAAAGTCTTTGATATTTGAACTATTTAGAATACAATATTTATAAGGTTGCTCTCTAAACCTTTGTGATGGAGTTGATATGGAATAAATAATTCTCACTATGTAGTCTCAACTCTTTTAATTTGATATGTGCGTTAGAAAACAAATATAACATGCTAAGCAAAGTGTGAGTGAGGATTTTTGTCCCCACTCCCATGTGGAATGGTTCTTACGGCTTCGGCACTGTTAGGCTCAAGGCCTTAGTTAATAGGACCCTAAATCCAGAGAAAATGGAGTCATCACCGAACGGACCGAAAAAATAGAAAGGGGTTGATGACTTGATTCTTAAGGAATCCCCATCCCCCTATTGGGTCTGGAAAGTTAGGTACGCATGGAGAAGGTGAGAATGACTCAGCACCTCTATAGCGCTCGGATCATTAGAATCAGCCTCCTTTCCAGGTATAAATATTATTAAATTCTTAACTTATTAAAATATCATCCATACCACATACAATTTAAAGTAAGTAAATATTTATTACATTAAAATCAAAGAAGGTCCAAACAAACAAATAAAAATGGGCACCTAAACGAGATGAAAACATGCCTTATAATAATATCCAATGTCCAAAATCAAATAAAATAGGACACCCATCATTTGGTAGAAATATATCCTTTACAATAACCCCAAAACATAAAATAAATTAAATTACATTGAGCTTAACAAATGAGGTACCCACGAAGTGGAAACATACCTCTTACATCCTTGAAGTTTAAATAATTAACTAAATACTATTAAACCATTTGTCATAAATAAAACAATAATCGATCATTCATCATAAATAAAATACAATGAATCAAACAATCAAATCTAGGTTTTAATCATAAATAAAGCATAAGATATGCAAAATTAGGGTTTACATATTAAATTTAAGGCTTATAGCGTTTTAAACATGGTTTTAGGGTTTTGGAAACAAAATTAGGGTTTTACATGGAAAGCTAGGATTTCAGGGTGAAATTAGGGTTTTGGATAGAAAATTAGGGTTTTATAGTTTTTAAAACAAAATTAGGGTTTTTAGATGAAAACTAAGGTTTAGGATCTCTTTGAAATAAAACTAGGGTTTTATGCTTTTAAAAAAATAAGAATAGGGTTTTAAACTACAATTTAAGGTTTTGGGGATCAAATTAGGATTCTAGGGCTTGAAGTTTATAAACTATGGTTTTCGGTGATCAAATTAGGGTTTTTATTTTAAATGCATGCATGTAGGGTTTTGGATGAACTAATTAGGGTTTTATGTTTAATCTAGCTACTGTGATTAAATCCATACTTTGATGACTACTGGATGTTAGCTTTACTACATGAGAATGTATTGATTGAAATTGTAAGTATAAAACAAGCATAAAGGTAGCTACTATGTGATGATATTATTTTCTTTTTGGAATAGAAACTACTTACTGGAAGTTTAAATAATCACGAATCAATGGTTGAAATATTAATAATGGAAGCTACTTTAAATTTAGACGAGTTAAGTGCCAAACCTCAGTTTACTGTCTCCACCAAAATTATATGTTGATCCAAGCTTCTACCTGCACCAATCCTGAGCCCTTGTTGAGTGAAATAATTATTGAGATAATTGTTGTGTGTTTTGAATTTTATGTGTTGATTATGTTTTGGTTCTGTGTCTTTTGCTGCTCTCTCTTTGATAATTATTACCATTAGGTGTTGCTACCTTTAATTATTTGCTTAAGCCTATATTTATAAAAAAAAACAAATTACATTAAAATTACCTATGTAAATCGAGCTTAATTAGGATTTTCACTAAATAGGGCTCAGATTAATTCCTAAAATAAGAACCATATATCATTAAAATCATTTAAGTTGAACATGAACCTAACCATATCAAATTTAACTTTGTTTAATTCAACATGAACTAAGCCATATTGAATTGGATTTGATCTGGCTGAATTTCAATGGACTCTATTTGAAACACTTGTGAAGGATCTTATCTATATCTTCTAAGCATCGACATATGAAATACATTATGAATCTTTGCTAGTTCCAAAGACAAAGCTAGTCGATAGGCTACTGGACCCACATGTTCAAGTACTTCATATGGTCCAATAAACCTTAGACTTAGTTTTCCTCTTCCCAAAGCGAAGAACCTTTATATACGGTAATACTTTCAAGAATACCTTATCTCCAATACTATACTCAATGTCTCGTTGCTCCAAATATGCATATGATTTTTGCCTATCGATCGCAATTTTCAATCGATCCTTTATAAGCTTCACTTTATCTTCAGTTTGCATTATAAGATCAGGTCCTACAGGTTTGCTCTCTTTCAATTCCACCCAACACAATGGTGTTCTACACTTTCTTCCTTAAAGGGCTTGGTATGGTGCCATCCCAACGCTCTTTGGTAACTATTGTTATAAGCAAATTCTACTAAGGGCAAATATCTATCCCAGCTACCTTCAAACTCAATTATACAACTTCAAAGCATATTCTCAAGTACCTATATCACCCTTTCTGATTGACCATCAGTATGCAAATGAAATGTAGTACTGAAAACTTTCCTAAAATCATAAAGTAAAGCATGGGTCTTGATATGAAATAATAGATATCGGCACTTCGTGGAGCCTAACTATCTCACTAATGTACAATTCAACAAGTCCATCTAATCAGTAGTTAACTTAGATGAAAAGAAAATGACTTGATTTGGTTAATTTTTCAATAATTATCCAAATTGCATCATGTTTCCTTTAGGTATTTGGATGACCAATCACAAAATCTATAGTAACTCTATCCCATTTCTATTATGGTATTGAGATTAGTTGTAAAAGACCTAATAGGACTTGATGCTCTACTTTAACTTGTTGACACACTAAACATCGAGTAACATATTCAGTAATATCCTTTTTCATACTAGGCCACCAATAAAAAGGTTTCAAATCTTGATACAATTTATTGCTTCAAGGGTGTATAATATAAGTAGTATTATAAGCTTCACCAAGAATACACTCGTTTAGTTCCTTCATATTAGGTACACATAATCAACTTTTGTAATACATCCACCATCTTCTAAAATAACATAATTTGGATTTTCACCTTTATGAACTTATTCCAACACTTCCAGTAACTTTTGATTTTGTTTATGAGCTTATATTACTTTTTGCTTTATGGTTGGTTCAACCCTCAATTCTGCTAACATAACACACTATACCATTTAATTTATTTAACTCATACATATATGTGTGTATATATAATAATAATAATTTATACACAACATACCTGCTAAAGTCTTTTGACTTTGAGCATTGGCTACCACGTTAGCTTTTATAGGATAATAATCGATGATACAATCATAATCTTTGATCAATTTCATCCACCTCCTATGCCTTAAGTTGAGTTCTTTTCATGTTGGCAAATATTTCAAACCTTTATGAGCAGTAAAAACATAGTACCTTTCACCGTATAAATAATGTCGGCAAATCTTGAGAGTAAACACAATAGCAGCAAACTCCAATTCATGTGTAGGGTAATTCAATTCATGAGATTTTCATTACCTAGAAGCATAAGCAATTACCTTACCCTCTTACATTAATACACAACCAAGTGCCTAATAAGAAGCATCATTATAAATCATATAATCTTTACCTAGGGTTAGTTGTGTCAAAATAGGTGCTTCAATCAATATAGCCTTAAACTGTTGAAAACTAGCTTGGCATTGATCACTCCACTCAAATTTACTTTCCTTCCTGTAGACCCTTAATTTTTGACCCAGTCCGGTCCGTTATTTTTTATAGTCCAAAATAAATTTTATGGTATTTTAATATTTATTTTAGTATTTATAATTTTTAAAAAAATAAAAATGGTGAAGTGAATAGTAATAAAAATAATAAAAATAAATAAATAAATAAAAATCAGCGACAAAAAAATTCGTCGCTGAAAACAGTGGACAAAATTGCCTTGGGCCATTTCGCCCGCAGGAACTTCCTGCAGGCAAAAAGGCCCGCAGCCTGATCCTTGCAATTTTTTTCCAGCGTTCGTAGCCCCTCGCAGCACGACGTAGTTTTCGCCAGGGAAATTTTTCCAACGCAATTTTTTTCGAAACCAAAATCTATATGGTTTCAGTTTTCTTTCCCTAATTAAATACAATTTTCTTAAACATTTAAAATTAATCATCTAAATTTCCTAAAAATAAGACTAAAAAACACAGAAAGGGGGAAAGAAATCGGACTTTGGACTAGGACTTGGATTTTGAATTGGAACTTTACAAATTAATCGGACTTTTTAGAAGAGAAGAAGCAAGCAAACAATTAAGCTATCAAAGGCAGCAACCTTACCTTTGTCCTTGTTCATCCAAGAAGCAATTTTTGGTGGAACCAACGAATGAAGGTTTGAATCTTTAATTTCTTTTTATTTCTTACAGTAGCTTCATTCTTTATTTGATTCATAAGATTATACACGCAAAACTTCAATCTTTGAAGATGTGATAATTTGATCTTCATTTCCAAAAACCTTAAATGATTTCCTCTGTTTCTAAATACCTTAAAAAACCTTAATTCGTTTCTATGTTTTCCAAAAATCTTAAATTGTTCCCTCTGTTTCTTTTAAAACTCAAGAACCCTAATTTTGTTCCTTCTAAAATTTAAAACCCAAAATTGATCTTTTTATTTCTAAAAACCCTAAAAAAAATACTTTCTATTTCCAAAAACCCTAAATCGTCTTGCCTATTTCCAAAAAACTTTATAAACTCTAACCTATTTTCTTCAATTCCAAAACCAAGACAGTAACCCCAAACTAGCTAACCTTAAACCCCAGTTTTCCTAAACCCTAATCCTTAAATCCTTAAAACCTTATAAACCTAAACATTCAAACCCAATATAGTAAATCAAAAATAATAATCCAGTAACCGTGAGTCCTAAATTCAAATGTTTTAAAGTATCCAAACCCTAATTTCATGATTGTGCCCCCTCAAACCCTAATTTGGTTAATCAAAGAACCTTATCAATCTCTTAAATTATAAAACTTTAATCCATTTCAATTCCCTTAAAACTTACAGTAGCCTAAACCAATAATAATTAAAGAACTTTAAATGAGAAACAATAAACTTCAATTTGTATCTTTACTTACCTTATTTGATTATGTAGTTTATTATATGCTTTGATTTATTTAGGTTCAATGATTGATTTATTTAATTTATCATGGATGGATGTTTACTTTCTATTTTGATTGATATTTAATATCTTTGATGAATGATTTATTTATCATGAATGGTTATTTATTGCTATCGATTTATTTCGATTTCCAAATGTTGTAAGAGGTATGTTTCTACTTTGTAGGTACCTCATTAATTAAGTTCCATGTAATTTAAATTGCTTTTATATTTTAGACCAATGTAAAGGACATGTTTCTACCTCATGGTGGGTGTCCTATTTAGCTTAGACATGGATGATGTAAGGGCATGTTTCCATCTTCGGATGGGTGTCCATTTATTTATTTTACTTGGACTTTGTTTTTATTTTTAATATAACGATGCTTTATTTCAATTGTTATGTGTAATATGGATAATATTTTTACATTTAAGAATTTTATAATATTAAGACCTGTAAATGAGGTCGGTTCCATTGAACCGGGCATTATGGGGGTGCTGGGCCATTTCTCACCTTCCCCACACGTACCCAACTTTCCAAACCATTAGGGGGTTGGGGATTCCTTAAGAATTGAGTCATCCACCCCTTTCTTTTTCCTGGCCCGTCCGGGTGGCGACACCATTTTCTCCGGACTTAGGTCCGTATTCTCTAAGGCCCCGAGCCTAAACAGTGCCGAAGTCGCAAGAACCAATCCACCGGGAGTGGGGGCAAAAATTCCCGCTCATAGTGGCGACTCCACTGGGGATAAGAGAAGTTGATTCTGTTGGTCTTTTTATTATTCTATTCTTTCTTATAATAATATTATCCATTGCATCATATTAGATTGCATTGTGTGCTTGAGTTAGGACGCCCTTGTTACTTGTGTTATGTTATGTAAGGGATACCATACTTTCACTCAAGGTATGAAGATCGAACATGGCATAACCACTCATAGCCTCGTACCATTTGGTATATACTTGCTATGGGAACCTAAGCCTTTTAACCCAAAGACTAAAGCTCATGTAATTGGCCTAGTTACTTTCCTTAGGTTTTAGCCTAAATGCTTGTTGTTTGACTATGGTTAATTTATATTGGCATAAATCATGGCTTATTTGGTTTGTTATTTTTCTAATATGACCTAAGTACATTTGCAAGCTCAAATAAATTTTTCTCTAAAATCCAAAAGACCAAAACTACTTTCAAAACTTTTCAAAATGGTCTTTGGACATAAAACTTTTCTAAAAAAACAAATCAAAAATTCTTTTGCTCATGGCCCAAATACTAAGCCCAAAATCCATTTTTTCTAAAATCTTTTTACAATGGGCTTAGAAACAAAATTATTTTTATCCAACCTTTTCTTACAAAGAGCTTGCAAATTATTTAGGTCAATTACGAAATACCAAAAATCAATTGTGAGCCTAGTTTATGCTAAGAATAATTAATCATGGGCTTGTTTTTGGCATGAATCATTAGTTACTTTTTCAAGTGAGAAATCTATTTATAATAAACCTCTTAATTTAGTTTTAATCCAATATAGCATAAAATCTACTTTAGTTGGTTGAATGGATTAAAACCTAATTAATGGGAATTATCATGGATTGATTTCCATTTTTGTAAATATAACTATTGGTTGAAATGTCCGAGGGAATTATTTGAAAACAAGATGCCCCATGTTGGTATTTTGTTAACCATATTACCTAGGAAAAGAGACTCGATATTCATGTGTGGATGTTATAAGGTTGGAAGGAACGTCCTATTTGTCCTTGTTTGTGCATACATGCATACATTTGCATCTCATATCCTTTCTGGCTCATAGCCCTGGATTACGACAGTTCAAAAGCTTACGACAATCCGACCAATGCCAGTAGCGAAGAATCTAGCAACGACTCAATCACTTGCTCACCAAAAATAATGGATCCCGAAAAAATTCAAAGAATGGTGGATGAGGCCCTCAATGCCAAAATGGAAGAAATAAAAGAGGCCCTAGCTAAGACCGTGAAGAACCAATTGGCTGCAATTTTAGGAAATAATGATGAAGCGTCTGCTAGCTCCAAGAAGCCAAAGGACAAAGGGAAGGCTAAAGTTGGTGAAGTAGCTTTTGATGATGAAAAGGTGATCATTGATGATGATGATGATTGGGCTCAATACTACCAAGATCCTCAAGACAAAAAGGAGCTGAAGGTTGTTGAGAAGGCAACTATTGAAAAGACCGAGATATCTGATGTTGAGAAGATGATTGCTGATTTAGAAAAGAAATTTGAGAAGAAGTTGAAAACCGAAGAGATGTCTAAGATCGACAAACTATTTGAACAAGATGAGGAGGTCCCTTATAAGTTCAAGATGCCTTCCATCATAAAGTTCAATGGAATTGGAAACCCCCATCTCCATGTCAAGCAGTATATCACTGCCATGCAGTCTGCCCGAGCTACTAAAGCTCAAACCCTGAAATATTTCGTGCTCTCATTGGACCCTATTGTCCAAAATTGGTTCAACACCTTGGAGGAAAGCACACAAAAAGATAGGGACATGTTGTACAAGGCCTTCATCAAGCAATATGGGTATAATGTTGAGCTCGAAGTTACCTTAATGAAAGTTGAGTCCATTAGACAAAGGCCAAAAGATGGAGAAATAAGGCTGCTTTGCTCAAGAAAAGGCCCGATGAATCTGATCAAATAAGGATGATCGCGAGAGGCGTCCTGCCCAATCTCTGTGAAAGGATGTCTCACACCCTTATAAGGGATTTCAAAGATCTTCTCCAAGCTAGTCTACAAATTGAAGAGTGGGAAAGGGAGAAAAATCGCTTTTCAATAAAAAGGAATGAGAAAGGGAATTATCAGCCTAACAATCAAAGCACACAAAAAGAAGTTGATGTCAATACAATTGGTCAAGCAAATAGAAGGCAGTTTTTAGATCTAGGAAAGCTTTTGTCTTGGGTCTTCAACAAACTACAAAAGAATGAACTATTACAGCCATTGGCCCCTTGACCTTTGTCGAATCCTTTACCCCCAAAATTTAATACTAAAGCCTTTTGTGAGTTTCATCAAACACAAGGACATGAGACAGACAAATGCTTGCGATTAAAATATGAGATCCAAAATTTAATTGACAGTGGTAAACTGCTTGAGCCTGATAAGACCAGCACAAAAGACAATCTTTTGCCTAAGTTCAACAAAGTGCCACCACCGACAACCTTTATGGTGGGAAAAGGATTGGAAGAGGATTTTATTTTATCATCCTTTCAAGA
This sequence comes from Garcia nutans, assembly GCA_947685225.1. Taxonomy (NCBI): domain Eukaryota; kingdom Viridiplantae; phylum Streptophyta; class Magnoliopsida; order Malpighiales; family Euphorbiaceae; genus Garcia; species Garcia nutans. Next base: position 23,229,594 of record CANTUV010000021.1, read on the forward strand.
TGGGGATATTGAAGATGTGAAAGGAGAAGAAGCTTAACTCAACAAACTTCCCTTGGCTTGCTTGATTTTCTTGTTTTATTTTCTTTCTTTAATAATTAATTAGAAAAATCATGTTTTTTGAATTTAAATTTGTTTGAATAAATTACTTTTATTAAAAATTTTGTTGGTCTTTGTTCATTTTGGTGCTCAACCAATGAGGAATTGTAGACCCTTAATATTTGACCCAGTCCAGTCTAATATATTTCAATTAGTGCAAAATAATTTTGTTAGTCCAAAACAATTTTATTATCTTAATTAAATAATATTTGCTTTAGTATTTAATTTTTATAATTAATAAAAAATAATAAATAAAAATAATAAATAAATAAAAAATTCAGCTATGGAAAATCGGCAACGAAAAATTTCATCGCAGAAAAGGGTTGCGGCCATTTCGCCCGTAGCCAGCTGTGGCAACTTTTTCGCCAGTACAATTTTTCTGCAGCAGTTTTTTTTCGCCAGCGTACTTTTTCCACAGCATTTTTTTTTCGCCAGCGTAATTTTCCGACGTAAATTTTTTCAAAACCAAATACAATTAGGTTTCGGTTTCCTTTTCTTATTTAATGTTAGATTCCGTGAATAACTAAAATTAATCATAAAAATCTTCTATAAATTAGGACTAAAACAACACAAAAAAGGAGGAATTGAGACCGAAATTGAGGAGGAAAACCTTGAAAGGGAATCGGATTTTAAAAGTTTCTTCTGGTAGTGAAATCAAGGGGACTTTTGAGAGAGCAAACAAGCAATTCAATCTATCAAAGGTAGCAAAGCTTGTCTTTATTCTTGTTCATCCAAGAAGAAATTTTTGGTGGAACCAACAAACGGAGGTATGAATGTCTTAATTGTTTACAGTATCTTAAATCATCAAATTGTTTCTTTTGATTCAAAAAAACCCTATAACTTTAATCTACCTTTTCTAAAACTTAAAAACCTTAATTCGTTTATTTGTTTTCCAAAAATTTTAAATTTATTATTTTTATTTCTTCAAAATCTCACAACCCTAATTTGCTTTCCAATTTTTCAAAACCTTAAATTGAATCTGTTTCTTTCCAAAAACCTAAAAAATATTTTACTGTTTCTATAAACCTTAAATCATTTTGTGTATTTTCATAAAACTTCATAAAATTATCAATTGATTTTCAAATTCTAAAATCTAATGCATTATCCGAAACCCTAATTCTAAAATTCTAAAACCCTAATTCAACTCCAAAGCCCAAAACAGTAAACCCTAACTCCCTTAAAACCTAAAACCATAATTTTTCTAAACCCTAATCCTTTAAACCTTAAAACCTTATAAACATAAATATTAAAATTCAAACACAGTAAGCCTAAAAACCATAATTCATTAGCTAATAATCATAAATCCAATGTTTTAAAGTGTCCAAACCCAAATTTCAAGAATTTCACTCTTCAAACACTAAGTCGGTTAATCAAAGAATTTTATCAACCTCTTAAATTATAAAACTTTGCTCCATTTCAATTCTTTTAAAAATTTACAGTAGCTTAAACCCATGAATTTTAAAACCCTAAACACATTAAATAAAAAATCTTAAATAGAAACAGTAGCCCTAATTTGACTCTTTATTTGCTTTATTTAATTTTATATTTGATTGTGTAGTCTATTATATGCTTTAATTTATTTTCAATGCTTAGTCAACTTATTTAAGTTCAATGCTTGATTTATTTAATTTATCTTGAATGGATGTTTACTTTCTATTGATGTTTAATATTTTCGATGACTGATTTATTAATGATGAATGGTTATTTACTTTTATCGATTTATTTAGATTTCCAAATGTTGTAAGAGGTATGTTTCCACTTGGTGGGTGCCTCATTAGTTAAATATCATGTAATTCAAATTGCTTTTCTATTTTAGAACCAATGTAAAGGACATGTTTCTACCTTTCAGTGGGTGTCTTATTTAGGCATGGATTATGTAAGGGCATGTTTCCATCTTTGGATGGGTGTCCATTTATTTGTTTTGCTTGGACATTATTTTGATTTTCAATGTATCGATGCTTTATTTTAATTATTGTGTAATATGGATAATGTTGTTATATTTAAGAATTTTATAATATTAAGACCTGTAAAGGAGGCCGGTTCTAATGAACCGGGCGTTGTGGGGGGTGCTGGGCCATTTCTCAACTTCCCCACACGTACCCAACTTTTCAAACCCATTAGGGGGTTGGGGAATCCTTAGGAATCGAGTCATCCACCCCTTTCTTTTTCCCGGCCCGTCCGGGTGGTGACTCCATTTTCTCCAGATTTAGGTCCGTGTTCTCTAAGGCCCTGAGCCTAAACAGTGTCGAAGTTGCGAGAACCATTCCACTGGGAGTGGGGGCGAAAATCTCCGCTCACAGTGGCTACTCCACTGGGGATAAGAGAAGTTGATTCCGTTGGTCTGTATATTATTCTATTCTTCCTTATAATGATATTATCCATTGCATCATATTAGATTGCATCGTGTACGTGAGTTAGGATGCCCGTGGTACCCATGTTGTGTTATGTAAGAGATACCATACTTTCACTCAAGGTATAGAGATCGAGCATGGCATAACCACTCATAGCCTCGTACCATTTGATATATACTTGCTATGGGAACCTAAGCCTTTTTATCCAAAGACTAAAGCTCATGTAATTAGCCTAGTTACTTTCCTTAGGTTTTACCCCAATTGCATGTTGTTTGACTATGGTTAATTTATCTTGGCTTAAATCATGGTTTATTTGGTTTGTTCTTTTTCTAATATGGCCTAAGTATATCGTAAGCTCAAAATAAATTTTTCTTTAAAATCCAAAAGACCAAAGCTATTTTTTAAATTTTTTTAAGATGGTCTTTGGACATAAGATCTTTCTAAAAATAAATCAAAAATTCTTTTGCTCATGACCCAAATACTAAGCCCAAAATATGTTTTTTCTAAAATCTTTTTACAATGGGCTTAGAAACAAAATTATTTTCACCCAACCTTTTCTTACAAAGAGCTTGCAAAAATATTTAGGTCAATTATGAAATACCAAAAATCAATTGTGAGCCTAGTTTTTACTAAGAGTCATTAATCATGGGCTTGTTTTTGGCATGAATCATTAGTTACTTTTTCAAGTGAGGAATCTATCTATAATAAACCTCTTAATTTAGTTTTAATCCAATATAGCATAAAAGATACTTTTGTTGAATAAATGGATTAAGACCTAATTAATGGGAATTACTATGAATGGATTTCCATTTTTGAAAATATAACTATTGGTTGAAACGTCCGAGGGAAATTATTCAAAAATAAGATACCCCATGTTGGTATTTTGTTAACCATATATCTAGGAAAAGAGACTCGCCATTTGTGTGTGGATGTTATAAGGTGGAAGGAACGTCCTAATTATCTTTCTTTGTTGATTGTTTGTGCATACATGCAAACATGCATACATTTGCATCTCATATCATTGATCCTCTCTGGCTCACATCCCTGGATTATGACAATTCAAAAGCTTACGACAATCCAACCTACACCGGAGATGAAGTATCTAGCAACGACTCAATCACTTGCTCACCAAAAATAATGGATCCCGAGCAAATTCAAAGAATGGTGGATGATGCCCTGAATGCCAAGATGGAAGAAATAAAAGAGGCCCTAGCTAAGACCATGAAGAACCAATTGGCTGCAATCTTAGAAAATCATACCGAGGCATCTGCTAGTAATAAGAAGCCAAAGGACAAAGGGAAGACCAAAGTTAGTGAAGTAGTTTTTGATGATGAAAAGGTGATCATCGATGATGATGATGATTGGGCTCAATACTACCAAGATGCTCAAGAGAAGAAAAAAGAATCGAAGATTGTTGAAAGATCAACTATGGAGAAGACCAAAACTTCTGATGTTGAAATGATGATTGCTGATTTAGAAAAGAAATTTGAGAAAAAATTGAAAACCGAGGAAATGTCCAAAGTTGACAAATTATTTGAGCTAAATGAAGAAGTCCCGTACAAGTTCAAGATGCCATCTTTCGCGAAGTTTGATGGAATCCAAAATCCTCATCTCCATGTGAAGCAGTATATCACTACCATACAGTTTGCCCGAGCTACTAAGGCTCAAACTCTAAGGTAGTTCATACTCTCATTGGATCCTGTTGTCCAAACTTGGTTCAATACCTTAGATGATGGAGCACAAAAGAGTTAGGATCTGTTTTACAAAGCCGTCATCCAACAAAATGGGTATAATGTCGAGATGGAAGTTACCTTGATGGAAGTGGAGTCCATTAAGCAAAGGTCGAATGAGAATTTTATGGATTATGTAAAGAGATGGAGAAACAAGGCCGCTTTGCTCAAGAAGAGGCTCGATGAATCCGATCAAATAAGGATTATTGTGAGAGGGGTGTTGCCTAGTCTACGTGAAAGGATGTCTCATACACTCATCCGTGATTTCAAAGACCTTCTCCAAGCTGGTTTGCAAATTGAAGAATGGGAGAGAGAGAATAATCGCTTTTCAATAAAAATGAATGAGAAAGGGAACTATCAGTCTGGAAATCAAAGCACGCAAAAAGAAGTCGGTGTTAATACTACTAACCAAAGAACAAGAAGGCAGTTTTCAGAATTAGGCAAACCGATGTCTTGGGTTATCAATAAGCTTTAGAGAAAGGGATTGTTACAACCCATAAATCCTCGCCCTTTGACTAACCCTCTTCCACCTAATTTTGACACTAAGGCATTTTGTCAATTTCATCAAATGTAAGGGCATGACATAGATAGATGTGTGAGGTTGAGACATGCGATCTAAAATTTAATTGATAGCGGAAAGCTGCCCGAGCCCAACAAGCCGAACACCAAAGACAATTCATTACCCAAGTTCAATAGAGTACCTCCACCAGCAACCTCCATGGTGGGAAAAGGATTGGAAGAATATTTTGTATTATCCTCTTTTCAAGATGGAAATATTGAAGATGTGAAAGGAGAAGAAGCTTAACTCAACAAACTTTCCTTAGCTTGAATGTTGCTTTTCAAGTTTACTTTCTTTAATATTTAATTTGAACTATCGTGTTTTTCAAATTTAAAAGTTGTTTGAATAAATTACTTTCATCAAAATTTTTGTTGGTCTTTGTTCATTTTGATGCTCAACCGATGAGGAATCTAGCTTGATAATTCATGAATTAATATATTTATGCATCATGATTTGAATGACTTTACTAGATAAGGGAATTGCTCTATAGCATTGAGTTGTGTATGCTTACTTAGAGAGGGCTCCTGCATAATTATCTTTGTCTAGGTCCTAGTCAGTCTTAGAACATGCTTTGACAAACTTTTGAGGTGAAATTGAACTTTGCTTATTTAAGGGAGAGATGATCTAGGCATTGTTTGGTTAGCCAACAACTAGTATCCACCCTATTAAATATCAATCCCTAGTTGTCCCTTTGAGCCTTCATAAAATTTTAGCTTTCTTTTGGCATATAACCCCAACAACCTACCCTGAGCTGTTGTGATGCTTTTGAAAAGTCTTATGATCACTAAGCTAAAGAGGCAAGAAGATCAAAAGAAAGCAATGATTAGTCAAGATCATGAAGATAGTTGAAGCTCTCAAGACCATAAGAGTAGTTGATGTTCTCAAAACCATAAGGGTAGTTGAAGTTCACTTAATATCTCCAATATATCAAGACAACATCAAAGTAACAAATGATTTATCCCTATTAAAGAAGGTTTATGTTACTCCACTCATCCATTATTGGAAGCCCAAGTTAGTGCAAACAAAACAACTCTTTTAGAGCTAGAACCAAACAAAACAAAACAAAACAAAACAAAAAACAAAAAAAAAAGAAAAAGAAAAGAAAAAAAAAAGAAGAAGAAAAAAAAAAGGAAAAAATAAAACCTAGAAAGGGGGTTCAAAAAGCCAACCGAGTTCCCTTCTACCTAAGACAACAAAAGGCTTCCATTTGGTTTATAAGGACGAATTGACTTGACTTGGTCCAACCCAACTAAAGATTCAATCAAAATCAAAGGAAAAGGAAGAAAGACTATTCAGTTCTTGAAAACTTTATACTTAACAGCCCTACAAGGAAGAAGGACAAAATGTAAAATGCTTAAAGAAAGGGAAGAGTAAGAAGAATAAAAAGAAGGAAAAGGGAGAAGAAGAAAAGAAATGAATTTAGGTACCAAACATTATGCAAAGGCAAAGACTGTTCCAATCAAGATCCAGATTAATGCCAAGAAGATAGAAGGAATTTGGAGTTTAGAAAGATTACTCCCAATTGTCTAAAGTTCCAACAAGAAATTTGCAGTGTGAGGGTTTGTCCATTGTGTCACACCAGCTCCATTCTCAAAATGGCCTTCACTTAAACCTGTGTCCCTTATAGACCCCATTTCAAGCCTATCAAAGACCTATTAATCTGTCTTGGTAGGTAGAGTCTATTAGTGGAGATAGTTTTGTTAAGCATGCATATGAGATAGATAATATTTAAAATCAAATGAGACCTTTGGCCAAGCAATGTGTATGTGCCTATCTGAAGTGCAACAATTCTTGCTTAAATAGAAACGATTCCCGAGTTTAGTACGGTAACTAAGGTTGTCATGTTATAGATATGTTAATTTGGAAAAATCAAGTCCTGAGGTACATTGACAATGATTTTGGCAAAGCCAACATTTTATCTCAAAATCAAAAATCAAAATCAAAAATCAAAAATATTTTTGTCATATAAAGCCTTCAAGTTAAGGGAAGTATGTTGAAACTCAAAAGACGCATTGGGCAAGGAAATGATGATAAAAAAAAAGCAAAAGAAGAAAGAAGAGTTACAGTGAAGATGGAAATTATATATTGTAATTTTTTTGTACAATGTTCATACAATTGATACAAGTTATACATTATTAAGAAGGTGGTGGTAGGTCATCAAATAAAGCCCTGAAAAAGGCATCGCCTGTTGAAGGAGGGGGTAAATTACTCATCCCAGGATCACCCGAAGCAAGAGCACTAAAATCCCTATTACCTTGGAGTTCTGATCTGTCACGGTCGTCATCAGAAGCAGACGAAAGGATCTCATGGTCATCAGTCTGGGGGCCTCTTGATGAAGAAGCGCCAGGATCCCTCATCTCCTGAAATCGGAAGTCTCGAAAATGTTGTTCTGATTGATGATACAAATTTTCAAAATGAGAAGCCTGCTGACGACTTGCAGCCAACTCTTCTTGAACTTCCCTATTTTGTTCTTCAAGCATCCGCTGTGAACCAAAAAGGAAAAAGGTAAGAGCATGCGTAATCATGCATACATATAGCATAAATTACCATGAAATAAGAAAACTCACTAGGTAATTCATATCAATGCCCTGCGGATGAGATGGCATATCTGGTGGCTAGAATGAGCAAATGAAAGGGCAGTAAAAGAAGGTCCAGCCTCACGATCAAATGAGCCAATAGCCTGCAACAATTATTAAGGAATAAAAAAAAGAAGCAGTTGCAAGGGAAAAATGGTAAAAGTTTTACCTGAGAAGTACTAGCCCCAAGATGTGGAACAAACTCTCCTGCATCTCAGTGATGTTCCTCTTCATCTCTACCCTCATTTTCCTCGAGAATCTCTCATATGCCAATAGGAGATACATCAAATTTCAAGAGCCTCCTTTGAATAAAATGGGCATAAAATGGACCCGGTGGATGGAGAAATGTCTCAACACCATAACCGTACTGAGCCGACCACCATGCATCTTCCGGCATTGACATAATATTTAAAGTATATTCCGAGAAATGCATTGGAACCCTCCGCTGCTCTGGACCCAAAAACCACTCATAAACTCTCTCTCTGAGAAACCAACCACTAGACACTGGGCCAGCGATGACTCGGCGAGAATGTTGGAAAGATAGCGCAGCCTTCATGAAGGGAGACCAGTTTGTCCGCTCTTCTGGGTTCCACCAGGCAAAATTCACCTGCAAGATAATATAAGGTAAGTAAACTTTCACATAAAATTTAAAGCATACTAATATTATTTTACCTGGTCCCAGGTTAAGCACTTCAACACAAAATGGTGAGTATGCACATGGTGAGAGCCGGGAATGTCCACACGATCAGACAACCAGAAATTTAATCTCGGATACCCGATTCTCTCTCGGGAAATACCGGGTACCCTCATGAGGTTGTGTTCATATGCCCATGCCTACAATAATAGTAAAGATCAAATTCATACGAGAAAGGAATGGAATTGACATTGGTAGAAGATGAGTACCTCGATAACAGCCATCAAGCCGACAAAAGACTTCTTATTTTGGCAAAGTTTATCAAGACCATGGTAAAGAAAGACGAGACCAGCTTCACCCTAACCAGAAGATGGTACCTTCATAAAATAAGAAAGGGCCTTCAACACTGACAAGTGGATGCAGGATTCAGTGCTGCCTAAGATGGTCAACCCAAGAAAATATAACCAAAATTCTCGAGCATACTGTTGGGCTATGTCTCTGTGAACCCGTCCTTTTTAGTTCATCCAATAACTACGAATTGGTTCGATCTTTATCTTAAAAGGCCCCTTATATGATGGTTCCATACCAATTAATTGCTGAATTTCTTCAAATGTTAAAATGTTGTTGGTCAGAGGAACTGGAACACCATCATATCGAAGGCCGATTATAGCAGTAAAATTGACCGAACCAATTGTCATCTCTCCAACGGGCAAGTGAAAAGTGTGGGTTGTGTCCAACCATCGTTCTGCAAGTGCCTGGACTACACTCCAGTCTATCTGATACTCCTCGGATGGCAATTGTAAGATGAAGCTTTCAAAGCCGCATTCTCAGATAATTGTTGCGCTCAAATTAACTCTACCACAAAGCGTCACTCGCAAGTATACGAGGTAGCTGTAGCAAAGGTGATCGCCCCAAGGTCGTCTCACAAGGAAACTAAAGTGGCAAATTGCTTATCAAATTATAAAGAACAAGTAATGAATAAATTTAAATTGTTAACTAATGAAGAAGACTGATTGAAGTTTAAAAACAAATAAAAGTCAATAATAGCTGATGTTTTGATTCACTTGATAAAAGAGTCTAGGGTTTGCACTTCTTTACTACTGATATGTATGAACGGTTATTCTTCTTAACTAATTCAATTTCAAAAATCAAATCTCAAATAACTTAATTAATTGAATAAAGGAAATAAGCTCTCGCATTCAAACCTCCCTCAACTAACCTTGTTATAATTGAAACAATCCTTTTAATAGGTTATATCTCTAATTTACCTAAGTCCCTAATTGAATTGTTCCAGTATTAGACTTCATCTCTCAATCCATCATCTAATACCTAAAACACATAATTGGTGGCCAATCAATTATATATTAATATTATTTCATTCAATCAAGGCTAAAGAAATCATTAGCTAAGAGAATAACCAATTCATACAATCATAGCAAATCCATACAAACCCTAGACTAGATCAAATTAGTTCCTCATGTTTTCAAACATAATAATCTCATTAATGTTCAAAGAAATCAAAGTAGACATGATAATATCTATTAATTCAAATTCAATGAAAATAAGAGAATAAGTTCGAGAACAAAACCAAGTTACAAACTCCTTGAAGCTTTGAAGAATCTCTTGTTCAAATCTTGCAAAAAGAATGAATTAATGGCATGAACAATCTAATCTAGCTAGTTTTGATCCAAAGTGAAATCAAAATCAAGAAAACAAATGTTAAAAACCCTAATCTCCTTCTCAGACGGCTCAAACTCTGCAAAATCGTCAACCGTTTGTAAACCTTAGCTTCTCTTTCCTTTTATATGAATCGTCCGTTTAAAATCCGCTCCGTGTTTGATACACGAGGGACACGGCCAAGTCAGAAGTGACTTGGCTGTGTGAGTGTCTTTCAGAGGGACACGGCCACAAGACACGGCCGTGTCCCTTGCCAGTGTCCGCTACTGAGTGTTTTAGTCTTCTTTCTTCTTTGTTGAGTGACACGGCCAAGTCAAGCTTGACTTGGCCGTGTTTGAGCTTGTTGGAGGGACACGGCCACAAGACACGGCCGTGTCCCTTGCCAGTGTCTGCTACTACTTCTTTTGGTCTTCTTTTCTTCTTTGTTGAGTGACACGGCCAAGTATAGCTTGACTTGGGCGTGTGAGTTAATTGGGAGGGACACGGCCACATGACTTGGCCGTGTCCCTTGCCAGTGTTTGCTTCTGTGTCTTGAACTTCCTTTTAGCTTGATATGGGACACGGCCAGTGACTTGGCCGTGTCCTATGCCTGTGTCAGCTACTGTCTCTTTTTGTCTTCAGTTTGTTTCCTTGCCTGTTTATCCTAACACACAACTTGCAAACAAAACTTAAACAAGACATAAATAAACATCAACAATCAAAATATAAACACTTACCTAAAACTATATCAAACACAACATAAATACTAAAACAAACTAAAATTACCACAATTAAAGAAAACACTAAACAAATCGATAAAAACTAACAAAAGACCTAAATAAAACAATAATTAACTCAATAAACAAGACACAAAACTATAACAAAAACTAATAAAACAATAATCTGCCTTACCCGAGATGGCACTACATCATACCATTGTTGGGCTTTGTAGATACACCCTCAGGCCCGAACAACACAACGATCGTGCTAACACGGAGCCAGGTAAGTTAATACAAGGTAAGTACATATTATCCTATTTGCTTAAATTAATTTATTTTTCCTAAATTTTCTAAATTATAAATAAAAAATAAAGGCAAACACAATAATAATAAAAGAGCATAATATGAAAATATAAATAAAATAAATAAATAATAAATAAAAAACAACAACAAAACAGAAAGACGAAAAAAGAAGACGGAAAAAAAAAAGAAAAAGAAAAATAATTACCGCACTCTTTTGGTTGGAACTACGATGAAGCAGCATCCCGGCTAGTAGATCTATATTTTCGTCTTCATGATGTCAAATAAACTCTAACAACTCAGTATTAGAATGAGTCCCTAACCTTGAAGCATGCTTTTTTTTTAAATTATGTGCTAATTTGAAAGAATCTGAGAGAATTATAGAAATTGATTTTGCTGTGATTCAAATGAAGGAATTCGTTGGTTTATATAGAGAAACGGCAAGGAAAAAAAATTCAAAAGTAAGTTTTACTGTTTATGAATAGTAAATTATACTATTGATAAATAGTAAATGTTACTATTCATGAATAGTACATTACTATTCATGAATAGTACATTACTATTTATGAATAGTAAAATACTATTTACTAATAGTAAGTTTCTATTTATGAGTAGTAAATAGTGCATAAACAGTGACTACACAGTAAATAAATAGTAAATTCAATTATTCAATTTAATCATTCAAATGCTTGCGTGTGTATAAATATTTTTACAAGCAGTGGGCAAGGAGAAGACGTGTGCATAAAAATTGGACAAATTTTTTTAGCTCGGGTCCAGAACTCAAATTTTTCTTAGGTCTAGAATCTAGAATCTCTTTTAAATCCAGAACTTAGCTCGGGTCCAGAATCTAAATTTTCCTTAGGTCCAGAACCTAGAATCTTTCCTAAGTCTAGAACTTAGCTCGGCTCCAGAATCCAAATTACCCTTAGGTCCAGAACTAAAAATCTCTTCTAAGTCCAGAACTTAGCTCGGGTCCAGAACCCAAATTACCCTTAGGTCCAGAACCTAGAATCTCTTCTAAGTCCAAAAATTAGCTCGGGTCCAGAACCCAAATTACCCTTAGGTCCAGAACCTAGAATCTCTTCTAAGTCCAGAACTTAGCTCGGGTCATGAACCCAAATTTTCCTTAGATCCAGAATTTAGAATCTCTTAAGTCCAGAACTTAGCTCGGGTCCAAAACCCAAATTACCCTTAGGTCCATAACCTAGAATCTCTTCTAAGTCTAGAACTTAGCTCGGGTCCAGAACCCAAATTACCCTTAGGTCCAGAACCTAGAATCTTTTCTAAGTCAAGAATTTAGCTCGGGTCTGTAGACCCTTAATTTTTGACCCAATCTGATCCAATATGCTTTATTTAGTCCAAAATGATTTTTGTTGTTTAATTGGTCCAAAATAATTTTAATTAAATAATTTTTACCTTAGTATCTAATTTTTATTAATAAAATATGAAAATAAACAAATAAAAATTAAAAATAAAAATAAAAATCGGAGTTGGGAAAAATTGGCAGCGAAAAGTGGTCGCGCGGGCCCGTCAAGCCAACAGTGGCTCGCCCGCAGGCTCCTGCGGGCTGGCACGCCCACGGGCCCGTCGCCAGAATTTTCGCCAGCGCAAATTTTTCTGATGCAATTTTTAGAATTCTAATCCAATTAGGTTTTAATTTCTTTTTTTATTAATATTATTTACCTTAATTTATTAGGAATAAATAACCTAAAAACCACTATAAATAAGGACTAATTAAACCAAATCAAAGGAGGAAAAACTTTTCATGATAGCTTTAGGTTTTGAAACCAAATCAAGGAAGGAAAGGAAAAACTCAATTCAATTAATATTTATAGCAGCAGTAGCACGAAAAAGGGAGAAGAAAAGAGGCAATCAAAGCTTGTCTTTGGAGCTAGTTCATCCAAGAAGAGTTATTTTTTGGAGAATCAACAAAAGAAGGTATGTTTTAATTCTTTTGATTTATGTTTTACAATAGCCAAATCTACAAAATTTAAGTTTTCAAATCAAAAATCTTAGAATTTTAATTTAACTTTTCCAAGAATAGAACATTAAATCGTGGCTCTCTTTTATAAAAAGATTTAAAATTATTATTTTTTCTTCTTAAAAACCCTTAAAACTCTAATTTAGCATATTTTTCAACAAAATCAAAATCAAATTCTGCATCTTTTAAAATTTTAAATTAGGTTCTTTTTCATTCAAAAAACCTTAAAAAACATCTTTTCTACTTATAAAAACTTCAATCCATGTGTTTAAGTTCGTAAAATCTCATAAAATATTAAATTGCTTTTTAAAAACCCTAAAAATTATACATTACACGTGAACTAATTTCAAAGCCTAAATCCAAAATTCAACTTTTAAACCTAAAATAATAAACCCTAACCCTTTTAAAACCTTAAACCCTAATTTTTATGAACCCTAATCCTTTTAAAACCTTAAAAAACATAAAATCCTAAAAACTCAAAAATTACACAGTAGCTTTAATTTCAATAAACCAAAAATCACAAATTAAAGTACTTTAAGGTATTTAAAACCCTAGTTTCATGATTTCATCATTCAAACCTTAATTTTGTTAATCAAAGAGTCTTACCAACCTTTTAAAACATAAAACCCTAATTTATTTTAATTCCATAAAAGTCACAGTAGCCATAAATTAAACTTTTATTTGCTTTATTCAATTCCATACTTGATATGCTTTGATTTACATCTTATGCTTTAATCTATTTAATTTCAATACTTGATTTATTTAATTTATCATGGATGGATGTTTATTTTGTTGATATTTAAATACTTTTGATGAATGATTTATTTATGATGAATGATTATTTACTTTTATCAATCAATTTAGACTTCCAAAAGTTGTAAGAGATATGTTTCCACTTGGTGGGTACCTCATTAGTTAAACATCATGTAATTTAATTTTCTTTTCTATTTTAGAACCTTTGTAAAGGGCATGTTTTACCTTTTGGTGGATGTCCTATCTAGGCATGTGATGTAAGGACATGTTTCCATCCTTGGATGGGTGTCCATTTATTTGTTTTGTTTTGTTTGGACATTGCTTTGATTTTAATATAATGATGCTTTCTTTTTATTGTGTGTAGTATGGATAATGTTATTATACTTAAGAATTTTATAATATTAAGACCTGTAAAGGAGGCCAGTTCCAATGAACCGGGCGTTGTGGGGGTGCTGGGCCATTTCTCACCTTCCCCACACGTACCCAACTTTCCGAACCCATTAGGGGGTTGGGGATTCCTTAGGAATCGAGTCATCCACCCCTTTCTTTTTCCCGGCCCGTCCGGGTGGAGACTCCATTTTCTCCGGACTTAGGTCCGTGTTCTCTAAGGCCCCGAGCCTAAACAGTGCCGAAGTCGCAAGAACCATTCCACCGGGAGTGGGGGCGAAAATCCCCGTTCACAGTGGCGACTCCACTGGGGATAAGAGAAGTTGATTCCATTGGTCTTTATATTATTCTATTCTTTCTTATAATGATATTATCCATTGCATCATATTAGATTGCATTGTGTGCGTGAGTTAGGACGCCTGTGTTGCCCGTGTTATGTTATGTAAGGGATACCATACTTTCACTCAAGGTATGGAGATCGAGCATGGCATAACCACTCATAGGCTCGTACCATTTGGTATATACTTGCTATGGGAACCTAAGCCTTTCTACCCAAAGACTAAAGCTCATGTAATTGGCCTAGTTACTTTCCTTACGTTTTTACCCCAAATGCATGTTGTTTGACTATGGATAATTTATCTTGGTTTAAATCATGGCTTATTTGGTTTGTTCTTTTTCTAATATGACCCAAGTATATTTGCAAGCTCAAAATAAATTTTTCTTAAAGCCCAAACGACCAAAACTATTTTCAAAACTTTTTAAGATGGTCTTTGGACATAAGACTTTTCTAAAAACAAAATCAAAAATTCTTTGGCTCATGGCCCAAATACTAAGCCCAAAATTCATTTGTCTAAAATCTTTTACAATGGGCTTAAAAACAAAACTATTTTTACCCAACCATTTTTTACAAAGAGCTTGCAAAAATATTTAAGTCAATTATGAAATACCAAAAATCAATTGTGGGCCTAGTTTATACTAAGAATAAATTAACCATGGGCTTGTTTTTGGCATGAACCATTAGTTATTCTTTTCAAGTGAGAAATCCATTTATAATAAACCTCTTAATTTCGTTTTAATCCAACATAGCATAAAAGCTACTTTAGTTGGTTGAATGGATTAAAACCTAGTTAATGGGAATTATCATGGATTGATTTCCATTTTTGAAAATATAACTATTGGTTGAAACATTCGAGGGAATTATTTGAAAGGAAGGTACCCCATGTTGGTATTTTGTTAATCATATACCTAGGAAAAGAGACTCGCCATTCGTGTGTGGATGTTATAAGGTTGGAAGGAACGTCCAATTTATCCTTTTTTGTTTATTATTTGTGCATACACGCATACATGCATACATTTGCATCTCATATCATTGATCTTTTCTGGCTCAAAGACCTAAGGTACAGCAATTCAAGAGCATACAATGATATCACCTACAACATTGATTTTTGATTCAAGTGCTTCATTTGAAGGATGGATGCAAACTAGCTAAGGGATATAATCGATGAAGTTGTCAAAGCTAGGATGGCCGAGCTACAAGATCAATTGGTTGAAATTATGAAGACCCAGTTGATTCAAATTCTAGAGATCATCAACAATGCTAATGAGGCATCTCCCATTGACATAAGAAAGAAGGAAAAGGTAGAATTAAACAGGAACATGTCTACTGATAGAGTTCGAATGAAAAATGAGAGATCAATCCCTATTCCACAAGACCAACCGAACCATGTGCTATCTAAGTGGAGCAATAAGAGCGGCTATCACCCTAGTGGGAAAAGTCAAAGGGAAAGAGGAGGTGTTGAGAAAGATGCAACAACTAAGCCAACAAAAAAGAGTAAATTTTCAGATTTAAGGGAGCCTTTGTCAAAGATGTTAGAAAATCTAATGAAAATGGATTTGCTACAACCATTGGCACCTCGGCCTCTACATAAGCCTCTACCACCAAATTATGAAGTCAAGGTCTTTTGTCAATTCCATCAAATGCAAGGGCATGAGACAAATAAATGTGTTCACTTAAGGCACAAAATCCAAGATTTGATTGACAGTGGAAAACTGCCTGAGCCTGATAAGCCCAATACTAAGAATAAGCCTTTGCCTAAAATTGGAAGGGCGCCACCGCTTGCAACCCTCATGAAGAGTTTTATCTTGTCATCTCATCATGATATCGATAGGGAGGCTGCTAAAGATGGTTGGATGATGAATCCATGATCCTTAATCCTTGCCCTTGATGAATGGAGTATCTTTGACTCCAATTCAATAAACTTTCCTTAGCTTGAATGTTGCTTTTCAATTTTACTTTCTTTAATTGGAACTATCATGTTTTTCAAATTTTTATCAAAAAAAATTTTGTTAGTCTTTGTTAATTTTGGTGCTCAACCAATGAGGAATCTATCTTGATAATTCATGAATTAATATATTTATGCACCACGACTCGAATGACTTTACTAGGTAAGGGAATTGCCCTATAGCATTGAGTTGTGTATGCTTACTTAGAGAGGGCTCCTACATAATTACCCTTGTCTAGGTCCTGGTCAGTCTTAGAACATGCTTTGACAAACTTTCAAGGTGAAATTGAACTCTACTTATTTAAGAGAGAAATGATCTAGGCATTGTTTGATTAGCCAACAACTAGTATCCACCCAATTAAATATCAATCCCTAGTTGTCCCTTTGAGCCTTCATAAAATTTTTTAGCTTTCTTTTCATTGGCCTATAACCCCAATAACCTGCCCTGAGCTGTTGTGATACTTTTGGCAAGTCTTATGATCACTAAGATGAAGAGGCAAGAAGATCAAAGAAAGAAATGAATAGTCAAGAATATGAAGATAGTTGAAGTTCTCAAGACCATAAGGGTAGTTGATGTTTTCAAGACCATAAGGATAGTTGATGTTCTCAAAACCTTAAGGGTAGTTGAAGTTCCCTTAATGTCTCCAATATATCAAGACAACATCAACATTAGAGTAACAAATGATTTATCCCTATTAAAGAAGATTTATGTTACTCCACTCATCCATTATTGGAAGCTCAAGTTGGTACAAATAAGACAACTCTGTTTGAGCTAGAACCAAACAAAACAAAAAAAAAGAAAAAAGAGAAAAAGAAAAAAGAGACAAAAGAAAAGAAAAAGGAAAGAAAAGAGAAAAGGAAAAAGAAAAGAAAACCAAAAAAAAAAAGGTTCAAAATCCAACTGAGTTCTCTTTTACCTAAAGCAGCAAAAGGCTTCCATTTAGTTGATAAAGGCATTTTTACTTGAATTGGGGAAAAAGAAGTAAGACCATTCAGTTCTTGAAAGTTCTGTACTTGATAGTCCTACAAGTAAGAAAAAGAAAGAAAAGTGAGAAAAAGAACATAAACGAAGATTGTCCTAATCAAGATCCAGATTAATGCCAAGAAAATAGAAGCTATTTGGAGTATTGAAAGATTGCTCCCAACTATCTAAAGTTCCAACAAGAAATTTGTAGTGTGAAGGTTTGTCCACTGTGTCACACCAGCTCCAATCTCAAAATGGCCTTCATTTAAACCCGTGTCCCTTATAGACCCCATTTCAAGCCTATTAAAGGCATGTTGATCTCGCTTGGTAGGTAGAGTCTATTAGTGGAGATAGTTTGGATAAGCATGCATATGAGATAGACAATATTTAAACTCAAATGAGACCTTTGGCCAAGTAATGTGGATGTGCCTATCTGAAGTGCAACAATTCTTGCTTAAATAGAAATAATTCCCGAGTTTAGTACTGTTACTAGGGTTGTCATGTTATAGATATGTTAATTTGGAAAAATCAAGTCCTGAGGTAGATCGACATTGATTTGGCAAAGCCAACATTTGATTTCAAAATGAAAAATTCGAAAATTTCAAAAAAATGTTTTGTCTAAACAAAGCCTTCAAGTTAAGGGAAGTATATTGAACCTCCAAAGGACACATTGAGTAAAGAAAATTATTATTGGCTAAGTTATGAAGAAACTACCAACTGACATATAGCTCGAAATAGATGAATCCCTGACTCTGCAACTTGGGACCTCCACCACTCATGTTTTCAACATCTTGAAGATAAAAGCCACAAATGCAAAGCTTTCGATCATTCTAATGCAAGACTTGAACAAGCGTCAAAAGGGAACCAATGAGAATACTTCTGCTGATCGTCTCGTTCTGTGAATCATGGAACCACTGTAAGTATTATTCATGCATATCATGCATACATGAGCATATCACATCGCACTTTCTTGTCTTGTGTTGTCTATTCTTTGGCAAAATGAACAGCAAACACCTTGTGAAGTAAAGAATCAAAAGAAGATATCGAATCAGGGGGCATAGAAAGCCCATTGCTTGAGAAAACTCCAGTAATCTTGCTAAGAGAAGAAATAAGTGCTTGTGAAGACAACAACAACATCAATCAGAGTCTGCATAGAAAAATCATGGGTTTGAGCCTATATAGGGGGCAAAGTTTCTCCTTTTCAATTTTTTGAGTTTATATACCAAATATTTTTAAACTCACTTACAAATATTTTGCCACACAGGGGGGCAAGGAGAGGATATAAGGTCCAATTAAAAATAGCTAAATCTTTGTAAAAAGGAAGAACAAAAGAATGGAACATTAGAACTCTCAAAAGAATGAAGATGCAAAAGACAAAAGATCAATCCAGCTAGAAGAGCTGAAGACAGGGTAAAGACCCATTCTCAAAGGATGAAGATCCACTTTCAAGGGTGAAGACCCGAACTCAAAGGATGAAGATCCACTTTCCAGGGTGAAGACCCGATCTCAAAGGATGAAGATCCACTTTTCAAGGGTGAAGACCCTATCTCAAAGGATGAAGATCCATTTTCAAAGGTGAAGACCGGATCTCAAAGGATGAAGATCCACTTTTCAAGGGTGAAGACCCGATCTCAAAGGATGAAGATCCAATTTCAAGGGTGAAGACCCGATCTCAAAGGATGAAGATCCATTTTCAAGGGTGAAGACCCGATCTCAAAGGATGAAGATCCATTTTCAAGGGTGAAGACCCGATCTCAAAGGATGAAGATCCATTTTCAAGGGTGGAGACCCGATCTCAAAGGATGAAGATCCATTTGCAAGGGTGAGGACCCGATCTCAAAGGATGAAGATCCATTTTCAAGGGTGAAGACCCCATTTCAAAGGATGAAGATCCATTTGCAAGGGTGAGGACCCGATCTCAAAGGATGAAGATCCATTTGCAAGGGTGAAGGGTAAAGACCAAATCTCCAAGGATGAAGATCCATTCTGAGGGTGAAGAATCACAATGCATAAAATAGCCAGAGCAGTCAGACTTCCCAACTAAAAGGTTAGTAAAATCAAATCAATCTCGGGTCCAATTACCCAATCTCTGGTCCAAGTACCCAAAACAAATTTAATTCGTCACCTAAAAAATTAAGTTTTATTGCTTTTCACTCTCTTTCACTAAGGTTTCAGATCATTCAAGCAGAGGGCAAACTGTAGACCCTTAATTTTTGACCCAATCCGATCCAATATGCTTTATTTAGTCCAAAATGATTTTTGTTGTTTAATTGGTCCAAAATAATTTTAATTAAATAATTTTTACCTTAGTATCTAATTTTTATTAATAAAAAATGAAAATAAACAAATAAAAAATAAAAATAAAAATAAAAATAAAAATCGGAGTCGGGAAAAATCGGCAGCGAAAAGTGGTCGCGCGGGCCCGTCGGGCCAACAGTGGCTCGCCCGCAGGCTCCTGCGGGCTGGCACGCTGCCCGCAGGAATTTCCTGCGGGCTGGCACGCCCACGGGCCCGTCGCCAGAATTTTTGCCAGCGCAAATTTTTCTGATGCAATTTTTAGAATTCTAATACAATTAGGTTTTAATTTCTTTTTTTATTAATATTATTTACCTTAATTTATTAGGAATAAATAACCTAAAAACCACTATAAATAAGGACTAATTAAACCAAATCAAAGGAGGAAAAACTTTTCATGATAGCTTTAGGTTTTGAAACCAAATCAAGGAAGGAAAGGAAAAACTCAATTCAATTAATATTTATAGCAGCAGTAGCACGAAAAAGGGAGAAGAAAAGAGGCAATCAAAGCTTGTCTTTGGAGCTATTTCATCCAAGAAGAGTTATTTTTTGGAGAATCAACAAAAGAAGGTATGTTTTAATTCTTTTGATTTATGTTTTACAATAGCCAAATCTACAAAATTTAAGTTTTCAAATAAAAAATCTTAGAATTTTAATTTAACTTTTCCAAGAATAGAACATTAAATCGTGGCTCTCTTTTATAAAAAGATTTAAAATTGTTATTTTTTCTTCTTAAAAACCCTTAAAACTCTAATTTAGCATATTTTTCAACAAAATCAAAATCAAATTCTGCATCTTTTAAAATTTTAAATTAGGTTCTTTTTCATTCAAAAAACCTTAAAAAACATCTTTTCTACTTATAAAAACTTCAATCCATGTGTTTAAGTTCGTAAAATCTCATAAAATATTAAATTGCTTTTTAAAAACCCTAAAAATTATACATTACACGTGAACTAATTTCAAAGCCTAAATCCAAAATTCAACTTTTAAACCTAAAATAATAAACCCTAACCCTTTTAAAACCTTAAACCCTAATTTTTATGAACCTAATCCTTTTAAAACCTTAAAAAACATAAAATCCTAAAAACTCAAAAATTACACAGTAGCTTTAATTTCAATAAACCAAAAATCACAAATTAAAGTACTTTAAGGTATTTAAAACCCTAGTTTCATGATTTCATCATTCAAACCTTAATTTTGTTAATCAAAGAGTCTTACCAACCTTTTAAAACATAAAACCCTAATTTATTTTAATTCCATAAAAGTCACAGTAGCCATAAATTAAACTTTTATTTGCTTTATTCAATTCCATACTTGATATGCTTTGATTTACATCTTATGCTTTAATCTATTTAATTTCAATACTTGATTTATTTAATTTATCATGGATGGATGTTTATTTTGTTGATATTTAAATACTTTTGATGAATGATTTATTTATGATGAATGATTATTTACTTTTATCAATCAATTTAGACTTCCAAAAGTTGTAAGAGGTATGTTTCCACTTGGTGGGTACCTCATTAGTTAAACATCATGTAATTTAATTTTCTTTTCTATTTTAGAACCTTTGTAAAGGGCATGTTTCTACCTTTTGGTAGATGTCCTATCTAGGCATGTGATGTAAGGACATGTTTCCATCCTTGGATGGGTGTCCATTTATTTGTTTTGTTTTGTTTGGACATTGCTTTGATTTTAATATAATGATGCTTTCTTTTTATTGTGTGTAGTATGGATAATGTTATTATACTTAAGAATTTTATAATATTAAGACCTGTAAAGGAGGCCGGTTCCAATGAACCGGGCGTTGTGGGGGTGCTGGGCCATTTCTCACCTTTCCCACATGTACCCAACTTTTCGAACCCATTAGGGGGTTGGGGATTCCTTAGGAATTGAGTCATCCACCCCTTTCTTTTTCCCGGCCCGTCCAGGTGGCGACTCCATTTTCTCCGGACTTAGATCCGTGTTCTCTAAGGCCCCGAGCCTAAACAGTGCCGAAGTCGCAAGAACCATTCCACCGAGAGTGGGGGCGAAAATCCCCGTTCACAGGGTCCATAACCCAAATTTTCCTTAGGTCCAGAACCTAGAATCTTTCCTAAGTCCAGAACTTAGCTCGGGTCCAGAACACAAATTTTTCTTAGGTCCAGAACCTAAAATTACGCTTAGGTCCAATACCAAAAATTATCCTTGCGTCCAGAACTCGAACCGGGTCCAAAACCCAAAACCTCAACCATCTCAAAAATAAGTCTTATTGCTTTTCACTCTCTCTCACTAAAGTCCCAGATCATTCAAGCAGGGGGCAAACTGTAGACCCTTAATTTTTGACCCAGTCCGGTCCAATATATTTTAATTAGTCCAAAATAATTTTGTTAGTCCAAAATAAATTTTGTTATCTTAATTAAATAATATTTGCTTTAGTATTTAATTTTTATAACTAATAAACAAATAATAAATAATAATAATAAATAAAAAAATCTGCGATGGAAAATCGGCGACGAAAAATTTCATCGCTGAAAAGGGTTACGGCGAAATGGCCAATGCCATTTCGCTCGCAGATTATTTCTGCGGGCGAAATGGCCCGCAGGCCAATTTTTGCCCTGCAGCTAGCTGTTGCAGCTTTTTCGCTAGCTCAATTTTTCCGGAGCAGTTTTTTTTTGCCAGCGTAATTTTTCCGCAGTAGTTTTTTTCGCCAACGCAATTTTTTCGACGAAAATTTTTCCGAAACCAAATACAATTAGGTTTCGGTTTCCTTTTCTTAATTAATGTTAGATTCTGTGAATAACTAAAATTAATCATAAAAATCTTCTATAAATAAGGACTAAAACAACACAAAAAAGGAGGAATTGAGACCGAAATTGAGGAGGAAAACCTTGAAGGGGAATTAGATTTTAAAAGTTTCTTCTGGCAGTGACATCAAGGGGACTTTTGAGAGAGAAAACAAGCAATTCAATCCATCAAAGGCAGCAAAGCTTGTCTTTGTTCTTGTTCATCCAAGAAGAAATTTTTTGTATAACCAACAAAAGGAGGTATGAATATCAAATTTCTTCACAGTAGCTTAAATCATCCAATTGTTTATTTTGATTCAAAAAACCCTAGAACTTTAATCAACCTTTTCTAAAGCTTAAAAACCTTAATTCGTTTATTTGTTTTTCAAAAATTTTTAAATTGTTATTTTTATTTTTTCAAAATCTCAAAACCCTAATTTGTTTTCCAATTTTTCAAAACCTTAAATTGAATCTGTTTCTTTCCAAAAACCCTAAAAACATCTTTTCTGTTTCTATAAACCTTAAATCATTTTTTGCATTTTCATAAAACTTCATAAAATTATCAATTGATTTTCAAATTCTAAAATCTAATTCATTCTCCGAAACCCTAATTCTAAAATTCTAAAGCCCTAATTCAACACCAAAAACCAAAATAGTAAACCTAACTCCCTTAAAACCTAAAACCCTAATTTTTCTAAACCCTAATCCTTTAAACCTTAAAACCTTATAAACATAAAGATAAAAATTCAAACACAGTAAGCCTAAAAACCATAATTCATTAGCTAATAATCATAAATCCAATGTTTTAAAGTGTCCAAACCCAAATTTCATGATTTCACTCTTCAAACACTAATTTGATTAATCAAAGAATTTTATCAACCTCTTAAATTATAAAACTTTGCTCCATTTTAATTTTTTTAAAAATTTACAGTAGCTTAAACCCATGAATTCCAAAACCCTAAACACATTAAATAAAAAATCTTAAATAGAAACAGTAGCCCTAATTTCAATCTTTATTTGCTTTATTTAATTTTATATTTGATTATGTAGTCTATTATATGCTTTAATTTATTTTCAATGCTTAGTTGATTTATGTAAGTTCAATGCTTGATTTATTTAATTTATCATGGATGAATGTTTACTTTCTATTGATGTTTAATATTTTCGATGACTGATTTATTAATGATGAATGGTTATTTACTTTTATCGATTTATTTAGATTTTCAAATGTTGTAAGAGGTATTTTTCCACTAGGTAGGTACCTCATTAGTTAAATATCATTTAATTTAAATTGCTTTTCTATTTTAGAACCAATGTAAAGGACATGTTTCTACCTTTCGGTGGGTGTCCTATTTAGGCATGGATTATGTAAGGGCATGTTTCCATCTTCGGATGGGTGTCCATTTATTTGTTTTGCTTGGACATTATTTTGATTTTCAATATATCGATGCTTTATTTTAATTATTGTGTGTAATATGGATAATGTTGTTATATTTAAGAATTTTATAATATGAAGACCTCTAAAGGAGGTCGGTTCTAATGAACTGGGCATTGTGGGGGTGCTGGGCCATTTCTCACCTTCCCCACAAGTACCCAACTTTCTGAACCCATTAGGGGGTTAGGGATTCCTTAAGAATCGAGTCATCCACCTCTTTCTTTTTCCTAGTCCATCCCGGTGGCGACTCCATTTTCTCCGAACTTAGGTCCGTGTTCTCTAAGGCCCCGAGCCTATATAGTGCCGAAGTCGCAAGAACCATTCCACCGGGAGTGGGGGTAAAAATCCCCGCTCACAGGAATCTAGCTTGATGATTCATGAATTAATATATTTATGCATCATGACTTGAATGACTTTACTAGGTGAGGGATTTGCTCTATAGCATTGAGTTGTGTATGCTTACTTAGAGAGGGCTCCTACATAATTACCTTTGTCTAGGTCCTAGTCAGTCTTAGAACATGCTTTGACAAACTTTTGACGCGAAATTGAACTCTACTTATTTAAGAGAGAAATGATCTAGGCATTGTTTGGTTAGCCAACAACTTGTATCCACCCTAATAAATATCAATCCCTAGTTGTCCCTTTGAGCCTTCATAAAATTTTAGCTTTCTTTTCATTGGCTTACAAACCCCAATAACCTACCTTGAGCTGTTGTGATACTTTTGACAAGTCTTATAATCACTAAGGTGAAGAGGCAAGAAGATCAAGGAATGGAATGCATAGCCAAGACTGTAAAAATATTTGGTGTTATTAAGACCATAAGGGCAGTTGAAGTTCTCAAGACCATAAGGGTAGTTGAAGTTTTTCTAATATCTCCAATATATCAAGACAACATTAGCGTAACAAATGATTTATCTCTGTTAAAGAAGATTTAGGTCACTCCACTCATCCATTATTGGAAACCAAGTTGGTACAAACAAGATAACTCTTTTAGAGCTAGAACCAAAAAAAAAGAGAGAGATGAAAAAAGAAGAAAAGAAAAAGAAAATAAAAAAAAGAAAGAAAAGGAAAAGGAAAAAAAGGGACAAAAGAAAAAAAAAGGAAAAAAAAAAGGAAAGAAAAAATATAAAGCCCAAAATGGTTCAAAAAGCCAACCGAGTTCTCTTTTACCTAAAGCAACAAAAGACTTCCATTTGGTTCGTAAGGATATTTTGACTTGAATTGGTCCAACCCAACCAAAGATTCAATCAAAATTGGAGAAAAAAGGAGGAAGACCATCCAGTTCTTGAAAGTTCTGTACTTGACAGTCCTACAAGGAAGAAGGACAAAATGATAAAATTCTCAAAGAAAGGGAAGAGTAAGAAAAATAAAAGGAAAGAAAAGGGAGAAGAAGGAAAGAAGAGAATTTGGGTGCCAAACTTTTTGCAAGGGCAAAAACTATCCTAATCAAGATCCAGATTAATACCAAGAAGATAGAAGGAATTTGGAGTCTAGAAAGATTACTCCCAACTATCTAAAGTTCCAACAAGAAATTTGTAGTATGAGGGTTTGTCCATTGTGTCACACCAGCTCCAATCTCAAAATGGCCTTCACTTAAACCTATGTCCCTTATAGACGCCCATTTCAAGCCTAGCAAAGACCTGTTGATCTCTCTTGGTAGGTAGAGTCTATTAGTGGAGATAGTTTGAATAAGCATGCATATGAGATAGACGATATTTAAATTCAATGAGACCTTTGGCCAAGTAATGTGTATGTGCCTATCTGAAGTGCAACAGTTCTGGCTTAAATAGAAATGATTCCCAAGTTTAGTAAGATAACTAGGGTTGTCATGTTATAGATATGTTAATTTGAAAAAATAAAAAATGTTTTTGTCACATGAAGCCTTCAAGTTAAGGGGAGTATGTTGAACTATCAAATCTCGAAGAATACATTGGGTAAAGGAAATGATTGCTGGCAAGGTCATGAAGAAGCTACCAACTGACATGCTGAATCATAATTTAAAATGGATGTATCTCTACTGTTTGGGGCCTCCATTACTCATATTTTCAATATCCCAAAGATAAAAGCCACAAATGTGAAGCATCCTGTCATTCCAAAGCAAGGACTGAACAAGCATCTCAAAGGAGTCAATAAGAACACTTCTGCTGATCACCTCGGTCTGTGAGTCGATGGAATGACTATAAGTATTATTCATGAATATCATGCATACATGAGCATATCACATCTCACTTTCTTGTCTTGTATTGTGTATTCCTTGTCAAAATGAACAGCAAACACCCAGCGAAGTAAAGAATCAAAAGAAGATATTTGCTTGTGGAAGCTCCAGTCGTTTTGCAAAAGAAGAAATACGTGCTTGTGCAAAGAACTAGATGGCAAAAACATCAATCAGAACCCGCATAGAAAAATCATGGGTTTGAGCCTACACAGGGGGCAAAGTTTCTCCTTTTCAATTTTTGAGTTTATGCATAAACAAAATATTTTGAATATCTTGCCACCCAAAGGAGAAGATATGAAGGCTAGCTAAAAGGACTGAATTTTTTGTTCATGTATAATTAATGAATAAGAAAAAGAATTCTCAAAAGAATAAAAGTAAAAAAAAAATCGATCAAAAGAGAAAATTAGAATTCTCAAATGCAAAAGACAAAAGGTCAGTCCAGCTAAAAGAGCTGAAGCTAGGGTAAAGACCCGATTTCCAATGGATAAAGATCCATGTTTCAAGGGTAAAGACCCAATTTCTAATGGATAAAGATCCATTTTTCAAGTGTAAAGACCCGATTTCCAATGGATAAAGATCCATATTTCAAGGGTAAAGACCCGATCTCTAATCCATGTTTCAAGGGTAAAGACCCGATTTCCAATGAATAAAGATCCATATTTCAAGGGTAAAGACCCGATCTCTAATGGATAAAGATCCATGTTTAAAGGGTAAAGACCCGATTTTCAATTGATAAAGATCCATGTTTCAAGGGTAAAGACCCGATTTCTAATGGATAAAGATCCTTTTTTAAAGGGTAAAGACCCAATTTCCAATGGATAAAGATCCATGATTCAAGGGTAAAGACCCGATCTCCAATGGATAAAGATCCATGTTTCAAGGGTAAAGACCCGATTTTCAATGGATAAAGATCCATATTTCAAAGGTAAAGACCCGCTTTCTATTGGATAAAGATCCATGTTTCAAGGGTAAAGACCTGATTTTCAATGGATAAAGATCCATATTTCAAGGGTAAAGACCCGATTTCCAATGGATAAAGATCCATATTTCAAAGGGTAAAGACCCAAAGTCCAAAGGATAAAGATCCATGTTTTAAGGGTAAAGACCCAATTTCCAATAGATAAAGATCTATTTTTGGTACGTAAAGACCCACAATCCATAAAAATGGAAGAACCAGTTATGTCAGAATTCTAACCTGATAAAAGGTCAGTCAAATCAAATTCAATCTCGGGTCTAAGTACCTAAATAAAATCCAAAAATCCAAAACCTCAAACATCTCAAAAATTAAGTCTTATTGCTTTTGACTCTCTTTTGCTGTAGTCTCAGATCATTCAAGCAGGGGGCAAACTGTAGACCCTTAATTTTTTACCCAGTCTAGTTCGTTATTTTTTATAGTCTAAAATAATTTTTGTGGTATTTTAATATTTATTTTAGTATTTATAATTTTTAAAAAATTAAAAATGGTGAAGTGAATAGTAATAAATAAAAATAATAATAATAAATAAAAATCGGCAACAAAAAAATTCATCGCCGAAAATAGTGGACGAAATGGCCTACAGCCCGCTCCTCACAATTTTTTGCCAGCGCTCGTAGCCCTTCGTAGCCTGACGCAGTTTTCGCCAGCGAAATTTTTCCGACGTAATTTTTTTCGAAACAAAATTCTATTCGGTTTCGGTTTTCTTTTCCTAATTAAATATAGTTTCCTTAAGCAATTAAAATTGATCATCTAAGTTTCCTATAAATAAGACTAAAAAACACAGAAAGGGGGAGAGAAATCGGACTTTGGACTGGGACTTGGATTTTGAATTGGAACTTTACAAATTAATCTGACTTTTTAGAAGAGAAGAAGCAAGCAAACAATTAAGCTATCAAAGGCAGCAACCTTGCCTTTGTCCTTGTTCATCCAAGAAGCAATTTTTGGTGGAACCAATGAACGAAGGTTAGAATCTTTAATTTCTTTTTATTTCTTACAGTAGCTTCGTTCTTTATTTGATTCATAAGATTATACACGCAAAACTTTAATCATTGAAGATGTGATAATTTGATCTTCGTTTCCAAAAACCTTAAATGATTTCCTCTGTTTCTAAATACCTTAAAAAACCTTAATTCGTTTCTTTATTTTCCAAAAATCTTAAATTGTTCCCTCTGTTTCTTTTAAAGATCAAGAAGCCTCATTTTGTTCTTTCTAAAATTTAAGACCCAAAAATGATCCTTTTATTTCTAAAAACCCTAAAAAAATACTCTCTATTTCTAAAAACCTTAAATCGTCTTGCCTATTTCCAAAAAACTTTATAAACTCTAAACTATTTTCTTCAATTCTAAAACCAAGATAGTAACCCCAAACTAGCTAACCTTAAACCCTAGTTTTCCTAAAACCCAACATAGTAAATCCAAAATAATAATCCAGTAACCGTGAGTCCTAAATTCAAATGTTTTAAAGTATCCAAACCCTTATTTCGAGATTGTACCCCTCAAACCCTAATTTGGTTAATCAAAGAACCTTATCAATCTCTTAAATTATAAAATCTTAATCCATTTCAATTCTCTTAAAACTTACAGAAGCCTAATCCAATAAATTCAAAAACCCTAAATATTAATTAAAGAGCTTTAAATGAGAAACAGTAAACTTCAATTTGTATCTTTACTCACCTTATTTGATTATGTAGTTTATTATATGCTTTCATTTATTTAGGTTCAATGATTGATTTATTTAATTTATCATGGATGGATGTTTACTTTCTATTTTGATTGATATTTAATATATTTGATGAATGATTTATTTATGATGAATGGTAATTTATTTCTATCGATTTATTTCGATTTCCAAACGTTATAAGAGGTGTGATTCCACTGTGTGGGTACCTCATTAATTAAGTTCCATATAATTTAAATTGCTTTTATATTTTAGACCAATGTAAAGGACATGTTTCTACCTCATGGTGGGTATCCTATTTAGCTTAGACGTGGATGATGTAAGGACATGTTTCCATCTTCGGATGGGTGTCCATTTATTTGTTTTGCTTGGACTTTGTTTTTATTTTTAATATAACGATGCTTTATTTCAATTATTGTGTGTAATATGGATAATATTGTTATATTTAAGAATTTTATAATATTAAGACCTGTAAAGGAGGCCAATTCCAATTAACCTGTCATTGTGGGGGTGCTGGGCCATTTCTCACCTTCCCCACACGTACCTAACTTTCCGAACCGATTAGGGAGTTGGGGATTCCTTAGGAATCGAGTCATCCACCTCTTTCTTTTTCCTGGTCCATCCGGGTGGCGACTCCATTTTCTCCGGACTTAGGTCCATCTTCACTAAGGCCCCAAGCCTAAATAGTGATGAAGTCGCAATAACCATTCCACAGGGAGTGGTGGCAAAAATCCCCGCTCACACTTCCCAAGATGCTTTGTTAAAGGAAGTGCTATTTTTGAAAATCCTTGCACAAATCTTCTATAGCAACCAGGTAACCCTAGGAAACTCCAAACTTCCATTATATTCTTTGGTGGTTGCCAATTTAAAATGGTCTCAATTTTGCCAGGATCCACATGGATGCCATCAGCTGATAGCACATGACCTAGAAATGCTACTTTTGTTAACCAAAAATCATATTTTGATAGTTTATCCTGCAACTAATTCTCCCTCAATGTATGTAGTACCATTCTCAAATGTTTATCATGCTCCTCCTTATTTTTAGAATAAACCAGTATATCATCAATGAAATAACTATAAACAAGTCTGAATAAGGTTTTGAAACTTGATTCATCAAGTCCATAAAAGCCGCTAGTGCATTAGTCAAACCAAAGGGCATAACCAAAAATTTATTGTGTTAATATCGAGTTCTAAAGGCTGTCTTTTAAATATCTACCTCATTAACTTTCATCTGATAATAACCTGATTTAAGATCAATCTTGGAGAAAATTCCCGCTCCCTTCAACTAATCAAACAAATCATCAATCGTAGGTAGCATATATTTATTTTTAATGGTCACCTTATTCAAATATTGATAATCTATACACAATCTTAAGGTACCATCCTTCTTCTTCACAAATAAAATTGGTGCAACCCAAGGTGATACACTAGGTCTAATAAAGCCCTTATCAAGTAATTCTTAAGCTGCACCTTAATTATTTTAGTTCCAAAGGTGCCTTTATATAAAGTGGAATAGATATCGGTGATGTATCCGCAACTACTGAAATAGAAAATTCTACTTCCCTCTCTGGTGATACTCCTAGTAATTCCTTTGGGAAAATATCCAAAAATTTACACACTATAGGTATGTCACTCAAAGTTTTGCTTGAATGTCGTGTATCAATAACATAAGCAGATAAGCGTCATGTTTCTTCCTGATTAATCTTCTAGCTTTAGTATCAGAGATTAAACTAGAAGGATAAAATTGTGTTTCTCCCTGAACAACCATTTCTCCAAGTCCAGGAATTTTAAAAGTCATAGCTTTACTATGACAATCCATAACTACTTGATGTCGGGATAACCAGTCCATTCCTATGATTACATCAAAATCATGGAATGGAAGTTCAATTAAAATTAGCAAGAAGCTCTAAGTCATGAACTCTAAGTGGAAAATTCTATTATATTTTATTTACTCTCACACTATAGGCTAAAGGATTGGTAGCCTCTGTCTTATAATCAAGTCTATCAACATGCATTTTCTTCCTTGAAACTATTATTGTGCGTATATAAGAATGTGTAGAACCAAGATCTAGCAATGCATATACATCAAAACTAAGTAAAGAGAAGTTGCCAATTACAACATCCGGGGCATCCTGGTCTTCCATAGCTCTCATAAGATAAGTCCTAGCAGAAGCACTACCTTGAGTCTGTGGTCTTTCCACTTGTGAGTGGAGATCTTCTCCCCTACTTTTGATGGAATGGTTCTTGCAACTTCGACACTGTTGGCTCAGGGCCTCAGAGAGCATAAGCCTAAACCTGGAGAAAATGGAGTCGCCACCCGGATGGATCGAGAAAAAGAAAAGGGTGGATGAATCGATCCCTAAGGAATCCCTAACCCCCTATTGGGTTTAAAAAGTTGGGTATGCATAGGAAAGGTGAGAAATAGCCCAGCACCCCCATAATGTTAGGTTTGTTGGAACCGACCTCCTTTTTAGGTCTAAATATTATTAAATTCTTAGCTTATTGCAATATTATCCATACTACATATGGATAAATAAAGAATTATTGCATTAAAACCAAAACAAGTTCAAACAAAATAACAAATAGGCACCCATCCATGGATGAAAACATGCCTTTACAAGTGTCCAATGTCCAAAAGAAGAAAACAAGAGAAAATAAAGTAAAATAAAATGGGACACCCACCAATTGGTGGAAACATGTCCCTTACAATGATCCCAAAATCCTCAAAAGATAAATTAAATTATATAATAAAAATCAAGTCACCCACGAAGTGGAAAACATGCCTCTTATAATCCAAATGAACAATTAATGAAATAAATTAAAAAATTCAAGCATGACAATTAAAATAAAACATCCATCATAAAATAAAATAGACCATCCATCATATAACATATCAAATAATCAAAAATAGGGTTTAAAACATTAAATAGACAAATTTGGGTTTTAACCTTTAAAAATTAGGATTTTAGGAAATTAGGGTTTCTAGAGCTATGGCTTAGGGCTTTTGGTTTTTAGTATTTAGTTTTTGGGAAACATATTAGGAAATTGGAAAAAACTAATTAAGTTTTTAGAAGTTGGAAAATAATTTAGGGTCTTTAGAAATTGGAAAAATATATTAGGGTTTGGTTTTGGGTTTGGAAATTAAGTTAATGGAATTAGGGTTTTAGATATATTGGGCATTAGGGTTACTGGATTAAGGTTTGAATTAGGTTTTGGTATTTTGGAAATAGATTAAGGTTTACTGGATTTAAACAAATAGTCAAGACTCTTCGTGAAATCTAGGATAAATCAACTATTGACTAAAACAATTATTCAAATCATTTTATCTTTTCAAAGGAAACACATCTACTGCATATTTAAACAACATGCAAATCAATGGGTAAAACTATTATAAGTGTAAATGAATTGATGACTGAAGCAAAACATACGTTGTTGGTTCCTTCAAAATTGGGTATATTGATTCAAGCTTTCAGTTTGCCTTTACCAATTTAGTTCTTTGGCCAGAGACTGCCTTATTCCTTGCTTCTTTGTTGCTTTTTGCTAAACCATGCTAATTGTTCATTGTGTTCTTGATAATTGTTGATACTACTTGATTTAATAATTGTGGCTGCATCCTCTCTTTCATGCTAAGCATATATTTATAGGCAAAGATTGTCTCATTAAAAACCCTAATCATCTAATTATTCGAAGGTTATCCGAAGTCCTGTCTTAATTAGGAAGCCTAATTAGTCCCAAAACTACAATTAAACAGACTAAAAAGACCTCATGATGAATTAGGGTCCCTAATTCGCCATGGACGATGGTCCATGATGAATTGGGAAGCTCCTATGGACAATGGTCCATGGAAAATTGGGGCTCCAACTTGCCATGGTTCTAGGGTATTTGGGCTTTCAATAGTGACCTGGGATGGGTCGAATTTGTTCAGGATTTTTTAATTAGAAAAAATTTAATTCAAGCTTTTAAAATTAAATCAAACTAGGTTAGGGTTTTATAAATTAAACCAACTTAATTTAGTCCTTTCAAAACTGGACTGGCAGATATCAAAGCTATAAACTAGGTTTAAGCTTTAAATCTGACCAAATTTAGCTTGGCCTTATTTAATGGAGATCGGATTAGCTTGGGGAAAAAATTAATGATCTACACCACTATTTCAGATCCTCGTTGTTGACTAGTACTGGGTCAACCACCTCTACCTAACTTACTACTTGATTGAGACCTCTGCACAAACCTTGTCCTTCAGCAGCTTTAGCTTCTTTTATCATTGGACAATCTTTAATTTTATGATCTTTGGAGCCACATTTAAATTAAGTGCCACTTCTATAATAGCAATCATTACTTACATGTCCCTTGCCAGAGTGGTGACAAGGTGTGGAAACTGCCCATAATGATGAACATGTGGAAACACCAAATCTACCCCCCTCATGATCTTTGAAAGTTAACTCCACTTCCTATACTAGACCCCTGAGTTTGGGTTTGAGTACCTCTTTATCTCTTCTAACCACCCTACTATTATCCACTAAAAGATCCCTTCTTTTACTGCCGACTTCTTCTTTGTTCTTGTTTATTTTCATTTTCAATAGTAATTTTGCATTAACAAGGGTAGAAAACTCCTTGACCCTCATATCTACTAAATGCACCTGAATCTAACTATTTAAACCCTGCTGAAATCTTTTATGTTTCTCTTCTTTAGTCAAAACCAATTCAGTGAAATATTTGTTGAGATGAATGAACTGCCTCTCTTACTCAAACACCAATAACTACCTTTGTTTCAAATATAAAAACTCCTTATGCTTCTCTTCTATATAAATCTCACTGATATGCTTCTTCTTAAACTCATCCTGGAAGAATGCCTAGGTAAGTCTTTCTACAAGATTAGCTTTCTTTTTCATACCCTACCAATCATAAGCTTGTTCTTACAATAAGAAAACTACATACTCTAGTCTCTCCCTGTTAGTACAATTCAAGAGATCAAAAACCCTTACAATCTGCTCCGACCAATACTCTTCTGCCACGACAACCCCTTTTGTCACTTAGTCTATAAACTATTATCTCAGTCTGTCTATCTATAGGTGGCATTGGACAATCTCTAAGAAAATAATTTATAGAGCCATAATTGAAACAAGCTAGTGTATGGGTCCCCCGACAAACACCCTTATATGTCTGTCCACATTGAGCACAAATAGGTAGAGGAGATCACTGTGGAACCGTGGTTAGGGCATTAGCTACTGAGGCTGCAACTCTTTGCCTCTGTTGCTGAAGTGATATGCCAGACTACCCTTGACTACCACTAAATCTCTGAGGAAAGCCCCCTCTACATCTCTTTCCAGATGAAGACCCTGCCTTAGCATAGGGTCTCCTGCCTCTGGTCTCATCTGCTCTGGCAGCTGCTATAATTTCTTGTGCCTTCTCTACATTTCAGGCATCTGTAACTATCTTTGAAAAATCATCATAATGAGATGCTACCACAAGACACATTATGGATGGCCTTAGACGCTCCTCAAATCTCCAACAACTATCTATCTCATTAGACAAAGCATCCCCCATATATCTACTCAACTAAATGAACTCCTTCTCATACTCTGTAACTATTTTCGAATCTTACTTCAGTTTTAGGAACTCCCTTCTTTTCTTGTCTCTATAGTCTCTGAAGCGTACTTCTTCCCAAATTTTTTTTGAAAATCTGTATAAGTGAGCACTCAAGGCTGCTCCATACCCTGAGAAACTGTCTTCCACCTGTCATAGGCTGCTCCATACCCTGAGAAACTGTCTTTCACACATTTTTAAATGAAAATCTTTACAAAAAATTTGTCAGAGTTTTATCTATATTTTCGATATTTCTAAATTTCAACACACTCAATCTGCATTAAAAATACACTCCCAAATATTCATTCAGCACATTCATCTCTCCCAAATCTCCAACATAATCATAAAATGCACAATTGTTTATATATATATCAATACATATAACCCATCTCTCAAATTTTTAACATTAAAACCTAAAAATCCTTATATAATTTACATCATGTACATGTAATAAACATAATATTCTTATTTAAGTAAATTACATGAAGTTTTAAATTTATACATGAGATGCAGATTTTCCTAGTCCATGGCAACTTGACAAACTCCAAAAAAGTAACCAACTACAATCTAGACCTAGTGTGGTCTAGCAGCACTCTTCAAATCAGTTCTATCACCTGCATGTTGCAAATTAATTGCACTAAGTATAATGCTAAGTGGTTCATACTTTGGTATAATAAATAAATGGTATAAAACATACAATGCCATAAATGCATTATGATAAAAATGTCAGACAATTTATTTCTTTTTACACATTTTAATAACACATCAATCATCCACATACATTGGGCGTAAAAGTCCTTATATATTAGTCTAGTTCAAAATATATTGTCTTGGGCTAAGTCATATTAACTTATTTATGCATAACTTTATCATATAATTCTATAAATATAATTGTCCTTGACTTTAAACATAATTGCTTAACTCAAGGCTATCCTTTATTGTAATAATCATCTACTTTCACACACACTTTCTATCAATAAACAAATAATTGAATAATATGATTCTCTACGTAATATAGCTCAAATAACCATTTAGATCCAATAGCACCTTTCACTTTAAATTTGATTATCTTGACATTTCAATAAATCCAAATGTAATTAGAATCATATTCAACAAAGATAAGGCTTTTCTCTTATATATAACAAGTCCTTCTTTATCATATAATTCAATAACTAATTAATCCAAAGTTTCCTCCAATGTAATGTCAAGATAGTTATCTAACTAATAACCTTTATATATCAACAATATCATATTATCTTTGAGAATCCCATAACCCTAATATCTATCAAATCCTAGACTTATCAAGTCATATCTTGTTACATAACCTTAAATCATTACTTATATATCTCGATAATTGATATAAATACAAATTCATGTAAGAAAGATCAAATACTTTCGTTTATCACAAAGTAATTTTATTTTTAAAAGAAATCCATTTCAACAATCACTTCTTTTCCAATCACTTAAAATACAAATCTTTTACAAATAATCACATATAATCAAAACTCAAACTTCTTTTATTAATCAAAATCAAGATGAAATCAATCTATAGCAAAATAAGTAATATACAAGTACTAACCTCACTTAAATTTCTCTTCCATCACTTTTTCTTTAAATCATTTGATTTGATGATGTTTTTGTTGATAAATCAAGCTTAAAGTAGCCAAAATCCATCAAAACTTGGTTTTTCTATAAAATCTCCATGCTTTCTAAGTTAGAGACTAGAAGAAAAGATGGAATACAAATGAAGATGGTGGATGATGATGAGTTTGGATATTTGGAAGGCAAAAGAAGATAGTAGAAACCTCTTTCTATAGTAGTGAGTAGAGATTTACGCTCCACTTTTGGTGGAATGGTTCTTGCGACTTCAACACTATTAGGCTTTAGATCGTAAAGAGCATGGGCCTAAACCCAAATAATAGGAGTTGCCACCTGGATGGGCCGAGGAGATAGAAAGGGTGGATGACTCAATTCCTAAGTAATCTCTAACCCCTACTGGGTTCAAAAAGTTGAGTACGCATGAGGACTGTGAGAAATGGTCCAGTACCTGCATAATACTCAATTCATTAGAATCAACCTTCTTTTCATGTCTAAATATTATTAAATTATTAATTATTATAATACTACTCATATTACAAACATTATGAAAATAAATCAACATCATATATTAAATTAAAAAAATCAAACAAAATGGGCACCTATACAAGATGGAAACAAGCCCTTATAATGTCCAATGTCCAAAAAAATAAATAAAATAGGACACCCACCAAAAGGTGGAAACGTGTCCCATATAATGACCTAAAATCATTAAAATAAATTAAATTACACAAACTAAATAAATAAGACACCCACATAGTGTGGAAACATGCCTTTTACAATCCCGTTTAAAACTACATGCAAATCCAAGGAAAAAATAAAACAAGAAAAAATCATACAAATATATATGAAAATAATTGCATAATTTAAAAGAAAACAAATAAATATATCTCAATATTAACCCGTTCATGAAATATAGGGCGCAACACATATGGAATTAGGGTTTTAATTTCAAATTAGGGTTTGTTGGAAGGGAATTCAAACTCAAACAAATAACAATAAATTCTATAATATTGAATAATGAGAATGATTAATAGAGCTTAAATAAAATTGGTTAATAGAATCATACCTATGTTGTTGGCTCCACCAAGATGATTTTGTTGAACTAAACTTTCTGTTTGAATTTTTGAAAGGCCTGGATCAAGTGGAATTCTTGGTTGATGTTCAAACAATTTGGAGACTGTTTGTAAATTCTCCCAATATAGGTTATTGTCTGCTTATTCACATAATGCCTCTATTTTCTTTCATTTATGGATTGCAGTTTAATGTCTACTACTTGATTCTTGATTGCTAAGGTTGGCTATTGTGTTAATTCCTAAAAGCTTGCCATGTAATGGCTAATTGTGGCTCTTAATTATTAAAAGTGGCTCTTAAGTTCCTAAAAGGTGGCTCCTCCTTTTACTTCTACTTGTTATGTATTTATAGGCAATACTAGGGCATCAGTTCAAACACTTCTAATTGACTAAAAATAAGGCCCGAGCCATTTTAATCTTAATAAAATTTAAATTCTTTGAGCTAAGGCTGGCCATGAAAGCTCATAGTGAATTCGCTCATGCCAATTCGCCATGATTTTTAGGCCAGTCCAATTATTTTGGCTTGTGGGTTAAACTAGAGTCGATTTGGGCGCTTTTAATTAGATTTGATTTTGATTGGGGCCTTTTAAATTGGAGCCAAGTTTGATTGGAGCCTTTTAAATTGGACCATATATAATTTAGGTTTTCAAATTAGGACTATATTTAGTTTGTACCAAAATTAGGGGTCTATAATAGTTTGGTACACTCACTGTCTT
The DNA here is from genome assembly GCA_947685225.1 of Garcia nutans. Classification (NCBI taxonomy): domain Eukaryota; kingdom Viridiplantae; phylum Streptophyta; class Magnoliopsida; order Malpighiales; family Euphorbiaceae; genus Garcia; species Garcia nutans. Next base: position 23,266,913 of record CANTUV010000021.1, read on the forward strand.
TATTTATCTCTTAATCAAACTTTTTAAGTCCATACAATCAGATAAGCCATTACTCTTTAATTATGTTAAGGCCCTATTATTCACATTTACCATTTATACAATGTATATGCCATTTAAATCTCAATTTCCAATTTTGAATTATAGCACACAACCATGGCAATCCAAAGGCATGCCCGTGTAGATTAAACTGACATTGCCATATTGAAAATTCCTTCCTCAAATAGAATCATCCACTAAGCCACACCCGTGTCTTTCCATAGACATGCCCATGTCACTCATGGCCACACCCGTGTAAATCAAACAACCACTACTAAGTCAAAAAATTCCCTCAAAACAGTCTTAACACCCATGCCACGATCGTAGCACCCCAAGGCCATACTGTGGGGATGAAACGACCACTATATACGCACTTTAAACACTCCAAACAATCATGCATATATACTTAATATAGAAAATTTGTATTTAAAATTTTCAGGCATTATATGTTTGATCAAGGTAGTGTTTTCACTCTTAACATTATCTCCATATGCTTGCTTATCAATAAAATCTCTACCACTTAATTACAATCAAGCATCAATCATAAGGTCTTTCATTTGGTTATAATGGGATTAAGGTAAAGACATGACATTCAGGAATGTGAATTATTCATTAAGTTCAAGGTAACTTCTAAGAATGAAGCAATAAAACATAAGTATTACCTAACAATCTCAAAAACAAACAATACTCACTTTTGCACTTTATGCTAAAGTACCCCTTATTAAATGATTTGAACCCTCTTATTTTATTTTAGAACATTGTTTCAAAAATCACAACCAAGCTTATTTTGACCTTAACTGTATGAAAAATAATTTCTCTTTTTTTTTTCTTTTTTAATGAATTTATTATTATTATTTATGTATTTTATATAGTAATAACATAAAGAAGAAGAAAATCAAATAAAGATCCACAGTAATTACAAAAGTACTCTATTTGAAAGCTTTCAACCCTAGATCACCAAATTTAACCCTACACATTAATTGACAATAACTCAATTACTAAATCCGTCAAGTGTTCTTGTTCCCAATGAAAAGACAAGAAATGAAAGGAAATAGTTCAAGGCTAATGTTATTGTGTAAAAGAAAAAAAATGGGAAAAAGGCTCAAAATTGGCTCACTGAAGACATAAAAGGTTAGCCTTTAAGCTAAGTGGTTACACCTAGATGCCTTAATCATGTTAATGCTCAATTAAAATTTATGCATGTCTAAGTAAGTTCTAGCAACATATCAATCAAGAATGCTCACTCAAAAGAATAACAAGTTGAAATTAAACTTAAATGGCTCAAATTCTCAGAAGTCAAAGGCAGTACCAAGAATGACCATTAACAAGTATCCATTCTATTCAATTCTCAATTCATGATTCAAAAATTTTCAAGGTCATCTATCAAAAATCTTATAAGTATTGAGCTTTTCTAAATTCATTTATTTAAATAAAAATATTATATTAGTGTCAACCCTTAATTTTAGCCTTGGATGAATCCAGTCCTAATTAAAAAGCGCAAATTGAATTCGGCGCCAGTTAAAAACCCAAATTACTGAATTGGACATAAAATCATGACGAATTGGTCATTACCCATGGTTAAGGAATAGCTTAAATTAAGCATGGTTCAATAAAACTTAAAGTTATTTAAGGACTCTATGAATATAGTTCTGATAAGTTTATTTGAGAAAACTGAAAAAAATATAAGTATCCTACATTATGAAAGAATTATTAAAACATGGTAGGAATTCTAAACAAATATATAAAATACTAACTCCAAAAGTACCAAAAACCACTTAAACTGTAATAAGCTACTAATCACTTAAAGTGGAAATTAAAGCAAATGTAACAAGCTTGAACACTCAGTGAGTTATGACTCACCCCTCGCTTCGTTGTTGTTTTAGTGTTGTTCTACAAGTAGAGCAACTCTGGTGATGGCGACACTGTGGTATCCAAGAATAGAGAAAAGAGAAGGAGAGGACAGCTAGGAAAGATTCTAGTTAGAAGTATTGGAAGGAAAAATATATGATTGTAATACAAATGGAAAGTTTGTAAAAAAACTTAGTGAAGTTTTACTATTTAATTTTGTTATATCTTGTTATGAATTTGGGTTCTATGAGATTCTGGCATATTCAACAGACCTACATAGCACCTCTAAAATTGGGGTGTGACAGAGATGGTATTAGAGCAAAGATTTTGGAGAAGATAAATTATAGGAGTAATAATAGAGCAAAGAGTTGGGAAAAGTAAATTATAATTAGTTAATTGCTATGGGAAATAGAATGATAGAAGATACCACAGTGCCAGAGTTGACAATGTTAAGGGAAAGAGTAAGTTATATAGTTAAGGAATAGTTAAAACTAGAAGGTAGCATAAGAAGATAAAGGAAAAGTTTAGATATATAAAGAAATTAAAAATAATATATGTATATATAAAGTACACGCATGTGTTATACATATACATGGAAGCACTCACTGTGTGAGCATAGCACAAATATATTTATCTACATATTTAGAACACAAGTTGTATATGTATATAAAAGAATAAAAATATAGAAAAAGAAAAATAGAAAAGGAGATATGTATCAGAGTAGCACAATGGAACCACAATAGATTTAAATATGTAACTAAAGTCTGACAAATTCAAGGATGAATTTCTTAAAGGGAGGAAGAATGTAATAACCCAAACCATACTCTTGTGATAATTAGCTATAAAATTTAGCAAGTCATATGATAGTGAACAAGTATTATATGCACACATTTAGCAAGTGACAAGAGCCTTCTAAGATTAATAAATTGATAAATCCAATGTATAAATAGCAAAGGAAATCTAAAATTTTTCTAAGCAATGTCAAGACTCATTAAAGAATAAGGATATAGGAGATAGAATCTATTAAATTTGCTACAACCAACACCTAAAATACAAAATTCCTAAAAGCTAAAATTGTAAGAAATAACTAGCGAATTGGAAGCTTGAATTGGTGAACCAAGTAAAGGGAGCCAAGGATTTGGAAGGTAAAATGTTTTGGATACAAGCAAAGTGAGTGTTCCAAAGATCCTTAATTTAAAAGCTTTAGAACGATAATATAAATGGAAACTAACTTGTAAATTGAGACTTTTATTTTATTTAATTGATAGATAAGTTAAATTTAAGAATTGATGTAAAGTATGAAGTAAAAGTATAAAATGTGAACTTGCTGGAATTTATGTTCATGTTATGTGAAGAAATTTTATCTGACTTTTTAGATTAATCTAGAGAGGTTCAATGAGAATGAAATGTTTTATAAGAATTTATTTATATGTTAATAGTTTCTGTATAAATTTTCATAATTTTAAGTTGATTTTCTATGAAAGAAAAATAGAAGAACACAAGTTGTCATGGTTGTGCCAGTAGTGCTAGAATTTTAGGGTTTCAGAACCACAATTGGAAAGCATAGTAAAATAACCAATAAAACTCTAAAATTTAAGACACAATATTATATATAGGTTTAGAATATATGGTCAAAATTGCATTAATTTTTATGAATTTTTAATTATAGAAATAAAAAGAAAATTGATACTGCTAGAGCCAGGATTGAAAAACTAGAATATGTAAGGTTAAGTAAATATAATTTAAAAACATAGTAAATGAATTTATAATTTTTTTTAATTATATATATAAGGTTCTGTATATGTCTAAGTTATTTGATTAAAATTTTATGAATTTTAATTAAGGTTTGATACCTAAACAAAATGGGTAAACATATACTGCAAGAGAAAGTGTTATGGAAAAGGATTCATAGGTTTGAAAAGCCTAATTTTTAAATATAGTAAAGGAGTTGGGAAAAATATGAAACTTTAAATATAAGTCTATTTATATGTCTAAAACTTATTTTTAGAGATCTATAACTTTTAATGAAGATTTAGGACTAAAGGAAAATTAGGGAAATATGACTGCCAAAAAAATTAAGAATCTAACATAATGGAAGAGTTGAGAAAAAAATGATATTCTATGTAGCAAATGACAAAGAAAATTTTGAAAATTTATATATTGATTGTAGATGTATTAAGAATGAATCCAAAGTATTTATTTTACTTGCAATTTACTTTTATTACTATTTCAACACCATTTCAAACATTACAAACTTGCTTTTAAATTTATTTTGTTTCGATCAAATTATTACGAATGACACCTTCCTTGTGAAATGACCTTGGAGCGATAACCATTACTATATCAATCTCGTATACTTGTTAATGTCGCTATTAGTAGTGTTAAGTAGAGCGCAACACTCTCTGGTAGATATCCTATTTTATTTTCATTTTGGACTATTGGACATTGTAAGGGCATGTTTTCATCTTATATGGGTACCCATTTTATTATTTGATTTATGATTGTTTTTATTTTATTTATTTCAATTTCTTGTAATGTGAGTAATATTATAATAAAATAAAAAATTAAAATTATTTAGATCTAAAAAGGAGGTCGATTCCAATGAACTAGGTGTTATGGTGATGCTGGGCCATTCTTACCTTCCCCATATGTAACTAACTTTCCAAACCAATAGGGCAAGGTATTCCTTAGGAATCGAGTCATCCACCCTTTCTATCTTCTTCCCATCCTATCCAGATGGCAACTCCAATTCTCTAGATTTAGGCCCATGTTCTCTAAGGCTCAGGGCCTAACATTGTTAAAGTTACAAGAACCATTCCACTAGAAGTGAAAACGAAAGTCCCTTCTCACAGTGGTGTCTCCATTGGGAATAAAAGAAGTTTATTTTGTTGGTCCTTATATTATTTTATTTTTTTTTCTTATTATGATATTATACATTGCATCACTTAGAATTGCATTGTGTTTGTGAGTTAGGATGCCCTGTGGAACCCTTATTATGTGCATGTAAGTGATAATATACTTTCATTTAAGGTATGGAGATCAAGCACTACATAACCACTCATAGCCTTGTATCTTTTGGTATATACTTATTGTGGGAATCTAAGCCTGTATTGCCTAGAAATTTTGAGCAATAAAATTTCATACTAAATTTATACATATAAGTGTATATTAGACCGATCATAAAGTTATGTGTAGTTTGAGTTTAGAATTTTTTGTAATAAAGTTAATTAAGTCCTAATAAGTGAAAAAATTAAATTTGAGTATGCACAATATCGATAATTTTAAAAAAGAATCCATAAACGATAAAACTTTATAAAATTACCCTTTTGACCATATAATTGGATTTTTGTTGGAATTGGGATGCAAAATATGGATAATATGGCTATAAATTAATCAAAGAAATTATTTTTATGGCTTTACAAAATTAAAAATCAAATTTAAACAATGAATAAAGAAGTGAGTGCATCAAAGTTATGGTGAACACACCTTATATGATCAAAATCCTAACAATATATATATGCAACTAGAAACTTCTTCTTCTGCTTCTTAATACACCAAAACCAATCTCCCCCCCACCCCCACCATTTCCATAATAAAAAAACTTCCATCAAACCTAAGTAAAAACAAATTAAGAAAAATTCAAATACAACTCAAAATTTGTAATAGAATTCATTATAATAGGTTAGAAATACTAAAACCATCACTATATAATCAAGGAAAATTGAGGAAGTGAGAGAAAGAATTATTTTGTAAAGAGATTTGTGCTTATTTATTCATAATTGGCTATTCTCTTGCTTTCTTTTGATTTTCATGAATTATGAAACCTAATTACACTATTTTAATTGAATTTTTGCGATGAAATTTATTAATTGAATTTTTATAGAGAGAAAGTTAAGGTATGGAACTATGTGAAGACAAAATTATTTTGAATCCATTTTTTAATAATTTTAAGTGTTTATATATAGTTTTTGGCCTAAAATTATGTTTAAAATCACTTTTGATTCATAAAATATGTAATTTAAGGTTATGGCAAGTTTAGGGTCTAGAGTTGGACATTGAACTAGTTAGTGAAATAATTGGTTATAAATTCATAATGGATGGAAATAAGTGTATTTGTATAATTGTTAATCTAAAATTATGGTTGGAATGATCTTTTATTTATAAAAGTGTAGAATTAATTAAGGTTTTGGCAAATTTGGGGTTTAGGAGTAAGAATGGAACTAGTTCATGAAATAAATGATTGTGAGTTCATAATTGATTAAGAAAAAGTGCATATATATGGTTTTTAAACAAAAAAAACTAAGTTTGAAATAACTTTTGAATTTACAAAGTGTTGAATTTATAGTTATGTTGAATTTAGGGTTTTGAAAAAGTTTAGGGTTTGGAGAATTTTAAGGTTATGGAATTTTCTATCTTAGAAGTATGATGATATTTGTGGTATTTGAAAGTGTATTTGTTAGGTAATTAATTTAAAATCATGTTTAAAGTAATCTTTGAATTGATGATATGTTGAATTGTTGAATTATGGAAGATTTGATAAATAGGAAAGTAAAAAGTTATTATTGATAAATATGGTTAACATTAACTTGGAGTTATTGAAATGTTGATTTAATTCATTATGGAGGGAAAAATATTTATGGAAATATTTATTTGATGTATACTTGATCTTGGTTTGGTTGAATTATATGTAGAATCAATTGTGATAGAATTTGTTAAATTATATTGTTAAAGTATACATATTTAAGAGTTTGTGAAGATAAATAAGAAGAAAGTATAAGTGAAGTAGAATTGCAGTGGGAAAATCTACGTTGAGAAGAAAAAGAAAATTAGAATTTAAATAATGTTTAATTGGTTTGCATATGGAGGTTTATGTTTGAATTAAATAATGTTCTTAGAATTTTGGACATTATTCTTTTGGTTAATTAAGTGTAATTAGTGGTGTATTGCAGATTAAATCATAGAAAATGTATATAATTGATGAAAGGTTGTTTATAAAGAAGTTGATGGAAGATTAAACCATTGGATAGTAACTACTTAGAAAGAGAAAAGGACTTGAGGAAATTTGTTGAAAAAGGTATTTGAACATTCAAAATGGTAGTTTAATTAGAGAATGAGCAAGTATTAGTTGTATATGATTCGCAAATTTTAATGACATATTTATGGAAGCAAGTAAAACTTGATACTTAGGGTAAATTGATACTTATGGTAGGATAATTGATAAAATGATTGATCATCAATCACTTGAATAGTTGGAAGAGAGTTAATGAAAAACAAGAAAAGGAGAAATGAAGGAATCAAATAAGTTGTAATAGTTAAATATTGTAAATAATGCTTAAATATAAAGATTGTATATCTATTATATACTGATAACAACACTATTAGATTATTAAGGATAATTATTAAATTGCATATAGACGTGTTTGGTGAGTTAAATTTTATTAATTGATAATATTCGAGAGAAAGGAATGATTACATGAAAGGAAAACCTATAGTGAGGATCGAAATTAGTATATTTTATTATTATCGGAGTTGAGTGAAGTGATATTTTAAGGAAAGATTGAATTAACTACATAAAGAGATTAAATAGCAGATAAGGAGGAAATGATACATTTTTTAGTGGAAATGTACAAAATATAGAATATGTGTAACACCCCTATATCCTGTATACGTACCAAGCATGCTTAAACGATCGTAATATACGTATACTGAATATAGAACATGCCACATTTTAAAAATACACGACATATATATATATATATGAAAATAAGTGAAACCAATCTCAAACATTTAAAAGAAACTCCAAAAGACACCACATATAAAATGTTTAAGAATTCGCAGCGGAAGTTATTACAAATATTTACAAATACAAATAAGTTATAAATCAAAGTTTACAAAACATAGAATATATACATGATTGGCAGCTCTTCTCTGATCTTTAAATTCCAAAAAAATAAATCCTTCAATGCCTAGTCTCACTTGGTCTCAAGGAGCCCTCAGGTTCAACTCTGTCACCTGCGCGTTCAAACACTAACACGCTAAGCCAACGACTTAGTAGTACAAACTACAATATACTATGATTCGATGCAATGCCAATGTCACAATCAATCTCATACATCATACAAAAGAATATCATATTTCAACATTATACTTTGTTCAATATCATGACATCATTCATTTTATATCTTTCTAGTTCCATTCATTTCACCATTCAAGAATCACATTAAATACAAAGACAAGCATGGGCCCAAAACACTAATATGCTATTCTACTTTCAGAGTTAATGCCTTGGTTTAATTATCACATTTATCATTATCATTGACCCAACTAGGCTTCAAGGATTAGGCTCAACCAAGCTTCAAGGGGAACAAAGCATGCTAAGTATCAACCCAACTTGGCTTCAAGAACCAAACCCAACCTAGCTTCAAGGGTTGTAACATCTCAATTAGGCTTCAAGGATCAAATCCAACCTAACTTCAAGAGATTGTTACCATTAGGCATGCCACCAACAACAAAACTCTGAAAATGAATAACATATTAGTCACACAATTCATTTATCAATTCATTATCAATTCCATTATCACTTCTCATCATCATCTAGGCAAATGTGCCTTGTTTTTCAATTGAATCATCATAGCCAATCACAATGGCTTCATATCACATTTGAGTTATCATTGCCAATCACAATGGCTTCATATCACATTTGAGTTATCATTGCCAATCACAATGGCTTCATATCACCTTTGAGTTATCATTGATATATAACTAACACTTTACATTATTCATAGATTTAGAATCTTTCACATATATTTATTTGGATCATTCTTTGTTTTAAAAGTGTTAGAGTGTTTATTTTGAAGTTTAGGTACAACAAGACCTTTGAAGAAACCAAAACAATGTAAGAAGAACAAAGAACAATCACATTAACTAACACACTTGAGGGACACGGCCAAGCTTGTGGCCGTGTCTCTCAACCAAAAGCTCCAACACGGCCAAGACTTCCCTAGCTTGGCCGTGTCTCCCTTAAATCCAAAGAAACCGAAATGGATGAAAAATCAGGCAGTAGCAGACACTGTCAAGGGACACGGCCAAGCCAGTGGCCGTGTCTCTCCAAAATTGATGCAACAAGGCCAAACTTCCTTGAACTTGGCCGTGTCTCTCCAAAATTATTTAGCTTGGCCGTGTCTCTTTCTTATTTTGGCCGTGTCTCTCATGAATAAACCCTAAACATGGCCAAGTCTCTTTTGAATGAATTAAAACGCATTGCACACCACATAACATTCTTCAAATGGACATAATCAACATCTTTAGCACTTATTTTACATGCCCATCACAATATTTATATTACCAACATTCATAAACAATACATTTGATACCTTAACACATTTACAAACAAAAGTGTTTTAAGATTAAACATTATATGCATGTTTACAACCATATAGTTTATACTTACCTTAAGCACCACTTATACAACTCTAAACACTTTCTTTTCTCCAAGAATTCTTCACTTCTCAAATTAGAGCAAATCACCTTCTTCCAAAACCTAATCCAAAATGATACAATACAATTTATCACTTACCATTTCAAAACCCTAAAACCAACATCACTCTTAACTTATCATCTTCAAACCAAAACCAACACCAATTTAACTTTTTAACTTACAATCAATTTCAACACATATAAACACATCTCAAACACACCTAATCATAATATCAACAAATCATAACTCACCTCAAACAAAACTTCAAAAATAACAAAGGAAAACAAGAGAGTACTTACCAAAAATAATGAATCTTCTTGGATTTCCACTCAATCACTTGAAAACTCCTTCAATTAGAGCTTAGAACATCAACAAACTCTTGCTTCCTCTCTTGTCTTAAGGATGGCCGGCCACACACAAGGAAAAGAATAAAAGAAGATGAATAAACAAAGTCAACTTCTCTTTAAATCTCCACCAAGTATTCCAAAGAAGATAATTACCTAAATGCCCTCTTTAACATAATTAAACTTCCTTTCATTTTGCATGCCCTTTTTAGTAATTCCATAAAAACAAATAAATATCTTCTTCCACTTTGACCATCATCTTGACTCTCCATTTGACCAACATATATGTTATATATATAGCTATATACACTATATATACATCCTCTCTATACATCACTTTTCTTTCAAATAACACATAAACATTCTCTTTTCAATTTTTCTTTTCTTATCAACTTAACATATACACTTAATCCAAATAAAACAACACTAATATCAAAACTTCTAGGGCATACTTTGGGATATTACAATTCTCCCCCTCGAAAAAGAATTTCGTCCTCGAAATTACCTGATATCAAGTCTGAAATAATTGAGGATATTGATCTCGCATAGCTTGTTCGCTCTCCCAAGTGGCCTCTTCTCTCCCATGATTCTTCCAAAGAACCTTTGCAAGTGGCACTTCTTTATTTCTCAACTCTTTCACTTCACGTGCCAAAATAGCAACTGGTTCTTCTTCAAATGTCAGATCCGGACTCACCTCAATAGATTCAACTGATAACACATGAGAAGGATCTAATCTGTACCTCCTCAACATAGAAACATGGAAGACATTATAGATTCTATCCAACTCCGGTGGCAAAGCAAGCCGATAAGCAACCGGTCCCACTCTTTCCAAAACTTCATAGGGTCCAATGAAACGAGGACTCAGCTTCCCTTTTCGACCAAATCTCAAAATCTTTTTCCAAGGAGACACTTTTAAAAATACTTTATCTCCCACATTATACTCAATGTCTCTCCTTTTCAAATCCGAATAAGACTTCTGCCGATCTGAAGCTGCTTTCAATCTATCTCGAATCATTTTCACTTTCTCTTCAGTCTCTTTAACCAAATCAAGACCAATTAATTTACCTTCACCAATTTCATTCCAACACAAAGGTGTCCTACACCTCCTCCCATACAATGCCTCAAATGGTGCCATCCCAATGCTCGATTGATAACCGTTGTTGTAAGCAAATTCCACAAGTGGCAAGAATCTGTCACAACTTCCAGAGAAATCAATGACACAGCTTCTCAACATATCCTCAATGATCTGTATCACTCTCTCTGACTGCCCATCTGTTTGCGGATGGAAAGCAGTACTAAAGTGCAATCGAGAACCCAAAGCACCATGCAAACTCTTCCAAAACCTCGAAGTGAACCTAGGATCTCGATCAGACACTAAAGAAATTGGGACTCCATGCAATTTCACAATTTCATGGATATACAGCTCAGCCAATCTCTCAAGAGAATAATCCATCCGAACCGGAAGAAAATGAGTTGTTTTTGTCAATCTATCAACAATCACCCAAATGGCATCATGCTTCCTCTGTGTCAATGGCAAACCGGAAACAAAATCCATTGTCACTCTTTCCCATTTCCATTCAGGCACTGACAAAGGTTGAAGCAACCCAGTTGGAACTTGATGCTCAGCCTTAACCCGCTGACATGTGAGACATTTGGATACAAACTCTGCAATGTCCCTCTTCATACCAGACCACCAGTAATGCTGTTTCAAATTATGGTACATCTTCGTACTGCCTGGATGCATAGCAAATATTGATTGGTGTGCTTCTTCTAAATTAATTCTTCTCAAACTAACATCATCAGATACACACAATCTATCTTTAAACCACAGGCTACCATCATCTTTCACAATAAAATCTTGGTTCTCTCTTTGTTGGCAATCTGAAACCATTTTCTGAATCTTCTCATCAACCAATTGAGCTTCTTTAATCTGATCTAATAATACTGGCCTCAACTGCAAATGTGCCAACAATGCACCATCATCACAAGATACAAAGATAGCATGCAACGCTCTCAACTCAACAAGCAACGAGAGAGAATAAACAGTTAAACCTGCCAAAGACTTCCGACTTAAGGCATCAGCAACAACATTTGCTTTACCTGGATGATAATCAATCAAACAGTCGTAGTCTTTAATCAATTCCAGCCACCGTCTCTGCCGAAGATTAAGCTCTCTCTGAACTCCCAAATATTTCTTGCTTTTATGATCAGTATAAATAAAACATTTCTCTCCATACAAATAGTGTCGCCAAATCTTCAATGCAAACACAATGGCTGCTAACTCCAAGTCATGTGTCGGATAGTTAAGCTCATGAGGCTTCAACTGTCAAGAAGCATAAGCTATCACTTTACCCTCTTGCATCAGAACACAACCCAAACCACTATGTGAAGCATCACTGTAAATCACATATGATTTGTCTTCCACAGGTAAAGTAAGAACAGGTGCTTGAGTTAACATTTCTTTCAACTGCTCAAAACTAGCTTGACACTGATCAGTCCACACAAATCTCACTCCCTTTCGAAGTAATCTGGTAAGTGGAGTAGCTATCAAAGAAAAACCTTTCACGAACCGTCTGTAATAGCCTGCCAAACCCAGAAAACTTCTAACTTCAGTCACAGACTTTGGTGGACTCCAATTCATAATAGCTTCAACTTTACTCGGATCAACTTTAATGCCATCTGCTGAAACTATGTGACCAAGAAAAGCTACTTGATCAAGCCAAAACTCACATTTTGGCAACTTAGCATACAATTGCTTCTCTCTCAAGATCTGCAACACAATCCGCAGATGCTTGTCATGTTCTTCTTCATTACACGAATACACCAAAATATCATCGATAAAGACTACCACAAACTGATCCAGATAGGGCCTAAACACCCTATTCATCAAATCCATAAAAGCGGCAAATGCATTCGTCAAACCAAAAGGCATCACCAAAAACTCATAATGCTCATATCTTGTACGAAAAGCTATCTTAGGCACATCCTCAACTCTGACCCGCAACTGATGGTACCCTGATCTCAAATCAATCTTGGAAAACACTGCTGCTCCCTTCAATTGATCGAAGAGATCATCAATTCTAGGCAAAGGATATTTATTCTTGATATTCACCTTGTTCAATTGCCTGTAATCGATACATAATCTCATAGTACCATCTTTCTTCTTCACAAACAAAACAGGAGCTCCCCATGGCGAAACACTAGGGTGAATGAATCCCTTATCCAACAATTCTTGCAACTGCACCTTCAACTCTCTCAATTCGGTAGGTGCCATTCTATAAGGAGTAATAGAGATAGGAGTGGTACCTGGCAACAATTCAATACCAAACTCCACCTCTCTCTCAGGAGGCAATCCTGGTAACTCCTCAGGAAAAACATCTGGAAACTCTTAAACTGTGGGAATGCGATCAAGTTGAGAACCTACCACTCTGGTATCCAAAACATGAGCGAGATAGGCATCACACCCTTTTCTAATTAACTTTCTAGCTGAAACAGCTGAAATCAGTAAGGATGCAAGTTGTCTTTGCTCACTAGATACCATCACAATTCTATCATCACTAGTTCTCAATGTAACTCACTTTTCCTTACAATCTACCACAGCTTCATGTCTAGACAACCAATCCATGCCCAATATCAAATCATACTCTTTAAATGGCATCTCAATCAAATCCCCCGGAAAGTGTTCACCCTGAACAACAATTGCACAATCTCGGTGCACCTTACTAACAATCACACTATGCCCTAAAGGATTTGTCACCAAAACATCAAATCCTAGGGACTCAGAATGCAGTGCAGACACAGGCAATATAGATGCACTAAGATATGAATGAGTAGATCCAGGGTCAATCAAAGCAAGAACAGAAGTGCCAAATAAAGAGAATGTACCAGCAATAACAGCCGTAGCATCTGGCTGCCTCTGCATCACATAAATTCTCTGGGAAGATCCAGCCTCATCTGGTCTGCTGTCTCTAGAAGAAGATTCTCCCCTCTGGCTGAACCCAGATCTGCCTCCTCTACCAAAATTTCTGCCTCCTCTACCTCCTCTGCTAATACTCTGTCGAGAAGCTGCAAAATCCACTGACCTCTGTTCCTGCATCTCAGGACACTCTCTAACAAAATGGTCAGGTGATCCACAGTTGAAACATACCCCTGCTACACCTGTCTTCCAACAAGTACCTCCATGGGGCCTATCACAATGAATACACATTGGCATAGTAGATCTCTGAATCACAGGAGTCGGTGCACTGGCCACAGAAACTGTAGGTCGCGGTCTCGGTCTCTGATACTATGATGACCTACCAGCCGGCCCTGACTCCTCCCAACTCTGGGAACAAAACTCCCTCTGCCTCTCTTCACGGATGAAGACCCTGCCTCAAACTGGGGTCTCCTCACTCTAATCTCCTCCTCATAAGCAGATGCTGCAATGCCCTGGGCTCTCTCCACACTCCTAGCTGCAGCAACAAGCTGGGAGAAATCCTGATATCTGGAACCAGCCACAAGGCACATAATAGAGGGCCTCATTCCCCCTTCAAACCTCCTACATCTGTCAATCTCATCAGATATAATGCCTCCAGCATAATGGCTTAACCGGATAAACTCAATCTCGTAATCTGTTACTGTCCGGTGATCCTGCTTTAAACTCAAAAACTCCATTTTCTTTATATCTTTATACTCTCTAGGAGTATACTTCAACTCAAACTCTCTAAGAAAATCAGCATAAGTCAAGGTAGGGGGATCATCCATGGCATGAGGTACATTCTTCCACCAGTCATATGCATCCTTATATAATAATGACCTAGCATAGTCAAATTTTTCCTATGAAGTGGCTTGCAACTGAATAAACACTCTCTGCACTCTGTCTAACCACTGCTCAGCTACAGCCGGATCAGTAGTACCAAGAAAATCTTCAGCCCCATACTTTCTTAATTTATCATAGTGTCTCACTGGCACTTGAGGCTGGGGTGGTGGTGGCTATACTGGAGTCTGTCTCATCAAGTCTACCACATGCCTTAACCACACTGGTGGAACATCATCACTTGCTGGTCTCCCAGACACCGAAGCAGGTACCTCACTAGCTATATCAACCCTATCCTCATCAGGAGCTATACTCTCAGCGCTTCCCTCAACCGACTGACGTAAATGAGGATCCATCACAACCTATATCTGCAATCACAGCAGAATACACCTTATTAAAGATCAGAGACTGCCAATACCAACATGTATTTTATTCAAAATCCAACTTTTAAAATCAAAATATTCCTTTTTCTTACAGTTAACCTAGGTTGAGAATCTCAAACCTAGGCTCTGATACCAAAATAATTGTAACACCCCTATATCCTGTATACGTACCAAGCATGCTTAAACGATCGTAATATACGTATACTGAATATAGAACATGCCACATTTTAAAAATACACGACATATATATATATATATGAAAATAAGTGAAACCAATCTCAAACATTTAAAAGAAACTCCAAAAGACACCACATATAAAATGTTTAAGAATTTACAGCGGAAGTTATTACAAATATTCACAAATACAAATAAGTTATAAATCAAAGTTTACAAAACATAGAATATATACATGATTGGCAGCTCTTCTCTGATCTTTAAATTCCAAAAAATAAATCCTTCAATGCCTAGTCTCACTTGGTCTCAAGGAGCCCTCAGGTTCAACTCTGTCACCTGCGCGTTCAAACACTAACGCGCTAAGCCAACGGCTTAGTAGTACAAACTACAATATACTATGATTCGATGCAATGCCAATGTCACAATCAATCTCATACATCATACAAAAGAATATCATATTTCAACATTATACTTTGTTCAATATCATAACATCATTCATTTTATATCTTTCTAGTTCCATTCATTTCACCATTCAAGAATCACATTAAATACAAAGACAAGCATGGGCCCAAAACACTAATATGCTATTCTACTTTCAGAGTTAATGCCTTGGTTTAATTATCACATTTATCATTATCATTGACCCAACTAGGCTTCAAGGATTAGGCTCAACCAAGCTTCAAGGGGAACAAAGAATGCTAAGTATCAACCCAACTTGGCTTCAAGAACCAAACCCAACCTAGCTTCAAGGGTTGTAACATCTCAATTAGGCTTCAAGGATCAAATCCAACCTAACTTCAAGAGATTGTTACCATTAGGCATGCCACCAACAACAAAACTCTGAAAATGAATAACATATTAGTCACACAATTCATTTATCAATTCATTATCAACTCCATTATCACTTCTCATCATCATCTAGGCAAACATGCCTTGTTTTTCAATTGAATCATCATAGCCAATCACAATGGCTTCATATCACATTTGAGTTATCATTGTTAATCACAATGGCTTCATATCACATTTGTGTTATCATTGCCAATCACAATGGCTTCATATCACCTTTGAGTTATCATTGATATATAACTAACACTTTACATTATTCATAGATTTAGAATCTTCCACATATATTTATTTGGATCATTCTTTGTTTTAAAAGTGTTAGAGTGTTTATTTTGAAGTTTAGGTACAATAAGACCTTTGAAGAAACCAAAACAATGTAAGAAGAACAAAGAACAATCACATTAACTAACACACTTGAGGGACACGGCCAAGCTTGTGGAGTCCAAGTAGGCTTCAGTCAAGCAAGACATGTCTAAATCAGGAGTCCATACTGACGGCTAAGTCGACGAGGATCATAGCAAGTACCTTGATGAAGAGCAGTAAGAGGAACATACATCAAGTATGTCCGCATGGTTATACGAGAAATCTTCCACCAAGGTACCAACCAACAGATGTTGACTTCAGCGCGTGAGTGGATCCAGTCAACCCAATCAACATATGAAGAAGCAGGATGGAGTAGCTTCTTAGCATAATGATGCCGTGGTAGATATCTGGCAAAATCCATGGATGGTGTATCAAGCAAGCAGAGACACTCCTGAAGCCAAATCTGTGAGGAAAAATTAAATTAAAAAAAGAAGAAGAAGAAGAGTCAGGTAAGTTGAAAACCATCAAGGGCAACTTAGGTAAAAATTAGGACAACTCGCTAGTTCTAAAAACTCATATGGGCGGACTAGGCAAAAATTAGAGTAATATAAAAAATATAATAAAAAGAGGTTCGCTAAGTTGAAAACCTGCAAGGGCGGCTTAGGCAAAAATTAGGACAGCTTGCTAGTTCCGAAAACCCGTATGGGCGGACTAGGCAAAAATTAGAGCAATAAAAAAAAGAAGAAAGAGAAAACTTAAATTGAAAACCCAAAAGGACAATTTAGGTAATTACCTGAAGCAACAACGTACTCCTGGTCAGTCTCTTTGATAATCCTGACTTAAGTTGGTCTAATCCAACTAAAGTCTTAGCTAAGATCACGGGTATCAGTGACAAGCCTCCTTCCATTTGGTCCATGATATCCAATACTCGTGGATCAATATCGCCGTCAGAAGAAACAAGCAAGAATTAGCCAAGTAAGCATATGGGCAAGTCAGAATTAGTCATTGATTGCATTAGTAGGAGACAAGTGAGAGAGGCAAAAGTCAATTAAGGGACCAAGTAGAATTTTCTCACCCCTCATCAACTGTAGAACTTTGGGCTTTGAGATTTGAAATAACATCTGCATCTTTTGTTGAGTCTTGGCAATCAATATGGGTAACACCATTTGTTGATTATTTGGATATCCAAGGATGGCCTCAAATTCTTCAATCAAGGGACATATTTCAAAGCCATTAATTTTAAATGTCCTAGAATCCACATTCCAAAAAGAAGCCATAGCATGTAAAAAAGAATGGTCCAATTTAGCATTTTGAGAACATTTCAAAGTATCAATCTTTGACCAAGAAATTTGTTTCCAATGAATGACATTCATATTCTTAAATAGAATTTTTATTTTCTTCAAATGGAGTTCGGTCATGGAAGGCTGAATGAAAATTAGAATTGATAAAAGGAGTTTTAACGTTGAAGTGGAAATCTCTTGGTTTCTGTATGAAATTCTGGCGTGACAAGTGATTTATATAGGAGGATTATGCTATTCCAAGATTGATAAGGAAAAAGAAATGAGACTGAGATACATGAGGAAAAGAATTGGTGAAGAAAGTTCTTTAATTGCTGTGTTGCATTTGGTTTTAGCTAATTGGTGCGGCTGTGAATGTGAAAAGGGAAATTGTGGTGCAATAATTATGATATAAAAAAAAAGTTGCAGTAAAGTAAAAATTATATATTATCATTATTATTTTTATTATTATTTTACAATGTTTCCTCAATTGACACAATATTTATATACCACTAAGAAGGAGGTGGTAGATCATCAAATAAAGCTATGAAAAAATCATCGCCTGTTGGAGGAGGAGGCAAATCACCCGTCCCGAGTCCGCCCGAAGTAGGAGCACCGAAATCTCTATTACCTTGGAGTTTTGATCTGTAATGGTCCTCATCAAAAGTAGATGAAAGGATCTCATGTTCATCAGTCTGAGGGCCTCTAGATGAAGAAGCACTAGGATCTCTCATCCCTTGAAATTGAAAGTCTCAAAAATTTTGCTCTTATTGACAGTACAAATTTTCAAAATGGGAAACCTGTTGACGACTAGCGGCCAGCTCTTCTTGAAGTTTCTTATTTTGTTCTTTAAGCATCTGCTGTGAGCCAGAAAGAAAAAGAATAAGAGCATACATAATCATGCATACATATAGCCTAAATTATCATGGAACAAGAAAATCTACCAGGTAATTCATGTCAACGCCCTGTGGATGAGATGGCATACCTGGTGGACTAGAATGAGTAAATGAAGGAGCAATAAAAGAAGGTCCAGCCTCATGATCAAATGAGCCAGCAGGCTGTAACAATTATTAAAAAAGTTAAAATAAGTTAAGAAGAGATTCCAATGGAAAAATGGCAAAAGTTTACCTGAGAAGTGCTAGCCCCGAGATATGGAATAAACTCTCCTCCCTCTTCATGATGTTCCTCTTCATCTCTATCCTCATTTTCTTTCAAAATTTCCCGTACACCAATGGGAGATATGTAAAAGTTCAAGAGTCCTATTTAAATAAACTGAGCATAGGATGCACCCGGTGGATAGAGAAAGGTTTCAACATCATAACCGTGCCGAGCCAACCAACATGCATCCTCCGGCATTGATGTGATATTCAAGGTATACTCCAGACAATGCATCGGAATCCTCCACTGCTCGGGACCAAGAAACCACTCATATACTCTCTCTCCGAGAAACCAACCACTGGACACAGGGCCGGCGATGACTCGGCGAGTATGTTGAAAAGGCAGTGTGGCATTCATGGAGGAAGTCCAGTTTGTCCGCTCTTCTGCGTTCCACCAGGCAAAATTCACCTACAAAATGACATAAGGTAAGTAAACTTTCATATATTAATTTTAAAGTATACTAATGCTATTTTACCTGGTTCCAGGTTAAGCAATTCAAGACAAAGCATTGGGTATGCACATGGTGAGAGTCGAGAACTTCTACGCGATCTGACAACTAGAAATTTAGTCTTGGATACCCGATTCTCTCTCGGGAAATGCCAGGCACCCTCACAAGATTGTGCTCATATGCCCATACCTACAACAATAATAAAAATCAAATTCATGCAAGAATAAGAATGGAATTCACATTGGTGGAAGAAGAGTACCTCGAAAACCGCCATAAAGCCAGTAAAAGACTTCTTATTTCGGCAAATTTTGCCAAGTCCATGGTAAAGATAGGCAAGACCAGCTTCACCGTAGCTGTAAAGTGGTACCATCCTCATATAAGTAAGGGCCCTCAACACTGACAAATGGATAGCGGATTCGGTGCTGCCTAAAATGGTCGACCCGAGCAAATACAACAAAAATCCTCTAGCATACTGTTGGTTTGTGTCTTTGTGAACCCGTCCTTCGTAGTTCATCCAATAACTATGAATTGGCTCGATTTTTATCTTGAAAGGCCCTTTAAATGATGGTTCCATACCAATTAATTATCGAATTTCTTTAAACGTTAGCATATCATTGGTAAGAGGAACCGGAAGGCCATCATACCGGATACCAGTTATAGCTGTATAATCGACCGGACCAATTGTCATCTCTCCAATGGGCAAGTGAAAAGTATGAGTTGTGTCCAACCATCATTCAGCAAGCGCTTGGATCGCGCTCTGGTCTATCGGATACTCCTCGGATGGTAATTGTAAGATGAAGCTCTCAAAATCGCAATCTCGAATAATCTGCCTTACCCGAGAAGGCGCTACATCATACCATTGCCGGGCTTTGTAGATACACCCTCCGCCCCGAATAACGCAACGGTCTTGCTAACACGGAGCCAGGTAAGTTAACACGAGGTAAGTATATCATTATATCAATACTACCAATTTTTAGGCTAAATTAATTTATATTCTATTTTTAGTCTATCTATTTACTTAATATATTCATCTAATTTATTTTTCCTAAATTTTCTTAAAAAACTAATAAATAAAAAAATAAATATATAAAAATACGAAAATAAATAAATAAATAAAGAAAAACAACAAAAAAAGAAAAAAACAAAACAAAACCAAAAGAAAAGAAAAGAAAACAAAATAATTTGCTATTAAAATAAATAATTACATTGCTCTTTTGATTTGAACTACGATGAAGCGGCATCCCGGCTAGTAGACCTATATTTCCATCTTCATGTCGTCGAATAAATTCCAATAACTCAGCATTAGAATGAGTTCCTGATCTTGAAGCATGCATTTTTTTCAAAACTACATGCCAAACTTGAAAGGCTTAAAGATGAAATGAAGAAGTTTGATGTTAATGAAATGAAGAAATCGATCGTTTATATAGAGGAACGGCAAAGGAAAAAATAAAATTCAAAAAGTAAATTTCACTATTCATGAATAGTAGGTTACTATTTACAAATAGTATGATACTATTTATAAATAGTAGGTTACTATTTACGAATAGTAAATAGTGCATTAACAGTGACTACACAGTAAATAAATAGGAAACTAAATTATTCAATTTAATCATTTAAATACTTGCGTGTATAAAAATATTTTTAGAATTTTAAATATTTTTACACGCAGGGGGTAAGGAGAAGATATATGCATATGCATAGTAAAAATTAGCTAAAATTTTTTGCAAATTCCTTTAGTATACTACTGCCTATAATTATTTTTTGCAAACAATTAAATCTCTCTTAGCTCGAGTCCATAACCCAAATTATCCTTAGGTCCCAAACCTAAAATCTCTTTTACGTCTAGAACTTAGCTCGGGTCCAGAAACCAAATTATCCTTAGGTCCAAAACCTAAAATCTTTTTTAAGTCCAGAACTTAGCTCAGGTTCAGAACCCAAATTATTCATAAGTCCAGAACTTAGTTTGGGTCCAGAATCCAAATTACCCTTAGGTCCATAACCTAAAATCTCTTTTAAGTCTAGAACTTAGCTCGGGTCCAGAACCCAAATTATTCTTAAGTCCATAACTTAGTTCGGGTCCAGAATCTAAATTACCCTTAGTTCCAAAACCTAAAATCTCTTTTAAGTCCATAACTTAGCTCGGGTCCAGAACCTAAATTATTCTTAATTCCAAAACTTAGTTCGGGTCCAGAATCCAAATTACCCTTAGGTCCAGAACCTAAAATCTCTTTCAAGTCCAGAACTTAGCTCGGGTCCAGAATCCAAATTATTTTTAAGTCCAGAACTTAGCTCGGGTCCAGAACCCAAATTATTTTTAAGTCCAAAACTTAGTTCGGGTCCAGAATCCAAATTACCCTTAGGTTCAGAACCTAAAATCTCTTTTAAGTCCAGAACTTAGCTCGGGTCTAGAACCCAAATTATTCTTAAGTTCAAAACTTAGCTCGGGTCCAGAACCCAAATTATTCTTAAGTCCAGAACTTAGTTCGGGTCCAGAATCCAAATTACCCTTAGGTCCAGAACCTAAAATCTCTTTTAAGTCCAGAACTTAGCTCGGGGCCAGAACCCAAATTATTCTTAAGTCCAGAACTTAGCTCGAGTCCAGAACCCAAATTACGCTTAGGTCCAGAACCTAAAATCTCTTTTATGTCCAGAACTTATCTCAGGTCTAAAACCCAAACTACCCTTAGGTCCAGAACCTAAAGTCTTTCTTAATTCTAGAACTTAGCATATGTCCAGAACCCAAATTACGCTTAGGTCTAGAATCTAAAATCTCTCTTAAGTCTATAACTTAGCTCGAGTCCAAAACCCAAATTATCCTTAGGTCCAAAACCTTATATTTCTTTTAAGTCCAGAACTTAGCTCGAGTCCAGAACCCAAATTACCCTTAGGTCCAGAACCTAAAATTATCCTTGAGTCCAGAACTCGAATCGGGTCCAGAACCCAAAACCTCAGCCATCTCAAAAATTAAGTCTTATTGCTTTTCACTCTCTTTTGTTGTAGTCTCAGATCGTTCAAGCAAGGGGCAAACTGTAGACCCTTAATTTTTGACCCAGTCTGGTCTGATATTTTTTATATAGTCCAAAATAATTTTTGTGGTATTTTAATTAAATAATTTTTATTTTAGTATTTATTATTTAAAATATTTTATAATAATAAATAAATAAATAAATAATAATAAATAATAATAAATAAATAAATAAACCAAAATACAAAATAAAAAATAAAAATAAAAATCGAGGATGAAAAAATTTCGTAGCCGAATGTCCAATTGGCCAGGCCAATTCACCCGCAGGAAATTCCTGCGGGCGAAATGGCTTTTCTTGCGGCGAATTGGCTAGCCGCCCAGTGCCCGCCCGTAGGAATTTCTTCGCTTTCGCCACAAGAATTTCCTGCGGTGAATTGGTTGGCCACCCAGCGCCCGCCCGCAGGAATTTCTTTGCTCACTCGCAATTCTTGGCCAACGCTCCCAGTTTTTACCAGCAAAATTTTCCAACGCAGTTTTTTTTTCGAAACCAAATTCTATTTGATTTTAGTTTCTTTTCCTAATTAATTTTAGTTTCTTTAAATAATTAGAAGTAGGTTTATGATTTTTCCTATAAATAACACATTAAAACTCAGACTTTGAGAGGTCGAAAATTGGTTTTACTAAACTAAAACTTTGGACTTTGAACTTTGATTGGATCAGAGTAAAAAGAGAAAGAAAAAAAAAACCTAACACAAGGGACATTAACAACAAGAAGCAAACAACAATCTATTCAAAGGCAGCAACACTACTTTTGTCTTTGTTCATCCAGAAGCAAATTGTGGAGGAACCAACGAACGGAGGTTTGATTATAAATCTTTAGTTTGATGTTATTTACAATTTTTCCATCATTTATTTTTCTAAGTAATCTAAATTATTAAACTTAGTAATGTATCACACATTCTTCCAATAGCATTAGTCAATGATCTAAATCTCATGAACCCTAAACTACTCTTCAGCTTCCAAAAATCTTAAAAACCCTAAATTGATTCTTCTGCTTCCAAAAATCTTACAAACCCTAAATTACTCTTATGTTTTCCAAAAACTTCAAAAACCCTAAAACTATTCTTCTGCTTCCAAAAGTTTTAAAACCCTAAACTATTTTTCCTGAACTATTTTCATCTAAACAATAACTTTTTGTCTAAAATTTCCAAATGTTTTCTTAAATCTCCGAACTCTAATCTTCTTCATATTTTCCAAAAATCATAATTATTTTTATAAAACTCTAAACTGTTTTCTTAACCCAAAAACCAAATATGTTTTCTAAAATACCAAAAACCCTAACTTTCTCAAAAAAAACAAAACAGTAAACCCTAAGTTTTCCAAAACCCTAATTCAGTGAACTTAAAACCTAATTTAATAAATCTAAACCCTAAAGCCATAATCCAATAAACCTAAAATAATAATCCAGTAAACATGAATTATAAACCTAATGTCTTAAGATTTCAAAACCCTAATTTCATGATGTTAGTCTTGAACCCTAATTTGATTAACCAAAACCCATATTACTTTCTTAAGTTTATAAAACCCTAATTCATTCCAATTTTTCAAAATCTTTACAGTAGACTAAATAATCATAACAATAATTCTAAAATCCCAAAACCCTAAATATTAATTAAAGAACTTTAAATTAAGGTATAAATCTAAATTTGTATCTTTATTTAATTTATTTAATTTTAGATGTGATTATGTGATTTATTATTTGTTTTGATGATTTATTTAATTTCAATGCTTGATTTATTTAATTTATCATGGATGGATATTTTCTTTATTATTATGATTATTTGTTTGTTTTAGTATTAAAATTGTAAGAGGTATGTTTCCACTTTGTGGGTACCTCATTAGTTAAGTATTATGTAATTTAAATCGCTTTTATATTTTGGATCAATGTAAAGGACATGTTTCCATCTTTCGGTGGGTGTCTTATCTAGTTTAGACATGGATGATGTAAGGACATGTTTCCATCCTTGGATGAGTGTCCATTTATTTGCTTTGATTGGACATTGTTTTGATTTTAATATAATGATGTTTTATTTTAATTGTTGCATGTAATATTGCTAATATTGTTATATTTAAGAATTTTATAATATTAAGACCTGCAAAGGAGGCCGGTTACAATGAACCGGGCGTTGTGGGGGTGCTGGGTCATTTCTCACCTTCCCCACACGTACCCAACTTTTCGAACCCATTAGGGGGTTGGGGATTCCTTAGGAATCGAGTCATCCACCCCTTTCTTTTTTCCAGCCAGTCCGGGTGGCGACTCCATTTTCTCCGGATTTAGGTCCATATTCTCTTAGGCCCCGAGCCTAAACAGTGCCGAAGTCACAAGAACCATTCCACTGGGAGTGGGGGCAAAAATTCCCACTCACAATTAGCCTTTGGATTGGGTTGGAATGAAAAACCATAATTGATTAAGGTTAAGACACATTTTAGGGTTTTATTGAAGAATATGTGTTTATTGAATTTAATTGATTAAAACATGTTCTAATATGTTTTTAACGATAAAAATAAACTTAAAACACCAATTAAAATGTGGTAGAATGGAATTCTAATATTAAAGTAAGGGAAGGAAAAATTTAGGAAATTAGTAGGAATGTGATTTAATTGGAGTTTGATATTTGAAATGCTTTAAAATGTGACTCTAAATGATTTTATTTACTCACATTTTTATTAGGCATTGGGTGGAAGCATTTTGCCCAACCTTAGTGTTGAAGGGCGATTTGGAAGTGGAAGTTAGAGGGATACTTCAGATTGTATTTGAATGTTAATTGAGGTAAGCACATACTTTTGATAATTTAAATATATTTGCATTTAATTTGGCTTAACATATTTTATATTGAAAATGTGTTAAGCTACTTGGTTATTTGAATATGCATAAACATTGTGATATGATATGTGAATTGATGAGTATGCATTATGTACATTGAGAAAAGCCATTGTTAATGGCTCAAATGAGTGAAATGTTATTTATGTGTATTATATACAGATAACCCAAAATGTTTGGGTAAATGATTGTAATGCTAAATGTCATACATTGTGATGAATGATGAGATATGATGAATGAAAGTGAGTTGACATTGATATGAATGAGAAAAAAAGAGAAATGAGGCAATGTGATGAGAAAAATTAATTATGGAAAATATGTATTATAAAAGACCCTTATACCCTATATATGTATAATACATACACTCAGTATGTGTGAAATATGCATATACAGTATACAAATGTCACAACCTGGTTTCATAATTTTTTTTCTTTACTAAATTAAAATCTCAAGTACTTTGAAATGTATATGAAATAATAAATAAAATATTATTTATAGATTATAAGTTCCAAAATAAATATTTTACATAAAAATCTCTGAAAAAATTACCTATAGTTTTGCCTGTAATTTGGAGAATCCCAAAATTCAATTAACTCAACCTACATAAAATAAACACTACCAATAAAATCAAATCACCATTTCACCAATACTTCATAATTTCTCCATATTTTATGAAAATATTTATACATAGATATATATCAACAACACATATAGAATCCCATTTTAAACAAATTATTCAAAATATTCTTTACAATTTACAATATGTACTTTAAAATATAACATAATATACATAATATCAAAATATACTATAATATCAAATTTGTCATGTTGGCAAATGGCTCTGATCTTTATGTACCCAAAAACACTTTAAGCTCAATAAATACAAGACTAGACCTAACCAGGTCCAGTAAAACTCTCTTGCTCTATTGGATAGCTCCGGCTCTACCAGATAGCTCATGTCACCTGCGCGATGAATTACAATTGTGCTAAGCTAAAAGCTTAGCGGTACAAATTTTGATAATAATAAAACTGTAAAGTAATGCTAATGCAAAATGCTTATGTATATCATGACACCATATGTCATATCATTTCATTTTAAATATCTTTTTTACTCATTTTACATTTCACATAAACAAACACAAACATGGGCCCAAATAATCTAGCATATTATTAAAATCCCAGAGTTACTGTTTTTGTCCATATTGACACCCAGTGTCTAGCCCGAAGGCAAGTGACGCCCAGCATCTAGCCTAAAGGCAATTTATAGTGATGCCTAGCATCTAGTTCGAAGGCAAGTGACGTCCAACGTCTATCCCAAAGGCAAATCAAATAGTTACTCAAAAGCTAGCCCCGAAGGCAAATAATGAGGATAACCTCATATGCATGCCGCCAAATACAGAACTCTAGAAATTGAATAACATACTAGTCACACAATTATTACATATATTTCATTATCAATTTATTTCTCATTTTCTCATAATTCATTAGGCACATTGTCCCTTTTCTTATTATCAATTCGGCACATTGCCTCATTTTCTCCTTATCAATTTGGCACATTGCCTCATTTACTCACTTTTCATCATTTCCTCAATGTCAATTCATTTCATTTCATCATATCTCATTATATCATCACAAGGTATCACATACCACATTAATTTCATATTACCCAAACACTTTGGGGTATTTTCACATTATTCACATAATTCACATTTTAGGCAATTTTGCCATTAACAATGGCTTTTCATAATGCCTTTAATGCATACATAACAAATCACATGTCATGGCACATTATTCATGAATGATCAATGCATCAAATAACTTAGCATATTTTTCCAATCAAAATGTGTTAAGCCCAATGTAATGCAACATATCCAATTTTATCCAAAGTTTATACTTACCTCTAAAAACATTCAAGTGCAAGCTCAAAACTCTCACCAACCTTCTCTTCCAAGTTTCCCTTCAATACTAGGGTTGGGCAAACTAATTCTCCTTAATGCCTAAACGCAATGTGATCAAATACAATTATTTAGTATCACATTCCAAGGCATTCTCAACATCAAGCCTTAATTAAACAACACTCTCACAAAATTTTCAAAATTAAGTCTTCCCTTACTTTAACTTAGCAAATCCATATTAACCCATTAAATTAGTTTTTTGAGTTTATTTATATCATTACATACATATTTTAACATGTTTAAACCAATTACATTAATTAAACACATGATTATGTTCAAAATTCTAAAATGGCATAACCTTCACCATTGAAGGTTCTCCATTCCAACTCAATGCAATTATCATTTCAATCTTATTTCCATCTCTTATATCATTAAAGAACATGATTTAAGCATTAAAATTAAATAATTAATCATTCTTTGAAATTCATTTTTCCAAAACCCTAAATCAACACTACCTCATCCAATCTCTATCCAAACTTAACCAAATCCATCATTTGAATTTAAAATCCTTGTTTATACATCAAAATAACACATTTAGAATCAAATTGCACAGTTAAATCACAAGAATTAAAAAATCCAAAAGTTTCATAACCCTAAATTCTCTCTCTTCACCAAACTTCATTCAAACTTACTCTTTTCTTCCATCTAACTTGAAAATCATTAAATACTAGTCAAAATAGCATCATACATACCCATTCAAGCCATTAAATCATACTTATATAAAAACCCAAACTTCACATACTCATAATGTCTATGAAAACCCAAAAATTTGGATAAGAAGCTTACTAATTTGTTGGGAAAACACCAAAATTTCACTTGGTTCTTTAAAATTCTTGAAAAATTGGTTGTTTAAATGAAGCAAAAATCACTTTTGCTCAATAATGGAAAATCGTCCAAGAGAGAAAGAAGAAGAAGAAATAAATTCTTTTCAATTTTTGATTTTTCTCTTTCCTTCATTTAAGACCACATATATATATTATTTTAAATAACAAATTATTTATTTATTTTAAAAATACCAATTTTCGTCTTCCATTCAAAAATATTTTCTTTTTTAATTATTTTATTAATTTTTGAATTTTATAAAGTATATTTACTAATTTACCCATCTTTTATTATTCATGTTTTTGTCTTTTTAATTTTTTTCTTCTTTAATTTCTAGCCATATATCTATAAATATATATTTAATTAATTAATTATTAATAAATATATTTAATCTTCCACCACCCAAAAAAATTAATATTGATTTATTTTTATTTACTTATTATTAATTAATTAATTAATAATTACAAAATATCACACTTTTCCATCATCTTCCACTATCTAATATTATTTATTATTATTATTATCATCATCATCATCATCATCATCATCATCATTCACTTTTCTAACACTAAAATTATATCCCACATATATGTATTGTATATTTTATGTATATGTATATATCTTATATATGTTAATTATATTTCACATATACCATTATGTATATATTTATGTAATGTATATACTATGTATATATAATATATATTTAATGAATATAAATACCCATATGCACAAATAATGAGTATCCTATATATACATCAAATGTACCTTAAATGTGTATTAAATATATTATGTAAAATATATATCCAACATATACAATTAATATACTATATGTATATGTTATATATACACTAGGTATATATTTTGGGTATATGCAACTTTTATATCTCCAAATACTTATTTAATTTCTCCAAAATAACGGATATGACATATTATTTGTGTGCCTAGTATGTTATTCAATTTTTAGAGTTATATTTTTGTCGGCATGCCTATGAAGTTTCCCTCATTATTTACCTTCGGGGCTAGATGTTGGGCGTCACTGATATATGATTTGTCTTTGCGCTAGATGCTGGGCATCACTATGATTTCCCTTCGGGCTAGATGCTGGGCGTCACTTGCCTTCGGGCTAGACACTTGGTGTTAATATGGACCAAAATAGTAACTCTGGAATTTGAATAATATATTCGATTATTTGGTCCATGCTTGTGTATGTGTTAATTTGAATTAGAAAATGATTAAAGATTATGTTTTAAAGTGGAATTGTATGCCAGATTGTGAAATAACATGCAAAAGTATTATGCACTGTCATTGTTTTAAAGTTTCATTCTCATCAAAGTATGTACTGCTAGGCTTTTAGCTTAGAGCGATTGAACTCATCGCGCAGGTGACAGGATCGCTAGTAGATCCGGAGTGTTCATCTAGATGTTGTTAGGTCTAGGCGTGAGGTTGATAGTGTTTGAAGTGAGTTTTGCTGCCACAAAATTAGAGCCAATTACTGTTATGTATATATTTTATTTTTATAAACCATGACATAATTATGTATATTATGTTTACATATTTGGGAGTGTTGGAAACTATAAAGAGTTTTGGACATAATTTTGTGATATGAGATTGTATAAATGTTTATATATATATATATATGTACACATTTAAGTGTTTTTAACAATAATTGGAGAATTGTTGGATTTACTATTATTAGGAGCATTTTTTTCTGCTGGTTGAGAAATGTTAAAATTTTGGGATATTCAAATTACAGACAAAATTTTGACAAATTGTTTTCAGATATTTTAGATAAAATACTTATTTTGGGTACATAGAACTAATAAAAAAAATATTTTATTTGCTTATTAAAAAAACATTTTAATGTTTGAAAATATGAGAATTTTTATTAAAATTAAATTGTGACATTCTTATGTTGTATATATGTATTTTAGATATACTGGGTGTATGTATTATATGTATATAAGGTATAATGGTATTACATTTATTTTTGTATTAGAGCCTATGTTTGAGATTCTCAACCTAGGTGAGTTTCAAAAGTGAGCAAGAAGAATTTTAAAATAGTAATTTGTTGTGAGCGAGGATTTTCGCCCCCACTCCCGGTGGAATGGTTCTTGCGACTTCGGCATTGTTTAGGCTCGGGGCCTTAGAGAACACGGACCTAAGTCTAGAGAAAATGGAGTCGCCACGCGGACGGACCGAGAAAAAAGAAAGGGGTGGATGACTCGATTCCTAAGGAATTATTTTATTAGTTTTGTCATAAAATTGCTATTTATTTATTATGATAATTATTGTTTTCTTCATGCATTTTGGTAGTTTTAATCTGTTTATTTAGTGATTTCAGCAATTTGTTAGTTTTTAATTTATCCCAGTGTTTAGATCATTTTTGTACTAGTTTTTAGTGTGATGTTTATGTGTTTTTAGTTAATGTTTCATTTGATTCTTGTTTAAAGTTTGTTTAAAGTGTTTGTTTTAGGTTAAAGTGCTAAAACTCCCTTGGAAAATCAAAACAAAGAAAGAAAAGCATAAATCAAGCAAGACTTGGCCAAGCCAAATCAAGCTTGGCCGTGTCACCTCAAGGAGATTTTGGCAGAACTTGACACGGCCAGAAGACACGGCCAAGCCACTGGCCGTGTCTCACCTAAAGGGCAAAACCAAAAAAAAACCAAGAAAGAAAGGAAAATTTGACAGAAGCTAGCACTGGCAGGTGACACAGCCAAGCCACTGGCCGTGTCACATGACACGGACACAAGTTTGGCCGTGTCCCATCCTAAGCCAAGGAACAAGGAAGAACCAAAGGAAAGAAACAGAAGCTGACACACCCAGGAGACACGGCCAATCCACTGGCCGTGTCACATGACACGACCACAAGCTTGGCCTTGTCACTCTCATCTCCAAAGAACAAAGAAGAGCAAGGAGAAATAGAAGCTGACACACTCAGGTGACACGGCCAAGCCACTGGCCATGTCACATGACACGGCCACAAGCTTGGCCGTGTCACTCCATGAGACCAAAGAAAGAAAGAAAGCGCAGATTTTTAGCCAAGGGATTTGTGTAAATAAGAAGATTAGGGCAAGAGAAAGGGGCATACTTTTCAGCCATTCTACATATACTTTTCAGCCGTTCTACACATACTTTTCAGCCGTTCTACACATTTTTTCAGCCGTTCTTTATTTTTCTCTAGAGATCTTTTCTCTAAAACAAGAAAACTATAAAAGATTGATTTCACTTTCATTCAAACATTCTAGATCAAATTAGTTCTAGCCATTACATTATTCTTTTAGCAAAAATCTGAGCAAGAGATTCTTCAGAAGCAAAAGGGAAATTGTAATTGGGTTTTGTTCTTTAACTCTATCTCTTAAGTTTCATTGAAATTTTATTTATGAATTCTCTAATGTCTAAATTAATTTCTTTGAATTTTAATGAGATGAATTTGTTTGATAGCATTACCATGAACTAATTTTGATCTAGTCTAGGGTTTGCATGAATCTACTATGATTGTATGAAATGGTTATTTCTCTTAACTGATTTATTTCTTTTATCCTTAATTGATTGGATTAATGTTAATATATAATTGATTGGCCACCAATTATGTGTTTTAGGTATTTAGATGAATGATTGAGAAATGAAATCTAATACTGGAATAATTTAATTAAGGACTTAGGTGAATTAGAAATATAAACCTAAAGAAAAGATCATTTTGATTGTAGTAAGATTAATTGAAAAAGTTTTGAATGCAAGAGCTTATTTCCCTAATTTGATTAATTAAGTTGCTTGAAATCTAATCTTTGAAATTAAATCAGTTGAGAGGAATAGTTGTTCATACATATAAATTAGCAGAGAAGTGCAAACCCTAGGCTTTTCTATTAAGTGAATCAATATATTTGTCCAGTTTTCTTTCATTATTATAAATTCAATTCCTTTCTATTTTCATTAGTTGTTCATAAATTCAATTTTATAAATCAAAGACTATTAATTGATAATTTGTTTATTATGATTTGATAAATAATTACCTTATCTAGCTTCCTTGTAAGACGACCTTGAGGTGTTCACCGAAATACTACAGCAGCCTCGTATACTTGCGAGTGTAGCTTTAGTAGTGTTTATTATAGCGTAACAAGTTTTTTGCGCCGCTGCCGGGGAGGCTAATTGGCGTGATTATTTATTAGTCATATATATTTTAAATTATTTTTCATTGTTTATATTTTAATTTATTTTTCTTTTGCTTTAAATAATTCCTTCTTTAAGAAATTTTTATGCAAGGTAGGAGATCACTTGGAGGAGAGCTTTTCTCACTTATTTCATAAATAAAAAGAGTGAAAAGGAGCAGAGAAGAGTTTGAATTGTGCACCAGGTTGATATAGAGGAGGAAATTTCTGATTTTGAGTCGGATACTGCGCAATCTACCAATATGGGAGACGAAAGGCAAAGAACTATGAGGGATTTTACCAGACTTGTCATTGGGACTGCCACATCATGTATAAGATTGACAGATGCAGCAAGAAATTATGAGTTGAAGAATATCCATTACAACATGCTGCCATCTTTCTATGGAGTTCCAAATGAGGATCCTCTGAATTTTATCCGAGATTTCTATTCCACCCTCAACACATTTCCATTGGGAGGACTAATAGAAGACCAGTTGAGGATGAGGTATTTTTCGTACACATTAAAGGATAGGGCAAAAAGCTGGCTTATGATGTTGCCTGAAATTCTTTGACAACATGGGAGCAAGTATAGAACAAGTTTATGGGCAAATTTTACTCACATCAGAAGATAGCTGAATTAAGAGGAAAAATAGCTACATTTGCTCAATTTGATGGAGAGCCATTTCATGAGGCTTGGGAAAGGTTTAAGATGTTGTTAATTCAGTGTCCATACCATCATTACCCACTTCAACTGCTGAATAAGTTTTTCTACGATGGTCTAACCCAGCAATTTTTGAATACTGTTGATAATGCAGCTGGGGGAGCTATGGAAGAAAAGACAGCAGAAGAGACTTATGATATCTTTGAAATGTTGGGAGCTAATTCCCAACAAAAAAGTGTAAGAGGAAGAAGTAAAGGGGTAAATCAAGTGGAAGCCAATAGTGAGATGGTCAATCAGATAGCTGAATTGACAAGACAAGTGTAGATGCTGAACATGAAGAACAATGCTTCTTCATCCACTTAAGAAATGTCTGGAATTTGTGGAACTTTTGGGCATGGAGCAAATATATGCCCCTCTGTGTACGAGTCTTATGGAAATGAGGCTGAGCAAGTTAACGCTATGGAGGGATATCAACTAAGGGCCTCGAATGATCCTTTCTCAAACACATACAATCCTGGTTGGCGAAATCATCCAAACTTTTCATTGGCAACAAATAATTCCCAACAGCCTTTCCAATTATTCCAAAGACAAAATCAACCGCCAGGGCAATTTTTAAATCAAGGGCAGCCTAAGAAAGACAGTTTGGAGGATAGTTTACATGCTTTTATCCAAGCCAGTACCAAGAATCAAGAGATGAATATCAAAAGGTTGGATTCATTGGAAGCATCTTTCAAGAAAGTGGAGACCCAAGTGGGACAACTTGCACAACAGATGCAGATTCAACAGAAGGAAAATTTTTGAGTTAACCTGAGCAAGCACAATCAGTGACTGTTCCTAGAAGTGGCAAAGTAATAAATAATGATGTTGGAAATAATTCTGTGAATGCAGGTGATCAAGAAAATGAAAAAGAAGGAGAACCAGAGGACAAGGGTGATGGAGAAAAATCAATGGAGCAATCTCCTTCAACAGATTTAAACAAGGCAAGTAATCCTTACCGGCCACCTATACCATTCCCCAGCAGATTGAAGAAAAATAAACGAGATAAGCAATTTTCAGACATCTTCAACATGCTGTCTAAGGTAAGTATTAACTTACCTTTACTTGAAGCAATAAAAAATATGCCGGCTTATGCCAAATTCTTCAAGGAATTGAAAACAAAGAAAAAGAGGTATGAGCCAAATGAAAAGGTGATAGTATCAGAGGTAGCTAGTGCTATTTTGCAACATAAACTACCTTCGAAGCTAAAGGATCCTGGTAGCTTCATATTAAAATTACAATGGGTAATGGAAAGGGGACTGATGGCATGTGTGATTTAGGAGCCAGTGTTAATTTGATGCCTTACTCTGTGTATCTTGAATTAGAACTTGGGGAACTTAAACCTACTAAAATGGTCTTGCAATTAGCTGATAGATCTCTTAGATTCCCGAAAGGAATTATAGAAGATGTGTTAGTTAAGGTTGGTGGGTTTATAGTGCCCATGGATTTTATAGTCCTTGACATGGAAGGAGATAACCCTACACCATCCGCACACACTATTCTACTGGGTAGGCCTTTTATGGCTACGACCAACACCTTGATTGATCTTAAAAATGGTAAATTGTCAATGACTGTCTTGGGACAAACAGTTGAATTTTCTATTTTTAACACTTCTCCTATTCCTACAACTGCATTATATGAGGATTGTTCTTTAATTGATTGTATTGACGCAGTTGTTTCAGATGTTTTTGTAATATCCCAAAATATACCTTAAAAGTTTGGAGTCATTGTTGTTTTTGGATTGAGTGTATATGTGTAATGGAAAGAGGAAAGAAATGAAGAGAGTGTATATGTTTTATCTATGGAAATATATATATGTTAAATTAATGAAAGTCAAAAGAAGAGTAATGACTTAATTTAATATCCGATTTTGGTGTACATTGGAATAGTAGTAGTAAGAAGATATGTTGGTAGAATATGTAAGGAAAATATTATAAGAGATAGAGGTATATGAAGGATATATATATATATATATATGGTAATTGAAAAATATGAGGAATATAAATGTAATATAAAAGAGATATACATATACCCACATATACATCACATATACCTAATGTATAAAATGGTGTAGGAAAAGTGAGTTTATATGATTAATAAATAATAATAATAATAATAAAAGAAGAGAAGAAAAGTCAAAAGAGAAGAATAAAGTTGTGGTGGAAGTTTTTTAGAT
This sequence comes from Garcia nutans, assembly GCA_947685225.1. Taxonomy (NCBI): domain Eukaryota; kingdom Viridiplantae; phylum Streptophyta; class Magnoliopsida; order Malpighiales; family Euphorbiaceae; genus Garcia; species Garcia nutans. The sequence goes on from CANTUV010000021.1 coordinate 23,301,640, forward strand.
ATAATTAATTAAATATTATTATTATTATTATTATTATTATATAAGATAAGTGAGAAGAGAAGAGAGAAGATTTTATTTCTTCTTCCTTCTTCTTGTTTCTGCTACTCCGACGAGAGAGAGAGAGAGAGAGAGAGAGATAGAAAGAGAGAAAGGTGATTTTAATTTCACACATCAAAATCTTAAGGGATTTTGAGAGTATTGAAGATGGATTTCAAAGATTGGACCTAAAATTCAAGTAAGTATATAGTTTCTTGTGTTGATTTTTATTAATTGAGTATATATATTGGGTATAGTTGGGGTGTGAAGTAGATGATAATGAAAGATTGAAGTGTATAGATATGTTAAAGTTATCTAAGTGTTAAATTAGTTGATTATTGATGTATGTTGTGAGTTTGATCACTTATGATCTTGGATGTTTCTATATAATTGTGTTTATTGAAGTTTGAAATACAAAATATAAGAGTTGGGTTCGGAAACAGAAGTATTTTGGACGCCACGCCCGCGGCCCTTGGATGCCACGACCGTGGGATGTCAACAAAATTGGACAGATTTGTTTTCTAACCCACGCCCGTGGGGGTTTGTGAGGCCACGACCGTGGGTTTGTGAGGCCACGACCGTGGGTCTTAGTAGGGTATAGACACGGTGTGATTATTTAAGGTTTGGATATATAAAGTTAAGGTTTTGTTTAAAAGAAAAAGATAAGATGTTGGTTAAGTAAGGAAATATAATGGTGTTGTTTACATTGTTGTATTAATGTAAATATTGAAATTTTATGTTAGAAATGTGATGTGCTTAAACATTGTGAAAGCTCATGTTAATGATGATAAAATGTAATAGTTGGATTGTTGAAATGAGTTTAATAATTATGGAAATGATATGTTTGATGTTGCCTTGTGGTATATATATAAGATGTTTTTTTTTTAAATTGATGTTAAGAAAAGATGAGATTTGTAAATTAAAGTTTAGGTGAAATGGTGAATTGAGAATTTAGAATTTTATTGGAATATTGTTAAAGATTATTTAAATATTGACAGTTTAATATACGTTAAATAAACGAGCTATTTGATATGAATATTATTGCATATGAGATTGATAGTATGAAAATTTGTTTTGGAATAGAAAGGGAAGTGGATAAATAAGTGAAAATGAGTTATTTTAAGTCATTTGACTAAAAAGGGTAATAATGGATAGGGAGGTATATTAAATGCTTTCAGAGATAATAGTGAAAGAGATGTCACATTAGAAATGTGACTAAGGTGTGTGTGAAATGTTGCTATAGTTAGAATATATATATATATTGGTGGTGTTGATAAATACATTACATCATATTAATAGATTGAGAAGGATAACGTTTAAAGGAGAATGATAAGCATTAAATTTGTACATATTGTATGCAAAAGAAACATTGAATAAAATTATATGATTAAGTGTATACATGTATAGGATATGTATGAGATGAGTTTTTTTTCGATGTGAATGTCATTGTAATATGTAAGAAATATGGGAAGTGCATCACCTTTTGAATGTGACCTATGAAGGTATATGTGGTATAATTACTGATCTAATGATATTGCATATATTGGTAGACCTAAGAGAGATTAGGTCTTGACTGGTGCAAAGTTAGATAGATTATATAATGAAATTAAGAATGAGAATGGACTTAAATAATATTGGATGGTGAAATTGTTATAGTAATTATTGAACTTAAGGATTATATAATACATAGAGTCTCAAAGTATTTATATGTGGAAATTCTATGTATTTATATAATAAGAGAATGTAAATGGATTAGAAATAAATTAGATTTGAGGTAACAAATGGAAATTGTGTCAGATTGATATATGATTGAATATGTATATGAAAGAGATGTTAATAGTAATATTGTTGAAACATGAATTAAGTTAATGAGGATTATATAATTGAGTGCAAATTAGTTTGAAACGAGGTGGAAATGTGTTAACTCTTGGTGCCGTAAAAGCTTAGAATATGAATATATAATTCTTATGATACAACTTAGCATTGTAATTGGAAAGGTTGGAAATAAAATGATAAAAGAACAGTATTGATTTATAAGTCACAGGCTTGATTATTAATTTCTTGAAGCCATATGTTTTGTTTGATACATCTGGCCGGTTAGTCTTGGTTATCCGCAGGTTTGGGACTAAGATAATATGACTGTAATACAGATTTGGTGAGATTGATAATTATGTTTTAGAAGTATAGTTAAGAGTTATGATGGATAAAGTTGTACCTTATCATTTTATGTTTGGAATTTGGTTATAATTATGAAGGTAAAAAGAGAAAAGGGAATTATGAAAATGTTTAGAGTCATAGATAATGTGACAAGAAGGTAATTAAATAAATATAGCAATGATATGAAATGTGAGGAGATATTAATAAGGGAGAAATTACGAAAAGTGACTGAAAGTTATTCCGAATATGTTGATGGTATAAAATGAATAAAGGTATGGAATTGAAGTTTAAATGAATGAACTACAGATAGTAAGTATAGTATAAAATTATCATGAGAATTGGTGGGAATTATACTAAGATAATGGAAATTTAATTATGTGATAATTGAAAAATAATTTAAAGTAATTTGTTATCATGTTAATTTGACTGAAAATGGATCGGAAGAGATTAGGAATTGAATATAAGTTGCCCTAATGGAGTTAGATTATATATATATATATATATGAATATCGTGAAATTTCATGATAAGTTTAAATAAATTTAATCGTTGGTTTTAATTGAATAAAAATGGAACGTGGGTATGTTATAATAGATTGATCTATTGATTTGAATTTGACTAAGATTATGAATCATGGTTGAGATTTAATATGTATAATTGTATTGAGAATATAAATTTAAACGATAATGTATATGATGTAAGATTCTAAAGTGTGAATGGATATGAATGAATGGAGTTATATTAGTAGTAAATAATGATAAAAAGAGGAAAAAGATTGATTATATGTAAAGTAAATTTAGTAACACTGTATCAATAATTATGTTAAATGAGAAGCATGATAAAGAAGAAATTAAATGGATGAAAAATAAGGATTTTAGTGATTAAATGCATGAACCATACCAATTGGTATCAATTAAAGTTCAATAAATATCTACTTTGAAAGTAATTGTAGTGATGGAGTCGTCAATAACTTTTAAGGTTAAAATTAAGAGAGCAATTATAAAGAGCTGAAGAAGCAAAAATATTTTAAATATAAAGATTGAATGAGATATAAGTGTATTATAAGATGATTTGATTCTTGGTATAAAATATTCGTTGGGAATATAATGAGTTATTTTGAATATTTGATTAAGGAAATAGCAAGATATATTTAAACATATAGATTGATGAATTATGGAATTTAGAGAAGATGATTGACCCTAAGGGGGAGAGTAAAAGTTATATGGTATGATGACATAATAAATTAAGAATATAACGAACTTCATAGGAAAGTTAAGGTAGTAATTTATTAAGAATGGATTGTTACTGTACCGATAATTTCGAGGACGAAATTATTTAAGGGGGAGAGAATTGTAATATCCCAAAATATACCTTAAAAGTTTGGAGTCATTGTTGTTTTTGGATTGAGTGTATATGTGTAATGGAAAGAGGAAAGAAATGAAGAGAGTGTATATGTTTTATCTATGGAAATATATATATGTTAAATTAATGAAAGTCAAAAGAAGAGTAATGACTTAATTTAATATCCGATTTTGGTGTACATTGGAATAGTAGTAGTAAGAAGATATGTTGGTAGAATATGTAAGGAAAAGATTATAAGAGATAGAGGTATATGAAGGATATATATATATATATATATATATGGTAATTGAAAAATATGAGGAATATAAATGTAATATAAAAGAGATATACATATACCCACATATACATCACATATACCTAATGTATAAAATGGTGTAGGAAAAGTGAGTTTATATGATTAATAAATAATAATAATAATAATAAAAGAAGAGAAGAAAAGTCAAAAGAGAAGAATAAAGTTGTGGTGGAAGTTTTTTAGATATAATTAATTAAATATTATTATTATTATTATTATTATATAAGATAAGTGAGAAGAGAAGAGAGAAGATTTTATTTCTTCTTCCTTCTTCTTGTTTCTGCTACTCCGACGAGAGAGAGAGAGAGAGAGAGAGAAAGAGAGAAAGGTGATTTTAATTTCACACATCAAAATCTTAAGGGATTTTGAGAGTATTGAAGATGGATTTCAAAGATTGGACCTAAAATTCAAGTATATAGTTTCTTGTGTTGATTTTTATTGATTGAGTATATATATTGGGTATAGTTGGGGTGTGAAGTTGATGATAATGAAAGATTGAAGTGTATAGATATGTTAAAGTTATCTAAGTGTTAAATTAGTTGATTATTGATGTATGTTGTGAGTTTGATCACTTATGATCTTGGATGTTTCTATATAATTGTGTTTATTGAAGTTTGAAATACAAAATATAAGAGTTGGGTTCGGAAACAGAAGTATTTTGGAGGCCACGCCCGTGGCCCTTGGATGCCACGACCGTGGGATGTCAAGAAAATTGGACAGATTTGTTTTCTAACCCACACCCGTGGGGATTTGTAAGGCCACGACCGTGGGGTTGTGAGGCCACGACCGTGGGTCTTAGTAGGGTGTTGTGGTTTATAATTTGTGATCTATGGGTCTAGTATGAGACTAATAGGTGAATAATGGTAATAGAATTCATGTGTATTTATAAGTAAGTGTGTATTCTTCCTTTTTGGATTAGGTTGTGAAGAGGTTGAGTTACCTTAACCTAGATGTGAAGAATTCTTGGAAAAGGAAGTATATAGATTGATTTGAGTTGCTTTTGAGGTAAGTACAAAGTTAAATGAATGTATTCTTTTATATGATTTGAGATTTAATACATTTAGTATAAATGGGTTAAGTCATTTACTATATTAATAATATAACATGACTAATGTTATGACTTGTATAGTTTGAAAGTTATGCGGATCATTCAAAAAGGTATGTATAATGCAATTTATTATGATAAATATTTTAACTGATGAATTGTGCTAATGTGCCTTGAGATATGGTAAGATATGAAGATTCTAAAACTATGAATAAGGTAAATTGCTATATATACATATATATAAATATATATCAATGATGATCATTCTTAATGGATGTTCAATGTGATTACTTGTGAGTACTTAAATGATGAATTGAGACATAATGAGATGATTAAAGTATGTCTATATGAAATAAGGAATATGATGATGTGATGAATTGTATTGATGTGATGAAAAGCCATGATTGTTGGCTATGAGAATGCAAATGAATTATAATTGAGGCATGGTTGCTTATTTTGAAAATGAGAATGAAATAAGAAAGAAATGCATAAAGATGTAAATGCAAAGAGTTTGTGTCTAATATGTTGATTCAACTTTCAGAGTTCTGTATTTGGCGGCATGCCTATGGATCACTGGATAGGTGAAATGGGATGGCCCGTAAACCGATTCCAGTTGATAAATGTGAAATGTAATTGGATAGGCGAAATGGGATGGCCCGTAAGCCGGTTCCAATTAATGAATGTGAAATGGGATGGCCCGTAAACCGATTCCATTTGAGAAATGTGAAATATATGAAAAGTAACAGTCTAGCCGGGTTGAGGATCTCCTCAAGTTGTTGAGTTGATGGTCCAAGAGACTGGGTCTGTTACACTATCCATGGATAGAGATATGATATATGTTGCCTACGGGCTTGATTATTGTGATTATGGACCAAAGCAGTAACTCTGAACTTTGAATAACATGTTAGTGTGTTCTGGGCCCAGGTCTATCTTGATTGTCAATGTGATTCATGAATGATGAATAATAAGCATAATGAGATTCATGCTTGCTTTTGTTGGAAATGTGGTTTATGAAATATGATATGGATGCATAATGAGATTCATGCTTGCCTTTGTTTAAATGTGATTTATGAAATGTGATATGGATGCATAATGAAACTTATGTTTATCTTTGTTGGAAATGTAATTCATGATTGGTGAATTGTGAATAATGAACTAAGTGAATAAATTAGGATATGTCATTTGTGTATTGATATATTCATTGTGGGTATTAGTGATGGAATTGGAGTTGGTGTTAATAAGATGGATATATGTATATAATATATGAGATTGGTAGAGATATATGAAAGATGTAATTGGAAATGGATACCATAATAAGAAATTAATAGTACATGAAGTTAATATATATATATATATTAGAATTTCTATAGCATATGTTTATATTATTTATTTGTACTACTAAGCTTTCGGGCTTAGCGCGAATGTGTTATCACGCAGGTGAGTAGATGGTAGATTTGAAGTCTTCCGTTGCCACGAGAAGAATAAGAGTTTGTCGAGACCAACTAGTGGGTGATGCATACATGTATAATTTTAATTATGTTGTATTTCTGACAAGAGTATATCCATATGTATAAATGAAGTTTTAATAGATAAGATTTTTATATATAAGTAAGATCATTGAAATTATAATGATTTTATAAATGTTTTATTTTTAACATAAATGTATTATTGTTTGAAACTAGAGTTAAAGTTTGTGATTTGTAACTAAAAGTGACATTCTTATACTTTATATACGTAATGTATGTATACTCGGTATATGTATACTACTTATATAAGGTATGAGGGTGTTACAATTATTTTGGTATCAGAGCTTAGGTTCGAGATTCTCGGCCTAAGTGGAATTAAAAAGAAAAAGTTTTGGAAAACCTAAATATAATTAAAAAGAAAAGTTTTGAAAGGAAATTTGTGATACATGCATATGCATTAACACCTAGGTTGGTCTCGGATGTGGCATTATATGAATTGTACTGAGTTTGAGTTAGAGGAGAATGATGGTATAATGTGGATGAAGTATTTCATGAAAGGAATATGGACTTATACAAGTTTAATGGATAAATTAAGAATGAGAAATTTATCCAAGTAAAGTAAATTGTTAAATGTGTTTGAAGTATCAAGAAATGAATGAAACAATAAAGTTGGAAATAAGTTAAAAATAAGATCAAGATTAAAGTATGTACTCTCTCTTTTATAGTTTAGATCTCTTTCTAATAAACCTTATGATTGGATTATTAGAGGGAGGTAAAATTGTGGGATTGTTAATATGGAAAGATATGTATTAGAATGAAAAGAGTATGGTGGAATAGTGAGTGAGTTCATTGGTATAGACACGGTGTGATTATTTAAGGTTTGGATATATAAAGTTAAGGTTTTGTTTAAAAGAAAAAGATAAGATGTTGGTTAAGTAAGGAAATATAATGGTGTTGTTTACATTGCTATACTAATGTAAATATTGAAATTTTATGTTAGAAATGTGATGTGCTTAAACATTGTGAAAGCTCATGTTAATGATGATAAAATGTAATAGTTGGATTGTTGAAATGAGTTTAATAATTATGGAAATGATATGTTTGATGTTGCCTTGTGGTATATATATAAGATGTTTTTTTTTTTAAATTGATGTTAAGAAAAGATGAGATTTGTAAATTAAAGTTTAGGTGAAATGGTGAATTGAGAATTTAGAATTTTATTGGAATATTGTTAAAGATTATTTAAATATTGACAGTTTAATGTACGTTAAATAAACGAGCTATTTGATATGAATATTATTGCATATGAGATTGATAGTATGAAAATTTGTTTTGGAATAGAAAGGAAAGTGGATAAATAAGTGAAAATGAGTTATTTTAAGTCATTTGACAAAAAAGGGTAATAATGGATATGGAGGTATATTAAATGCTTTCAGAGATAATAGTGAAAGAGATGTCACATTAGAAATGTGACTAAGGTGTGTGTGAAATGTTGCTATAGTTAGAATATATATATATTGGTGGTGTTGATAAATACATTACATCATATTAATAGATTGAGAAGGATAACGTTTAAAGGAGAATGATAAGCATTAAATTTGTACATATTGTATGCAAAAGAAACATTGAATAAAATTATATGATTAAGTGTATACATGTATAGGATATGTATGAGATGAGTTTTTTTTCGATGTGAATGTCATTGTAATATGTAAGAAATATGGGAAGTGCATCACCTTTTGAATGTGACCTATGAAGGTATATGTGGTATAATTACTGATCTAATGATATTGCATATATTGGTAGACCTAAGAGAGATTAGGTCTTGACTGGTGCAAAGTTAGATAGATTATATAATGAAATTAAGAATGAGAATGGACTTAAATAATATTGGATGGTGAAATTGTTATAGTAATTATTGAACTTAAGGATTATATAATACATAGAGTCTCAAAGTATTTATATGTGGAAATTCTATGTATTTATATAATAAGAGAATGTAAATGGATTAGAAATAAATTAGATTTGAGGTAACAAATGGAAATTGTGTCAGATTGATATATGATTGAATATGTATATGAAAGAGATGTTAATAGTAATATTGTTGAAACATGAATTAAGTTAATGAGGATTATATAATTGAGTGCAAATTAGTTTGAAACGAGGTGGAAATGTGTTAACTCTTGGTGCCGTAAAAGCTTAGAATATGAATATATAATTCTTATGATACAACTTAGCATTGTAATTGGAAAGGTTGGAAATAAAATGATAAAAGAACAGTATTGATTTATAAGTCACAGGCTTGATTATTAATTTCTTGAAGCCATATGTTTTGTTTGATACATCTGGCCGGTTAGTCTTGGTTATCCGCAGGTTTGGGACTAAGATAATATGACTGTAATACAGATTTGGTGAGATTGATAATTATGTTTTAGAAGTATAGTTAAGAGTTATGATGGATAAAGTTGTACCTTATCATTTTATGTTTGGAATTTGGTTATAATTATGAAGGTAAAAAGAGAAAAGGGAATTATGAAAATGTTTAGAGTCATAGATAATGTGACAAGAAGGTAATTAAATAAATATAGCAATGATATGAAATGTGAGGAGATATTAATAAGGGAGAAATTACGAAAAGTGACTGAAAGTTATTCCGAATATGTTGATGGTATAAAATGAATAAAGGTATGGAATTGAAGTTTAAATGAATGAACTACAGATAGTAAGTATAGTATAAAATTATCATGAGAATTGGTGAGAATTATACTAAGATAATGGAAATTTAATTATGTGATAATTGAAAAATAATTTAAAGTAATTTGTTATCATGTTAATTTGACTGAAAATGGATCGGAAGAGATCAGGAATTGAATATAAGTTGCCCTAATGGAGTTAGATTATATATATATATATGAATATCGTGAAATTTCATGATAAGTTTAAATAAATTTAATCGTTGGTTTTAATTTAATAAAATTGGAACGTGGGTATGTTATAATAGATGGATCTATTGATTTGAATTTGACTAAGATTATGAATCATGGTTGAGATTTAATATGTATAATTGTATTGAGAATATAAATTTAAACGATAATGTATATGATGTAAGATTCTAAAGTGTGAATGGATATGAATGAATGGAGTTATATTAGTAGTAAATAATGATAAAAAGAGGAAAAAGATTGATTATATGTAAAGTAAATTTAGTAACACTGTATCAATAATTATGTTAAATGAGAAGCATGATAAAGAAGAAATTAAATGGATGAAAAATAAGGATTTTAGTGATTAAATGCATGAACCATACCAATTGGTATCAATTAAAGTTCAATAAATATCTACTTTGAAAGTAATTGTAGTGATGGAGTCGTCAATAACTTTTAAGGTTAAAATTAAGAGAGCAATTATAAAGAGCTGAAGAAGCAAAAATATTTTAAATATAAAGATTGAATGAGATATAAGTGTATTATAAGATGATTTGATTCTTGGTATAAAATATTCGTTGGGAATATAATGAGTTATTTTGAATATTTGATTAAGGAAATAGCAAGATATATTTAAACATATAGATTGATGAATTATGGAATTTAGAGAAGATGATTGACCCTAAGGGGGAGAGTAAAAGTTATATGGTATGATGACATAATAAATTAAGAATATAACGAACTTCATAGGAAAGTTAAGGTAGTAATTTATTAAGAATGGATTGTTACTGTACCGATAATTTCGAGGACGAAATTATTTAAGGGGGAGAGAATTGTAATATCCCAAAATATACCTTAAAAGTTTGGAGTCATTGTTGTTTTTGGATTGAGTGTATATGTGTAATGGAAAGAGGAAAGAAATGAAGAGAGTGTATATGTTTTATCTATGGAAATATATATATGTTAAATTAATGAAAGTCAAAAGAAGAGTAATGACTTAATTTAATATCCGATTTTGGTGTACATTGGAATAGTAGTAGTAAGAAGATATGTTGGTAGAATATGTAAGGAAAAGATTATAAGAGATAGAGGTATATGAAGGATATATATATATATATATGGTAATTGAAAAATATGAGGAATATAAATGTAATATAAAAGAGATATACATATACCCACATATACATCACATATACCTAATGTATAAAATGGTGTAGGAAAAGTGAGTTTATATGATTAATAAATAATAATAATAATAATAATAAAAGAAGAGAAGAAAAGTCAAAAGAGAAGAATAAAGTTGTGGTGGAAGTTTTTTAGATATAATTAATTAAATATTATTATTATTATTATTATTATATAAGATAAGTGAGAAGAGAAGAGAGAAGATTTTATTTCTTCTTCCTTCTTCTTGTTTCTGCTACTCCGATGAGAGAGAGAGAGAGAGAGAGAGAGAGAAAGAGAGAAAGGTGATTTTAATTTCACACATCAAAATCTTAAGGGATTTTGAGAGTATTGAAGATGGATTTCAAAGATTGGACCTAAAATTCAAGTAAGTATATAGTTTCTTGTGTTGATTTTTATTGATTGAGTATATATATTGGGTATAGTTGGGGTGTGAAGTTGATGATAATGAAAGATTGAAGTGTATAGATATGTTAAAGTTATCTAAGTGTTAAATTAGTTGATTATTGATGTATGTTGTGAGTTTGATCACTTATGATCTTGGATGTTTCTATATAATTGTGTTTATTGAAGTTTGAAATACAAAATATAAGAGTTGGGTTCGGAAACAAAAGTATTTTGGATGCCACGCCCGTGGCCCTTGGATGCCACGACCGTGGGATGTCAAGAAAATTGGACAGATTTGTTTTCTAACCCACGCCCGTGGGGGTTTGTGAGGCCACGACCGTGGGGTTGTGAGGCCACGACCGTGGGTTTGTGAGGCCACGACCGTGGGTCTTAGTAGGGTGTTGTGGTTTATAATTTGTGATCTATGGGTCTAGTATGAGACAAATAGGTGAATAATGGTAATAGAATTCATGTGTATTTATAAGTAAGTGTGTATTCTTCCTTTTTGGATTAGGTTGTGAAGAGGTTGAGTTACCTTAACCTAGATGTGAAGAATTCTTGGAAAAGGAAGTATATAGATTGATTTGAGTTGCTTTTGAGGTAAGTACAAAGTTAAATGAATGTATTCTTTTATATGATTTGAGATTTAATACATTTAGTATAAATGGGTTAAGTCATTTACTATATTGATAATATAACATGACTAATGTTATGACTTGTATAGTTTGAAAGTTATGCGGATCATTCAAAAAGGTATGTATAATGCAATTTATTATGATAAATATTTTAAATGATGAATTGTGCTAATGTGCCTTGAGATATGGTAAGATATGAAGATTCTAAAACTATGAATAAGGTAAATTGCTATATATACATATATATAAATATATATCAATGATGATCATTCTTAATGGATGTTCAATGTGATTACTTGTGAGTACTTAAATGATGAATTGAGACATAATGAGATGATTAAAGTATGTCTATATGAAATAAGGAATATGATGATGTGATGAATTGTATTGATGTGATGAAAAGCCATGATTGTTGGCTATGAGAATGCAAATGAATTATAATTGAGGCATGGTTGCTTATTTTGAAAATGAGAATGAAATAAGAAAGAAATGCATAAAGATGTAAATGCAAAGAGTTTGTGTCTAATATGTTGATTCAACTTTCAGAGTTCTGTATTTGGCGGCATGCCTATGGATCACTAGATAGGTGAAATGGGATGGCTCATAAACCGATTCCAGTTGATAAAGGTGAAATGTAATTGGATAGGCGAAATGGGATGGCCCGTAAGCCGGTTCCAATTAATGAATGTGAAATGATAATGGATAGGTGAAATGGGATGGCCCGTAAACCGATTCCATTTGAGAAATGTGAAATATATGAAAAGTAACAGTCTGGCCGGGTTGAGGATCTCCTCAAGTTGTTGAGTTGATGGTCCAAGAGACTGGGTCTGTTACACTATCCATGGATAGAGATATGATATATGTTGCCTACGGGCTTGATTATTGTGATTATGGACCAAAGCAGTAACTCTGAACTTTGAATAACATGTTAGTGTGTTCTGGGCCCAGGTCTATCTTGATTGTCAATGTGATTCATGAATGATGAATAATAAGCATAATGAGATTCATGCTTGCTTTTGTTGGAAATGTGGTTTATGAAATATGATATGGATGCATAATGAGATTAATGCTTGCCTTTGTTTAAATGTGATTTATGAAATGTGATATGGATGCATAATGAAACTTATGTTTATCTTTGTTGGAAATGTAATTCATGATTGGTGAATTGTGAATAATGAACTAAGTGAATAAATTAGGATATGTCATTTGTGTATTGATATATTCATTGTGGGTATTAGTGATGGAATTGGAGTTGGTGTTAATAAGATGGATATATGTATATAATATATGAGATTGGTAGAGATATATGAAAGATGTAATTGGAAATGGATACCATAATAAGAAATTAATAGTACATGAAGTTAATATATATATATATATATTAGAATTTCTATAGCATATGTTTATATTATTTATTTGTACTACTAAGCTTTCGGGCTTAGCGCGAATGTGTTATCGCGCAGGTGAGTAGATGGTAGATTTGAAGTCTTCCGTTGCCACGAGAAGAATAAGAGTTTGTCGAGACCAACTAGTGGGTGATGCATACATGTATAATTTTAATTATGTTGTATTTCTGACAAGAGTATATCCATATGTATAAATGAAGTTTTAATAGATAAGATTTTTATATATAAGTAAGATCATTGAAATTATAATGATTTTATAAATGTTTTATTTTTAACATAAATGTATTATTATTTGAAACTAGAGTTAAAGTTTGTGATTTGTAACTAAAAGTGACATTCTTATACTTTATATACGTAATGTATGTATACTCGGTATATGTATACTACTTATATAAGGTATGAGGGTGTTACAGTTTTCTTGTAAACAGGTTCTTCTAATAAATTGGAGCTGGCACTGACCTTAGATCGTGACTTGGATATTTTTGACTCAGAAGTAGCCAGTTGCCTTGATATATTAGAAAGTGCTGAAATAGAGGAATTCAAAGAGGAACCATCATTCGAGCTCCCCTCCATCCAAAAAGAAGAGAATAATCCTTCACTTGAGTTAGAACTAAAAGAGTTGCCTAAAAACCTAAAATATATGTTTTTAGGAGATCACGACACCTTACCTATGATAATTTCTAGCGAACTTAGTGAAATGGAAGAGATGAGGTTGGTGAGTGAATTAAAAAGATTGAAAAGAGCTATAGGATGGGGGTTGAGTGATATTAAAGGTATTAGCCCTTCAATGTGCATGCATAAAATTATCTTAGAAGAGGGAGCTAAACCTGTAAGAGAGACCCAAAGGCGCCTTAACCCAAACATGAGTGAAGTGGTTAAGAAGGAAGTGCTTAAATTGCTTGATGAAGGAGTGATATACCCAATAGCCAATAGTGAGTGGATTAGCCCAGTACATGTAGTGCCTAAGAAATCAGGAATCACTATGGTAAAAAATGAAAAGAATGAATTGATTCCTACTAGGACCACCGCTGGGTGGAGAATGCGTATAGACTACAGGAAGTTAAATAATGCCATAAAGAAAGATCATTTCCCTCTTCCTTTTATTGATCAAATGCTAGATAAACTTTCTGAACACTCTCACTATTGCTTTTTGGATGGACTTTCAAGTTATTATCAGGTGGCGATAGCACCAGAGGATCAATCCAAGACCACTTTTACTTGCCCTTTTGGGACTTTTGCTTTTCGGCGTATGCCCTTTGGCTTGTGCAATGCACCTGCAACTTTTTAGAGATGCATGATGTCTATTTTCACGAACATGATAGATGACTTTATTGAGGTATTTATGGACAATTTTTCTATTTTTGGTGACTCTTTTGATAATTGCCTCAGTAAACTTGTTCTTGTGCTCGAAAGATGTATCGAATGTAATCTCACTTTGAGTTGGGAAAAAAGTCATTTCAATGTTACTTACGGTATTGTATTAGGCCATATTGTGTCTAGTAAGGGGATTGAGGTGGATAAAGCTAAGGTAGAGTTGATTTCTAAGTTACCCCCACCTACCTCTGTTAAGGGAATAAGAAGCTTTCTAGGGCATGTAGGTTTTTACCGAAAATTTATTAAAGATTTTTCTAAAATAAGTCAACCATTATGCCATTTGCTTGGAAAAGATGTTCCATTTGAATTTACTGCACAATGCATGCAAGCTTTCAATTCCCTTAAGGAAAAATTGACCAGTGCACCGATAATTGTAGCTCCTGTTTGGTCCTTACCTTTTGAAATTATGTGTGATGCATCCAACCATGCAGTAGGAGCTATCCTGGGCAAAGGGTTGAGAAATTTTTAAGAGTGATTTATTATGCCAGCTTGACCCTAAATAGCACACAAGTTAATTACACAACAACTGAAAAAAGAAATGCTAGTTGTTGTTTTTTCCTTAGATAAGTTTAGAGCATATTTGATTGGATCTAAAATTATTGAGCATTCAGATCACGCAGCTTTAAAATATCTTTTGACTAAACAACATGCTAAACCTCATTTAATTAGATGGGTGCTATTATTGCAAGAATTTGATTTTCAAATCAAGGATACTAAGGGAAGTGAAAATGTTGTAGCTGATCATTTATCTAGGTTACCTTTCTTTGATGAAAATCT
Source organism: Garcia nutans (assembly GCA_947685225.1). Lineage (NCBI taxonomy): Eukaryota > Viridiplantae > Streptophyta > Magnoliopsida > Malpighiales > Euphorbiaceae > Garcia > Garcia nutans. Next base: position 23,316,687 of record CANTUV010000021.1, read on the forward strand.
TGCATCTGATAGCGTTCATAGAAATTTAGAAGCATTTCCTGATGAACAATTGTTTGCGGTAATGAATTCACCATGGTTTGCAGATATTGCTAACTATCTTGCTTGTGGTATTTTGCGTTCTGACATGTCATTTCAGGAAAAGAAAAGGTTTTTGTACATGAGTAAATTCTATTTCTGGGATGAACCTTATCTATTCCAGATATGCAAAGATGAGATAGTTCGCAGGTGTGTACCTGAGGAAGAACAACTTAGTGTTCTTCAATTTTGTCATGACCTTCACTGCGGTGGTCATTTTGGAGGGAGAAAGACTGCCGAAAAAGTACTTCAAAGTGGATTTTATTGGCCTACTCTATTCAAAGATGCTCAAGAATATTGTAAGCATTGTGACCGCTGTCAAAGAGTAATTAATATTGGGAGGAGGAATGAAATGCCCCTTCAATCTTATATTGTAGTTGAACTGTTTGATGTTTGGGGAATAGACTTCATGGGTCCTTTTCCCAAATCTTTTGGTTATGAATACATATTGGTTGCTATTGATTATGTTTCAAAATGGGTGGAGGCAATTCCCACCCGAACTAATGATGCTAATGTGGTTGTTAAATTTGTGAAGGAATATATTTTTAGCAATTTTGGCACACCAAGAGTGATAGTCAGTGATGGGGGAAGTCATTTCTGCAACAAACTTTTTTAGAAGTTAATGCACAAGTCAGGTGTGAAACACAAAGTGGCGACCCCATACCATCCACAGACTTCAGGACAAGTTGAGACATCCAACAAGAAAATCAAAGGAATTTTGGAAAAAACAGTCAACTCATCAAGGAAGGATTGGGCAAGTAGATTGAATGACGCATTGTGGGCATATCGAACTGCTTTCAAGACTCCCTTGGGTATGAGTCCATACCGATTGGTTTTTGGTAAGGCTTGTCATTTACCAGTAGAGTTAGAGCACAAGGCGTATTGCGCAATTAAGACTCTAAATTTAGATTTGGACAAGGCAAAGAGAGAACGTTTTTTGCAAATTTCGGAGTTAGATGAACTAAGGAACGAGGCATATGAGAGTTCAAGGATTTATAAGGACCGTACTAAAGCACTTTATGACCGAATTTTAGTACGAAAGACATTGAGCCTAGGTATGAAGGTCTTGCTTTTCAATTCTCATCTCCGACTGTTTCCAGGAAAACTCAAGTCTCGATGGAGTGGTCCTTTCAAGATAACTCAGGTATATCATTCCGGTGCTATAGAATTACTTAACTCTCGAATGAATGAAACTTTTAAAGTAAATGGACAGAGAGTTAAACCATATAATGAGGCATTCCAAGAAGTAAGGATTGTTGATAGTACTTTGATCTACGATCCTTAATTCTTACAGTAACATCCAGCTAAGACGACGTTAAAGAAGCGCTCGATGGGAGGCAACCCATTGTTATTATTTTTAGCATTTTAGTTTAGTATATTCAGTATATTTATTTATTTTCCCTTCTATTTTTCTTTAAGGTTTGATGGTTTGGAGATTGGAAGTGTTTTTATTCTTGTAGAGAACATGCCAGGAGCATTGAGTTTAATTGAGAAAAGGAGGGCCAGCCAGTTCCAACTTTCCTTGATCGCATGTTTATGCTGAAGTCGCAGTATTTGCTTTAGTTGTTTTCTTTCATATTGATTATTTGTACAAAAGCTTCACTATGCGCGACACAAAAGAGGTTCTTTCTATCTTTTCTTTTGTTTACATTGAGGGCAATGTAACTCATAAGTGTGGGGTAATTTTTAAGCTTTTCTTTAATTTTTGTTTTGTTTTCTTTGTGAGTTATATTGTGCATTTTTCATGGCATAATTGTTGGAAACTTATTTTCATGGCATAATTGTTGGAAACTTATTAACTTTTCTGTAATTCTAGCATTACATTTGAGCCTTCAGTATCAGCATAGAGATTAGCATTCGAATTCATTCAGGAGCAATTTTCACATTCTGCAATTCATGACATATAAATCTTTGAGAACCCACCCTTTGTGAGTTTTGAGCCTCATAGATTGAATATTATTGTCAATCGATTTTCTTTTCTTAAGTGTGCACCTTCATGATTTTGCATCTCTAGAGCTTGCTTTTGCATACTAATTGAACTCACATTATGATTTCATCTCAAGTTTTAAAATGATGAAGGAAAATTAGGATTACCTCTTTTAGCTTAAAAAGTCCTCCCTTAATTATGAATTCCTTAGTGAGCCAAGTTGAGCCTTTGACCTTTTCTTGATTGATCAACACAGTTCACAACTCAACATTTTCCTATTATTATCATACCTTCATTAAGGAATGGAGTTTCTTATGATATGACAATAGGAGTGGTTTAATTGATAAGTGTGGGGTAAACAAAGCATTAAAATAATAATAATAAAATAGTATTGTTTTAGTAAGATTTGCGGCTGAAATGCATACTTTGCAGATTGTATTTGACTAAGAGTCGATTATTCTTTTCTTCTGCAATTGAGCTAGATGTTCAATGCAATTTTATATTTTGTATATATATATATATAAAAGTATAATAAATAAAAATAAAAAAGAAAAGATATATATATATACAAAATTCATATATTTTCTAGCATTAGTTATCAAAGAGGAATTTCGACTCATTTACTTTTCTTTAAGTATGCAAATATTTGAGACTATCAAGGGTTGGTGAATATGCTATTTGAAGGAGTTACGAGTTTCTACGCAAGATTATTGTCTAATTTAGATACTCCATTTCTATGAGCAGGGATTTTTACCCCCACTCCCGGTGGAATGGTTCTTACGACTTTGGCACTGTTTAGGCTCGGGGCCATATAGAACACGGACCTAAGTCCGGAGAAAATGGAGTCGCCACCCGGACAGGCTGGGAAAAAAGAAAGGGGTGGATGACTCAATTCCCAAGGAATCCCCAACCCCCTAATGGGTTTGGAAAGTTGGGTATGTGTGGGGAAGGTGAGAAATGGCCCAGCACCCCCACAACGCCCGGTTCATTGGAACCGGCCTCCTTTACAGGTCTTAATATTATAAAATTCTTAAATATAACAACATTATCCATATTACACACAATAATTAAAAGAAAGCATCAATATATTAAAATTAGAGCAAGGTCCAAGCAAAACAAATAAATGGACACCCATCCGAAGATTGAAACATGTCCTTACATCACATGCGTAAATAGGACACCCACCGAAAGGTAGAAACATGCCCTTTACATAGGTTCTAAAATAGAAAAGAAAATTAAATTACATGATATTTAACTAATGAGGTACCCACCAAGTGGAAACATACCTCTTACAACATTTAGAAACCTAAATAAATTGATAAAAGTAAATAATCATTCATCATAAATAAAATCATTCATTAAAAGTATTAAATATCAATGGAAAATAAACATCCATCCATGATAAATTAAATAAACCAAGTATTGAACTTAAAATAAATTAAAGCATATAAAATAAATTAATGCATAATCAAATATAGAATTGAATAAGGCAAATAAAAAATCTAAGTTATAGCTATTGTTTCCATTTAGGATCCTTTATTTCATGTGTTTAGGGTTTTGGATTTTCATCGGTTTAAGCTACTGTGACTTTTTAAAGAATTAAAATAGATTAAGGATTTTATGTTTTAAAAGGTTGGTAAGACACTTTGATTAACCAAATTAAGGTTTGAATGGTGAAATCATGAAACTAGGGTTTTGGACAATTTAAAATACTTTTGATTTGTGGTTTTAAATGATGGTTTCAAGCTTACTGTGTAAAATTAAAATATTTGTGTTTTTATGGCTTTTAAATTTTAAAGGATTAGGGTTTAGAAAAAATTAGGATTTAAGGTTTTAAAGGGGTTAGGGTTTATTATTTTGAGTTTTGGAATTGAATTAGGGTTTTAAGGCTTTTGAATTAGGGTTTCGGGAAATGAATTTATTTTAGGATTTGGAAAGACAATTGACAATTTTCATGAAGTTTTATGAATTTACACAAACAATTTAAGTTTATAAGAGCAAAAAAGATATTTTTGAGGCTTTTGGAAGGAAACAGAACATAATTTAAAGTTTTGATAATTTGGATAGCAAATTTTAGTTTTGGGGTTTTGAAGAAACAAAATTAATAACTTTAAATTCTTTGGAAAATAAAGCAACGAATTAGTGTTTTTAACTTTAGAAAAGCTAAATTAAAGTTTTGGGATTTTTGAATTAAAAGAAAGAATGAGATGTTTAGCTACTATGAAAAAATAAAAGGAATCAAGAATTCAAACCTTCTTTCGTGGGGTTGCACCAAAATTGCTTCTTGGATGAACCAGGTCAAAGACAAGCTTTTCTTTCCTTTGAATTGCTTGAATTGCTTATTTGCTCCCTCCAAAATCCAATTCACTTTACTGCCAGAAGGAATTTTTAAAGTTTTCAAGTTTTCCTACCCACTCTCGGTCATCAATTTCTCCTCCACTTTTTTGTGTTGTTTAGTCCATATTTATATAAGAATTTATGGTATAATTCTAGTTATTCATGGTATTTAATCCTAATTAGGAAAAGGAAACCAAAACCTAATTGTATTAGGTTTCAAAAAATTTGCGTCGGAAAAATTTTGCTGGCAAAAAAAAACTGCTGCGGAAAAACTGCGCTAGCAAAAGAGCTGCCACAGCTGGCTGCAGCAGCGTAGGTGGAACGGACCAGTAGGCCATTTCGCCCACGAGAAATTCCTGAGGGTGAAATGGCCTGGGCAATTTCGCCCGCAGGAGTTTCCTGCGGGTGAAATGCCCACGGGCCCGCGCTGACTTTCGGCGATGATTTTTTGTCGCCGATTTTTCCGTCGCCGATTTTTTTTTGAATTTTTATTCATTTCACCATTTTTTACTAAAATAAATATTAAAATTAATCAAGATACCATAAAAATTATTTTGGACTAACTAAAATATGTCGGACAACACAAAAAATTATTTTGGACTAATTAAAATATATTGGACCGGACTAGGTAAAAAATTAAGGTCTACAGTTTGCCCCCTACTTGAATGATCTGAGACTTAAGTGAAAGAGAGTGAAAAGTAATAAGACTTAATTTTTGAGATGGTTATTTAAATTTATTTTGGGTACTTAGACCTGAGACTGAACTTGATTTGGGTACTTGGACCCGGGATTGGGTACTTAGACTCGAGATTGGATTTGATTTGGGTACTTAGACCTGAGAATGGATTGAATTTGGGTACTTGGACCCAAGATTGGGTACTTGGACCCCAGATTGAATTTGATTTGGGTACTTGGACCCAAGATTAGATTTGATTTGGGTACTTGGACCCGAAATTGATTTGATTTAGGTACTTGGACCCGAGATGGATTGAATATGGGTACATGGACCTGAAATTGATTTGATTTGGGTACTTGGACCCGAGATTGAGTACTTGAACTCAAGATTGGGCACTTGGACCCGAGATTGGATTTGATTTGGGTACTTGGACCCGAGATTGAGTACTTGGACTCGAGATTGGGCACTTGGACCCGAGATTGGATTTGATTTGGGTACTTGGACCCGAGATTGGGTACTTAGACCCGAGATTGGGTACTTGGACCTGAGATTGGATTGAATTTAATTTGGGTACTTGGACCCGAAAATGGGATTGTGATTCTTCACCATCAAATTGGATCTTCATCCTTTGAGACTGAATCTTTATCCTTGAAATGAATCTTCATCTTTTGACATCGGGTCTTTACCCTTGAAACATTGATCTTTATCCATTGGAGGTCGGGTCTTTACCCTGGCTTCAGCTCTTTTAGCTCGATTGATCTTTCGTCTTTTGCATCTTCATTCTTTTGAGAGTTCTAATTGTTCTATTCTTTTGTTCTTCCTTTTTTCAAAGATTTAGCTATTTTTAATTGGACCTTATATCCTCTCCTTGCCCCCCTGTGTGGCAAAATATTTGTAAGTGAGTTTAAAGATATTTGGTATATAAACCCAAAAAATTGAAAAGGAGAAACTTTGCCCCCTGTGTAGGCTCAAACCAAAGATTTTTTTCATGCAAGCTTTGATTGATATTTATCTTGTCTAGTTCTTCACACAAGCATGCATTTCTTCTCTTTGCAAAATTACTGGAGCTTTCTCAAGCAATGGGCTTTCCATGCCCTCCTGATTTGACATCTTCTTTTGATTCTTCACTTCACAGAGTGTTTGCTGTTCACTTTGATAAAGAATTGACAATACAAGACAAGAAAGTACGATGTGATATGCTCATGTATGCATGATATGCATGAATAATACTTATAGTTGTTCCATCGACTCACAGACCGAGGTGATCAGCAAAAGTGTTATCATTGGTTCCGTTTTGACGCTTGTTCAAGTCTTTCATTGGAATGATCAAAAGCTTTGCATTTGTGTCTTTTATCTTCTATATGTTGAGAACATGAGTGGTAGAGACCCCTAATGGTAGAGTCAGGGATACATCCATTTCGAATTATGTTTCAGCATGTCAATTGGCAGCTTGCCAATAATCATTTCCTTTGCCCAATATGTCCTTTGGAGGTTCAACATACTTCCCTTAACTTGAAGGCTTTGTATGACAAAACTTTTTTTTTTGAATTTTGATTTTAAAATCAAATGTTGGCTTTGCCAAATTAATGTCAATGTACCTCAGGACTTGATTTTTCCAAATTAACATATCTATAACATGACAAACCTAGTTACCGTACTAAACTCGGGAATCATTTCTATTTAAGCAAGAACTATTGCACTTCAGATAGGCACATACACATTACTTGGCCAAAGGTCTCATTTGAGTTTAGATATTGTCTATCTCATATGCATGCTTATTCCAACTATCTCCACTAATAGATTCTACCTACCAAGAGAGATCAACAGGTCTTTGATAGGCTTGAAATGGGGTCTATAAGGGACATGGGTTAAAGTGAAGGCCATTTGTAAGTTGGGGCTGATGTGATACAATGGACAAGCCTTCACACTATAAATTTCTTGTTTGAATTTTAAGCGGCTTGGAGGCAATCTTTCTAGACTCCAAATTCCTTCTATATCTTCTTGGCATTAATCTGGATCTTGATAGGGACAGTCTTTGCCCTTGCAAAAAGTTTGGTACCCAAATTTGTTTCCTTTTCTTCTTCTCCCTTTTCTTTATTTCTCTTACTCTTCCCTTTCCTTTCTCTTTACTTTCCTTACTCTTCTCTTCCTTTGAGCATTCTATCATTTTGTCCTTTCTTGCAGAACTATCAAGTATAGAGCTTTTAAGCATTGAATGGTCTTTCTCCTTTTTCTCCAATTTTGATTGAATCTTTGGTTGGGTTGGACCAATTCAAGCCAAACTATCCTTATGGAAGCCTTTTGCTGCTTTAGGTAAAAGAGAACTCAGTTGGCTTTCTGAATCGCCTTTTTAGGTTTTATCTTCTTTTTTTTTCTTTTTCTATTCACTTTTTTCTTTCTTTTTTTTTCCTTTTTTTGGTTCTAGCTCAAACATAGTTGTCTTGTTTGTACCAACTTGGGCTTCCAATAATGGATGAGTGGAGTAACATAAATCTTCTTTAACAGGGATAAATCATTTGTTACTTTAATGTTGATGTTGTTTTGATATATTGGAGACATTAAGGGAACTTCAACTACCCTTAAAGTTTTGAGAACATCAACTATCCTTATGGTCTTGAAAACATCAACTACCCTTATGGTCTTGAGAACTTCAACTATCTTCATAGTCTTGACTATTCATTTCTTTCTTTGATCTTCTTACCTTTTCACCTTTGTGATCATAAGACTTGTCAAAAGTATCACAACAGCTCAAGGTAGGTTGTTGAGGTTATACGCCAATGAAAAGAAAGCTAAAATTTTATGAAGGCTCAAAGGGACAACTAGGGATTAATATTTAATTGGGTGGATACTAGTTGTTAGCTAATCAAACAATGCCTAGATCATCTCTCCCTTAAATAAGTAGAGTTCAATTTCACCTCGAAAGTTTGTCAAAGCATGTTCTAAGACTGACTAAGACCTAGACAAAGATAATTATGCAGGAGCCCTCTCTAAGTAAGCATACACAACTCAATGCTATAGAGTAATTCCCTCATCTAATAAAGTCATTCGAGTCATGATGCCTAGACACATCAAGCTAAATTCCTCATTGGTTGAGCATCAAAATGAACAAAGACCAACAAAAATTTATGATAAAAATAATTTAAATTTGAAAAACACAATAGTTCTAAAATATTAAAGAAAGTAAGATTGAAAAGCAACATTCAAGCTAAGGAAAGTTCATTGAGTTAGGCTTCTTTTCCTTTCACATCTTCAATATTTCCATCTTGAAAGGATGATAAAACAAAGTCTTCTTCCAATCCTTTTCCCACCATGAAGGTTGCTGGTGGTGACACTCTGTTGAACATTGGAAATGGATTATCTTTGGTGTTGGGCTTGTCCGGCTCGGGCAACTTGCCATTATCAATTAAATTCTGGATCTCATGCCTCAACTTCATGCAATTGTCCATTTCGTGTCCAGGCATTTGATGGAGTTGGCAAAATGCATTAGTATCAAAGTTAGGTGGAAGAGGATTAGGCAAAGGACGAGGAGTCAAGGGTTGTAACAATCCCTTCTTTTGTAGCTTATTGTGAACCCAAGATAGTGGCTTCCCCAGATCTAATAACTGCCTCATTACTCCTTGACTAGCGGCATTAACATCAACTTCTTTTTGTGTGCTTTGATTGCCCGACTGGTAGTTCCCTTTCTCATTCCTTTTTATTGAAAAGCGATTCTTCTCCCTTTCCCACTCTTCAATTTATAGACCAGCTTGGAGAAGATCTTTGAAATCACATATGAGTGTATGAGACATCCTCTCATGAAGATTAGGCAACACCCCTCTCACAATCATCCTTATTTAATCGGATTCATCGGGCCCCTTCTTGAGTAAAGCAGCCTTGTTTCTCCATCTCTTGACATAATCTACAAAATTTTCATTTGGTCGTTGCCTAATGGACTCAACTTCCATTAAGGTAACTTCCATTTCAACATTGTATCCATATTGTTGGATGAAGGCTTTGTAAAGTAGATCCCAACTCTTTTGTGTTACATCATCTAAGGTATTGAACCAATTTTGGACAACAGGGTCCAATGAGAGCATGAAGTACCTTAGGGTTTGAGCCTTAGTAGCTCGGGCAGATTGCATGGCAGTGATATACTGCTTCACATGGAGATGATGATTTCCAGTGCCATTATACTTTGCAAAAGATGGCATCTTGAACTTGTATGGGACCTCTTCATCTAGCTAAAATAATTTGTCAACTTCGGACATTTCTTCAGTTTCATCTTTTTCTCAAATTTCTTTTCTAAATCAGCAATCATCTTTTCAATATCAGATGTCTCGGTCTTTTCAATAGTTGCCTTCTCAACAACCTTTGGCTCCTTTTTATTTTGAAGATCTTGGTAGTATTGAGCCCAATCATCATCATCAATGATCACCTTCTCATCATTACAAGCCACTTTATTAACTTTTGTCTTCCCTTTGTCCTTTGGCTTCTTAGTGCTAGCAGAAACCTTGGCATGATTCTCTAAGATTATAGTCAATTGGTTCCTCATGGTCTCAGCTAGGGCCTCTTTTATTTCTTCCATCTTGGCATTGAGGGCTTCATCCACCATTCTTTGAATTTGTTTGGGCTCCATTGTTTTAGGTGAGCAAGTGATTGAGTCGTTGCTAGATACTTCATCTCCGGCGTAGGTCGGATTGTTGTAAGCTTTTGAACTATCATAATCCAGGGCTGTGAGCCAGAGAGGATCAATGATATGAGATGCAAATGTATGCATGTATGCATGTAAGCACAAACAAATCAATAAATAAGGATGAATAGGACATTCCTTCCAACCTTATAACATCCACACACGAATTAACAGTCTCTTTTCCTAGGTATATGGTTAACAAAATACCAACATGGGGCATCTTATTTTTGAATAATTCCCTCAAACGTTTCAACCAATAGTTATATTTTTGAAAATGGAAATCAATCCATGATAATTCCCATTAATTAGGTTTTAATCCATTCAACTAACTAAAGTAGCTTTTTGGATTGAAACGAAATTAAGAGGTTTATTATAAATAGATTTCTCACTTGAAAAGAGTAACTAATGGTTCATGCCAAAAACAAGCCCATGGTTAATTTATTTTTAGTATAAACTAGGCCCACAATTGATTTTTGGTATTTCATAATTGACCTACATATTTTGCAAGCTCTTTGTAAGAATTTTGTTTTTAAGCCCATTATAAAAAGATTTTTAGAGAAGTGGATTTTGGGCTTAGTATTTGGGCCATGGGCCAAAGAATTTATTTATTTTTTTTAGAAAAGTCTTATGTCCAAAGACCATCTTGAAAAATTTTGAAAATAGTTTTGGTCTTTTGGAATTTAAGGAAAAATTTATTTTGAGCTTACAATATACTTAGATCATATTAGAAACAGAACAAACCAAATAAGCCATGATTTAGACTAAGATAAACTAACCATAGTCAAACAACATGCATTTGGGGTAAAACCTAAGGAAAATAACTAGGCCAATTACATGAGCTTTAGTCTTTGGGTAGAAAGGCTTAGGTTCCCATAGCAAGTATATACCAAACGGTAAAAGGCTATGAGTGGTTATGCCATGCTCGATCTCCATACCTTGAGTGAAAGTATGGTATCCCTTACATAACACAACACGGGTAATACGGGCATCCTAACTCACGCACACGATGCAAACTAATATGATGCAATGGATAAAATCATTATAAGAAAGAATAAAATAATATAGAGACCAACGGAATCAACTTCTCTTATCCCCAGTGTAGTCACCACTGTGAGCGAAGATTTTCGCCCCCACTCCCGCTGGAATGGTTCTTGCTACTTCGGCACTGTTTAGGCTCGGGGCCTTAGAGAACACGGACCTAAGTCCGGAGAAAATGGATTCGCCACCCGGACGGGCCGGGAAAAAAGAAAGGGGTGGATGACTCGATTCCTAAGGAATCCCCAATCCCTTAATATGTTCGGAAAGTTGGGTACGTGTGGGAAAGGTGAGAAATGGCCCAGCACCCCCACAACGCCCGGTTCATTGGAACCGGCCTCCTATACATGTCTTAATATTGTAAAATTCTTAAGTATAATAACATTATCCATATTACACACAATAAAAAGAAAGCATCATTATATTAAAATCAAAGCAATGTCCAAACAAAGTAAATAAATGGACACCCATCCAAGGATGGAAACATGTCCTTACATCACATGCCTAAATAGGACACCCACCAAAAGGTAGAAACATGCCCTTTACATAGGTTCTAAAATAGAAAAGAAAATTAAATTACATGATGTTTAACTAATGAGGTACCCACCAAGTGGAAACATACCTATTACAACTTTTGGAAATCTAAATTAATTGATAAAAATAAATAATCATTCATCATAAATAAATCATTCATCAAAGCTATTAATCAAGATATAAAATAAACATCCATCCATGATAAATTAAATAAATCAAGTATTGAATTCAAATAAATTAAAGCATAAGAAATAAATCAAAGCATAATCAAGTATGGAATTGAATAAAGCAAATAAAAGTTCAAGTATAGCTACTATTTCCATTTAGGGTTCTTTATCTCATGTGTTAAGGTTTTGGAAATTCTAAAGTTAAGCTACTATGACTTTTTAGGGAATTAAAATAGATTAGGGTTTTATGTTTTTTAAAGGTTGGTAAGACACTTTGATTAAACAAATTAAGATTTGAATGGTGAAATCATGAAACAAGGGTTTTGGACACTTTGAAATACTTTAATTTGTGATTTTTGGTTTATTGAACTTTAAGCTACTGTGTAATTTTTGAGTTTTTATATTTTTATGTTTTTTAATGTTTTAAAAGGATTAGGGTTCATAAAAATTATGGTTTAAGGTTTTAAAAGGATTAGGGTTCATTATTTTAGGTTTAAAAGTTGAATTTTGAATTTTAGGGTTTTAGAATTTAGGTCACGGGTAAAAGATTTGAATTAGGGTTTTAGAAATTAATTTGATAATTTTATGAAGTTTTATGAATTTAAACAGATGGATTGAAGTTTTTATAAGTAGAAAAGATGTTTTTTAAGGCTTTTTGAATGAAATAGAACCTACTTTAATATTTTAATAGAAACAAAATTTGATTTTGGTTTTGTTGAAAAATATGTTCAATTAGAGTTTTAAGATTTTTAAGAAGAAAAGATAACAATTTTAAGTCTTTTTAGAAAAGAAGGTCACGTTTTAGTGTTTTAACTTTGGAAAACTAAATTAAAGTTCTAAGATTTTAACTTTTGAAAAACTCAAAAAAACTCTAGTTTAGCTACCGTGTAAAAAATTAGAATTTAGAATTTCATACCTTCTTTTGTAAGTTGCTCCAAAAACAATTCTTCTTGGATGAACTAGCTCCAAAGACAAGCCTTTTTTGCCTTTGGAATCCCTTTCATCGTGATGCTGCTGTTCCAAAAAATATTTAAATTGAATTTCTTCTTTTCCTTCTTTGATTTGGTTTCAAATTTTCCAAACTCTCTTTGGATTTGCTCTCTCTCGGCCTCCCCCCTAATTTTAATTGCCTTTGGTCCTTTTTTATATTAGTTTTAGGTTGTTTTTTCCTAATTATACACGGCAAGTGATATTAATTAAAAAAAAAAGAAATTAAAACCTAATTGGATTAGGTTTCAAAACATTTGCGTTGAAAAATTTTGCGCTGGCGAAAACTGCGGCAGTGGGCCAATTTTGGGCCAGTGGGCGTGTCGCCCGCAGGAAATTCTTGCGGGCGAATATTTCGCCCGCAGGAAAATCCTGCGGGAAGTTATTTCGCTCGCAGGAAATTCCTGCGGGCAAAACGCCCGCAGGCCTGCGGGTGAAGTGCTGGGCCTACTGGAGTGCCGCCCGCAGGAAATTCCTGCGGGCAAAATGCCCACGGGCCCGCACGACTGCTTTTTGCTGCCGATTTTTTTTCGACTCCAATTTTATTTTTATTTTTAATTTTTAGTTGTTAATTTTCATTTTTTATTAATAAAAATTAGATACTAAGGTAAAAATTATTTAATTAAAATTATTTTGGACCAATTAAACAAAAAAAATCATTTTGGGCTAAATAAAACATATTATATCGGATTGGGTCAAAAATTAAGGGTCTACACAAACCCTCAAACTATAAATTTCTTATTTGAATTTTAGGCAGCTTGGAGGCAATCTTGCTAGACTCCAAATTCCTTCTGTCTTCTTGGCATTAATCTGGATCTTGATCAGGATAGTTTTTTTCCTTGCAAAAAAAGTTTGGTTCCCAAATTCATTTCTTTTCTTCATCTCCCTTTTCTTTATTTCTCTTACTCTTCCATTTCTTTGAGCATTTTATCATTTTGTCCTTCTTCCTTATAGGACTGTCAAGTGCAGAACTTTCAAGAACTGAATGGTCTTTCTCCTTTTCTTTGATTTTGATTGAATCTTTGGTTGGGTTGGACCAATTCAAGTAAAAAAATGTCTTTATGAACCAAATGGAAGCCTTTTGCTGCTTTAGGTAAAAAAGAACTTAGTTGGCTTTCTGAACCGCCTTTCTAGGTTTTATTTTTCTTTTTCCTTTTTATTTTGTTCTTTTGTTTTTCTTTTTTTCTTCTTTTTTCTTTTCTTCTTTTCCTTTCTTTTTTTTGTTTTTTTGTTTTGTTTTGTTTCTTTTTTGGTCCTAGCTCAAACAGAGTTGTCTTATTTGTACCGACTTGGGCTTCCCATATTGGACGAGTGGAGTAACATAGATCTTCTTTAACAGGAATAAATCATTTGTTACTCTAATGTTGTCTTGATATATTAGAGATATTAAGTGAACTTCAACTACCCTTATGGTCTTGAAAACTTCAACTACCCTTATGGTCTTGAAAATATCAACTATCCTTATGGTCTTGAGAACTTCAACTATCTTCATGATCTTGACTATTCATTGCTTTCTTTGATCTTCTTGCCTCTTCATATTAGTGATCATAAGATTTGTCAAAAGTATCACAACAGCTCAGGGTAGGTTGTTGAGGTTATATGCCAATGAAAAGAAAGCTAAAATTTTATGAAGGCTCAAAGGGACAACTAGAGATTGATATTTAATGGGTGGATACTAGTTGTTGGCTAACCAAACAATGCATATATCATTTCTCTCTTAAATAAGTAGAGTTCAATTTTGCCTCGAAAGTTTGTCAAAGCATGTTCTAAGACTAACTAAGACCTAGACAAAGGTAATTATGCAGGAGCCCTCTCTAAGTAAGCATACACAACTCAATGCTATAGAGCAATTCCTTCACCTAGTAAAGTCATTCGAGTCATGAGGCATAAATATATTAATTCATGAATTATCAAGCTAGATTCCTCATCGGTTGAGCACCAAAATGAACAAAGACCAACAAAAATTTTGATGAAAGTAATTATTCAAGCAACTTTAAATTTAAAAAACACAATAATTCCAAAATATTAAAGAAAGTAAGATTGAGAAGCAACATTCAAGCTAAGGAAAGTTCATTGAGTTAGGCTTCTTTTCCTTCCATATCTTCAATATCCCCATCTTGAAAGGATGATAAAACAAAATCTTCTTCCAATTCTTTTCCTACCATGAAGGCTGCTGGTGGTGGCACCCTGTTGAACCTTGGAAATGGATTACCTTTGGTATTGGGCTTATCTTGATCAGGCAACTTGCCATTATTAATTAAATTTTGGATCTCATGCCTCAACTTCATACAATTGTCTATTTCATGTCCAGGCCTTTGATGGAATTGGCAAAATGCACTAGTATCAAAGTTAGGTGGAAGAGGTTTAGGCAAAGGACGAGGAGTCAAGGGTTGTAACAATCCCTTCTTTTGTAGCTTATTGAGAACCCAAGACAGTGGCTTCCCTAATTCTAAAAACTGACTCATTCCTCCTTGACTTGTGGCATTAACATCAACTTCTTTTTGCCTGCTTTGATTTCCGGACTGGTAATTCCCTTTCTCATTCCTTCTTATTGAAAATCAATTTTTCTCCCTTCCCACTCTTCAATTTGTAGACCAACTTGAAGAAGATCATTGAAATCCCTTATAAGGGTGTGAGACTTCCTTTCACGGAGATTGGGCAAGACACCTCTCACGATCATCCTTATTTGATCAAATTCATCGGGCCTTTTCTTGAGCAAAGCAGCCTTATTTCTCCACCTTTTCACATAGTCCACAAAATTCTCATTTGGCCTTTGTCTAATGGACTCAACTTCCATTAAGGTAACTTCCAACTCAACATTATACCCATACTGCTGGATGAAGGCCTCGTATAGCAGATCCCAATTCTTTTGTGTTCCATCATCTAAGGTATTGAACCAATTTTGGACAACAGGATCTAATGAGAGCATAAAGTACCTTAGAGTTTGAGCCTTAGTAGCTCAGGCAGACTGCATAGCAGTGATATACTACTTCACATGGAGATGAGGATTTCCGGTTCCATCATACTTCGCAAAAGATGGCATCATGAACTTGTACGGAACTTCTTCATCTACCTCAAACAATTTGTCGATCTCGGACACCTCTTCGATTTTCAGTTTCTTCTCAAATTTCTCATAAACTTTGGTCTTTTCAAAAGTTGCCTTCTCAACAACCTTCGGCTCCTTTTTGTCTTGAGGATCTTGGTAGTATTGAGCCCAATCATCATCATCAATGATCACCTTATCATCATCAAAAGCTAATTCATCAATTTTATCCTTCCCCTTGACTTTCTTGGTGCTAGCAGATGCTTCGGTATTGTTTCCTAAAATTGCAGCTAGTTGATTCTTTATGGTCTCGACCATGGCCTCTTTTATTTCTTCGATCTTGGCATTGAGGGCATCATCCACCATTCTTTGAATTTTTTCGAGATCCATTGCTTTTGGTGAGCAAATGATTGAGTTGTTGCTAGATACTTTGTCTCCGGCGTAGGTCGGATTGTCATAAGCTTTTGAACTTTCATAATCCAGGGCTGTGAGCCTGAAAGGATCAATGATATGAGATGCAAATGTATGCATGCATGCATGTATGCACAAACAATAGACAAACAAAGACAAATAGGACGTTCCTTCCAACCTTATAACATCCACACACGAATGGCGAGTCTCTTTTCCTAGGTATATGGTTAACAAAATACCAACCATGGGATACCTTATTTTCGAATAATTTCCTCGGACGTTTTAACCAATAGTTATATTTTCGAAAATGGAAATCCATTCATAGTAATTTCCATTAATTAGGTTTTAATCCATTTAACCAACTATAGTACCTTTTGTGCTATATTGGATTAAAAAAATTTAAGAGGTTTATTATAATAGATTTCTCACTTGAAAAAGTAACTAATCATTCATGCCAAAAACAAGCCCATGGTTAATTTATTCTTAGTATAAACTAGGCTCACAATTGATTTTTGATATTTCTTAATTGACCTAAATAATTTGCAAGCTCTTTGTAAGAAAAGATTGAATGAAAATAATTTTGTTTCTAAGCCCAATGTAAAAATATTTTAGAAAAAATGGATTTTGGGCTTAGTATTTGGGCCATGAGCAAAAGAATTTTTGATTTGTTTTTTTAGAAAAGTTTTATGTCCAAAGACCATCTTGAAAAGTTTTGAAAATAACTTTCGTCTTTTGGACTTTAAAGAAAAATTTATTTTGCGCTTACAATATACTTAGGTCATATTAGAAAAAGAACAAACCAAATAAGCCATGATTTAATCCAAGATAAATTAACCATAGTCAAACAACATGCATTTGGGGTAAAACCTAAGGAAAGTAACTAGGCCAATTACATGAACTTTAGTCTTTGGGTAAAAAGGCTTAGGTTCCCATAGCAAGTATATACCAAATGGTACGAGGCTATGAGTGGTTATGCCATGCTCGATCTCCATACCTTGAGTGAAAGTATGGTATCCCTTACATAACACAACACAGGTAACACGGGCGTCCTATAACACCCCTTCCCAGCCTACGTGTGTAAGCCGAGTAGAGGCGCCACACTAACCTAATGTTGCTACCAATTTTACTTAGTCAAATTTTAGTTACGGTTTTTACAGCAATTTGGCAAGAGGTTAGCCTAGAAATTTGGTCCCAAGTGTCGATAAAACTGGTTTTTCTGATTTTTGAAAACATTTTTACACAAACTAATGCGAACACAATCAGTCTCAATACACTCCCAATGAATCCCCCTTATAACCTCAACTACAAAACCTGCAATTAGAATTCACACTTCTAGTACAAAATAAAGTAGAGGTTTATTATTATAACATACTACTAACGTACAGTATAACATAGAAATTCTCAATCTTATATATATATATATACATGTCACAACTAGTTAACTCAGAATGGAAACTAAGAGATCTACCCTGAGATGCTGTAGGTCTGGTCGTTGCTTCCCAAGAGTTAGCTACTGCTCCGAACCTACGAGTCAAGGAAAACTTAACTCGCTGAGCAATGTCGCTCAGTGGGTACTTTACCAATGGAAATAAAAGTAAAGAGTATTTGTACAAGGAAGGCAATAAAATATATGAATGTTAAATACTATAAGAAATAAAATATAAAGCTCACTCCAATGAAATAAAAATGTACTTCCCGAAAAAGAATTTCAAGTTTTTCAAAAGATTTCAACTAAAATTGTAAAATATTCACAATTCAACTTATGCCATAAAATAGTCGTGTCATAGTTTGTAAATTTTTGCTCTACGGGTAAAAGCAGAACCACAGCGATAAGGCAGTGGCCCTCACCACTGTAACATAGGTGGCCCTCACCACCGATATCAAATCACAGGAATGGTCCTCACCATCCTGGTTATAACCAATGGCCCTCACCACTGGTTGTAACCAATGGCCCTCACCATTGGCCCCAATGGCCCTCACCATTGAGTTCAGATCATAACAATTCAATCACAATATCAAGCAGTACTGCATAAGTTAGTATAGTGCACCATACCCTTATCTACCAAGTTCAACCACCAAGTAGAGCATAATGGTTTAAAATTCAAATCTAAGATTTCCACAAATTTTCAAATGATTTGCACACTCCTTTTCATTTTTACTAAGTCATGCCATTTCGTCGTGTACTAACTCTGTGGCTAAAGGCCGTTTCATTTCCAAGTGTTTACCACCATTCCCAGTCATTTCCACACACTTCAAATCACATTATAACAATTCCGAAAAATGACCAAAAGAATAGTAACACGGCACGTAAAATCGACAACGCAAATGACATGACCATATGAATAGTAAAATCTGGTTTTCGTCTAAATTTCAGTCAATTTCAGTCACGCATTTGACCAGGTAAATGATCTTATTTTTGGCTGAAATTTTATAGAAAACTTATTTCATATGTTGACTAATTGCATGTAAATTTTGTCGAAAAGTTCCATTGTTTGCTGCCTCAACCGGCTGCCCAAAGTTAGGTCCAGAATTGGCTCCCAAAAGGCACCAATTCGGCCCCCACTTGCATTTGGTGCAAAATTGTTTATTTTTTTGTTCTAAACCCATTTCAAAGTTTCCCTAATAATGTAATGAAGACTTAGACACTTCCCTTTTAAAATAACTTGATTGTTTAAATCAATTTGGACTAAATCGAGTTCATAAACTCTTTTACCAAAATCATTGAAAACATTAGATTTCATTTGAATTTAAATAACTCAATCACCACATGGATTCAAAAATACCACTCAACAATTGAATTCAAACTCAAACAACACATTTAGGCATCCATAGCAAAAGTTCTATAGATAAATTTTTGACAAGAAAATGAAAGAAAAATTAATTCTTCTAAGGTAAAGTACCAAACCTTGTATTTTAATTTCCTTTTGCTTTCCCTTCTCTTTCAAGCTCTTCCTTCTCCTTATTTCCACCCTTGCCTACAAAAATTTCACAACACAACCTCAACCATAAACCCTAGAAATTTAGAACATGCACTACCCTTCCATTTCTTTTCAAATTAAGTCCTAATCTAACCTTATTAAACCTTAGAAACCTTAATTCTTCCATTTAATTAATCAATATCATCACTACTTAAGTTTTCCTCAAATCCACCATAAGAACCCTAATTTATATCTCTCAAATTACTCATTAAAACCTGAAATTAGGATTAGAAATGAACTTACCTTAGTTTAGGACCTTAGATTCCACCAAAACCTTTGATAATAAGCCTTAAAACTTGAAAATCACCACCTTTCTTCCTTCTCCTATGGCTTGGACGACCCTCCTTCTCAAGGGGGAGTTTTTGCTTTCTTCTTTCTTGTGTTTTTGGTCCAAATGGCTGCCCAATTTGACTAATAATGTGTTAAGACAAATGCTTAATTCCAATTGGTCCACTTTAAGGCAAAATGGCCATTTTTCATTGGTACAATTGTCTCTCTCTTTTATTTATTTAAGGCCCAAGCCATTGGGTTTTCTTTTAATCATATTTTGTCCCCTCTTCTTCCCTTTGGTGTAATTTTATGATTTAGGATGTGAAAAGACCAAAATACCCTCCGGCGATTGATCTGTAACTTTTAAACCGTGTGGTTCCACGAAGTGAACCACATATGGTTTTGACCCTCTCAACCTCTACTTTCCATTTTTAAGGTCTATTTTAGGTTTCCAAGTCATTTTGAAAAATTACCAATAAGCCCTCAACCTTGTACAAAATTCCCTTTAGGTCCTTTCTTTGCTCGGTTTTGCCCGGGCTCCGTTTCTACTGACGATCGTTTCATATTCAACCCCTCGACGTCCTCTACACACTCATGTGTATATTTCCTACTCTGGATTCATGTATAAATTTTTAATTGATAATTACCAAAATGTCCCTAGTCTACGAGTCTTCGTTTCTCTCTAACGAGGCGTTTCAAAGAAAGTCACAGTTCACAGTTTTTACCCGGTTTTTCTCTAGTTTCCATTTCATTACACTATCACATACATTATTAAGACTTCCCAGACTGGTCACCCATCACCGTTAGTTACGCACGTTTAACCCCGATCCTTTAATCAATTATAGCTTAACGGTCTAGGATTAGTCGGATCTATTTAGCATGCCTACTTTGTCAGCACGTGTGAGTACTGTACACGTAATTACTGTACATACCTGCTATGGCCGGTCGTGATAATTCCTCCCCCATTAATTTAGGCTTCGCCCCGAAGCCTATCAGGTGAAAATAAATATGGGTACTGCTTCCTCATAGTTTCTTCACGTTCCCATGTAGCTTCTTCTACTTTGTGATTCCTCCAAAGCACTTTGACCAATAGTATATTCTTATTCCGCAACTCTTTGATTTCCCGTGCTAGGATTTCTACCGGCTCTTCCTCGTACGTCAGGTCGGGCTGAATCTCGATGTCTTGAGCTTGTATGACGTGGGTTGGATCTGAACGATACCTCCTTAGCATTGAAACGTGGAAAACATCATGTATTTTACTTAATTCGGGTGGTAACGCCAACTGGTAAGCTACCGGACCTACCCGTTTGATGATCTCATATGGTCCGATGAATCTAGGGCTTAGCTTGCCTTTCTGTTTAAATCGTAACACCTTCTTCCAAGGAGAGACTTTGAGGAATACTCTGTCTTCGACCTCGAACTGTATGTCTTTCCTCTTTAGGTCCGCGTATGATTTTTGGCTGTCCGCCGCTACTTTTAATCAGTCTCGAATGATCTCTACCTTTTCCTCAGTTTCCTTAACTATGTCTGGCCCCAACATCTTTTCCTCGCTCAATTCTGTCCAGCAAACTGGAGTTCTGCATTTTCGACCGTACAGTGCTTCATAAGGAGCCATTTGTATGCTGGATTGATAGCTGTTGTTGTACGCGAATTCCATTAAGCTCAGGTGTTTGTCCCAGCTGCCTTTAAATTCTAAAACGCATGCCCTCAGCATATCTTCCAAAACTTTAATCACTCTTTTTGACTGTCCGTCTGTCTGGGGATGGAATGTTGTACTGTGGTACGTTCGAGTCCCAAGGGTTGTTTGGAACTTCTGCCAAAAATTTGACGTAAAGCGTGGATCTCGATTTGATATGATTGAAGTTGGAACTCCGTGGAGACGTATGATCTCTTTGATGTACAAGTCTGCCAACTTGTCTAGCGAGTAATCCACACGTACTGGTAAGAAATGAGCGGACTTAGTAAGCCAATCCACGATTACCCAGATCTCGTCATGTTTGTCCCTAGTCATAGGCAATCCTGTGACAAAATCCATAGTAATACGGTCCCATTTCCAGGTTGGAATCGTGATAGGTTGTAGTAGTCCTGAGGGTAGTTGATGTTCTACTTTCACTTGCTGACAGGTCAGACACTTCGTCACGTGATCCACGATGTCTCTTTTCATTCCTGGCCACCAATAATACTTCTTCAAGTCCCGGTACATTTTTTGTTGCTCCCGGATGCATTGTGTAAGGACTATTATGAGCTTCTTGCAAAATCTGTTTCTTCAGTTCCTCGGACTTAGGTACCACCATTCTCTTCTTGTAGTATAGGATACCATCTGGATGAATTTGATAATCTCCTGACGAATTCTCCTGCGCCTGTTGACTCCACTTCTTCACTTGTTCATCTTCCTTCTGAGCCTCACGTATTTGTTGATATAAGGTAGGTCTCACGTGCATTTCTGCAAAGATAGCTCCATCTTCTGTGGGCTCTAATTCTACCCTCATAGCACGTAGCGCTTGCATTGACTTCCTACTAAGTGCATCTGCTACGACATTCACTTTGCCCGGGTGATAGTTAATCGTATAGTCGTAGTTGGTTAACAGTTGCATCCATTTTCGCTGTCGCAGGGTTTAAATCTTTCTGCATGGGCAGGTACTTCAGGCTTTGATGATCCGTATGAATGTAACACTTTTCCCCGTATAAGTAGTGCCTCCACGTCTTGAAAGCCAAAACAATCGTTGCTAGTTCTAAGTCTTGGGATAATTCTTTTTGTGTGGCTTGAGCTGTCGAGAGACATACGCAATGACTTTGCCCTCCTGCATCAATACGCAACCTAACCCGATGTGGGATGCATCGCTATAGATCACAACATCTTTTTCCTGATTCGGGTTGTGTAAGAATGGGCGCTTCAGTAAGTGTTTGCTTCAACCTTTCAAAGCTCCGTTGGCAAGCGTCGGTCCACTGGAATTTGGCATTCTTCTGAAGTAGCTTGGTCATAGGTGCGGCGATCATAGAAAACCCTTTGACGAATCTCCGATAATATCCTGCTAACCCCAAGAAACTACGGACTTCCATTACTGTCTTAGGTGGCTTCCATTCCAATACTGCTTCTATTTTCTTGGGATCGACCCTTATTCCTTCTGCCGATACAATATGTCCCAAGAAGGCTACTTCTTCCAACCAAAATTCGCATTTGTGGAATTTAGCATATAACTACTTCTCTCGTAGGGTTTGCAAAATGATCCTAAGGTGGCGATCATGGTCCTCTCGATTCCTTGAATACACCAATATGTCATCAATGAATACAACCACGAACTGATCCAAATACGGGTGGAAGATTCTGTTCATCAGATCCATGAATACTGCAGGTGCGTTCGTTAATCCGAAAGGCATAACGATGAATTCATAATGTCCATAGCGAGTTCTGAATGTAGTTTTTGGTATGTCTTCATCTTTGATCCCCAATTGATGATAACCTGATCGTATATCGATTTTTGAAAAGACTCCAGCACCTTTGAGTTGATCAAACAAATCGTCTATGTGAGGTAGCAGATACTTGTTCTTGATGGTCAGCTTATTGAGTTGACGGTAATCCACACACAACCTTAGGGATCCGTCTTTCTTTTTCATGAACAATACTGGCGCTCCCCATGGTGACACGCTTGGCCTAATGATCCCCTTGTCTAAAAGTTCCTATAGCTGTACCTTTAGTTCTTTTAGCTCTGCTGGCGCCATTCGGTAAGGTATGATGGATACTGGTGCAGCTCCCGGGTACACATCTATGGTGAATTCCACCTCTCGTTTAGGTGGTAATCCGGGTAAGTCGTCAGGAAATACGTCGGGGAAATCGCAAACAGTAGGTATATCTTGTAGCCTTGGTGCCTCTTCTTTCTCTTCTAACGCACATAACAGGTATGCCTCACAGCCTTTTTGCACTAAGCTCTTAGCCGTCATAGTGGAAATGATGTTAGTTAGATAGTCCTTCCTCTTTCCCACGAAGGTCACTTCGTCGCCGTCTGACGTATGCAGAGTAACTCTCTTCCATTTACAGTCAACCAGTGCATCATGTTTGGCCAACCAATCCATCCCAAGGATAGCGTCGAATTCTTGAAATGGTAGTTCAAATAAGTCTCTCCAAAAGATACATCCGTGTATCTCCACGGGGCAATCTTTCACTACTTTCCTCGTAATCACCTCACTCCCTAATGGGCTAGTAACTAGTATTCCCTCTTCCTCTAGTTCTACCTTTAGGTTCCCAAGTTTTTCATTTTTTGTGCATATATATGAGTGTGAAGAACCCGGATCTATTAAAACGTAAAGCGGAACTCCAAACATAGACAACTGACTTGCAATCACGTCTAGCGCTTCTTCATCTTCTCGCCCCCTCATGGCATACATTCTAGTAGGAGCCCTCGCTTCTGGTCGATTCACCATCTCAGACTGCACACGTGACGGATTTCCTCCCTTACCTCTGCCTCGCCCTCGCCCTGCTGCCACTTGTGATCCCTCAGTCTCCCTAGATAGATTCTGCATTCGCTGGGGACACTCTCGCATAAGGTGGTTTAAAGATCCACATATGTAGCATGCAAATGTTCGACCCCAACATTCTCCCGTGTGGCGGCGTCCGCATTGATCACAGCATAGATTAGTATTTTCGCCTTCATTACCTCTCGGACCAGTAGAAAAGTTACCTCCGCTTCGGTTGAATCCTCTTCCTTGCCCTCTTCCGGATCGTCCAGTACTAGCGACTGAGGTGACTTGACTTGGGCCACCGCGATTCGGTCCCTGACTGTAACCCCAGCGTTGACCGCCTCCCGTGGAACCACTGCCTCGGAATCGCTTCCTTGATGATTGGTAGTTTCCCGAATAGTTTTGGGTATCTCTCTTCTGTTTCATCTTCTATCTTCTATTCTGCTCATCAGACTGACACTGCTCCACTTCAATAGCTCGGGTGACTAACACAGAAAATTCCTTAATATGAGCAGCAATAAGCTGCACCTTAATCTCATTATTCAATCCATCTAAGAATTGTTTACATAGATCTTCCTCATCTTCTATCACTTTCTTAGCATACCTGCTTAATCTGGTGAACTCCCTTTCGTACTCTGTCACTGTCATTCGCCCCTGCTTCAAGTGTAGAAACTCTTTCCTCCTGGCATCGAGATATGCTTCAGAAATAAACTTTCTCTTAAATTCTCTCACAAAGAAGTCCCATGTCCTCTGCTCTGGTGGAACTCGTTGTTGGACTGTGTCCCACCAAACATACGCTTCTTCCACTAACAAGGAAGTAGCGCACATAACTCGCTCCTTTGGAGTACACTGTAACTGATCTAAGGCGCGTACCGTTCCTTCCAGCCAATACTTGGCTGTAGAAGAATCATCGTCCCTTCGGGCCCTAAACTCCTTCGCCCCGTACTTCTTATCTTTTCGATCGGGGGTTTCCTTTCCCCTGCCACAACAGGTACTGGTACGGGGGGTGGTGGTGCCGGGGCAGGCTATCTGCCGTAATACGACAGCCATTTGTTGCAACATTTCATTGGGGATAGAAGCATCAACTGGTGATTGCTCAAATGCAGGTGTCTCTGATGCATGCATTTCTACAATTCAGGAGGCCTGAGACTCGACCTCCTCCACTATATCATGCTGCGCTGCTTGCGACATCTAAAGAACAGAGCAAAACGTATACAATCCCATCATCAGTAACGACCCAGACCAACAACATTATATTACCCTAGGTGGCATGTATGTAAATATAAAATTCTTAAATAACACATATACAACACAACTTTTATTTATTTCCAAGCAAAAGTATTTACATTACTAGGAAGCCCTTATGTACATTCCAAAATTTAGGACTCCTTAATACTATATCATCATGTCATACTACCATACAATATCTACACGATACCCCGATGTCACATATGTACATAACCAAAAGAACCTCCAAAAAAAAAACAACACATCTCGAAGCTCAGTGAGTAGGTGCCCAAGGTGAGGTGGTACTTTCAGACAAATAATCTTCTATCTCAGGATCAAACTCTGGGACATGCGATGCTTCACCAGGTAAGTGCTGGCCTAGCTCCTGGACCCTCTCCTGCAAAGCACAGATCTCTCTATGTGCTACCCCAAAACTCCTACAGGCACTATCAAACTCCACTCTATGACTAAGCCTGTCCTCCTTTAACATCAACACGTCTCTCCTCAAGGAGATAATCATCTCATGTGCTAATCTCAGGTCTTCACGATCCTGTAGACTTCGATCTACCAGGATTTCTATGGTATCATCTTGCTCCTGCACTAACTGCTTTAGCCTCTCTACTTCCATCCTCAGCTCCCTCATCTCATTATTTCGATCATCCATAATTACTCCTGCTATAATTAGAATAACATAACTAACAATACTACACACATGTATAGTTACATATTTAGAACCCCTAACCTAACCCTATATGTCATACATTTAAGGTTTAGTTCAACTAACTACCCAGGACCGGCTAAACCAGAGCTCTGATACCAAAAATTGTAACACCCCTTCCCAGCCTACGTGTGTAAGCCGAGTAGAGGCGCCACACTAACCTAATGTTGCTACCAATTTTACTTAGTCAAATTTTAGTTCCGGTTTTTACAGCAATTTGGCCAGAGGTTCGCCTAGAAATTTGGTCCCAAGTGTCGACAAAACTGGTTTTTTTGATTTTTGAAAACATTTTTACACAAACCAATGCGAACACAATCAGTCTCAATACACTCCCAATGAATCCCCCTTATAACCTCAACTAAAAAACCTGCAATTAGAATTCACACTTCTAGTACAAAATAAAGTAGAGGTTTATTATTATGACATACTACTAACGTACAGTATAACATAGAAATTCTTAATCTTATATATATATATACATGTCACAACTAGTTAACTCAGAATGGAAACTAAGAGATCTACCCTGAGATGCTGTAGGTCTGGTCATTGCTTCCCAAGAGTTAGCTACTGCTCCGAACCTACGAGTCAAGAAAAACTTAACTCGCTGAGCAATGTCGCTCGGTGGGTACTTTACCAATGGTAATAAAAGTAAAGAGTATTTGTACAAGCAAGGCAATAAAATATATGAATGTTAAATACTATAAGCAATAAAATATAAAGCTCACTCCAATGAAATAAAAACGTACTTCCCGAAAAAGAATTTCAAGTTTTTCAAAAGATTTCAACTAAAATTGTAAAATATTCACAATTCAACTTATGCCATAAAATAGTTGTGTCATAGTTTGTAAATTTTTGCACTACTGGTAAAAGCAGAACCACAGCGATAAGGCAGTGGCCCTCACCACTGTAACATAGGTGTCCCTCACCACCGATATCAAATCACAGGAATGGTCCTCACCATCCTGGTTATAAACAATGGCCCTCACCATTGGCCCCAATGGCCCTCACCATTGAGTTCAGATTATAACAATTCAATCACAATATCAAGCAGTACTGCATAAGTTAGTATAGTGCACCATACCCTTATCTACCAAGTTCAACCACCAAGAAGAGCATAATCGTTTAAAATTCAAATCTAAGATTTCCACAAATTTTCAAATCATTTGCACACTCCTTTTCATTTTTACTAAGTAATGCCATTTCGTCGTGTACTAACTCTGTGGCTAAAGGCCGTTTCATTTCCAAGTGTTTACCACCATTCCCAGTCATTTCCACACACTTCAAATCACATTAGAACAATTCCCAAAAATGACCAAAAGAATAGTAACACGGCACGTAAAATCGGCAACGCAAATGGCATGACCATATGAATAGTAAAATCTGGTTTTCGTCTAAATTTCAGTCAATTTCAGTCATGTATTGGACCAGGTAAATGGTCTTATTTTTGGCTGAAATTTTACAGGAAACTTATTTCATATGTTTACTAATTTCATGTAAAATTTCGTTGAAAAACTCTATCGTTTGCTGCCTCAACCAGCTTCCCAAAGTTAGGTCCAGAATTGGCTCCCAAAAGACACCAATTCGGCCCCCACTTGCATTTGGTGCAAAATTGTTTATTTTTTTGTTCTAAACCCATTTCAAAGTTTCCCTAATAATGTAATGAAGACTTAGACACTTCCCTTTTAAAATAACTTGATTGTTTATATCAATTTGGACTAAATGGAGTTCATAAACTCTTTTACCAAAATCATTGAAAACATTAGATTTCATTTGAATTTAAATAACCCAATCACCACATGGATTCAAAAATACCACTCAAAAATTGAATTCAAACTCAAACAACACATTTAAGCATCCATAGCAAAAGTTCCATAGATAAATTTTTGACAAGAAAATGAAAGAAAAATTAATTCTTCCAAGGTAAAGTACCAAACCTTGTATTTTAATTTCCTTTTGCTTTCCCTTCTCTTTCAAGCTCTTCCTTCTCCTTATTTCCACCCTTGCCTACAAAAATTTCACAACACAACCTCAACCATAAACCCTAGAAATTTAGAACATGCACTACCCTTCCATTTCTTTTCAAATTAAGTCCTAATCTAACCTTATTAAACCTTAGAAACCTTAATTCTTCCATTTAATTAATCAATATCATCACTACTTAAGTTTTCCTCAAATCCACCATAAGAACCCTAATTTATATCTCTCAAATTACTCATTAAAACCTGAAATTAGGATTAGAAATGAACTTACCTTAGTTTAGGACCTTAGATTCCACCAAAACCTTTGATAATAAGCCTTAAAACTTGAAAATCACCACCTTTCTTCTTTCTCCTATGGCTTGGACGACCCTCCTTCTCAAGTGGGAGTTTTTGCTTTCTTCTTTCTTGTGTTTTTGGTACAAATGGCTGCCCAATTTGACTAATAATGTGTTAAGACAAATGCTTAATTCCAATTGGTCCACTTTAAGGCAAAATGGCCATTTTTCATTGGTACAATTGTCTCTCTCTTTTATTTATTTAAGTCCCAAGCCATTGGGCTTTCTTTTAATCATATTTTGGCCTCTCTTCTTCCCTTTGCTGTAATTTTAAGATTTAGGATGTGAAAAGACCAAAATACGCTCCGGCGATTGATTGTCTGTAACTTTTAAACCGTGTGGTTTCACAAAGTGAACCACATATGGTTTTGACCCTCTCAACCTCTACTTTGCATTTTTAAGGTCTATTTTAGGTTTCCAAGTCATTTTAAAAAATTACCAATAAGCCCTCGACTTTTTACAAAATTCTCTTTAGGTCCTTTCTTTGCTCGGTTTTGCCCGGGCTCCGTTTCTACTGACGATCGTTTCATATTCAACCCCTTGACATCCTCTACGCACTCATGTGTATATTTCCTACTCTGGATTCATGTATAAATTTTTAATTAATAATGACCAAAATGCCCCTAGTCTACGAGTCTTCGTTTCTCTCTAACGAGGCGTTTCAAAGAAAGTCACAGTTCACAGTTTTTACCCGGTTTTTCTCTAGTTTCCATTTCATTACACTATCACATACATTATTAAGACTTCCCAAACTGGTCACCCATCATCGTTAGTTACGCACGTTTAACCCCGGTCCTTTAATGAATTATAGCTTAACGGTCTAGGATTAGTCGGATCTCTTTAGCATGCCTACTTTGTCAGCACGTGTGAGTACTGTACACGTAATTACTATACATACCTGCAATGGCCGGTCGTGACACGTCCTAACTCATGCACACAATGCAATCTAATATGATGCAATGGATAATATCATTATAAGAAAGAATAGAATAATATAAAGACCAACGGAATCAACTTCTCTTATCCCTAGTGGAGTCGCCACTGTGAGCGGGGATTTTCGTCCCCACTCCCGGTGGAATGGTTCTTGCGACTTCGGCACTGTTTAGGCTCGGGGCCTTAGAGAACACGGACTTAAGTCCGGAGAAAATGGAGTCGCCACCCGGACGAGCCGGGAAAAAAAAAGGGGTGGATGACTCGATTCCTAAGGAATCCCCAACCCCCTAATGGGTTCGGAAAGTTTGGTACGTGTGGGGAAGGTGAGAAATGGCCCAGCACTCCCACAACGCCCGGTTCATTGGAACCGACCTTCTTTACAGGTCTTAATATTATGAAATTCTTAAATATAACAACATTATCCATATCACACACAATAATTAAAAGAAAGCATCAATATATTAAAATTAGAGCAAGGTCCAAGCAAAACAAATAAATGGACACCCATCCGAAGATGGAAACATGTCCTTACATCACATGGCTAAATAGGACACCCACCGAAAGGTAGAAACATACCCTTTACATAGGTTCTAAAATAGAAAAGCAAATTAAATTACATGATATTTAACTAATGAGGTACCCACCAAGTGGAAACATACCTCTTACAACATTTAGAAACCTAAATAAATTGATAAAAGTAAATAATCATTCATCATAAATAAATCATTCATTAAAAGTATTAAATATCAATGGAAAATAAACATCCATCCATGATAAATTAAATAAACCAAGTATTGAACTTAAAATAAATTAAAGCATATAAAATAAATTAATGCATAATCAAATATAGAATTGAATAAGGCAAATAAAAAATCTAAGTTATAGCTACTGTTTCCATTTAGGATCCTTTATTTCATGTGTTTAGGTTTTTGGATTTTCATGGGTTTAAGCTACTTTGACTTTTTAAAGAATTAAAATAGATTAAGGATTTTATGTTTTAAAAGGTTGGTAAGACACTTTGATTAACCAAATTAAGGTTTGAATGGTGAAATCATGAAACTAGGGTTTTGGACACTTTAAATACTTTTAATTTGTGGTTTTAAATGATGGTTTCAAGCTTACTGTGTAAAATTAAAATATTTGTGTTTTTATGGTTTTTAAATTTTTAAAGGATTAGGGTTTATAAAAAATTAGGATTTAAGGTTTTAAAGGGGTTAGGGTTTACTATTTTGAGTTTTGGAATTGAATTAGGGTTTTAAGGCTTTTGAATTAGGGTTTCGGGTAATGAATTTATTTTAGGATTTGGAAAGACAATTGAAAATTTTCATGAAGTTTTATGAATTTAGACAAACGATTTAAAGTTTATAAGAGTAAAAAATATATTTTTGAGGCTTTTGGAAGGAAACAGAACATAATTTAAAGTTTTGATAATTTGGATAGCAAATTTTGGTTTTGGGGTTTTGAAGAAACAAAATTAATAACTTTAAATTCTTTGGAAAATAAAGCAACAAATTAGTGTTTTTAACTTTAGAAAAGCTAAATTAAAGTTCTGGGATTTTTGAATTAAAAGAAAGAATAAGATGTTTAGCTACTGTGAAAAAATAAAAGGAATCAAGAATTCAAACCTTCTTTCGTGGGGTTGCACCAAAATTGCTTCTTGGACGAACCAGGTCAAAGACAAGCTTTTCTTGCATTTGAATTGCTTGAATTGCTTATTTTCTCCCTCCAAAATCTGATTCAGTTTACTGCCAGAAGGAATTTTTAAAGTTTCCAAGTTTTCCTACCCACTCTCGGTCATCAATTTCTCCTCCACTTTTTTGTGTTGTTTAGTCCATATTTATATAAGAATTTATGGTATAATTCTAGTTATTCACGGTATTTAATCCTAATTAGGAAAAGGAAACCGAAACTTAATTGTATTAGGTTTTGAAAAATTTGCGTCGGAAAAATTTTGCCGGCGAAAAAAACTGCTGCGGAAAAACTGCGCTGGCAAAAAAGCTGCGGCAGCGCAGACGGAACGGGCCGGCAGGAGATTCCTGCGGGCGAAATGGCCTGGACATTTCTCCCACAGAAAAATTCTGCGGTCGAAATGGCCTGGGCAATTTCGCCCGCAGGAGTTTCCTGCGGGCGAAATGCCAACGGGCCCGCGCTGACTTTCGGCGATGATTTTTTTATCGCTGATTGTTCCGTCGTCGATTTTTTTTGAATTTTTATTCATTTCACCATTTTTTACTAAAATAAATATTAAAATTAATCAAGATACCATAAAAATTATTTTGGACTAACTAAAATATGTTGGACAACACAAAAATTATTTTGGACTAATTAAAATATGTTGGACCGGACTAGGTAAAAAATTAAGGGTCTATAATTTCTTAATGTTCCAACTTAAATATCTTTTCTCACACCTTCTCCTTAGCCCCATTATATCCAAATGAAAAGACATTCAGATTATTTCTTAAGAAAAATCAGTGAGAGAGATTGGATAATTAAGCAAGTTTATGGCAGTATGCAGTCATAATTGGTTTGAGTGAATTAACCTTTGAAATTGAGAGAAACACTTAGATGAGAGATGAGATTTGTTATGTCTGAATTAATGAAAGAGTTAAGAAAATCTTGATTGAAGTAAATTGCATTTATTTATTGCTGAGTATTAAAGGATTTCATCTTATATACTTGAATTATAGTTAAGGTTAATTGAGTTTTTAATTTATGCTATGTAAATTTGCTTGAGGACAAGTAAAGTTTTAAGTGTGGGGTAGTTGTTTTATTAGTTTTTGTCATAAAATTGCTATTTATTTATTATGATAATTATTATTTTCTTCATGCATTTTGGTAGTTTTAATCTATTTATTTAGTGATTTCAGCAATTTGGTAGTTTTTAATTTATCCAGTGTTTAGATCATTTTTGTACTAGTTTTTAGTGTGATGTTTATGTGTTTTTAGTTAATGTTTCATTTGATTCTTGTTTAAAGTTTGTTTTAAGTGTTTGTTTAGGTTAAAGTGCAAAAACTCCCTTGGAAGATCAAAACAAAGAAAGAAAATCATGAATCAAGCAAGACATGGCCAAGCCAAATCAAGCTTGGTCGTGTCACCTCAAGGAGATTTTGGAAGAACTTGACACGGCCAAGCCACTGGCCGTGTCTCACCTAAAGGGCAAAACAAAAAAAAAACCAAGAAAGAAAGGAAAATTTGACAGAAGCTAACACTGGCAGGTGACACGGCCACAAGCTTAGCCGTGTCCCATCCTAAGCCAAGGAACAAGGAAGATCCAAAGGAAAGAAACAGAAGCTGACACACCCAGGATACACGGTGACATGACCACTGGCCGTGTCACATGACAAGGCCACGAGCTTGGCCTTTTCACTCTCATCTCCAAAGAACAAAGAAGAGCAAGGAGAAACAGAAGCTGACACACCCAGGTGACACGGCCAAGCCACTGGCCGTGTCACATGACGCGGCCACAAGCTTGGCCATGTCACTCCATGAGACTAAAGAAAGAAAGAAAGCGCGGATTTTTAGCCAAAGGATTTGTATAAATAAGAAGATTAGGGTAAGAGAAAGGGGCATACTTTTCAGCCGTTCTACACATACTTTTCAGCCGTTCTACACATATTTTTCAGCCGTTCTTTATTTTTCTCTAGAGTTCTTTTCACTAAAATAAGAAAACTATAGAAGATTGATTTCACTTTCATTCAAACATTCTAGATCAAATTAGTTCTAGCCATTACATTATTCTTTTAGCAAAAATCTGAGCAAGAGATTCTTCAGAAGCAAAAGGGAAATTGTAATTGGGTTTTGTTCTTTAACTCTATCTCTTAAGTTTCAATGAAATTTTATTTATGAATTCTCTAATGTCTAAATTAATTTCTTTGAATTTTAATGAGATGAATTTGTTTGATAGCATTACTATGAACTAATTTTGATCTAGTCTAGGGTTTGCATGAATCTACTATGATTGTATGAAATAATTATTTCTCTTAACTGATTTATTTCTTTTATCCTTAATTGAGTGGATTAATGTTAATATATAATTGATTGGCCACCAATTATGTGTTTTAGGTATTTAGATGAAGGATTGAGAAATGAAATCTAATACTGGAATAATTTAATTAGGGACTTAGGTGAATTAGAAATATAAACCTAAAGAAAAGATCATTTTGATTGTAGTAAGATTAATTAAAAAAGGTTTGAATGCGAGTGCTTATTTCCTTAATTTGATTAATTAAGTTGCTTGAAATCTGATCTTTGAAATTAAATCAGCTGAGAGGAATAGCCATTCATACGTATAAATTAGTACAGAAGTGCAAACCCTAGGCTTTTCTATTAAGTGAATCAATATATTTGTTCAATTTTCTTTCATTATTATAAATTCAATTCCTTTCTGTTTTCATTAGTTGTTCATAAATTCAACTTTATAAATCAAAGACTATTAATTGATAATTTTTTTATTACGATTTGATAAATAATTAGCTTATCTAGCTTCCTTGTGAGACAACGTTGAGGTGTTCACCGAAATACTACAGCAGCCTCGTATACTTGCGAGTGTAGCTTTAGTAGTGTTTATTAGAGTGCAACAGAAATTCCCAACCCCCTAATAGGTTCAAAAAGTTAGGTACGTGTAGGGAAGGTGAGAAATGGCCCAGCACCCCCACAATGCCCGGTTCATTGGAACCGGCCTCCTTTACAGGTCTTAATATTATAAAATTCTTAAATATAACAATATTATTCATATTACACGCAATAATTAAAATAAAGTATCGTATATTGAAAATCAAAACAATGTCCAAGCAAAACAAATAAATTAACACCTATCCGAAGATGGAAACATGCCCTTACATAACCCATGCCTAAATAGGACACCCACCGAAAGGTAGAAACATGTCCTTTACATTGGTTCTAAAATAGAAAAGCAATTTAAATTACATGATATTTAACTAATGAGGTATCCACCAAGTGGAAACATACCTCTTACAACATTTAGAAATCTAAATAAATCGATAAAAGTAAATAACCATTCATCTTAAATAAATCATTCAAAAAAGATATCAAACATCAATAGAATGTAAACATCCATCCATGATAAACTAAATAAATCAAGCATTGAACTTAAATAAATCAGCAAAGCATTGAAAATAAATTAAAGCATATAATAGACTACATAATC
The DNA here is from genome assembly GCA_947685225.1 of Garcia nutans. Taxonomy (NCBI): domain Eukaryota; kingdom Viridiplantae; phylum Streptophyta; class Magnoliopsida; order Malpighiales; family Euphorbiaceae; genus Garcia; species Garcia nutans. Next base: position 23,350,610 of record CANTUV010000021.1, read on the forward strand.
AAATATAAAATTGAATAAGGAAAATAAAGATTCAAATTAGGGCTACTGTTTCTATTTGAGATTCTTTATTTAATGTCTTTAGGGTTTTGGAATTTATTGGTTTAGGCTACTGTGAGTTTTTAAAGGAATTAAAATGGATTAAGGTTTTATGTTTTAAGAGGTTGATAAAGTTGTTTGATTAACCAAATTAGTGTTTGAGAAGTGAAATCATGAAATTAGGGTTTGGACACTTTAAAACATTAGGATTTATGATTTACGGTTACTGGATCATTATTTTTAGACTGTGTTGAATTTTAACATTTAAATTTATATGGTTTTAAGGTTTTAAAAATTAGGGTTTACTGTTTTGGGTTTTGGAGTTGAATTAGGGTTTTAGAATTTTAGAATTAGGGTTTCGGAGAATGCATTAGGTTTTAGAATTTGAAAAAACAATTGATAAATTTATGAACCTTTATAAAAATAAACAAAACGATTTAAGGTTTATAGAAATAGAAAAGATGTTTTTTAGGGTTTTTGGAAAGAAAAGGATTTAATTTATGGTTTTGAAGAAATAAATATAACAATTTTAAGATTTTTGGAAAACAAATAAACGAATTAAAGTTTTTAAGCTTTAGAAAAGGTAAATTAAGGTTCTTAGGATTTTTTTGATTTTGAAGAAACAGAAACAATTATTTTTGATCTATAGTGATGAAGAAAATGTGAATTAATGAAACAAATAAAGAAATTCATACCTTCGTTTGTTGGTTCCACCAAAAATCACTTCTTGGATGAACAAGAACAAAGACAAGCTTTGCTGCCTTTGATGGATTGAATTGCTTATTTTCTCTCTCAAAAAAGTCCGATTGATTCAAAGTTTTCCTCCTCAATTTCGGTCTCAATTTCTCCTCCAAATTTCGATCCCTTTGTCTTGTTTTTGGTCTTATTTATAGAAGATTTTTTTTATTAATTCTAGTTATTCACGGAATATAACATTAATTAAGAAAAGAAAATCAAAACCTAATTGTATTTGGTTTCGGAAAAATTTGCGTCGAAAAATTTCGCTGGCAAAAAAAAAACTGCTGTGAAAAAATTGCGTTGGCGAAAAAAAACTGCTACGTAAAAATTGCGCTGGTGAAAAAGCTGCCGCAGCTGACTGCGGCAGCGGCGGGCGAAATTGGCCTGCGGGCCATTTCGCCCATAGGAAATTCCTGTGGGTGAAATGGCCAAAGGAAAATCCCATGGGCCATTTCGCCGCACGCTGATTTTCGGCGATAATTTTTTCGTCGCCGATTTTTTTTATTTCATTATTATTTTTATTATTTTTATTTTTTATTAATAAAAATTAAATACTAATGCAAATATTATTTATTTAAGATAACAAAAGTTATTTTGGACTAATTAAAATATTGGGCAACACAAAAATTATTTTGGACTTATTAGACCGGACTAGGGTCAAAAATTAAGGGTCTATAGTTTGCCCCCTGCTTGAACGATCTGAGACTTTAGCAAAAGAGAGTGAAAAGTAATATGACTTAATTTTTGAGATGGTTACTTGAATTTGATTTGGGTACTTGGACCCGAGGTTGAAACTTGATTTGGGTACTTGGGCCCGAGATTGGGTACTTGGACCCGAGATTGAATTTGATTTGGGTACTTGGACCCTAGATTGGATTGAATTTGGGTACTTGGACCCAGGATTGGGTACTTGGACCTGAAATTGATTTGATTTGGGTACTTGGACCCAAGATTGGATTGAATTTGGGTACTTGGACCCGAGATTGATTTGATTTGGGTATGTGGACCTGAGATTGATTTGATTTGGGTACTTGGACCCGAGATTAATTTCATTTGGGTACTTAGACCCGAGATTGGGTACTTGGACCCAAGATTGGATTGAATTTGGGTACTTGGACCCAAGATTGATTTGATTTGGGTACTTGGACATGAGATTGGGTACTTGGACCCGAGATTGATTTTCTTAGGGTACTTGGACCCGAGAATGGGTGCTTGGACCCGAAAATGGGTACTTAGACATGAGAATGGATTGGATTTGGGTACTTGGATCTAAGACTGAACTTTATTTTAGGGTACTTGGACCCGAGACTAAGTTTGACTAACCTTTTATCAGTTGAGAAGTCTAACTGCTCCGGCGGTTCTATGCATGGTGGTTCTTCACCCTCATAATGGATTTTCATCCTTTGAGATCGGGCCTTCATCCTTGAAAATGGATCTTCATCCTTTGAGATTGAGTCTTTACCCTTGAATCATGGATCTTCATCCTTTGAGATCGGGTCTTCATACTTGGAACATGGATCTTTATCCATTGGAGGTCGGGTCTTTACCCTGGCTTCAGGTCTTTTAGCTGAACTAATCTTTTGTCTTTTGCATCTTCATTCTTTTGAGAGTTCTAATGTTCCATTCTTTTGGTCTTCCTTTTTACTAAAATTTAGCTATTTTTAATTGGACCTTATATCCTCTCCTTGCCCCCCTGCGTGGCAAAATATTTGTAAGTGAGTTTGAAAATATTTTATATAAAGACTTAAAAAATTGAAAAGGAGAAACTTTGCCCATGTGTAGGCTCAAACCCATGATTTTTCTATACGGGCTCTGATTGATGTTTTTGCCATCTAGTTCGTCACACAAGCACGTATTTCTTCTTTTCCAAAATGAATGGAGCTTCAACAAGTAAATAGGCTTTTTGTGCCCTCTTGAATCAATATCTTCTTTTGATTCTTTTCTTCGCAGGGTGTTTGCTGTTCATTTTGACAAGGAATAGACAATACAAGACACGAAAGTATGATGTGATATGCTCATGTGTGCATGATATGCATGAATAATACTTACAGTCATTCCATCGACTCACAGAACGAGGTGATCAGCAGAAATGTTCTCATTGGTTCTTTTCATATACTTGTTCAGGTCTTGCATTGGAATAAAAGAATGCTTCCCATTTATGACTTTTATCTTTGAGATATTGAAAACATGAATAATGGAGGCCCCAAGCAACAGAGTCAGGGATTCATCTATTTTGAATTATGTTTTAGTATGTCGATTGATAGCTTCTTCATGACCTTGCCAATAATCATTTCCTTTGCCCAATGTGTCCTTTGGAGGTTCAACATACTTCCCTTAACTTGAAGTCCTAATTTTTTTTTTTGAATTTTGAAATCAAATGTTGGCTTTTCCAAATTAATGTAAATGTACCTCAGGACTTGATTTTTCAAATTAACATATCTATAACATGATAACCCTAGTTACCATACTAAACTTGGGAATCATTTCTATTTAAGCACGAATTGTTGCACTTCAGATAGGCACATACACATTACTTAGCCAAACGTCTCATTGAGTTTAAATATTGTCTATCTCATATGCATGCTTATTCAAACTATCTCCACTAATAGACTCTACCTACCAAGAGAGATCAAAAGGTCTTTGATAGGCTTGAAATGGGGTCTATAAGGGACATGGGTTAAATGAAGGCCATTTTGAGATTGGAGCTGATGTGACACAGTGGACAAACCTTCACACTATAAATTTCTTGTTTGAACTTTAGCCAGCTTGGAGGTAATCTTGCTAGAATCCAAATTCCTTCTACCTTCTTGGCACTAATCTAGATCTTGATTAGGACAGTTTTTGCCCTTGCAAAAAGTTTGTTACCCAAATTTGTTTCTTTTCTTCTTCTCCCTTTTCTTTCTTTTTATTTTTCTTACTCTTTCCTTTCTTTGAGCATTTTATAATTTTCTCCTTCTTCCTTGTAGGATTGTCAAGTACAGAACTTTCAAGAACTGAATGGTCTTTCTCCTTTGATTTTTATTGAATCTTTGGTTGGGTTGGGACCAATTCAAGTCAAAATGTCCTTATAAACCAAATGGAAGCCTTTTGTTGTCTTAGGTAAAAGAGAACTCAGTTGGCTTTTTGAACCGCCTTTTCACGCTTTATCTTTTTTTTCTTTCCTCTTTTTCTTCTTTTCTTTTTTCTTCTTCTTTTTTCCTTTTTTTTTTCTTCTTTTCTTCTTTTTCTTCCTTTTTTTCTTTTCTTTTGTTTTGTTGTTGTTGTTTTTTTTTTGTTCTAGCTCTAAAAGAGTTGTCTTGTTTGTACTAACTTGGGCTTCCAATAATGGATGAGTGGAGCAACATAAATCTTCTTTAATAGGGATAAATCATTTGTTACTCTGATGTTGATCTTGTCTTGATATATTGGAGATATCAAGGGAACATCGACTACCCTTATGGTCTTGAAAACTTCAACTATCTTTATGATCTTGACTAATCATTGCTTTCATTGATCTTCTTGCCTCTTCACCTTAGTGATCATAAGACTTGTCAAAAGTATCACAACAACTCAGGGTAGGTTGTTGGGATTATATGCCAATGAAAAGAAAGCTAAAATTTTATGAAGACTTAAAGGGACAACTGGGGATTGATATTTAATAGGTGGATACTAGTTGTTGGCTAACAAAACAATGCCTAGATCATCTCTCCCTTAAATAAGCAGAGTTCAATTTTGCCTCGAAAGTTTGTCAAAGCATGTTCTAAGACTGACTAGGACCTAGACAAAGGTAATTATGCAGGAGCCCTCTCTAAGTAAGCATACACAACTCAATGCTATAGAACAATTCCCTCACCTAATAAAGTCATTCGAGTCATGATGCATAAATATATTAATTCATGAATTATCAAGCTAAATTCCTCATTGGTTGAACACCAAAATGAACAAAGACCAACAAAAATTTTGATGAAAGTAATTTATTTCAAATAACATTAAATTTGAAAAACCCCAATAGTTCCAGAAAAGAAAGTAAAATTGAAAAGCAACATTCAAGCTAAGGAAAGTTTGTTGAGTTGGAGTCAAAGATACTTCATTTATTTTGACATCTCAAGGGCAAGGATTTTCTCCATCATCAAGGATCATTGCTTCATCATCATCTTTAGCAGCTTCTCTATCCATATCATGACAAGGTGACAAGCTAAAACTCTTCACGAAGGTTGTAAGCGATGGTGCCCTTCCAAATTTAGGCAGAGGATTATTCTTAGTGTTGGGCTTATTAGGCTCAGGCAGCTTTCCACTGTCAATCAAATCTTGGATTTCATGCCTTAATCAAACACATTTATCTATCTCATGCCCTTGCATTTGATAAAATTGACAGAAAACCTTGGCATCAAAATTTGGGGTAGAGGCTTATGTAGAGGCCGAGGTGCCAATGGTTATAGCAAATCCATTTTCATTAGATTTTCTAACATCTTTGATAAAGGCTCCCTTAAGTCTGAAAATTTATGCTTCTTTGTTGGCTTAGTTATTGCATCTTTCTCAACACCTCCTCTTTCCCTTTGACTTTGTCCACTAGGGTGATAGCCGCTCTTATTGCTCCACTTAGATAGCTGTTGCGCTCAAATTAACTCTACCACAAAGCGTCACTCGCAAGTATACGAGGTAGCTGTAGCAAAGGTGATCGCCCCAAGGTCGTCTCACAAGGAAGCTAAAGTAGCTAATTGATTATCAAATTATAAATAACAAGTAATGAAGAAAATTTAAATTGTTAACTAATGAAGAAGATTGATTGAAGTTTAAAATGAATAAAAGTAAATTAAGCTGATGTTTTGATTCACTTGATAGAAAGGTCTAGGGTTTGCACTTCTCTACTACTTATATGTATGAACGGTTATTCCTCTTAACTAATTTAATTTCAAAGATTAAATCTCAAACAACTCAATTAATTGAGTCAAGGAAATAAGCTCTCGCATTCAAACCTCTTTCAACTAATCTTGTTATAATTGAAATAATCTTTTTAATAGGTTATATCTCTAATTCACCTAAGTCCCTAATTGAATTGTTCCAGCATTAGACTTCATCTCTCAATCCATCATCTAATACCTAAAACACATAATTGGTGGCCAATCAATTATATATTAACAATATTTCATTCAATCAAGGCTAAAGAAATTATTAGCTAAGAGAATAACCAATTCATACAATCATAGCATATCCATACAAACCCTAGACTAGATCAAATTAGTTCATAATGCTATCAAACATACTCATCTCATTAATATTCAAGGAAATCAATTCAGACATGATAATATCCATAAATATAATTCCAATGAAAATAAAGAGATAAAGTTCAAGAACAAAACCAAATTACAAACTCCTTGAAGCTTCTGAAGAATCTCTTGTTCAAATATTGCAAGAAGGATGTATCAATGGCTAGAACAATCTAATCTAAGCTAGTTTAATCCAAAGTGTAATCAAAATCAAAAAAAAAAAAATATGAAACCCTAAGTTCTTCTCTTTGACGGCTCAATCTCAGCTCAAAATCGCAATAACCACAAACCCTAGCTTTTTCTTTTTCTTTTATACGAAACCTCCGCTTTAAAATATCCGCTTCGTCTTTGGTTCATGAGAGACACGGACAAGTTGAATGAGACTTGGCCGTGTTGGTGGTCTTTGGAGGGACACAGCCACAAGCTTGGCCGTGTCCCTTGCCTGTGTTTGCTTCTATGAGAATTGTTCTTCTTTGCTTTGGATGTAAGTGAGACACGGCCAAGTTGGAGCAACTTGGCCGTGTTGGAGCATCTTTGGAGGGACAAGGCCACAAGCTTGGCCATGTCCCTTGAGTGTGTCCCTCTCTATGTCTTGAACTTCCTTTTTAACTTGGTATGGGACACGGCCAGTGACTTGGCCGTGTCCTCTGCCTATGTCAGCTACTGTCCCTTTTTTCCTTCAATTTGCTTCCTTGGCTTTTTAACCTAAAACAAAACTTGAAACAAACTTTAAACAAGAAGTAAATAAACAATAACCAACAAAACATAAACACCATACTAAAAACTAGATAAAAAACAACATAAACACTGAAATAAACTAAAACTACCAAAATTAATCAAAACACTAAACAAACCAATTAAAACTAACAAAATTCCTAAATAAAACAATAATTATCATAATAAATAAGACACAAATCTATATCAAAAACTAATAAAACAACTACCCCACACTTAAAACTTTGCTTGTCCTCAAGCAAATTCACAAGGCATAAATTAAAAACTCAAACAACTTAACTATAATTCCAGCATATAAGATGAAATCCTTTAAGACTCAGCCATAAATATTTGCACTTTACTTCAATCAAAGATTTTCTTAACTCATTCATTAATCCAGACATACAAATCTCATCTCTCATCTAAGTGTTTCACTCGATTTCAAAGGTTAATCACTCAAACCACTCATGACTGCATACTACCATAAACTTGCTTAATTATCTAATCTCTCTCACTGATTTTCTCAAGAAATAATCCGAAGGTCTTTCATTTGGATGTAATGGGGCTAAGGTAAAGGTGTGAGAAAAGACATTTAAGCTGGAGCATCAAGAAATGGAGTATCTAAATTAGACAATACTCTTGCTAAGAAACTCATAACTCCCTCAAATGGCATACTCACAATCCATTAATACTTTCACATATTTTCATACTTCAAGAAAAATACACGAGTCAACATTCCTCCAATGCTAGAAAATATATGGATTTTGTATATATATACATCTTTTTTTTTATTTTCACTTTTTCTTTTTCTTTTATTTTTATCATTTTTTTAATATATATATATATACAAAATATAAACTTTCATGGAACATCTAGCTTAAAATGTAGAGGAAAAGAATAATCAACTCTTAATCCAATACAATGTGCAAAATATGCATTTCAACCCCAAATAGCAATACCATTTAACTTTTTTTTTTACTTACCCCACACTTTGAAATAAACCACCCTATTGTCATATCATAAAACTCCATTCCTTAATGCAAGTATGATGATAATAAGAACATGTTAAGTTGAGAATTGTGTTGATCAAACAATAAAAAGGTCAAAGGCTCAACTTGGATCACTAAGGAAATCAATATTAAGGGAGGTCTTTTTAAGCTAAAGGGCTAACCTAATTTGCCTTCATCATTTTAAAACTTGAGATTAAATCATAATGTGAGTTCAATTAGTATGCAAAAGCAAACTCTAGAGATGCAAAATCATGAAGGTGCACACTTAAGAAAAGAAAATCAACTGATAATAACATCAAATTATGAGGCTCAAAACTCACACAGGTGGGTTCTCAAAGATTTATATGTCATAAATTACAGAATGTGAAAATTGATCCTGAATGAATTCAAATGCTCATTTCTACGCTGATACTAAAGTCTCAACTATAATGCTAAAATCACAGAAAAGATCAATAAGATTTTCAACAATTATGCCATGCACAACAAACACAATAAACAAAACAAGAATTAAAGAAAAGCTTAAAAAAATACCGCACACTTAGAATTTACATTGTCCTCAATGGAAAACAGGAATAATAAAGAAAAAGAGTTAAAGGACAACCTGTCTTCCATTGTACCCTGGTGAGGCAAAACCCTAACTTTTCATCACAAACACAAAAGTTCAAAAACAAAGTACAATATATATAAAAATAAAATATCCAAATATAAAATGTTAACATTAAAACAAAAACGAAAAATAATAACAAAAATACACTAAACACAATAAAGCAAGGAACTCAAAATCTATTGAAAAGGCGGGTGTGAAGATGATGCAGCCGAGGGATGAAGATTCAAGATCTTAACAAGGTTGCTGTTAATCTGATCCAATTGTTGCAAAACCTCAGCATGGTTACGGTCCACCTTGCCCTCCAGTCGATCTACCTTTCCCTCCAGGGCCTCAATCCTAATAAGTACCTCTTGACTTTCTGAGACCGGAGCATCCTCATCTAGATCAAGAGAATCCGAGTTAGAATCTTCTTGAACCCGTGCTCTCTTCTGCCTGTCCCCCGGTTCTTCTGGCTCAGTTGGAGCCATCCTATAAGCCCCTTTTCTGTGCACCACCATATGCATCTTCTCTAATATGGCCAAATCCAATGAGTCATTACCCAAAATTCTAGTTATGCGACTGGTACTCGGGTCAAAATCATTAAGAAGGGCTACTGCTAATGTGGTAAGCAATCCTCCAATACAAATTGCCCCCCTCCTTTTATTAGCCACACTATCAAAAACATCGGCTAACCAATAGCCGGAACTAATGGGCATGGCCTTACATATACAATTCAAGAAAAATAGTTCACTCACTTCCACTACACCCTGGCTCTCCTTCCTAGCAAAGAATCCGCATGACATAAAACGATGCAAATACCTCAAAGCGGGATTTCTCAATTTAGATGCTTTGGCCGATTTGGCCACATAAGTCCCCGAGCCTAATGCTCCCCAAGCAAATTGTTGTTTAAATCCTTTAGGTACCGACCTTTTCCCATGTTGATGGAAACCATATATATCATTCAATTGTTCAATAGTAATCACAAATGATTTCCCAAGCAATTTAAAACTCATCCTAGAGCAAATTTTTTGTTCCTCTCTTTCAACCTTAAGAGATGTCAAAAATTCTAAAGTCAGCTCTTGAAACTGCAAAGGTCGCAAGGAGACTAGGTTCTCCCACCCAAGAATTTGCACATATCGATAAAAATTAGTCCTAATTTGCAGAGCATCAAGGGATTCATCATTATCATACCTTGTCGGGAAGAAACCCCGAGCCAGAAGATTCGCTCTCTTCAAAGATGAAATCGATGAAGATGAAGAAGCCCCTTCAGTTGTAGGTCTCTTCTTCTTGTGGTGTGAAACTATTTTGGTTCTTGGCATCTTGCAAAATCTGAAAAATTTGAAACCAAAACTTGATTAAACCAAACTTTTATGAGCAAAGAAGAAGTTTTGGTAAACTAATTCTAGTTTTGGTGAAGAAATTTGAGGTTTAATGGAGGATTTGGAGCTTGGAAGCACAAAGAATGGAGGTTGCGAGAGAGAGAGAGAATGAGAGAGCGAGAGAGAGAACAAACAGGAAATTAGGGACTGAATGAGGAAAAAGGTGAAAGAATCATGTTTTTTAAAGTGAAAAAGTGAGAGACACGGCCAAGTTAGGGTGAACACGGCCGTGTCTTGTGTGTGTTGAGGGACACGGCCAGTGACTTGGCCGTGTCCCATGGGCGTGTCTGCTACTGGAAGAAGAGGTGCAAAATAAAAATCAAAGAGCAAATTGGTGAAGCTTGGCCGTGTCCAAGTGACACGGCCAAGGGACACGGCCAAGTTCCTTGGCCGTGTCACTCACTGTGACAAAGTGCAGAAACAAAACAAAAATTAAATTTGGAGAAGTCTTGGCCGTGTCCCATGTGACACGGCCAAGGGACACGACCAAGCTCCTTGGCCGTGTCTCCTTCTACCACTTTTAACTTTTAATTTTTTTTATTTATTATATATATATATTTATATATATATATCACCAAATATCAAAGAAATTGCAAACCTCTTCTCCAATCAACCCTGAAACACATTAGAAAAATAAAAACCGATCAAAGCACCCATTCCATTTATTTAGACTAAACATAAAATGAAAACTTGCTAAATTTAAAATTACAACTATGAAGAATAAATGCAAACCAATGGGTTGCCTCCCATTTAGCGCTTCTTTAATGTCATATAGCTGGACATCATGCAAGGCCTAGGGATCATGGATCAAAGTGCTGTCAATGATCCTCACTTCTTGAAATCCTTCTTTATATGGCTTAACTCTCTGTCCATTTACTTTAAAATTCTTATTGGTTCGAGAGTTAAGCAATTCAATGGCACCAGAAGGACATACCTTAGTTACCTCGAAAGGACCACTCCATCGAGATTTGAGTTTACCTGGAAACAAACTGAGTCGAGAATTAAAAAGTAAAACTTTCATACCTGGACTCAATGTCTGTCGCACAATAAATCTATCATGAAGTACCTTAGTGCGATCCTTGTAAACTCTCGAGCTCTCATATGCCTTTGGGTTAAAGCATCTTTGAATCCCCCTCACTGGTTTCGCCCCCTCTTCTAAGGTCAGTCTCAGCTCCAATTTATTTGAGGAGTTTGTCTACAATACAACATCTGAAACAACTGCTTCAACACAATTAATTAAAGAACATTCCTCATATAAAGCAGTTATAGGAATAGGAGAAGTGTTAAAAATAGAAAATTCAACAGTTTGTCCTAAGACAGTCATTGACAACTTACCATTTTTAACATCTATTAAGGTGTTGGTAGTAGCCATGAAAGGCCTACCCAGCAAAATAGTGTGTGCTGATGGTGCAGGGTTACTCCCTTCCATGTCAAGAACTATGAAATCCACAGGTACTATCAACCCTCCAACCTTAACTAACACATCTTCTATAACCCCTTTCGGGAATCTAAAAGATCTATCAGCTAATTGCAACACCATTTTTGTCGGTTTAAGTTCCCCTAGTTCTAATTCTTTATAAATAGAATAAGGCATCAAATTTACACTAGCTCCTAGATCACACATGCCATCAGTCCCCTTTCCATTCCCGACAGTAATTTGAATTATAAAGCTACCAGGATCCTTTAGCTTGGGAGGTAGTTTATACTGCAGAACAGCGCTAGCTACCTCTGAAACTATCACCTTTTCATTCGGCTCATACCTCTTTTTCTTGGTGATCAGTTCTTTGAAGAATTTTGCATAAGCCGACATGTTCTTTATTGCTTCCAGTAAGGGTAAGTTAATACTTACCTTAGATAGCATGTTGAAGATGTTAGAAAATTGCTTATTTGGTTTATCATCCTTCAACCTGCTGGGGAATGGTATAGGTGGCCGGTATGGAATGCTTGCCTTGTGCAAATCTGCTGTAAGGGACTTCTCCGTTGAACTTTCTCCAGCACCTTTGTTCTCTGGTTCTCCTTCCTTCTTGTTCTTTTGGTCACTTGCATTCACAGAATCATTTTCAACATTCTTGTTAATTAACTTACCACTTCTAAGAACAGTCACTGATTGTGCCTGCTCAGGTTGACTTGGAAATTTTCCCTTTTGTTGAATCTGCATCTGTTGTGCAAGTTGCCCTACTTGAATCTCCACTTTCTTAAAAGATGCTTCTAAGGAATCCAGCCTCTTATTGGTCATCTCTTGATTTTTTGCACTGACTTGGATAAAGGCTTATAAACTTTCCTCCAAACTCTCTATCTTAGACTGCCCTTGATTTGAGGATTGGCCTTGTTATTGATTCTATCTCTGGAGCAAATGGAAAGGCTACTGAGAATTATTTGTTGCCCAAGAAAAATTTGGGTGATTCCTCCAACCAGGATTGTAAGTGTTGGAGTAAGGATCATTTCGGGCCCTTGGTTGGAATCCTCCCATAACATTGACTTGCTCAGCTTCATTCCCATAAGACTCATATGCAGAGGGGCATATATTTGCTCCATGCCCGAAAGTTCCATAGATTCCACACGCTTCTTGATTGGATGAAGAAATATTGTTCTTCATGTTCAGCATCTGCACTTGCCTTGTCAACTCAGCTATCTGATTTACCATTTCACTATTGGCTTCTAATTGATTTACTCCTTTACTTCTTCCTCTTACACTTTTCTGTTGAGAATTAGCTCCCAACATCTCAAAGATCTCATAAGTTTCATCAGCTGTCTTTTCTCCCATAGCTCCCCCAGCTGCGTTATCAACAGTGTTCTGAAATTGCTGGGTTAAACCATCATAGAAGAACTGATTCAGAAGTTGAAGTGGGTAGTGATGATGTGGACACTGGATCAATAACATCTTAAATCTGTCCCAAGCCTCATGAAATGGCTCTCCTTCAAATTGAGAGAATGTAGCAATCTTCCCTCTCAATTCAGCTGTCTTCTGATGTGAGTAGAACTTGCCCATGAACTTATTATAAACTTGTTCCCAAGTTGTCAATGAATTTTCGGGCAACATCATAAGCCAGCTCTTTGCCCTATCCTTCAATGTATAAGGGAAACATCTCATCCTCAACTAATCCTCTGTTAATCCTCCCAATGGAAAAGTGTTGAGGGTAGAATAGAAATCCTTAATAAAATTCAAAGGGTCTTCATTTGGAACTCCATAGAATGATGGCAACATGTTGTAATGAATGTTCTTCAACTCATAGTTTCTTGCTGCATCTGCCAACCTTATACAAGATGTGGAAGTCCCAATGACAGGTCTAGCAAAATCTCTCATGGTTCTTTGCCTTTCTTCTCCCATGTTGACTGATTGTGCAGTATCTGACTCAAATTCAGAAGTGTCCTCCTCTGTATCAAATCCGGTGTAGATCTCAAACTCTTCTCTGCTCCTTTTCACTCTATGAATTTCTGGAATAAATGGATGTAGCTCTCCTTCGAGTGATCTCCTGCCTTGCATAAACAGAAATTTCTAGAAAAAGAAATTACTAAAAGCAAAGGAAAAATAAAATCAAAAGTAAACAATGAAAAATAATCTAAAATTTCTAAAACTAATAAACAATTACGCCAATTAGCTTCCCCGGCAACGGCGCCAAAAACTTGTTACGCTCAAATTAACTCTACCACAAAGCGTCACTCGCAAGTATACGAGGTAGCTATAGCAAAGGTGATCGCCCCAAGGTCGTCTCACAAGGAAGCTAAAGTAGCTAATTGATTATCAAATTATAAATAACAAGTAATGAAGAAATTTTAAATTGTTAACTAATGAAGAAGATTGATTGAAGTTTAAAACGAATAAAAGTAAATTAAGCTGATGTTTTGATTCACTTGATAGAAAGGTATAGGGTTTTCACTTCTCTACTACTTATATGTATGAACGGTTATTCCTCTTAACTAATTTAATTTCAAAGATTAAATCTCAAACAACTCAATTAATTGAGTCAAGGAAATAAGCTCTCGCATTCAAACCTCTTTCAACTAATCTTGTTATAATTGAAATAATCTTTTTAATAGGTTATATCTCTAATTCACCTAAGTCCCTAATTGAACTGTTCCAGTATTAGACTTCATCTCTCAATCCATCATCTAATACCTAAAACAAATAATTGGTGGCCAATCAATTATATATTAACAATATTTCATTCAATCAAGGCTAAAGAAATTATTAGCTAAGAGAATAACCAATTCATACAATCATAGCAGATCCATACAAACCCTAGACTATATCAAATTAGTTCATAATGCTATCAAACATACTCATCTCATTAATATTCAAAGAAATCAATTCAGACATGATAATATCCATAAATACAATTCCAATGAAAATAAAGAGATAAAGTTCAAGAACAAAACCAAATTACAAACTCCTTGAAGCTTCTGAAGAATCTCTTGTTCAAATCTTGCAAGAAGGATGTATCAATGGCTAGAACAATCTAATCTAAGCTAGTTTAATCCAAAGTGTAATCGAAATCAAAGAAAACAAATATGAAACCCTAAGTTCTTCTCTTTGACGGCTCAATCTCAGCTCAAAATCGCAACAACCACAAACACTAGCTTTTTCTTTTCTTTTATACGAAACCTCCGCTTTAAAATATCCGCTTCGTCTTTGGTTCATGAGAGACACGGCCAAGTTGAATGAGACTTGGCCATGTTGGTGGTCTTTGGAGGGACACGGCCACAAGCTTGGCCGTGTCCCTTGCCTGTGTTTGCTTCTGTGAGAATTGCTCTTCTTTGCTTTGGATGTAAGTGAGACACGGCCAAGTTGGAGCAACTTGGCCGTGTCGGAGCATCTTTGGAGGGACACGGCCACAAGCTTGGCTATGTCCCTTGAGTGTGTCCCTCTCTGTGTCTTGAACTTCCTTTTTAACTTGGTATGGGACACGGCCAGTGACTTGGCCGTGTCCTCTGCCTGTGTAAGCTACTGTCCCTTTTTTCCTTCAATTTGCTTCCTTAGCTTTTTAACCTAAAACAAAACTTGAAACAAACTTTAAACAAGAAGTAAATAAACAATAACCAACAAAACATAAACACCATACTAAAAACTAGATCAAAAACAACATAAACACTGAAATAAACTAAAACTACCAAAATTAATGAAAACACTAAACAAACCGATTAAAACTAACAAAATTTCTAAATAAAACAATAATTATCATAATAAATAAGACACAAATCTATAACAAAAACTAATAAAACAATAGCACATGGTTCGGTTGGTCTTGTAGAATAGGGATTGATCTCTCATTTTTCATTCGATCTCTATCAGTAGACATGTTCCTTGTTAATGCTGCCTTTTCCTTCTTTCTTATGTCAATGGGAGATGTCTCATTAGCATTGTTGATGATCTCTAGAATTTGAATGAATTGGGTCCTCATAATTTCAACCAATTGATCTAGTAGCTTGGCAATCCTAGCTTTGACAACTTCATCGACTATGTCCCTTAGCTAGTTCGCATCCATCCTTCCAATGAAGTGCTTGAATCAAAATCAATGTTGTAGGTGATATCATTGTATGAACTTGAATTGTTGTACTTCAGGTCTATGAGCCAGAAAGGATCAATGATATGAGATGCAAATGTATGTATGCATGTATGCACAAACAATAAGCAAACAAGGATAAATAGGACATTCCTTCCAACCTTATAACATCCACACATGAATGGCGAGTCTCTTTTCCTAGGTATATGGTTAACAAAATACCAACATGGGGCATCTTGTTTTCGAATAATTTCCTCGGACGTTTCAACCAATAGTTATATTTTCAAAAATGGAAATCAACTCATAATAATTCCCATTAAATTTGGTTTTAATCCATTTAACCAACTATGGTAGCTTTTATGCTATATTGGATTAAAACTAAATTAAGAGGTTTATTATAATTAGATTTCTCACTTGAAAAAAGTAACCAATGATTCATGCCAAAAACAAGCCCATGATTAATTACTCTTAGTATAAACTAGGCTCACAATTGATTTTTGGTATTTCGTAATTGACCTAAATATTTTGCAAGTTCTTTGTAAGAAAAGATTGGATAAAAATAATTTTATTTCTAAGCCCATTGTAAAACGATTTTAGAAAAAATAGATTTTGAGCTTAGTATTTGGGCCATGAGAAAAGAATTTTTGATTTGTTTTTAGAAAAGTCTTATGTCCAAAGACCATTTCGAAAAGTTTTGAAAGTAGTTTTGGTCTTTTGGATCTTAAAGAAAAATTTATTTTGAGCTTACAATGTACTTAGGTCATATTAGAAAAAGAACAAACCAAATAAGCCATGATTTAAGCCAAGATAAATTAACCATAGTCAAACAACATGCATTTGGGGTAAAACCTAAGGAAAGTAACTAGGCCAATTACATGAGCTTTAGTCTTTGGGTAAAAAGGCTTAAGTTCCCATAGCAAGCATATACCAAATGGTACGAGGCTATGAGTGGTTATGCCATGCTCGATCTCCATACCTTGAGTGAAAGTATGGTATCCCTTACATAACACAGCACGGGTAACACAGGCGTCCTAACTCACGCACACGATGCAATCTAATATGATGCAATGGATAATATTATTATAAGAAAGAATAGAATAATATAAAGACCAACGGAATGAACTTCTCTTATCCCCAGTGGAGTCTCCACTGTGAGCGGGATTTTTGCCCCCACTCCCGGTAGAATGGTTCTTGCGAATTCGGCACTGTTTAGGCTCGGGGCCTTAGAGAACATGGACCTAAGTCAGAAGAAAATGGAGTCACCACCCGGACAGGCCGGGAAAAAGAAAGGGGTGGATGACTCGATTCCTAAGGAATCCCTAACCCCCTAATGGGTTCGAAAAGTTGGGTACGTGTGGGGAAGGTGAGAAATGGCCCAGCACCCCCACAATGCCCGGTTCATTGGAACCGGCCTCCTTTACAGGTCTTAATATTATAAAATTCTTAAATATAACGATATTATCCATAATACATGCAATAATTAAAATAAAGCATCGATATATTAAAAATCAAAATAATGTCCAAGCAAAACAAATAAATGGACACCCATCTGAAGATGGAAACATGCCCTTACATAACTATGCCTAAATAGGACACCCACCGAAAGGTAGAAACATGTCCTTTACATTGGTTCTAAAATAGAAAAATAATTTAAATTACATGATATTTAACTAATGAGGTACCCACCAAGTGAAAACATACCTCTTACAACATTTAGAAATCTAAATCGATAAAAGTAAATAACCATTCATCATAAATAAATCATTCATCAAAGATATCAAACATCAATAGAATGTAAACATCCATCCATGATAAACAAAATAAATCAAGTATTGAACTTAAATAAATCAACAAAGCATTGAAAGTAAATTAAAGCATATTATAGACTACATAATCAAATATAAAATTGAATAAAGCAAATAAAGATTCAAATTAGGGCTACTGTTTCTATTTGAGATTCTTTATTTAATGTCTTTAGGGTTTAGGAATTTATTGGTTTAGGTGTTACGCTCAAATTACACTCTACTACAAAGCGTCACTCGCAAGTATACGAGGTAGCTGTAGCAAAGGTGATCGCCCCAAGGTCGTTTCCCCAAGAAGGTGTGGTTCGTAATAGCTTGATTAAAGCAATTAAATTAAAAGTGAAAGTTTGTTGTTTGAAATGCTAAAGAACAATTTAAACCTAAGATTAACGTGCGTAGGGTTGATGTGTGTGAAAGTTGCACAAGATCAATTCAGTTCTCGGGAAAGTGCTTAGGGTTATAGGTCCATTCAATCAAAGCTCAATTCTCAATTAATCATAACCTTGTAATTAATTTGTTTCTTAAGATTAATTAGTCAATTACCAATTCATTAGTTCTCACATTCATCAAATAGCAATCACCAATTATTTTACATTTGCAAATTAATAAAACCCTAGAACTTATATTTCTAATTCATTCATAGGGTAGTCGATTGCATAATTCCGATACCAAATTTCACCTCTCGGTCCTTCATTCAATATCTAGAGATCAATAGGTAGCTAATCTATTAACCTAGCATACAATCCAATGCAATCAACCAACAACAAGGTACTTCAATGGAAATATCAAATCAAAGACATTCAATCAAATATACTACATACCCCAGGCATGGGTATTTAGCTCAACATCATCAATTTAGAACAATCATTCAACTCAATATAAATCAAATACAAATTGTTCAATAGCAATATCAATCTCTTAATACAGCAAAAACAATATTGAAATGAATTAAAAGAGAGAATAGAAAAACCCCTTGTGAAGATGCCAAGAGTAGGATTGCTAATCTTCCTCCTAGCTCCACTTGATGTATGATGAAGAACTCAAGCCTCTTCAATGGTTGATTCCCCTTGCAATATGGATGGAGCTTTCTCAAGTCACCAATCCTTCAATTGATTATGCCTTTGGAATATGGAATGGAGCTTTCTCAAGTCACCACTCCTTCAATTGAAGCTTCTTCAACCTTTGAGAGCTTATTGACCCACTTGATCCCAAAGAACCAAATTGAAGCTTGTCAATGGAAGATGGAGAAGATGAAGATGAAGGATGAAGATGAGGGACAAGGAGAGTGTCACTCTCTCCTCATCCCCATTTGGTAGTGCCTCTCTTCTCTTTTCTTTTCTTTTTTCTCCAAACCCTAGCCGCTCTCTTCAGCCCCCTTTTTCTTTTCGTGCGAAAGCTTTTTATACAAATCCAGGTGACACGGCCAAGCTTGGGTGAGCTTGGCCGTGTCTCTTGCCCTTTTCCTTGATTTCCTTTAGGTGACACGGCCAAGGACACGGCCGTGTCCCTTGAGCGTGTCAGCCACTGCCTCTTTTCTTTCCTTTCTTTCTTTCTTTGGTGGTGAGAGGTGACACGGCCAAGCCATTTGGAGCTTGGCCGTGTTCACTTGATTTTCTTTCTTGGGACACGGCCGTGATCCTGGCCGTGTCTCTTATGCTTCTTTCATCCAGAGTGAGACACGGCCAATGGACACGGCCGTGTCTCATGGCCGTGTTCGCTTCTGCTTGATTTTCCTTTCTTCCTCTTTGAAGTGTGACACGGCCAGGCCTTAGTTGGCTTGGCCGTGTCTGACATTTTTGGAGGGACACGGCCAGTGACACGGCCGTGTCCCCTGAGTGTGTCACCTTCTGCTTGATTTTTGCTCTTTCTTGCTCTGTTCTTTGGTTTTGCTCATCAGTTGAGACACGGCCAGAGGCTTGGCCGTGTCTCTGGGTGTGTCTCTTCATTTTTGCTCTGATTTTCACTGTTTTGATCTTCCAAGGGTGTTTTTGCTCTCAAACCTAAAAACAAACACAATAAACAAACTTAAAACAAAAATCAATCAAAACATTAACTAAAACACACATAAAATCATACTAAAAACTAGTATAAAAATGACCTAAACAACTACCCCACACTTAACTCCTTGCTTGTCCTCAAGCAAGAATAAAATCAAAACACACTAACTAGATGAATTTTGTTAAGTTCAAGAGTTATAAAGATGCATCAAGACTTCCTTATCCCTAAATCCGCAATCAATATCGAATCAAACAAAATTGACACTCATGCAATTAAGTGGTTCTCCATGCATAACCAATGTTATCGCTCCCTCACCAACTCTTACAAGTGTTTGATCATGGTGGTGTTTAAACTCATAACAATCAATGAAAGATTATTACCATAGGCTTGCTTATCAATCAAATCTCCACCACCAAATTTCAATCAAGCATCAATCAAAAGGTCTTTCTTTTGGTTGTAATGGGGCTAAGGTAAAGGCATGACATTTAGGAAATGTAAGCTTAATCATTAAGTTCAAGAGCACTTCAAGAATGAAGTAACCGATCATATGTATAACTAACAATCCCAAAACACCTTCCTCTAATATACCCATTGACATTCAAGAGCTTTTCAAGGGAACTCACTTATTACATTTTGCAATGATACATTCCAACCCTTTCAACAAGAACAGCAATTATTCTTATTATTATATATATATTTTTTTTTCTTTTTCTTTTTTTTTATTTTTATTTTTTTTTATTTTTTTTTTCTTGTACACAAGTTTTTGTACAAGTTTTTATTTTGCTTTGCAATCTTAAACCTACTAAATTTAACCCCACACTTAATTCAACACAACACTCGGTCATAAACGCTCTTAAAATGCTCTTGACCTAATGAAAGGATAAGAGTTAAACTACAAGGTTCAAGCTAATGGTGCTGTGCAAAAGAAAGAAAAGGAAAAATATAATAGGCTCAAAATTGGCTAACTAAGGTTGAATATAGGGTTGGTCCTTTAAGCCAAAGTGGGTTCACCTAATTGCCTTAATCATCTTGATGCCAAATTGAAATTTTTATGTAATCTTAAAATGTATTTCAAAGCAAGTTCTAGCAATTTATCAATCAAAGATGTTCGCCCACAACAAGAATAATAAGTTGATGGCTCAATTCCTCACTAGGTTAATGGCAATACAAAGAAAAACCAACAAAATTGACAATAAGCACCAAATCTACTCAATTCTCCAAATCATGCTTCAAAAATTCAAAGGTAATCTATCAGCAATGTTTAAAACAATTGAACTTCTCAACAATTCATTTATTCAATGAAAAACATTAAAAACAGTAACTAAAACCTAAACAAAATGCAATTAAAAGTAAAAACATAAAACACCAAATGCACCCCACACTTAAAAATTCACATTGTCCTCAATGTGAGCATGCATACTACAGAGGGAGTTAAGATGATACCTGATTTCCATCGTTCCCATATACGATGTGTGGGGCTCCTTCCACCCATAATGCAATTGGAGCCCATGACTGAGAGGATGAACACCATGCAATTTTGAGAAGTTCCTAATGTATTGATAAGCCTAGGTAGCATTCTTAGGGGAGCAATTGTCCAAAAAGAGTACGTGAGGGTTGTCTTAGTTTGATTTTTTAATGCTATAGGGACGTAGTAAGAACCTTTTTAGTTTGCAACATGGTTTTATATGGTTTTTGCTCGATTTCACCACCAAGAGTGGGAGAGATGATAATTTGTTGCATACTATATTCCCCAACCAAAACATCTTTCAAAATTCCTGGGGTCTTTTTAAATTCAACCAAGTTTGGTTGAATGTGTTCTACATTCTCTTTAGCAATTTGAAGTTCTCCCTCAACAATCTCATTACTCTCTAGTAAATTGCCCTCATCAATTTCTAATTTGGAAGAATTAGGCTCTACTTCTATGGTCATGGCCACCTCAAGCTTATCTACACTATCTTCACTATAGGGCATGTCATGAAGTTCAGAAAGTTGCATACCTTGTTTCTCTGCATTCAGCTTACTTGGGAATGAGATTGGTAGCATACAAGGATTTGGAGGTTCATGCAATTTTGCCGAAGTCGATGCTTCCAAATTCTCCTCCTCCTTTGATTGAATTAACTCCTCTATGTTTGATTGAATTTCCTCGCCATCTTCTTCGTTGTTAGTTCCTGCATCAAAGGAATCACAAAAATCGTTATATATCACCTGTTCATTCTTAAAATTTGTGATTACCTCTATTTGCTTCAATTGGCAAGGAATTTCCTCCTCTTGGTGTGCTTGGAGTTGATGTGCCAATTGCCCAACTTGCTTTTCCACCCTCTTCAATGATTCCTCCAAAGAGTCAAATCTCTCATTGCTTCCTTCCTGAATTTCTGTGCTAACTTGAAGGTAAGCATTCAAATCATCCTCCACTGTGGATTTCTCAAATTTATCATGGTTTTGTGAGCTAATTTGAATGAAGGCATTCAAACTTTCTTCCAAAGTGGGTTCCTTTAGTTTACTTTGATTTTGCTCGCTAATTTGAATGTAGGCATTCAAACTATCTTCTAATGTGGGTCGCTTAAGGTACTCTATTTTTGAATATTGTTCTTGAGAGTAAGAACTTCTTTGGTAAGGTTGAAAAAAATTTGGAGGTGGAATTTGCTGCTGGTTTTCCCAAGAAAAATTTGGGTAGTTTCTCCAATTTGGATTACAAGAATTGGAATATGGATTACTTCTACCCCTTTGCTGGAAGTTTTCATAGGCATATTCTTCCTCTTGCCTCTCTTGATATTGTCCATCACCAAATGAACACATGTTTGCGCTATGTCCTGCAATGCCACATGCTGAACATACTTCACGAGTAGGCTTAGGAGTTCTTCCTCTGGCATTTAGCATCTTAAGTTGGTTCGTTAATTCTGCTAATTGCCATGCCATGTCAGAGTCTGGGCTATCATCGTAAACCCCTACGTACCTTGAAAATTGCATATTTACACAAGGCACTAAGCAACTTAAAGAAAACAAACAAACAAATAAATTTAAAGAAAAACAACACAAACAAACAATGCACCAAAAATAAACAAACAATGAAAAGAAAGATCAAACTATCACTACTTAACAACCTTCCCCGGCAGCGGCGCCAAAAACTTGTTACGCTCAAATTAAACTCTACTACAAAGCGTCACTCGCAAGTATACGAGGTAGCTGTAGCAAAAGTGATCGCCCCAAGGTCGTTTCCCCAAGAAGGTGTGGTTCGTAATAGCTTGATTAAAGCGATTAAATTAAAAGTGAAAGTTTGTTGTTTGAAATGCTAAAGAACAATTTAAACCTAAGATTAACGTGCGTAGGGTTGATGTGTGTGAAAGTTGCACAAGATCAATTCAGTTCTCGGGAAAGTGCTTAGGGTTATAGGTCCATTCAATCAAAGCTCAATTCTCAATTAATCATAACCTTGTAATTAATTTGTTTCTTAAGATTAATTAGTCAATTACCAATTCATTAGTTCTCACATTCATCAAATAGCAATCACCAATTATTTTACATTTGCAAATTAATAAAACCCTAGAACTTATATTTCTAATTCATTCATAGGGTAGTCGATTGCATAATTCCGATACCAAATTTCACCTCTCGGTCCTTCATTCAATATCTAGAGATCAATAGGTAGCTAATCTATTAACCTAGCATACAATCCAATGCAATCAACCAACAACAAGGTACTTCAATGGAAATATCAAATCAAAGACATTCAATCAAATATACTACATACCCCAGGCATGGGTATTTAGCTCAACATCATCAATTTAGAACAATCATTCAACTCAATATAAATCAAATACAAATTGTTCAATAGCAATATCAATCTCTTAATACAGCAAAAACAATATTGAAATGAATTAAAAGAGAGAATAGAAAAACCCCTTGTGAAGATGCCAAGAGTAGGATTGCTAATCTTCCTCCTAGCTCCACTTGATGTATGATGAAGAACTCAAGCCTCTTCAATGGTTGATTCCCCTTGCAATATGGATGGAGCTTTCTCAAGTCACCAATCCTTCAATTGATTATGCCTTTGGAATATGGAATGGAGCTTTCTCAAGTCACCACTCCTTCAATTGAAGCTTCTTCAACCTTTGAGAGCTTATTGACCCACTTGATCCCAAAGAACCAAATTGAAGCTTGTCGATGGAAGATGGAGAAGGATGAAGATGAGGGACAAGGAGAGTGTCACTCTCTCCTCATCCCCATTTGGTAGTGCCTCTCTTCTCTTTTCTTTTCTTTTTGCTCCAAACCCTAGCCGCTCTCTTCAGCCCCCTTTTTCTTTTCGTGCGAAAGCTTTTTATACAAATCCAGGTGACACGGCCAAGCTTGGGTGAGCTTGGCCGTGTCTCTTGCCCTTTTCCTTGATTTCCTTTAGGTGACACGGCCAAGGACACGGCCGTGTCCCTTGAGCGTGTCAGCCACTGCCTCTTTTCTTTCCTTTCTTTCTTTCTTTGGTGGTGAGAGGTGACACGGCCAAGCCATTTGGAGCTTGGCCGTGTTCACTTGATTTTCTTTCTTGGGACACGGCCGTGCTCCTGGCCGTGTCCCTTATGCTTCTTTCATCCAGAGTGAGACACGGCCAATGGACACGGCCGTGTCTCATGGCCGTGTTCGCTTCTACTTGATTTTCCTTTCTTCCTCTTTGAAGTGTGATACGGCCAGGCCTTAGTTGGCTTGGCCGTGTCTGACATTTTTGGAGGGACACGGCCAGTGACACAGCCGTGTCCCCTGAGTGTGTCACCTTCTGCTTGATTTTTGCTCTTTCTTGCTCTGTTCTTTGGTTTTGCTCATCAGTTGAGACACGGCCAGAGGCTTGGCCGTGTCTCTGGGTGTGTCTCTTCATTTCTGCTCTGATTTTCACTGTTTTGATCTTCCAAGGGTGTTTTTGCTCTCAAACCTAAAAACAAACACAATAAACAAACTTAAAATAAAAATCAATCAAAACATTAACTAAAACACACATAAAATCATACTAAAAACTAGTATAAAAATGACCTAAACATTAGGCTACTGTGAGTTTTTAAAGGAATTAAAATGGATTAAGGTTTTATGTTTTAAGAGGTTGATAAAGTTGTTTGATTAACCAAATTAGTGTTTGAGAAGTGAAATCATGAAATTAGGGTTTGGACACTTTAAAACATTAGGATTTATGATTTATGGTTACTGGATCATTATTTTTGGATTTACTGTGTTGAATTTTAACATTTATATTTATATGGTTTTAAGGTTTTAAAAATTAGGGTTTACTGTTTTGGGTTTTGGAGTTGAATTAGGGTTTTAGAATTTTAGAATTAGGGTTTCGGAGAATGCATTAGGTTTTAGAATTTGAAGAAACAATTGATAATTTTATGAAACTTTATGAAAATAAACAAAATGATTTAAGGTTTATAGAAACAGAAAAGATGTTTTTTAGGGTTTTTGGAAAGAAAAGGATTTAATTAATGGTTTTGAAGAAACAAAAATAATAATTTTAAGATTTTTGAAAAACAAATAAACGAATTAAAGTTTTTAAGCTTTAGAAAAGGTAAATTAAGGTTCTTAGGATTTTTTTGATTTTGAAAAAATAAAAACAATTATTTTTTATCTATAGTGATGAAGCAAATGTGAATTAATGAAACAAATAAAGAAATTCATACCTTTGTTTGTTGGTTCCACCAAAAATCACTTCTTGGATGAACAAGAACAAAGACAAGCTTTGCTGCCTTTGATGGATTGAATTGCTTGTTTGCTCTCTCAAAAAAGTCCAATTGATTCAAAGTTTTCCTCCTCAATTTCGGTCACAATTTCCCCTCCAAATTCCGATCCCTTGTTGTCTTGTTTTTGGTCTTATTTATAGAAGATTTTTTTTATTAATTCTAGCTATTCATGGAATATAACATTAATTAAGAAAAGGAAACCGAAACCTAATTGTATTTGGTTTCAGAAATTTTTGCATCGGAAAATTTCGCTGGCAAAAAAAAACTGCTGCTGAAAAATTGCGCTGGCAAAAAAAAACTGCTGCTGAAAAATTATGCTGGCGAAATAAACTGCGGGCTGCAGGAAAATCCTGCGGGCGAAATGGCCCAAGGCCATTTGGGCCATTTCGCCGCACGCTGATTTTCGGCGTTTTATTTTTATTTTTTTATTATTTTTTTGTTTGTTATTATTATTTTTTATTTTTTATTAATAAAAATTATATACTAATGCAAATATTATTTAATTAAGATAACAAAAATTATTTTGCACTAATTAAAATATATTGGACAACACAAAAATTATTTTGGACTTATTAGACCGGACTAGGGTCAAAAATTAAGGGTCTACATTTGTATTTTGATATATTCTATGCATTTGCACCTGTGTTGGTCTCTGATGTGGCAATGTCCATTTGATATAATGGATATAAATTGAGATGACATATAGGACGTGTAACACCCCTTCTCGACCTACGTGTGTAAGCTGAGTAGAGACGCCACACTATCCTAATGTTGCTACCACTTTTACTTAGTCAAATTTTAGTTCCGATTTTTACAGAAATTTTGCCATAGTTTCGCCTAAAAATTTAATCCCAAGTGTCGACAAAACTGGTTATTTTTTTTTCTGATTTTTGAAAACATTTTTACACAAACCAATGCACACAAAATCATTCTCAGTACACTTCCAATAAATCCCCCTTATAACCTCAACTACAACCTGCAAAAAGGATTTACACTTCTTGTAACACCCCCATATTAGTTATATATATATATATTTACATTTAAATATTACACAGCGGAAGTTATAAAATATTTACATATTTACATATTAAACATTTTTTTACAAAATATAAAGGAATATACATGATTGGCAAGTCTGCTCTGATCTTTAAACTCCCAAAATGGATTCTTCAAGGTCTACTCTTACTTGGTCTTGATGAACTCTCGGGTTCAACTCTATCAACTCTACTACCTGCGCGATTAAATACTATCGCGCTAAGCCAAGGGCTTAGTAAGATAAAACATGCAATGGATATGCTTTAATGCAATATCATGTCAAATCTAATTCATATCATATATGTAACAACATAGATGCAAAGCTAACAACATCCCTTTCCATTTTATAACCAACATACATATATGCATATCACATTTCAACATCATTGCATATACTTCATTATTTAATCATTTAATCATCCATGAACAACAATAAACAAATCATGCCTCACATTAAACAAAGACAAGCATTGGGCCCAAGACACACTAATATGCAATTCAATTTTCAGAGTTAATGCTTTGGTTTGTTATCACATTTATCAATATCATATACCCAACTAGGCTTCAAGGATTAAGTTCAACCAAGCTTCAAGGGGAGCAAAGCATGCTAAGCTTCAACCCAACTTGGCTTCAAGAACTATCCCAACCTAGCTTCAAGGGTGGTAACATCTCAATTAGGCTTCAAGGATTCAATCCAACCTAACTTCAAGAGATTGTTACACTTATTAGGCATGCCACCAACAACAAACTCTGAAAATGGAATAACATATTAGCCACACAATTCATTTAGTTTTCATTCTCAATTCTCATTATCATTTAGGCAAACATGCCTCATTTATCTCCATTGAATCACCTTAGCCAATAACAATGGCTTCACATTTCATTTCAAAATATAACACTTCATTATTCAAGTGTATATTTATCTCATCCATGATCACATTATATCTCACATAGCATCATTCATAAATATCAACATTTCATTCCACATTACTCATGAAACACAATACCATTCACAATGCATAACATAACATTGTTCAATCTCAACAATGCAAGAACAATTTATATTATTCATAGCTTTAGGATCATCCACAAGTGTTTGATTAAGTCATTCCTTGGTTTAAGTAAGTTTAAAATATTTATGTTTAGGTTTAGAAACCAAACTACCTTTGAAGAACCCCAAACCATGCAAAAAGAACAAAGAAATCAAAATGACCATATGAACAGTACATTCTGGTTTTAGACTCCATTTTATCCTTATTTTGAAAAATTGTATAAAATAATCCATTAGACTAAAAATTATAAAATTTTTACAGAATTTAGTTTTGTATCTTAAAATCATTCCTTTAAAATTTCAGATCAAACCGAACACAAAATCTTGGTCAAATAGTTCACCTAACCAGACTGCCCCAATTGCCCTGCATCCTGGCAGCAGTTCTGAACTTTGTGAATTCCATAAATAAAATTCAATCAACGTGGTTCCAAATTATTTTTCTCAAATACTAGACTCACTAAGAAACAACATATCCAAAATTCGATTGGATATGATTTTTCTACATTTTATTAAAAATCCCGAAATATAGCTGTCTCAGTTAAGGTACCTGCTGGAACAGGTCTACTAAAAATAATCTTTCTAAACTCATAACCATTCCAAAATCGAATCAACATATTTTTAAGTCATTCTAGACTCATAGAGGCACAACATATCAAAAATTCACTTCAAGAACATTTTTTTATAATTAATTAAAAATCATACAAGTCACAGCCTTTACTAATTGTAAAACAGAAAAGAAATTCACTAAACACAACTCTTCCATCACCAACACCAACCTAGCTTCTTATTTTTAATTCCATTTCAACACTTTTACACACACCATACACAAACTCATCTCATCATCAAACCAACAAACCCTAATTTCTTTCTCACACCACTTCAAAATAATTGAAGAAATTAAAGAAAAGATCTTACCTCAAATGAAGAAATCCACAAATCTCTAACCAAAACCCTTGCTTCCTTCTTCAATTTGCTTCAAGCTTCAAGGTCACCTCTCTTTCTCTCTTTGTCTATGGAGATTCCGGCCACACATGAAGAGAAGAAGAAAATATGAAGAGCAAAGTCAAATTTGGCTTCTTATATCCATCAAGTGTTCTTATCCAAGCAATTACAAAAATGTCCTTCACCATTTAACTAACCTTTTGTCTCATCTAAGCCCTTATATGTAATTGCACACTCAACACAAAAATATCTCTCTTCCTTTAACTCTTCCTCTTTGACCATTTTATATGTTATATATATCACCATATACACAACATATAAACTTGCCTCTAAACCCTATTTCTTCCCAAAACACATATACATATACTTTTCTCTTACAATTTAACACATATATTCAATCCAATATATAACAACAACAACACTAACAACAACATCAACAACATAATCAAAACTTCTAGGGCATAAATGAGGATATTACAATTCTCCCCCTCTAAAAAGAAAATTTCGTCCTCGAAATTACCTGATATCAAGTCTGAAACAACTGAGGATATTGCTCTCGCATGGTTTGTTCACTTTCCCAAGTTGCTTCTTCTTTTCCATGATTCTTCCACAAAATCTTCACAAGTGGCACTCTCTTGTTTCTCAATTCTTTCACATCACGTGCCAAAATAGCAACTGGTTCCTCTTCAAATGTCAGATCAGGATTTACTTCAATTGACTCAATCGACAACACATGAGATGGATCCGACCTATACCTCCTCAACATAGAAACATGAAATACGTTATGAATACGATCCAACTCAGGTGGCAAAGCAAGTCGATACGCTACTGGCCCAACTCTTTCTAACACTTCATACGGCCCAATGAAACGAGGACTCAATTTTCCTTTCCGACCGAACCTCAAAATCTTCTTCCAAGGAGATACTTTCAAAAACACCTTATCTCTAACATCAAACTCTATGTCTCTCCTCTTCAAATCTGCATAAGACTTCTGTCGGTCTGAAGCTGCTTTCAATCTGCCTCGAATCAGCTTTACTTTTTCTTCAGTTTCTTGAATCAAATCAGGCCCAATTAACTTACCTTCCCCAATTTCACTCCAACAAAGAGGTGTCCTACACCGTCTACCATACAGTGCTTCAAATGGTGCCATACCAATGCTGGATTGGTGACTGTTGTTGTAAGCAAACTCCACAAGTGATAAAAACCTATCCCAACTTCCAGAGAAATCGATGACACAGCTTCTCAACATGTCCTCAATAATCTGTATCACCCTCTCTGACTGTCCATCCGTCTGTGGATGAAAAGCAGTGCTGAAGTGCAGTCGAGAACCTAAAGCACTATGCAAACTCTTCCAAAATCTGGAAGTAAACCTGGGATCTCGATCAGACACTAAAGAAGTTGGAACACCATGCAGCTTCACAATCTCATGGATATACAGTTCAGCCAACCTCTCTAAAGAGTAATCCATCCGAACCGGAAGGAAATGAGCTGTCTTGGTCAATCTATCCACAATCACCCATATAGCATCATGCTTCTTTTGTGTCAATGGTAAACCAGACACAAAATCCATGGTCACTCTATCCCACTTCCACTCAGGCACTGACAAAGGTTGAAGCAACCCGGTTGGAACTTGATGTTCTGCTTTAACCTTCTGACAAGTGAGACATTTCGATACAAACTCAGCAATGTCTCTCTTCAACCCAATCCACCAATAATGCTGTCTCAAATCATGATACATCTTGGTATTGCCCGGATGCATAGCAAACATCGACTGATGAGCTTCTTCCAAAATAATCTTCTTCAAATCAGCATCATCGGGTACACACAATCAGTTTTTAAACCAGAGACTCCCATCATCTTTCACAACAAATTCTCTACTCTTTCCACTCTGACAATCTGAAATAATTTCTGAATCTTCATATCAGTCAACTGAGCCTCTTTTATCTGATTCAACAAAACTGGTCTCACTTGCAATTGTGTTAACAATGCACCATCATCACAAGGTACAAAGCTAGCATGCAATGCTCTCAATTCAACAAGCAACGAGAGCGAGTAAAGTGTTAAACCAGCTAAAGACTTCCGACTCAAGGCATCAGCAACTACATTTGCTTTACCTGGATGATAATCAATCAAACAGTCGTAGTCTTTAATCAATTCTAACCATCTCCTCTGACGAAGATTGAGTTCTTTCTGGACACCCAAATACTTCAAACTCTTGTGATCAGTGTAGATGAAACATTTCTCCCCAAACAGATAGTGGCGCCAAATCTTCAATGCAAACACAATGGCAGCCAATTCCAAATCATGGGTCGGATAGTTAAGCTCATGCGGTTTCAACTGTCGAGATGCATAAGCTATAACTTTCCCTTCCTGCATCAATACACACCCCAAACCTCTATGTGAAGCATCACTGTAAATCACATATGGTTTGCCTTCAATAGGTAAAGTAAGAACAGGCGCTTGAGTTAACATTTCTCTCAACTGTTCAAAACTCGCCTGACACTGATCTGTCCACAAAAACTTCACTCCCTTACGAAGTAATCTGGTGAGTGGAGTAGCTATCAAAGAAAACCCTTTTACAAACCGCCGGTAATAGCCTGCCAAACCCAGAAAACTTCTAATCTCTGTCACAGACTTGGGTGGACTCCAATTCAATATAGCTTCAACTTTGCTCGGATCAACTCTAATGCCTTCTGCTGAAACTATATGACCAAGAAAAGCTACCTGGTCCAACCAAAACTCACACTTCGACAATTTGGCAAACAACTGCTTTTCTCTCAAAATCTGCAACACAATCCGCAGATGCATATCATGTTCCTCTTCATTTCGCGAATACACCAGAATGTCATCGATGAAGACCACTACAAACTGATCCAGATAGGGCCTGAACACCCTATTCATCAAATCCATAAAAGCCGCAGGTGCATTCGTCAGACCAAAAGGCATAACTAGAAATTCATAATGCCCATACCTGGTCCGAAAAGCAGTCTTAGGAACATCTTCAGCTTTAACTCTCAATTGATGGTACCCAGATCTCAAATCAATTTTAGAAAACACAGCTGCACCCTTTAATTGATCAAAGAGATCATCGATTCTAGGCAAAGGATATTTATTTTTAATAGTCACCTTGTTCAATTGCCTATAATCGATACACAACCTCATAGTACCATCTTTCTTTTTCACAAATAGCACAGGAGCTCCCCAAGGAGAAACACTGGGGCGAATGAATCCTCTATCCAACAACTCCTGTAGTTGCACTTTCAATTCCCTCAATTATGCTGGTGCCATTCTATAAGGAGTAATAGAGATAGGAGTGGTACCAGGCAACAATTCAATACCGAACTCCACCTCTCTCTCAGGAGGCAATCCTGGCAACTCCTCTGGAAAAACATCAGGGAACTCTGCAACTGTGGCAATACTATCAATGGGAGAACCCTTCACTCTAGTATCCAACACATGAGCAAGATAGTCTTCACACCCCTTTCTAATCAATCTCCTAGCTGCAACAGCTGAAACAAATAAGGAAGCTAGCTGTTCCTGCTCATTAGATACTATCACCTCTCTACCATCACCCGTTCTCAAAGAAACAATTTTCTTTTTACAATCCACCACAGCTCCATATCGAGATAGCCAATCCATACCTAAGATCATATCATATTCCTTAAATGGTATCTCAATCAAGTCTCCAAGGAACTCCTCACCTTGCACCCTCACTGCACTATCTCGGTGCACCTTACTCACAACCACACTATGCCCTAAAGGATTTGTCACCAATACATCAAATCTTAGGTACTCAGCATGCAAATCAGACACAGGCAAAACAGATGCACTAATATAAGAATGGGTGGAACCCGGATCAATCAAAGCAAGTACTGAAGTATCAAATAAAGAAAAAGTACCAGCTATGACTGCCGATGCATCTGGCTGCCTCTGCATAACATAAATCCGTTGAGAAGATCCTTCCTCCTCTGGTCTACTCTCTCTAGATGAAGAACCTCCTCTAGCACCGAACCCGGATCTGCCACCTCTACCAAAACCCCTGCCTCCTCGACCTCCCCTCACACTAGGTCGAGAAGCTGCAGTATCAGCTGACATCTGCTCTTGCCTCTCAAGGCAATCTCTAACAAAATGATCGGGAGACCCACATCTGAAACATACCCCTGCAACACCAGCCTTCCAACAAGGACCACCATGCGGCCTACCACAATGGATGCAGATGGGTAAAGTGGATCTCTGAACCATAGGGGTCGGAGCACTCGCCACTGAAGCTGCAGGTCTAAATCTCTGTCTCTGTAACTGCACTGGCCTACCCGCTGGTCTCTGGCTCCTACTACTCCGAGGAACAAAACTTCCTCTACTTCTCTTAGCAGATGAAGACCCTGCCTCAAACTGGGGCCTTCTTACTCTGGTCTCTTCCTCTGAAGCAGCCGCTGCAATACCCTGGGCTCGCTCTATACTCCGAGCTGCTGCCACAAGCTGGGAAAAATCATGATATCTGGATCCAGCTACCAGACACATGATAGAGGGTCTCAATCCCTCCTCAAATCTCCGACATCGATCTATCTCATCAGCTATAATGCCCCCAGCATACTCACTCAACCGGATAAATTCAACTTCATACTCCGTTACGGTCCAGTGATCTTGCCTCAAATCTAGAAACTCTCTTTTCTTCCCATCTTTATACTCCCTTGGAGTGTACTTCAATTCAAATTCTCTCAGAAAATCTGCATAGGATAAGGTAGGTGGATCATCCATAGAATGGGGCACTGTCTTCCACCAACTATATGCATCCTTCTGCAACAAGGATCTTGCATAATCAAACCTTTCCTCTGAAGTAGCTTGCAATTGAACAAAGATTCTCTGAACTTTGTCTAACCATTGCTCAGCTACTGGTGGATCAGTAGTACCTATAAAATCTTCGGCTCCATACTTCCTTAGTTTGTCATAATGCCTTAATGACACCAAAGGCTGTGGGGGTGGTGGCGGTGGTTGCACTGGTGCTTGCCTCAAAGCATCTACCACATGCCTAAGCCAGACTGGTGGAACCTCCTCACCAGCTGGTCTCCCTGATACCGAAGCAGGTACCTCCTCAGCACTATCAACCCTAGCTCCCTTAGCAGGAGCAATACTCTCGGCACTACCCTCAATCGACTGACGTGAGTGAGAATCCATCACAACCTAACACTGCAAACACAGTAGAATACTTCTTATTAAAGATCAGAGGTTGCCAATCCCAAACATGTATATTATTCAAAACCCACTTTTAAAGTCAAAATAGTCTTTTTATTACATTTTACCTAGGTTGAGAATCTCAAACCTAGGCTCTGATACCAAAAATTGTAACACCCCTTCTCGACCTACGTGTGTAAGCTGAGTAGAGACGCCACACTATCCTAATGTTGCTACCACTTTTACTTAGTCAAATTTTAGTTCCGATTTTTACAGAAATTTTGCCATAGTTTCGCCTAAAAATTTAATCCCAAGTGTCGACAAAACTGGTTTTTTTTTTTCTGATTTTTGAAAACATTTTTACACAAACCAATGCACACAAAATCATTCTCAGTACACTTCCAATAAATCCCCCTTATAACCTCAACTACAACCTGCAAAAAGGATTTACACTTCTTGTAACACCCCCATATTAGTTATATATATATATATTTACATTTAAATATTACACAGCGGAAGTTATAAAATATTTACATATTTACATATTAAACATTTTTTTTACAAAATATAAAGGAATATACATGATTGGCAAGTCTGCTCTGATCTTTAAACTCCCAAAATGGATTCTTCAAGGTCTACTCTTACTTGGTCTTGATGAACTCTCGGGTTCAACTCTATCAACTCTACTACCTGCGTGATTAAATACTATCGCGCTAAGCCAAGGGCTTAGTAAGATAAAACATGCAATGGATATGCTTTAATGCAATATCATGTCAAATCTAATTCATATCATATATGTAACAACATAGATGCAAAGCTAACAACATCCCTTTCCATTTTATAACCAACATACATATATGCATATCACATTTCAACATCATTGCATATACTTCATTATTTAATCATTTAATCATCCATGAACAACAATAAACAAATCATGCCTCACATTAAACAAAGACAAGCATTGGGCCCAAGA
This sequence comes from Garcia nutans, assembly GCA_947685225.1. Classification (NCBI taxonomy): domain Eukaryota; kingdom Viridiplantae; phylum Streptophyta; class Magnoliopsida; order Malpighiales; family Euphorbiaceae; genus Garcia; species Garcia nutans. The sequence continues at coordinate 23,384,507 of CANTUV010000021.1, forward strand.
CACACTAATATGCAATTCAATTTTCAGAGTTAATGCTTTGGTTTGTTATCACATTTATCAATATCATATACCCAACTAGGCTTCAAGGATTAAGTTCAACCAAGCTTCAAGGGGAGCAAAGCATGCTAAGCTTCAACCCAACTTGGCTTCAAGAACTATCCCAACCTAGCTTCAAGGGTGGTAACATCTTAATTAGGCTTCAAGGATTCAATCCAACCTAACTTCAAGAGATTGTTACACTTATTAGGCATGCCACCAACAACAAACTCTGAAAATGGAATAACATATTAGCCACACAATTCATTTAGTTTTCATTCTCAATTCTCATTATCATTTAGGCAAACATGCCTCATTTATCTCCATTGAATCACCTTAGCCAATAACAATGGCTTCACATTTCATTTCACAATATAACACTTCATTATTCAAGTGTATATTTATCTCATCCATGATCACATTATATCTCACATAGCATCATTCATAAATATCAACATTTCATTCCACATTACTCATGAAACACAATACCATTCACAATGCATAACATAACATTGTTCAATCTCAACAATGCAAGAACAATTTATATTATTCATAGCTTTAGGATCATCCACAAGTGTTTGATTAAGTCATTCCTTGGTTTAAGTATGTTTAAAATATTTATGTTTAGGTTTAGAAACCAAACTACCTTTGAAGAACCCCAAACCATGCAAAAAGAACAAAGAAATCAAAATGACCATATGAACAGTACATTTTGGTTTTAGACTCCATTTTATCCTTATTTTGAAAAATTGTATAAAATAATCCATTAGACTAAAAATTATAAAATTTTTACAGAATTTATTTTTGTATCTTAAAATCATTCCTTTAAAATTTCAGATCAAACTGAACACAAAATCTTGGTCAAATAGTTCACCTAACCAGACTGCCCCAATTGCCCTGCATCCTGGCAGCAGTTCTGAACTTTGTGAATTCCATAAATAAAATTCAATCAACGTGGTTCCAAATTATTTTTCTCAAATACTAGACTCACTAAGAAACAACATATCCAAAATTCGATTGGATATGATTTTTCTACATTTTATTAAAAATCCCGAAATATAGCTGTCTCAGTTAAGGTACCTGCTGGAACAGGTCTACTAAAAATAATCTTTCTAAACTCATAACCATTCCAAAATCGAATCAACATATTTTTAAGTCATTCTAGACTCATAGAGGCACAACATATCAAAAATTCACTTCAAGAACATTTTTCTATAATTAATTAAAAATCATACAAGTCACAGCCTTTACTAATTGTAAAACAGAAAAGAAATTCACTAAACACAACTCTTCCATCACCAACACCAACCTAGCTTCTTATTTTTAATTCCATTTCAACACTTTTACACACACCATACACAAACTCATTTCATCATCAAACCAACAAACCCTAATTTCTTTCTCACACCACTTCAAAATAATTGAAGAAATTAAAGAAAAGATCTTACCTCAAATGAAGAAATCCACAAATCTCTAACCAAAACCCTTGCTTCCTTCTTCAATTTGCTTCAAGCTTCAAGGTCACCTCTCTTTCTCTCTTTGTCTATGGAGATTCCGGCCACACATGAAGAGAAGAAGAAAATATGAAGAGCAAAGTCAAATTTGGCTTCTTATATCCATCAAGTGTTCTTATCCAAGCAATTACAAAAATGTCCTTCACCATTTAACTAACCTTTTGTCTCATCTAAGCCCTTATATGTAATTGCACACTCAACACAAAAATATCTCTCTTCCTTTGACTCTTCCTCTTTGACCATTTTATATGTTATATATATCACCATATACACAACATATAAACTTGCCTCTAAACCCTATTTCTTCCCAAAACACATATACATATACTTTTCTCTTACAATTTAACACATATATTCAATCCAATATATAACAACAACATCAACAACATAATCAAAACTTCTAGGGCATAAATGAGGATATTACAGGACGTGTATATCAGAGTAGCACCGTAAAAGCGTCATTCTGGAGATTATTGATTAAGAATATATTTTTAGAACTTCTATTTGAAATTAAGATTTATGTCAATCCTTAATGTATAAGTGAAATTAAGGGAAATGATTTATGATATGAAAAAAAAACATGGGTGATGAGTATTATCATCGCTGTAAATTTTGCATATGTTCTATGAAGTGATTTTGTCCAACTTTTTAGACTTATCTAGAGATGTTAAATGAGCTTGAAATTTTAATGAGAAGATTTTCTATATGTTAGAATATAATGTATAATATTTCATAATTTTTAAAGATGATTTAAGAAAAATAGAAGAATAAAGATTATTGGAATAATTCTAGCAACATAGAATTTATAGAAGTTGAGAGACATAATTAAAAACTAAAGCAAAGAAACCCATAAAAATCTAAAATTTTACATCAAATATCATATGTCTTAGAACATATGGTTATAATTTCATGAATATTTATTAAGGTTTGATGCCTAAAACAAATGGATAACTAGGTGCTGCTAGGGAAATTATTAAAGAGACAGATTTTGTGGGTTTAGAAGACTTAATTTTTAAAATTGGTAAATCAGCTGAGAAAAATCTAAAATTTTAAATGTAAGTCCATATATGTGTAAGTGAATATGGTTAAAATTCTATAATTTTTAGTGAAGCTTTGTTGATGAATAAAAAGTTAAAAATTGAGATTGACATGAAAGTTAAGAAGTTATGCTGAATTATGAAATTTAGTAACAAATTAATTTAATGTGAAATGATTGAATAAAATTATGAAAATTTACATATGGATTGGTAGATGTATGAAGAAGGGATGTGAAGTTGTTACTGAATCAGAACAAAGGAGTTCATAATTAAAATGAATAGAAGAACTAGTTTATGACAATATTTTTATTTATTATGAATGTATATTGAGGATTTATTAAAATGGAATATAGCATTGGTTAAGTCAAGATTAGCTATGAGTAAATAAGAATTTAAATGTTGTTCTTTATAATAAGCAATTGAAATGTGAATTTATATAAATGGATTACTAAGTTAAAGCGAATTGATGTTATGTATGCAATCCATATTTCGATGCATGATTGAGATGTGTTTATTAATGAGTTATGTGGAAGTGGATTTTATGATATGTTTTTAGATATTTATGGTGGAGGTAAAGATTTAATAAGGGATATATAATGATTTCATAATAAATGAATTTTAATTTATTTTATAAATGATATTTGGTTGATTAATTAAGACATAAATCATTTGATTTAAGTGGATGGAATTAATCACAACATAATGAGTAAATTTAAGGAGTACCTGTGTAAAACCCTTGGTTTTTGAATGATTTTAAGTCTAGGGGCAAAATAGTTATTTTGTGCCCTCATATGTTGTTTGAACATAATTTGATGGTTTGAATGCCTTTTTGATACTCAAGACGACGAGACGGTCGTTTTGAGTATAATATTGTATTTTTGGGTGCCGAGGGTATTTTCATCATTTTTGGATTTTTCGTCGTTTTCTGTATTTTCGGGTATTATTATGTGTAAAATATATTTATAAATTATTTTGGGTTAAAGTTTGAAGTTAAAAATAAATTTGAGTTGATTTTGTGAATTTATGGTTTTGGGTAATTTTTTTTATGAAAATAAATAGTTTTGGGGTGTTTTTAATTAAAATAAATTAGATTGGGGTAAAAGTATAATTTTGAAGAGTTGTTTTCCTATAAATAGGCCTAAAGTCAGATGGGGTAAGGTTTTTGGTCTTCTATTTTCGGGTGTTTTGAAAAAAAGGGGAGAAATTAGGTTTTTGGGGCAAAAAAATCAGAGGCTGTCGTTTTGGCACTGTGCGCGCGCTGCGGCCAGTGTCGTTCGGCGGGTGGCTAGCGTCGTTTGGCGATGAAGCGCAAGCCAGGGACTTCGTCGTTCGGTGTCTCATGTCCCGTCGTTTTGCATGGCGCGGCGTGGCTCGCCTGGTCGTTTTGGCCAGTGCTCCAGCAGCTCGATTTTCAAGTTTTTGGGTGTTTTTGAGGTTTTTCTCAATCCCTTTTGCTTTGATTTGACTCCCATCTAACTAGAACATGTTCATATCATATTGGGTTGGTATTTTTCTTAATTAATTTGGCTAAATTCGAATTATTATTTAATTAAATTGATTTTTACAAAATAGGTTAGGTTTTGGGTTTTTATTGTTTTGAGGGATTTTGGTATTGAATTAATTGATTTGGGTTAGTGTGTTGGGTTCTGAAATTTGATGAATGTATTGAATTAGGGTTTGATTGAATTGATTTGGGTGTTATGGTTTTCGAATTAATTGTTTTCTTTGAGCTTTTGGATGATTTAATTCTCTGCTGAAGGTTGATGTTAGTGCTGTATGTTGCTCGATTTTTAATTAAATATTGGAACATGATAAAAATCTAAAATTTGGATATGTGGCTCGAAATTGAGTCTAGTGTATGAGAAAAATAATTTTTGGGATTTTGGAGCATCGTATATTTCTGGAAAATTCAAGTTTTCCACTGTTGTCTGACGAACGATACTGTAGATGCGATTGCATCATCTGTAACTTTCGAAATTCATATTAAAATATGTAAAAATGTTTTAGATTTGATTTTCATATATGTTAAAGTTCTGGAAGTCTAATTTGCAAGAAAAATATGTTGGGTTATGTTTCTGTTGTTATATTTTTGAAATAATTAGATCTTTCTACTGCTATCAGTATACCTTGTGAGCTGTATACTGTTTTGAATAAAAACTGGTTGAGAGACTTCTAAGTCTCGAAAAATTATGAAATTTTGGTAGGATGCTTTTCCGATATCAAATTAACTTCTTGTTGAGAATTATAAATTTTTCATATACTGGTTAATTGTTTTGAATTTTACAAGTTGATATCGGTAAAATTGTATTTGGTGAATATTGATTATTTAAGTAAGGTATTTGATAAATTTAAATTGTAAGGACTTTTTAATGATGTTTTATATTCTGGAAAGCAAGTTTAAAGGTGTGGTATTATGATGGTTAAGTTATGATTGGTTGACAAAAAGGTTTAACCTTGTTATGGAAATTATTGAATTGCGTGCATTCACGTCATGCATTCCCATTTGCACTTGCATACATTTGTAAGGGTGGTTGTTAATTGATGGTTAATGGTTAGGCGGTGGTCCAGCAGCACCTCAGACTTAGGGTGGCAGATTGCTTAGCTGACTGTTAGACCAGGTAAGTTCTATGGGTGTATTTGAACTGTTTGTGTTGTGCTACTTGCTAACAACTTATATATTTATATAAACCCTTCTTATAATATATTATCCTTTCTATATATTCACTAGACTATTCTTTCGAACTCAGCCTCGCATGCTTTAGGAGACAGAGAAACTTGCATCTGATTGTATTTATGTGAGAATATTGAATTTGATATTACTTGTGCTGTGTGATGGTGTGTCATGAAGGGGAAGGAGGTTACTGAGGCTTAATGCCTATACTGCTACTGAGGCTTAATGCCTATACTGTTTACTGAGGCTACATGCCTAATTACTGATTACTGTGCTGTACTGAGAAGTTATAAGGGCGGATGTGACTGATATTATACTGTACTGTTTACTGATTGGTGACCCCGACACACCATCTTGATTGCTTAATTTGTGAATGTTTTATATGTACTGCTTATATAACTGTTAGATGTTTCTCTGCCTCTCATAGACTTACTAGGCGTCTATATAAAGCGCTCGCACCCTTACAGATTATCTTGCAGGTTTACAGTGATTGCCTTCATCTATCTTCTTTCTCTTCTTGGCGAAGTCGATCAGGTTTTCCGTTTGTGTTATTGGTCCTTATGCTTAGAGATTTCCGGATATTGAACTTTTGGGCTGATTGAATCCGAATCCCTTTTTGTGTAATAAGTAGAACTTGTCTGCATTAGATTTCCCGAATGATTTTATTGTGATTTGATTATATTGATGGTTTGCATTTGAACTAGGATTGATGAATATATAAGTATTGTACTATTTTGCACTTAGACTGTTATGAATGTTTCTAAGGCTTATGTGGTCGGAATTCGGTTTGGCTGCATGCCGGTCGTGGCCCCCGGGTTGGGTCGTGACAACCTGTAATTGATATCAGATTATCAAAGACAGTAATGAGATCAATTTATTGGATAAGTTGAAAAATAAGATTTATATGAGGAAAGATTGACATGTGCATATTGATAATTAAACAAGTGCATAGGTGGAGAATAAATAAAAGATAATAGTACTTGATTAAAGGATTTTACTTTAATTGTAAGGGAATAATACAATTTGAGAAACGACATAAAAGTTATGATACATGGAGGAATTATTGATGATTTTAGATAGCAAATAGAGTAAGATAAAGAAGAAATGGTGTGAATCAAAGAATTTGAAAGCCAATGATAGAAATAATTTTAAAGGCATGGGCGTGATATTATATTGGCATGGCTGAGCTTTTGGATAGAATTCTTAATTGGTTTTGTAAAACCCTTGGTTTTTGAATGATTATAAGTCTAGGGCCAAAATAGTCATTTTGTGCCCTCATATGTTGTTTGAACAAAATTTGATGGTTTGAATGTCTTTTTGATACTCAGGACGACGAGACGGTCGTTTTGAGTATAATATTGTATTTTTGGGTGCCGCGGGTATTTTCGTCATTTTTGGATTTTTCATCGTTTTCGGTATTTTCGGGTATTATTATGCGTAAAACATATTTATAAATTATTTTGGGTTAAAGTTTGAAGTTAAAAATAAATTTGAGTTGATTTTGTGAATTTTATGGTTTTGGGTAATTTTTATGAAAATAAATAGTTTTGGGAGTGTTTTTAATTAAAATAAATTAATCTAGGGGTATATTGGTAATTTTTCAACTAAAAATCGTATAAATAGGGGTGTTAGGGCACCCATTTGTGTGTCTAAAATTATTTACGCCGTTTGAGAGAGAAGAGGAAAGGAAAATTAAAAATTTTTCTTCAAAAACAGAGGGCCGTCGTTTCGTCAGTGCGCGCACAGGGTGCCGGTGTCGTTTGGCGAGGGACGTGCGTCGTTCGGCGAGGCGCGCTCCTGTCGTTCGGCGTGTGGAGGCCGTCGTTCGGCGTGCTGCGGGCTGGCTCGCCCCTGTCGTTTTGGCCAGTGCTCCAGCAACCTGTTTTTCGAGTTTTTGGGTGTTTTTGAGGTTTTTCTTGATTCCTTTTGCATTATTTCGACTTCCATTTGATTAGTTCATATTAATATCATATTGGTTTGACATTTTTCTTAATTAATTTGGCTAAATTCGAATTATTATTTAATTAAATTGATTTTTACAAAATATGTTAGGTTTTGGGTTTTTTATTGTTTTGAGGGATTTTAGTATTGAATTAATTGATTGGGTTAGTGTGTTGGGTTATGAACTTTGATGAATGTATTGAATTAGGGTTTGATTGAACTTATTTGGGTGTTAAGATTTTCGAATTAATTGTTTTCTTTGAGTTTTTGGATGATTTAATTCTCTGCTGAAGTGTGATGTTAGTGCTGTATGTTGCTCGATTTTTAATTAAATATTGGAACAGGATAAAAATCTGAAATTTGGATATGTGGCTCGAAATTGAGTCTAGTTTATGAGAAAAATAATTTTTGGGATTTTGGAGTATATTATATTTCTGGAAAATTCAAGTTTGCTACTGTTGTCTGAAGAACTGTACTGTTGATGCGATTGCATCATCTGTAACTTTCGAAATTCATATTAAAATGTGTAAAAATGTTTTAGATTTGATTTTCATATATGTTGAATTTCTGGAAGTCTAATTTACAAGAAAAATATGTTGGGTTATGTTTCTATTGTTATATTTTTGAAATAATTATATCTTTCTACTGCTGTCAGTATACCTTGTGAGCTGTATACTGTTATGAATAAAAATTGGTTGAGAGACTTCTAAGTCTCAAAAAATTATGAAATTTTGGTAGGATGCTTTTCAGATATCAAATTAACTTCTGGTTGAAAATTATAAATTTTGCATATACTGGTTAATTGTTTTGAATTTTACAAGTTGACACTCGTTTTTCAGGTTTATCGGTAAAATTGTATTTGGTGAATATTGATTATTTAAGTAAGGTATTTTATAAATTTAAATTGTAAGGACTTTTTAATGATGTTTTATATTCTGGAAAGCAAGTTTAAAGGTGTGGTATTATGATGGTTAAGTTATGATTGGTTGACAAAAAGGTTTAACCTTGTTATGAAAACTATTGAATTGAGTGCATTCACGTCATGCATTCCCATTTGCACTTGCATACATTTGTAAGGGTGGTTGTTAATTGATGGTTAATGGTTAGGAGGTGGTCCAGCAGCACCTCAGACTTAGGGTGGCGGATTGCTTAGCTTACTGTTAGACCAGGTAAGTTCTATGGGTGTATTTGAATTGTTTGTGTTGTGCTACTTGCTAACAACTTATATACATATATAAACCCTTCTTATAATATATTATCCTTTCTATATATTCACTAGACTATCCTTTCGAACTCAGCCTCGCATGCTTTAGGAGACAGAGAAACTTGCATGTGATTGTATTTATGTGAGAATATTGAATTTGATATTACTTGTGCTGTGTGATGGTGTGTCATGAAGGGGAAGGAGGTTACTGAGGCTTAATGCCTATACTGCTACTGAGGCTTAATGCCTATACTGTTTACTGAGGCTACATGCCTAATTACTGATTACTGTACTGTACTGAGAAGTTATAAGGGCGGATGTGACTGATATTATACTGTACTGTTTACTGATTGGTGACCCCGACACACCATCTTGATTGCTTAATTTGTGAATGTATTATATGTACTGCTTATACAGGATCCATGTTGTCCATTCAGTTCGATGAAAGAGATTCGAAACTAACCTTTTGTGTAGCTTCAAAATGATTAACAGATGCTGCCTTCTGAAGACGAACACCCTCTAACGAAGTCCACACAAACGTACGCCGGTCTGAGTGCTATCTCACCAACGGTAGTGGCTGAACTTTTTGCAAAAACTGAAACTAGGGTTTTTTAGGCTTTTCCTCTTCTTCCGTTTTCTTTTCAAAATGAATAAATCATCAGATCATCAAGACCTCCAGTCCTTTTAAAACCGTTTTAAAAGACTTTTAAAAAAAAAAAAACCCTAACTGTCCATATCCTATATGGACCCACGTCTTTAATTATTATTAACTAATAATAATTATTATAACAATATTATTATTAATATCTAATAATAATAATACCAACAACAATAATAAAAATTTAATTATTATTATTTTAAGTACAGCCTACGTTCTATGTGTGCGACCCGATAGGCTCATATTAATTGGTAGTGTATTTCAATCTCTATTGAAATGCACAAATCATAATTGGCCTCTAGCAAGACATTACGACTACCCAATTAATCATGAGAATCATTATAAATGAAAACCTGAAATGGTACATGCATTAATCCCTTTGTCACACGATATCTAGTTTGAACATAAGTCATAGTAAATGTCATACTTATATCGTCCAAACTTATGATTACTCGATCTCCAAGTTAACTGATAAACAAATAAGATTGATCTTATATCAACTTATTTGAGCACGGCCATGCATTTCTCAGTTACACTTATCGAGGGGCCCAGAAGATATCTCTCTCATAGAGAGGGACAAATTCCATCTTGATTGTTCATTTTCCTCTACATAATTTATATCATGTTCAAGCATAACCTTTATAATTATCTAGTTACAGATAACGTTTGATCATGTCAAAACATAATATTCCTTATGTTGGAAACTATGACAATCTCAAGTCAAAGGATTAATGAAAACTATTATGAGATACACTTATGACATTTAAACCATGAAGTGATATCTATGTGGGTCTATCCAATACACTGTTCTCTAACATGTATCCATAATATTGATTTGTATCTTCATACCTATAATCATCTTATGATTATCAAATCAATATTATACTAGTTATATTTATTATTATCTCCATAACAATAATAAACCAGGGATATAATCATTATTATATATAACATGCAAACATAACAATGAAAATAAAAACTTCTTTTATTAATAACAAAATGAATAACATTAAGGTCCAAATCAATGGCCTAGGGCATATACACTAACAGTCTCCCACTTGCACTAGGCCTAGTCTAACAAATATCTCATACCCATAGACCTAGTGTGCTGATCATGCTTGACCCGCGAGAGAGGCTTTGTCAATGGATCTGCTATGTTGTCATTTGTGTCAACTTTGCATATCTTGATATCACCTCTATCAATGATGTCTCGAATGAGGTGAAATCGCCTGAGTATGTGCTTAGATTTTTGATGGGACCTTGGCTCTTTTGCTTGCGCTATGGCACCATTGTTGTCACAATAGATAGCCATAGGATTAGCAATGCTAGGCACCACTCCAAGCTCAGTGATGAATTTCTTCAGCCAAAATGCTTCCTTAGCTGCATCTGATGCTGCTATATACTCAGCTTCTGTTGTAGAATCTGCTATTGTGCTTTGCTTGGAACTTTTCCAAGTAATGGCTCCACCATTCAATGTGAATACAAAACCTGACTGCGATTTGTAATCATCTATATCAGTTTGGAAACTAGCATCTGTGTAACCATTTACAACTAGCTCATCTTCCAAACCTCCATAAACTAAGAAAACATCCTTAGTTCTTCTTAGATACTTAAGAATGTTCTTAACAGCTGTCCAGTGACCCTCACCAGGATCAGCTTGATATCTACTTGTTGTGCTTAAAGAATATGAGACATCAGGTCTAGTACATAGCATGGCATACATAATAGATCTAATAGCAGAAGCATAAGGGATCTTATTCATTCTATCTCACTCCTCAGATGTCTTAGGACATTGATTCTTGCTAAGATGAATACCATGTGACATAGGCAAAAATCCTTTCTTGGAATCTTGCATGCTGAACCTCTTCAACACTTTGTCAATGTATGTACTTTGACTTAAGCCAATTATCCTTCTAGATCTATCTCTATAGATCCTTATACCAAGGATATATGCAGCCTCTCCCAAGTCCTTCATTGAAAAAGAATTCCCTAACCAATCTTTAACCTTTTGTAAAGTAGGGACATCATTTCCAATGATCAATATGTCATCTACATATATGACTAAGAACACGATAGCACTCTCACTAACCATCTTGTAAACACATGGTTCATCTTCATTTTGAATGAAACCAAAGTTCTTAACTGTTTCATCAAAACAAAGATTCCAGCTTCGAGATGCTTGCTTCAATCCATAAATGGACCTTTGAAGCTTACAAACCTTCCCAGAATTCTCAGGATTTACAAAACCCTCAGGTTGTGACATGTACACATCCTCGAGTAAATTTCCATTAAGGAAAGCGGTTTTGACATCCATTTGCCATATCACATAATCATAGTATGCAGCAATGGCAAGGAGAATCCTAATAGATTTAATCATAGCAACTGGAGAAAAAGTTTCATCATAGTCTATACCATGTGTTTGTTTGAAACCTTTAGCAACCAACCTTGCTTTATAGGTTTGCACATTTCCATTAATGTCAATTTTCTTCTTGAAAACCCATTTGCAACCAATAGTCTTAATACCTTCGGGAGGATCAATTAAAGCCCAAACTTGGTTGTCAAACATGGACTGCATCTCAGAGTTCATGGCTCCAAGCCATTTCTCTGAATCTGGACCTGACACAGCTTCAAGATAGGTAGTTGGCTCATCTTGATCTATGAGCAAAACTTCACGACTTTCAGTCATGAGAAATCCATATCTCTCAGGCTGATGACGTGGTCTATCAGATCTGCGCAGAACTTGTGTAACATTTTCAGTTTCCACAATGACTTGTGGTTCTGAAACTGTTTCTACAGGCAGTTCAATATCTTCTTGTGGTTCTATAAATTCATCTAATTGAACTGTACTCCCACTAGTTCTTTTAGAAATGAATTCCTTTTCCAAGAAGGTTCCATTTCGAGCAACAAACACTTTGTTCTCAGATGGAATATAGAAATAATATCCTTTAGATTCCTTAGGATATCCCACAAAAATACATTTAGCAGATTTTGGAGCTAACTTATCTGAAACTGGTCTTTTCACATAAGCCTCACAACCCCAAATCTTAAGAAAAGACAAACTAGGCGTTTTGCCAGTCCATATCTCATATGGTGTCTTTTCAACCGCTTTAGATGGTACACGGTTTAAAACAAAAGCAGCTGTCTCCAAGGCATAACCCCAAAACGATAATGGAAGATCTGCTTGACTCATCATAGATCGAACCATATCTAATAAAGTTTGATTTCTTCTTTCAGAAACACCATTCCATTGTGGAGTTCCTGGAGGAGTTAATTGTGAAACAATTCCATAATTTCTTAGATGTTCGTCAAATTCTTGGCTCAAAAATTCACCACCTCGATCAGATCGAAGTGCCTTAATAGTTTTACCAAGTTGATTTTGTACTTCATTTTGAAAAGTTTTGAACATTTCAAAAGCCTCATGCTTATGTTTCATTAGGTAGACATAGCCATACCTACTGAAATCATCAGTGAAAGTAATGAAGTAATTATATCCTCCTCTGGCACTAATGCTTAACAGGCCACATACATCTGTATGTACTAGTCCTAGCAAGTCATTAGCCCTTTCACCTTGTCCGGTGAAAGGATTCTTTGTCATTTTGCCAAGTAAACAAGATTCACATTTATCAAATGATTCAAAATCAAATGAATCTAATAATCCATCTTGATGGAGTTTAGAAATGCGTTTCTCATTTATATGGCTAAGACGACAATGCCATAAAAATGTAGGGTTTAGGTCATTTGGCTTAATTCTCTTAGAGTTTATGTTATAAATATGATTCTCCCTAGAATCATCTAAGTCAAGGACATAAAGGCCATTAAAAGATCTTGCAATACCATAAAGCAAATCATCTTTATCAAAAATAGAACAGGTCTTATTTTTAATTAAAAATGAAAAACCTTCATCATCCAAAACTGAAACTGAAATAAGATTCCTACTCAGAGTAGGAACATAATAGCAATTGTTCAAATTTAACAAAAATCCATTAGGCATATGAAGTTCATAAGATCCTACAGCTAGTGCAGCAACTCTTGCTTTATTCCCAACTCGTAGGTCAACTTCGCCTCTTTTCAGTGATCTACTCCTTTTGAGTCCCTGCACATTTGTACAAATGTGAGAACCACATGCAGTATCCAATACCCATGAAGTAGAAGCAGATAAGTTAATTTCTATAACATATATACCTGAAGACGTAGTCGCACTACCCTTCGATTTCTTCAATTCAGCCAAATAAAGTGGGCAGTTTCTTTTCCAATGCCCAGGCTCCTTGCAATGGTGACAAGTTCCTTCCTTAGGAACAGGTGCCTTGGGTTCTTTTGGCTTGGGCTGTCCCTTAGGCTTTGTAGCAACTGTTGCTTTACCCTTTGCCTTGCCTTTCTTCTTCATAGGCTTACCCTTATTGACATTCAATACATGGGTAGCCTTAGTGGGCTTTTTGATATTCCCTTCAGCAGTTTTGAGCATACCATGTAGCTCAGGAATGGACTTTTCCATGTTATTCATATTATAGTTCATAACAAAATGTGAAAAACTGCTGGGCAAAGAATGAAGGATCAAATCCGTGGAGAGTTCTAAACTCAAGGGATATCCAAGTCGGGCAAGGTGATCAATGTAGCCCTTCATTTTCAAAACATGAGTGCTAACCGATTCGCCCTCTGACATCTTGCAGTCAAATAATGCAACAGCAGTGTCGAATCTATCCTGCCTAGCTTGCTGTTGGAAAGCTTGTTTGAGATGGACACTCATCTCATAAGCCTCCAAGTGTTCCAGATCCTTCTGAAGTTCTGGACACATAGTAGCAAGCATAAGACATCCAATGTCATTGGAATCATCCATATGCTTCTTATGCCTGATCTTATCAGCATTAGAAGCATTAGCAGGAGGTGGCTCAGGGACAGTTTCATCAAGCACATAGGACTTCTTTTCTTGTTTGAGAACAATTCTCAGGTTCCTAAACCAATCAACAAAGTTAGTCCCATTCTCTTTCAGTTTTTCCTTCTCAAGGATGGATCACAGTGATAAAGTGGAGTTATTGTTGGTAGCCATTTCAATCTATAAAATATGCAAATTTTAATTAATAAAAGGTGATAAGTAATTAAACTCCCACTAAAATATAACCCTCAATCATCACAATGACATTTTAGTGGGCTAAGATCCAATTTTTACTTAATATTAAGTCAGCTTTGGCATGACACTTAAAATCAAGTTATTATGGTAGGTAACCCATTACCAATTACATCATATGTAACTCTTAGATAATATGGGATCATGACATCATATGTCATAGCATGTTATACCCAATCTAATGTCTTAGGCCCAAAACCATTTTGATAGCCTAATTAAGTCTAACCAATTTTAAACGCATGAGCAGCACCATTACTCATCATATCTTTCTAGGATAACCTAAAGTACTTTACTTTGGCAAAATCTACATTTAGGTGATCTTAGCCTTGATAAGTGTTTAAGACATGGATGGCATTAAAACTTAGATTAATAGTGAGGGTTCATTCCATTTTTTTTTTTTTGAAAACATGTTAAAATTGACATTTATATATATCATATCCTATATGCATACATAAACTATCAAACATGGCATCTCATACATATTTGATAAAAATAAACGTGACATAGCATGGCCAAACTAGATATGATCTTCATGAGACCAAATGAAGATCATATAGGCAACCCTAGGTGAAAAAAAAAACTATCTATTACAACATTTGCAATAGTACATTTCTTCATATCTTGAAAGGCAACTTCATCTCCATGGAATTTTCATCTTCTTCTCCAAGCTTGAGTCTTCATTATTACATTAATAATAAAAACTAACTACTAAACTAGTAATAATAAAGTTACAAAAATAAACGACACGCAGGCCGTATTTATAATCCAAAGATATGAATAAACAAACACATAGGTCATAAAGCCATACTATGCACCATGCCAAGACATCAAATAATCATAGCATATTTCATATAAACATGTTAAAACAAACAAATAAGTTGACATTCATAATGTCATCGGAACGAACTATAAGGCGCTGCGCACACGGCGGTCCCGCTGGCCGGTCAGTGGGCGGGGTTCCGAAGGGGCAGCGCCCCTCGAAGCTAAACAGAATCATTAATCCAATTAATTATTTTCTGTCAAAACCCTTATTTTGTTAATCATATTAAACAGAATATAATAGCAATCTATTAATCATATTAACAGAGAACTATTACCAGAAACCTTAGAAAACGATTTATTCAATAATCATATTAATCAAAATTGAAATCTATGTATACATTCAATATGAATAAACGAATTGAATTAATCATATTAACCCTAATTCGAAACCATAACAGATTGTATACCAACCCTAGTTTGACTTCACAGAATTGTATCTTATACAATTGGTCATCTTTGACATCATATATCAACAACGATTTATGTTATATCTCATATAACAGATTCGAATCATCATCAAATGATAAAACGAATCCAATCATGCCATTCGAAAAACAATAGATCACATCAACACATCAACATGGCATATTTCGAATTAAATGGAATCAACAAGAGGCTCTGATACCACTGTAAGTAAATCGAGAAGAATCTGCAACCTTTGCCGCAGCGGAAAACAAAAATTTTCTTTCGATTTACTCACAGGATCCATGTTGTCCATTCAGTTCGATGAAAGAGATTCGAAACTAACCTTTTGTGTAGCTTCAAAACGATTAATAGATGCTGCCTTCTGAAGACGAACACCCTCTAACGAAGTCCACACAAACGTACGTCGGTCTGAGTGCTAGCTCACCAACGGCAGTGGCTGAACTTTTTGCAAAAAATGAAACTAGGGTTTTTTAGGCTTTTCCTCTTCTTCCATTTTCTTTTCAAAACGAATAAATCATCAGATCATCAAGGCCTCCAGTCCTTTTAAAACCGTTTTAAAAGACTTTTTTTTAAAAAAAAAAAACCCTAACTGTCCATATCCTATATGGACCCACGTCTTTAATTATTATTAACTAATAATAATTATTATAACAATATTATTATTAATATCTAATAATAATAATACCAACAACAATAATAAAAATTTAATTATTATTATTTTAAGTACAGCCTACGTTCTATGTGTGCGACCCGATAGGCTCATATTAATTGGTAGTGTATTTCAATCTCTATTGAAATGCACAAATCATAATTGGCCTCTAGCAAGACATTACGACTACCCAATTAATCATGAGAATCATTATAAATGAAAACCTGAAATGGTACATGCATTAATCCCTTTGTCACACGATATCTAGTTTGAACATAAGTCATAGTAAATGTCATACTTATATTGTCCAAACTTATGATTACTCGATCTCCAAGTTAACTGATAAACAAATAAGATTGATCTTATATCAACTTATTTGAGCACGGCCATGCATTTCTCAGTTACACTTATCGAGGGGCCCAGAAGATATCTCTCTCATAGAGAGGGACAAATTCCATCTTGATTGTTCATTTTCCTCTACATAATTTATATCATGTTCAAGCATAACCTTTATAATTATCTAGTTACAGATAACGTTTGATCATGTCAAAACATAATATTCCTTATGTTGGAAACTATGACAATCTCAAGTCAAAGGATTAATGAAAACTATTATGAGATACACTTATGACATTTAAACCATGAAGTGATATCTATGTGGGTCTATCCAATACACTGTTCTCTAACATGTATCCATAATATTGATTTGTATCTTCATACCTATAATCATCTTATGATTATCAAATCAATATTATACTAGTTATATTTATTATTATCTCCATAACAATAATAAACCAGGAATATAATCATTATTATATATAACATGCAAACATAACAATGATAATAAAAACTTCTTTATTAATAACAAAATGAATAACATTAAGGTCCAAATCAATGGCCTAGGGCATATACACTAACATTATGTTGGTTAAGTTATGATTGGTTGACAAAAAGGTTTAACATTGTTATGAAAACTATTGAATTACGTGCATTCACGTCATGCATTCCCATTTGCACTTGCATACATTTGTAAGGGTGGTTGTTAATTGATGGTTAATGGTTAGGCGGTGGTCCAGCAGCACCTCAGACTTAGGGTGGCGGATTGCTTAGCTGACTGTTAGACCAGGTAAGTTCTATGGGTGTATTTGAATTGTTTGTGTTGTGCTACTTGCTAACAACTTATATACATATATAAACCCTTCATATAATATATTATCCTTTCTATATATTCACTAGACTATCCTTTCGAACTCAGCCTCGCATGCTTTAGGAGACAGAGAAACTTGCATGTGATTGTATTTATGTTAGAATATTGAATTTGATATTACTTGTGCTGTGTGATGGTGTGTCATGAAGGGGAAGGAGGTTACTGAGGCTTAATGCCTATACTGCTACTGAGGCTTAATGCCTATACTGTTTACTGAGGCTACATGCCTAATTACTGATTACGGTACTGTACTGAGAAGTTATAAGGGCGGATGTGACTGATATTATACTGTACTGTTTACTGATTGGTGACCCCGACACAAATCTTGATTGCTTAATTTATGAATGTATTATATGTACTGCTTATATAGCTGTTAGATGTTTCTCTGCCTCTCACAGACTTACTGGGCATCTATATAAAGCACCCTTACAGATTGTCTTGCAGGTTTACAGTGATTGCCTTCGTCTGTCTTCTTTCTCTTCTTGGCGAAGTCAATCAGGTTTTCCGTTTGTGTTATTGGTCCTTCTGCTTAGAGATTTCCGGATATTGAACTTTTGGGTTGATTGAATCCGAATCCCTTTTTGTGTAATAAGTAGAACTTGTCTGCATTAGATTTCCCGAATGATTTTTATTGTGATTTGATTATATTGATGGTTTGTATTTGAACTAGGATTTAGGATTATACAAGTATTGAATTGTTTTGCACTTAGACTGTTATGAATGTTTTTATAGGCTTATGTGGTCGGACTTTGGTTTGGCTGCATGCCGGTCGTAGCCCCGGGTTGGGTCGTGACAGGTTTACACTATAAATGGTTAGTTTAATGCTATTTAAATACTTGGTGATAAGTATTTACCAGTAAATGATTAATGAAGGGAAATATGGATTTGAAATTTAATTGTATTTTTGGATAAGTAGAAATTATATGTACATTGGACATAAGTAAGTGAGGCATTTATAATTATTATTAATTTTTACAATGGTAACTATTAAAATGATTAAGGGTATTTATAAGAGGGAGAGTAAAAGATTATGTAGTTAGTAATAATGATAAGTTGTGCAATAAATTGATAGTTAATTATTCATGAAATGAAGATTGGTGATTAATATTAGTGGGGTTTGATTATTACAGTAAGTAATTTCGATGATGAAATTATTTAAGGGAGAGAGAATTGTAATATCCGTGATTTTGGAGAAATTAAATAAGTATTTGGAGGTAAATGTGTTATATAAATCTAATGTATACCTAGTGTGTACATAGCATATAATTACTATATATGTTGGATATATATATATTATATTTAATATATATATATAATGTACATATAAGGTATACTTGATGTATACATAGAATACACATTATATAGACAAATGAGTAAAATACATTTAATATATATTACATATACATAGTATATAAAGTACTTAAATATATATAATAGTATATGTAACATATAAGTAATATATATATGACATATATATATACATAGAATATATGCAACACATAAATGGTATATATATAAAATTTATGATGTAAGATGATAAATAAATAAATAAATAAGAAAGAAAAAAAAAGTTAAAATAAGGAAGAAATACTGAGTGGAGATTAAAAGTAAATTAAATAAATAATTAAATATGTAATAACTGAAATATATATATATATTATATACTTGAAATATAGGTGAAGTATAAATTGAATATATAAGACATATAAATATATATAAGATATCCAATACATATACATGAAGTATAAATTAGTGTAGGGAAAGTTGATGATGATGATGATGATGATGATGATGATGATGATGATAATAATAAGAGAAGAAGAAAAGTCAAACAAGGAAGAGATATGATTGGTGGAAATTAAAGGTAGTAAGGTATTTAATTATTTAATTAAAAATTTAAAAATTAAAGTAATTTTTAGTGGCAATGAAAAATTATGGAATTCTAATAATTAATAAATTAATTATATTATCATGTATATTGTTAAGAGAAAAGAAAGAAAGTAAATTAAAATAAATAAAAAATAAATTAAATTAATTTAATTTAATGGATGGGAAGAAAGAAGAAATATCTTATTATTATATTAATTATTTGGTAATTTTATAAATTAATAAGGGGAAAATTTGAAAATTAAAAAAATATAAAAAATCACCATCTTCTTCTTTGTTCCTTGGTTGGCCGAATTTCATTTCTAAAGAAAGGGAGAGAGTTTTTCCTTCATCCACACCAAATTCTTCAAGATGTTCAAGGGATTTGAAGTAATTTTGAAGTTCCATCAACATTAGGTAAGGTTTCTTCTTAATTTAAGAAGTTTTCTTTCAATTTAAGATTTTGTATAATTTTAGATTTTTTTGGGAGTATTTGTAATTGTTAATATGGATTGCTATGGAGTAGTTTTGGTGTATATGTAATGATTATAAGATTGGTTGGTGAAAATATTTAAGCTTTTGTGAAGTTGGGATTTATGGCACAATTATGTGAAATTAAGGTTTTGTACAGAAAACATTATAATTATTGAATGAAATTGTAATGATGTTATTTTGATGTAATTGTAATGATTTTATGGCTAGATGATTAAAATGATTGGGCTTGGTAGAAATTTGGAAGAGAGGTAGTAAGGTAATTAAGGTTTTGGACCAGTTCTTTATTAGATTGAGTATAAATGGAAATTTAATTGATTAAATGTATTAAAATGGAATCCTAATGCAATATTTAAACATATAATTTGGTTATAGGTTGAGTAACTTGAAGTTGTACATTTAAAGAATTGAAGGGCAATTATGAAAATTAGGTAGAATTGAAGTATTTAATATTTGATCTGGTTAAATGAATAGAGATGTGTCTCTAATGATTTATATTAATTCATAACTTGGCTAGGAATTAAGTAGAGTGGATGTGCTCAATTAAAGTAGTGAAGGATTTTTTAGAAAGTGAAGGAATGTGAGTGAACTTGACTTGGAATTATCTATGTGTAGGTTAAAGTGATAAAAGAAATGGAATCGAGATTTTGGCTTGGAAAAAGGAAAAAGGTTAGTACATATCCTTAGAACTTGTGATTTTCATCAAATGTGAATTGACATTGTGTATGTAAAGTTACTTGGTATGTAAAATGCATAAGATTTGTAAGTTGAGCCATTGTAAATGGCAATGATAGTGGTCATGTGTATAATGTAGTAAATGTGGAACTTGCTAAAATATAATAATTGAAAAAATATGAGAAATAAACAATTTGTTAAGAAATGAGAAAGAAGGTGTAAAAATTATGAAAGGAACCATTATGTTGTAAAATGTCTAAATTGAGAATATTGAAAGATGTGTTAAATTTATGTAGAATAGTCACATTTTGAATGTGACTCATGACTATGTAATATGATAGTGAAATGGTGATGAATATGTTGGATTGGGGGTTTTGATGTAGCATGATTTAGTTGCTTGAATGGGTATATATGATGCTATTTTGACTTGTATATAATGATTTTCATGTTAGAAGGAACAAAAGATAGAGTTTGAGTTGGGTTTGGATGAAGAAGATGATTTTAGGGTTATGTATAAATTGGGATTTTTTCAATTATATGTTTTAATTGTTAAAATTGGTGTTTATGATATTGTTTTGATGCCTAAACAAGGATTTTAAAGTCAAATGATGGATTTAATCAAGTTTGGTTAGATATTGAGAGTGGTAGTTTGAATTTAGGGTTTTGGAAGAGAATTTTCAAAGTATGGTTGTTTGTTTGATATTAATAAATAAATTATGTTATTAAATAATTTTAATGATGGGAATGAGCTTAGATTAGCCTTTGAAATGTGTTGGAATGAAAAACCATAACTGATGAAAGTTAAGGCACATTTTAGAGTTTTATTGAAGAATATGTGTTTATTGAATTTAATTTGTTAAAACATGTTCTAATTGTTTTTAATGATAAAAATAAACGTAAAAAACCAATTAAAATGTGGTAGAATGGAATTCTAATATTAAAGTAAGGGAAGAAAAAAATTTGAGAAATTAATAGAAATGTGATTTAATTGGAGTTTGATATTTGAAATGAGTTAAAATGTGACTCTAAATGATTTTATTTACTCACATTTTGATTAGGCATTGGGTGGAAGCATTTTGCCCAAACATAATGCTGAAGGGCAATTTGGAAGTGGAAGTTAGAGGGTTACTTTAGCTTGAATTTGAGTGTTAATTGAGGTAAGCACATACTTTTGATAATTTAAATATATTTGCATTTAATTTGGCTTAACACATTTTAAATAGAAAATGTGTTAAGCTACTTGGTTATTTGAATATGCATATACATTGTGATATGATATGTGAATTGATGAGTATGCATTATGTACATTGAGAAAAGCCATTGTTAATGGCTCAAATGAGTGAAATGTTATTTATATGGATTATATGAAAATAACCCAAAATGTTTAGGTAAATGATTGTAATGCCAAATGTCTGGGTAAATGATTATAACGTTGGATTTTAAATGTGTTTTAATATGAGTATGTATATTTATAAATATTTTGAGAAAATGTGGATAAATTGTGAAGTATTGGTGAAATGGTGATGTGATAATATTGGGAGTTGTTTTATGCAGGTTGTGATTTTGTTGAAATTTGGGAATGTCCAAATAATAGATAAAACTCTAGTAAATTTTTTCCAGAGATTTTTATGTAAAATGTTATTTTGATAAATATAATAAATAAAGAATTTATTACTAAATATATATATTTTAAAGTATTTGAGAGTTTAAATTAAAAAGTGAAAATTTTTATTAAACCGTTTGTGATATTTTTATACTGTATATGCGTGTCACGACCCAACCCGGGGGCCACGACCGGCATGCAGCCAAACCGAAGTCCGACCACATAAGCCTTAGAAACATTCATAACAGTCTAAGTGCAAAACAGTTCAATACTTATATAATCCTCAATCCTAGTTCAAATGCAAACCATCAATATAATCAAATCACAATAAAATCATTAGGGAAATCTAATGCAGACAAGTTCTACTTATTACACAAAAAGGGATTCGGATTCAATCCGCCCAAAAGTTCAATATCCGGAAATCTCTAAGCAGAAGGACCAATAACACAAACGGAAAACCTGATCGACTTCGCCAAGAAGAGAAAGAAGATAGACGAAGGCAATCACTGTAAACCTGCAAGACAATCTGTAAGGGTGTGAGCGCTTTATATAGATGCCCAGTAAGTCTATGAGAGGCAGAGAAACATCTAACAGTTATATAAGCAGCACATATAATACATTCACAAATTAAGCAATCAAGATGGTGTGTCGGGGTCACCAATCAGTAAACAGTACAGTATAATATCAGTCACATCCGCCCTTATAACTTCTCAGTACAGTACAGTAATCAGTAATTAGGCATGTAGCCTCAGTAAACAGTATAGGCATTAAGCCTCAGTAGCAGTATAGGCATTAAGCCTCAGTAACCTCCTTCCCCTTCATGACACACCATCACACAGCACAAGTAATATCAAATTCAATATTCTCACATAAATACAATTACATGTAAGTTTCTCTGTCTCCTAAAGCATGCGAGGCTGGGTTCGAAAGAATAGTCTAGTGAATATATATAGAAAGGATAATATATTATAAGAAGGGTTTATATATATATATATAAGTTGTTAGCAAGTAGCACAACACAAACAATTCAAATACACCCATAGAACTTACCTGGTCTAAGAGTCAGCTAAGCAATCCGCCACCCTAAGTCTGAGGTGCTGCTGGACCACCGCCTAACCATTAACCATCAATTAACAACCACCCTTACAAATGTATGCAAGTGCAAATGGGAATGTATGACGTGAATGTACGCAATTCAATAATTTCCATAACAAGGTTAAACCTTTTTGTCAACCAATCATAACTTAACCATCATAATACCACACCTTTAAACTTGCTTTCCAGAATATAAAACATCATTAAAAAGTCCTTACAATTTAAATTTATCAAATACCTTACTTAAATAATCAATATTCACCAAATACAATTTTACCGATAAACCTGAATAACGAGTGTCAACTTGTAAAATTCAAAACAATTAACCAGTATATGCAAAATTTATAATTTTCAACCAGAAGTTAATTTGATATCTGAAAAGCATCCTACCAAAATTTCATAATTTTTCGAGACTTAGAAGTCTCTCAACCAATTTTTATTCAAAACAGGATACAACTCACAAGGTATACTGACAGCAGTAGAAAGATCTAATTATTTCAAAAATATAACAATAGAAACATAACCCAACATATTTTTTTTATAAATTAGACTTCCATAACTTCAACATATATGAAAATCAAATCTAAAACATTTTTACACATTTTAATATGAATTTCGAAAGTTACAGATGATGCAATCGCATCTACAGTACAGTTCTTCAGACAATAGTAGCAAACTTGAATTTTACAGAAATATACGATGCTCCAAAATCCCAAAACTTATTTTTCTCATAAACTAGAATCAATTTCGAGCCAAATATCCAAATTTTAGATTTTTATCATGTTCCAATATTTAATTAAAAATCGAGCAACATACAGCACTAACATCAACCTTCAGCTGAGAATTAAATCATCCAAAAACTCAAAGAAAACAATTAATTCGAAAACCTTAACACCCAAATCAATTCAATCAAACCCTAATTCAATACATTCATCAAATTTCAGAACCCAACACACTAGCCCAATCAATTAATTCAATAACCAAAATCCCTCAAAACAATAAAAAACCCAAAACCTAACCTATTTTAAAAAAATCAATTTAATTAAATAATAATTCGAATTTAGCCAAATTAATTAAGAAAAATACCAACCCAATATGATATTAATATGAACTAATCAAATGGAAGTCGAAATAATGCAAAAGGAATCAAGAAAAACCTCAAAAACACCCAAAAACTTGAAAATTAGGTTGCTGGAGCAGAGGTCAAAACGGCAACTGCGAGCCATTTCGCCCAGCCGCCGAACGACGAGCTCCACATGCCGAACGACAGGAGCACGCCTCGTCGAACAATGCACGTCCCTCGCCAAATGACACGGCCACCTGCGTGCGCCCACTGCTAAACGACAGCCGCTCGGTTTTCTGCCTAAAACCCTAATTTCTCCCCCTTTTTTCAAAACACCCGAAAATAGAAGACCAAAAATCTTACCACATCTGACTTTAGGCCTATTTATAGGAAAATAACTTTCGAAAATTATACTTTTACCCCAATCTAATTTATTTTAATTAAAAACACCCCAAAACTATTTATTTTCATAAAAAAATTACCCAAAACCATAAAATTCACAAAATCAACTCAAATTTATTTTTAACTTCAAACTTTAACCCCAAAAAAAATTTATAAATATGTTTTACGCATAATAATACCCGAAAATACTGAAAACGATGAAAAATCCAAAAATGACGAAAATACCCTCGGCACCCAAAAATACAATATTATACTCAAAACGACCGTCTCGTCGTCCTGAGTATCAAAAAGACATTCAAACCATCAAATTATGTTCAAACAACATATGAGGGCACAAAATGACTATTTTGCCCCTAAGGTGCAAAATTACCATTTTGCCCCTAGACTTAAAATCATTCAAAAACCAAGGGTTTTACAATCTAACCCCCTTAAAGTAATTGCGTCCACGCAATTGAATCCAACATAATCATTATACACAAAAACTGTCATTACAATAGTTATACACAAATTCGGATGGTATCGTCTAATTAGTATGTGTCGTTATGGTTGATCAGGCCATAACCACAAGATACCAAGCACTAATGACCATTCTAGGTTCGATCTATTTAGAGTTCATTAAATAAAAATCAATTATCAGATAATCAAAACAAAATCAATGAATATCGCTTAGCGCTCAACCCAGTCAATATCAGTGCCAATCAATCGAGTATAACATTATCTCTGTTCATTTTTCCAATCCATAACAATATTAATTGTAATATCCCAAGGTACACCCTAAAAGTTTTGGAATAATTATTGTGGTATTTGGATTTAAGGAGTATGTTTACTGGAAGGAGAAAAGAAGTGAAGGTATATATAACATATATAAGTTAAACTAATGAAAGTCAAAAGAAGATAAATGAATTAATTTAATACCCGATTTTGGTGTACATTGGAATGGTAGTTGTGAGAAGATATGTTGGTAAAATATGTAAGGAAAATATTATAAGAAATAGGTGTATATGAGGGATGATATATATTTATGTGGTATTTGAAAAATATGGAAAATATAAAGGAAATATAAAAGAGATATACATATACCAACATATATATTACATATACATAATGTATAAAGTGGTGTAGGAAAAGTAAGTTTATATAATTAATTAATTAATTAATAATAATAATAATAATAATATAATAAATTATTTCTAAAAACCTCCACCACACACTTTTCTCCCTTTGTAATATCCTAAAATGTGCCCTAGAAGTTTTAGTATAATTGTTGTTTTATTTGAATTAAAATGTATATGTTATTGGAAAGAGAAAATAATTTAAAAAGGAGTGTATATGTTGTATATATGGATATATATATAACATATACACAAGTCAAATGGATGGTCAAAGGAAGAAGATATTTATTTTGGTTATGTATGAAATTACAAAAAAGGGCAAGTAAGTGAAAGGGAGTTTAATTGTATAGAAGAGGGTATTTAGGTAATTTCCTTTTTAAATTGCTTGGTGGAGGTTTTAAGAGAGGGGAAATTTGACTTTGCTTCTTTTGTCTCTTTCATTTTTCTTCTTTTCTTTTGGGTGGCCGGGTATCACCTATACAAGAGAGCAAGAGGTTGTTTTGAGTTCCAAGTTTCAAATTGAAGGAAGATTTCAAGAAAACAAGTTAGAAATTCAAGAAGTTTATCATTTTTGGTAAGTTTTCTCTTGATTTCTCTTGTTCTATTTGGAATTTTGTTTAAGTTTGATGGAGTGTTGTTGATGGGTGGAGTATGTTTGTGTATGGTGTGTGTAAAAGTTTTGAAATGGAATTAAAGATAAGAAGTTAGTTTGGTGTTGGTGATGGAAGAGTAAGAGTTGTGTTTAGTGAAAGTTTTTCTGTTTTACAATTAGTAAATGCTGTGACTTGTATGATTTTTAATTAAATATAGAAAAATGTTCTTGAAGTGAATTTTTGATATGTTGTGACTCTATGAGTCTAGAATTACTGAAAAATATGTTGATTCGATTTTGGAATGGTTGTGATTTTGGAAAGATTATTCTTATTAGACCTGTTCCAGCAGGTACCTTAACTGAGACAGCTATCTTTCGGGATTTTTAATAAAATTTATAAAAATAATATTCAATTGAATTTTGGATATGTTGTTGATTAGTGAGTCTAGTATTTTAGAAAAATAATTTGGAACCACGTTGATTGAATTTAATTTATGGAATTCACAAAGTTCAGAACTGCTGCCAGGATGCAGGGCAATTGGGGCAGTCTGGTTGGGTGAACTATTTGACCAAGATTTTGTGTTCAGTTTGATCTGAAATTTTAAAGGAATGATTTTAAGATGTAAAATTAAGTTCTGTAAAATTTTAGAGTTTTTATTCAAGTAGATTATTTTATACAATTTTTCAAAATAAGGATTAAGTTGAGTCTAAAACCAGAATTTACTATTCATATGGTCATTTTGCTAATATTCATATTGGATTAGGTTGTGAAGAGGTTGAATTGCCCTAGCCTAAGTGTTGATGATTCTTGGAAGAGTAAGTGTATAGATTGGTGTGAGTTGGTTTTAAGGTAAGTACAAACTACATTATTGCATACATTCATATGATATTGAGACTTGAGACATATTTGATTATTAATGTGATAAGGAATCTAATGCATTGTGGATGTATATTAATAACATTATGTTTGGTAATATGTGAATGTTGTGATGAGCATGTAAAATATGTGTTAATGCCATTGATTATATCCATTTGAATAATGAATTGATTAATGTGATTTGAAATATAATGAAATATGAAATGTGCAAGATGTGATGATGAAATGAAATGTGAAAGATATGATGTTATGAAGAGTTGCTTTATTGTGATTTGAAATCATATGAGATATGAGGCCATGGTTGTTGGCTATGATAATGCAAATGAAATATATAATTGAGGCATGGTTGCCTAATTAATTATGAGAAATGAAATGAAAAGAGATTGATAAAGAGATAAATGAAATGATTGTGTGCCTAATGTGTTAATTCAATTTTCAGAGTTCTGTTTTTGGCGGCATGCCTATGAATCACTGGATAGGTGAAATGACCAGGTCGTAAGCCGATTCCAGTTGGAAAATGTGAAATGTGATGTTTTTGGGGTGAAATGACCGGGTCGTAAACCTCAAAAACAAATTATTGAAACTAGATTGAGTGAAATGACTGGGTCGTAAGCTCAAATCTAGTTGAATATCCATGGATAAATGTATTGATGATTATGATTATAGACCAAAACAGTAACTCTGAACTTTGAATAGCATATTAGTGTCTTTTGGGCCCATGCTTGTCTTTGTTTAAATGTGATTCATGAAATGTGAAATGAATGAATAATGAGACCAATGATTATTTTTGTTTAAATGTGAATTATGGAATAAGATGTAATGTTATGAGATATATGATGATAATTATGAAATGAGATGATTACAATGTATAAGTAAATTATTGAAGGTGAATGTGGATTGAAAAAAACTATGTTGAATGATGAGATCTGAAGGTACTACATGAAAATACAATATGATGTATAATATGGATGGGGTTGTGGAAATTGTGAGTATTATTTTATGAATGTTTTAATAAGTCATGGAATTGTGGGTTGTATTAATGAAATACGTGCATATGTATATAATTATAAGATTAGTAGAAATATATATAAGGTGTAATTGAAATGGGAAAATATGATAAGAAAATAATAATATATGAAGTTAACATATAAGTATGATTGTCTGTTATGTATGTTTATAATATTTATTTGTACTACTAAGCTTTCGGGCTTAGCGCGATTGTATAAATCGCGCAGGTGAGTAGGTGGTTGATCTGGAAGTCAAACTGTTATGCCATGAGAAGGGTAAGAGTATTTCGAGACCAACTAGAAGGGGATACATATATGTATAATTTCGTTATGTTGTATTTCTGACAAGAATGTATTCATATGTATAAATGAAATTTTGGTAAAGACAAGATTATCATATATATGTAAGATTATTGAAAATATAATGATTTTGTAAATGTTCTATATTTAAATTAATGTAATATTATTTGAACTCAGATATAGGTTTTTAAACTGTAACAAAAAGTGACATTCTTATACTTTATATACGTACTGTATGTATACCCGGTATATGTATAGTACTTATATAGAGTATGGGGGTGTTACAGTTATACTGTACGTTAGTAGTATGTGATAATAATAAACCTCTACTTATTTTGTATTAGAAGTGTGAACTCTTCTTGCAGTTTTGTAGTTGAGGGTATAAGGTGGATTCATTGAGAGTGTATTGAAACTGATTGCATTGGTTTGTGTAAAAATGTTTTCAAAAATCAGAAAAAAAAACAATTTTGTCGACACTTGGGATCCAATTTCTAGGCGAACCTCTGGCAAAATTTCTGTAAAACAGGAACTAAAATTCGAATTAAGTAAGATTGGTAGCAACGTTAGGATAGTGTGGCGCCTCTACTCAGCTTAC
Source organism: Garcia nutans (assembly GCA_947685225.1). NCBI lineage: Eukaryota > Viridiplantae > Streptophyta > Magnoliopsida > Malpighiales > Euphorbiaceae > Garcia > Garcia nutans. The sequence goes on from CANTUV010000021.1 coordinate 23,413,473, forward strand.
ATATGTAGGGTGGGAAGGGGTGTTACATTAATATACTGTACCTCTGTAACCAATAACAAAAATATTCCGTAACTCAACATCATTACACATACACCTTTTCAATAAGATCCATTGCATACAATTATCAATCATCAGTCACAAACAATATCATGCGATGTATGAGTATGATGTTATGCCGGTATGCAAGTGCTCTAATACTAAAACTGAAGAATATTACAGTCTAACCCCCTTAAAACGATTTCGACCTCGAAATCTAAAACATACCTGAAGACTCAAACAGATGGGGATATTTAGCTTTCATAAGCTCTTCGGCTTCCCAGATGCATTCTTCAACAGAATGATTGCGCCAAAGGACTTTCACAGAAGCTACATCCTTAGAACGCAACCGCTTGACCTGACGGTCCAGAATAGCCATTGGCTGCTCCTCATAAGAACAATCATCACTAATCTCTACAGTGTCCAGAGCTAGCACATGATCAGGACTAGGTACATACTTTCTCAACATAGAGATATGAAATGTCGGATGCACAAAAGCCATCTGAGGTGGTAAATTAAGCTTATAAGCAACATCACCAATCCTCTCCAGAATTTCAAATGGACCAACATACCGTGGAGCTAATTTTCCTTTCTTACCAAACCTTATAACACCCTTGAAAGGTGAAACCTTCAGAAACACTCTATCCCCGACAGCAAATTCCAGATTTCTTCTTTTCAAATCAGCATAGCTCTTTTGTCTACTAAAAGCAGTCCAAATACGGTCTTGAATCGCTGGTACAACCTCAACACTGTATTGCAAAAGTTCAGGACCCTCAATTCGACGCTCACCAATCTCCTCCCAATATAATGGAGTCCTACACCTTCTGCCATACAGAGCCTCAAATGGAGCCATACCAATACTAGCCTGATAACTGTTATTGTAGGCACACTCTACCAAAGGAAGATGATCTGCCCAACTACCACCAAAATCATGAACACACAATCGCAGCATATCTTCCAAAGTCTGAATGGTCCTCTCCGACAAACCATCTATATGAGGATGAAAAGCAGTACTGAAATGAAGATTAGTTCCCAAACCTTCCTGAAGCTTCTGCCAAAATCTAGAAGTAAATTTTGGTCCTCTATCAGAAACTATAGAAACTGGGACCCCATGAAGACTCACAATCCTATTGAGGTACAGTTTGGCATACTGCGACACTGTGTACTTAGTATTTACTGGAAGAAAATGAGCGGACTTAGTCAATCTGCCAACAATAACCCAGATCGAATCATGCCCACCAGGAGCTTTAGGCAAACCGACAACAAAATCCATATTGATTCTCTCCCATTTCCACTCAGGTAGTGGTAACTCCTTAAGCAATCCCGCAGTCTTATGATGCTCATACTTAACTTGCTGACAAGATAAGCATTAAGAAACAAACTGTGCAACATCATTCTTCATCCCTTTCCACCAGTACAACTGCTTCAAATCCAGATACATCTTTGTGGAACCTGGGTGAACTGTGTACTTAGAGAAATGTGCATCCTTAAGGATATCAGTCTTCAAATCATCTACCTTAGGAACACACACCCTAGTACCAAACTTCAAAACACCTTTATCATCTATAACAAACTCCTTGTTCTCACCGGCTAAGACTTTCTGTCGTAAAATTTCCAAATCCGCATCCTTACTTTGCTCAGAAATAATCCTGTCAAGAAAATTTGGCTTCACAGCCAAACTAGCAAGAAATACCCCTCTACCATTCACAACTTCTTTGTCAGACATATTAAATGTCCAACCCTCATCAAGCAATTGGTGAATCTCAGAAATCAAGGACCTCCTCGTCAAACAAATATGTGACAAACTCCCCTTAGACTTGCGACTCAAAGCGTCTGCCACAACATTTGCTTTCCCAGGATGGTACTGAATATTATAATCATAATCTTCCAGAAACTCTATCCACCTCCTCTGCCTCAAGTTCAGATCCCTCTGCGAGTAAACATATTTGAGATTCTTATGGTCAGTAAAAATCTCACATGTGACACCATACAGATAATGTCTCCAGATCTTTAGTGCAAACACAACAGCAGCCATCTCCAGATCATGCGTAGGATAATTAACTTCATGCTTTTTCAACTGTCTTGAAGCATAAGCAACCATTGGCTTGCCCAACATTCTGATTCATATTCTGCACCAACTGAGCAATTCCATTAGCAAGAGTCTCCATAGATTTACCCATGGTCATCATAGTAGTCATAAACTGCTCCTGACCCACTGCAGCAGCCGGTGTAGCCTCAGGTACAGGATTATTCCCAAGAGTAGGTGGCTGAGGATCAGGCACAACTCCTGCAGTATTTATGTAAAATGTTATTTTGATAAATATAATAAATAAAGAATTTATTACTAAATATATATATATTTTATAGTATTTGAGAGTTTAAATTAAAAAGTGAAAATTTTTATTAAACCGTTTGTGATATTTTTATACTGTATATGCGTATTTTACATATACTGGGTGTATGTATTATATGTATTTAGGGTATAAGGGTGTTACATATAAGCACATTTAAGAAAATTAGTAATTTGAATAAAGTGAAAAATAATTTTCAAAGCCCATTATAAAAAGGTTTGTTTTTAAAAATGATTCTTGGGCTTTGTACTTAGGCCATGAGGTAGAAATGAACTTTTGACCCATTTTAGAAAAGTTTTATGTCCAAAGACAATCTTGAAATTTTTTAAAAAATAATTTTGGTCTTTTAGGCTTAAAGGAATAAAACTATTTTGAGTTTATAACATGATTAGGTCATATTAGAAAAAGAACAAACCAAATAGGCCATGGTTCAAGCCAAGATATATCAATCATAGTCAAACAATAAGTATTTGGGTAAAATCTAAGGAAAGTAAATAGGCCAATTATATGAGTTTTAGTCTTTGGGTTGAAACTTTTAGGCTCCCTTAGCAAGTATATAACAAAAGGTATGAGGCTATGAGTGGTTATGCCATGATCGATCTCCATACCTTGAGTGAAAGTATGGTATCCCTTACATAACACAACATGGGTTACACGTGCAGCCTAACTCACGCACACGATGCAATCTAAATAATGCAATGGATAATGTCATAATAAGAAAGAATAAAATAATATAAAGACTAATAGAATCAGCTTCTCTTATCCCCAGTGGAGTCACCACTGTGAGCGGGGATTTTCGTCCCCACTCCCAAGTGGAATAGTTCTTACGACTTTGGTACTTTTAGGCTCAAGGTCTTAGAGAATAAGGGCCTAAACCTGGAGAAAATGGAGTCACCACCCGGATGCGTCGGGAAAAAGAAAGGGGTGGATGACTCAATTCCTAAGGAATTCTCAGCCCCCTATTGGGTTTAAAAAGTTGGGTACGTATGGGGAAGGTGAGAATGACCCCCACATAAGGCCCGACACATTAGAACTGGCCTCCTTTTCAGGTCTATATATTTTTAAATTATTAACTTATTAAAATATTATCCATACTACATATAATTCAAAATAAATAAGCATTCAATATGTTAAAATCAAAAAAGGTCCAAACAAACAAATAAGAATGGGCACCCATACAAGATGGAAACATGCCCTTACAATTGTAATATCCCAAAGTGTGCCCTAGGAGTTATGATATAATTGTTATTTTATTTGAATTAAAATGTATAGGTGTAATTGGAAAGAGGAAAGAATTTAAAAGAGAGTGTATATGTTGTATATATGGAAATATATATAACATATACATAAGTCAAATGAATGGTCAAAGGAAGAAGATATTTATTTATTTTTATTTGTGAAATTACTAAAGGGCAAGTAAATGAAAGGGAGTTAATATATATAGTAGAGGGTATTTTAGTAATTTTCCTTTTAAATTGCTTGGTGGAGGTTTAAAGAGATGAGAAGTTGACTTTGTCCCTTTTATTTTCCATTTTCTCTTCTTTTCTCTTTATGTGGCCGGACCTCAAGGGAATAAGAGAGCAAGTGAGGATTCTTGAATTTTAATAGCTAATTGAAGGAAGATTTCAAGAAAACAAGTTGGAATTTCAAGAAATTTCATTATTTTGGTAAGTTCTCTCTTGATTGTTCTTGTTGTTTTTGAAGTTATTTTTGAGTTTGATGAAGTGTTGGTGATAATATGGTTAGGATTGCTTGTGGAGTGTTTGTATTTGTTGAAATGGAATTAAAGATAAGAAGTTAGGTTGGTGTTGGTGATGGAAGAGTAAGAGTTGTGTTTAGTGAAAATTTTCTGTTTTACAATTAGTAAAGGCTGTGTTTTGTATGATTTTTAATTAAATATAGAAAAATGTTATTAAAGTGAATTTTTGATATGTTGTGCCTCTATGAGTCTAGAATGACTGAAAAATATGTTGATTCGATTTTGGAATGGTTATGATTTTGGAAAGATTATTTTTATTAGACCTGAGGGGATTATTTTTATTTTTATTTTCATCCGGTTGAGTCACTATGCTGGGGGGATTATCTCTGATGAGATTGACCGGTGTAGAAGGTTTGAGGAGGGATTGAGGCCCTCTATTATGTGCATCGTGGCTGGTTCTCGGTACCAGGATTTCTCTCAGCTTGTTGCAGCAGCTAGGAGCGTTGAGAGAGCGTAGAGCATTGCAGCAGCTGCTTTTGAGGAGGAGACCAGGGTTAGGAGACCCCAGTTTGAGGCAGGGTCTTCATCTGTGAAGAGGGGGAGAGGAAGTTTTGTTCCGAGAATCAGTAGGAGTCAGAGACAGCTGGGTAGGTCAGTGCAGTATCAGAGATAGAGACCGAGACCTACAACTTCTGCAGCCAGTGCCCCGACTCCCGTGGTACAGAGGTCTACTCCACCTGTATGTGTTCAGTGTGGTGGAAGACATGTGGGTGTTTGTTGGAGGTATAGTAGATCAGCTGTGTGCTTCCGGTGTGGATCGCCTGATCATTTTATTAGGGAGTGTCCTGAGATGCAGGAGCATAGGCAGGCTGAGTCTGCAGCCTCTCGACCCAGTGTCAGTAGAGGTGGTCGAGGAGGCAGAGGTTTCAGTAGGGGTGGTCGATCCGGGTATAGTCAGAGAGGAGGATCATCATCCGGAGGCAGTAGGCCAGAGGAGGCCGGATCTTCTCAGAGGGTGTATGTGATGCAGAGGCAGCCAGATGCTTCAGCAGTTATAGCTGGTACATTTTCTTTATTTGGCATTTTAGTACTTGCTTTGATTGATCCAGGATCTACTCATTCATACATAAGTGCATCTATCTTGCCTGTGTCTGAATTGCATTCAGAGTCCTTAGGATTTGATGTCTTAGTGACCAATCCTTTAGGACATAGTGTTGTGGTGAGTAGGGTGCATCGTGAGAGTGCTGTTGTGGTTCAAGGTGAGGAGTTTCTTGGTGATTTAATTGAAATGCCTTTTAAAGAATATGATTTGATCTTAGGCATGGACTGGTTGTCTAGGCATGGAGCTGTGGTAGATTGTCAATAGAAGTGTGTCACTTTGAGAACTAGTGATGGTAGGAGTGTGATGGTGTCTAGTCAGCAGAGACAGCTTGCATCCTTGTTTGTATCAGCTGTAATAGCTAGAAGGTTGATTAGAAAAGGGTGTGATGCTTATCTTGCTCATGTTGTGGATACTAGAGAAGGGAGTTCTCAACTTGATGATATAACCGCAGTTGCAGATTTTCCAGATGTGTTCCCTGAGGAATTGCCAGGGTTACCCCCTGAGAGAGAGGTTGAGTTTGGTATCGATTTGTTGCCTGGTACCACTCCCATCTCTATCACTCCATATCGAATGGCACCTGCTGAATTGAGAGAATTGAAGGTACAGTTGCAGGAGTTGTTGGAAAAAGGGTTTATTCGCCCTAGTATTTCTCCGTGGGGAGCTCCTGTGTTGTTTGTGAAGAAAAAGGATGGTACTTTGAGATTGTGCATTGATTATAGGCAATTGAACAAAGTAACTATCAAGAATAAGTATCCTTTGCCTCGAATTGATGATCTCTTTGATCAGTTGAAGGGAGCAGCGGTGTTTTCCAAAATTGATTTGAGATCAGGGTACCATCAATTGAGGGTTAGAGCTGAAGATGTTTCTAAGACAGCTTTCCGCACAAGATATGGGCATTATGAGTTTTTGGTAATGCCTTTTGGATTGACGAATGCACCTGCAACTTTCATGGATTTGATGAATAGGGTGTTTAGGCCCTATCTGGATCGGTTTGTGGTGGTTTTCATCGATGATATTTTGGTGTATTCACGTAATGAGGAAGAACATGACAAGCATCTGCGAATTGTGTTACAGATCTTGAGAGAGAAGCAGTTGTATGCTAAACTGTCAAAGTGTGAGTTTTGGCTTAACCAAGTTACTTTTCTAGGTCATATAGTTTAAGCTGATGGAATAAGAGTTGATCCAAGTAAAGTTGAAGCTATTTTGAATTGGAGTCCACCAAAGTCTGTGACTGAAGTTAGAAGTTTTGTGGGTTTGGCAGGCTATTATCGAAGGTTTGTGAAAGGTTTTTCTTTGATAGCTACTCCACTCACCAGATTGCTTCGAAAGGGAGTTAGATTTGTGTGGACAGATCAGTGTCAAGCTAGTTTTGATCAGTTGAAAGAAATGTTGACTCAAGCACCTGTTCTTACTTTACCCATGGAAGATAAACCATATGTGATTTACAGTGATGCTTCACATAATGGTTTAGGATGTGTCTTGATGCAAGAGGGTAAAGTTGTAGCTTATGCTTCTCGACAGTTGAAACCGCATGAGCTTAATTATCCAACACATGATCTGGAATTGGCAGCTATAGTATTTGCTTTGAAGATTTGGCGACACTACTTATATGGGGAGAAATGTTTTATCTATACGGATCATAAAAATTTGAAATATTTAGGTGTCCAGAGGGAGCTGAATCTTCGGCAAAGGCGATGGTTAGAGCTGATCAAAGACTACGACTGTTTGATTGATTATCATCCTGGTAAGGCGAATGTAGTTGCTGATGCCTTGAGTCAGAAGTCTTTAGCAGGTTTGGCTGTGTATTCGCTCTCGTTGCTTGTTGAGTTGAGAGCGTTGCATGCTAGTTTCGAAGTATGTGATGATGGTGCATTATTGGCTCAGTTGCAGTTAAGACCAGTATTGTTAGATCAGATTAAGGAGGCTCAATTGACAGATGAGAAAATTCAGAAGATTGTTTCAGATTGCCAAAACGGGGAGAGCTGAGATTTCTTTGTGAGAAGTGATCGTAGCCTTTGGTTTAAGGATAGATTGTGTGTTCCTGATAATGATTGTTTGAAAAAGGTTATTTTGGAGGAAGCACACCAATCGGTTTTTGCTATGCATCCGGGAAGTACAAAGATGTATCATGAATTGAGACAACATTATTGGTGGTCTGGTATGAAGAGAGACATAGCGGAGTTTGTATCCAAGTGTCTCACTTGTCAGAGGGTGAAAGCTGAACATCAAGTTCCAATAGGGTTGCTTCAACCTTTATCAGTGCCTGAATGGAAATGGGAGAGAGTGACAATGGATTTTGTGTCTGGTTTACCTTTGACACAGAGGAAGCATGATGCTATTTGGGTGATTGTTGATAGATTGACAAAGACAGCTCATTTTCTTTCAGTTCGGATGGACTATTCACTTGAGAAGTTGGCTGAGATGTATATTAGTGAGATAGTGAAGTTGCATGGAGTTTCGATTTCTTTAGTGTCTGATCGAGATCCTAGATTTACTTCAAGATTTTGGAAGAGTTTACATGGTGCTTTGGGTTCTTGATTGCACTTTAGCACTGCTTTTCATCCGCAGACAGATGGGCAGTCAGAGAGAGTGATACAAATTATTGAGGATATGTTGAGAAGCTGTGTCATTGATTTCTCTGGAAGTTGGGACAGATTCTTGCCACTTGTAGAATTTGCTTACAACAACAGTCATCAAACCAATATTGGCATGGCACCATTTGAGGCATTGTATGGAAGAAAATGTAGAACGCCTCTATGTTGGAATGAAATTGGGGAAGGCAAATTGGTTGGTCCTGATCTGATTAAAGAGACTGAAGAAAAAGTGAAGATGATTCGGGATAGATTGAAAGCAGCTTCAGACCGACAGAAGTCTTATTCAGATTTGAAGAGGAGAGACATAGAGTTTGATGTTGGAGATAAAGTATTTTTGAAAGTGTCTCCTTGGAAAAAGATATTAAGATTTGGTCAAAAAGGGAAGCTAAGTCCTCGTTTCATTGGACCGTATGAGATATTAGAAAGAGTTGGACCAGTTGCTTATCGTCTTGCTTTGCCGCCTGAGTTGGATAGAATCCATAATGTCTTCCATGTTTCTATGTTGCGAAGATATAGATCTGACCCATCTCATGTTTTACCAGTTGAATCTATTGAGGTGAGTCCGAATCTAACTTTTGAGGAAGAACCAATTGCTATTTTGGCACACGAAGTGAAAGAATTGAGAAATAAGAAAGTGCCATTAGTGAAGGTTCTATGGAAGAATCATGGGAGAGAAGAAGCAACTTGGGAGAGCGAGCAAGCAATGCAAGATCAGCATCCTCAACTGTTTCAGACATAATATCAGGTAATTTCGGGGACGAAATTTCTTTTTAGAGGGGGAGAATTGTAATATCCCAAAGTGTGCTCTAGGAGTTATGATATAATTGTTATTTTATTTGAATTAAAATGTATAGGTGTAATTGGAAAGACGAAAGAATTTAAAAGAGAGTGTATATGTTGTATATATGAAAATATATATAACATATACATAAGTCAAATGAATGGTCAAAGGAAGAAGATATTTATTTTTTTTTATTTGTGAAATTACTAAAGGGCAAGTAAATGAAAGGGAGTTAATATATATAGTAGAGGGTATTTTAGTAATTTTCTTTTTAAATTGCTTGGTGGAGGTTTAAAGAGATGAGAAGTTGACTTTGTCCCTTTTATTTTCCATTTTCTCTTCTTTTCTCTTTGTGTGGCCGGACCTCAAGGGAACAAGAGAGCAAGTGAGGATTCTTGAATTTTAATAGCTAATTGAAGGAAGATTTCAAGAAAACAAGTTGGAATTTCAAGAAATTTCATTATTTTGGTAAGTTCTCTCTTGATTGTTCTTGTTGTTTTTGAAGTTATTTTTGAGTTTGATGAAGTGTTGGTGATAATATGGTTAGGATCGCTTGTGGAGTGTTTGTATGTGTTGAAATGGAATTAAAGATAAGAAGTTAGGTTGGTGTTGGTGATGGAAGAGTAAGAGTTGTGTTTAGTGAAAATTTTCTGTTTTACAATTAGTAAAGGCTGTGTTTTTTACGATTTTTAATTAAATATAGAAAAATGTTCTTGAAGTGAATTTTTGATATGTTGTGCCTCTATGAGTCTATAATGACTGAAAAATATGTTGGTTCGATTTTGGAATGGTTATGATTTTGGAAAGATTATTTTTATTAGACCTGTTCCAGCAGGTACCTTAACTGAGACAGCTATATTTCGGGATTTTTAATAAAATATAGAAAAATTATATTCAATTGAATTTCGGATATGTTGTTTCTTAGTGCGTCTAGTATTTTATAAAAATAATTTGGAACCAAGTTGATTGAATTTAATTTATGGAATTCACAAAGTTCAGAACTGCTGCCAGGATGCAGGGCAATTGGGGCAGTCTGATTGGGTGAACTATTTGACCAAGATTTTGTGTTCAGTTTGATCTGAAATTTTAAAGTAATGATTTTAAGATGTAAAATTAAGTTTTGTAAAAATTTTAGAGTTTTTAGTCAAGTAGATTATTTTATACAATTTTTCAAAATAAGGATAAAGTGGAGTCTAAAACCAGAATTTACTATTCATATGGTCATTTTGCTAATATTCCTTTTGGATTAGGTTGTGAAGAGGTTGAATTGCCCTAACCTAAGTGTTGAGGATTCTTGGAAGAGTAGGTGTATAGAGTGGTGTAAGTTGGTTTTAAGGTAAGTACAAACTACATTATTGCATACATTCATATGATATTAAGACTTGAGACATATGTGGTTATAATGTGAATGTTGTGATGAGCATGTAAAATATGTGTTAATGCCATTGATTATATCCATTTGAATAATGAATTGATTAATGTGATTTGAAATATAATGAAATGTGAAATGTGCAAGATGTGATGATGAAATGTAATGTGAAAGATATGATGTTATGAAGAGTTGCTTCATTGTGATTTGAGATCATATGAGATATGAGGCCATGATTGTTGGCTATGATGATGCAAATGAGATGATTGAGACATGGTTACCTAATTTGCTTATGAAATATAAAATGAATTGAGAAAGAGATTTATGAAGAGATGAATGAAATGTTTGTGTGCTTAATATGTTATTCAGATTTCAGAGTTCTGGGTTTGGCGGCATGCCTATGAAATATGAAAGTGAAATATATGAAAAATAGTAACAGTCTTGCCGGGTTGAGGATCTCCTCGAGATTAGTCGGGTTGAGGTCCAAGAGACTGGGTCTGTTACACTTGTTTTGGTAACAGTCTTGCCGTGTTGAGGATCTCCTTGAGTTTAGCCAAGTAGAGGTCCAAGAGACTGGGTCTGTTACCCTATCCATGGATAGATATATATATGTGTATATCGCCTACGGGCTTGATGATTATGATTATGGACCAAAGCAGTAACTCTGAACTTTGAATAACATATTAGTGTATTTTGGGCCCATGCTTGTCTTTGTTTTCAATGTGAATCATGAATGTTTTGATTAATTATTAAATAATGTAAAATTGTGAAGTACACTATTCTCTTGAATTGATCTTGAATCTTGATTGTGTGACATTAGCATGGCATTAAAGCATCATAGCACTGTAGTTTGTACCACTAAGCCGTTGGCTTAGCGCGAATGTGATTCTTCGCGCAGGTGACAGGGAAGAACCAGAGAGTTCCTCTAGGCCGAGTCGAGCCTAGATTTTGAAGAGTGAATAGTGGGCTTTAAGATCGAAGACTGACTGCCAAACATGTATAAATTTTATGTGTTGTAAAATTTGAGTTGGATGTATATGAATTTGTAAATATTGTTACTTTCCGCTGCATAGTGAACAAATATTTTATCTACTGTATTTCATAATAAACCTTTACTTTATTTTGTACTAGAAGTGTAAATCCTATTTGCAGGTTGTAGTTGAGGTTATAAGGGGGATTTATTGGGAGTGTATTGAGAATGATTTTGTTTGCATTGGTTTGTGTAAAAATGTTTTAAAAAAAACCAGTTTTATCGACACTTGGGACTCAATTTTTAAGTGAAACTATGGCAAAATTTCTGTAAAAATCGAAACTAAAATTTGACTAAGTAAAATTGGTAGCAACATTAGGTTAATGTGGCGCCTCTACTCATCTTACACACGTAGGTCGGGAAGGGGTGTTACAACAATAATATTCAGTATCCAAAATTTAAATAAAATAGGATACCCACCATTTTGTGAAAACATGTCCTTTACATTTATCCAAAACTTGAAATAAATAAAATTACATTGATATTAACAAATAAGGCACACACTAAGCGAAAATATACCTTTTGCATCCTTAAATCATTCAAACATTCATCATAGGCAAAATAAAAATAAATCATTCATCACAAGCACATAATAATGAACAAAAATAATTAAATTTAAGTTTTAATCTTGAGTAAATAATAAGATATGTAAAATTAGAGTTTATTGGTATGGATTAGGGTTTATAGGGAGTTAAACATGCAAATTAGGGTTTTGGGATAAAATTAGGGTTTTAGGTTTTTGTTTATACAAACTAGGATTTTATGATTAAATTAGGATTTTTAGGGTTTTAAAAATAAAATTAGGGTTTTGGATACAAATTAAGGTTTTTAGGGTTTCAAAAATAAAACTAGGGTTTTATGTTTTGGAAAACAAGGTTAGGGTTTTTTTTATTGAAAACGAGGTTTTTTTTGGATGAAATTAATAATTTTAATACCACTAGGGGCTTGGCTATTGAGTATTCTAATGAATTATTGTGCAAAATAATAATGGTTCAAAGAATTAACATAAATTATAAATTAAAATCCATTGCTGCATGATGATATATGAAGTTTAATGGCCATTGTGAATGGATTGCTTCGGGATACATTTAAATGAAACTAATATAAATTGATGGTATTAATAAACCAAGCTTACTTGACATATATAAACAAAACAACAGTAAATATAAATTGATGATATTAATAAATGAATCTTGCTGTGAATTTAAAGACTTAAAGAAATTAAATCTCCGTTTGTTGCCTCCACCAATATTTATACGCTAATCTACGCCTTCTGCCTGAACCAATATTGACTATTGGTTGACCAAAGCAAAGACAGTAGCTACTGCATTTCTATTGCATGTTGTTTCATGGGCTGATAGTATTCTATGTGTATTGCTTGTTTGTTGCTTTTTTTTTTTGATAATTCTCCTTACTAATTGTGGCTTCTCATTTTATTGTACGCTCTCTATTTATAAGAATAAACTAGGTTAAAACTAGTAAATATCAAGCTAAATTTGAGCTTAATCCGAATTTCCAAATTAAGCACAACTCAAATTAAGTCCTAAATAGTAACCACATTGAATTAAAATGCTTTAAGTTTCACATGAAATCGTGGCCATATCGAATTAAAACTTGCTTAATTCGATATGGACCGACATCTATATCAAATTGGATAAGTCCAATTCAATATGGATGTGTTCATATCGAATTTGAATTTATCTAATTTGATATGGATGCTTCCATATCAAATTTGACTTGTTCTAATTAGATATGGACACTACCCATATAGAATTGGATAAGGCCAATTCGATGTGGCATGATCCATAACCAACCAAACCTGTTTCAACCTTAAATTGGACCATTTCAGGGCTTTAAAAGTTGAACTGGCTCATTTTAGGCCTTATTAAACTGGACCAATCTAATTAAAAGCTTTGAAGTAAGTTTAAGCCATTAAAAATGGATCGATCTTGACTATGCCTTCTTTAATTGGGATCGCACTAGTTTCGGGCAAAAATTAAGGGTCTATAGTTTGACATCTATATATATATATCGTCTATCATTTCCAAGCACTTTTAGGTTACACCTTCATCATTTAAAACCTTTAAAGTTATTAAGTGAGTACAAGGAAAACATTTATATAGAACTTTCTTAAACCACCTTCTGTTGATGTTATTGAACCTGAAGCTCTAAGCCTTACTTTGTTGTATTTACCTTTTTCGTTTCATCTGGTATTAAAAATAGGTCCAACACTCTATGCCACTACTTAGTGGTGCTTGTTCATATAATTTTCCTCACGTATATAAATAAAATATGATACAAGAAGATAAAAGAAAATAATTAATAGATTACGAAATATGAAAGACTTTGAATTCAATTAGAATAGTAAATACATAAGAAGTCACTATGCTACATCTAATCAAATTATTATGACTATGTATTACTATTAGCATCCACGTTAATTCTTTCAGATTGCTCACATACACATAATAAAATAAAAAACTTAAGAGTTGGATAACATGAATTATGGGCAAGTAAATGCCCACTATAAAATTTCGGCCAATGGCCCACTACGACGCAAAGCATCCACTGGTGGCAATAATGCTCACTATCACTAATGACACAAAGTGTCCACTATTGGCACTAAGTGCCCACTATCACTAGGACATCCTTTCCTTTAGCAAGCCATTCAATCTAAACACTAAGTTTGATTCCCGTATGGTCAAGCAATTTACTACTTCTTATGGAATAACTGATATCCAATCACAATTTAGTTCATCAAATACCAATATGTTAGAATATGAGATTTTTCATACTTTCATTTAATAATGCTTGTCTGGACTTTTCATTTATGTCATTACTAGTCCTATTTGATCATTTGGCATTAGTTATATTCCATATTGTCTCTTCATACAATGTTTATTTAATTTTAAATCTTATCACTATGGTGATTTTCACCCTTTGCACCATTGTATTATTCTTTTCAATACTACAAAACTAATAATGTTTTTATTCTTTCATATACATAAATTATAGTATATTTTTGCCTCAAGAATATCATCTTCTTTAATTACAAACCCTACTTTGCCAATACCCAACATTTTATGACATACCACATATGTAAGATGAAACATTTAACTATAATTAAAAATTATTCACAATATTTCATACTTAAAAATCGATTGCCAATTTCTTCTAGGGAATTCCTTTATTATCTCTTTGTGCAAGAATTATTTTACTTATTCATTATTTCATAATACCTCAATTAGAAGAGTTTAGCCATCACATGTTAGCATTGAAATCAAGGAAAACTAAGTCATAGCAATTTACAAACACACAAGCACAAGCCTCTTATAGTAACACTCCTTCCATCCTTTCTCAATTCCTCTTGAACATTAGATGATTATTTCACTTAATTTATTGAATTCTACTAGAAATTCTAGGTTTCTCAACAAAATACCTAATTTCTCTCTCTTGTATTATGATGAAAGAAGAACAAAAAAAAGATAAGGGTGTTAGGTTGATGATGAAGGTTAGCCAAGGTAGAAGAAATAAGGAGAAATTTATAGTCTTTTCTCTTTATATAGCTTTAAGGTTTTTATTAGGTGTGATGCTCACACCAAACTTTAGTATGCCTATTTTTTTAAATTATTTTTTACCCTGATTTCTAGCTCCATAAATTTACAAGAATTTATTCCTTTATTAATTTTGAAACCCTATGATGTACCTTTTTTCCTTTCAATTTCGATAATATCCCAATTTCACTATGCAAAAATTTTAACTATTATAGTAATTCTCTGAGGAATTTCACATATGTTGGCATTTAAGTAAGTACTTCAACAAAAGGAATGTTTATGTGAAGTTGCTTGAACAATTCCAAGAACTTTTCATACTGCTTGTCTAATTTTAGCTTCTTCAATCTTTGAGGGAAAGGAATTATAGGCATTTATGGTTTAACAATTTCTTTTGGTGCTTCCTTTTGTTTAGCTTCTACTCATTTTCTTTATCCTTGATAAGAGTTAGAGTCTTTTGTGGCTGAGGATCTTCAAGTTGAAAACCACTTCTCAATATTACAGCTTTGCAATACTCTTTTGAGTTAATTTTTTTTTACTCAAGAGAGCTCCTTGATTACAAGTGTTTAGAGAACTTGCAATTTTTCCTACTTGCATCTCAAGGCTACTATTTTAAATTAAAAGTTGCTCTATTTTCAGTTCGAGCTTATCATATTGTTTTCAACCTTGTCTCCAATAAATTTTAATTTTTCCTTTGATAAATGATTGGATTCTTCTAAATAAAGTATTAGTCTCTTTTAACTACTGGAACTAACATCAAATTAATCCTTATGTCTACTCTCGTGATCATAAGTAATCAAATTGATTCATTAGGTTTTGTGAGAATTATGCACTAGCCTCTTAAGTGTTAACCTTATCTTTTAAGTGAAAACATGCTTAAGATTGTTACCTCCTTTAGATTAATGTCATGCTTCCACTCTCACTCCATCACATAACATCTTAAATTAATTAATTATTGGCCAAATAATTAATGTATAAAGACCAACGATATTAAAATAATCAAAGGATAAACTTAATTAAATCAAATAAACAAAAATTAGTCCATAGTAAAGTCAATATAGGGGACAAACCCTAATTAGAGGTTTAGTTCTTCATAATTGAAATAAAAGAAATACAAAAATTAAATACAACAATTGAAAGCGTTATTAAATTAAAGAACAAGAAAGATCAAACTCTAGTTCTTCTTTGCATCGAGGAAGAACTCCACTTGAATTCTCTTCTTGAACCAAACTTCACTCTTCTATCTAAAGAAAACTCTAAAGCTCTAAAGAACATTAAGATAGAAATTCATTTTTTGGATGATTGGATCAAATCTTAAATGCCTTGAAGCCTCAGGGGGAAGCTTATTTTTATATAGGGTTTGGAAGCTTCTTAGTAGAGAAAAGCTGGTGTAAATTTTTTTCTTTAATTTTCTCTTAAGACATGGAGAGATTTTCTCCTTAAGGTTAGAAAAACCAGCTATTAAGTCCTCGTAGGCATGGCATTTGAGTGCTATGGTCATGGCTGAGGATCATGCATTTTTTTTTTCAATTTTGATAGTGTCTGTTTGGTTCCCACAAGTGTGGGTTTTGATTGCCACGACCGTGGGTTTGTTCTACTTCTGGAACTATGGCTTTCTTTTCTTCCTCTTCTTAGGTGGTAAGCAAATGGATCCCACAGGCATGGCTTTTGATTGCCATGGCCATGCATTTTAAATCTTCTTTGGATCTTCTATATTCTTCTTATTTCTTTTTGGCTGGTGTAGACACTTAAATTTGCCACCCTGAAATATATTACTGAATTCGATAGTAATATTATCATATTCGACAAGCATCAAGGGATATCGAGCATATAGCTTGATTCTTATAATTATCAAATTTTGTAATTGTAATCTCAAACTCGATATTTTCTTTGTACAAATCTCACCTCTTGCCTATAAAAGGGAGCTTCCAGCTCTTTTGAAAGGGACTTTTTTAGGGAGAAACTTTAAGGGACTTTTTAGAAAGAGGCAAATGTAATATGTTTTTAGTAGACAAAAGAGAGAATAATCAGAAAACATTATCACTTTTCTCATCTTTTTTACTTTATATTCCATTTCTAAAAGTAGATTCTTAAAAAAATAAAAAGCTCAAAGCAAGAGTCAAGAACAATCTATAACTTCAAAAAGTTGGCTGTGATTTTCATCCATTGACAGTAAGTTACTCAAGTTATAATGTTAATACTCAAATCTACATCATTTAATGTCAGGATCTAGGCCTATATTGCATCATTTCACCATACTTATATAGTTCATTCATAAGCAAAATCATGGAATTATAAATGAACAACCCCCTCATTTAAGAATTAAAATCTATTAATTTTAAGTTAAATCTGCAAATCAATAATGTATGACAAACAAGACAAACCCCTAATGGACTACATCTAATTTTTCCAAGACCATGGACTGGAATTACAGAACTGTGAAATGGTTTATAAAATAAGTTTCATGAAAAGTCTACATACAAATGCAGGTTGTTTATTAAGAAATGTCAAATGATTATCGAATTCAATATTCTAGTGAATATCGAATTTGATATTTTGATCTCATTACATATGCCATGTTGCCCCCCACTAACTTTTAGACTCCAACTTTAACACATGTACCATATTGTTCCCACAAATCTTTCTTTGCAGGTTATGGTTCTATAATTGTTTAATTCAAATTTTGTGTTCCTATACATATATGTCTGCTATTATTAATTTATTTATGATCACATCGCGCACACACACAAATAAAGGTTATTAGTGAGATATGTAGATACAGGTCATTTCTGCGAGAAGTAATAGATTGTCGAATTTGATATTTTTATCAATATCAAACTTGATACTTTGATATATCCTCAGTGTACATATCGTGTTATTCAACTAAACTTTTCTGCAGGGTTTTATCAAACTCTTTAATCCATTGATTATAGAACTCGATTATACTACTTCTATATACATATATATTATGTTACCCTTTAATTCCCTAATATCCTGCCTTATAGATATTGTCGTACTTGATACTTCATGAATATTGAATTTGGTACTCTCATTTAATCATGTATATACCCATCTCATTCAGCTAATAGATCTTGCATGATGTTCTTATACAAGGAGATTGTTGACTTCGATAATCTATGGAATATCGAACATGATAGCTTTGCTTAAATTGTGTATATTTATTTTATTCTACTGTCTAACTTTGCAGGTTATTATCAAATTTGATAATTACATGATTATCGAGTTTGATACTACCATAAATTATTTTCTTTCATCCTTCTTCCTTGCTTTTATATTTGTCTTTTATTGTTTTATTATTATTATTGAATTTATAACATTAAGTATTCATCCAACATACATTCATATTTTCCCTTTTTTTAGATGTATTGTATATAGGGAACGATGTAATTTTCTTTTAGAATAATATATAAGATTTGTAAAGCTATGTAATGTGATTATTTCTCTTTGTAGATTAGTTGATATAAAGAGCATGTTTCCATCTTAGTGGGTGCTCATAGGAATTTTCTATATGATCATACATCACTTGCATCATCATATTTATATGTTTATTCTGTTGGATTTTTACATATGTTGATTATCGTATGATATTTTGAATAATCTTTACTAATGCATAAATCATATAGGAGGCTGATTCTTTGAATCGAGCATATGAGAATTATAAGGATTCCCATCTAAGTTATTCACACATGGGGTTACAAATTCCTCAAAAATAGAATCAAGAGAATGCTACCCCTTATCATTTCTTGGTTTCACCGGGTGACAACTCCATTTCACACAAATCTTACCTGTCACATCTCTGAGATCAATAACCTGGCAGTGTTAGGACTTTAAAATATTTTGAGCATAGACGGGTCAGCACTCACAGCGGTGACTCCACTGGGGACATGTGAGAAGTTTATTCCGTTGATTCATGCATCAGTAATTTTTATTCAAATTATTAGAAAATAGTTGCATCTGCAGTAGTTGCATTATGTGTGCGTGAGTTAGGATACCCAAATTACCTATGTTTTATGGTGAAAGGGATACCATATACTTCAATCAAGATATGGAGAACAAATATCACATAACCACTCGCATGCCTCATACCTTCAGGTATATTCCTGCTGTGAGAGCTTGAGACTTATTGACCCTGGACCAAGGCACATGTAAGAAGTTAATAAATCTTTTCCTTTAGGGATGCCAAAGCATTTATGGTTAATGAATTCTTAGCTTATCTTGATAAAATCTTTGTCTTCGTTATTATAAACAAAACAATGGATATATCATTAAAAGCTTAAAACTTGCTACCCATAAGGGAGCTTATCGATGAGACTTTTCTTTGACATGGCCGAAGTAAGAAATAAATATCATATGGAAAATCACCTTTTATGGCAATTTCATATAAGACATGGATATATCAAAGAAAAAGTCTCAAATGAGAGTTTCAGGGTTTTTTCATCAAAGGAATTACCCCTTGATGGTAATAACTATAAACCAAAAAACCTAGGAAAATAGACTCACCATTGAACATATGTGCGGTAGTAGTGTGAGGATCCGCTAGAAATTAGGATAAATGCTTCATCGAACAAACCAAGTACGCACCCTAAATCATTTTTTTTGACATTTGTATTGATTCATTAATTTTTTTGGTTTTCAGACCTGGATCAAACAAGTGTAGAAGCCACTGACGCTACTACCTCCAAAGAAACTTCAACTGCAACAGAGTATGTTACCAACACTCTCAGGGACATGGATGAAGAGAAATTTAAGTCTCTAATAGGCTATGAGGTAGCTAAAATCAAAAGCCAAATGGCCCTGGTTCTAAAAATGCTCAGCAACATTGGTGCATCCACTGAACCTGCAGAAAGATCAACCAGTAACACTAAGAAAAAAAGGAAAGGTGGTAGTCAAGGAGGAAGATGATGACATGTTTGATGACTTGGAAGAAGAATATGATAGGGGTAAGTCAAAAACAAAGAAAGCTTCATCAGATTTTGAAAAGGAAATATTCAAAAGAATGGAGAACCTGGAGAAAAAATAACAAGTACCCACGAAGGAAATGACTGAACTGGATAAGATGTTCTTGGAAGAAAAATCATGCCATCGTGATTCAAGATGCCAAATATCCCAAAATTTGATAGCACAGGAGACCCTGAGATTCACTTGAGTTAGTATGTCACTATAATGAAAACCATTATAGCCACTAAGGAACAAATCTTGAAGTGGTTCTGTTTGTCTTTGATTGGAAATGAAACGCGATGGTATAAGTCGATTGACCTTGTCACCAAAAGTAATTAGATGCTACTAAGGTTGTCCTTCATGAAACAGTATGGATACAATGCCGATATGGAGGTATCTTTGATCGAATTAGAAGCAACAAGGTAAAAACTAGATGAAAGCTTTTTATATTACATTAAGAGGAGAAGAAGCAAGGCAGCTGTGAGCGGGGATTTTTGCCCCCACTCCTGGTGGAATGGTTGTTGTGACTTTGACAATGTTTAGGCTCAGGGTCTTAAAGAACATAGGCCTAAGCCTGAAGAAAATGGAGTCGCCACCTGGATGGGCTGGAAAAATAAAAAGGGTGGATAACTCGATTCCTAGAGAATCCCCAATGCCCTAATGGGTTCAAAAAGTTGGGTACATGTAGGGAAGGTGAGAAATGGCCCAACACCACCATAACGCCCGATTCATTGAAACCGACCTCCTTTTCATGTCTTAATATTATCAAATTCTTAAATATAACAATATTATCCATACTACATGCAATAATTAAAATGAAGTATCATTATATTAAAATCAAAGCAATGTTCAAACAAAATAAATAAATGAACACCCATCCAAGGATGGAAATATGTCCTTATATCATCCATTGTCTAAAACTAAATAGGACACCCACCAAAAGGTGGAAACGTGTCCTTTACATTAATCCCAAAATATAAAAAGCAATTTAAATTACATGAAAATTAATAATGAGGTACCCAATCATGAAAACATACCTCTTACAATTTTAATAAACAAATAATAATTGAAAAAATATTCATCCATGATAAATTAAATAAACCAAACATCAAAATTAAATAAATCAATCATCAAGACATATAATAAACTACATAATCAAATCTAAAATTAAATAAAGCGATAAATATATAAATTTAGGGTTCACATCTTAAATTAAAGTTTTTAGAATTTTAATAACTAAATTAGGATTTAAAATAAAGGAAGTTAAACGCAAAGACTTTTAATTCACAAATAAATATTGACCCCTTTGATGAGCCCATACGGTGGTCCCACTGTGTATTTGAAAATTTTGAAACTAATCTTTAGGGTTGTAGGTTTTGGTGTTGAAAATTTTGAAAACTAGTTTTAGGGTTTGAGGAAAATATGATTAGGGTTTTAGAAAACAAGGCTAGGTTTTTTAGTTTAGAAGTTAAGGTTAGGGTTTTGATAAAAACTTGAAACTTTTACAAAGACAGTGCTAGGGTTTTGATAAAAATATGGTCACTGTGTATTTCAAATTAGGGTTTGGATTTTAATATCCGCTACTATGATGAATTAAACAAACGTAAATATTGCTACTAATTTGTTTGAATGTCTAGTAAATTAATGCATGAGATAACAATAATGTAACTATTATAATTTAAATTAATTAAACATAATAAACAAACCTTCGCCCATTGGCTCCACCAAAATTAAAAGATTTGAACCAAGCTTTTGTTTGATTTTTGCTAATGCCTGAGTCAATTACTTTTTTGGTTGAATTTTGGCAATTTGGCAAATGCCTTGGCACTGCCAGTTGCTCCCTTCATTCAATAATTTTTGCTTCTTTGGCTGCTAGTGTTTCTCCTTTATTTTTGTTACTTTCTCCTTTCAAATTTCCAAAGTCTATTCCCTAAACCAATTGCTAAGAAAAAGTCCAAATAATTCTTCCGTAAATTTTCCTTTTTGGCCGAATAAAATTCTCCTCCTTTGGCCGAATAAAATTGTTCCCTCCCCTCTTTATGTGTGTTTTTAATGTGGTATTTATAGAAAATTAAAATAAAAAAACCTAGTATGTTAAGAAAATTAAAAACTATTTTGGAAATAAAATCAAAAATCAAGTCAAATAAGGTTTTGGCAAAAATCGGCAGCGTGCGCGGGTTGGTTGCTGGGCCTGCGAGGATTGACTGTGGGCTGGCGAGGGCGTGTGAGATTTGCTACGGGCTGGTGAGGAACAAGATTTTTGGCATGTGGGGCAAACTAGTTGGGGCTTATTTTGGCCGCAGGCAAAACCTGCGGTGAATTGGCTTAAGCCAATTCATCGCCGATTTTGCCGCGACAGATTTTTTTTATTTATTTTTTTATCTTTTTTTTAATATTTTTTATATATATATTTTACTATTAAAAATAAATATTATATAATATATTATTAAAAATAAATAATAAATAAAATTATAAAAATAAATAAAATAAATATTATAAGTAATAAATATTATTAAAATAAATATTATTTTATTAAAATAAATAATAAATATTAAAATACCACAAAAAATTATTTTGGACTGTTTAAAAATATCATACTGGACTGGGTTAAAAATTAAGGGTCTACAGTGGCCCTTGATCAGGATAGGCCTTCCGAAGGGACCAAATTAGGCTGATTATCGAAGGCTCAAAATTGAAAAGAAGATAAACTATGCTATGGTTAGAAGTTTCCAAGACATGAATGATTTGGGGATGTAATTGAAGAAGCTAAAAAGAAGGAAACCTAGTACATGAACCTAAGGAAGACAAATTACCCATCCACAACCTCTAATCCAATAACCACTAAAATCAATACCGTTACTACCCAAAGGCAATTCTCTGACCTGTGTAGATGCCAATCCCAAGTATTCAACTACCTAAAAAGATAAAAGATCCTTATACCTTTAGAACCTAGACCATTACCAAAATAGTTGCCACAAAATTGGGACCCAAATGCCTTTTGACAATTCCACCAAATGCTTAGACACGACACTGGCCACTGTATGCACTTAAAATATGAAATCTAAAATTTGATTTCCAATGGAAAGATCCTTGAACCAACCAATCTAAACAGCAAAAGCAACACTCTACCTAGGTACAATAATACACCCCTACCTGCCACGTGCCTCATTGAAATTGGATTAAGTGAAGAAACGGTGATGGCCTCATTCCAAGATACAGGAGTGGCTGCATGATGAATTTTTGGGATATGGTGGATGCATAAGGAACTATGATCTTCAACGAGGGGCCTTTTTGGGTAAAGATAGACAAGCAAGTATATGTTAATAACACAAGGTCAGGGAAGCCTTATGCTATAGAAGAATCAAGAATGAAAGATCCAGAAGGAAGCAAGGGGAAAGAACTAAAAATAGAAGATGATGCTATCTTGAAACACTAAAAAGAGCACCAGCAAGTGTGAGTATATGGGACTTGTTGATCTCATCCTATAAACATCAAGAAGCGTTAGCAAAAGAATTATAACAAATACAAATCTCACCTCTCACCACTCTAGAAGAATTGATTTAAGTCGTGGCTGCAAATAATGCAAGAGGTGTTATTTGAGGAGAACACTAATGTCATCACCTACTTTGATGAAGATCTTTCAGAAGATGGTAGGTATCATATGCGACCATTATTCATCAAGGTAGAGATCCGAGGAAAAAGAATTGCTTGCATAAAGGTGGATGATGGATCTGCTATTAATGTTTTCCCAGTAAAGATATTGCCAAAGTTGTCGGTGTCAATGATTGATTTAAGTACAACAGAAATGGTGATAAGAGCTTATGATAATTCCAAGGGGCCAGCACTTGGTACATTCTCTACAATTGTTACAGTAGGACCAATTAAATATGTGGTGCTTGATATGCCAGCCACTTTTACCTTACTGTTGGGAAGGCCTTGGTTCCACCCATTAGGAGGTGTCCCCTCTACACTTCACCAAAATATCAAACTTTTGGTAGGTGAAATAGTGATCAAGATTCAGACCGAGGTTAATGAGGTAGTTAATGCCTTATTCAGCACTCAAGCCATGGATGGGTTAAAAATTTGGATGGTATCATCTCCTAATGTGAACTGTATTATGAAGAAAATGGGGCATTTACCTGGAACTGGCTTAGAAAAGCATCAAACTGGGGTGTCAAAATTTCTAAAGTTCAAAAGCCAGATAAATAAATAAGGATTAGGGTACAAGGAAGAAAATCCCACAAAAGGAAACAAAAAAGAGAAGAAGACTATGCAACAATAGTTTGTGAAAGTGTCAGAGCCAAGGCCATTTGAAGGGAAACCATAGCCTATTATAGTAATGGGGAAGGAACTATTAGGATGGGAGATCTTCTCTGATGTGGCACAACTAATCAAGAAGCAATCAAATGATGAAAAGCTAGAACAGACCGAGAACTTGACTGTGACACTAGCAGATTTGGATATAGTAGCCAAGTTGGTAGAAGATCAATTCGGGGATATCCTTGACTAGATGATGAAGATGTGTTTCTCCTCTCTAATTTATTTGCTGATAATGTTTTTATTTCTAAAGTTGATTTAATAAAGTTTGATTTCACTTACTTGTGTGGCATTTTTGATGGATTAGTTTATTCTTATGGCCTAGCTAGCATATTTGATATTAATTTTGTATAAATTACATCATTAAACCTCATAATAATAAAAAAAATGACAAAATAAATATCATGGCAGAGTTAACCTCCTTGAAAATACAAGGGTTTGAGAGGATCATCAAGAAATTTGAGAAGGTGTTTGCATGGTCGTATGAGGATATGCTGGGTATCGATCAGGATATAACATAGCACAAGATCCCCTCTTATGCCCACATGGAAGAAGTCAAGCAAAAGCTCAAGAGGTTGAGGCCAAAATGGGCCACTCAATTAAAGAGGAAGTAGAGAAGCATATTCACGTAGGATTTTTATAAATGGTTAGCTATCCCACATGGATTGCCAACGTAGTTCTAGTGCCTAAAAAAGATGGAAAAGTGAGAATGTGTATCAACTACAGGGATTTGAATAAAGCATTTTGCAGACCTTTAATTTTAGCTATAAGCTAGTCCGATCCCAATTGAAGGAGGTCGAGCTAACTTTGGTCCGATTTTAAAAGCTTAAACTTAGTTTATAGCTTTAAAATAGGTCAGTCCAGTTTTAAAAGGCCTAAAATAAGTTGGTTCAATTTTAAAAGCCCTAAACCTAGCCTGATTTATTATTTAAAGGTCAAGACAGGTTTGATTCAACTTTAAAATGCAAAATTAAGTCAGACCGGCCCCTAAATGTAAAACCATGAAAATTTGGCTTAGCCAATTCACCATCCATGGTCTTTTAATCCGGTCTTAATTCAGTTTGTTTAGTATTCTAATTAAGATTGGACTTCGTTCGACCATTGGATTAGCGTATTAGGGTTTTGTTTTGAACTTTCTTTGCCTATAAATGGAAAGGATTATCAAGAGAAAAGAAGGAGCAATAATAAAGGGTAGCAAGCAGAAATCAACACCAAACAATTGTCTCGGGAATTGGCTCAGTTCATCAAAACCTAAAATTGATTCAAGCAGTAAGGCAGTAGCTTGGATCAACACTCTTTTAATTTAGTGTGGCCAACAACGGAGGTTTGTTCCCTGTATTTAACTCACTTAAAATTATAATGATCATTTTTATTACTTCATTCAATGATTTACAATTACTTAAAGTTTCCATAGCAATTTTTGTTCTTTAAATTTCTATTATCACACAGCATGGTCATTTCATGTAGTAGCAATTAATAAATCAATATACTTCATGCAATATTTGTCAGAATTAATATCTTGTGGCCTAGGTTTATGAACATAATCACAGTAGCGAAACATTATCAAACCATAATTTGGATAATTAGTAAAATCAAAGCCTAGTTTACACTATAAAACCCTAATTCACATTCTAAAACCCTAGTTTACACTTTAAAACCATAGTTTATATTCTTATAGACCCTTAATTTTGACCCTAATTTGGTACAGTCCTGATAAAATGATGTCAAACTAAATTTGGACTAACTTTAGCAATTTTAAACCTAAGTTATAACTTTTAAATGGCTCGGTTTGATTTCAAAGGGCATACATTAAAATGATTAATATTTTGAATGTCCAAGATTAATTAATTGGGTTCAAATTCAATTATTCGGTCTAATTAAAATATTTTTAGACTGATTTTAAGTCAACAGGGCCTTAGGCAACTTGAACCATGGTTCATGTTGATCTAGAGGGCCAAAATCAACATGAGCCATGGCTCATGTCGATTTGGTGGCCCAAATCGACATGGGCCAAGGCTCATGTCGATATGGTGGCCCAAATCAACATGGGCCAAGGCTCATGTCGATATGGTGGCTAAAATTGACATGAGCCAAAGGCTCTTGTTGATTTGGCATACCAAATCAACATGACTTCATGTTGATTTGGCATACCAAATCGACATGGCCTAGGTTCCATGTCAATTTGGGACACCAAATCGACATGACCTTTGCCCATCAGATAGTCAAATCAATATTGAATATGATTCTGAAGCATTTTTGGGTTTCCTAATTAAATTAGAATCCTTTTATGTCTTGGATTAGGCAGATTAGGTTTGGGTTAAGCCTAATTTTTCCTATAAATAATAAGCTTTAATACTTTAATAGGGATCAAAAAAATGGGAGCATCAATCAACAATCAAGGAATAAGCAACCAACAACGTTCATCAACCATCAAATTCATCAAAGGCAGCCACACTGTCTTTGGCTTTTGTTCAGCCAGAATCAAATATCAGTTTTGGTGGAACCAACAATGAAGGTTTGGTCTTAACCAATAATTTTTTTATATTCACAATAGCCATTACATGCTTTCTTTTAAATGATTCATTGATGTGTTTTGACATTAATTTTTCAAGTAGCATAAAATTCTTAAATCTAAATTATATGTTTTATATACCAAGGTTCAATTTATTCACCAATAGCTTAAGGTTTGATTTAATATTCGAGTGGCTAAATAACCCCAAAAAAAAAACCCAATTTATTTTGTTAAAACTCAAAGCCCTAATTTGTTTTTTGTCAAAAACCTTACACTCTTTCATTAAATCCCAAAACCCTAATTATTTTTCCAAAACCTTAATTTATTTTCCCAAATCACTGTTTTCCTAAAATAATAAATTAAAACCCTAATTTCTTTTAAAACTTGTCATCTAGCAACCTTACCTCCAAATTATTCTACCTGAAACACTAAAACTCTAATATAGTAAACATAAAACCTAATCCGAGAAAACCCTAATTTGTTCCCAATCTAAACCCAATTCTCCCAAACCCTTATCAAGGAGCCCTAAAATTTTTAAACTATAATTCCTAAAACGAAGACCCCAAAACCTAAAATCCTAATTCCAAACTCAGTAACCATAATCCTCAAAACCTAAAATCTTAAATTCCAAATCTCAAACCCTAATTTTATTTACTCAGTGAATTAAATTTCAGTTTTAATTGTTTATTTGGTTTGCTATTTGTTATATGATGAATGATTTATTTTACTTATGATGGATGTTTTATTTTAATTATAGCACTTGAATGATTTAATTTTACTTAATTATTTATTTGATTTCTTGAATTGTAAAAGGCACGTTTCCACTTTGTGGGTGCCTCATTTTTTTAATCATGTAATTTATTTTATGTCAAGTTTTGGGACCAATGTAAAAGACACATTTCCACCTTTTGGTGGGTGTCTTATTTATTTTTAGATATTGGATGATGTAAGAACATGTTTCCATCCTCTGATGGGTGTCCATTTATTTGCTTTGTTTGAACATTATTTTGATTATTAATACAATGATGCGTTTATTTTAATTATCACATGTAGTATGAATTTTATCATAATAATTAAGAATTCTATAATATTTAGACCAGAAAAAGAGGCCGGTTCCAATGAACTGGGCATTGTGGGGGTGCTGGGTCATTATCACCTTCCCCACACATACCCAACTTTCTTAACCCATTAGAGGGTTAGGGATTCATTAGGAATCGAGTTATCCACCTCTTTCTTTTTTTTCGGCTCGTCTGGGTGGCGACTCTGTTTTCTCTAGGTTTAGGCTCGTGTTCTCTAAGGCCCTGAGCCTAACAATGCTGAAGTCGCAAGAACTATTCCATATGTGAGTGGGGGAAAATCTCCGCTCACAGTGGCGACTCCACTGGGGATAAGGGAAGTTGATCCCGTTGGTCTTTATATTATTTTATTCTTTCTTATTATGATGTTGTCTATTAAATCATTTAGATTGCATTGTGTGCATGAGTTAGGACACCCGTGTAACCCAAGTTATGTTATGTAAGGGATACCATACTTTCACTCAAGGTATGGAGATTGAGCATTGTATAACCACTCATAGACTCATACCTTTTGATATATATTTGCTATGGGAGCCTAAGCTTTCAACCCAAAGACTAAAGCTCATGTAACTGACCTAGCTACTTTCCTTTGGTTTTTAGCCAAAATGCTTGTTGTTTGACTATAATTAATATATCTTAGTTTGAACCATGGCTTATTTCGTTTGTTCTTTTTCTAATATGACCTACCTATGTTGTAAGCCCAAAATAATTTTTATTCTTTTAAGCTATAAGACTAAAAATATTTTTAATCCCTTTTTCAAGAAGGTCTTTAGGCATGAAAATCTTTTAAGATGGGTCAAAATTCTTTTTCTTGATGATCTAAGTACAAAGTCCAAAATTCATTTTTAAACAAGTCTTTTTACAATGGGCTTTCAAACAAAACTATTTTTGCATTTCATCTAAGTTAAAATCTTTTTCCTTAATGAGCTTACAACTATTTAGGTCAATTATGGAATATCATAAATCAATTGTGTGCCTAGCTTATACTAAGAACTATTAATCATGAGCTTGTTTTTGGCATGAATCACTAGTTACTTTTACAAATAAGAAATCTATTTATGATAAACCTCTTAATTTAATTTTAATCCAATATAGTATAAAAGCTGTTTTAATTGAGATTCAATGGATTAAAATCTAATTAATGGGAATTATCATGGATCGACTTCTATATTAGAAAATGCAATTATTGGTTAAACCGTCCGAGGAAATTTTTTAAGAAATAAAATTTCCCATGTTGGTATTTTGTTGACCATATACCTAGGAAAAGAGACTCGCCATTCCTATGTGGAAGTTAGAAGGTTGGACGCAACGTCCTAATTATCTTTGTTTGCTTGTTGTTTGTGCATACATGCATCATGCATACACATATTGCATAACATGTCATTGATCCTTTCTAGCTCACAGACCTGGAGTACAACAATTCGAGAGTGTACGACAATCCAACCTAAGCCAGTGATGTGGAATCCAGCAATAACTCAATTAGCTTCTCACCAAGAGCAATGGATCGCGAACAAATTCAAAGAATGGTCACCAAGAGCAATGGATCGCGAACAAATTCAAAGAATGGTGGATGACACCCTTAATGCCAAGATGGAAGAACTAAAGGAGGCCTTAGCTTAGACCATAAAGAGCCAACTGGCTGCACTTTTGAAGAATACTATTGAGGCATCTGCTAGCACTAAGAAGGCAAAGGGAAAAGGGAAGGCTAAGGTCGGTGAAGTAGCCTTTGATGATGACAAAGTAGACATTGATGATGATGACAAATGTGCTCAATACTTTCAAGATCCTCAAGACAAGAAGAAGGAGTCGAAGGTTGTTGAAAGATCAACTGTAGAAAAGACTGAAACTTTAGATGTTGAGAAGCTGATTGTTGATTTGCAAAAGAAATTTGAAAAGAAGTTAAAAACTGAAGAAATGTTGGAGGTCGACAAGTTGTTTAAGCTAGATGAAGAGGTCCCGTACAAGTTTAAGATGCCCTCCTTTGCAAAGTTTGATTGAACTAGGAACCCTCATCTCCATGTGAAGCAATATATCACTACTATCCAGTTTGCCCGAGCTACTAAACATCAAATCCTAAGATACTTCATGCTTTTATTGGACCCTGTTGTCCGAAATTAGTTCAACACCTTAAAGGATGGTACTAAAAAAAGCTGGGATTTACTATACAAAGCCTTCATCCAACAATATGGGTACAATGCTGAATTGGAGGTTACTTTAATAGAAATTGAATCCATTAGACAAAGGCCAAATGAGAACTTTGTGGACTATGTAAGAGGTGGAGAAATAAGGCTGCATTGCTCAAGAAGAGGCCCTATGAATAGGATCAGATTAGGATGATTATGAGAGGGGTGTTGCCTAGTCTTTGTGAAAGGATGTCTCATACACTCATATGGGATTTCAAAGACCTTATCCAAGTTGCCTTGCAAATAGAAGAGTGGGAAAGAGAGAAGAACTATTTTTCTGCAAAATGAAATTATCAGTCTGGCAATCAAAGTACCTAGAAGGAAGTTAATGTTAATGCAACTAGTCAAGGAAATAGAAGACAATTTTCAGAATTGGAAAAATCTCTGTCTTAGGATTTCAATAAACTGAAAGAAGGGGTTGTTACAACCATTTGCTCCTTGACCCTTGCCGAATACTTGACCACCAAATTTTGATACTGAGGCTTTTTGTCAATTTCATTAGGCTAAAGGACATGAGACAGATAGATGCACCTGATCGAAGCATGAGATCCAAGATCTGATTGACAGTGGTAGGCTACCTAAGACCGATAAGTCCAGTACAAAGGATAATCCTCTACCTAGGTTCAACAGAGTGCCACCGCCAGCAACCTTCATGATAGAGGGAGGATTAATGGAAAGTTTTGTCTTGTCATCTTTTTAAGATATAGATGGAGAAACTAATGAGGAAGGAGTTGCTAGTTTTGACATGTCCAAGTGAATGAAGCATATTTCAACTCAAACTCAACAAACTTCTCTTAACTTTTTTGGTTATTTTTTTCTTTGATATTTTCTGGAACAATTATGTTTATTTGAATAAATTACTTTTATTAAATTTATTTTGGTCTTTGTTCATTTTGGTTCTCAACCGATGATGAATCTAGCTTGATGTTTATAAATTAGCGTATTTATGCATAATGATTTGAATGACTTTACTAGGTGAGGGAATTGTTCTATAGCATTGAGTTGTGTATGCTTACGTAGAGATGGCTCATGTATAATGACCTTTATCTAGGTCCTAGTCAATCCTAGAACATGCTTTGACAAACTTTCAAGATGAAATTAAAATCTGCTTATTTTAGGGAGAGATGATCTAGGCATTATTTGATAAGCCAAGAACTAGTATCCATCAATGTTAACATTAATCCGTAGTTTGTCCCCTTGAGGCTTCATGATATTTTAGCTTGCAAACCCAATAACCTACCCTGAACTATTGTAACTTCTATGACAAATCTAATAATCACTAAGGTAAAGAGGCAAGAAGATAAAAGAAAGGAATGCATAGTCAAGACCATAAGGATAGTTAATGTTCTCAAGACCATAAGGGTAGTTGAAGTTCACCTGATACTAGATTTAATATCTCCTGTCTCTTTCATCATTGAGATGACATCATGGCAACAAATGATTTATCCTTGTTGAAGCAAACTTACTTAACTCCACTCAACCATAATCAGAAGCATAGAATGGTGCAGATAGAACAATCTTCTTAAAGTCAGACCCTAAAAGAAAAAATACAAAAAAAAGAAAAAAAGAAAAAAAGCAATAACAAAAAGAGAAAGAAAGGAAAAAAGGAAAAAAAAAGAGAAAAAACAAAAAAATTGGGTCTTGAGTTTGTGCAAAAGCAAAAGGAACAGATGAAGATCATTTTAATTAGTTCTATATTTCTTCCAAGGAGATAGAAGCAAGATTGCTCCCAGCTGCCTATGGCACCAATAGAAGATTTTGGCGTGAAGATTTGTCAGTCGTGTCACATAAGCTCCAGCTCAAAGATGGCTTTCATTTAACCCGTGTCCCTTATATACCCCGTTTCATGCCTATTAAAGACCTGTTGATCTCTCTTGGTAGGTAACATCCCCTGACAACTCTCATTAGAACTATCAGACAATGTTACTCGATATACTGTCAATACTCAAATCAATTCATTTACAAAGTTATAAATCCAATCAAATAATAATACAATTTGTATAACTCAACACTTATAAATCCAACATTTAAACCAAAACTCCAATATCTCTAATAATCCAAATACTAATTATAAATTAGATAATTATCATAGGTTCATCAAACCAAATAAATATATAAACTACATTGCTCTATTTTATAATCATACACTAGAATTTTCAAACTTCATCCTTTAAATACATATAATCCTTTTATGTTTACAAATTTGTACAATTTGTCAAATAGACAAACTAAATTGTATATATATACATTTCATAAATTATGAGTATAGTATACAAAAGATCTCTATATGTACTATAGATAATTTCACTTCTTAACTTGCTCCGATGACCTAATACCTGCGTGTCAGAAAATAATTCTAACACACTAAGCAAAGCTTAGTGGTGCTTGTATAAACACATTTTGTCACCTAATATTAAAAAAAAAATACTTATGGTAATATAGCAATAACACTTAGTTTTAAGAAATATTTCAATATATTAACTATTTTCAATTGCAAACCAACATAATATTTTGATTACACAAAATAATAACTTTAACTTTGTAAAAGTTATCATGCTATACTATACTTTTGGTATTGCAAATTTTCTCTTTATGAATCATTTTATTTAAAACTTAATCTCTCATTTCTTAACATTGCTTACAATAAGTCTTATTTTGTTTTTCAATAAGTCTTACTTTTCAATTTCACATATAGGATAATTTCATTCAATCTATAATTTTCATCACTTCAATTTAGTACTATACTTTGGGGCACTTTGTATCTTATATTATTATATACACTTTCAATCATTACAACACTTATAAAGTCATTAATTAATTCAATAACTTGAGCATAACATTTTTATTCTGTGCATTAGAGCTTTCACTTGTAAAAATTAATATGTACATTACCAGTCACTTTCACATTGTAACACAGTAAGTCAATTTTAAGTAATTGACTTATATTATTATTTTGCATTTCTCCCTTTATTCATAACATCATATTCACATATATTTTCAATTTAGATAACTTCATTAAATATGCACATATATACTGAACTCAGATCATAGGTTTGGATAATAGGTTAGTGTAGCATTTGTAATGCCAAGTCTCAAGAATATATATATATATATAATAGCAATTATGTCCACTATCACTGATGACACAATGTGTCCATTAATGGCAAGAGATGCCCACTATCACTATGCCTATCCTTCCTTTGGTTAGCCATTCAATCCAAAGGTAGATCTAAAATCAGTATGATTTGGGCAATTCATTAGTTTTATTAACACTAAATTGTGTATATTATTTTAATGGTACAATACTTTTATCAGCATTTAGTATTATATATATTTGTCAAATGTCCAAAGTTTATCACTCTTTTCCATGCTTTTAACACATATACATGAATTTTGAACACAAGGGTAATTTTATTAGCTTTCTAGTTTGTTTTAATTTTTTTTTGACAGCATGTGACACACCCACTGACTTGGCAGTGTCACTGGCCGTGTCACTAGACACACCCACTGACTTGGCCATGTTACTGTCACTAGACACACCCACTGACGTGGGCATGTCACTGGCAAAAATTACGTATTTTTACACACTCAACCATATAAACATAAACATATTCAAGATTTATGATAAAAATGAATCAAAAACTAATTTTAACATAAAAAAGAGTCTATATCAAATACTCTACTCAAACATCAATTAATCAATCTTTAACCATCACTTATAGCTAAAAACAACATCAAACCACACATTTCTTATAAAGATTGAATTAAAAATCATACTTATCACTCATAAGTTCTTTTAAATTCATTTTTCACTCATCAATCCATTTAACCAAAACTTTAAGTAACAATTCATTATAGATGACTCAATCAACCAATTCAAATATTAAATTCATAAAAATTCATATATTTGTAAATTATAATACATAAGCACATACCTCTTTCAATTTCTCTCTTTTTCCTCTTTTTCTTTGATCACTTACTGATAATCTCACCTTTTCCTTATTCTCTTAAAAATTTATAATTTTATGTAATTCACTCTCAATTTTATTTGATTTGAAGAAAGGAAGATGAAGAAAATAAGAAAGATGGTAGAGGTGATTGTGTTTGGCGAGGAAGATGGGAGAAAGGGGAAGAAGACTCTCCACACACACACATGTCCACACACACACACACACATATATGTGGCTTAATCTAGTGTGGCCAATCTCCTTTTAACTATGGTGTACCCTCATTCTTAATCGTTGATTCTAAATCGAGTTTTAGTCCCGTAAAATCGTAAAAATAATTACTTCAGTAAATTTTGAGATATACTATTCACTACTCTCTGCTTATAACATTTATCCACATTACTTTTATCACTATACATTATCAATTATCAATATTAGTTAAAATGTTTCATACTTAAAATCTTGGCCATTACAATTCTCCCCCACTAAAGAAATTTCGTCCACAAAATTTTTCTGTTGTGGCAATAAGTCATTTAATTCATAACTAATATTAAATCTCACATAAAATCAATTATTTTATTAATTGACATAACTTTTATTTATGTCTGATATCAATCAATGTAACACTTTTAGAATAATCTTATTATAGAACTGCAGAAGATTCAGCTCTACACACTTACACTGTTCAAGCTCAATTCAGTAATTGCCTTTAATTCTCTTTAGAATTTTTTTTTAAAATATAATTTGTGTCATTTCATTCCACTGTTATTTATATATTTCTTTCTTTCTCTCATATACGGAATTTTAAATCCTAGTTCCGGATATCGGGTCACTGATGGTAAGTAAATGCCCACTGTATAAATATGGCCAAAGGCCCACTGTGGCATGAATGCCTACTGTATATAATGATAGCTCTGATACAACTAAATATAACATCTCCTGATAACTCTCATTAGAACTATTAGACAATGTTACTCGATATACTGTCAGTACTCAAATTAATTCATATACAAAGTCTCTTCCAACTAAAAAAAATTTCAAATAATAATACAATCTGTATAATTCAACACTTATAAATCCAACATTTAAATCAATCTCCAATATCTCTAATAATCCAAATACTAACTATAAATCAGATAACTATCATAGGTTCGTCAAATCAAAAAAATATATAAACTACATTACTTTATTTTATAATCATTCACTAGAATTTTAAACTTCATCCTTTAAATACATATAATCTTTTTATGTTTAAAAATTTGTACAATCTGTCAAATAGCCAAACTAAATTATATATATACATTTCATAACTTATGAGTACAGTATACAAAAGATCTCTATATGTACTATAGATAATTTTCTGAGATCCTTAATTCCACTTCTTAACTTGCTCCGATGACCTGATACCTGCATGTCAGAAAATAATTCTAACACGCTAAGCAAAGCTTAGTGGTGCTTGTATAAACATATTTTGTCACCTAATATTAAAATAAATACTTATGGTAATATAGTAATAACACTTAGTTTTAAGAAATATTTCAATATATTAACTATTTTCAATTACAAGCCAACATAATATTTTGATTACATAAAATAATAAGTTAACTTTATAAAAGTCATCATGCTATACTATACATTTGGTATTGCAATTTTTCTCATTATGAATCATTTTATTTAAGACTTAATTTCTCATTTGTTAACATTGCTCATAATATGCTTATTTTATTTTTCAATAATTCATACTTTTCAATTTCACATATAGGATAATTTCATTCAATCTATAATTTTCAGCACTTCAATTTAGTACTATACTTTGTGGCACTTTGTATCTTATATCATTACATACACTTTCAATAATTAAAACACTTATAAAGTTATTGATTAATTCAATTTTTATTCTATGCATTAGAACTTTCGATTGTAAACATTAATATGTACATTACCAATCACTTTCACATTGTAACACAGTAAGTCAATT
Source organism: Garcia nutans (assembly GCA_947685225.1). Lineage (NCBI taxonomy): Eukaryota > Viridiplantae > Streptophyta > Magnoliopsida > Malpighiales > Euphorbiaceae > Garcia > Garcia nutans. The sequence continues at coordinate 23,448,958 of CANTUV010000021.1, forward strand.
TTAAGTAATTGACTTATATTATTATTTTGCATTTCTCCCATTATTCATAACATCATATTCACATATATTTTCAATTTAGATAACTTCATTAAATATGCCCATACATACTGAACTCAGATCATAGGTTTGGATAACAGGTTAGTGTAGCATTTGTAATGCCAAGTCTCAAGAATATATATATATATATAATGGCAATTATGTCCACTGTCACTGATGACACAATGTGTCCATTAATGACAAGAGATGGCCACTATCACTATGGCTATCCTTCCATTGGTTAGCCATTCAATCCAAAGGTAGATCTAAAATCAGTATGATTTTTGCAATTCATTAGTTTTGATTAACACTGAATTGTGTATATTATTTCAATGGTACAATACTTTTATCAACATTTAGTATTATATATTTGTCACATATCCAAATTTTATCACTCTTTTCCATGGTTTTAACACATATACATGAATTTTAAACACAAGGGTAATTTTATTAGCTTTCTAGTTTGTTTTTTTTTACAGTATGTGACGCACCCATTGACTTGACCGTGTCACTGCCTGTGTTACTAGAAACACCCACTGACTTGGCCATGTCACTGGCCGTGTCACTGGACACACCCACTGACTTGGCCATGTCAATGGCAAAAATTACAAATTTTTACAGACTCAACCATATAAACATAAACATATTCAAGATTTATGATAAAAATGAATGAAAAAACTAATTTTTTAACATAAAAAGAGTCTATATCAAATACTCTAGTCAAACATCAATTAATCAATCTTTGACAATCATTTATAGCTAAAAGCAACATCAAACCACTCATTTCTTATAAAGATTGAATTAAAAATCATACTCATCACTCATAAGTTCTTTTAAATTCATTTTTCACTCATCAATCCATTTAACCAATACTTTAAGTAACAATTCATTATAGATGACTCAATAAACAAATTCAAACATTAAATTCATAAAAATTCATATATTTGCAAATTATAATATATAAGCACATACCTCTTTCAATTTCTCTCTTCTTCTCTCGTTTCCCTTTTTTTCTTTGATCACTTACTGATAATCTCTCCTTTTCTAGCTTATTCTCTTAAAAATTTATAATTTTATGTAATCTACTCTCAATTTTATTTGATTTGAAGAAAGGAAGGTGAAGAAAATAAGAAAGATGGTGGAGGTGATGGTGTTTGGCAAGGAAGATGGGGGAAAGAGAAGAAGACTCTACACACACACATGTCCACACACAGACACACACATATATATGGCTTAATCTAGTGTGGCCAATCTCATTTTAACTATGGTGTACCCTCATTCTTAACTGTTGATTCTGAATCGAGTTTTAGTCTTGTAAAACCATAAAAATAATTACTTCAGTAAATTTTGAGATATACTATTTGCTATTCTCTGCTTATAGTTTTTATCCACATTACTTTTATCACTATACATTATTAATTATCAATATTAGTTAAAAAGTTTCATGTTTAAAATCTTGACTATTACAGGTAGAGTATATTAGTGGAGATAGTTTGAATAAGCATGCATATGAGATAGTCAATATTCAAACTCAATGAGTCCTTTGGCCAAATAATGTGTATGTGCCTATCTGAAGTGCAACAGTTCTTGCATAAATGGAAATGATTCCCAAGTTTAGTATGGTAACTAGGGTTGTCATATTATAGATATGTTAATTTGGAAAATCGAGTCCTGAGATATAACGACACTGATTTGACAAAGCCAAAATATGATTTTATGATTTAAAAAAGTGTTTTTGTCGTACAAAGCCTTCAAGTTAAGGGAAGTATGTGGAACCATCGAACCTTGAAGGACACATTGGGAAAAGTAAATGATTATTGCCAAGGTTATGAAGAAGCTAACAATTGACGTGCTAAATCATAGTTTGAAATGGATGTATCTCTGACTATGCTACTTCAGCCTTACCCCTCATATTTTCAACATCTTGGAAATAAAAGCCATAAATGTGAATTTTCCTGCCATTCAATGCAAGATCTGAAAGAGCATTTGAAACAAATCAATGAGAACACTTCAATTCATCACCTCAGTCTATGAGTTGATAGAACCACTGTAAGTATCATCCATGCATATCATGCATACATAAGCATATCACACTGCATTTTTGTCTTGTGTTCCTATCCTTTGTCAAAGTGAACAACAAATACTCTATGAAGCAAACGTGAAGCGAATATGGAATCAGGGGGCATGGAAGGATTATTGCTTGAGGTAGTTCCAGTCATTTTCCAAAAGAAGAAATGCATGCTTATGCAAAGAACCAGATAATACACAAACATCAACCAAAGCCCGTATAGAAAAAATCATTGGTTTGAGCCTACACATGGGGCAAGGTTTCTCTTTTTAATTTTTTGAGTTTATGCGTGTACAAAATATTTACACACTCACTTTCAGTATTTTTCAAGCAGGGGGAAGAGAGTATATGAGGACCAGCTAAAAAATAGCTGAATTTTTAGCAAAAAAGGAGATCAAAAAGAATAAAACAAGAACAAAGTAAGAATCTCAAAAGAATGAAGATGCAAAAGAAAAAAGATTAGTCCAACTAGAAGAGCTAAAGCCAATATAGGACAAATGTCCAAAGGATAAAGATACATTTTGAAGGGTAAAGATGAGATGCCAAGGATAAAGATACATTTTTGAAGGGTAAAGACCCAATTTCCAAAGGATAAAGATCCATTTTTGAAGGGTAAAGACCCGATCTCCAAAGGATAAGGATCCATTTTTGAAGGGTGAATTCACGATATCTAAGGATAAAGATCCATTTTGAAGGGTGAAGACTCGATGTCCAAGGATGAAGATCCATTTTGAAGGGTGAAGACCAAATGTCTTAGGATGAAGATCCATTTTAAAGGGTGAAGATCCAATCTCCAAAGGGTGAAGACACAATCTCCAAAGGATGAAGATCCAAGGTCTAAGGATGAAGATCCATTTTAAAGGGTGAAGACCCAATGTCCAAAGGATGAAGATCCATTTTGAAGGGTGAAGACCCGATCTCCAAAGGGTGAAGATGCAATGACCAAGGATAAAGATCAAAGGTCCAAGGATGAAGATCCATTCCAAAGGGTGAAGACCCAATGACCAAGGATGAAGATCCAAGGTCCAAGGATGAAGATCCATTTTGAGGGTAAAGACCCACAATCCATTGAAGAATGGAACAACCGACTAGAAGAAAGATAAAATTCCCAGATGACAGAAGGTTAGTCCAGCTAGAAGAGCCGGAGTCGATCCATTGAAGAATGAAGCAAGTGGCTAGAAGAAAGCCATGATAAAAGATCAATCAGCTAGAAGAATTAGAATTTATTGGCTAGAAGAAAGCCAGAACTCTCAAACAGACAGAAGGTCAACAAATCATTTTCTAGCCCATAACTCACACTGGGACCAGAACCCAAATTATTTTTGAGTTCAGAACTTACCTCGGGTTCAAAACCCAAATCATTTTCCAGTCTAGAACCATAACTGGTCCAGAACCTAAATTATTTTTTAGTATAGAACCAAATCATTTTCAAGTCTAGAACTCACCTCGGGTCTAGAACCCAAATCATTTTTTAGTCTAGAATCCATCTTGGGTCCAGAACCAAAATCAGTCCGAGTCCAGAACCTAAACCAACTCAAATCTTGAGTCTAGAATCATCCTTATCTAAAATTTGTTCAAAAGTCATGTTGTTTTTCACTCTCTAAAATCAATTCAAGATCGTTCAAGCAGGGGGCAAATTGTAGACCCTTAATTTTGACCTAAATTTGGTACGGTCATGATTAAAGGGTGCCAAACTAAATTCAGGCTGACTTTAAAAAAGTTAAACCTAAGTTATAACTTTTAAATGGCTCGGTTCGGTTTCAATGGGCATACATTCAAATGATTAATATTTTGAATGTCCAAGCTTAATTTATTGTGTTCAAATTCAATTATTCGGTCTGATTAAAGTATTTTTAGATCGGTTTTAAGTCATCAGGGCTCCAAATGACTTGAACCATGGTTCATGTCGACCCGGAGGGCCAAAATTGACATGAGCCAAGGCTCATGTTGATTTGGTGGCTAAAATCAACATGAGCCAAGGCTCATGTCAATTTGGTGGCTAAAATCGACATGAACCAAAGGCTCATGTCGATTTGGAATACCAAATCAACATGGCCTTGGTTCCATTTTCATTTGGCACACCAAATCTACATGAACTTGTCTCATGTCAATTCGGACAGCCAAATCGACATGGAAATTGATTCTGAAGCATTTTTGGGTTTCCTAATTAAATTAAAATCCTTTTATATTTTGGATTAGGCATATTAGGTTTGGGTTAAGCCTAATTTTGCCTATAAATAATAAGCATTTACTTTAACAGGGATAAAAAAAATGTGAGCAGCAATCAACAATCAAGGAGTAAGCAACCAATAATGTTCATCAACCATCAATTCATCAAAGGCAACCACACTGTCTTTGGCTTTTGTTCAGCCATAATCAAATATCAGTTTTGGTGAAACCAACAACGAAGGTTTAGTCTTAACCAATAATTTTTTTTATATTCACAGTAACCATAACATGCTTTCTTTTAAATGTTTTATTGATGTGTTTTGACATTAATTTTTCTAGAAGCATAAAATTGTTAAATCTGAATTATCTATTTTATAAACCAAGGATCAATTCATTCACCAATAGCTTAAGGTTTGATTTAATATCCCAGTGGCTAAATAACCCAAGAAAAACTAAATTATTTTGTTAAAAATTAAAGCCCTAAACTGTTTTTGTCCAAAATGTTACACTGTTTCATTAAATCCCAAAACCCTAATTATTTTTCCAAAACCTTAATTTATTTCCCTAAATCACTGTTTTTCTAAAATAATAAATTAAAACTCTAATTTCTTTTAAAACTTGTCATCCAATAACTCTACCTCCAAATTATTCTACCCAAAACACCAAAACCCTAATCTAGTAATCATAAAACCTTAATCCGAGAAAACCCTAATTTGTTCCCAAAATATCCAAACCCAATTCTCCCAAATCCTAATCAAGGAGCCTTAAAATTCTTAAATTATAATTCCCAAAACCAAGACCCTAAAACATAAAATCCTAATTCCTAACTCAGTAACCATAATCTTAGAACCTAAAATCTTAAATTCCAAATCTAAAACCCTAATTTTATTTACTTAGTGAATTAAATTCCTGTTTTAATTATTTATTTGGTTTGCTATTTTTTATTTGATGAATGATTTATTTTACTTATGATGGATGCTTTATTTTAATTATAGCCCTTGAATGATTTAATTTTGCTTAATTATTTATTTAATTTCTTGAATTGTAAAAGATACATTTTCACTTTGTGGGTGTCTTATTTTTTAATCATGTAATTTAATTTATTTCAAGTTTTGGGACCAATGAAAAAGACACATTTCCACCTTTTGGTCGGTGACTTATTTAGTTTTAGATATTGGAGGATGTAAGGACATGTTTTCATCCTCGGATGGGTGTCCATTTATTTGCTTTGTTTGAGCATTATTTTGATTATTAATACAATGATGCTTTTATTTTAATTATTGCATTTAGTATGGATTTGGTCATAATAATTAAGAATTCTATAATATTTAGATCTGAAAAGAAGGCCGGTTCCAATGAACCGGGCATTGTGGGGGTGTAGGGTCATTCTCACCTTCCTCATACGTACCCAACTTTCAGAACCCATTAGGGCATTAGGGATTCCTTAGGAATCAAGTCATCCACTCCTTTTTTTTTCCCAGCCCGTCCGGGTGGCGACTCCATTTTTTTCGGATTTAGGCCCGTGTTCTCTAAGGCCCTGAGCCTAACCGTGCCGAAGTTGCAAGAACCATTCCACATGGGAGTGGAGGTGATATCCCCGCTCACAATTTTAAAACCCTAATTGACTTTCTAAAACCCTAGTTTACACTCTAAAATCCTATTTTACATTATGAAACCCTAATTTACATTCTAAAACCCTAATTTAGCATTCCAAACCCTAGAAACCCTAGTTTGATATGTAAACCCAAATTTTGTGTTACTTAAGATTAAAGCATAGATTTAATTATCTGATTCACCATTGTATGTTTATGATCTATTGATGTTCAATTCATTATGGATGATTTATTATATTTTGCTTGTGTTGAATGTTTTAATCATATTTGGTTAGTCATTTAAAATTTTAAGAGAAGTAGGATGTATGTTTCTACTTTATGGGTACTGCATTTGATCAAGTTCAATATAATTTAATTTGTTTTAAAGCTTTAGGATTAATGTAAAGAACATGTCTCTATCAATTGGTGGGTATCCTATTTTGTTTAGTTTTGGACATTGGACATGGTTGTAAGGGCATGTTTCCATTTTTTATGGGTGCCCATTTTATTTGTTTGTTTGAACTTTCTTTGATATCAATACAATGAATATTTATTTATTTTAATATGTATTTAGTAAGGATGATATTATAATGCTTAAGAATTTAATAATATTTATACCTAAAAAGGAGGTCGGTTCCTATGAACTGGATGATATGGGGATGCTGGGTCATTCTCACCTTCCCCATATGTACCCATCTTTTAAAACCGATTAGGGGGTTGGGGATTCCTTAGGAATCGAGTCATCCACCCGTTTCTTTTTCCCAGCCCATCTAGGTGCTGGCTCCATTTTCTGTGCGTTTAGGCATGTGTTCTATAGAGCTTTTAGCCTAACAGTGTTAAAGTCGCAAGAACCATTGCATATGGGAGTGGAGGAAAAAAAATCCCTGCTCACAGTGGCAACTCCATTGGGGATAAGAGAAGTTGATTCTGTAGGTCTTTATATTATTTTATTCTTTCTTATTATGATATTATCTATTACATCATTTAGATTGCATCATGTGCATGAGTTAGGACACTCATGTTATGTTGTCTAAGGGATACCATACTTTCACTCAAGGTATGAAGATTGAGCATGGCATAACCACTCATAGCCTTATACCTTTTGGTATATACTTGCTATGAAAACCTAAATTTTTTAACCCAAAGATTAAAGCTCATGTTATTGGCCTAGTTATTTTTCTTTGGTTTTTACCCAAATGCCTGTTGTTTGGCTATGATCGATATATCTTGGTTTTAACCATGGCCTATTTGGTTTATTCTTTTCCTAATGTGACCTCATTATATTGTAAGCTCAAAATATTTTTATTCCTTTAAGCCTAGAAGACTAAAATTATTTTTAGAACTTTTAAAATGGTCATTAGACATAAAACTTTTCTAAAATGGATCAAAGATTCTTTTCTACCTCATGGCCAAAATACAAAGACAAAAATTCATTTTTAAACAAACCTTTTTACATTGGGCTTTGAAATAAAATTATTTTTTGCTTCATTAAAAATACAAATTTTCTTAACTTCTTTCTTAAATGAGCTTAAAACTATTTAGGTCAATTATGGAATAATAAAAATCAATTGTGGCCTAATTTATACCAAGAATTGTTAATCATGGGCTTGTTTATGGCATGAATCATTAGTTGCTTTTTTCAAATAGGAACCTATATATGATAAACCTTTTAATTTAGTTTTAATCCATAATATAGCATAAACGCTATTTTTAGTCGATCCAATGGATTAAGGCTTAATTAATGGGAATTTTCATGGACTCACTTCTATGTTTGAAAATACAACTATTTGTTGCACCATCCGAGTGAATTTTTTAAAATAATATATCCCATGTTGATTTTTTGTTAACCATATACCTAAGAAAAGAGACTCACCATTTGTCTATGGGTGATATAAGGTTGGAAGGGCCGTCCATGCTCTTTTTGCTTATTTCTTATTTGTACATACATGCATACATGCATTGTATTAAGTGGCATTGATCCTTTCTAGCTCATAGACATGGAGTACAATAGTTCAAGAGCATACGACAACACCACCTATAATAGTGATTTTAATTTAAGTGCTTCATTAGGAGGATGGATGAAAACCAACTAAGGGATAGAGTCGATGAAGTTGTCAAAGCTAGGATGATTGTGCTACATGATCAATTGGTTGAGATTAAAAAGGGCCCATTAGGTTGAAAATCGACAAGGGCAGCCAAAGCAAAAATTAGGACAGCTTGCTAGTTTTGAAAACCCGCAAGGGTGGGCTAGATAAAAATTAGAGTAATAAAAGAAATAATAAATAATAAAAGCCTAAATTGAAATCCTGAAAGGGTAAATTTAGGTAATTGCTTGAAGTAGCAAAGGGCTTTCAGCCAACCTTCTCGTAGAATCTATCTTGAACTAATCCAATCCAACCAAGGTTTCAGACAAGATAACGGTACTGGTGAAAAATCCTCCCTCCATTTGGTCCATGATATCCAGTACTCGAAGATCAATGTCACCATTAGAAGAAACAATAGGAATTGACCAAGCAAGCAGAAGCAAAACATGCATCCCCACGCTTTGGTAGGAGCCAAATGGGAAGTACAAAAATCAAATCAATGGATCGAGCAGGATTTTCTCACCTCTGGTCAATTGCAAAACTTCAGGCTTTGAGAATTGGAATAGCATCTACATCTTTTGATGAGTCTTTGAAGTTAGTATGATTAATGCCATTGGATGATTGTTTGGATATCCGAGAATAGATTCAAATTCTTGGATCATAGGACATATTTCAATGTTGTTTATCCTGAAAGTTCTAGTTTTCACATCCCAAAAGGTGGCATGGCATGTAGAAAGGAATGGTCTAATTTGATATTTTAAAAACACTTTAAAGCATTAATTTGAGACCAAAATATTTATTCCCAATATGTAACTTTAATGGTTTTAAATAAACCTTTGATTTTATTTAAATTTAGCTCAGTCATTGATAGGGTTTGAGAAAAGTTGAAACTGTTTGAGTTACTTCTGTTGCTGTAATAAAATTTGTAAGATATGAATTTGTTTATCTTTAGTTAAGAATTATGGAGTGTGGATTGCAAAACTTGTTGAGGATAGAATTGTAGCTAATTTATATAGCCAATGGCTTGAAGCCAAAGCATCAAATGAAAGGCATTTATGTCAAATTATTGTTGGAATTTCTAGTCCATCATGTTTTGTAAAACACTAGTCCATGATGATATGGAAATTTTGAATTCATCATTGACATTCTGTATGTAAATATGTTTAAAAAAAGAATGAAAAGTCAAAGTTGCAAGAAAAGTAAATGTCATTATTGTTGTTGTTGTTGTTGTTGTTGTTGTTGTTGCTATTATTATTATTGTTGTATTTTTATTAAAATTAATACAAGCTTTTTATTTAATATAATACAAGTTAATCACTGTGAAGGGGGAGGCAGTCTATAATCAAATAAAGCCCTAAGAAATTCATCGCTTGATGGAGTAGGAGTTATATCATCTGCCCATAATCAACTCAAGGAAGAAGCACCTGGGTCCCTATTGCCTTGAAAGTTGGTTCTGTAATTATCGTCGCTTGAAAAAGGAGGAGGCAGGTCATGGTCATCAATTTGGGGCCCTCTTAAAGAAGAAGTATTAGGATCCCTCATGCCTTGAAATCGGATGTATTGGAAGTCTTATTCCGATCAATGATATAATCCTTCAAAATGTGCAGCATGTTGACGACTGGTAGATAATTCTTCATGTAGCTTTCTATTTTGTTCCTCAAGCATATACTGTGAGCCAGACAAGGAAAAGGTAAGCCTATATATTTTCATGCATACATGCAGGATACATCAGTATATATATAAATTACAAACTAGGTAATTCATATCAAAGCTTTCTAGTTTGTGTTTTATTTTTCGTTTCCTTTTATTTTTCTTCTTCTTCACTTCGTCTATTTCTTTTTCATTTTTTGTCCTTTCTTCTTTCATCTCTTTTCTCCTTTTTATTTCTTTCTTCCTTTTTTTTCCTTTTTTCTTCTTTTCTTTTTGTTCCTTAGTGATCATAAGACTTACTAAAAGTGTAACAATAGCTCATGGTGGGTCATCGGGGTTTACAGGTCAATGAAAAGTAAGCAAAAATCTTATGAAGGCTCAAAGGGACAACTAAGGATTGATGTCAATAGAGTTGATACTAGTTGTTGTGTAACACCCCCATACCCCATATACGCACACCGCATACACCCACACAAGTGATATACGTATACCAGATACCGGGATGTCACGGTCCATTTAAAACAAGCCAATCTTTCCCATAAAACCAATCTTTATACCTTTAAAACATCATTTAAACAATATGAATAAACTTAAAACATTTAACTTAGATTATAAATAGTAATAGATAAAACATTCCTTCTTTAAGATATATATATAACATTAGTACCCAAAAGTTTATCCAAAACATTTGTTTAATAAGCAGCAGAAAATACATATGTTCACATCAAAATCAATAAGTACAAAAATATGAAATTTATACATGCTGGCAGTTCGTCTCTGATCTTGATGTCCACTAACAACTCTGATCTCACCAACTCAAGCCTAGACTCGACTCGGTCTAGACGAGCTCTCCGGAACAACCGGATCTTCCCTGTCACCTGCGCGATGAACCACAATCATGCTAAGCAAAAAGCTTAGTGGTATAAACTTTGATTCAATATAGATCAATGCGATGCTCATGCACAATATATATGAATATATCAGCTCATTGCATTATGTCTCAACCTATTAATCATTTGCATAACATTTCATAATTCACATTAAAGCAAAGACAAGCATGGGCCCAAAGCGAAACTCATATGCTATTCAAAGTTCAGAGTTACTGCTTTAGCCATATTGACACCCTTTGTCTAGCCCCGTAGGCCATATATATCCATGGATAATGTAACAGACCCAGTCCCTTGGACCTCAACCCGGCTAGACTATTACAGTTTTTGAGGCTTACGACCCGATCTTTTCACCTCAAAAACATCATATTTCACATTTATCAGCTGGGCTCGGCTTACGACCCGATCTTTTCACCTGCCCAGCAATTCATAGGCATATCGCCAAACTCAGAAATCTGAAAATTGAATAACATACTAGGCACACAATTAATTCATTTATTTCATTATCAGGTACTTTCACAATTCATTTCTCATTTCATTTCTCCTAATCAAACTAGGCTCATTGCCTTATTATATCAACATTTTTCTCATTCTTCGCTTTTGTATCAATATCAATGTGTTTCATTATGATTTCATATATCTTACCACATTATTCCATATTTCTTTTCATAAACAATACATTACTCAATTGCATTGATACATCAACAATATACTAAGTAACTTAACACATTTTTCCATCCAAATGTGTTAAGTTCTAATGTCATGTAAATGTATGCAATCATTCAAAGTTTGTACTTACCTCTTAAAGCAACAACACCACTCTAATAACTCCTCTTCCAAGATAACTCTCAACACTTTAATTAAGGTAGCTCAAATCTCTTCAAAACCTAATCCAATTGTAATTATACACACTCACTTAGTGATACACATAAGAGAATAAAGAAGAGAACTATCTAGGGCAAACTCTACACTTGATACGCTCAACAACACCGGCGTGTCCCTGACCGTGCCCTAAACCCACAACACAGAAGTTTTGACACTCTCAGTGACATGGGCATGTCACTACACATGCCAATTCTCCTCCAACACAGAAGCTATGACATGCTCAGTGACATGGGCATGTTACTGGACGTGTCAATCTTCCAACAACACAGTAGCTGTGACACGCTCAGCGACATGGGCGTGTCACTGGCCGTGTCAATGCTACTATAACATAGAAGCTGTGACATGGCCATGTCACTGTTCATGTCAGCAACCCAGAAAATAGAACCAACGACACACCCAAGCACTTGGCTATGCTCCTGGGCGTTTCAGGCTAGAAACCCTGAAATCGACACCAACAAAGCCACATCCAACAACCATCTTCAAAATCATATCAACAACACACAAACTCAATCAAAACCATCAACAACCCAAATAATACTTGAGTAAACCTTAAAACAACTCAATAACAAACATCAAAACACAATCACAACCATACTTGCAACTCAAAAATCACACAAATCCTCAACTCTTGCTTTCTTTCACCAAACTTAACCCTTTTCTCTTAAATCCAACCTCAAAATCAAAGTTAACAAAACATCACAACCTCAAATATACCAAACAACCATAAACACCTCTACAACAGCCAACCCAACAAACCCAAGAACACAAACTCAAAAGAAAAAAAAGAAACAAGTTGGAAACTTACCAAAAGTGAAGAAAATCCTTAAAACTCCAACTTGATCTCTTGAAAACCTTCAATCTTTTGAGCTTGGAAGCATGAAAATCTCTTCTACTTTGGTAGATAAGGGTGGCCGGCCAAAGAGAAGAAAGAAGAAGAAGAAGAAAGAAAGAAAGAAAGAAAGTCAACCTCTCTCTTTTCTTTTAACCAACCACTCTCACCTAAATCACTCTCCACCATACAATAAAACAATAAAATAATCAATCCACTTACATCATCTTCCACTAGCTTAAATAAATCCATTTAATTAATCAAAATATCTCTTTTGACTTATAAAACCCATTGACTTATATATAATATATATCTCTCATATATACAACATATACACAAATCCTCTTATTCCATTAGTCATATATACACTTTAAATTATTTAATCCAATTCTCACAAATAAGCATTCTAAAATTTTAGGGTATAGTTTGGGATATTACAATTCTCCACCTCTACAAAATAATTTCATCCTCGAAATTACCTGTTCTCAAGTCTAAAATAACTGGGGATATTGAGCTCGCAACGCTTGCTCACTCTCCCAAGTTGCCTCTTCCTTAGCATGATTCTTCCAAAGAACCTTCACAAGTGGCACTTTCTTATTTCTCAACTCTTTCACTTCATGTGCCAAAATAGCCAACTATTCTTCCTCAAAATTTAGATCCGGACTCACCTCAATAGATTCCACTGACAAAACGTAAGATGGGTCTGATCTGTACCTCCGTAGCATGAAAACATGGAAGACATTGTGAATTCTATCCGATTCAGGCGGCAATGCAAGTCTATAGGCCACTAGTCTAACTCTCTCCAGTACCTCATAAGGTCCAATGAAACGAGGACTCAACTTCCCTTTGCGGCAAAATCTCAAAATTCTCTTCCAAGGAGACACTTTCAGAAAAACTTTATCTTCAATACTGAACTCTATGTCTCTCCTCTTCAAATCTGAATAGGATTTCTGTCTGTCTGAAGCTGCTTTCAATTGATCCCGAATAATCTTCACTTTCTCTTCGGTTTCTTTAATCAAATCAGGACCAACTAACTTGCCTTCCCAACTTCATCCCAAAATAGTGGCATCCTACATTTTCTACCATACAATGCCTCATAAGGTGCCATTTTAATACTAGACTGATGACTGTTGTTATATCCAAATTCCATCAGTGGCAAAAATCTATCCCAATTCCCAGAGAAATCAATGACACAACTTCTCAACATATCCTCCAAAATCTGTATCACTCTCTCTGACTGCCCATCTGTATGTGGATGAAAAGTAGTGCTAAAGTGCAATCGAGAACCCAAACCAGCATGCAAACTCTTCCAAATCCTTGAAGTAAACTGAGGATCTCGATCAGACACCAAAGAAATTGGGACTCCATGCAACTTCACTATCTCACTGATGTACAGCTCAGCCAATTTCTCAAGAGAATAGTCCATCAAAACTGGAAGAAAATGAGCTGTCTTCATCAATCGATCAATAATCACCCAAATGGCATCGTGCTTCTTCTGAGTCAAAGGCAAACGAGTCACAAAATCCGTTGTTACTTGCTCCCACTTCCATTCTAGCACTGATAAAGGTTGGAGCAACCCTGAAGAAACTTGGTGCTCTGCCTTCACTCTCTGAAAAGTGAGACACTTGGATACAAACTATGCTATGTCCCTCTTCATACCAGACCACCAATAATGTTGCTTCAAATCATGATACATCTTAGTACTCCCAGGGTGCATAGAAAAAATTGACTAATGTTCTTCCTCCAAAATAGTCTTTTTCAATCCTGCATCATCAGGAACACACAATTTATCCTTATACCAAAGGCTACCATCATTTCTCACATGAAAATCTTGGCTCTCACCCTTTTGATAATCCAAAATAACTTTTTAAATTTTCTCATCTGCCAACTGAGCCTCTCTAATCTGATCCAACAAGACTGGCCTCAACTGCAGCTGAGCCAACAAAGTACCATCACTACAAGGATCGAATCTAGCATGCAACGCTCTCAACTCAATAAGCAACGAGAGCGAATAAGTAGTCAAACCTGCTAAAGACTTCCGACTCAAGGCATCAGCAACTACATTTGCCTTACCAGGATGATAATCAATCAAACAGTCGTAGTCTTTTATCAACTCTAACTACCGTCTCTATCGATGATTCAGCTCTCTCTGAACACCCAAGTATTTCAAACTCTTATAATCCGTATAAATGAAACACTTCTCCCCATAAAGGTAATGTCACCAAATCTTCAAAGCAAAAACTATGGCTGCCAATTCCAAATCATGCATCGGGTAATTCAACTCATGTAGCTTCAACTGTCGCGAAGCATAAGCTATGACTCTACCCTCTTGCTTCAAAACATAACCTAAACCACTATGTGAAGCATCACTATAAATCACATATGGTTTATCTTCCTCAGGCAAGGTAAGAACAAGAGCTTGTGTTAACATCTCCTTCAACTGCTCAATGCTTGCTTGACACTGATCTCTCCACAAAAATCTAACTCCCTTTCGAAGTAATCTGGTGAGTGGAGTAGCTATCAAAGAAAAACCCTTCACAAACCGTCGATAATAGCCTGCCAAACCCAGAAAACTTCTAACTTCAGTCACAGACTTCGGTGGACTCTAATTCAAAATAGCTTCAACTTTACTCGGATCAATTCTAATACCATCTGCTGAAACTATATGACCCAGAAAAGTCACTTGATTAAGCCAAAACTCACATTTCGATAGCTTAGCATACAACTATTTCTCTCTCAAGGTCTGCAATACAATTCGCAGATACTTATCATGATCCTCCTCATTATGCGAATACACCAAAATATCATCAATGAAGACCACCACAAACAAATCCAAATAGGGTCTAAACACCCTGTTCATCAAATCCATGAAAGTTGTTGGTGCATTCGTCAATCCAAAAGGCATCACTAAAAACTCATAATGCGCATACCTTGTGCGGAAAGATGTCTTAGGAACATCTTCCCCTTTGATTCTCAACTGATGGTACCCTGATCTTAGATTAATCTTAGAGAATACTGCTACTCCTTTCAATCGATCAAAGAGATCATCTATCCGAGGCAAAGGATACTTATTCTTGATGGTCACCTTATTCAACTGCCGATAATCAATGCACAACCTCAAAGTACCATCCTTCTTCTTCACAAACAAAACAGGAGCTCCCCACGGAGACACAGTAGGGCGAACAAACCCTTTATCCAACAACTCCTGCAACTGCGCCTTGAACTCTCTCAACTCAGCAGGTGCCATTCGATAAGGAGTAATAGAGATGGGAGTGGTACCAGACAATAAATCGATACCAAACTCAACCTCTCTCTCAGGGGGTATCCCTGGAAACTCCTCAGGAAAAACATCTGGAAAATCAGCTATTGTGGGTATACTATCAATCTGGGAACCCACCACTCTGGTATCTACAACATGAGAAAGATAAGCATCACACCCTTGTTGAATCAACCTCTTAGCTGCAGCAGCTGAAACAAACATAGATGCAAGTTGTCTCTGCTCACTAGATACCATCACACTTCTACCCTCATCGGTTCTTAGGGTAACTGTAACACCCCTAGATCCCATATACGCACATTACATATCACCAAAATGTAATATACGTACATAGAACATAGGAATACTACGATTTCTTTAAACCATTTAACTCTTTTATAAACCCTAAACCATTTTATTCTTTTTGCACAATATATGAAATGTAGTATAATATTTAATTTGTAATAGAAATTGAAATGGATATAACATTTATTTAGAACGCAGCGGAAATTTATAAAACATTTACATATATAGAAATATCCAAATACAAGTTTACAATTACATATATATACATATACATTAAAATCATTCCTTTACAAAACATAAAGAAACTATACATGGTTGGCAGCACTGCTCTGATCTTTAAGCTCTAATGCAAAACCTCAGTGTCTAGACTCACTCTGTCTAGCGGAACTCTCGGGTTCTTCTCTAACACCTGCGCGATGAACACAATCGCGCTAAGCCAACGGCTTAGTAAAGCAACTACAATATCGGTATGCTATGATGCAATACTCATGTCACACAATCAAGTTCTATGCACAATGCAAGTAAATATTTCACTTCAATTCATACCATAGTCATCATAGTATATCAAACCACAATCATGTTTCATAACATCATATCTTATCTTTACTCATAAGTTTCATCAAACAATAACCACATATAAACAAACACAAGCATTGAGCCCATAACACATCTAATACGTTATTCAAGGTTCAAAGTCCCTGTTTTGATTCAATATCACAATCATCAAGCCCATAGGCAATATATATCATATCTCTATCCATGGATAGCGTAACAGACCCAGTCTCTTGGACCATCAACTCATTAACATGAGGAGATCCTCAACCCGGCTAGACTGTTACAAATTTTCAATTGGAAATCAGCTTACGGGCCATCCCATTTCGCCTATCCAATGATTCATAATCATCACATTTCACATTTATCAACTGGAACCAGCTTACGGGCCATCCCATTTCGCCTATCCAGTGATTCATTTCAATTGGAATCGGTTTACGGGCCATCCCATTTCACCTATCCAATGATTCATAGGCATGCCATCAAAAACAGGACTCTGAAAGTTGAATCAACATATTAGGCACACAAACATTTCATTTATTTCTTTCTCAATTCATTTATCATTTCTCATTTCATAATTCACAATTCATTAGGCAATCATGCCTCAACCATTTCATTTGCATCATCTTGGCCCAATCAAATGATGAGTTGATGGTCCAAGAGACTGGGTCTGTTACACTATCCATGGATAGAAATATTGATATATGATGCCTACGGGCTTGATGATTATGATTATAGACCAAAGCAGTAACTCTGAACTCTGAATAACATAGTGGTGTCTGTTGGGCCCGAGTCTGTCTTTGTTGTCAATGTGATATACAAATGTTGAAAGAAATGGATAATGAAATCTTTGGTATACTTCATTGGACATGTGATTGATGATATGTAATGTGTGTACTAGCATTGATTGTGAATTCAATTGATGAATTGTGGTTGATGACAATGATTGTCTTAATTGGAAATGTGACTTATGGTTAGTATGATGTATAATGTGTGTATTGAGATGTTGATTGTGAATATTAGTGATGGGTTGGAAATGGTAGAAATGTTATGTATATATATGTGTATAAGATATGAAATTAGTTGAAAGATATGAAAGGTGCAAATGAAAAGAGATAAACTTAATAAGAACTAAAAGTATATGGAATTAATATATCTTTATATGTTAGTATTTCCATGATATATGTTTGTATTTTATATTTATACTACTAAGCTTTCGAGCTTAGCGCGAATATATTATCGCGCAGGTAGCTTGGTGGAAGATATGAAGTCTTTTGGTATGCCACGAGAAGAGTAAGATTTTGTCGAGACCATCTAGAGGGTAATGCATACATGTATCCACTTTAAGTATGTTATATTATATGTATAAATGAAGTTTTGATAAAGACAATGATTCTGTAAGTGTTCTTTAAATTGACCTATTATGGTTTGAATTTTGTTACAGGTTTTATAAAGTAAAAAGAAAAGTGGCATCCTTATACTCTATATACTTACTGTATGTATACTAGGTATATGTATAGTACTTATATAGGGTATCGGGGTGTTACAGGGCCCATGCTTGTCTTTGTATTTAATATGATGCTTGAATGGTGAAATGAATGAAACTAGAAAGATATAAAATGAATGATGTTATGATATTGAACCAAGTATAACGTTGGAATATGATATTCTTTTATATGATGTATGAGATTGATTGTGACATTAACATTGCATCGAATCGTAGTATATTGTAGTTTGTACTACTAAGCAGTTGGCTTAGCGAGTTAGTGTTTAAACGCGCAGGTGATAGAGTTGAACCTGAGAGCTCTTCGAGACCAAGTGAGACTAGGCATTGAAGGATCTATTGTTGGAATTTAAAGATCAGAGAAGTGCTGCCAATCATGTATATATTCTATGTTTTGTAAACTTTGATTTATAACTTAATTGTATTTGCAAATATTTGTAATAACTTCCGCTGTGAACTTTTAAACTTTTTGTATATGGTGTCTTTTGGATTTATTTTAAATGTTTGAGATTGGTTTTACTTATTTTAGAAAATATGTCTATGTTATGTTATTTTAAATGGTGGCATTTTCTATATTCTGTATACGTATTGTACGATCGTTTAAGCATGCTTGGTACGTATACATTATATAGGGGTGTTACAGGAATAGGAGAAAGACCATCCAGTTCTTGAAAGTTCTGTACCTGATAGTCCTACAAGAAAGAAGGACAAAATGATAAAATGCTCAAAGAAAGGGAAGAGTAAGGAAAATAAACAGAAAGAAGAGGGAAGAGTAAGAAAAATAAAGTGGAAACAAAAGGGAAAAGAAGAAAAGAAACAGATTTGGGCCTTAAAATTTTTGCAAGGGCAAAAACTGTCCTAATCAAGATCTAGATTAATACCAAAAAGATAGAAGGAATTTGGAGTCTAGCAAGATTACCTCCAAGCTGCCTAAAATTCAAACAAGAAATTTATAGTGTGAGGGTTTGTCCATTGTGTCACATCAGCTCCTATCTCAAAATGGCCTTCATTTAACCCATGTCCCTCATAGACCCCATTTCATGCCTATCAAAGACCAGTTGATCTCTCTTAGTAGGTAGAGTCTATTAGTGGAGATAGTTTGGATAAGCATACATATGAGATAGACAGTATTTAAACCAAATAAGACCTTTGGCCAAGTAATGTGTATGTGCCTATCTGAAGTGCAACAATTCTTGCTTAAATAGAAATAATTTCCGAGTTTAGTACGGTAACTAGGGTTGTCATGTTATAGATATGTTAATTTGAAAAAAATCAAGTCCTGAGGTACATTGACATTAATTTGGCAAAGCCAACATTTGATTTCAAAACTAAAATTCAAAAGTTCAAAAATTCAAAAAATAATAAAAAAAAAAGTTTTGTCATACAAAGCCTTCAAGTTAAGGAAAGTATGTTGAACCTCCAATGGACACATTGGGCAAAGGAAATGATTATTGGCAAGGTCATGAAGAAGCTATCAGCCGACATGCTGAAAATAGTTTGAAATGGATGTATCCCTGACTCTGCTGCTTGGGGTCTCCACACTCATGTTCTCAACATCTTGAAGATAAAAGCCATAAATGCAAAGCTTTCAATCATTCCAATACAAGGCTTGAACGAGCATCAAAAAGGAACCAATGAGAATGTTTTTGCTAATCATATCGATCTGTGAGTCGATGGAATGACTGTAAGTATTATTCATGCATACATGAGCATATTACATTGCACTTTCTTGTCTTAATGAACAGTAAACACCCTGCGAATTAAAGAATCGAAAGAAGATATTGAATCAAGGGGGCATGAAATGCCTATTCGCTTGTGGAAGCCCCAGTCACTTTGCAAAGAGAAGAAATGCGTGCTTATGCAAATAACTAGATAAGAAAAACATCAATCAAAGCTTGCATAAAAGAAAAAATCCTTGGGGGACAAGGAGAGGATATAAGATCCAATCAAAATTGGAGAAAAAAGGAAAAAGTAGTTGCAAGGGAAAAGTGGTTAAAGTGCAAAAACTCCCTTGGAAGATCAAAACAAGGAAAGAAGAGCATGAATCAAGCAAGACATGGCCAAGAAAAATCAAGCTTGGCCGTGTCACCTCAAAGGAAATCTTGGCAGAACATGACACGGGCAGGAGACACGGCCAAGCCACTGGTCGTGTCTCACCTAAAGGGCAAAGCCAAGAAAGATCAAGCAAAGAGAAAAAAGAAACAGTAGGTGACACTGGCAGGCGACACAGCCAAGCCACTGGCCGTGTCACATGACATGACCACAAGCTTGGCCGTGTCCCATCCTAAGCCAAGAACAAAGAAGAACCAAAGAAAAGACACATAAGCTGACAAACCCAGGAGACACGGCCAAGCCACTAGCCGTGTCACTTCCATCTTCAAAGAACAAAGAAGACCCAATCTCCAAGGATGAAGATCCATTTGCAAGGGTGAAGACCCAATCTCCAAGGATGAAGATCCATTCTGAGGATGAAGAATCACAATGCATAGAACAGCCGGAGCAGTCAGACTTCTCAACTGATAAAAGGTTAGTCAAATTAATTCTCGGGTCCAAGTACACAATCTCGGGTCCCAAATAAAATTCCAATCCAGTTTAGGATCGAGTATCCAAAGCCAATTTAGAATCGAGTATTCCAACCCAATTTAGGATCGAGTATCCAAATCCAGTTAGGATCGAGTATCCATATCCATTTAGGATCGAGTATCCAAATCAAGTTTAGGTTCGAGTATCCAAACCCAATTTAGGATCGAGTATCCCAATCCAGTTTAGGATCGAGTATCCAAATCCAGTTAGGATCGAGTATCCAAATCCAGTTTAGGATCAAGTGTCCAAATCCAGTTAGGATTGAGTATCCCGATCAAGTATCCGAATCCAGTTAGGATCGAGTATCCAAATCTCTCGGGTCCAGAACCCAAAATACCCTTAGGTCCAGAACCTAGAATTATCCTTGAGTCCAAAACTCGAACCGGGTCCAGAACCCAAATTTTTCTTAGGTCCAGAACCTAGAATTTGATTCTAAGTCCAGAACTTAGCTCGGGTCCAGAACCCAAATTTTCCATTTGGTCCAGAACCTATAATCATTTCTAAGTCCAGAACTTAGCTCGGGTCCAGAACCCAAATTTTCCTTAGGTCTAGAACCTAGAATTATCCTTGAGTCCAGAACCCAAATTTTCCATTAGGTCCAGAACCTAAAATTTATTTGTAAGTCCCAAAACTTAGATCGGGTCCAGAATCCAAATTTTTCCTTAGGTCCAGAACCTAGAATCTCTTCTAAGTCCAGAACTTAGCTTGGGTCCAGAACCCAAAATTTCCTTAGGTCAAGAACCTAGAATTATCCTTGAGTCCAAAACTCGAACCTGGTCCAGAACCCAAATTTTCCTTAGGTCCAGAACCTAGAATTTGTTTCTAAGTCCAGAACTTTGCTCGGGTCCAGAACCCAAATTTTTCTTAGGTCCAGAACTTAGAATTATCCTTGAGTCCAGAACTCGAACCGGGTCTAAAACCCAAAACCTCCACCATCTCAAAAATTAAGTCTTATTGCTTTTCACTCTCTTTCACTAAAGTTTCAGATCATTCAAGCAGGGGGCAAACTATAGACCCTTAATTTTTGACCCAGTTCGGTTTAGTCCAAAATAATTTTTGTATTGTCTAATATATTTTAATTGGTCCAAAATAATTTTTGTTATCTTAATTAAATAATTTTTGCTTTTTTTATTAAAAAATAAAAATAAACAAATAAAAATAAAAATCGGCGACGAAAAAATCGTCGCCGAAAATTCTAGCGGGCTTGGCCATGGGCCATTTAGCCCGCAGGAGTTTCCTGCGGGCGAAATGGCCCGTAGGCTTGTTCCCCGCCCACTGCCACAGCCAACTGCGGCAGATTTTTTTTGCCAGCGCAATTTTTCCGCAGCAGGTTTTTTTTCGCCAGCGAAATTTTTCCAACGTAAATTTTTTGAAACCTAATGCAATTAGGTTTTGGTTTCCTTTTCTTATTAAATATAGTATGCCATGAGTAACTAGTAGAAACCAATAAAAAAACCTCTATAAATAACAACACAAAAAGGAGGAAAAGTATTCAGAATTAGGAACGAAAAATGGAGAATTGTAAACCGAATCTGTGAAGGATAGGCAGCAAATCAATTTGACTTTTTAAGAGCAACAAGCAATGCATTAAAAAAGGGATCAAAGGCAGCAACTGTCTTTGTTCTTGTTCATCCAAGAAGAATTATTTTTGGAGGAATCAACAAAAAGAGGTATGTATTAAATTCTTTGGTTATTTTTTTACAGTAGCTAAAACTAGGAAATTGTGTTTATCAAAATCAAAAATCCTAAAACTTTAATTTAGTTTTTCTAAAGTTAAAAACCTTATTCCGTTGGTTTATTTTCCAAAATATATAAAATTATTACTTTTATTTTTTCAAAACTCTAAAACCCTAATTGAACATGTTTTTCAACAAAACAAAATCATATTCTGTTACTTTCCAAAAGCCTTAAAAACTACCTTTTTGCTTTTATAAGCTTTAAATCGTTTGTTTATTTTCATAAAAATCCCCAAAATTATCAATTGCTTTTTCCAAATTTTAAAATTATAAGATCACCCGAAACCCTAATTCAAAGCTTCTAAAACCCTAATTCATCTTCCAAACCTAAAATAGTAAACTCTAACCCCTTTCAAACCTTAAACCCCTACCTTTTTTAAAGTTTTAATCCTTTAAAACTTTAAAAATCATAAAACCACAAATATTTTAAATTTACATAGTAAGCTTGAAATCATCATTTAAAACCATTTTAAAGTGTCCAAAACCTTAGTTTCATGATTTCACCATTCAAACCTTAATTTGTTTAATCAAAGAGTCATACCAACCTTTCAAAATATAAAACCTTAATCTATTTTAATTCCATAAAAAAAGTCACAGTAGCCTAATTCTATGAATTCCAAAACCTTAACACGTGAGACAAAGAGCCCTAAATGGAAACAGTAGCTATAATTGGAATTTTATTTACTTTATTCAATTCTATATTTGATTATGCTTTGATTTATTTCTTATGCTTTAATTTATTTAAATTCAATGCTTGATTAATTTAATTTATCATGGATGAATGTTTACTTTCTATTGATATTTAATATCTTTGATGAATGATTTATTTATGATGAATGATTATTTACTTTTATCAATTTATTTAGATTTGTAAATGTTGTAAGAGGTATGTTTCCACTTGGTGGGTACCTCATTAGTTAAATATCATGTAATTTAAATATCTTTTCTATTTTAGAACCAATGTAAAGGGCATGTTTCAACCTTTTGGTGGGTGTCCTATTTAGGCATGTGGTGTAAGGACATGTTTCCATCCTTGGATGGGTATCCATTTATTTATTTTGCTTAGACTTTGCTACATTGCTTTGATTTTAATATAATGATGCTTTCTTTTAATTATTGTGTGTAATATGGATAATGTTGTTATACTTAAGAATTTTATAATATTAAAACCTGTAAAGGAGGCCGGTTCCAATGAACTGGGCGTTGTGGGGGTGCTGGGCCATTTCTCACCTTCCCCACATGTACCCAACTTTTTGAACCTATTAGAGGGTTGGGGATTCCTTAGGAATCGAGTCATCCACCCCTTTCTTTTTTCCTGGCCCATCCGGGTGGTAACTCCATTTTCTCCGGACCTAGGTCCGTGTTCTCTAAGGCTCTGAGCCTAAATAGTGCCGAAGTCGCAAGAACCATTCCACAGGGAGTGGGGGCGAAAATCCCCACTCATAAATCCCCAACTCCCTAATGGGTTCAGAAAGTTGGGTATGTGTGGAGAAGGTGAGAAATGGCCCAGCACCCCCACAACGCCCGGTTCATTGGAACCGGCCTCCTTTTCAAGGCTTAATATTATAAAATTCTTAGATATAATGATATTATCCATATTACAAGCAACAATTAAAATAAAGAATTATTATATAAAAATCAAATCAATGTCTAAACAAAGCAAATAAATGGACACTCATCCGAGGATGGAAACATGTCCTTACATTGTTTATGTCTAAAACTAAATAGGACACCCACCGAAAGGTGGAAACGTGTCCTTTACATTGGTCCAAAATATAAAAGCAATTTAAATTACATAAAATTTAACTAATGAGGTACCCACAAAGTGGAAACATACCTATTACAATTTTAATACCAAAAAAAAAATAAATAACAATCATAATAAAAAAAAAGAAAATATCTATCCACGATAAATTAAATAAATCAGGCATTGAAATTAAATAAATCAAAACATATAATAAATTACGTAATCAAATCTAAAATTAAATAAAGCAAATAAAGATACAAATTTAGGTTTATGTCTCAATTTAGGATTCTTTAATTAACATTTAGGGTTTTGGGATTTTGATATTTATTATTTAGGCTGCTGTGAGAATTTTTGGAAAGATAGAATGTATTAAGGTTTTATAAATTTAAGAAAGTAGTAAGGTTTTTGGTTAATCAAATTAGGGTTTAGGGCTAACATCATGAAACTAGGGTTTTGGAACATTAAGACATTAGGGTTTATAATTTTAAAAGATTGGGTTTTAGGTTCACTGGATTATGGTTACTGAGTTAAGAATTGGGATTTAGATTTACTAGATTGGGTTTTAGGTTCATCAGATTAGGGCTTTAGGTTGTTCATGAACTTGTCATAAAGTTTCGATGTTTTAAGAATTAGGGTTTAGGAAAATTAAGGAATTAAGACTGTAATATCCCTAAATATGCCCTAGAAGTCTTGATATTGTTGTTGTGTTATTTGATTTGTGTATATGTTATTTTGAGAAGAGAATGTTTGTGTTGTTGGAAAGGAAGTAAGGTGTAGAGAGAAGTGTATATGTAGGGTATATAGAAATATATATCACATATACATAAGTCAACCATGATGGTCAATGATACATAGTGGAAGAAGATATTTTTATAATTATTGATTAATTAGATAATTAATGGAATTATGAGTGGAAGAGGTTGATTTGGAATATTTTAATAATATAATTGCTTGGAGGAGAGGATTTGAAGGAAAAGTGTGATTTTGACTTTTTGGTTTCTTTCTTTTCTTTCTTCTTCACCGTGGCTTTCTTTCTTTTTCCTTTTGTGGCCGGCTCATCCAAAGACAAAGGAAAACAAAGAGAGCAAGGGAGAGATTGAAGTTCTAAGCTCAAGTTGAAGGGAGAATCAAGTGATTAAGTTGAAGATTTGTCAACTTTGGTAAGTTCTTTCTTGATCTCTTGTATTGTTTGAGCTTGGGTTGATTTTGATGATGTGTTTGTGATGTTAGAAGTGTGGATGATTGTGTGAAGTGTGTTTGTGAGTGATTGATTCTTGTAAATTTTGGATTTTGGGGTTTGATTGAAGAAAAGAGTAAGAATGTTAGTAAAGGTGGAGATGTGTTGTGTTAAAGATTTGTAATGATGAGTATGAGTGGTGATTTGTGTTTGATGTATATGTTTTGGTTTGTTTTGTGGTTGTTGTAAGTACAAACTATATAGTTGCAAACATGCATATTATGTTTAAACTTAACACACTTTTGTTTGTAAATGTGATAAGGTAACAAATGTATTATTAATGAATGTTGGTGATGAAAATATTGTGATGAGTATGTAAAATAATTGCTAATGATGTTGTTTATGTCCATTTGAAAGAGGTTATGTTGTGTTCAATGTGTTTTAAGTTAACCAAAAGAAATTTGGCTACATTTAGGGTTTATGCATAAGAGACACG
The DNA here is from genome assembly GCA_947685225.1 of Garcia nutans. NCBI lineage: Eukaryota > Viridiplantae > Streptophyta > Magnoliopsida > Malpighiales > Euphorbiaceae > Garcia > Garcia nutans. Next base: position 23,474,515 of record CANTUV010000021.1, read on the forward strand.
TAATTTGGGACGGTCGCTATTCTTCATGAGCGGTCGCGACTGAGGTCGGGCCTTTGACCGCGAAACCTACTTTGTTAAGGTTTCATCTTTTGATTGTGCAGTGCGGTCGCGACTTAGGTCAGACTTTTGACCGCGAAACTTACTGTGAGAAGGTTTCATCTTTTGGTTGTGCAGTGCGGTCGCGACTTAGGTCGGACTTTTGACCGCGAAACCTACTGTGTTAAGGTTTCATCTTTGATTGTTCAGCGCGGTCGTATTATGGTCTGGTGCGACCGCTAGAAGTGTTCTGTTCTGTTTTATTTGAAACAATCTAATCCTGCAACAAGATTCTTAAACACATGTTACATAGATCATTTGTCTAACATCATTGATGAATCATGGAATGTGAAATGTAATATGATGCCATTGTGATTGGCAATTATAAATCAAATGTAATATGATGCCATTGTGATTGGCAATTATAAATCAAATGTAATATGATGCCATTGTGATTGGCAATTATAAATCAAATGTAATATGATGCCATTGTGATTGGCAATTATAAATCAAATGTAATATGATGCTATTGTGATTGGCAATTATAAATCAAATGTGATATGAAGCCATTGTGATTGGCTATGATGATTCAATTGAGAATGAAATTGACAAATAAATTGTGTGACTAATATGTTATTCCATTTTCAGAGTTTGTTGTTGGTGGCATGCCTAAAATGAGTAACAATCTCTTGAAGTTAGGTTGGCTAAGTCCTTGAAGCCTAATTGAGATGTTACAACCCTTGAAGCTAGGTTGGATTGGTTCTTGAAGCCAAGTTGGGTAGATGCTTAGCATGCTTTGCTCCCCTTGAAGCTTGGTTGAACCTAATCCTTGAAGCCTAGTTGGGATTATGATATTGATGAATGAAATAACAAACCAAAACATTAACTCTGAAAAATTGAATGGCATATTAGTGTGTTTTGGGCCCATGCTTGTCTTTGTTTAATATGATTCATGAATGATGAAGTGATTGTGTAATGAGGTATATGGAAAGATGTTAGAATGTGATTGTTTATATATATGTGGTTTATAAATATAAAGGTATGATGTTAGCTTTCCATCTATGATTTGATTGTATGAATGAAATGTGGGACATTGCATTGCACTAAAGTATAATGTAAGCATGATTTGTATTACTAAGCCGTTGGCTTAGCGCGATAGTGTTAATCGCGCAGGTGACAGAGTTGAACCTGAGAGTTCTTCAAGACCTAGAGAGTCTAGACAGTGAGGAGTTGATAGTGGACTTAAAGATCAGGGAAGAGCTGCCAATCATGTAAAATTTCTTATGTTTTGTAAAGTAATGGATTTAATGTATATGTACAAATATTGTAAAGTTGGATTTGGATTTATATATATATATGTAAATATTTTATAATTTCCGCTGTGTATTAAGAACTGTTTATATTCATTTTGTTTTAGATACCAAGTTAAATATTATATTTTCTATATTGTATAAAAAGAAAGATTGCTTTATGTTTTGGAAAAGATTTAAATTGGTTAAAGAAACTGTAGCATTCCTATATTCAGTATACGTATATTACATTGTGGTGATATGTGATGTGCGTATATGGGATCTAGGGGTGTTACAATTGTTTTGGTATCAGAGCCTAGGTTTGAGATTCTCAACCTAGGTAAAATGTAAGGAAAAAGAATATTTTGACTTTAAAAGAAGGTTTTTAAAAGAAATACATGTTAGGGATTGGCAGTCCCTGATCTTTAATAAGATGTATTCTATTGTGTTTGCAGAGATAGATTGTGATGGATTCTCACATACGTCAGGCAATAGAGGGTAGTGAGGGGAGTGTAGCTCCGGATGAGGTTAGAGATGGTACTAGAGTGGATAGTGCTGGAGAGGCACCTGCCTCGGTGTCAGGGGGACCAGCTGGTGATGAAGTTCCACCAGTTTGGTTCAGGCATATGATGGAAGCGATGAGACAAGCACCAGTGCAACCACAGCCACCCCCACAGCCTTTGGTATCGGTGAGACAGTATGATAAATTACGGAAGTATGGAGCAGAAGATTTTCTAGGTACAATTGATCCAGCTGTAGCTGAACAGTGGCTAGATAAAGTACAGAGAATATTTGTTCAGTTACAGGCCACTCCAGAAGAAAGATTTGATTATGCCAGAACATTATTGCAGAAGGATGCATACAATTGGTGGAAGACAGTGCCCCATGCTATGGATGATCCTCCAACATTGTCCTATGATGATTTTCTGCGAGAGTTTGAATTGAAGTATACTCCGAGGGAGTATAAAGATGGGAAGAAAATTGAGTTTTTAAGCTTGAAGCAAGATCATCGGACTGTGACCGAATATGAGCTAGAGTTTATCCGGTTGAGCCAGTATGCTGGGGGTATTATATCGGACGAGATAGATAGATGCCGGAGATTCGAAGAGGGGTTGAGGCCTTCTCTTATGCGTCATGTGGCTGGATCTAGATATCATGATTTTTCCCAGCTTGTGGGAGTGTGGAAAGAGCTCAGTGCATTGCAGCTGCTTCGGAGGAAGAGACTAGGGTTAGGAGACCCCAGTTTGAGGCCGGGTCTTCATCGGTGAAGAGAGGTAAAGGAAGTTTTACTCCTCGGTTTAGTAGGAGTCAGAGGCCAGCTGGTAGGTCAGTACAGTTTCAGAGACAGAGATCTAGACCTACAGTTTCAGTGGCGAGTGCTCCGACCCCAGTGACTCAGAGATCCACTCTACCCGTATGCATTCATTGTGGTAGGTCACATGGTGGTCCATGTTGGAAGACTGGTGTGGCAGGGGTATGTTTCAGATGTGGATCGCCTGAGCATTTTGTCAGAGATTGTCCTGAGAGGCAGGAGCAGATGTCAGTTGATACCGCAGCTTCTCGACCTAGTGTGAGGGGAGGTCGGGGAGGTAGAGGTTTCAGCAGAGGAGGTAGATTGGGGTTCAGTGCTAGAGGAGGTTCTACATCCAGGGAGAGTAGACCAGAGGAGGCTGGATCTTCTCAGAGGATTTATGTGATGCAGAGGCAACCAGATGCTTCGGCAGTCATAGCTGGTATTTTCTCTTTATTTGATATCTCAGTACTTGCTTTGATTGACCCTGGATCCACGCATTCATACATTAGTGCATCTGTTCTGCCTGTGTCTGAATTGCATGCTGAATCCCTAGGCTTTGATGTATTGGTGACAAATCCTCTAGGTCATAGTATGATTGTTAATAAAGTGCACCGAGATAGTGCAGTAGTGGTTCAAGGTGAGAAGTTTCTTGGAGATTTAATTGAAATGCCATTTAAGGAATATGATGTGATCCTAGGCATGGACTGGTTAGCTAGACATGGAGCTGTGGTAGATTGTAAAAAGAAAGTTGTTACATTGAGAACCAATGGTGGTAGAGATGTGATAGTATCTAGTGAGCAGGGACAGCTAGCATCTTTGTTTGTTTCAGCTGTTGCAGCTCGGAGATTGATTAGAAAAGGATGTGATGCTTACCTTGCTCATATTGTGGATACAAGAGTAGTGAGTTCTCGACTTGATGATATAGCCACAGTTGCGGAGTTTCCGGATGTTTTTCCAGAGGAATTGCCAGGATTGCCTCCTGAGAGAGAGGTGGAGTTTGGTATTGATTTGTTGCCAGGTACCACTCCTATCTCTATTACTCCTTATAGAATGGCACCTGTTAAACTGAGAGAACTGAAGGTGCAGTTGCAGGAGTTGCTAGATAAAGGATTCATTCGCCCTAGTGTTTCACCATGGGGAGCTCCTGTGTTATTTGTAAAGAAGAAGGATGGTACTATGAGATTGTGTATCGATTATAGGCAATTGAATAAAGTGACTATCAAGAATAAATATCCTTTGCCTAGAATTGATGGTCTCTTTGATCAGTTGAAGGGAGCAGCGGTATTCTCTAAGATTGATTTGAGATCAGGGTACCATCAGTTGAGGGTCAGATCTGAAGATATCTCCAAGACAGCTTTTCGAACCAGGTATGGGCATTATGAGTTTTTAGTGATGCCTTTTGGTTTGACGAATGCACCTGCCGCTTTCATGGATTTCATGAATAGGGTGTTTAGGCCCTATCTTGATCATTTTGTGGTGGTGTTTATAGATGATATTTTGGTGTATTCTCGTAATGAGGAAGAACATGATAAACATTTGAGGATTGTGTTGCAAATCTTGAGAGAGAAGCAGTTGTATGCTAAGTTGTCAAAGTGTGAATTCTGGCTTGATCAAGTAGCTTTTCTTGGTCATATAGTTTCAACTGATGGCATTAGAGTTGACCCGAGTAAAGTTGAAGCTATTCTGAATTGGAGTCCACCGAAGTCTGTGACTGAAGTTAGAAGTTTTCTGGGTTTGGCAGGCTATTATCGGCGGTTTGTAAAGGGTTTTTCTTTGATAGCTACTCCACTTACCAGATTACTTCGAAAGGGAGTGAGATTTGTGTGGACTGATCAGTGTCAAGCTAGCTTTGAGCAGTTGAAGGAGATGTTAACTCAAGCTCCTGTTCTCACTTTGCCTATAGAAGATAAACCATATGTGATTTATAGTGATGCTTCACATAATGGTTTGGGTTGTGTACTGATGCAAGAGGGTAAAGTGGTAGCTTATGCTTCTCGTCAGTTGAAGCCGCATGAGCTCAATTATTCGACTTATGATTTGGAGTTGGCGGCTATTGTGTTTGCTTTGAAGATTTGGCGACACTATCTGTATGGAGAGAAATGCTTTATCTATACCGACCATAAAAGTTTGAAATATTTGGGAGTTCAGAAGGAACTTAATCTTCGTCAGAGAAGATGGTTGGATATGATTAAAGACTACGACTGTTTGATTGATTATCATCCAGGTAAAGCAAATGTTGTTGCTAATGCCTTGAGTCGGAAGTCTTTAGCAGGTTTGACTGTGTATTCGCTCTCGTTGCTTGTTGAGTTGAAGGCATTGCATGCTAGCTTCATATCTTGTGATGATGGTGCATTGTTGGCACAATTACAATTGAAGCCAGTGTTGTTAGATCAGATTAAGGAGGCTCAGTTGGCTGATAAGAAGATTCAGAAGGTTGTTTCTGATTGCCAAAAAGGAGAGAGCCGAGATTTTGTTGTGAAAGATGATGGTAGTTTGTGGTTTAATAATAGATTGTGTGTGCCTGATGATGATAATTTGAGGAAGATTATTTTAGAAGAAGCACACCAATCAGTGTTTGCTATGCATCCGGGCAGTACGAAGATGTATCATGATTTGAGACAGCATTATTGGTGGTCCGGTATGAAGAGAGACATTGCGGAGTTTATGTCTAGATGTCTCACATGTCAGAGGGTTAAAGCAGAGCATCAAGTTCCAACTGGGTTGCTTCAACCTTTGTCACTGCCTGAATGGAAGTGGGAGAGAGTAACAATGGATTTTGTGTTGGGTTTGCCATTGACCCAAAGGAAACAAGATGCTATTTGGGTGATTGTTGACAGGTTGACTAAGACAGCTCATTTTCTTCCAGTTCGGATGGATTACTCTCTTGAGAGATTAGCTGAGCTGTATATCCATGAGATTGTGAGATTGCATGGTGTTCCAATTTCTATAGTGTCTGATTGAGATCCGAAGTTTACTTCGAGGTTTTGGAAAAGTTTGCAGGGTGCTTTGGGTTCTCGATTGCACTTCAGTACTGCTTTCCATCCGCAGTCAGATGGACAGTCAGAGAGAGTGATTCAGATTATCGAGGATATGTTGAGAAGTTGTGTCATTGACTTCACTGGTGGTTGGGATAGATTTTTGCCTCTTGTGGAATTTGCTTATAATAACAGTCATCAATCCAGCATTGGGATGGCACCATTTGAGGCATTGTATGGAAGAAGGTGTAGGACACCTTTGTGTTGGAATGAAACTGGTGAAGGTAAGTTAATTGGTCCTGACTTGGTTAAAGAGACTGAGGAGAAGGTAAAAATCATTCGAGATAGATTGAAATCAGCTTCAGACCGACAGAAGTCTTATTCAGATTTGAAAAGGAGAGACATTGAGTATAATGTGGGAGATAAAGTATTTTTGAAAGTATCTCCTTGGAAAAAGATCTTGAGGTTTGGGCAGAAAGGGAAATTGAGTCCTCGTTTCATTGGACCGTATGAGATCTTGGAAAGAGTAGGACCAGTTGCTTATCGACTTGCTTTGCCACCTGAGTTGGATAGGATCCATAATGTATTCCATGTTTCTATGTTGAGGAGGTACAGGTCGGATCCATCTCATGTGTTGTCAATTGAATCTGTTGAAGTGAGTCCAGATTTAACATTTGAAGAAGAACCAATTGCTATCTTGGCACGTGAAGTGAAAGAATTGAGAAACAAGAAGGTGCCATTGGTAAAGATTTTATGGAAGAATCATGGGAAAGAAGAAGCAACTTGGGAGAGTGAGCAAACAATGCGAGACCAGTATCCTCAATTGTTTCGGACTTGATTTCAGGTAATTTCGAGGACGAAATTTCTTTTTAGAGGGGGAGAATTGTAATATCCCTAAATATGCCCTAGAAGTCTTGATATTGTTGTTGTGTTATTTGATTTATGTATATGTTAATTTGAGAAGAGAATGTTTGTGTTGTTGGAAAGGAAGTAAGGTGTAGAGAGAAGTGTATATGTAGGGTATATAGAAATATATATCACATATACATAAGTCAACCATGATGGTCAATGATACATAGTGGAAGAAGATATTTTTATAATTATTGATTAATTAGATAATTAATGGAATTATGAGTGGAAGAGGTTGATTTGGAATATTTTAATAATATAATTGCTTGGAGGAGAGGATTTGAAGGAAAAGTGTGATTTTGACTTTTTGGTTTCTTTCTTTTCTTTCTTTTCTTTCTTCTTCACCGTGGCTTTCTTTCTTTTTCCTTTTGTGGCCGGCTCATCCAAAGACAAAGGAAAACAAAGAGAGCAAGGGAGAGATTGAAGTTCTAAGCTCAAGTTGAAGGGAGAATCAAGTGATTAAGTTGAAGATTTGTCAACTTTGGTAAGTTCTTTCTTGATCTCTTGTATTGTTTGAGCTTGGGTTGATTTTGATGATGTGTTTGTGATGTTAGAAGTGTGGATGATTGTGTGAAGTGTGTTTGTGAGTGATTGATTCTTGTAAATTTTGGATTTTGGGGTTTGATTGAAGAAAAGAGTAAGAATGTTAGTAAAGGTGGAGATGTGTTGGTGTTAAAGATTTGTAATGATGAGTATGAGTGGTGATTTGTGTTTGATGTATATGTTTTGGTTTGTTTTGTGGTTGTTGTAAGTACAAACTATATAGTTGCAAACATGCATATTATGTTTAAACTTAACACACTTTTGTTTGTAAATGTGATAAGGTAACAAATGTATTATTAATGAATGTTGGTGATGAAAATATTGTGATGAGTATGTAAAATAATTGCTAATGATGTTGTTTATGTCCATTTGAAAGAGGTTATGTTGTGTTCAATGTGTTTTAAGTTAACCAAAAGAAATTTGGCTACATTTAGGGTTTATGCATAAGAGACACGTAATTTGGGACGGTCGCTATTCTTCATGAGCGGTCGCGACTGAGGTCGGGCCTTTGACCGCGAAACCTACTGTGTTAAGGTTTCATCTTTTGATTGTGCAGTGCGGTCGCGACTTAGGTCAGACTTTTGACCGCAAAACTTACTGTGAGAAGGTTTCATCTTTTGGTTGTGCAGTGCGGTCGCGACTTAGGTCGGACTTTTGACCGCGAAACCTACTGTGTTAAGGTTTCATCTTTGATTGTTCAGCGCGGTCGTATTATGGTCTGGTGCGACCGCTAGAAGTGTTCTGTTCTGTTTTATTTGAAACAATCTAATCCTGCAACAAGATTCTTAAACACATGTTACATAGATCATTTGTCTAACATCATTGATGAATCATGGAATGTGAAATGTAATATGATGCCATTGTGATTGGCAATTATAAATCAAATGTAATATGATGCCATTGTGATTGGCAATTATAAATCAAATGTAATATGATGCCATTGTGATTGGCAATTATAAATCAAATGTAATATGATGCCATTGTGATTGGCAATTATAAATCAAATGTAATATGATGCTATTGTGATTGGCAATTATAAATCAAATGTGATATGAAGCCATTGTGATTGGCTATGATGATTCAATTGAGAATGAAATTGACAAATAAATTGTGTGACTAATATGTTATTCCATTTTCAGAGTTTGTTGTTGGTGGCATGCCTAAAATGAGTAACAATCTCTTGAAGTTAGGTTGGCTAAGTCCTTGAAGCCTAATTGAGATGTTACAACCCTTGAAGCTAGGTTGGATTGGTTCTTGAAGCCAAGTTGGGTAGATGCTTAGCATGCTTTGCTCCCCTTGAAGCTTGGTTGAACCTAATCCTTGAAGCCTAGTTGGGATTATGATATTGATGAATGAAATAACAAACCAAAACATTAACTCTGAAAAATTGAATGGCATATTAGTGTGTTTTGGGCCCATGCTTGTCTTTGTTTAATATGATTCATGAATGATGAAGTGATTGTGTAATGAGGTATATGGAAAGATGTTAGAATGTGATTGTTTATATATATGTGGTTTATAAATATAAAGGTATGATGTTAGCTTTCCATCTATGATTTGATTGTATGAATGAAATGTGGGACATTGCATTGCACTAAAGTATAATGTAAGCATGATTTGTATTACTAAGACGTTGGCTTAGCGCGATAGTGTTAATCGCGCAGGTGACAGAGTTGAACCTGAGAGTTCTTCAAGACCTAGAGAGTCTAGATAGTGAGGAGTTGATAGTGGACTTAAAGATCAGGGAAGAGCTGTCAATCATGTAAAATTTCTTATGTTTTGTAAAGTAATGGATTTAATGTATATGTACAAATATTGTAAACTTGGATTTGGATTTATATATATATATGTAAATATTTTATAATTTCCGCTGTGTATTAAGAACTGTTTATATTCATTTTGTTTTAGATACCAAGTTAAATATTATATTTTCTATATTGTATAAAAAGAAAGATTGCTTTATGTTTTGGAAAAGATTAAATTGGTTAAAGAAACTGTAGCATTCCTATATTCAGTATACGTATATTACATTGTGGTGATATGTGATGTGCGTATATGGGATCTAGGGGTGTTACAAAGACACTGGGGTTAGGGTTTTGAGAATTAATAAGATAGTTTAGGGTTTTATATATTTTGGAAAACATATTCGATCTTAGGGTTTAATAAAACAATTTAGAGTTTTAAAGAAACAATTAAGATTAATGTTTTTAGAAACTGTAAAAAAAATAGGGTTTAGAGAATTAAGAACATAGTTCGGGACTTTTGGAATTCTCTGGATTTTTGAGCTATTGGATGAAATAATAATGAACAAAATATATAATTAGGGTTTTTCAATTTAGACTATTGAATCAAAGTGATAACAAAAATAAACAAACGAAAGCCAGTAAGAACAAAAATGACATAACAATTGAATGTTTAAGCAAATTCAAGATTAAGACACAAAACATGCGTTGAAGGTTCCAACGAATTGTTTATTGACTCCAAGCTACTGACTGCATCAATATTTCTTTCTGGCCAAGCAAAGATCAAAGATGGTGATCACTACCTTTGTTGGTTAATGAATGTTGGTTGTTTATTCATCGATTGTTGATAATTTATTTTTGCTGTTTTTCTGCCTTGATATTTTACTCCTCTAAATCTAATTTCCGACCCCTAGGGTTTTTTTTCCTCTATTCTCTCATTTTGTCCTTTTTTATTTTTTTTTTCTAGGGTTTTCTCTTTTTTTCCCTTTTCTTATGTTTTTATGTGGTATTTATAGGAAAAATAAAGTCCTAACCCTATTATAATAAGAAAACACTATCTATTTAGGAAAAACTATAAAACCGGGTAAAATAAGGTTTGGTCAAAAAATCGACAGCGCGATGGCCGTCGAGCCCACGGGCTATGTAGGCAAAAATTATTGTGGGCTATGGGCGTGATGGGCTAGCTGGGCAAGCCAGTTCGTCATAGAACTGGGCACTGCCCAATTCGCCGCAGACAATTTCTGCTGCGATGCTCTGCCGCGCAGCGCTCGTCGATCCTTCTGATTTTTTTTATTTTTTACTTTTTTATTTTTTTATAATTTTTATTTTTATTAAAAATAACTATTAAATATTAATAGTAATTAAAATATTATTAAAATAAATAAAATGCCATAAAAATTATTTTGGACATCGAATTTGAATTGGTCAAAAATTAAGGGTCTACAGTTTGCCCTCTGTTTGAACGATCTAAGACTTTTAGTAGAAGACAGTGAAAAGCAACATGACTTTGAGTAGATTTTGGGTGAGGATGGGTACTTGTATTCAATTTGAGTACTTAGACCCGTGATTGGATATTTTGATACGAGATTGGGTACTTGAACCCGAGATTGAATTGGATTTAGGTACTGAGACCCGAGATTGGGTACTTGGACCCGAGAATGAATTTGATTTGGATACGTGGACCCAAGACTAAATTGGATTTAGGTACTTGGACCTGAGATTGGATACTTAGACCCGAGACTGAATTTAATTTGGGTACTTGGACCCAAGACTAGATTGGATTTGGATACTTGGACCCGAGATTGGGTACTTGGATTTGTGACTAAATTGGGTACTTAGACCCATGACTGAATTGATTACTTGGACCCGAGACTAAATTGAGTTTGGGTACTTGGACCCAAGATTGGGTACTTGGACCTGAGATTGGGTACTTGGATCTGAGATTGGGTACTTGGACCCGAGATTAAATTTGATTTGGGTACTTAGACCCAAGACTGGATACTTGGACCCATGACTGAATTGGGTACTTGGACCCGAGACTGAATTGAATTTGAGTACTTGGACCCGAGACTGGATACTTGGACCCATGACTAAATTGGGTACTTGGACCCGAGACTGGGTACTTGGATCCGAGACTGAATTGAATTTGGATACTTAGATCCGAGATTGGGTACTTGGACCCAAGACTGAATTGAATTTGGGTACTTAGACCCGAGACTGGATGCTTGGACCCATGACTGAATTGGATTTGGGTACTTGGACCCGTGACTGAATTGGATTTGGGTACTTGAACCAATGATTGGGTTGTTGGACCCGAGATTGGGTACTTGGACCCGAGATTAGGTACTTGGACCCGAAACTGGATTAGATTTGGATACTTAGACCCGAGATTGAATTAGTCACAGACCTTTATCAGTTGAGGATTCTAGCTTAACTGGTTGTTCCATTCCTTTGTTCTCCTTTTGCAAAAATTCAGCAGTTTTTTGTTGGCCCTCATATCTTCTCCTTGCCCCCTGCGTGGTGAAATATTTTCATGTGAGTTTCAAAATGTTTGGTATATGAACTTAAAAAATTGAAAAGGAGAAACTTTGCCCCCTGTGTAGGCTCAAACCAAAGATTTTTTCCATGCAAGCTTTGATTGATGTTTTTGTTGTCTAGTTCTTTGCACATGCGCGCATTTCTTCTTTATGCAAAATTACTAGAGCTTTCTCAAGCAATAGGCTTTCCATGCCCCCTGATTTGATATCTTCTTTTGATTATTTACTTCACAGGGTGTTTGTTGTTCACTTTGACAAAGAACAGATAATACAAGAAAAAATGTCATGTGATATGCTCATGTATGAATGATATGCATGAGTAATACTTACAGTGGTTCCATCGACTAGCAGACTGAGGTGATCAGTAGTAGTGTTCTCATTGGTTCCTTTCAAATGCTCGTTCAGGTCTTGCATTGGAATGATAGAATGCTTTACATTTATGGCTTTTATCTTCAAGATGTTGAAAATATGAATAATGGAGGCCCCAAACAGCAGAGATACGTCCATTTCAAATTATGATTCAGTATGTCAATTGGTAGCTTCTTCATAACCTTGCCAGTAACCATTTCTTTTGCCTAATGTATCCTTTGAGGTTCGATAGTTCAACATACTCCCCTTAACTTGAAGGCTTTGTAAAATTTCTTTTTCTTTTTTTTTTTTTAATTTTTAATTTTGATTTTTGATTTTGAAATCAAATGTTGGCTTTGCCAAATTAATGTCAATTTACCTTAGGACTTGATTTTCCAAATTAACATATCTATAACATGACAACCCTAGTTACCATACTAAGCTTGGGAACTATTTAAGCAAGAATTATTGCACTTCAGATAGGCACATACACATTACTTGGCCAAATGTCTCATTTTTAAATATTGTGTATCTCATATTCATGCTTATCCAAACTATCTCCACTAATAGACTCTACCTACCAAGAGAGATCAACAAGTCTTTGATAGGCTTAAAATGAGATCTATAAGGGACACCAGTTTAAGTGAAGGCCATTTTGAGATAGGAGCTGATGTGACACAATGGACAAATCCTCACACTACAAATTTCTTATTTGACTTTTAGGTAGTTGGAAGCAATCTTGCTAGACTCCAAATTCCTTCTATCTTCTTGGCATTAATCTGGATCTTGATTGGGATGATCTTTGCCTTTACAAAAAGTTTGATACCCATCATCATTTTTCTTTTTCATTTTTCTTTCTCTTTCTTTTTCTTACTCTTCCCTTTCTTTGAGCATTTTATCATTTTGTCCTTCTTCCCTGTAGGACTGCCAAGTACAGAACTTTTTAAACTAGATGGTCTTTCTCCTTTTTCTTTGATTTTAATTGAATCTTTGGTTGGATTGGACCAATTCAAGTCAAACTATCCTTATAAACCAAATGGAAGCCATTTGTTGCTTTAGGTAAAAGAGAACTCAGTTGGCTTTCTGAACCGCCTTTTTAGGTTTTTTCTTTCTTTTTTTTTCTTTTTTTTTTGTCCTTTTTTCTTTTCTTTTTTTTTCCTTCTTTCTTTTTTTTTTTGGGTTCTAGCTCTAAAAGAGTTATTTTGTTTGTACCAACTTGGGTTTCTAATAATGGATGAGTGGAGTGACATAAATCTCCTTTAACAGGGATAAATCATTTGTTACTCTGATATTATCTTGATAGATCGAAGATATTAGTTGAACTTCAACTACCCTTATGGTCTTGAAAACATCAACTATCCTTACAATCTTGGCTATGCATTCCATTCTTTGATCCTCTTGCCTCTTCACCTTAGTGATCATAAGACTTGTCAAAAGTATCACAACAGCTCAGGGTAGGTTGTTAGGGTTTGTAAGCCAATGAAAAGAAAGCTAAAATTTTATGAAGGCTCAAAAGGACAACTAGGGATTGATATTTAATTGGGTGGATACTAGTTGTTGGATAACCAAACAATGCCTAGATTATTTCTCTCTTAAAATAAGAAGAGTTCAATTTTGCCTTGAAAGTTTGTCAAAGCATGTTCTAAGAATGACTAGGACCTAGACAAAGGTAATTATTTAGGAGCCCTCTCTAGTAAGCATACACAACTCAATGCTATAGAGCAATTCGCTCACTTAGTAAAGTCATTCAAGTCATGATGCCTAGCTACATTAATTTATGAACAGCAAGCTAGATTCCTCATTGGTTGAACACCAAAATGAACAAATACCAACAAAATTTTTGATAAAAATAATTTATTTCAAGCAACTTTAAATTTGAAAAACATAATTATTCCAATTAGATATTAAAGAAAGCAAAATTGAAAAGCAACATTCAAGCTAAGGAAAGTTTGTTGAGTTAAGCTTCTTCTCCTTTAACATCTTCAATATTCCCATCTTGAAAGGACGATAAAACAAAATCTTCTTCCAATCCTTTTCCTAGCATGAAGGTTGTTGGTGGTGGCACTCTTCCAAATTTAGGCAAAGGATTGTTCTTGGTATTGGGCTTGTATAGCTCGGGTAGCTTACCACTGTCGGTCAGATTCTGGATCTCACACCTCAACTTCATACAATTTTCCATTTCGCGTTCAAGGGTTGTAACAATCACTTCTTTTGTAGCTTATTGAGAACCCAAGACAGCGGCTTCCCTAATTATGAAAACTGCCTCATTCCTCCTTGACTAGTGGCATTAACATCAGCTTCCTTTTGTGTACTTTGATTACTAGGCTGATAATTTCTTTTCTCATTTCTTCTTGCCGAAAAGCGGTTCTTCTCCCTTTCCAACTCTTCGATTTGCAAGCCATCTTGCAAAAGGTCTTTGACATCCCTTATAAGGGTGTGAGACAGCCTCTCACGAAGGTTAGGCAGGATGCCTCTGACTATCATTCTGATATGATCTGATTCATTGGGCCTCTTCTTGAGCAAAGCTGCCTTATTCCTCCATCTCTTCACGTAGTCCATAAAATTCTCATTTGGTTTTTGCATAATGGTTTCCACCTCCATCAAGGTTACTTCCAGCTCAACATTGTACCCATATTGCTGAATGAAAGCCTTATACAACATGTCCCAATCTTTTTGAGTACTTTCCTCTAAGGTGTTGAACTAATTTTATACAACAGGGTCCAATGAGAGCATAAAATATCTTAGAGTTTGAGCTTTAGTAGCTCGGGCAGACTGCATAGTAGTGATGTACTGCTTCACTTGGAGATGAGGATTTCCAGTACAATTGTACCTAGTGAAGGAAGGCATCTTGAACTTATAAGGGACCTACTCATTTTGTTCAAATAGTTTGTCGATCTCGGACATCTCTTCGGTTTTCAGCTTCTTCTCAAATTTCTTTTCTAAATCAGCAATCATCTTCTCAACATCAGACATCTCGGTCTTTTTAATAGTTTTCTTCTCCACAACCTTTGGCTCATTTTTGTCTTGAGGATCTTGGAAGTACTGAGCCCAGTCATCATCATCATTAATGACTACCTTGTCTTCATCAAAAGCCACTTCACTAACGTTAGCCTTCCCTTTGTCCTTTGGCTTCTTGGTGCTAGCAGACGCTTCGGCATTGTTCCCTAAAATTATAGCTAATTGATTCTTTATGGTCTCAGCCAGGGCCTCTTTTATTTCTTCCATCTTGGCATTAAGGGCATCATCCATCATTCTTTGAACTTGTTCGGGCTCCATTGCTTTTTGTGAGCAAGTGATTGAGGCGTTGCTACTAGATTCTTCATCTCCGGCGTAGGTCAGATTGTCATAAGCTTTTGAACTGTCATAATCCAAGGTTGTGAGCCAAAGAGGATCAATGATATGAGATGCAAATGTATGTATACATGCATGTATGCACAAACAATAGACAAAGATAAGTAGAACATCCCTTCCAACCTTATAACTTCCACACACGAAGGGCAAGTCTCTTTTCCTAGGTAATATGGTTAACAAAAATACCAACATGGGATATTTTGTTTTCAAATTGTTCAACCAATAGTTATATTTTCAAAAATGGAAATCAAACCATGATAATTCCCAGTAATTAGGTTTTAATCCATTCAACCAACTAAAACAGGTTTTATGTTATATTAGATTAAAACTAAATTAAGAGGTTTAATATAAATAGATTTCTCATTTGAAAAAGTAACTAGTGATTCATGCCAAAAACAAGCCCATGATTAATAACTCTTAGTATAAACTAGGCTCACAATTGATTTTTAGTATTTCATAATTGACCTAAATAATTTGCAAGCTCTTTGTAAGAAAAGGTTGGATGAAAGTAATTTTGTTTCTAAACCCATTGTAAAAAGATTTTAGAGAAAATGGATTTTAGGCTTAGTATTTGGGTCATGAGAAAAAGAATTTGTTTATGGAAAAGTTTTATATCAAAAGAACATTTTGAAAATTTTTGAAAATAGCTTTGGTCTTTTGGATTTTAAAGAAAAATTTATTTTGAGCTTACAATATACTTAGGTCATATTAGAAAAAGAACAAACCAAATAAGCCATGATTTAAGCTAAGATAAATTAACCATAGTCAAACAATAAGCATTTGGGGTAAAACCCTAAGGAAAACAACTAGGCCAATTACATTAGCTTTAGTCTTTGGGTAAAAAGGCTTAGGTTCCCATAACAAGTATATACCAAAAGGTATAAGGCTATGAGTGGTTATGCCATGCTTAATCTCCATACCTTGAGTGAAAGTATGACATCCCTTACATAACACAACACGGGTAACACGGGCGTCCTAACTCAAGCACACGATGCAATCTAATATGATGCAATGGATAATATCATGATAAGAAAGAATAATAAAAAGACCAACGGAATCAACTTCTCTTATCACCAGTGGAGTCACCACTGTGAGCAGGGATTTTCGCCCCCACTCCCGGTGGAATGTTTCTTGCGACTTCAGCACAGTTTAGGCTTGGGGCCTTAGAGAACACGGGCCTAAGCCTGAAGAAAATGGAGTCATCACCCAGATGGGCTGGGAAAAAGAAAGAGCTGGATGACTCGGTTCCTAAGGAATCTCCAACCCCCTAATGTGTTTGCAAAGTTGGGTACGTGTGGGGAAGGTGAGAAATGGCCCAGCACCCCCACAATGCCCGGTTCATTAGAACCGGCCTCCTTTTCAGGTCTTAATATTATAAAATTCTTAGATATAATGATATTATCAATATTACATTCAATAATTTAAATAAAGCATCATTATATAAAAATCAAAGCAATGTCCAAACAAAGTAAATAAATGGACACCCATCCGAGGATGGAAACATGTCCTTACATTGTCTATGTATAAAACTAAATAGGACACCCACTGAAAGGTGGAAACGTGTGCTTTACATTAGTCCAAAATATAAAAGCAATTTAAATTGCATAAAATTTAACTAATGAGGTACCCACAAAGTGAAAACATACCTCTTACAATTTTAATACCAAAACAAACAAATAATAATCATAATAATAAAGAAAATATCCATCCATGATAAATTAAATAAATCAAGCATTAAAATTAAATAAATCAAAACATATAATAAACTACATAATGAAATCTAAAATTAAATAAAGCAAATAAAGATACAAATTTAGGTTTATGTCTTAATTTAGGATTCTTTAATTAACATCTAGGGTTTTGGGATTTTGAAATTATTATATTTATTATTTAGGCTACTGTAAGGATTTTTGGAAAGATAGAATGTATTAGGGTTTTATAAATTTAAGAAAGTAGTAAGGTTTTTTGTTAATCAAATTAGGGTTTAGAGCTAACATCATAAAACTAGGGTTTTGGAACCTTAAGACATTAGGGTATATAATTTTAAAAGATTGGGTTTTAGGTTCACTGGATTATGGTTACTGAGTTAAGAATTGGGATTTAGATTTACTAGATTGGGTTTTAAGTTCATCGGATTAGGGCTTTAGGGTGTTGATGAACTTGTCATAAAGTTTTGATGTTTTAAGAATTAGGGTTTAGGAAAACTCAGGTTTACTGGATTGGGTTTTAAGAAAATTAGGGTTTAGGAAAATTAAGGAATTAAGACACTGGGGTTAGGGTTTTGAGAATTAATAAGATAGTTTAGGGTTTTATATATTTTGGAAAACATATTCGATCTTAGGGTTTAAGAAAACAATTTAGAGTTTTATAGAAATAATTAAGATTAAAGTTTTTAGAAACTGTAAAAAAAATAGGGTTTAGAGAATTAAGAACATAGTTTGGGGCTTTTGGAATTCTCTGGATTTTTGAGCTATTGGATGAAATAATAATGAATAGAATATATAATTAGGGTTTATCAATTTAGACTATTGAATCAAAGTAATAACAAAAATAAACAAACGAAAGCCAGTAAGAACAAAAATGACATAACAATTGAATGTTTAAGCAAATTCAAGATTAAGACACAAAACCTGCGTTGAAGGTTCCACTGAATTGTTTATTGATTCCAAGCTACTGCCTGCATCAATATTTTTTTCTGGCTGAGCAAAGATCAAAGATGGTGATCACTACCTTTGTTGGTTGATGAATGTTGTTTGTTTACTCATCGATTGTTGATAATTTGTTTTTGCTATTTTTCTTCCTTGATGTTTTATTCCTCTAAATCTAATTGCCGACCCCTAGTGTTTTTTTTTCTCTATTCTCTCCTTCTGTCCTTTTTTTTCCTTTTTCTTCTCTAGGGTTTTCTCTTTTTTCCCTTTTCTCGTGTTTTTATGTGGTATTTATAGAAAAAATAAAGTCCTAACCCTATTTTAATAAGGAAACACTATCTATTTAGGAAAAACTATAAAACTGGGTTAATAAGTTTTGGTCAAAAAATCGGCAGCGCGCGGGCTGTCGGGCCCACGGGCTATGCTATAAAAAATTATTGCAGGCTACGGGCGCGACAGGCTAGCTGGGCAAGCCAGTTCATCATAGAACTGGGCAAGCCCAGTTGCGGCGAATTGGGCACTACCCAATTCGTCGCAGACAATTTCTGCGGCGAAATGGGCTGACGCACGGCAGCGCGCTCGTTGCTCGCCCATCCGTCCGATATTTTTATTTTTCATTTTTTATTATTTTTTATATTTTTTATTTTTATTAAAAATAAATGTTAAATATTATTACTAATTAAAATATTATTAAAATAAATAAAATACCATAAAAATTATTTTGGATTATCGAATTTGAATGGGTCAAAAATTAGGGTCTACAGAACTCAAAATTATTGACAATTTCTTTTTCTTCGCCAAAAATCCATACTCAAGTCAATCTGGAAGGGTCTTAAGTTCCAAGTTGAGTGGATCAATCACCGATGGTTTTGGCTTTTTTTCCTTTAGCATCTCAATAGTTTCATATGCCCGACATTTGAATGATTTGCTTGCTTCAAGAAAATCAAGTTGCTGCTTTGCTTCTCAATCCTCAACATTTTTCTGCAATAAACACAACTCTGGAGGATCCTTGAAAACAATGTTAGTAACACAATTGACAGTTTCATGCTCAATAATATCGTTGCATGAATCCGCCTCATCAAGTGTAAGTGAGTGTTTCACGGCATCATGTATTTTAAAAATAACTTTTTGACTACCCACTCTCAAAGTTAATGTGCCATCATGAACATCGATAAGGGCACGAGTTGTATTTAAAAATGGCCTACCAAGAATTAGTGAAACATCTGCATCCTCATTAATATCGATGACAACAAAATCATTTGGGAAGATGAAGTCCCCGACTTTTATCAGCACATCCTCTATAATGCCACGAGGGTGGACTACTAACTTATCAGCAAGTTAGATGGTCATGAGTGTTGGTTTAGGTTCTCCAATGCCTAACTCTTTAAACATGTTGTAGGGCATAACACTTATGCTAGCCCTCTAATCAGCAAATGCACTTTTAACCTCAAGGTTACCTATCAAATGTTCAATGGAAAAACTACCAAGATCTTTTAACTTCTTAGGTAACCTCTTTTGCAAAATTGCTGAATTTTTTCCTGACAATTGCACCAAAGACACTTCCTTAAGTTTCCTTTTGTTAGAAAGGATATCTTTTAAAAATTTAGCATATTTGGGCATCTGCGACAAAGCTTCAGGAAATGGAATATTAACACGAAGTTGTTTAAATAGTTCAAGGAACTTACCGAACTGAGCATCCATCTTGTCCTTATTCAACCTTGCTGGATATGGTACTCGAGGTCGGTATTCCTTCACTATTGGGCTGGGTTCTTGTGGCTAGTTTTCTTTCTCACTTTTTACTACAGCTTTCTCTCCCGAAGTGACAGTAGGATTGTCTTCCTTTTCTTTTTCTTGTGCTTTAGCCCCTTTCTCTGCCACTTCTTCTCTTTTCTCAACCACATTTCCCTTGATTTCTTTTCCACTCCCTAGGGTAATTTCCTTAAGCTGCTCTTTAGGACTTGCCTCAATGTTGCTATGTAACATCCTAAAATTTTTGAAAATTTCTAATTTTTGGAAAATTTGACAAAATAAATTATAATTTAAAAAAAAAATTAAATTAATGGTTTTAAATGAAAAATGAAGGGATTTTAAATGAAAAAGTAAAATATATATGTGATATATATGCAAAATATACATAACATATATAAAAGTCAACACTTTTTAAAAGAAAAGCGTATTTTGGTAATTAAATCTTATAAATTCAAAATTAATAAAATAATTCAAAAATAAATTACTTTTGAATGGAAGAGGAAAATTAGCACTTTTAATTTATTAAAAAAATAATTAAATAATTAAATATTAAATTATTTTAATATATATATGTGGTTAAAAAAAAGATGAAAAGGAAAGAATATTAAAAGTCTTCTTCTTCTTCTTCTTCTTCTTCTTCTTCTTCAAGGACGTGGCTTCCATAGGAGTTTGAAGACCAAGGATTTTGCTTCTTCCATACTCCATAAATTGAAGGAATTAACAAGTTTTAAGTGAATTTTGGAGATTTCCACCAAAATTAGTAAGTTTCCATCTCTTTTCTTTGAATTCCTTGGAAATTTAGATTATGTGAGAATTTGAATTTTTATGTAGTATGTTATAATTATTGGAATTGGTGTGTATGATGTTATTTTGGGTAGTTAACAATGATTCTATGGTTAGATTGAAGTGATGATGAAGTTTGGTTAAAGAATGGTGAAGAGAGAGAATTTAGGGTTATGGATTTTTGGGGTTTTGAAAATATGAACTTTAATTGTTCAAATTGTTTCCAAATGAGTTGTTTTGATTCATAAACAAGTATTTTAAAGTCAAATATTGGATTTGGTGGTGTTGGGTTGGAGTTTGAGAATGGAAGTCGAGATTTAGGGTTTTGGAAAAATTATTTTCCGAAGTGGTTGAACTGTGTGATTTTATTTGTTTAAGCATGTTGTTTAGTGTTAAAAGTGATGAATATAAGCTTGGAATGAGTAATAGATTGTGTTGGAATGGAAAACCTTCAATGGGGGAAGGTTATGCCATTTTTGAGATTTTGTGTATAAGAGTGTATTTTTATAATGTAAATGATTTAAATGTATTAAAATATATTTTTAATAATATAAATAAACTTAAAACACTAATTTAATTATAGTAGAATGAAATTCAAATGTTGAAGTAAGGAAAGGCTAAATTTTTGGAAATTTGTAGGAGTGATGTGTAATTATGGTTTAATGTGTAAATGCCATTAAATGTGATACTAAATGATTATTTATTATCACATTTGGTTTAGGCTTTGAGGGAGGTTGATTTGCTTCATCCAAGTGGTGAAGGGCAAGTTGGAAAGATTGGATTGAAGGTTGTTTCTAGCTTTGGGTTGCTAGTGGAGGTATGTACAAACTTTGAATATATAGTTTATATTTGCATGACATTTGGGCTTAATACATTTTGGCTGGAAAATGTGTTAAGTTACTTGGTTCATTGATTGTGTATGAATAATATGCTATGACATTTGTAATGTCATATATGTGTTAAATGCATTATGAAAAGCCATTGATAATGGCTAATTTGTGTAACATGTGAAATATGCATATTATGTGAAAATACCCAAAGTAATTGGGTAATGTGTTGTAAATGCAAAAATGAGATATGTGTAATAATGAAATGAATTGATATTGATAAAAATGAGAAAAGTGAGAAAAATGAGAAAGATGTGAAAAATGAGAAAAGTGAGAAAAAATAATGTGAAAATAAGGCAATGTGCATAGATTGAATATGTAAAAATGAGAAAGAGATTAATAATGAGAAATATGAATAAATTGTGTGCCTAGTATGTTATTCAATTTTCAGAGTTCTGGGTTTGGCGGCATGCCTATGATTGCCTACGGGCTATACGCTGGAATGGTTAAAAGACTGGGTCGTAAGCCAGGCTAGCTGATAAATATGATGTTTTTGGAGTCAAAAGATTGGGTCGTAAGCCTCAAAAACTATAGCAGTCTAGCCGGGTTGAGGACCAAGATACTGGGGCCTAAGGGTCTAGCCGGGTTGTTGTCCAAGAGACTGGGGTTGTTACATTATCCATGGATATATATATTGCCTACGGGGCTAGACACATGGTGTCATTATGGACCAAAGCAGTAACTCTGAAATTTGAATAGCATATTAGATCCTTTTTGGGCCCATGCTTGTCTTTGTTTTACTGTGAATTATGAATTATGATACAATTGAGTAATATAATGTTATGAGTTGTGCTTATGAATTATTTGAAAAATATAAGAAAGTGGATTGATGTGACATCTATATGCATTGTGCATTTGGTATTGCATTGAGTTATATTGTTATTATCAAAGTTTGTACCACTAGGCTTCAGCTTAGCACAATTGTTTCCATCGTGCATGTGACAGGGTAGACCCAGTTGAGCCAGAGAGTTCTTCTAGACCAGGTCGGGTCTAGACTTGTAGTTGAACTTGTAGAGCTGCTATCGAGATCAGAAACACTGCCAGCAACATGTATATATTTTTATGTTATTGTACATTTTGAGTTTTATGCATAATATATTACGTTTTGAATTTTACGTATTGTATATTATAAAGAATGTTTGGGTCAATGTATTTGAAATGGGAGAGTAAGTGTGTTTTAAATTATATATATCTATATGTATAAATGTTTGAGAAAATTGGTGAAATTGAGAAGTATGGTTGAGAGGGTGATTGGAAATTATTGGGAGTGTTTTCTTTTTGTAGGTTGAGTAATTGCTAAATTTTGGGATATCCAAAATTCAGACAAAACTCTGGCGAATCATTCCCAGAGATTTTTATATATATTATTTATTTTGGGTTCTTATAATAAGTAAATAATATTTATATTCTATTTAATTTTTATATATTTTAAATTTTAAATTTTAAATTGGAAATGTAAAAAAAAAAATTTAGTAAATCCGTCTGTGACATTTTTGTACCGTATATGCGTATTTTATATATGCTAGAAATATGTTTTGTATGTATATAGGGTATAAGGGTGTTACATTTGTTTTGGTATCAGAGCCTAGGTTTGAGGTTCTCGACCTAGGTGGGATGATAAAAAGAGAAAATGGGGGGATTTGAAAAATAGTTTTTAATTGTAATACATGCATTGGCACTGGCCATTTCTGATCTCTGATATAGTATTTTCTACTTTGTTTGCAGATATAGGTAGTTATGGTGTCTCGATCGCATCAGGCTGCTGAGGGTAGTGTAGAGAGTGTGGCTCTAGATGAGGGTAGAGATGGAGTTAGAGTTGTATCTGCTGGTGAGGTATCTGTTTCTGTGCCTGTGAGACCAGCAGCTTATGAGGTTTCGCCTGGCTGGGTATGGCATATGGTAGAGTTGTTGAGGCAGGCTCCAGTTCTGCAGCAGCCGCAGCCACAGTTGCCGGTGAGGCAGTATGATAAACTGAGAAAGTATGGGGCTGAGGACTTTGTTGGTACTACAGATCCTGCTGTAGCAGAGAAGTGGCTAGACCGGGTTCAGAGGATATTTATTCAGTTACAGGCTAGTCCAGAAGAGAAGTTTGATTATGCCAGATCTCTTCTACAGAGAGATGCATATGATTGGTTGAAGACGGTTCCACATACTCTGGATGATCCACCAGTCCTGACCTATGATGATTTCCTATGGGAATTTGAGCAGAAGTATACTTCGAGAGAGTATAAAGATGCAAAGAAGATGGAATTCCTGAGTCTGAGACAGGATACCAGGACAGTGACCGAGTATGAGATCAAGTTTATTAGGTTGAGTCACTATGCTGGTGGGATCATTTCTGACGACTTTGACAGGTGTAGGAGTTTTGAGGAAGGACTGAGACCCTCTATCATATGCATCATCGCAGGCTCTCGGTATCAGGATTTCTCCCAGTTAGTTGCAGCTGCCAGGAGTGTTGAGAGGGTGCAGAGTCTTGCAACAGCTGCCAGGGTTAAGGAGACCAGAGTTAGGAGACCCCAGAGTGAGGCAGGGTCTTCATCAGTGAAGAGAGGCCGAGGGGAACATTTTCAGAGGTTTAGTAGGAGTTAGGGGTAGTTTGGCAGGTCAAAACAACAGTAGAGACAGAGACCTGCAATTTCAGTGGCTAGTGCTCAACCCCAATGGCTCAGAGACCTACTCCACCTACTTGCGTTCACTGTGGTAGAGTACACGGAGGTGTCTGCTGTTGGAGAGGTGATTCAGGAGTGTGTTTTAGATGTGGGTCATCAGACCATTTTATCAAAGATTGTCCCGAGCCACCAGAGATTAGGCAGGCAGATACTGCATCTTCTCGACCCACTATCAGAGGGGGTCGTGGTGGCAAAGGTTTTAGTAGAGGTGGTCGCCCTGGATTTAGTCTGAGAGGAGGCTCTACATCCGGAGGCAGTAGGCCAGATGAGGCTGGGCAATCTCAGAGGGTTTATGTGATGTAGAGGCAACCGCATGCTTCAGCCATCATTGCGGGTACATTTTCTTTATTTGGTATTTCATTCCTTGCTTTATTAGATCCTGGATCTACACATTCATACATAAGTGCATCCATCTTGCCTATGTCTGAATTGCATTCTGAGTCCCTAGGATTTGATGTCTTGGTGACAAATCCTTTAGGGCATAGTGTTGTGGTGAACACGGTCCACCGAGATAGTCCAGTTATTGTTCAAGATGAGGAGTTTCTCGGTGACCTGATTGAGATGCCTTTTAGGGAATATGATCTGATTTTGGGCATGGATTGGTTATCCAAGAATGGGGCTGTGGTAGACTGTCAGAAGAAATGTGTTACTTTGAGAACACAGGATGGTAGGGTTGTTATAGTATCTAGTGAGCAGATGTATCTTTCATCTATGTTTGTTTTAGCTGGGAGAATGATTCAGAATGGATGTGAGGCTTATCTTGCTCATGTTGTAGATACTAGAGTAGTGGAATCCCTACTTGAAAGTATACCAACAGTTGCCGAGTTTCCAAATATTTTCCCTGATGAGTTACCAGGGGTACCTCCTGAGAGAGAAGTGGAGTTTGGTATCGATTTGTTGCATGGTACCACTCCTATCTCTATTACCCCTTATCGGATGGCACCTGCTGAGTTGGGAGAGTTGAAGGTACAGTTGCAGGAGTTATTGGATAAAGGGTTTATCTACCCTAGTGTGTCCCCGTGGGGAGGGCCTGTGTTGTTTGTGAAGAAGAAGGATGGCACCATGAGATTGTGTATTGATTATAGGCAGTTGAATAAGGTGACCATCAAGAAAAAGTATCCTTTGCCTCGGATAGATGATCTTTTTGATCAGTTGAAGGAAGCAGCAGTATTCTCTAAGATTGATCTGAAATCAGGGTACCATCAGTTAAGAGTCAGAGATATGGATGTATCCAAGACAGCTTTTCGTACAAGGTA
Source organism: Garcia nutans (assembly GCA_947685225.1). Classification (NCBI taxonomy): domain Eukaryota; kingdom Viridiplantae; phylum Streptophyta; class Magnoliopsida; order Malpighiales; family Euphorbiaceae; genus Garcia; species Garcia nutans. The sequence continues at coordinate 23,499,531 of CANTUV010000021.1, forward strand.
TGGGCATTATGAGTTTCTGGTGATGCTCTTTGGATTGACGAATGCACCAGGAGCTTTTATGGATTTGATGAATAGGGTATTCAAACCATATTTAGATCAGTTTATGGTGGTCTTCATTAATGATATCTTGGTGTATTCACGTAATGAGGAGGATCATGATAGGCATTTGCGGATCATATTGCAGACTCTGAGAGAGAAGCAGTTGTATGCTAAACTGTCTAAGTGTGAGTTCTGGTTCGATCAGGTAGCTTTTCTTGGTCATGTGGTTTCAGCAGAGGGTATTAGAGTTTATCCAAGTAAAATTGAGGTTATCTTGAATTGGAGTCCATCAAAGACTGTGACAGAGGTTAGAAGTTTTCTGGGATTGGCAGGCTATTATCGTCGATTTGTGAAGGGTTTTTCTATAATAGCTACACCACTCACCAGATTACTTCAGAAAGGAGTTAAATTTATGTGGACAGATCAGTGTCAGGTGAGTTTTGAGTAGCTGAGGGAGATGTTGACTCAAGCTCCTGTCCTTACCCTGCCTGTGGAAGGTAAACCATATGTGATATATATTGATGCTTCACACAATGGTTTAGGTTGTGTTTTGGTGCATGATGGTAGAGTCATTGCTTATGCCTCTCGACAGTTGAAATCGCATGAGTTGAATTATCAACGCATGATTTGGAATTAGCAGTAATAGTCTTTGCCTTGAAGATTTGGCGGCATTATTTGTATGGGGAAAAGTGTTTCATTTATATAGATCACAAGAGTTTGAAATACTTGGGTGTTCAGAGAGAGCTGAATCTTCTGCAGAGCCGGTGGCTAGAGTTGATTAAAGACTATGACTGTTTGATTGATTATCATCCTGGTAAGGTAAATGTTGTTGCTGATGCCTTGAGTCAAAAATCTTTGGCAGGTTTGACTGCTTACTCGCTCTCGTTGCTTGTTGAGTTGAGAGTGTTGCACGCTAGATTTGAATCTTCTGATGATGGTGCTCTGATGGCTCAGTTGTAGTTGAAGCTAGTCTTGTTGGATCATATTAGGGAGGCTCAATTAGAAAATGAGAGAATTCAAAAAACTGTGTTGGTTTGTCAGAAAGGGGAAAGTCGAGAATTTTATGTGAGGGATGATGGCAGTCTCTGGTATAGAGATAGATTTTGTATTCGTGATGATGCAGAATTGAAAAGAATGATATTAGAGGAAGCACATCAGTCACTTTTTGCTATGCACCCTGGGAGTACCAAGATGTATCAGGACTTGAAGCGACATTATTGGCAGTCAGGTATGAAGAGGGACATAGCAGAGTTTGTATCCAGATGTCTCACTTGCCAGAAAGTGAAGGCTGAGCACCAAGTTCCTTCAGGATTGCTCCAACCTTTATCAGTGCCAGAGTGGAAATAGGAGCGAGAGTGGAAATGGGAGCGAGTGACAATGGATTTTGTGACTGGATTACCTTTGACTCAGAAGAAGCATGATGCAATCCAGGTAATAGTTGATCGGATGATGAAGACAGCTCATTTTCTTCCAGTTTGGATGGATTATTCTCTTGAGAGGTTGGCTAAGCTATATATCAATGAGATAGTCAGGTTGCATGAAATCCTAGTTTCTTTGGTGTCGGATCGAGATTCCCAGTTTACTTCGAGGTTTTGGAAGAGTTTGCATAATGCTCTAGGTTCTCGATTGCATTTTAGTACTGCTTTCCATCCTCAGACAGATGGAAAGTCAGAGAGAGTGATACAGATTCTGGAGGATATGTTGAGGAGATGTATCATTGATTTTGCCGGGAATTGGGATAGATTTTTGCCATTAAATAAATTAGCTTATAACAACAGTCATCAGTCGAGTATTGTAATGACTCCTTATGAGGCTTTATATGGCAGGAGATGCAGGACACCTTTGTGTTGGGATGAAGTTGGAAAAGGTAAACTGGCTGGTCTCGATTTGATTAAGGAAACAGAGGAGAAAGTGAAGGTGATTCGGGGTCATTTGAAAGAAGCTTCAGACCGATAGAAATCTTATTCAGATTTAAAGAGAAGAGACATAAAGTTCAATGTGGGAGATAAAGTGTTTCTGAAGGTGTCTCTATGGAAGAAAATTTTGAGTTTTGGCCGCAAAAGGAAGTTGAGTCCTCGTTTCATAGGACCATATGAGGTGTTGGAGAGAGTTGGTCCAGTAGCTTATAGACTAGCTTTGCCTCCTGAGTTGGATCCAATACATAATGTTTTCCATGTCTCGATGCTTCGGAAATACAGGTCTGACCCATCTCATATCTTGTCAGTGAAGTCCATTGATGTGAGTCCAGATCTGACTTATGAGGAAGAACCAGTGGCGATTTTGGCACAAGAGGTTAAAGAATTGAGGAATAAGAGGGTACCACTTGTGAAAGTCCTTTGGAGGAATCATGCCACTGAGGAGGCGACATGGGAAAGTGAGCAGGTGATGCAGAGTCAGTTTCCCCATTTGTTCCAGACTTGAGGACAGGTAATTTCGGGCACGAAATTTGCTTTAGGGGGAGAGAATTGTAACATCCTAAAATTTTTGAAAATTTCTAATTTTTGGAAAATTAGACAAAATAAATTATAATTTAAAAAAATAAATTAAATTAATGGTTTTAAATGAAAAATGAAGGGATTTTAAAAGAAAAAATGAAATATATATGTGATATATATGCAAAATATACATAACATATATAAAAGTCAACACTTTTTAAAAGAAAAGGGCATTTTGGTAATTAAATCTTGTAAATTCAAAATTAATAAAATAATTCAAAAATAAATTAATTTTGAATGGAAGAGGAAAATTAGCACTTTTAATTTATTAAAAAAATAATTAAATAATTAAATTATTAAATTATTTTAATATATATATATATATGTGGTTAAAAAAAGATGAAAAGGAAAGAATATTAAAAGTTTTCTTCTTCTTCTTCTTCTTCATCTTCAAGGATGTGGCTTTCATGGGAGTTTGAAGACCAAGGATTTTGCTTCTTCCATACTCCATAAATTGAAGGAATTAACAAGTTTCAAGTGGATTTTTGGTGATTTCCACCAAAATTAGTAAGTTTCCATCTCTTTTCTTTGAATTCCTTGGAAATTTAGATTATGTGAGAATTTGAATTTTTATGTAGTATGTCATAATTGTTGGAATTGGTGTGTATAATGTTATTTTGGGTAGTTAACAATGATTCTAAGGTTAGATTGAAGTGATGATGGAGTTTGGTTAAATAATGGTGAAGAGAGAGAATTTAGGGTTATGGATTTTTGGGGTTTTGAAAACATGAACTTTAATTGTGCAAATTATTTCCAAATGAGTTGTTTTGATTCATAAACAAGTATTTTAAAGTCAAATATCGGATTTGGTGGTGTTGGGTTGGAGTTTGAGAACGGAAGTGGAGATTTAGGGTTTTGGAAAAATGATTTTCCAAAGTGGTTGAATTGTGTGATTTTATTTGTTTAAGCATGTTGTTTAGTGTTAAAAGTGATGAATATAAGCTTGGAATGAGTAATGGATTGTGTTGGAATGGAAAACCTTCAATGGGGGAAGGTTATGCCATTTTTGAGATTTTGTGTATAAGAGTGTATTTTTATAATGTAAATGATTTAACTGTATTAAAATATATTTTAAATAATATAAATAAACTTAAAACACTAATTTAATTGTAGTAGAATGGAATTCAAATGTTGAAGTAAGGAAAGGCTAAATTTTTGGAAATTTGTAGGAGTGATATGTAATTATGGTTTAATGTAGAAATGCCATTAAATGTGATACTAAATGATTATTTGTTATCATATTTGGTTTAGGCATTGAGGGAGGTTGATTTGCTTCATCCAAGTGGTGAAGGGCAAGTTGGAAAGATTGGATTGAAGGTTGTTTTTAGCTTGCTTTGGGTTGCTAGTGGAGGTATGTACAAACTTTGAATATATTGTTTATATTTGCATGACATTTGGGCTTAACACATTTTGGTTGGAAAATGTGTTAAGTTACTTGGTTCATTGATTGTGTATGAATAATATGCTATGACCTTTGTAATGTCATATATGTGTTAAATGCATTGTGAAAAGCCATTGATAATGGCTAATTTGTGTAACATGTGAAATATGCATATTATGTGAAAATACCCAAAGTAATTGGGTAATGTGTTGTGAATGCAAAAATGAGATATGTGTAATAATGAAATGAATTGATATTGATAAAAAAGAGAAAAGTGAGAAAAATGAGAAAGATGTGAAAAATGAGAAAAGTGAGAAAAAATGTGAAAATAAGGCAATGTGCCTAGATTGAATATGTAAAAATGAGAAAGAGATTAATAATGAAAAATATGAATAAATTGTGTGCCTAGTATGTTATTCAATTTTCAGAGTTCTGGGTTTGGCGGCATGCCTATGATTGCCTACTGGCTATACGCTGGAACGGTGAAAAGATTGGGTCGTAAGCCAGGCCAGCTGATAAATATGATATTTTTGGGATGAAAAGACTGGGTCGTAAGCCTCAAAAACTGTAGCAGTCTAGCCGGGTTGAAGACCAAGATACTGGGGCCTAAGGGTCTAGCCGGGTTGAGGTCCAAGAGACTGGGGCTGTTACATTATCCATGGATATATATATTGCCTACGGGGCTAGACACATGGTGTCATTATGGATTAAAGCAGTAACTCTAAAATTTGAATAGCATATTAGATCCTTTTTGGGCCCATGCTTGTCTTTGTTTTACTGTGAATTATGATTTATGATACAATTGAGTAATATAAGTTTATAAGTTGTGCTTATGAATTATTTGAAAAGTATAAGAAAGTGGATTGATGTGACATCTATATGCATTGTGCATTTGGTATTGCATTGAGTTATATTGTTATTATCAAAGTTTGTACCACTAGGCTTTGGCTTAGCGCGATTGTTTCCATCGCGTAGGTGACACGGTAGACCCAGTTGAGCCAGAAAGTTCTTCTAGACCAGGTCGGGTTTAGACTTGTAGTTGAGCTTGTAGAGTTGCTATCGAGATTAGAAACACTGCCAGGTACATGTATATATTTTTATGTTATTGTACATTTTGAGTTTTATGCATAATATATTATGTTTTGAATTTTACGTATTGTATATTATAAAGAATGTTTGGGTCAATGTATTTGAAATGGGAGAGTAAGTGTGTTTTAAATTATATATATCTATATGTATAAATGTTTGAGAAAATTGGTGAAATTGAGAAGTATGGTTGAGAGGGTGATTGGAAATTATTGGGAGTGTTTTCTTTTTGCAGGTTGAGTAATTGCTAAATTTTGGGATATCCAAAATTCAAACAAAACTCTGGCGAATTTTTCCCAGAGATTTATATATATATTATTTATTTTGGGTTCTTATAACAAGTAAATAATATTTATATTCTATTTAATTTTTATATATTTAGAATTTGAAATTTTAAATTGGAAATGTAAAAAAAAATTAGTAAATCCGTCCGTGACATTTTTGTACCGTATACGCGTATTTTACATATGCTAGAAATATGTTTTGTATGCATATAGGGTATAAGGGTGTTACATGCTAGGTAAACTCTCTTGTGGTCTCTCACTAAGTAGCTTGGCAATTTACCCTACCTAATTCCCCAAATTATGAATGGAGGCTTGTTGATTTCTAAGGGTGGTTTCAGTTGATTGAAACCTGATTTCAGAAGCTGCTATAAACTTCTCCATCATGTCCACTAAATTGCACTTTCTTGGAGGGGCAGCTTGTTGATGTTGAGGCTACTGGAATCCAGGGGGAGGACTTGGATTATTCTGATTATTCTATAAGAAATCAGTATAATTTCTCCACCCCGGATTGTACATGTTGCTATAGGGGTTATTTGATGTTACCTTGGCCTATTTCCAACATAATCTACTTACTCTTGCCTAGCAAGTATGTTGCCACTTTGGCAATCTTAACTTTGATGTCCACCCTCACACCATTCACAAGACATCACCTGCATTACTTTCCCAGAAGAAGAAGAAGCCAAAGAATCAATCTTTTTATTTAATGCTTCCATTTAGGCTGTCAAAGCCACCATAGGATCTATTTTGTGTGAACCCACGGCTCTCAGCTTTCCTTGTTCCCTTGGGGCTTGCCACTGATAATTGGTGATAGCCATGTCCTCAATCAAATCCCTTGCTTGTTTAGGTGTCTTGTTGTTTATGGTACCCCCAGCTGCTGCATTAATGGATTGCTTACTTCCATAATTCAATCCATTGTAAAACGTTTGAATCTGAAGCCATAATGGAAGCCCATGATGAGGACACCTTCTCAATAAATATTTAAATCTTTCCCATGCATCATAAAGGGTCTCACCATCTTGCTACAGAAAAGATGAGATATCATTCCTTAACTTAGCAGTATTGGACGGCGGGAAATATTTTTCTAGGAATTTCTCTGCCAACTGACCCCATGTGGTGAAAGTTCCTAGAGGAAAAGATTTCAGCCACTTCTTTGGTCAATCTCTAAGGGAAAATGGGAACAACCTCAGCTTAATTGCATCATTTGAGACATTATTTATCTTGAATGTGTCACATATCTCCAGAAAATTCTCAATATGTGCATTAGGATCTTCATCAGGAAACCCATAAAATTGACAAGTCTGCTGTACCATTTGAATTACATTTGCCTTTATTTCAAAGTTGTTCGCAGCAACTGTCGGCCTTCGGATATAAGAATCAGCCCATTAAGATTGGGCTTAGCAAACTCCTGCATTGTTCTTGGTCCAGCTCCGTCCATCACTTCAAACTACCTCCCCTTCTTCCTTTCGCTTTCTCCTCAATGTTCTCTCTAGCTCTAGGTCTAACTCAAGAAGTTGGGAGGAGCTAGCTCTAGTCATAAACGGGAAGAAATACCTAAAATGATAGTCAACAAGCAAAAACCAATGTTAAAAACAAATAAAAATGAAACTAAATCAACAGTCTTGATTATATTACTAATATTGAAACTGTTGTCCGCGGCGGTGGCGCCAAAAATTTGGTGATGCGAACTTATGCTATTACAATACCATAAGTGCACGGGTCACTCAAGTAATAAAGTAGTGAGTGAGTTGTCATTCCCCTGGGGACAAGGCCAAGTACTAGTGCAAATTTTAACTGTTGTTTAGCAAAATAATAGTTTTGTGAAGTTTGTAATTAAAGACGATTAACTTAATAACTTAAAGTAAGAGAGGTTAAGTGTTGTACAAAAAGGATTAATGATGAAAATACTATCCAGATATTAAATCCTCCTAGCCATAAATATATTTATGAAAATCAATTCAATTAAATCAAATAATAGAGTTGAATTGGTATTCCTCTAAATTAGACTAAAACCTTTCTCAAGTGAATTAATCCCTAATCACTAAATAGAATGCTGGAATCTCTTCTCAAACATAATTAAATAGATCTTGCATTAAGAATAAGGAATCATAAACCAAAGGATCTTGTAAGTCTATCTCTAGTACTCCAATCAATCCTCAATCCTTATGAGTATTCTATTCATATCAAGCTTTCTCAAGTCAATAATATGAAAATTGTAACCAATCAATAAGCATGCTATTATCAATTGGAAATAAATTATTAAGAATCATAAGAATAAAACAACTCAATCAAATGATTTAATTAAATAAAATTATTCAATCCATACAATAAAGCTAGGGTTCATCAATATCTAGATAGAGAATGAATTAGTTCATGTTCAAAACCAGGAAACAAGAACAAGAGAAATAAGTAAAAGAATCCAAACAATCCATGACGAATGATTTGTGTTTCTTCACTTGAGTCCTTGAATCTTGGTTTAGATCTTGTGTGGGATGTGTCTTCACCTTCAATCTCAGCTTCAAAACTCTACTTTTTTCTCTCTAGAAGTCAGCTCTAGGTTGTAAAGAATGAAAATTGAATCCCTAATTCGAGCTTTAGCTCAGCTTTTATAGTGCAGATATGTTAGCCTGACATGCCCAGTGACACGCCCATGTCACTAGGCATGTCATTGCTACTAGGATTCTGAATATAAGGCATGCCCAGTGACAAGCCCATGTCACTGGGTGTGTCCCATCTTCTGTGAGTCATTGTAATAGGCACGCTCGGTGACACACCCATGTCACTGGGCATTTCAATGCTTCTGTATGGCAGTATCAAAGGCATGTCCATTGACATCCCATGTCCCTGGGCGTGTCACTTGAAGAATTTTGCTCTTTTCCTCGACTTTCATTCGTAATTCCCTCCAAAATGACCATAAGCCTCAAAATACAAAGAGTTCCTGAAATTAATCCTAAAAAGAACTTGAACAAACAAATTAAACTCAATTGGATAATAATCATATCAAGAAATAGGGGCAAAATATCATCAATTATGCACTTATCAGCTATCTTGGTTGCTCAAGAGTTTTGTTAATTTCTAATTACTCTCCGTGCTCCTTCTCTTTTAATTCTATTACCTATATTTATAGGAATAAATTAGATTAAATCATCGTGTTACCGAGCCTAATCCAAGCTTAATTCTGGTTTCCTATTTATGCATGGCTTAGATTTAAAGCATATCAAATTAAAGTAATTTAAATTCGAGTGAAGCCATGACCATATTGGATTAAAACAAGTTTAATTTGACATTGACCAAAGTCCATATCAAGTTGGCACGTCTAATTCAATATGGGTATGCCCCATATCGATTTAGGATTTATCTAATTCGATATGGGAGGCCCATATCAAATTAGAATCAATCTAATTTGATATGGGTATAATCCATATCGAATTATAGCAATTCTAATTTGATATGGACCATCCATATCAAATTAGGCATGGTCTAATTTGCTATGGATCATCCATATCAAATTAGACAAGCCTAATTCAATAAGGCGAGATCCATATAGAACCAAACTTGCTTTAACCTCAAACCAAACCGTTTCAGGTCTTTAAAAGTTGAACCAGACTTATTTTAGGCCTTATAAAATTGAATCGATCTAATTAAAATCTTAAAGTAGGTTTAAGCAATTAAGATTGGACTAATCATGACTTGGGCCTTCTATAATTGGTATTGAACTAGCTTAAGTCCAAAATCAAGGATCTATAATTTGCCCCCCCTGCTTGAACGATCTTGAATTTATTCAGAGAGTGAAAAGGAACATTACTTTGAGCTAATTTTGGATAAGGATGGGTTCCTAACCCATAGATTGATTTGGGCTCTAAACACAAGATATGATTAGTTATGTTTTGGACACGAGACTGGTTTGGGTTCTGAACCAAAGATTGGATTTGGGTTTTGGACTCGAGATTGGATTTAGTTGGGTTCTGGACCTGAGGTATGATTTGGGTTATTGATCCGAGTTGGCTTGGGTTCTCGACCCGGATTGAGTTTTAAACTCAAAAATGATTTAGGTTCTGGACCTGAGTTGGTTTAGGTTCTGGACTCAAATTGAGTTTTGAACTAAAAAATATTTTGGATTATAGACCCGAGTTAGTTTAGGTTTTGGACTCAGACTGAGTTTTAGACTAAAAAATGATTTGGGATCTGGACCTGAGTTGGTTTGGGTTCTGGACTCAGACTAAGTTCTAGACTAAAAAATGATTTGGGTTCTATACCCGAGGCTAATTGGATTCTAGACCCGGATTGAGTTTTGTACTTGAAAATGATTTGGGTTTTGGACCGTAGTTGGATTGGGTTCTGGACCTAAAACTGGGTTGGTTTGTGTTCTGGACCTAAGATTGGATGTTTCAAAGATTCAAGAAAAAACCAGATCAACTTCATCTCTTCTAGCTTGATTGATCTTTTGAGGATTTTGCATTTGTTCTAGCCACTTGCTCCATTCTCCAATGGATTCTGTTGACTTTTTATCATCTGAGAGTTTCAACTTTCTTCTAGCCATTGTTCCATTCCTCAATGTATTCTATTAACCTTCTGTCATTTGAAAGTTCTTGCTTTCTTTTAGAGATTGTTCCATTCTTCAATGGATTCTGCTTACCTTCTGTCATCTGAGAGTTCTGTCTTTCTTCTAGCCACTGTTCCATTCTTCAATGGATTCTACTGACCTTGTGTCATCTAAGAGTTTTAGCTTTCTTCTAGCCATTGCTTCAGGTCTTCACCTTTCCTAATGGATCTTCATCCATGGACATTGGACCTTCACCTTCAAAATGGATCTTCATCCTTAGACATTGTTGTGAGTGAGGATTTTCACCCCCACTCCCGGTGGAATGGTTCTTGTGACTTTGGCACTGTTAGGCTTAGGGCCTTAGAGAACATGGGCCTAAACCTGGAGAAAATGAAGTCACCACTCGAATGGGCCGAGAAAAAGAAAGGGGTAGATGACTCAATTACTAAGGAATCCCCAACCCCCTAATGGGTTCGAAAAGTTGGATATGCATAGGGAAGGTGAGAAATGGCCCAGCACCCCACAGCGCCCGGTTCATTGGAACCGGCCTCCTTTTCAGGTCTTAATATTATAAAATTCTTAAATATAATGACATTATCCATATTATATGTGATCATAAGAATAAATAAATATTTGATTAAAAATTATAGCAATGTCCAAACAAAATAAATAAGTGGATACCCATCCAAGGATGGAAATATTCCCTTACATTGTCCAAACTCTAGAACTAAATAGGACACCCACCAAAAGGTGGAAATGTATCCTTTACATTAATCCCAAAATATAAAAATAATTTAAATTACAAAATAATTTAAATTACATGAAGTTTAATTAATGAGATACCCACAAGGTGGAAACATACCTCTTACATGATGAAGAAAATAAAGTAAACCAATAAAAGACATTCAACCATTCATCCTGAAACTAAACCATTTATTATAAGCCAAATAAAGATCAAGTTATGAAGATGTAAACTAAGTATGTGAAGCAGGATTCAAATAACAATTAAAGACTAAATATACAAGCTAGGGTTTTATGAATTATGGTTTAGGAAAATACGATTAGGGTTTAAGATTTCCCTTTTTTTAAATAAGATTAGGGTTCTAAAGTTTTAGGGTTTATATTCAAAAACTAGGGTTATAGGGTTTGGAGAAACTAATATTTTTATAATTTTTTAATAAGTATTAGGCTACTATAAATATTTTAAAAAATATAATTAATTAGGGTTTAGGGTTCATACCATGCAATTTAGGGTTTTGAAATTTATAAATTAGGTTTTTGGAAAAAATAATGATCAAAGATTTGAAGTTGAACAAGCTACTGTTAATAATATTTGGGAAAACTTAAATGACATCACAAAAAACTTTAAACAAAGCTATTAGCATGCTGGCTAAATAATCATGTATTTGGAAGAATTCATGCTACTAGACTACTGAATTTAATTTTAAATAATGATCATGCATGTTCCACATTAAAACTATCAAAAGTATGTTATAATAAATTGATTAAGAAAATAACGACATTTGCTGGCTCCACCACAATTGCACTATTAGAATTCTAGGGAAGCTTTGATCAAGACAATACAACCTTGTTGGCTCGTGGATGGGAGTGTACTTTTTGTTCTTTGTTGCTTCGGGTTGCTTCAAAGTTCAAAAGTCCAATAGTAATTCTTGAGTAATTTTTATCGCCCTTGTTTCTATGTCTAAAACTATTACTTATAGGAATTTCAAACAAAACCTAATATGTTAAGGAAATTAAAATTGTTTAGGATATTAATTTTAGTTTTCGAGTAAAAATAGAATTTTGGCAAAAATTGGCCAACACGCTGGCATGAGCTGCTGGGACACGAGCAACGGGCGAGCAACGAGGTCGGGTTGCTAGGAAGCAAGTAATCAGGCGAGCGCCTGCGAGGCGCTGCCCAATTCACTGCAGCTTGCACCTGCGGTGAATTGGCCCAAGCCAATTCGCCACTGGCTTGCTGTGTGCCTCTCACCAATTGGTCCGTCCAATTTTTTATTTTTTTATTTATATATATATTTTTAAAAATAAATAAAATAATAAAATAAATATTAAAATAAGTATTAAAATAAATAATAAATGCCATAAAAATTATTTTAGACTTATTTTAAAATATTGGATTGGACTTGGTAAAAAATTGAGGGCCTACAGTTTGCCCCTTGCTTGAACGATCTGAGACTTTTATTAGAAGAGAGTAAAAAACAACATGACTTGGAGCAGATTTTGGATGAGGATGGGTTCTCGATCCGAGATTTGGGTACTTAGACCCGAGACTTGGTACTTGAATTTGATTTGGGTAGTTGGACCCGAGATTGAATTTGATTTGGGTACTTGAACCTAAGACTGGGTACTTGGACTTGAGACTGAATTTCATTTGGGTACATAGACTTGAGACTGGGTACTTGGATTTGAGACTGAATTTGATTTGGGTACTTGGACTTGAGATTGGGTACTTGGACCCTAGACTGAATTTGATTTGGGTACATAGATCCTAGATTGGGTACTTGGACCAAAGATTGAATTTGATTTGGGTACTTGGACCCGAGACTAGGTACTTAGACCAAAGATTAAATTTGATTTGGGTACTTGGACCCGAGACTAGATACGTGAACCCGAGACTGAATTTAATTTTGATACTTGGACCCGAGACTGGGTACTTGGACCTGAGACTAAATTTGATTTGGGTACTTGGACTCAAGACTGGATACTTGGAGCCGAGACTGAATTTGATTTGGGTACTTAGACCCGAGACTGAATTTTGGACTGACCTTTTATTAGTTGAGAATTCTGGCTGTTCCATTATTTAATGGATTCTGGATATTCACCCTCAAAATGGATCTTCATCCTTGGACTTCGGGTCTTTACTCTTGAAAATGGATCTTTATCCTTGGGGAATGGGTCTTCACCCTTGACAAGGATTTTCATCCTTAGTCATCGGGTCTTTACCCTTGAAAACAAATGTTCATCCTTAGAGATCGGGTCTTCACCCTTGAAATTGGAACTTCATCCTTGGACCTTGGATCTTCATCCTTGGTCATCGGGTCTTCACCCTTGAAAATGGATCTTCATCCTTAGAGATTAGGTCTTCACCCTTGAAACTATATCTTCATTCTTTTGACTTCTTGTCTTCACCCTTTAAATTGGATCTTCATCCTTGAGCTTCGGGTCTTCACCCTTTAAATTGGATCTTCATCCTTTTGACTTTTGTCCTATATTGGCCTCAGCTCTTCTAGATGGACTTATCTTTTTTCTTTTGAGAGTTCTAATTTTCTTCTTTTTTCCATTCCCTTTGTTCTTCCATTGCACTTTTGCAAAAAATTCAGCCATTTTTTAGTTGTTCTTCCTTTGCACTTTTGCAAAAAATTCAGCCATTGCAAAAAATTCAGCCATTTTTTAGTTGGCTTCTTATACCTTCTCCTTGCCCCCTGCAGGGCAAAATATTGAAAGTGAGTTTGAAAATATTTTATATATGCATAAACTCAAAAAAAATTGAAAGGTGAAACCCTTGCCCTCTGTGTAGGCTCAAACCCCATGATTTTTCTATGCGGGCTTTGGCTAATGTTTGTATATTGTCTGGTTCTTCAGACAAGCATGCATTTCTTCTTTCTTTTATAAAATTACTGGAGCTTCCTCAAGCAATGGGCCTTTCATGCCCCCTGATTCCATATATGCTTCATCTCTTGATTATTTACTTCATAGGGTATTTACTGTTCACTTTGACAAATGATAGGCAACACAAGATAACAAAATGCAATGTGATATGCTCATGTATGCATGATATGCATGGATTACAGATACAGTGGTTCCATTGACTCATAGACCGAGGTGATCAGCTAAAGTGTTCTTATTGACTCCTTCCAGATGCCTGTTCAGGTCTTACACTGGAATGGCAGAAGGCTTCGCTTTTACTGATTTTATCTTAAAGATGTTGAAAACATGAATAATGGAGGCCCCAAGCATCAGAGATACATCCATTTAAAATTATGATTCAGTATGCCAGTTGGTAGCTTCATAACCTTACCAATAATCATTTCCTTTGCCCAATGTGTCCTTCGAGGTTCGATGGTTTGACATACTTCCCTTAACTTGAAGGCTTTGTACAGATTTTTTTTAATTTTTATTTTAAAATCAAATGTTGGCTTTGTCAAATCAATGTCAATTTACCTCAGGACTTGATTTTCTAAATTAACATATCTATAACATGACAACCCTTGTTATCATACTAAACTCGGGAATCATTTCTATTTGAGAAAGAGCTGTTGTACTTCAGATAGGTACATACACATTACTTAGCCAAAGGTCTCATTGAGTTTAAATATTATCTATCTCATATGCATGTTTATTCAAACTATCTCCACTAATAGACTCTACTTACCAAGAGATATCAGCAGGTCTTTAATAGGCTTAAAACTGTGTCTATAAGGGACACCATTTAAATGAAGGCCATTTGTAGGTTGGAGCCATTGTGACACTATGGGCAAACCATCACACTACAAACTTCTTATTTAGATAGTTGGAAGCATGAAAAGATAGAGCTTTGAACATTCTTCTTTCTTCTTGACATGAATCTGGATCTTGATTAGGATAGTCTTCGTCTCTATAAAACATTTGGTACTCACATTTCTTTCCTTTTCTTCTTTTCCTTTTATCTCTTTATGTATTTTTTTAGCATTTTATCATTTTGTCCTTCTTCCATATAGGACTGTCAAGTATAGGACTTTTAAGCACTAGATGGCCTTTCTTCCATCTATCTAATTTTTGTTGAATTTTTTGTTGGGTTGGACCAATTTAAGTCAAATTGTTTTTGGCTTCTACTACTTTAGGTAAAGGAAAACACAGTTGGCTTTCTGGATTGCCATTTGTATTTTCTTTTCTTTTTGATTTCGCACAAACTTAGGACCCATTTTTTTTGCTTTTTCTCTCTTTTTCTTTTCCCTTTTTGTTATTTTTTTTTTTGTGTTGGGTCTTAGCTCCAAAAGGATTATCTTGCTTGCACCATTTTATACTTCTGTTTATGGATGAGTGGAGTAGAGTGAGTCTTATTTCAACAAGGATAAATCATCTTAATAAATTGGAGATATTAGGTCTAATATCAGGTGAACTTTAACTACCCTTATGGTCTTGAGAGCTTTAACTATTCATATGGAATTGACTATGCATTCCTTTCTTTTATCTTCTTGCCTCTTCACCTTAGTGATCATTAGATTTGTCAAAAGTGTAACAACAGCTCGGGGTAGGTTGTTGGGCTTATAAGTCAATAAAGAGAAAGCTAAAATCACATAAAGGCTCAAAGGGACAACAAGGGATTAAATTAATTGGGTGGATTCTAGTTGTTGGCTTACCAAACAATGCCTAGATTATCTCTCCCTTAAATAATCAAAGTTCAATTTTGCCTCAAAAGTTTGTAAAAGCATGTTCTAAGACTGACTAGACAAAGGTAGTTATGTAGGAGCCCTCTCTAAGTAAGCATACATAACTCAAGGCTATAAAATAATTTCCTCACCTAGTAAAGTCATTTGAATTATTATGCATAGATATACTAATTCATAAAGATCAAGCTAAATTCATCAGCGGTTGAGCACCATAATGAATAAAGACTATGAAAATTTTGATGAAAATAATTTATTCAAATAAACATAATTTAAAAAACATAATTGTTCCAATTAAATATTAAAGAAAGCAAAATAAATAGAGCAACACTCCAAGCTAAGAGAAGTTTGTTGAATAAAATTTCTCCTCATTCTGCATCTTTGACATTCTAGACTTGAAAGACAAAATCTTCCTCCATTCCTCCTCCTATAATGAAGGTTGCTGTCGAAGGTACTCTTCCAAATTTAGGCAAAGGATTGCTCTTAGTATTGGGCTTATCAGGCTCAGGCAACTTTTCACTATCAATTAAATTCTGGATCTCATGTCTCAACTTCATACAGTTGTTCATTTCGTGAGTTGTTCATTTCGTGTCCAGGCCTTTGATGGAATTGGCAAAATGCCTTAGTATCAAAGTTAGGTGGAAGATGATTAGGCAGAGAACGAGGAGTCAAGTGTTGTAACAATTCCTTCTTTTGTAGCTTATTGGGAACCTAAGATAGCGGCTTTCCCAATTCCAAAAATTGCCTCATTCCTCCTTAACTAGTGGCATTAACATCAGCTTCCTTTTGTGTACTTTGATTTCTAGGCCGATAATTCCATTTTGCAAAAAATTTGGTTCTTCTCTCTTTTCCACTTTTCTATTTGCAATCCCGCTTGGAGAAGATCTATGAAATCCCTTATAAAGGTGTGAGACAACCTCTCATGGAGATTGGATAGGACACCTCTAGCTATCATCCTGATTTGGTTTGACTCATCAGGCCTCCTTTTGAGAAGTGCAGCCTTATTTCTCCATCTTTTCATATAGTCCACAAAATTCTCATTTGGTCTTTGCCTAATTGTTTCAACCTCAATCAAGGTAACTTCTAGCTCGACATTGTACCCAAACTTTTGAATGAATTCCTTGTATAGAAAATCCCCACTCTTTTAAGTGTCATCCTCCAAGATGTTGAACCAGTTTTGGACAACAGGGTCTAATGAGAGCATAAAGTACCTTAGAGTTTGAGCCTTAGTAGCTTGGGTAGACTGCATAGTAGTGATGTATTGCTTAACATGCAAGTGAGGATTTCCTGTATCATTGTACCTAACGAAGGAAGGAATTTTGAACTTGTCAGTGACCTCTTCATCTAGCTCAAACAACTTGTCGACCTTAGACATTTCTTCAGTTTTCAGCTTCTTTTCAAACTTCTTTTCTTGGTCAGCAATCAACTTCTCAACATCTGATGTTTCAGTCTTTTCCATGGCTAATCTTTTAACAATCTTCGGCTCCTCCTTCTTGTCTTGAGGATCTTGAAAGTATTGAGTCCAGTCTTCATCATCATCAATGATTACCTTGTCATCATTAAAAGCCACTTCACCAACTTTAGCCTTTCCCTTATCTTTCTTTGTGCTTGCGGATGCTTCAGCAGTGTTCCCAAATATTGCAGCTATTTGACTCTTCATGATCTCAGCTAGGGCACCCTTTAGTTCTTCCATCTTGACTTTAAGGCCATCATCCAGCATCTTTTGAATATACTTAGGTTTCATTGCTTTTGGTGAGAAGCTAATTGAGTTGTTGCTAGATTCTTCATCACCGGCATAGGTCAGATTATCATAAGCTTTTGAAATGTTGTAATCTAGGGCTGTGAGCCAGAAAGGATCAATGAGATGCAAATGTATGTATGCATGTAAGCATGTATGCACAAACAACAAACAAACAAAGATAATTATGATGTCCCTTCCAACCTTATAGCTTCTATACATGAATGGCGAGTCTTTTTCCTAGGCATATGGTTAACAAAATACCAACATGGGATATTTTGTTCTTGAAAAATTCTCTCGGACGATTTTAACCAATAGTTATATTTTCAAATGTGGAAATCAGTTCATGATCATTCCCATTAATTAGGCTTTAATCCATCCAATCAACTAAAGCAGCTTTTATGTTATATTGGATTAAAACTAAATTAAGAGGTTTATCATAAATAGATTTCCTATTTTGAAAAGTAACTAATGATTCATGCCAAAAACAAGCCTATGATTAATAATTCTTTGTATAAACTAGGCTCGCAATTTATTTTTGGTATTCCATAATTGACCTAAATATTTATAAGCTCTTTCAGAAGGTTGTGAAAATAATTTTGTTTCTAAGCCCCTTGTAAAATGATTTTAGAAAAAATGGATTTTGGGCTTTGTATTTGGGTCATGAGAAAAGAATTTTTTTATTTTTTTTGGAAAAGTTTTATGTCCACAAACCATTTTGAAAATTTTGAAAATAGTTTTGACCTTTTGGATTTAGAGGAAAAAAGTTTTTTGAGCTCACAATGTAATTAGGTCATATTAGAAAAAGAACAAACCAAATAAGCCATGATTTAAGCCAAGATAAATTAACCATAGTCAAACAACAAGCATTTGGGGTAAAAATATAAGGAAAGTAACTAGGCCAATTACATGAGCTTTAATCTTTGGGTTGAAAAGTTTAGGCTCCCATAGCAAGTATATACCCAAAGGTACAAGGCTATGAGTGGTTATGCCATGCTCGATCTCCATACCTTTAGTGAAATTATGGTATCCCTTACATAACACAACACGGGTTACATGGGCATCCTAACTCACATACACAATGCAAACTAATATGATATAATGGATAATATCATGACAAGAAAGAATAAAATAATATAAAGACCAACATAATCAACTTCTCTTATCCCCAGTGGCATCGCCACTGTGAGCGGGGACTTTTACCCCCACTCCCGGTGGAATGGTTCTTGCGACTTTGGCACTGTTAGGCTCAGGGCCTTAGAGAACACAGGCCTAAACCTAGAGAAAATGGAGTCGCCACCCGAATGGCCCTGGAATAAGAAAGGGGTGGATGACTCAATTCCTAAGGAATCCCCATCCTCCTAATGGAATCAGAAAGTTGGGAATGTGTAGGGAAGGTGAGAAATGGCGCATCACCCCCGCAGCACCCGGTTCATTAGAATCGGCCTCCTTTTCAGGTCTTAATATTATAAAATTCTTAAATATAATGACATTATCCATATTACATGTGATGATAAGAATAAATAAATACTTTATTAATAATTATAGCAATGTCCAAACAAAAGAAAAAAGTGGACACCCATCCAAGGATGGAAACATGCCCTTACATTGTCCAAAGTCTAAAACTAAATAGGACACCCACCAAAAGGTGGAAACGTATCCTTTACATTAATCCCAAAATATGAAAATAATTTAAATTACATGAAGTTTAATTAATGAGGTACTCACAAGGTGGAAACATACCTCTTACATAATGAATAAAATAAAGTAAACCAATAAAAGACATTCAACCATTCATCATGAAAGTAAACCATTCATTATAAGCCAAATAAAGATCAAGATATGAAGATGTAAACTAAGTATGTGAAGCAAGATTCAAATAACAATTAAAGACTAAATATACAAGCTAGGGTTTTATGAATTATGGTTTAGGAAAATACAATTAGGGTTTAAGATTTCCCTTTTTTAAAAAATATTATTAGGGTTCTAAAGTTTTAGGGTTTATATTCAAAAACTAGGGATTTAGGGTTTAAAGAAACTAATATTATTATAATTTTTAATAAGTATTAAGCTACTATAAAGATTTTGAAAAATAGAATTAATTAGGGTTTAGGGCTCATACCATGCAATTTAGGGTTTTGAAATTTATAAATTAGGGTTTTGGAAAAAATAATGATCAAAGCTTTGAAGTTGAATAAGCTACTGTCAATAATATTTGAGAAAAATTAAATTACATCACAAAAAACTTTAAATAAAGCTTTTAGCATGCTGACTAAATAATCATGTATTTTAAAAAATTAGTCCATTAATGATAGTGAGTGGATTAGTCCCATTCACATTGTGCCTAAGAAAGCAGGTTTGACCGTGGTCCAAAATGAGAAAGGAGAGTTGGTATCTGTACAAACACAAACCGGGCCGCAAATGTGCATAAATTATAGGAAATTAAATAATGTCATCAAGAAAGATCACTTTCCTTTACCATTTTATTGATCAAATGCTTGATAGATTATATGGACATGCTTTTTACTATTTTCTTGATGGTCTTTGATGTTACTACCAAGTCCCTGTAAACCCTTAATTTTTGACTCGGTCCGGTCCAATATATTTTGTTTAGTCCAAAATAATTTTTGTGTTGTCTAATATATTTTAATTGGTCAAAATAATTTTTGTTATCTTAATTAAATAATTTTTTCTTTATTATCTAATTTTTATTAATAAAAAATAAAAATAAACAAATAAAAATTAAAAATTAAAAATAAAAATCGGCGACGAAAAAATCATCGCAGAAAACCAGCGCTGGCTTGGCCATGGGCCATTTCTCCCACAGGAGTTTCCTGTGGGAAAAATGGCTTGCAGGCCGTTCCCCGCTCCCTGCCATAGCCAACTGCGGCAAATTTTTTCGCCAGCACAATTTTTTCGTAGCAGCTTTTTTTCGCCAATGAAATTTTTTCGACGTAAATTTTCCAAAACCTAATACATTTAGGTTTCGATTTCCTTTTCTTATTTAATATTGTATGCCATGAGTAACTAGGATTAAGAATAGAATTCTTCTATAAATAAGATCACAATTACAACACAAAAAAAAAAGCAGAAATCAGAGGAAAATTGAGAGAGTTTGAAACCGAAATTGAGTGGGAAAGCAGTGAAATCAATTTGAATTTTTGAGAGACGAAGAAGCAAAGACATTAATAATTGATTAAAGGCAGCAACTGCCTTTGTTTTTGTTCATCCAAGAATAATTATTTTGGAGGAACCATCAAAAGGAGGTATGTATTAATTGTTATATTTTTTCACAGTAGCTAAGATTATGAAATTGTGTCTTTCAAAATAAAAAACCCTAGAATTTTAATTTAGTTTTTCTAAAGTTAAAAACACTAATTCTTTGATTTATTTTCTAAAAAGTCTTAAAATTGTTATTTTTACTTCTTCAAAATCTTAAAACCCTAATTGAACATGTTTTTCTTCAAAACCAAAATTTGATTCTGTTTCTTTCAACAAACCCTAAAAACACCTTTTCTATTTATATAAACCTTAAATCATTGGTGTACTTTCATAAAATTCTTAATTGCTTTTTTCCAAATTCTAAAAAACTTAAGCATCCACCGAAACCCTAATTCTAAAACACTAAGCCCAAATGCAACTTTCAAACCTAAAATAGTGAACCCTAACCCCTTTAAAACCATAAACCCTAATCCTTTAAAATTTTAAAAACCATAAAAACACAAATATTTTAAATTTCTCACAGTAAACTTGAAATCATAAATCAAAAGCATTTTAAAGAGTCCAAATCCTAGTTTCATGATTTTACATAACAAACCCTAGTTTGGTTAATTAAAGAATTTTATCAACCTTTTAAAACATAAAATCCTCAATCTATTTTAATTCTCTTAAAGTCACAGTAGCCAAATTACATTAATTCCAAAACCCTAAATGGAAACAGTAGCTATAATTGGAATTTTATTTGCCTTATTCAATTCTATATTTGATTATGCTTTGATTTATTTCTTATGCATTAATTTATTTAAGTTCAATGCTTGGTTTATTTAATTTATCATGGATGAATGTTTACTTTCTATTGATATTTAATATCTTTGATGAATGATTTATTTATGATGAATGATTATTTATTTTTATCAATTTATTTAGATTTCCAAATGTTGTAAGAGGTATGTTTCTACTTGTTGGATACCTCATTAGTTAAATATCATGTAATTTAATTTGCTTTTCTATTTTAGAACCAATGTAAAGGACATGTTTCTACCTTTTGGTGGGTGTCCTATTTAGGCATGTGATGTAAGGACATGTTTCCATCTTCGGATGGGTGTCCATTTATTTATTTTTCTTGGACCTTGCTTTAATTTTAATATATCGATGCTTTATTTTAATTATTGTGTGTAATATGGATAATGTTGTTATTTTTAAGAATTTTATAATATTAAGACCTGTAAAGGAGGTCGGTTCCAATGAACCGGGCGTTGGGGTGCTGGGCCATTTCTCACCATCCCCACACGTACCCAACTTTCTGAACCCATTAAGGGGTTGGGGATTCCTTAGGAATCGAGTCATCCACTCCTTTCTTTTTTCCGGCCGTCCGGGTGGCAACTCCATTTTCTCTGGACTTAGGTCCGTGTTCTTTAAGGCCCCAAGCTTAAACAGTGCCGAAGTCGCAAGAACCATTCCACCGGGAGTGGGGGCGAAAATTCCCGCTCACAGTGGCACCTCCACTGGGGACAAGAGAAGTTAATTTCATTGGTCTTTATATTATTCTATTCTTTCTTATAATGATATTATCTATTGCATCATATTAGTTTGCATCGTGTGCGTGAGGTAGGACGCCCGTGTTACCCGTGTTGTGTTATATAAGGGATACCATACTTTCACTCAAGGTATGGAGATCGAGCATGGCATAACCACTCATAGCCTCATACCATTTGGTATATACTTGTTATGGGAACCTAAGCCTTTTTACCCAAAGACTAAAACTCATGTAATTGGCCTAGTTACTTTCCTTAGGTTTTACCCCAAATGCATATTGTTTGACTATGGTTAATTTATCTTGGCTTAAATCATGGCTTATTTGGTTTATTCTTTTTCTAATATGACCTAGGTATATTGTAAGCTCAAAATAAATTTTTCTTTAAAATCCAAAAGACCGAAGCTATTTTCAAAACTTTTCAAGATGGTCTTTGGACATAAGACTTTTCTAAAAGCAAATTAAAAATTCTTTGGCCCATGGCCCAAATACTAAGCCCAAAATCAATTTTTCTAAAAATGGGCTTAGAAACAAAACTATTTTCACCCAACCTTTTCTTACAAAGAGCTTGCAAAAATATTTAGGTCAATTATGAAATACCAAAAATCAATTGTGGGCCTAGTTTACACTAAGAATAAATTAACCATGGGCTTGTTTTTGGCATGAATCATTAGTTACCTTTTTCAAGTGAGAAATCTATTTATGATAAATCTCTTAATTTAGTTTTAATCCAATATAGCATAAAGGCTACTTTAGTTGGATAAATGGATTAAAACCTAATTAATGGGAATTATTGTGAACTGATTTCCATTTTTGAAAATATAACTATTGGTTGAAACGTCCGAGGGAATTATAATATACCCTATGTTGGAATTTTGTTAACCATATACCTAGGGAAAGAGACTTGCCATTCGTGTGTGGATATTATAAGGTTGGAAGGAACATCCTAATTATCCTTGTTTGTTGTTTGTGCATACATGCATACATTTGCATCTCATATCATTGATCCTCTCTGGCTCACAGCCCTGGATTACGATAGTTTAAAAGCTTACAACAATCCAACCTACGCCGAAGATGAAGTATCTAGCAACGACTCAATCACTCGCTCACCAAAAAAAATGGAGCCCGAACAAATTCAAAGGATGGTGGATGAGGCCCTCATCGCCAAGATGGAAGAAATAAAAGAGGCCTTAGTTGAGACCATGAAGAACCAATTGACTGCAATCTTAGAGAATCATGCTGAGGCATTTGCTGGCACTAAAAAGCCAAGGGACAAAGGGAAGACTAAAGTTGGTGAAGTGGTTTTTGATGATGAAAAAGTGATCATTGATGATGATGATGATTGGGCTCAATACTACCAAGATGTTTAAGAGAAGAACAAAGAGCTGAAGGTTGTTAAGAAAGCAACTATTAAAAAGACCGAGACATCCGATGTTGAAAAGATGATTGCTGATTTAGAAAAGAAATTTGAGAAGAAGCTGAAAACCAAAGAGATGTCTGAGATTGATAAACTATTTGAGCTAGATGAAGAAGTCTCGTACAAGTTCAAGATGCCATCCTTTGCAAAGTACAATGGCACCGGAAATCCTCATCTCCATGTGAAGCAGTATATCACTGCCATGCAGTCTGCCCGAGCTACTAAGGCTCAAACCCTAAGGTACTTTATGCTCTCATTGGACCCTGTTGTCCAAAATTGGTTCAATACCTTAGATGATGGAACACAAAATAGTTGGGATCTACTTTACAAAGCCTTCATCCAACAATATGGATATAATGTTGAGTTGGAAGTTACCTTAATTGAAGTGGAGTCCATTAGGCAAAGGCCGAATGAAAATTTTGTAGATTATATCAAGAGATGGAGGAACAAGGTCGCTTTACTCAAGAAGAGGCCCGATGAATATGATCAAATAAGGATGATTGTGAGAGGGGTGTTGCCTAGTCTTCATGAGAGGATGTCTCATACACTCATCTGTGATTTTAAAGACCTTCTTCAAGCTGGCTTGCAAATTGAAGAATGGGAGAGAGAGAAGAACTGTTTTGCAATAAAAAGGAATGAAAAAGGGAGCTATCAATCTGGTAGCCAAAGCATGCAAAAGGCAATCGGTGTCAATGCTACTAACCAAGGAACGAGGAGACAATTTTCGAAATTAGGGAAGCCGATGTCTTGGGTTCTCAATAAGCTTCAAAGAAAGGGATTGCTACAACCCTTGAATCCTCACCCTTTGCCTAACCATCTCCCACCTAATTTTAACACTAAAGCATTTTGTCAATTTCACCAAATGCAAGGGCATGACACAGATAGATGTGTGAGGCTGAGACATGAGATCCAAAATCTAATTGTTAATGGAAAGCTACCCAAGCCCAACAAGCCAAACACCAAAGACAACCCATTACCAAAGTTCAATAGAGTACCACCGCCAGCAACCTTCATGATTGGAGGAGGTTTACATGAGGATTTTGTTATGTCTTCTTTTCAAGATGCGGGTGGAGAAGCAACCAAAGAAGAAGAGATATTTGGTGAAATTAAACAAGCTATGATTGGTGGAGAAGTAACAATTTATGTTGTCAACGGATTTTGGGATTCAAGTGATAGTGATGATGATATTGTATCCAAGAAGGAGGAGTGGACTTGGTCCGAGCCCGAAGAAGATGAAGTAATGAACAGTAGATCTGGTAAGCCTTATGCAAGGCCACCACCTAAGGAGGTAGAAACTAATAAGGGAAAGGAAGTGGAAGTAAAAGAAGATTACGCTGTGCTCAAGCAATTGAAAAGAACCCAAGCAAGTGTTAGCATTTGGGGCTTATTAGCTACCGCTAAAAAGCACCGAGAAACAATGGCCAAAGCCTTGGCTAGCATGCCAATTTCTACCTCCACATCCCCGGAGGAGCTGATCAACTTCATAAAAATTGGAGGAGTAATGAAATGTAAAGAGGTTCAAGGAAAGAGAGAAGTTAATATGGGAGCAGTTTCTTTTTCAGATGTGGACCTACCGGAGGAGGGGTGAGACCACATCCGCCCTCTCTTTATCAAGATAGAAGTCAAAGGGAAGAGGACTCTATGCCGACATAAATGTTTGTCCACTTAAGATACTACCAAACCTAGCCATGTCGATAAGAGATTTAAACCCGACCGAGGTAACAATTCGGGCTTATGACAAAACCAAAAGCCATGCCGAAGGGACTTTCAAAGCGGCTATCAAGGTTGGTCCAATAGAATCTATTATTGAGTTTGTTGTTTTAGACATACCGATTACCTTCGCCTTGCTCTTGGGTGACCATGGTTTCATCCTCTTGGTGGAGTTCCTTCCACCCTTCATCAAAAGATCAAGTTCTCCAGCGGAGATGGGACAGTGGTCATTGAAGCTGAAGACAATGAGATTGTTAATGCTCTAATGATTGAGAGGCCTCTCAATGGTTTCCAAGTAGCTGCAATTTCTGATGATGAAGTAGTGGACTTCAAAGTTTTGAATATGATGAAGAACATGAACTACCTTCCCAGAGCTGGTCTTGGAAAGGGTAAGGCAAGTTTGACAAAGTTGCCAGATTTTAGAACTCAAACTTCCAAGAAGGGATTGGGATATGATGAAGACAATGATGTCCATCCAAACAAGAGTGAGAAGATGAGTTTCCCACCACTTGAAGAGATTTTTGTCAAAGCTCCAGTTATGGGACCACTCCAAGGAAAGCCCGAGCCAATCATGTTCATGGGTAAGTTAATCCTAGGTTTTGAAATTTTTGCAGATGTTGCCGAGCTAGTGGAGCAAGTGAAGAAAGAACTCACCCTGCCAACCAGCAAAGAATCCGATCCAAAAGAGAAGAATGAAACTGTGTCGAAAGCTGAGAAGACTCCGGAGGAGATTGCTGCCCTGGTTGAAGAGAAGTTTGAAGACATCCTACTTTATGATTTTGAGAATAATGATTTTGATTTTGATTTTAATTTGTCTGCTTTGTATGAGGATGATGATGTTTCCATTTCCAAAATGAATGAAATAAAGTTTGATTTTGCTTACTTGTGTGATGTTTCTCTTGATGGTTGCATACATTCAAATAGCAGTTACATGAGCATCTTTAATATTAATTATGTTAACACACAATCATTAAATTTGGGAACAACTGAAAATCCTAAAAACATTAGCATAGCATCTGACCTTACTTCTAATGAGAGAGAGATTTGAAAAAATATCTAAAAAATATGAAGAAGTGTTTGCTTGGTCTTATGAGGATATGCCTGGAATAGATAGAGACATAGCCGAGCATCATATTTCAACTTACACTAACATGAAACCTGTCAAACAAAAGATTAGGCAATTAAGACCTGAGTGGGCTGAATTGGTTAAAGAAGAGGTCACTAAGCAAATACAAGTGAAGTTCCTTGAAGTGATAGAATATCCAGATTGGTTAGCCAACATAGTACATGTGCCAAAGAAAGATGGAAGAATAAGGGTCTGTGTGGACTATAGAGATTTGAACAAAGCGTCCCATAAAGATGATTTTCCTTTACCTCATATAGATGTACTCATTGATAGTGTAGCCTCTAGTGTGCTGCACTCATTTATAGATGGATTTTCCGGATACAATCAAGTGTTAATGGCCCAAGAAGATAAAGCCAAAACTGCCTTCATTACTACATGAGGTATATTTTGTTATAGGGTGATGTCGTTCGGCTTAAAGAATGCTGGAGTGACTTATCAAAGGATGGCCACCACACTATTTCATGACATGATGCACAAAGAAGTTGAAGTATATGTTGATGATATGATGGTCAAATCGGATACAAGGGAACAACACTTCCAAAACTTAGAATTATTCTTTGATAGAGCTTTGAAATACAAGCTAAGACTAAACCCGAAGAAGTGTGTATTCGGTGTTGCTTCAGGCAAATTATTAGACATGTGATTGGTCCAAATGGCATTGAGATTGATCTTGACAAAGTTAAAGCAATCAGGGATATGCCAGCCCCTAAGACGGGGAGAGAAGTTTGGGGATTTATTGGTAAATTACAATATATTAGCATATTTATAGCAAAGCTCACAATAATTTGTGAGCCTATCTTCAAATTGCTTAGAAAGAATCAGCCGTTCATATGGAATGAAGAGTGTCAAAAGGCCTTTGAGCGAATAAAAGAGTATTTGCTTAATCCACTTGCTTTAAAACCACCTAAACCCGGCAAACCTCTATTACTATACTTAGCAGAAGAAAAAGAGTCAATAGGAGCCATGCTATCCCAAGCAGATGAGTCAGGGATTGAGCATGCCATTTACTATTTGAGTAGAAAGCTTCTACCTTATGAAATTAAGTATAACATCATTGAAAAGTCATGTATAGCCATGGTTTGGTCTTCTAAGAAGTTGCGGCATTATTTTCAATCGTATAGTGTGCAAGCAATTTCTAGGTTGGATCCAATGAAGTACTTAAGGGAGACACCCTCTTTAATTGGGAAATATGGTCGATGGTTGATAATATTAGAAGAATTTGAGATTGAGTATGTAACTAGGAAAACAATCAAAGGTAGAGTGGTGGCAGAATTCCTGGCCCAACAACCATTACCAGAAAGTGAAGAGGTAATCTTGGAATTTTCGGATGAACATTTAGAAGCAATTGAAGTACAAGGGTGGAAAATTTATTTTGATAGAGTAGTAAACAGGAAAGGAGCAGGTTTGGGAGTTATAATAGAATCGCCCAAAGGGGAACTCATCCCTTTAGCCAAAAAATTGAAATTTAGGGCAACCAATAATATGGTGGAGTACGAAGCTTGTATTTTCGGTTTAGAAACCCTAATGATTATGAAGGTGGATAAGGTAGAAGTTTTTGGCGATTCATTACTAGTAGTATCCCAAATAAATGGAGAGTGGGAGTTGAAAGAGGAAAAATTAAAACCATACCACCATTGCCTGACTATGATGAAGAAGAACTTTAAAGAGTGTAGGTTTATACACCTATCGAGAGAAGAAAATCAAATGACTGATGCCCTAGCCATATTGGCTTCGGTATGGGAAAACCCTGTCAGCTTATTCCTTAAGCCTTTGATCTTGACCAGTTCATCAACTCCTTACTATGAATATGAAACAATCATGGAAATTGATACAGACCATGATGCGTGGTATGATACTAGAAGACAATTTTTGAAGGAAAGAGAATACCCGCCGGGGGCAACAAAGAAAGAGAGAAGAGCCATAAGGTGGTGGTCTTTGCAATACATCACATTCCATGGGGAGTTATATCGAAAATGGTCTGATGGGGTACATTTAAGATGTTTAAGAAAACCTAAAGTGGAGCGTATCATGTCAGAAATACATACGGGAAGTTTATTCGACAAGGTTACTACTGGTTGACCATGGAGAAAGATTGTATTGAGTTTGTCAAGAAGTACCAACAATGTCAGATGTATGGTAACTTGAATCACATGCCTCCTGAAGAACTGCATTCAATGTCTTCACCCTGGTCATTTGCCACCTGGGGTATCAAAATTATAGGAGAGATACATCCGACAGCTTCAAACGGTCACCGTTTCATTGTGGTAGCAGTAGATTATTTTTCAAAATGGGTCAAAGCCGAATCCTTCAGCAAGCTGGGTGCAAGCCAAATGGCTTGGTTTATTGAAAAGAACCTCATCTATAGATACGGGGTCCCATACAGTGTGATATCAGACAATGGGGTTCGGTTTTAAGGGGCAGTTAAGGATTTATTCTCGAAGTACAAAATCCATCATCATCGATCCTCTCCTTATAGACCAAAGGCTAATGGTGCGGTTGAAGCAACAAGCAAAACAATTAAGCAAATTCTGTCCGAGATGACCAAGACTTACAGGGATTGGTCAAAGATGCTTCCCTTTGCTTTATGGGGATATAGGACAAGTGTGCGAACACCTACTGGAATGACACCGTTCTCTTTGGTTTATGGGATGGAAGCGATATTGCCAATTGAAATTAAGATCAATTCATTAAGAGTAGTTTTGGAAGCTAAACTACCTGAAATGGAATGGGTAGCAAGCAGATACACACAGTTAGCTCTACTAGAAGAGAGAAGGTTAAAGGCACTATATCATCACCAACAGTATCAAAAGAAGATAGCTCGGGCCTACAACAAAAGAGTTAAAATTAGAAAATTCAGTGTTGGGGATTTGGTGTTGAAGCAATGTAAGCCTAATGTATCTGATCCAAGAGGGAAGTTCAGGCCTAGCTGGGAAGGGCCATATGTCGTAAAACAAGTCATGAACAAAGGCGCAGTGAAGTTATCAGACATGGATGGGAACGAGTTTAGTGAGCCAGTAAACATTGACAGGCTAAAGAAGTTTTATGTATGAAAAATAAAAAAAGAAAGAGCTCGCTAGGTTGAAAACCCAGAAAGGGCGGCCTAGGCAAAAGTTAGAGCAGTCCGCTAGTTCCGTAAACCCGAAATGGCGGGCTAGGCAACAATTAGGGCTAAATGAGAGAAAATCGTCAATTAGAAAACCCGAAAGGGCTAGTTGGCAATAGGAGTGATCTTGTGTATGCTAGCTTTATGTTTGGTTGTTCCCCAATTTAATAAAATAGAATTAATGTTAAAATTGTTCTATATGCACTGTTATAAGTATCTGACCAGATATGGATGAAATAAATCAACACAATAGCAAAAAGTGATGACAAATTATAAATGGAAAAGAAGCATCTTTATTACTTTAATTATTTTTCATCCTAACAATACACTTTCTGAATTGATAAATGTAAAATCTATGGCAGTCGATAAGTGTAATGTGTAGGCCAGCTTTGCCTCAGCCGATCCAAGTAGGCTTCAGGCAAACAAGGCATGTCTAAGTCTGGAGTAAAGTCAAAATCGCGAGGCTCAGTTCCGTACTGACGGCCAAGTCGGCGAGGATCATAGCATGTACCTTGACGAAGAGCAGCAAGGGGAATATACATCAAGTATGTCCGCATGGTGATACGAGAAATCTTCCACCAAGGTACCAACTAATGGATATTGACTTCAGTTCGTGAGTGGACCCAGTCAACCCAGTCAGCATATGAAGAAGCAGGATGAAGTAGCTTCCTAGCAGAATGATGATGTGGCAGGTATCTGGCAAAATCCATGGATGGAGTATCAAGCAAACAAAGATGCCCCTGAAGCCAAATCTGTGAAGAAAGAGTTAAAAAAAAAAAGAGTCTGCTAAGTTGAAAACCTGCAATGGCAACTTAGGCAAAATTGGGATAGCTCGCTAGTTCCGAAAACCCATATGGGCGGACTAGGCAAAAATTAGAGCAATAAAAAAAGAGAAGAAAAAAAAAAGAAAACCTAAATTGAAAACTCGAAAGGGTAGTTTAGGTAATTACCTGAAGCAGCAACGAACTCCCACTAGCTTGGCCGTGTCACTTCTTGAGAATAAAGAAAAGAAAGAAAGAAAGAAGGGGCAGTGATGGACACGGCCAACTAGCTTGGCAGTGTCCCAAGGAGAAATGAGAGACATAGCCAAGCCACTCATGGCTTGGCCGTGTCACCCATAAAAAGTTGAATTTTCTTATACAAGATGGGAGACAAGTGGGAGACAAGGACTTTGCTTTTGCCATTAAAGAAGAGAAAAGCTGGCCTAATTGATGAAAAGAAATATTAAACAAGGAGAAGGTGGTAGACAATGGAGAGTGTTGTGAGTTGGAAGGTATGGGTTTGAGCTTGGAATGATTTAAAAAGGAAGAAGAGGAGAATGGTAGGAGACAGAGAGAGATTTGGAGAGGAGGAGGCTTGGGCATACACGGTTTGGGCAAGGAGGGAGTGACACTCTCCTTGACTCTTCATCTTCATCCTCCATTTCTATACTCTCCACCATCTCCATCTTCCATTGGCAAGCTCCTAAAGGTTAAAGAAGCTACATTGAAAGGGGTTTTTCTATTGTCTCTTTTATTTCATTTTAATGTTGTTATTGTTGTTGTTGTATTAAGAGTATTGAACATGAACTAATTCATTCTTTATCTAGATATTGATGAACCCTAGCTTATTTGTATGATTGAATAATGTTAATTGATGGAGTTATTTTATTCTTATGATGCTTAATGATTTATCTCCAATTGATAATAGCATGCTTATTGATTGGTTGCAATTTTCATATTATTGACTTGAGAAAGCTTGATATGAATTGAATACTCATAAGGGTTAAGGATTGATTGGAGTGCTAGAGATAGACTTACAAGATTCTTTGGTTTATAGTTCCCTGTTCTTAATGCAAGATCTATTTAATTATGTTTGAGAAGAGATTTAGACACTCTACTTAGTGATTAGGGATTAATTCACTCGAGAGAGGTTTTAGTATAAGTTAGAGGAATGCCAATTCAACTCTATTATGTGATTTAATTGAATTGATTTTCATAAATATAATTGTGGCTAAGGGGATTCAATATCTGGATAGTATCATTATCATTAATCCTTTTTGCACAACATTTAATTTCCCTTTACTTTCAGTTATTAAGTTAATTGTCTTCAATTATAAAACTTCACACAACTATTGATTTGCTAAACAACAGTTAAGATTTGCACTAGTACTTGACCTTGTCCTTAGTGGAACGATAACTCACTCACTACTTTATAAATTGGGTGACTCGTGCACTTGCGGTATTGCTATAGCATTAGGCTCGCACGCACCAAGTTTTTGGCGCCGTTGTCGGGGACAATGGTTTTAATATTAGTAATATAATCAAGACTGTTGATTTAGTTTTATTTTTATCAAGACTGTTTGTTTGTTTTCTTTGAACTATTTATTTGTTTTCTTTGAATTGTTTGTTTATTTTCTGTAAATTTGTTTGTTTGTTGTATTTGAATTTGTTTTTAATTTAATTGTTTGTTTATTTTCTTTAAATTGCTAAGTGCCTTTTGTAAAGATGTAGTTTTTAAGGCACGGGGGAGTTTATGATAAGGACTATAATTCTGACATGGCATGGCAATTCGCAAAATTAACGAATCAATCTATGCCATGCCAAGAGATATGTGCAGCATGTGGCAATGCAGGACATAGTGCCAATACATGTTCATTTGGTTTCGAACGATACCAAGAATGACACGAGGAAGAATATGACTACCAAAGTTTCCAGCAAATGGGTGGTAATGACCCATATTCCAATTCTTATAATCCAAGCTAGGAAAGCCACCAAAATTTTTCTTGGGAAAATCAGCAGTACATTCCACCTCAATAATTTTTTCAGCCTTACCAAATAAGTTCTTACTTTCAAGAACAATTTTCAAACCAAGACCACCTTAAGGAACCCACATTGGAGGATAAGTTAAATGCCTATATTCAAAAACACACGCTGAATCAAGATCACCTTAAGGAACCCACTTTGGAGAAAAGATTGAATGCCTTCATTCAAAATAGCCCACAAAATGTAGATCAACCTAAGAAACTCACTTTGGCGGAGAGATTGAATGTCTTCATTCAAAATACCGAGAAACATCAAGCTCAATGCAAGCAATACATAGTGGAAGATAATTTGAGGTTTGAATCTTTACAAGAATCATGGAAGAGGTTGGAAGCTCAAGTTGGGCAGCTGGCACATCAACCCCAAGCACACCAAAAGGAGAAGTCTCCTAGCCAATTGGAGCAAATCCAGGTAATCACAAAGTTGAGGAATGAACAGGTAATATATAACAATTTTTGTGATTTCTTTGATGTGGGTACTAATCAAGAAGAAAATGGCGAGGATATCCAATCCAACATAGAGGAGCTGAGTCAAACAAAGGAGGAGGAGAATTTGGAAGCATCAACTTGGATAAAATTGCATGAACCTCCAAATCCTTTTATGCCACCAATTTCATTCTCATGTAGGCTGGAGGAAGAGAAACCAGGTATGCATATTCCTAAACTCTATAACATGCCCTATAGTGAAGATAGTGTAGATAAGCTTGAGGTAGCCATGACCTTAGAAGTAGAGCATAATATTTCCAATTTAGAAATTGAGGAGAGCAAATTAATATTAAATGAAGAGGCTGTTGAGAGGAAACTTCAAATTGCTAAAGAGGATGAGAATGAGATTCAACCAAACTTGGTCGAACTTCAAAAGACCCCAAAAATTTTGAAATATGTTTTGGTTGGGGAGAACAATATGCAACCAATGATTATCCCTCCCACTTTCGGGAGCGAGAAAGAACAAAAAATGAATATAACCATGTTGCATACTGAAGATTATTTTTACCAAGTTCCTATAGCATTAGAAGATCACCCCAAGATAGCCTTCATGAGTTCTCATTGGCCATTTGCTCATCCAAGGATACTACCTAGGCTTTGTAATATATTGGGCTCATTTCGAAGTTGTATGATGTCCATCCTCTCAATCCTAGGCTACAATTGCATTATGGGAGGAAGGAGCCCTATATATCGTATATGGGAACGATGGAAATCAGGTTTCATCTGAAATCTCTTTTAGTTTGTGCATGCTCACATTGAGGACAATGTGAATCTTTAAGTGTGGGGTGCATTTTGTGTTTTGTGTTTTTACTTTAAGTTATTTTTGTTTAGATTTAGTTAATGTTTTTAATATTTTTCTTTGAATAAATGAATTTTGGAAAGTTCAATTGTTATAAACATTGTTGATAGATGACTTTTAAATTTTTGAAGCATGAATTTGAGAATTGAGTAGAATTGGTGCTTATTGTCAATTTTGTTGGTTTTTCCTTGCATTACTTTTAACCTAGTGAGAAATTGAGCCATCAACTTATTATTCTTTTTGTGTGTGAACATCTTTAATTGATGACTTGCTAGAACTTGCTTCGACATGCATTTTAAGACTACATAAAAATTTCAATTTTATGATTAAGGCAATTAGGTGAACCCACTTTGGCTTAAAAAGACCAACCCTATTTTTAACCTTAGTTAGCCAATTTTGAGCCTATTTCATTTCTCCTTTTCTTTATTTTTCGCAACACTACCAACTTTGAATCATGCTATTTTGTCTCTTACCCTTTCATTAGGTCAAGAGCATTTTAAGAGCGTTTATGACCAAGTGTTGTGTTGAATTAAGTGTGGGGTTAAATTTAGGAGGTTAAGATTGCAAAAAAAATAAAAAATAAAAAAAATAAAAATAAAAAATAAAAAATATATATATATAATATATATATATATAATTATATATAATAATAAGAATAATTATTGTTCTTGTTAAAAGGGTTAGAATATGTTTGGAAATTATCATTGCAAGATGTAATAAGTGAGTTCCCTTGAAAAGGTCTTTAATGTCAAGGGGTAGTTGAGAGGAAGGTGTTTTGGGGATCATTGTGTTATACATATGATCAGTTACTTCATTCTTGAAGTGCTCTTGAACTTAATGATTAAGCTCACATTTCCTAAATGCCACGCCTTTACCTTAGCCCCATTACAACCCAAGGAAAGAATTTTTGATTGATGCTTGATTGTAATTAAGCGGTGGAGATTTGGTTGATAAGCAAGCCTATGGTGATAATCTTTCATTGATTGTTATGAGTGTAAACACCACCATGATCAAACACTTTTAAGAGTTGGTAAGGGAGTAACAACATTGGTTATGCATGGAAAGCCACTTAATTGCATGGGTATCTATTTTGTTTGATTTGATATTGATTGCAGATTTAGGGATAGGGAAGTCTTGATGCATTTTTTATAACTCTTGAACTTAACAAAATTTATCTTGTTTAGTTTGTTTTGATTTTAGCCTTGCTTGGGGACAAGCAAGGAATTAAGTGTTGGGTATTTGATAAGAGCATTTTTGTACTTGTTTTTAGTATGATTTTTATGTGTTTTTAGTTAATGTTTCATTTGATTTTTGTTTAAAGTTTGTTTTAAGTGTTTTTTTTAGGTTAAAGTGCAAAAACTCCCTTGGATGATCAAAACAATGAAGAAAGAGCATGAATCAAGCAAGACATGGCCAAGCCAAATCAAGCTTTGCCGTGTCCCTCAAGAGAATTGCATGGCAGTAGCTGACATGGCTAGGAGACACGGCCAAGCCACTGGCCGTGTCTCACCTAAAGAGCAAAACCAAGAAACCAAAGAAATGAAGACAGAAGTTGACACCATCACATGACACGGCCAAGCCACTGGCTGTGTCACATGACACGGCCACAAGCTTGGCCATGTCCCATTTTAAGCCAAGAAATAATTGGAGCAAGCAAAGAATGAAAGAAAAGAAATAGAAGGTGACACACCCACATGACACGGCCAAGCTTGTGGCCGTGTCACATGACACAGCCACTAGCTTGGCCTTGTCACTACTTCAGAACAAAGAAAAGAAAGAAAGAAAGAAGGGGCAGTGATGGACACTGTGAGCGGGGATTTTCGCCCCCACTCCCGGTGGAATGGTTCTTGCGACTTCGGCACTATTTAGGCTTGGGGCCTTAGAGAACACAGACCTAAGTCCGGAGAAAATGGAGTCGCCACCCGAACAGGCCGGGAAAAAAGAAAGGAATGGATGACTCAATTTTTAAGGAATCCCCAACCTCCTAATGGGTTCGGAAAGTTGGGTACGTGTGAGGAAGGTGAGAAATGGCCCAGTACCCCCATAACACCCGGTTCATTGGAACCGGCCTCCTTTATAGGTCTTAATATTATAAAACTCTTAAGTATAACAACATTATCCATATTACACACAATAATTAAAATAAAGCATCCATATATTGAAAATCAAAGCAATGTCCAAACAAAGCAAATAAATGGACACCCATCCAAGGATGGAAACATGTCCTTACTGTAATATCCCAAAATATGCCTTAGAAGTTATGATATTATTGTTATAAGGGGATTGAATGTATATATGTTAAGTTGATAAGACAAGAAAATTTAAGAAAGAATGTTTATGTGTTGTTTGAAAAGAAAGCAATGTGTGGAGAGAATGTATATTTAGTGTATATGGCAATATATATATATAACATATATGTTGGTCAAATGGAAAGTCAAGAAAAGAAGATATTTATTTTGTTGGTTGTGAAATTACTAAAAAGGGTATTTGATTATAAAGAAAGAAAGTTTTGGTGAAGGATATTTTAGTAATTATTATTATTATTATTATTATTATTATTATTATTATATATATATATATATTTGGATAAGAACAAAGAAAGAAGAAATTCTTTCTTTCTTCTTCTTCTTCTTCTTCGTGGACGAGAGAGAGAGAGAGAGAGGTTCTTCTTCTTGGACGAGAGAGAGAGAGAGAGAGAGAGAGAGATGATTTATACACCAAATTCTTAAGGATTTTAAGAGGATTGAAGATGGAGATGAGGATTTGACAAGATATTCAAGTAAGTTTCTTCTTGATTCTCTTGTTTCTTTGAGTTATGTGGATATTTGATTGGGTTTGGTGATTGATGATTGTTGGTAAGTTATGTGTGTGTGTGAGTGTTGAATTGGTAATTTGATGGTGATAATATGATTAATTGATATGGATGATGATGAATTGTTGAGTAAGGGTTTAGTTTAATGAATTTGGGGATTTGATTAATTGATACATGGATGATGTTTATAATGATGATTGGTGTGTGTTTTGAGTGTTGTTGGTGTTTTTGTAAGTTTGTTATGGTTTTGGGTGTGTTTAGTGAAGATTGTTTGGAGTGGAAGATGGCTAAAAGAAGTGTTTTGTTAGATGTTGTTTTGTGTTGATCGGAATCTGGGTTTTTGGCCTGACACGCCCAGGGACATGGCCAGATTGCTAGGCGTGTCGTTGGTTCTGTTTTCTGGGTTTGTGACACGAGCAGTGACACGCCCATGTTACTGAGTGTGTCACAAGTTCTGTGAGTTTGGAGAATTGACACGGCCAGTAACACGCCCGTGTTATTGAGCGTGTCATAGCTACTGTGAGTTTGGAGAATTGACACGACCATGAACACGTTCATGTTGTTGGACGTGTCAATATGTTTGAGAGACAGAGTGTATTACACGCCCAGTGACACGCCCGTGTTGATGAGCGTGTCAATGTTTCTGTGTTGTGGAGTTAGGGCACGATCAGGAACACGCCCGTGTTGGTGAGCGTGTCGTGTGTATAGTTTGCCCTAATTGATTCTTATTTATATTATTCCATGTGTATCTCTAAGTAAGTGTGTATGATCACTTTTGGATTAGGTTTTTAAGAGATTGAATTGCCCTAATCCAAGTATTGAAGGATTCATGGAAGAGAATTTAGATGGGTGTGAGTTTCTTTGGAGGTAAGTACAAAACCTTATTTGATTACATATATTTATATGACTTGGGACTCTAATACATTTGATTATAAATGTATTAAGTAATTTATTATATTATTGATAAATATATGTATGAATAATGTATATAGTATGAAATATGAAAGATATGAATGTAAAATGAAATATATGAAATGTGAAAGCATTCAATGTATATATGTGTTATGAAAGGTGAAAGGTGTGAGGATAGGATAATGCAATTGATTGTTTATATTTGAATGATGAATGGTTATGTATATGTATATATATATATATAAAAGATGAAGTATGAAATGTATGTGATATGGAATATGAATGATGTGATATTGTGATGAAAAATGAGTTGTGAATTGAGATAAGATGATGTATGAAGCCATTGTTATTGGCTATAATATTGAAAATGAGATAAATGAGGCATGTTTGCCTAAATGATGCCATTGTGGTTGGCTATGATGATGTAAATGATGATTGAGGCATGTTTGCCTAAATGATGATAAGAATGAGAAATGAAATTGAGAAATGAAGTTAAAATGAAATGATTGTGTGTTTAATATGTTGATTCAACTTTCAGAGTACTGTATTTGGCGGCATGCCTATGAATCATTGGATAGGTGAAATGGGATGGCCCGTAAACCGATTCCAATTGAAATGAATCACTGGATAGGCGAAATGGGATGGCCCGTAAGCTGGTTCCAGTTGATAAATGTGAAATGTGATGATTATGAATCATTGGATAGGCGAAATGGGATGGCCCGTAAGCTGATTTCCAATTGAAAATTTGTAACAGTCTAGCCGGGTTGAGGATCTCCTCATGTGAATGAGTTGATGGTCCAAGAGACTGGGTCTGTTACGCTATCCATGGATAGAGAGATATATATATTGCCTACGGGCTTGATGATTTGTGATATTGGACCAAAACAGTAACTCTGAACTTTGAATAACATATTAGTGTCTTTGGGCCCATGCTTGTGTTTGTTTAAATATGATTCATGAATGGTGAATTATGGATAATGAATTAAATGAATGAGATGTGATGTTATTAAGTATGATATGATAAGTAAATGTAATGTTGTGATATGATTATATAACATAAGTGAATTATTGAAAGGAGATGTGGTTTGTGAAATTATATGAAATATGCGATTATGAAGTATAAAATGATATATATGATATGTAGGAAGTGAAATTGGTAAGTATTATTATATGAAGATTCTATCAATTTATTGAATTATGTTTGATGGTTATGTTATATATGTATATGTATATCATATATGAGATTAATAGGAATATATGAGGAATGCATTGAAAAAAAGGAAAACAGAGTAAGAAAATGATAAAACATGAGGCTAAACATATGAGGTATGTTTCCTTTGTATTGCATATTTTAATGTTTACTTGTACTACTAAGCTTTCAAGCTTAGCGCGGTTGTGTTATCGCGCAGGTAACTTGGTGGAAGATATGAAGTCTTTCGTTATACCACAAAGAGAGTAAAAGTTTGTCGAGACCAACTAGAGGGTGATGCATACATGTATACCTTTTAATTATGATGTATTTTTGACAAGAGGGTATTTATATGTATAAATGAAATTATGATAAAGATATGTAATTATATATATATGTATTATTATCAAAAGGATATTGATTTTGAAAGTACGTTTATATATTTTAATGTAATGATATAATTTTGGAATGAAAGTAAAGATTTTAAATTGTAACGAAAAGTGACATTCTTATACTCTATATACGTATTGTATTTGTACAGTACTTATATAGGATATGAGGGTGTTACACTTACATCCCATGCCTAAATAGGACACCCACTGAAAGCAATTTAAACTTAAAGGTAGAAACATGTCCTTTACATTGGTTCTAAAATAGAAAAGCAATTTAAATTACATGATATTTAACTAATGAGGTACCCACCAAGTGGAAACATACCTCTTACAACATTTGGCAATCTAAATAAATTGATAAAAGTAAATAACCAATCATAATAAATAAATCATTCATCAAAGGTATTAAATATTAATAAAAAAACATCCATCCATGATAAATTAAATTAACCAAGCATTAAACTTAAATAAATTAAAGCATATAAAATAAATCAAAGCATAATCAAATATAGAATTGAATAAAGCAAATAAAAGTCTAAATTATGGCTATTGTGAGTTTTTTTAGGAATTAAAATAGATTAAGATTTTATGTTTTAAAATGTTGATAAAATTCTTTGATTAACTAAATTAATATTTAAATGGTGAAATCATGAAACTAGGGTTTGGACACTTTGAAATATTTAGATTTGTGATTTACTGTCATTGAGTTAGGGTATTTAAGCTTACTGTGTCTAAATATAGTTTTAAAGTTTTAAAGAATTAGGGCTTAGAAAAATTAGGATTTAGGTTTTAAAGGAGTTAGGGTTCACTTGTTTTGATTCTAGAGTTGAATTAGGGTTTAGTGTTCTAGAATTAGGGTTTAGTGTTCTTAGAATTAAGTTTTTAGAATTTGTAAATCAATTGATAATTTTATGAAGTTTATGAAAGTAAACCAAACAAATTAAAGTTTTTATAAATAGAAAAGATGTTTTTAGGGCTTTTTGAAAGAAACAGAACTCAACTTTGGGTTTTGAAAATTTGGGAAGTAAATTAGGGTTTTGAAGTTTTGAAGAAACCAAAAATAACAATTTTAAGCTTTTTGGAAAACAAAGCAACGAGTTAAGATTTTCATACTTTAGAAAAGGTGAATTGAGGTTATTTGGTTTTTGAATTAAAAGAAACAATTGTATGATCTAGCTACTGTGACAAAATAAAAGAAATTAAGAATTCAAACCTTATTTTGTAAGTTTCACCAAAAATTGCTTCTTGGATGAACAAGGTCAAAGACAAGCTTTTTGCCTTTGAATTGCTTGAATTGTTCCCTCCAAATTCCGATTCAATTTACTGCCAGAAGGAATTTTTAAAGTTTCAGAGTTTTCCTTCTCACTTCCGGTCACAAATTTCAGTCCAATTTTCCTCCGATTTCTGATTCCCTTTTATGTTGTAATTGTGATCTTATTTATAGAAGTTTTTATGGTTTATTCCTAGTTACTCACGGCATACAATATTGAATAAGAAAAGGAAACCAAAACCTAATTGTATTAGGTTTCGAAAAATCTACATCGGAAAATTTCGCTGGAAAAAAAACTGCTGCGAAAAATTGAGCTAGCAAAAAAAATTGCCGCAGGAAAAATTGAGCTGGCAAAAAAGCTGCCGCAGCTGTAGGCGAAACATGCCTGCAAGCCATTTTGCCCACAGGTTTTTTCCTGCGAGTGAAATGGCCCCAGGCCATTTCGCCGTAGCCGACCCCTCTTCCTTTTTTTTACTTTATTTTTATTGTTTATTATGATTATTTTTTATTTTTTATTTTTTATCAATAAAAATTAGATACTAAAGCAAAAATTATTTAATTAAAATAACAAAAATTATTTTGGACTAATTAAAATTTATCGGACAACACAAAAATTATTTTAGACTAATTAAAATATATTGGACCAGACCGGGTCAAAAATTAAGGGTCTACAGTTTGCCTCATGCTTGAACGATCTGAAGCTTTAGTGAAAGAGAGTGAAAAGCAATAATACTTAATTTTTGAGATGGTTGAGGTTTTGGGTTTTGGACCAGAGAGATTTGGATACTCGATCCTAAACTAGACCTGGATACTCGATCCTAACTGGATTGGGATACTCGATCCTAAACTTGATTTGGATACTTGATCCTAAATTGGATTGCGATACTCAATCCTAACTTGGGTTTGGATACTCGATCCTAAACTTTATTTGGATACTCGATCCTAACTGGATTTGGATACTCGATCCTAAATTGGATTGGGATACTCAATCCTAAATTCGCTTTGGATACACGATCCTAAACTGGATTGGGATACTCGATCCTAACTGGATTTGGATTGGGATACTAGATCCTAAATTGGGTTTGGATACTCGATCCTAAACTTGATTTGGATACTCGATCCTAAATTGGATTGGGATACTCGATCCTAACTTGGGTTCGGATACTCGATCCTAAACTTGATTTGGATACTCGATCCTAACTGGATTTGGATACTCGATCCTAAATTGGATTGGGATTGGGATACTAGATCCTAAATTTGCTTTGGATACTTGATCCTAAACTGGATTTGAATTGGGTACTTGGTCCCGAGCTTGAATTGGATTTGGGTACTTGGACCCGAGACTGAGTTTGACTAACCTTTTAATCATTGAGAAGTCTGACTGCTCCAGTTGTTCTATGCATTGTGGTTTTTTTCACCATCAAAATGGATCTTCATCGTTGGACCTTCCTTCTTTGAGATCGGGTCTTCACCCTTGAAATTGGATCTTAATACTTTAAATTGGGTCTTCTCCCTGACTTCGGCTCTTTTAGCTGGAATGATCTTTTGTCTTTTGCATCTTCATTCTTTTGAGAGTTCTAATGTTCCATTCTTTTGTTCTTCCTTTTTGCAAAAAATCAGCTATTTTTAATAGGACCTTGTATCCTCTCCTTGCCCCCCTGCGTGGAGAAATACAAGTGAGTTTGAAAATATTTTATATATAGACTCAAAAAATTGAAAGGGAGAAACTTTGCCCCCTGTGTAGGCTCAAACCCATGATTTTTCTATGCGGGCTCTGATTGATGTTTTTTGCCATCTAGTTCTTCGCACAAGCACGTATTTCTTCTTTTGCAAAATGACTGGAGCTTCCATAAGTGAATAGGCTTTCCATGCCCCCTTGATTCAATATTTTCTTCTAATTATTTACTTCGCAGGGTGTTTGCTATTCATTTTGACAAGGAATAGACAGCACAAGACAAGAAAGTGTGATGTGATATGCTCATGTATGCATGATATGCATGAATAATACTTACAGTCGTTCCATCGACTCACAAACTAAGGTGATTAGCAGAAGTGTTCATTGGTTCCCTTTTGACGCTTGTTCAAGTCTTGCATTGGAATGATCGAAAGCTTTGCATTTGTAGCTTCTATCTCCGAGATGTTGAAAATATGAGTGGTGGAGACCCCAAGTTACAGAGTCAGGGATACATTTATTTCGAACTATATTTCAGCATGTCGATTGGTAGTTTCTTCATGACCTTGCCAATAATCATTTCCTTTGCCTAATGTGTCCTTTGCAATTTCAACATACTTCCCTTAACTTGAAGGCTTTGTATGAAAAAACATTTTTTTTATTTTTTTGAATTTTTGAATTTTAGTTTTGAAATCAAATGTTAGTTTTGCGAAATTAATGTTCATGTACCTTAGGACTTGAATTTTCAAATTAACATATCTATAACATGACAATCCTAGTTATCGTACTAAAGTCGGGAATCATTTCTATTTAAGTAAGAATTGTTGCACTTCAGATAGGCACATGCACATTACTTGGCCAAAGGTCTCATTTGAGTTTAAATATTGTCTATCCCATATGCATGCTTATCCAAACTATCTCCACTAATAGACTCTACCTACCAAGAGAGATCAACAGGTCTTTGATAGGCTTGAAATGGGGTCTATAAGGGATATAGGTTTAAGTGAAAGCCATTTTGAGATTGAAGCTAATGTGACACAATGGACAAACCTTCGCACTACAAATTTCTTGTTGGAACTTTAGACAGTTGAGAGCAATCTTTCTAGACTCAAAATTCCTTCTATCTTCTTGGCATTAATCTGGATCTTGATTAGGACAATCTTTGTTTCTTTTCTTCTTCTCCCTTTTCTTTCCTCTTTATTTTTCTTACTCTTCCCTCTTCTTTCTCTTTCCTTACTCTTCCCTTTCTTCTATCATTTTGTCATTCTTTCTTGTAGGACTATGAAGTACAGAACTTTCAAGAACTGGATGGTCTTCTTCCTTTTTTTTCTCCAGTTTTGATTGAAATTTTGGTTGCGTTGGACCAATTCAAGTCAAAATGTCTTTATAAACCAAATGGAAGCCTTTTGCTATTTTAGGTAAAAGAGAACTCAGTTGGGTTTCTGAACCACCTTTTTAGTTCTTGTCTTTTTTTCTCTTTTTTTTTCTTTTTTCTTCTTCCTTTTTTTTTGTTTTGTTTTGTTTTGTTGTTTTTTTTTGTTCTAGCTCTAAAAGAGTTGTCTTGTTTATACAACTTGGCCTTCCAATAATGGGTGAGTGGAGTAACATAAATCTTCTTTAACAGGGATAAATCATTTGTTACTCCGATGTTGTCTTGATATATTGGAGATATTAAGGGAACTTCAACTGCCCTTATGTTCTTGAGAACTTCAACTATCTTCATAGTCTTGAAAACATCAACTACCCTTATGGTCTTGATAACTTCAACTATCTTCATAGTCTTGAGAACTTCAACTATCTTTATGATATTGAGAACTTCAACTATCTTCATAGTCTTGTGAACTTCAACTATCTTTATGATCTTGACTAATCAATGCCTTCTTTGATCTTCTTACCTCTTCATCTTAGTGATCATAAGACTTGTCAAAAATATCACAACAACTCAGGGTAGGTTTTTGGGGTTATATGCCAATGAAAAGAAAGCTAAAATTTTATGAAGGCTCAAAGGGACAACTAGGGATTGATATTTAATTGGGTGGATACTAGTTGTTGGCTAACCAAACAATGCCTAGATCATTTCTCTCTTAAATAAGTAGACTTCAATTTTGCTTCGAAAGCTTGTCAAAGCATGTTCTAAGACTGACTAGGACCTAGACAAAGATAATTATGCAGGAGCCCTCTCTAAGTAAGCATACACAACTCAATGCTATAGAGCAATTCCCTCACCTAGTAAAGTCATTCGAATCATGATGCATAAATATATTAATTCATTAATTATCAAGCTAGATTCCTCATCGGTTGAACACCAAAATGAACAAAGACCAACAAAATTTTTGATGAAAGTAATTTATTCAAGCAATTTTAAATTTGAAAAACAAGATTGTTCCAATTTAAATATTAAAGAAAGTAAAATTGAAAAGCAACATTCAAGCTAAGGAAAGTTTGTTGAGTTTAAGCTTCTTTTCCCTTTACATCTTCAATATTTCCATCTTGAAAAGAGGATAAGACAAAATCTTCTTCCAATCCTTTTCCCACCATAAAGGTTGCTGGTGGTGGCACTCTTCCAAATTTAGGCAAAGGGTTATTCTTGGTATTGGGCTTATCCGGCTCGGGTAGCTTGCCACCATCAATCAAATCTTGGATCTCATGCCTTAAATGAGCACATTTATCTGTTTCATGCCCTCGCATTTGATGAAATTGATAGAAGGCCTCGGCATTGAAGTTTGGTGGCAGTGGATTATGTAGTGGTCGAGGAGCTAATGGCTATAATAGTCCCTTCTTTTGTAGCTTGTTGAAGACCTAAGACAAAGGCTTCCCCAGATCTAAAACTGTCTTCTATTTGCTTGACCAGTTGTATTGACATCAACTTCTTTTTTCGTGCTTTGATTTCCTGACTGGTAGTTCCCTTTCTCATTCTTTTTTATTGAAAAGCGATTTTTCTCCCTTTCCCACTCTTCAATTTGTAGACCAGCTTGGAGAAGATCTTTGAAATCCCTTATAAGGGTGTGAGACATCCTTTCATGGAGATTGGGTAGGACACCTCTCACGATCATCCTTATTTGATCAGATTCATCGGGCCTCTTCTTGAGCAAAGTTGCCTTATTTCTCCACCTTTTCACATAGTCCACAAAATTCTCATTTGGCCTTTGTCTAATGGACTCAACTTCCATTAAGGTAACTTCCAACTCGACATTATACCCATATTGCTGGATGAAGGCCTTGTATAGCAAATTCCAACTCTTTTGTGTTCCTTCATCTAAGGTATTGAACCAATTTTGGACAATAGGGTCTAATGAGAGCATAAAGTATCTTAGAGTTTGAGCCTTAGTAGCTTGGGCAGACTGCATAGCAGTGATATATTGCTTCACATGGAGATGAGGATTTCCGATTCCATCAAACTTCGCAAAAGATGGCATCTTGAAATTGTACGGAACTTCTT
The DNA here is from genome assembly GCA_947685225.1 of Garcia nutans. NCBI lineage: Eukaryota > Viridiplantae > Streptophyta > Magnoliopsida > Malpighiales > Euphorbiaceae > Garcia > Garcia nutans. Next base: position 23,544,361 of record CANTUV010000021.1, read on the forward strand.
CATCTAGCTCAAATAATTTGTCAACTTCGGACATCTCTTCGGTTTTTAGTTTCTTTTCAAATTTCTTTTCTAAATCAACAATCATCTTTTCAACATCGGATGTCTCGGTCTTTTCAATAGTTACCTTCTCAACAACCTTCGGTTCTTTCTTCTTCTCTTAAACATCTTGGTAGTATTGAGCCCAATCATCATCATCATCAATTATTACCTTTTCATCATCAAAAGCCACTTCACCAACTTTAGTCTTCCCTTTGTCCCTTGGCTTCTTAGTGCTAGCAGATGCCTCGGCATGATTCTCTAAGATTGCAGTCAATTGGTTCTTCATGGTTTCAGCTAGGGCCTCTTTTATTTCTTCCATCTTTGCTTTGAGGGCCTCATCCACCATTCTTTGAATTTGTTCGAGCTTCATTGCTTTTGGTGAGCAAGTGATTGAGTCGTTGCTAGATACTTCATCTCCGGCATAGGTCGAATTATTGTAAGCTTTTGAACTATCGTAATCCAGGGCTATGAGCCAGAAAGAAGTAATGATATGAGATGCAAATGTATGCATGTATGCACGAACAATTAACAAACAAGGACAAATAGGACGTTCCTTCCAACCTTATAACATCCACACACGAATGGCGAGTCTCTTTTCCTAGGTATATGGTTAACAAAATACCAACATGGGGTATCTTGCTTTCGAATATTTCCCTCGGACGTTTTAACCAATAGTTATATTTTTGAAACTCGAAATCCATTCATAGTAATTCCCATTAATTAGGTTTTAATCCATTCAACCAACTATAGTAGCTTTTATGCTATATCGGATTAAAACAAAATTAAGAGGTTTATTATAAATAGATTTCTCACTTGAAAAAGGTAACTAATGGTTCATGCCAAAAACAAGCCCATGATTAATTATTCTTAGTATAAACTAGGCTCACAATTGATTTTTGATATTTCATAATTGACCTAAATAATTTGCAAGCTCTTTGTAAGAAAAGGTTGGATAAAAATAATTTTATTTCTAAGCCCATTGTAAAAAGGAAAAATGGATTTTGGGCTTAGTATTTGGGCCATGAGCAAAAGAGTTTTTGATTTATTTTTAGAAAAAGTCTTATGCCAAAAGACCATCTTGAAAAGTTTTGAAAATAGCTTTGGTCCTTTGGATTTAGAGAAAAGTTTATTTGAGCTTACAAATGTACTTGGGTCATATTAGAAAAAGAGCAAACCAAATAAGCCATGATTTAAGCCAAGACAAATTAACCATAGTCAAACAACATGCATTTGGGGTAAAAACCTAAGGAGAGTAACTAGGCCAATTACATGAGCTTTAGTCTTTGGGTAAAAGGCTTAGGTTCCCATAGCAAGTATATACCAAATGGTATGAGGCTATGAGTGGTTATGTCATGCTCGATCTCCATACCTTGATTGAAAGTATGGTATCCCTTACATAACACAACACGGGTAACATGGGCATCCTAACTCACACACACGATGCAATCTAATATGATGCAATGGATAATATCATTATAAGAAAGAATAGAATAATATAAAGACCAACGGAATCAACTTCTCTTATCCCTAGTGGAGTCACCACTGTGAGCGGGGATTTTCGCCCCCACTCCCGGTGGAATTGTTCTTGCGACTTCAGCACTGTTTAGGCTCGGGGCCTTAGAGAACACGGACCTAAGTCCGGAGAAAAGAGAGTCGCCACCCGGACAGGCCGGGAAAAAAGAAAGGGATGGATGACTCGATTCCTAAGGAATCCCCAACCCCCTAATGGGTTCGGAAAGTTGGGTACGTGTAGGGAAGGTGAGAAATGGCCCAGCACCCCCCACAACGCCCGGTTCATTGGAACCGGCCTCCTTTACAGGTCTTAATATTATAAAACTCTTAAGTATAACAACATTATCCATATTACACACAATAATTAAAATAAAGCATGCATATATTGAAAATCAAAGCAATGTCCAAACAAAGCAAATAAATGGACACCCATCCAAGGATGGAAACATGTCCTTACATCCCATGCCTAAATAGGACACCCACCGAAAGGTAGAAACATGTCCTTTACATTGGTTATAAAGTAGAAAAGCAATTTAAATTACATGATATTTAACTAATGAGGTACCCACCAAGTGAAAACATACCTCTTACAACATTTGGCAATCTAAATAAATTGATAAAAGTAAATAACCATTCATAATAAATAAATCATTCATCAAAGGTATTAAATATCAATAAAAAGTAAACATCCATCATGATAAATTAAATTAACCAAGCATTAAACTTAAATAAATTAAAGCATATAAAATAAATCAAAGCATAATCAAATATAGAATTGAATAAAGCAAATAAAAGTCTAAATTATGGCTACTATGAGTTTTTTTTAGGAATTAAAATAGATTAAGATTTTATGTTTTAAAAGGTTGATAAAATTCTTTGATTAACTAAATTAATATTTAAATGTTGAAATCATGAAACTAGGGTTTAGACACTTTGAAATATTTAGATTTATGATTTACAGTCATTGAGTTAGGGTATTTAAACTTACTGTGTCTAAATATGGTTTTAAAGTTTTAAAGAATTAGGACTTAAAAAATTAGGATTTAGGTTTTAAAGGAGTTAGGGTTCACTTGTTTTGATTCTAAAGTTGAATTAGGGTTTAGTGTTCTTAGAATTAAGTTTTTAGAATTTGTAAATCAATTGATAATTTTATGAAGTTTATGAAAGTAAACCCAACGAATTAAAGTTTTTATAAATAGAAAAGATGTTTTTAGGGCTTTTTGAAAGAAACAGAACTCAACTTTGGGTTTTGAAAATTTGGAAAGTAAATTAGGGTTGTGAAGTTTTGAAGAAACCAAAAATAACAATTTTAAGCTTTTTGAAAAACAAAGCAACGATTTAAGATTTTCATACTTTAGAAAAGGTGAATTGAGGTTATTTGGTATTTGAATTAAAAGAAACAATTATATGATCTAGCTACTGTGACAAAATAAAAGAAATTAAGAATTTAAACCTTATTTTGTAAGTTTCACCAAAAATTGCTTCTTGGATGAACAAGGTCAAAGACAAGCTTTTTGGCTTTGAATTGCTTGAATTGTTCCCTCCAAAGTCCGATTCAATTTACTGCCAGAAGGAATTTTTAAAGTTTCAAAGTTTTCCTTCTCACTCCCAGTCACAAATTTCAGTCCAATTTTCCTCCGATTTCTGATTCCCTTTTATGTTGTAATTGTGATCTTATTTATAGAAGTTTTTATGGTTTATTCCTACTTACTCACGGCATACAATATTGAATAAGAAAAGGAAACCAAAACCTAATTGTATTAGGTTTCGGAAAATCTGCGTCGGAAAATTTTGCTGGCGAAAAAAAACTGCTGCAGAAAAATTGCGCTGTAAAAAAAAATTGCCGCAAGGCCATTTCGCCCGCAGAAATTACCTGCGGACGAAATGGCTTGGGCCATTTCGCCTCCGCAGCCGACCCCCCTTCCTTTTTTTACTTTATTTTTATTGTTTATTATTTTTATTTTTTATTAATAAAAATTAGATACTAAAGAAAAAATTATTTAATTAAAATAACAAAAATTATTTTGGACTAATTAAAATATATCGGACAACACAAAAATTATTTTGGACTAATTAAAATATATTAGACCGAACCGGGTCAAAAATTAAGGGTCTACAGACACGGCCAACTAGCTTGGCCGTGTCCCAAGGAGAAATGAGAGACATGGCCAAGCCACTCATGGCTTGGCCGTGTCACCCATAAAAAGTTGAATTTTCTTGCACAAGATGGGAGACAAGTGGGAGACAAGGACTTTGCTTTTGCCATTAAAGAAGAGAAAAGCTGGCCTAATTGATGAAAAGAAATATTAAACAAGGAGAAGGTGGGAGGCAATGGAGAGTGGTGTGAGTTGGAAGGTATGGGTTTTAGCATGGAATGATTTAAAAAGGAAGAAGAGGAGAACTATTTTTTTGGGAGGAGACAGAGAGCAGAGACAGAGAGAGATTTGGAGAGGAGGAGGCTTGGGTATACACGGTTTGGGCAAGGAGGGAGTGACACTCTCCTTGACTCTTCATCTTCATCCTCCATTTCTATCCTCTCCACCATCTCCATCTTCCATTGGCAAGCTCCTGAAGGTTGAAGAAGCTACATTGAAAGGGGTTTTTCTATTGTCTCTTTTATTTCATTTTAATGTTGTTATTGTTGTTGTTGTTGTATTAAGAGTATTGAACATGAACTAATCCATTCTTTATCTAGATTGTTGTTGTTGTTATTGTTGTTATTGTATTAAGAGTATTGAACTCTGCTTATTTAAGAGAGAGATGATCTAGGCATTATTTGGTTAGCCAACAACTAGTATCCACCATATTAAATATCAATCCCTAGTTGTCTGTTTGAGCCTTCATAAAATTTTAGCTTTCTTTTCATTGGCTTAAAAATCCCAACAACCTACCATGAGCCATTGTTACACTTTTGTCAAGTCTTATGATCACTAAGGTGAAGAGGCAAGAAGATAAAAAAGAAAGGAATGCATAGCCAAGACCGCAAGGATAGTTGATGTTCCTAAAACCATAAGGGTAGTTGCAATTCACCTGAATTAGACCAAATATCATAGATAAAGTTAGCACTAAAGTGAATAACGCATTTAACATGTCTTTAAGTTACTTGATGCAGGAATAAGTAGCTCAAATATAGCCAGAACAAGGAAAAAAGTACAGTCACCCTAGGCAAAAGGGCGACCACCCTTAAAGCTTTAAATAACAAATTGAGTCATAGTAGCATTCGCAGTAAGAGTCTCGACCTTAGAAGCAACCGTGATAGCACCATTCATATCCATCCATGAATTAGGATGATTGCACCTCAAGTGACCAAAACTCCAACATTCACAGTAGGGAACGCAGTGACAAGCGCGGTCTAAGGAGCAGTCTCTCCATATATTATAGCTACCATCCCTTCCCAAAGGTGACCGTCCATACTTTTAAAGAGAAAATCACAAGGATTGGCAGTAGTGTTCGCAGTCTTGGGTGCGCCTATAAGTTAGATGCGAAACACCCAATCCGACAGCTATTTTAGTTCCAGTGCGACCACACCTTTCATATTTTGGCAGAAAATTACTTTGTCAAATGATGAAGTGCTACGTGGAATGACTGTTGTAAAGCAGCTTTAAAATTCAAAAAGAGTGATCATCCCCTAACCTTGGGCAACCGTCCCGACAGCCACAAGATGGGCAAGATTCCACCAACAGAGCACTTACATTTAACCGTTGAAAGAATTTTCAAATGAAGCGTCCGTCCTTGTGCAACAGATGACCACCCAACATCCTAAGGTGACCATTCCCTATGCTAGGATGACTGCTCTATGAGAAAACTTCTTGTTATCACAAGGACTAGCATACTAAAATGTATCACATGACTTATAACGGCTAGTTAGACTAAATTGGCTATAAATACCCCAAGAAACATCTTGTTCAAGGGAATTTTTTATTTAAAAGGCCTAAGCAATATACTTTCATTTCCATTTTCTACAATTAACATTTGAATTGTTAGAATGTTGGGTGTGAGTATTAAACACCATCAAAAGTTTGAGTATGAGCTTGGAAATACTTTGGTTGTCAAATTGAGCTTGGGAAAACTCTTGTACGTGTTGTGAGGATTGATCTCAACACCAAGTTAGAGTTGAGCTTGTAAAAACTCAAAGCTAGTGGAACCTTAACAAGTTGTTAAGGAAGTGGATGTAGGATTAAGGTAAATCCAAACCACTGTAAATCTTTATGTTCCTTCTTCTATACTCTACTCAATCTTCTTCTACATCTTCTACATTTCTTGCTTCTGAATTTTGAACTTATCATCACTTTTCAAATCAACCAATTCACCCCCCTCTTAGTTGCTATCTTGAGACAATAATTGGTATTAGAGCTTATAAATTTCTTAAACTTAATTGTGAAATTTGATCTAAAATGGAAATCATTCCACCAATAAACACCTCTACACATGGAAACCTAATCTAATTCCTTGGACCCAATTTCGATGGAACGGATTATTCCTATTGGAAACACAAGATGTATTTGTTTCTAGATAGTGAAGGAATTGAGTTATGGGATTTTGTTGAGAATGAGTGGAAACCACCTACTGATAAAGTTGAAGGTGTCCAAGTTCCTCTTCTTAAATCACAGTGGACAAGTGCTAATGAGAAAGATCTATTCAAGAATAATAGAGCGGCTTCCATCTTGATGAATTCAATATCAAGAGAAGAAGGTGGGAGAGTCCAATATCTCACTTGTGCTCATTGCATTTGGAAAACTCTTAAGAACTATCATGAGGGTACTACCTAAGTGAGGTTCACCAAGAAGCAAATGCATGTACATGAATATGAATTATTCAAGATAAAGCTAAATGAAAATGCAATTGACATGATGAACCATTTGCTTGCCATTGTCAATGAATTAAAGAAATATGACAAGGTATATGATCAAGGTGATTTCAATAGCAAAATCTTGAGGGCTCGTAGAGCAAGAAAGAACTTTGAGCCAAATGTTTCTTCTATTGAATAAGCTCATGACCATAGCACCTTAAGAACTGATGAGCCTATGGGAAAGATACTCACTTTTGAATTACACAATGTAAAGGAAGAAGAACAAGGTGAGAAAGAGAAGAGGAAAGCAATAGCTCTCAAGGCTATTAAAGAAGTTAAGAGTTCAAGTAATGAAGATAGTGATGATGAAGAAGAAATGGCATTGCTTTCAAAGAGAAGGAATGATTGAATGTGAAATGTTATGAATGTGGCAAATCTTGTCACATTAAATCGGATTGCTTCAAGTTGAAAAACAAAAGAAGTGGGATAAGGAAAAGAAGAAATCACTCAAAGCTACATGGGATGATTCTTCCTCAAGTGAAGAAGAAGAAGAGGAGGAGGAGGAAGGAATTGCCAATCTATGTCTCATGGCTATTGAGGATGAAAATGACTCCAGTGAGGTAAGTACTCAATCCTTGAACTTAATTGCATATGATGACAATGACAATGATGCTTTAGATGATAGTGATTTAATTGAACATATGAACCGTAGAGTAGAAAAATATTTTTCTAAGATGAAATTTTATAAGGATAAAAGGTCTATGCTAGAAAAGGATTTTATGAGCTTAAAAAAATTCTACATTAGAATTAAAGACCTCAAATGAATAATTGTTGAAATCAATTGATGAAATGAATAAAAATTCACATAGCTTAGAAAATACAATCAAGGAAAATAAAATTTTGAAGGATGAACTAAAAGAACTAAAATAATCAATTTCAAAATTTCATAAGGGAAAAGAGGCATTAGACACATTGATAGATAACCAAAGGTCTCCCTCCTTGAAACATGGTTTAGGATTAATGGCTCATCGAACACCACATCCAATGCACCAATATTTGTAAAAGCATCTACAACTCTAACATCTAGTATTGAAGTTGTAAATAATACTAACGCACAAACTTATTCTAAAAATCCAAAAAAGATTACATTCGGTTCACAAGGCTCTAGAACTAAAATTCCAAGAGCAAACCATGCATTCAAATATAAAATAAACATAAATATGCATAAAGACAAGCTCATTCAAAACATACTTGCAATTGTGTTCATGGTCCTTTGAATGTCAATAGAAAAATGCATAGATATAGAACCTTGTATCAATGCGCATATTGTATGAAATTTGGACATAAGAACACATTTTACTATATTAGGAAGGCTCATCTCAAGCTAGAGGATCCCTATACTACTAACTCCCAAGGACCCAACTTCATTTGGGTACTTAAAAGAAGATGAATATTATTATTTTGTAGGTATGACTAAAATCTACTATCAATGAAAGTATTTGGCTTATGGATAGTAAATTCTCAAGGCATATGATAAAAAATGCAAAGCTTTTTATAACTCTCTCTTACAAGCATGGAGGTAATGTTATTTTTGGAAATAATACTAAAGGTAAATCAATGATTCGGCGGGTATGCTGGCAAGGCAGTGCAGTATTCATGGAAGGAGTCCAGTTCACCCACTTTGCAGCATACCACCAAGCCAAATTTAAAGAATGCTATCATTATTTTACCTAGCTCCTAGTTAGGCAACTCAAGTGATAGCGCTGGGTATGCACATGGTGAGAACCGGGAACTGCTGCTCGATCAAACAACCAAAGATTTAACCTGGGATACCTGACTCTCTCTCAAAAAATATCAAGCACCCTCACATGATTGTGCTCGTATGCCCATACCTATAATAGCAATGAGAATCAAATTCATACACGTATATGAATGGAATTGACAATGATGGGAGAGAGTACCTCGACGATCACCATGAAGCCAATAAAAGATTTCTTATTCCTACAAACATTGTCTAGGCCATGATAGAAACAAGTAAGGCCAGCTTTACCCCAACCATAAAGCGGCACTAGGACCATATTGGCAAGGGCCCTCAACACCGATAAATGAATGGCGAATTCGGTGCTAAAGAAAATAATCTACCCAAGCAGATACATCAAAAATTCTCGAGCATATTGCTCGGCTATTTCTCTATGAACCCATCCATCATAGCTCATCCAATAACTCTGAATTGGCTCGATTTTTATCTTAAAGGGCCCTTTTTAGTGATGGTTCCATACCAATTAATTGTTGAATTTTCTCGTGTGTTAGGATATCATTGGTAAGAGAGACCAGAAGACCATAGTACCGGATACCAGTTATGGCTGTAAAATCGACTAGGCCAATAGTCATCTCTCCCACAGGTAAGTGAAAAGTATGGGTTGTATCCATCCACTGCTCCGACAATGCTTGAACTACACTCTTGTCTATCAGACGCTCCTCAGATAGTAATTGTAGAATGAAGCTTTCAAAATCGCTCTCGGACGATCTGTTTTATCCGAGAAGGTGCTACATCATACCATTACCAAGCTGTATAGACACACCCTCCGCCCCGGACAATACAACGATCATGCTAGCACCGAATCAGGTAGGCCAACACAAGATAAGTATATCATCTCACTAATATTACTGTTTCATATCTTAATATTACTCATTACTTTCTACGTAATTTTATTTTTATTAATTATCCATCAGTTAATTTATTTTTGAATATAAAAAAATTATCTTATTCAATAATATTAAATGAAAATAACATAAAATGATCAATACATATTTGTACTGTTAAATATTAAAATTGCTTACCCCAATCCTTTGACTTGAACTGCGATGACGGGGCATTCCAGCTAGTAGATCGACAGTTCCATTTTCATGTCGTCGAACAAATTCTAGCAACTCGGCATTGGATCGGGGTCTAGATCTCGTATCATGTACTCTCTCCATTTTTTTGCTCAACTCTCCGCTCACTCAGAATGTTAAATATATATATATATAAGCATATAATGGTTTATAATAAGAGATGATGAAAAATGAATGATGAAATGGGTTTATATAGGCAAAGAACGATAGAAAAACGAAAAAAATCAATAGTAAATTTGTGAACAAAAAAAAGAGTTAAAATCACTATTGGTAAACAGTTAATAAATACTAAATGAACAGTATTCAAATAGTATTTAAATAGTAAAATCAATTATTCAATTCAATTATTCAACTATTTACGTGTCTAAAAATATTTTTTGCACTCTTATAATATTTTTCCACGCTGGGAGCAAAAGAGCATGGGTATAGTAAAAAATAGCTAAAATTTTTGTAAATTTTTTTTATTAATGTCCTACTGACTATAATTATTTTTTACAGATAATTCAAATTATTTTCGAGTCTAGAACTTACCTCGGGTCTAAAACCCAAATTATTTTTTAGTCCAAAACTCATCTCGGTCCAGAACCCAAATTATTTTTTAGTCCAGAACTCACCTCGGTTCCAGAATCCAAATTATTTTTTAGTCTAGAACTCACCTCGGGTCCAAAACTCAAATTATTTTTGAACCCAAATTATTTTCAAGTCCAGAACTCACCTCAAGTCCAGAAGCCAAATTATTTTTTAGTCCAGAACTCACCTCGGGTCCAGAATCTAAATTATTTTTTAGTCTAAAACTCATCTCGGGTCCGAAATTCAAATTATTTTTGAGTTTAGAACTCATCTCAAGTCTAGAATCCAAATTATTTTTAAGTCCAGAACTCACCTCGAGTCCAAAATCTAAATTATTTTTAAGTCCAGAACTCACCTCGGGTCCAAAATCTAAATTATTTTTTAGTTCATAATTCAAACCAACCTCAGTTACGGAGTCCCGTCTAACTCTAAAATCCGATCAAAAATCATATTGCTTTTCACTCTCTTTTGCTGCAGTCTCAGATCGTTCAAGCAGGGGGCAAACTGTAAACCCTTAATTTTTTACCAAGTCCAGTCTAAATATTTTAAAACAATCCCAAATAATTTTTATAGTATTTTAATATTTATTATTTATTTTAATTATATAATATTTATTTTAATTTAATAATATGTATTATTTGTTTTTTAAATATACTATTTATTATAATAAAATAACATTTATTATTATTTATTTTATTATTTTAATAATAATGTGATTAATTATAAATATTTTAAATATAATGTTTTTAATAGTAAAAATAAAAATATATACATCTAAAAATGATAAAGAATAGAAAATAAAAAATCGGACGGTCGAATCGATGCACGCCAAGCGGTGGCGGCCAATCGGCCTGCTGCAGGCCAATTTGCCGCAGGCATTGCCTGTGGTGAATTGGGGCTCACCCAAGCGCCTCGCGCAGCAATCCCTCACCTCCCACAGGCCCATTCACGTGCTACCGATTTTGCCAAAACCTTCTTTTACTCGGTTTTAAAGTTTTATTTCCTAAATAATTTTATTTCCTTAAGCAATTTTATTTCCTTAACCAATTAGTATTAGGTTTTTTATTTTTTCTTATAAACACCACATTAAAACAATTACAGAGGGGATCTTTTTGGGACTTCTTTTTTTAGGGGATAGACTTTTGAAGTTTTTTTAAAAGTGACTTTTCGACAGAAGCAAAAGAACCCTAAAATCATATCAACTTTTAGCAAGAAGATTAAGGTAGCAAGCAAGGAAGCAGTGACTGTTTTGGTATTAGCTCATCCCAAATTTTTATTCAACAATTTTGGTAGAGCCTTCAAACATAGGTATTTATATCTAATTTTATTTATCAAAAATCAACTTCATCCATTAATCATTGATTAATTAAAATTAGGTTTTTTATTTTTTTCTTATAAATACCACATTAAAACAATTACAGAGGGGACCATTTTGGGACTTCTTTTTTTAGGGGACAGACTTTTGGATTTTTTTAAAAGTAACTTTTCGGCGGAAGCAAAAAGAACCCTAAAATCATATCAACTTTTAGCAAGAAGATTAAGGTAGCAAGCAAGAAAGCAGTGACTATTTTGGTATTAGCTCATCCCAAATTTTTATTCAATAATTTTGGTGGAGCCTTCAAACATAGGTATTTATATCTAATTTTATTTATCAAAAATCATCTTCATCCATTCATCATTAATCAATTAAAATTGATGAATTATAACTCTCAAAACTCATATAACAATCCCATAATTTTGAACATCAATAGACAAAGTTGTTTATTTCTTTTATAGAACACAGTAGCCATCAATTAGTTTTTGTTTAAAAGAAAATTTTATACAGTTGCTATTTTTTTATTTTAATCATCATAGCAGCAATTTTTTTTTTAATATTTAAGTTTTAATCTTATTTTCATTGGTTTTTACTTATTTATTTAAATCTTAAAGTCTAATTTTAATCACACAGTAGCATAATTTTTCTAAAAAATAATAAACCTAACAATAATATTAGTTCTTTAAGATTCCAAAACCCTAGCTTTTAGATATAAATTTCAAAATCCTAAATGTTATTTAGGAAACCCTAAGTTGATATATAAACCTAAATTTGCATCTTTATTTATTTCATTATTAAGTCAATATTTATTATATAGTTTGATTAATGATTTATTTATATCTTCAATTTATGTCTTCAATGAATGACTTATTTATGATGAGTGGTTGGTTGGTTGTTTTTATTGATTTGCTTTGGTTTCAAAACATTGTAAGAGGTATGTTTTCTTATTTTGGGCACCTCATGTATTAAGCATCATGTAATTTAATTTATGTTCTAATTTTGGGATTAATGTAAATGACACGTTTCCACCTTTTGGTGGGTGTCTATTTAGTTTTAGACATTGTATGATGTAAGGACATGTTTTCATCCTTGGATGGGTGTCCATTTGTTTGTTTTGTTTGGACCTTGCCATGATTTTTAATAAAGTATTTATTTATTCTATTAATCGCATGTAGTATGGATATTATTGTATTAATTAAGAATTTTATAACATTGAGAATTGAAAAGGAGACCGGTTCCAATGAACCGGGTGTTGTGGTGGTGTTTAGCCATTTCTCACCTTTCCCATACATACCCAACTTTCTGAACCCATTAGGGGGTTAGGGATTTCTTAGAAATCGAGTCATCCATCTCTTTCTATTTTTCCAGCCCGTCTGGGTAGTGACTCCATTTTCTTCGGGCTTAGGCTCGTGTTCTCTAAGGCCCTGTGCCTAAACAGTACTGAAGTCGCAAGAACTATTCCATCAGGAGTGGGAGTGAAAATTCCCGCTCACACATTTCTTAATCTCAAAAAAACCTATTTTTCTAAAGACCTTAACCTTGTTTTTCTAAAACCCTAGAAAACCCTAAATCAATTCTATAAGCCCTAATTCAAGATGTAAACATTAATTTTTATACATTTAATAATTTAATAATTTATTTAGGATTAAACTCTAGATTTGATTATGTGATTTATTATATGTCTTGATGGATGATTTATTTAATTTGTGATGGTTGATTTATTTGGTTTAAAATGAATGGATGAATGTTTTCTTTGTTATTTACTATTGGTTTATGTTAGTTTCAAGAGTTGTAAGAGGTATATTTCCATTTTGTGGGTATCTCAATTAATTAGGTTAAATGTAATTTATTTTATGTTTTGGGACTATTGTAAGGGATACGTTTTCACCTATGGTGAGCGTCCCATTTTATTTATCTTATTTGTTTTGGATATTGGACAATTATAAAGGCATGTTTCCATCCATAGATGGGTGCCTATTTATTATTTTATTTGGACTTGTTTTGATTTTAATACAATAATTTTTTATTTTAATGTTCGCATGTAGTATGGGTAATTTTATAATAATTAAGAATTTAATAATATTTAGACCTAAAAAGGAAGTTAGTTCTAATAAACCGGGCATTGTGGGGGTGCTGGGTTGTTCTCACCTTCCCCACGCATACCCAACTTTTCAAACCCATTAAGGGGTTGGTGATTCCTTATGAATTGAGTCATCCATCTCTTTCTTTTTCCTGGCCCATCCGATTGGTGACTCCATTTTCTCTAGGTTTAGGTCCGTATTATCTAAGGTCCTGAGCCTAATAGTATCGAAGTTGCAAGAACCATTCCACGTGGGAGTGGGGGCAAAAATCCCCGCTCATAGAAACCTTTGTTCTACAGCTACCATTTGAAGAATGCCAGATAGATAAGAGTGTGGCTCAAGGGCTATCGGAACGATGGATGAGCACTACCCACACTTTCCACCTCCCTGTGGGAGAAATGACCATTGGCCTAGTTGATTTTATTGCTATAACTTGTCATCGGTACCATGGCATTCCGATCCCTCTTACTAATGATATCCTGACACATGACAAGATTCAACAATTAATAGGTATGGACCAGTCATTAAAAGAGCTGTTCAAGATAAAAATTAAACCGATTCGAAATTATTGGATGAATTATGCTTGAGGGGTTCTTGGAGAAATGGCCGACCAATGCGCTTGAGGATTTTTGCTATGCTTGTTGGGGTCAACCATTTTATACACTACCGAATCTGTAATCTATTTATCAGTGTTAAGGGCCCTTGCTAATATGGATCTCTTGCAGCTTTATGGCTAGTGTGAAGCTGGCATTTCTTATGTGTATCATGGTTTTGACAAGATTTATAGGAACACAAAATCTTTTATTGGATTTATGGTTAGTGCCGAGGTACTATTTTCCACCATTGTCAATTCAATCTAGGTACTCGCATGAATTTGATTGCCATTACATGTATGGGCTTATGAGCACAATCTCATGAGGTTGCCTAGTATTTCTTGAGAGAGAGTCGGGTATCCGAGGTTGAATTTTTGGTTATCTGATCGTACAATGGTTCTCGGCTCTCATCATGTGCACTCCTAGCACTATCATTTGAGTCGCTTAACCTTGGGCCAGGTAAAATAGTGTTAGTATGCGTTGAAATTTTATGTAAAAGTTCACTTACTTTTTGTAACCTTGTAGGTCAACTTGGCTTGGTGGAAAGCTAAGAAGCGGGTGAATTGGACTCCTTTCCTGAATGTTGCACTACCTTACTAGCACTCCCGTCGAGTCATTGTTGATCCTGTGTCTAGTGGTTGATTTCTTGGGAAGATAGTGTGTGACCGGTTCCTTGGTCCCAAGCAATGGAGGGTTTTGATGAATAGTCTAGCATATACTTTGAACATTACATCAATGCCAAATAATTGGTGGCAACTTGCTCAGAATGGTTACGATGTTGAAACTTATCTCTGCCCACCAATTGTGCCATATGTCTAATTTATTCGGGCACAGCTCTTGAACTTTGATGTGTCTCTTGTTGGCGTCTAGGGAGTTCTCAAGAAGGAAGAAAGAGGAGAAGAAGAAGGAAGAGAAGAAGAAGAAGAAAATAGTGATGAGGAAGAATATGAAGGAGAGGGAAGAGAACCTATTTCTCATCCTTGTGATCATCCCGGGGCTGGTACTTTTCAATTGAAGTTTTAACATGTTGTTCGTTAGGATTGCTCACTCGTAAATTTGTGCTGACTCTCTTTTATTTTTGTTGCAAGCTACTAGTCAATCTTCTTAAATTGCTCCTTGTCCTTGCCCGGATATGACGCCTCGTCCTCAATGCTTCGACTAAAACTGCCTGGTCTATCATTGTAATATCCTCATTTATGCCCTAGAAGTTTTGAGTATGTTGTTGTTATTGTGGTTGTTGATATATATATTGGGAAGTGAATGTTTGTGCATATATGTGTTAAATTGTAAGAGAAAAGAAATGGGAAGAGAATGTATATGTATATGTGTTTTGGAGAAGAAATTTAGGGTTTAGAGACAAATGTATATGTTGTTTATATGATGATATAATTAACATATACATTGGTCAAATGAAGAGTCAAGGTGATGGTTAAGTGGAAGAAGATATTTTTGGTTGTTAATGAAATTACTATAAAGGGCTTATATGAGACAAAGAGTTAGTTATATGGTTAAGGGTGTTTTGGTAATTTTCCTTGTAAGATGCATGGTGGAGATTAAAAGAAGAAAAGGTGTTTGACTTGTGCATTTTCTTCTTTCTTTCTTGAAGTGGCCGGATTCTCCATAGACAAAGAGAGAAAGAGAGGTGATCTTGAGGTTTGAAGCATTTTGAAGAAAGAAACAAGGGTTTTGGTTAAAGATTTGTAGATTTCTTCATTTGAGGTAAGATCTTTTCTTTAATTTCTTCAATTCTTTTGAAGTGGTGTGAGAAAGGAATTAGGGTTTGTTGGTTTGATGATGAGAAGTTGAGTTGGTGAAGGTGTTGGAAGTGATTGTGTTGAGTAAGAGTTGTGTTTAGTGAAATTGTTTCTGTTTTACAATTAGTAAAGGCTGTGATTTGTATGATTTTTAATTAATTATAGAAAAATGTTCTTGAAGTGAATTTTTGATATGTTGTGCCTCTATGAGTGTAGAATGACTGAAAAATATGTTGATTCGATTTTGGAATGGTTATGAGTTTAGAAAGATTATTTTCATTAGACCTGTTCCAGCAGGTACCTTAACTGGGACAGCTATATTTCGTGATTTTTAATAAAATGTAGAAAAATCATATCCAATCGAATTTTGGATATGTTGTTGCTTAGTGAGTCTAGTATTTGAGAAAAATAATTTGGAACCACGTTGATTGAATTTGATTTATGGAATTCACAAAGTTCAGAACTGCTGCCAGGATGCAGGGCAATTGGGGCAGTCTGGTTAGGTGAACTATTTGACCAAGATTTTGTGTTCAGTTTGATCTGAAATTTTAAAGGGATGATTTTAAGATACAAAACTAAATTCTGTAAAAATTTTAGAATTTTTAGTCAAGTAGATTATTTTATACAATTTTTCAAAATAAGGATAAAATGGAGTTTAAAACCAGAATGTACTATTTATGGTTAGGGTATTAATTCTTTGTTCTTTTTGCATTGCTTTGGTTTTCCAAAGGTAGGTTGGTCCTTAAACCTAACCCTAAACACTTTAAACACACTTGAATCAATGAATGTTATAATCAATTGTTCTTTGCCCTAATTGCATTGTTGAGATTGAACAATGTTATGTTGTGCATTGTGAATGGTAATGTGTTTCATGAGTAATGTGGTATGAAATGTTGATATTTATGAATGATGCTATGTGAGATATAATGTGATCATGGATGAGATATATATATATATATACTTGAATAATGAGATGTTATATTGTGAAATGAAATGTGAAGCCATTGTTATTGGCTAAGATGATGTAATTGAAAGAAAGAAGGCATGTTTGCCTAAATGTGATGAGAATTGAGAATGGAAATGAATTGTTTGTTTAATATGTTATTCAGTTTCAGAGTTCTGGATTTGGGTGGCATGCCTAAGAAATGATGACAGGTAACAGTCTTGCCGGGTTGAGGACCTCCTCATAAGTGTTGAGTTGATGGTCCAAGAGACTGGGTCTGTTACACTATGAGATATATGATTTGTAACAGTCTTGCCGGGTTGAGGATCTCCTCATATGTGTTGAGTTGATGATCCAAGAGACTGGGTCTGTTACACTTGCCTACGGGCGTGATTATTGTGACTATGAACCAAAGCAGTAACTCTGAACTCTGAATATCGTATTAAATACTTGTTGGGCCCATAGGTGTCAGGGTTATATGAATGTCCTAAATAATGTTATGAGTTAATGAAATGAGATGTTGGTTATTGAGTATGATTGATTAATGTTGAATGTGGAAAGATGTTGAAATGTGGTATGCTCATATGACTATGATTTGTGAAATGCATAATTATGTGGTTAACTTTATATTTATGATATTGATCTTATCAATAACATATGTGGCATTGCATTACATTAAAGCATACCATTAGCATGTTTTATCTTACTAAGCCGTTGGCTTAGCGCGAATGTGATTCTTCGCGCAGGTGACAAGGAAGAACCAGAGAGTTCCTCTAGGCCGAGTCGAGCCTAGATTTTGAAGATTGAATAGTGGGCTTTAAGATCGAAGACTGACTGCCAAACATGTATAAATTTTATGTGTTGTAAAACTTGAGTTTTGATGTATATGAATTTGTAAATATTGTTACTTTCCGTTGCATAGTGAACAAAGATTTTATCTGCTGTATTTCATAATAAACCTTTACTTTATTTTGTACTAGAAGTGTAAATCCTTTTTGCAGGTTGTAGTTGAGGTTATAAGGGGGATTTATTGGAAGTGTACTGAGAATGATTTTGTTTGCATTGGTTTGTGTAAAAATGTTTTCAAAAATTAGAAAAAAAACCAGTTTTGTCGACACTTGGGATTGAATTTTTAGGCAAAACTATGGCAAAATTTCTATAAAAATCGGAACAAAAATTTGACTAAGTAAAAGTGGTAGCAACATTAGGATAGGGTGGCGCCTCTACTCAGCTTACACACGTAGGTCGGGAAGGGGTGTTACAATTTTTGGTATCAGAGCCTAGGTTTGAGATTCTCAACCTAGATCAATTGTAAGAAAAAGAATATTTTGATTTTTAAAGTGGGTTTTTGAGTAAAATACATGTTTTGGTATGGCAGTCTTTGATCTTTAATGAGGAATATTCTGCTGTGTTTGCAGATATAGGTAGAGATGGCATCTCATTCACGACAATCTGTTGAGGGTAGTGCCGAGAGTATTGCTCCTGCTGAGGGAGCTAGGGTTGATAGTGTTGAGGAGGCACCTGCTTCGGTGTCGGGTAGACCAGCTGGGGAGGAGGTTCCGCCAGCCTGGTTTAGGCCTATGTTGGAAGCTATGAGACAAGCACCTGTGCAACCACAGCCACCGCCACCACCCCCTCAGCCTTCAGTACCAGTAAGGCACTATGATAAGCTAAGGAAATATGGAGCAGAGGATTTCTTTGGTACAGTTGATCCGGCTGTAGCAGAACAGTGGCTTGATAGAGTTCAGAGGGTATTTGTGCAGTTGCAAGCCACTTCAGAGGAGAAGTTTGACTATGCAAGATCTTTGCTACAGAAGGATGCCTACGACTGGTGGAAGACAGTGCCCCATTCTATGGATGATCCACCAACCTTGTCTTATGCGGATTTTCTGAGAGAATTTGAGTTGAAGTATACTCCTAGGGAGTATAAAGATGGGAAGAAAAGAGAGTTTCTAGATTTGAAGCAAGATCATCGGACCGTAACTGAGTATGAAGTTGAGTTTATTCGACTGAGTCAGTATGCTGGGGGTATCATTACTGATGAGATTGATAGATGTCGGCGATTTGAGGAGGGATTGAGGCCCTCGATCATGTGCTTAGTGGCTGGATCCAGATATCAGGATTTCTCACAGCTTGTGGCAGCAGCTCGAAGTGTAGAGCGAGCTCAAGTTATTGCAGCTGCTTCAGAGGAAGAGGTTAGGGTTAGAAGGCCCCAGTTCGAGGCAGGGTCTTCTTCTGCGAAGAGGGGTAGAGGAAGTTTTGTTCCTCGGAGTAGTAGGAGCCAGAGACCAGTGGGTAGGTCAGTGCAGTTCCAGAGGCAGAGATTTAGACCTGCAGCTTCAGTAGCGAGTGCTCCTACTCCTGGAGTTCAGAGATCCACCTTACCTGTGTGTAACCAGTGTGGTGGAAGACATGGGGGCGTTTGTTGGAGGCATAGTAGATCAGGGGTATGCTTCAGGTGTGGATCACCTGACCACTTTGTGAGAGACTGTCCTGAGAGGCAGGATCTGATGCCAGTTGATTCTGCTGCTTCTCGAGCTAGTGTGAGGGGAGGCAGAGGAGGCAGAGGTGCCAGCCGGGGAGGTAGACCAGGATTCAGTTCTAGAAGAGGTACTACATCCAGGGAGGGTAGACCAGAGGAGGTTGGATCTTCCCAGAGGATGTATGTTATGCAGAGACAGCCAGATACATCGGCAGTCATAGCTGGTACTTTTTCTTTATTTAATACTCCAGTACTTGCTTTGATTGATCCGGGTTCCACACATTCATATATTAGTGCATCTGTTTTGCCTGTATCTGATTTGCATGCTGAGTCCCTAGGATTTGATGTGTTGGTAACAAATCCGTTAGGGCATAGTGTGGTTGTGAGTAAGGTGCATAGAGATAGTGCAGTAGTGGTGCAGGGTGAGGAGTTCCTTGGGGATTTGATTGAGATGCCATTTAAGGAATATGACGTGATCTTAGGTATGGATTGGCTATCTCGACATGAAGCTGTGGTGGATTGTAAAAAGAAAATTGTTTCTTTGAGAACGGGTGATGGTAGAGAGGTGATAGTATCTAATGAGCAGGAACAGCTAGCCTCCTTATTTGTTTCAGCTGTTGCAGCCAGGAGGTTGATTAGAAAGGGGTGTGAAGCCTATCTTGCTCATGTGGTGGATACTAGAGTGAAGGGTTCCCCTATTGATAGCATTGCCACAGTTGCTGAGTTCCCGGATGTGTTTCCAGAGGAGTTGCCAGGGTTGCCTCCTGAGAGAGAGGTGGAGTTCGGTATTGAATTGTTGCCTGGTACCACTCCTATCTCTATTACTCCTTATAGAATGGCACCAGCAGAATTGAGGGAGTTGAAAGTGCAATTACAGGAGTTGTTGGACAAAGGATTCATTCGCCCCAGTGTTTCTCCTTGGGGAGCTCCTGTGCTATTTGTGAAGAAGAAAGATGGTACTATGAGGTTGTGTATCGATTATAGGCAATTGAACAAGGTGACTATTAAAAATAAATATCCTTTGCCTAGAATCGATGATCTCTTTGATCAGTTGAAGGGAGCGTCAGTGTTCTCCAAAATTGATTTGAGATCTGGGTACCATCAGCTGAGGGTAAGAAGTGAAGATGTTCCTAAGACTGCTTTTCGGACCAGGTATGGGCATTATGAGTTTTTAGTTATGCCTTTTGGTCTAACGAATGCACCTGCAGCTTTTATGGATTTGATGAATAGGGTGTTTAGGCCCTATTTGGATCAGTTTGTAGTGGTCTTCATTGATGATATACTGGTGTATTCGCAGAATGAAGAGGAGCATGATATGCATCTGCGGATTGTGTTGCAGATTTTGAGAGAGAATCAGTTATTTGCCAAATTGTCGAAGTGTGAGTTCTGGTTGGATCAAGTTGCTTTTCTCGGACATATTGTTTCTGCAGAAGGCATCAGAGTTGATCCGAGCAAAGTTGAAGCCATTTTAAATTGGAGTCCACCCAAGTCTGTGACAGAGATTAGAAGTTTTCTGGGTTTGGCAGGCTATTACCGACGGTTTGTGAAAGGGTTTTCTTTGATAGCTACTCCACTCACCAGATTACTTCGAAAGGGAGTGAGATTTGTGTGGACAGATCAGTGTCAGGCTAGTTTTGAGCAGTTGAGAGAGTTGTTGACTCAAGCGCCTGTTCTTACTTTACCTGTTGAAGGCAAACCATATGTGATCTACAGTGATGCTTCACATAGAGGTTTGGGGTGTGTATTGATGCAGGAAGGGAAAGTTATAGCTTATGCATCTCGACAGTTGAAACCGCATGAGCTTAACTATCCGACCCATGATTTAGAATTGGCTGCCATTGTGTTTGCATTAAAGATTTGGCGCCACTATCTGTTTGGGGAGAAATGTTTCATCTACACTGATCACAAGAGTTTGAAGTATTTGGGTGTCCAGAAAGAACTCAATCTTCGTCAGAGGAGATGGTTAGAATTGATTAAAGACTACGACTGCTTGATTGACTATCATCCAGGTAAAGCAAATGTTGTTGCTGATGCCTTGAGTCGGAAGTCTTTAGCTGGTTTAACTGTTTACTCGCTCTCGTTGCTTGTTGAGTTGAGAGCATTGCATGCCAGTTTTGTACCTTGTGTTGATGGTGCATTATTGGCACAGTTGCAATTAAAGCCGATTTTGTTAGATCAGATCAAAGAAGCTCAGTTGGCCGATAAGAAGATTCAGAAGATTTTTTCAGATTGCAAGAATGGGAAGACTAGAGATTTTGTTGTGAAAGATGATGGGAGTCTCTGGTTTAAGAACCGATTGTGTGTACCCGATGATGCTGATTTGAAAAGAGTCATTTTAGAA
This sequence comes from Garcia nutans, assembly GCA_947685225.1. NCBI lineage: Eukaryota > Viridiplantae > Streptophyta > Magnoliopsida > Malpighiales > Euphorbiaceae > Garcia > Garcia nutans. Next base: position 23,565,675 of record CANTUV010000021.1, read on the forward strand.
GAAGCTCATCAGTCAATGTTTGCTATGCATCCGGGTAATACGAAGATGTATCATGATTTGAGACAGCATTATTGGTGGATTGGTTTGAAGAGAGACATTGCTGAGTTTGTATCGAAATGTCTCACTTGTCAGAAGGTTAAAGCAGAGCATCAAGTTCCAACCGGGTTGCTTCAACCATTGTCAGTGCCAGAATGGAAGTGGGAAAGAGTGACAATGGATTTTGTGTCTGGTTTGCCATTGACACAAAAGAAGCATGATGCTATATGGGTGATTGTGGATAGATTGACTAAGACAGCTCATTTCCTTCCGGTTCGAATGGATTACTCTTTGGAGAGATTGGCTGAGCTGTATATCCATGAGATTGTGAAACTGCATGGTGTTCCAACTTCTTTAGTGTCTGATCGAGATCCCAGGTTTACTTCCAGATTTTGGAAGAGTTTGCATAGTGCTTTAGGTTCTCGACTGCACTTCAGCACTGCTTTTCATCCACAGACGGATGGACAGTCAGAGAGGGTGATACAAATTATTGAGGACATGTTGAGAAGCTGTGTCATCGATTTCTCTGGAAGTTGGGATAGGTTTTTACCTCTTGTGGAGTTTGCTTACAACAACAGTCACCAATCCAGCATTGGTATGGCACCGTTTGAAGCATTGTATGGCAGACGGTGTAGGACACCTCTTTGTTGGAATGAGCTTGGAGATAATAAGTTGGTTGGTCCTGATTTGATTCAAGAAACTGAAGATAAAGTAAAGTTGATTCGAGGCAGGTTAAAAGCAGCTTCAGACCGACAGAAGTCTTATGCAGATCTAAAAAGGAGAGATATAGAGTTTGATGTTGGAGATAAGGTATTTCTGAAAGTGTCTCCTTGGAAGAAAATTTTGAGGTTCGGTCGGAAAGGAAAATTGAGTCCTCGTTTCATTGGGCCGTATGAAGTGTTAGAAAGAGTTGGGCCAGTGGCGTATCGACTTGCTTTGCCACCTGAGTTGGATCGTATTCATAATGTATTCCATGTTTCTATGTTGAGGAGATATAGGTCGGATCCATCTCATGTGTTGCCATTTGAGTCTATTGAAGTGAGCCCAGATTTGACATTTGAAGAGGAACCAGTTGCTATCTTGGCACGAGAAGTGAAAGAGTTAAGGAACAAGAGAGTACCATTGGTGAAGATTCTTTGGAAGAATCATGCAAAAGAAGAAGCGACTTGGGAAAGTGAGCATACCATGCGAGAGCAGTATCCGCAATTGTTTCAGCTTTGATATCAGGTAATTTCGAGGACGAAATTTTCTTTTTAGAGGGGGAGAATTGTAATATCCTCATTTATGCCCTAGAAGTTTTGAGTATGTTGTTGTTATTGTGGTTGTTGATATATATATTGGGAAGTGAATGTTTGTGCATATATGTGTTAAATTGTAAGAGAAAAGAAATGGGAAGAGAATGTATATGTATATGTGTTTTGGAGAAGCAATTTAGGGTTTAGAGACAAATGTATATGTTGTTTATATGATGATATAATTAACATATACATTGGTCAAATGAAGAGTCAAGGTGATGGTTAAGTGGAAGAAGATATTTTTGGTTGTTAATGAAATTACTATAAAGGGCTTATATGAGACAAAGAGTTAGTTATATGGTTAAGGGTGTTTTGGTAATTTTCCTTGTAAGATGCATGGTGGAGATTAAAAGAAGAAAAGGTGTTTGACTTGTGCATTTTCTTCTTTCTTTCTTGAAGTGGCCGGATTCTCCATAGACAAAGAGAGAAAGAGAGGTGATCTTGAGGTTTGAAGCATTTTGAAGAAAGAAACAAGGGTTTTGGTTAAAGATTTGTAGATTTCTTCATTTGAGGTAAGATCTTTTCTTTAATTTCTTCAATTCTTTTGAAGTGGTGTGAGAAAGGAATTAGGGTTTGTTGGTTTGATGATGAGAAGTTGAGTTGGTGAAGGTGTTGGAAGTGATTGTGTTGAGTAAGAGTTGTGTTTAGTGAAATTGTTTCTGTTTTACAATTAGTAAAGGCTGTGATTTGTATGATTTTTAATTAATTATAGAAAAATGTTCTTGAAGTGAATTTTTGATATGTTGTGCCTCTATGAGTGTAGAATGACTGAAAAATATGTTGATTCGATTTTGGAATGGTTATGAGTTTAGAAAGATTATTTTCATTAGACCTGTTCCAGCAGGTACCTTAACTGGGACAGCTATATTTCGTGATTTTTAATAAAATGTAGAAAAATCATATCCAATCGAATTTTGGATATGTTGTTGCTTAGTGAGTCTAGTATTTGAGAAAAATAATTTGGAACCACGTTGATTGAATTTGATTTATGGAATTCACAAAGTTCAGAACTGCTGCCAGGATGCAGGGCAATTGGGGCAGTCTGGTTAGGTGAACTATTTGACCAAGATTTTGTGTTCAGTTTGATCTGAAATTTTAAAGGGATGATTTTAAGATACAAAACTAAATTCTGTAAAAATTTTAGAATTTTTAGTCAAGTAGATTATTTTATACAATTTTTCAAAATAAGGATAAAATGGAGTTTAAAACCAGAATGTACTATTTATGGTTAGGGTTTTAATTCTTTGTTCTTTTTGCATTGCTTTGGTTTTCCAAAGGTAGGTTGGTCCTTAAACCTAACCCTAAACACTTTAAACACACTTGAATCAATGAATGTTATAATCAACTGTTCTTTGCCCTAATTGCATTGTTGAGATTGAACAATGTTATGTTGTGCATTGTGAATGGTAATGTGTTTCATGAGTAATGTGGTATGAAATGTTGATATTTATGAATGATGCTATGTGAGATATAATGTGATCATGGATGAGATATATATATATATATACTTGAATAATGAGATGTTATATTGTGAAATGAAATGTGAAGCCATTGTTATTGGCTAAGATGATGTAATTGAAAGAAAGAAGGCATGTTTGCCTAAATGTGATGAGAATTGAGAATGGAAATGAATTGTTTGTTTAATATGTTATTCAGTTTCAGAGTTCTGGATTTGGGTGGCATGCCTAAGAAATGATGACAGGTAACAGTCTTGCCGGGTTGAGGACCTCCTCATAAGTGTTGAGTTGATGGTCCAAGAGACTGGGTCTGTTACACTATGAGATATATGATTTGTAACAGTCTTGCCGGGTTGAGGATCTCCTCATATGTGTTGAGTTGATGATCCAAGAGACTGGGTCTGTTACACTTGCCTACGGGCGTGATTATTGTGACTATGAACCAAAGCAGTAACTCTGAACTCTGAATATCGTATTAAATACTTGTTGGGCCCATAGGTGTCAGGGTTATATGAATGTCCTAAATAATGTTATGAGTTAATGAAATGAGATGTTGGTTATTGAGTATGATTGATTAATGTTGAATGTGGAAAGATGTTGAAATGTGGTATGCTCATATGACTATGATTTGTGAAATGCATAATTATGTGGTTAACTTTATATTTATGATATTGATCTTATCAATAACATATGTGGCATTGCATTACATTAAAGCATACCATTAGCATGTTTTATCTTACTAAGCCGTTGGCTTAGCGCGAATGTGATTCTTCGCGCAGGTGACAAGGAAGAACCAGAGAGTTCCTCTAGGCCGAGTCGAGCCTAGATTTTGAAGATTGAATAGTGGGCTTTAAGATCGAAGACTGACTGCCAAACATGTATAAATTTTATGTGTTGTAAAACTTGAGTTTTGATGTATATGAATTTGTAAATATTGTTACTTTCCGTTGCATAGTGAACAAAGATTTTATCTGCTGTATTTCATAATAAACCTTTACTTTATTTTGTACTAGAAGTGTAAATCCTTTTTGCAGGTTGTAGTTGAGGTTATAAGGGGGATTTATTGGAAGTGTACTGAGAATGATTTTGTTTGCATTGGTTTGTGTAAAAATGTTTTCAAAAATTAGAAAAAAAAACCAGTTTTGTCGACACTTGGGATTGAATTTTTAGGCAAAACTATGGCAAAATTTCTATAAAAATCGGAACAAAAATTTGACTAAGTAAAAGTGGTAGCAACATTAGGATAGGGTGGCGCCTCTACTCAGCTTACACACGTAGGTCGGGAAGGGGTGTTACAATCATTCTATTTTCTGTCGATTTATGTTATGTAACACTCTTATACCCTAGATATATATAATACGTATACCTTGTATACATAAAATATTTATTCAAAACATAAGGATACTACAATAATTACATTTAGAAACCTTTACTTGAATTTTAAAAATAATTTATAGATTATAAAAGAAAATTCTCTGGAAAAATTTCGCTAGAGTTTTGTATGTAATTCTAATAAATCCCAATTTGACAAAATCTCACCCTGCATAGAAATAAACACTCCTAATATTTCCTAAATCCACAACTCCAATACTTCATTCAACCTCATCAAATATTTCACAAAAATATATATATTACATAACTTAACTATATTTACCAAACTATAATACCATAATCAGGTATACTTATATACAAATTATTATTATGTACATATCCATAAAGTACTTTGAACAAAATTCATTTTCATGGCATGAACTACGAAACACCAATTTTACTAGTCTAGTGAGAAAACTCTACCTTCAAAGACAGTCTCGAAACTCATGCTCTGCACTTCTATTACTTGCGCGATACATTCAACCGCGCTAAGCTTGAAAGCTTAGTGGTACATATCATAATAACAATAAACAATTAAAAATATAAAAATAAATACTTATCAACATATAAAGACCACTACATAACGCATCAGATATTTCCAAAAGATATTTCCTTAACACAAAACACCTCAGCAGCTTATACATGCAAACATTCTCATACACACATACGCACATGTTGGGCCCAACCAATTTCTGCACTAACCCAATTTATTTCACCTCGACACCGGGGCAAGTTCTACATCAATCACCCAAAGGTCACCCTTATAGACACTAAGGCTAGTGCCAAATCATCACCCGTAGGTCGCCTCTATTGAGATTAAGGCTAGTGTCAAATCATCACCCGTAGGCCGCCTCTTTTGAAAATGAGGGCAAGTGTCACTAAAATCACCCGAAGGCTGCTCTCTCTCGACACTAGAGACAAAGTGTCTATCATTACCCGAAGGCTGTCTCCACAGCATAAATACACCCGACACTAGTGTGTCGCGCCTGAAGGCACAGTATTCACCATGACCTACTATTGGCAAGTTAACTCAACTATACCAACAACAACCTTTCATAATCATTCCATATTACCAATAAATACATTTTTTTCTTTTTCATACCCATTTCACATTCACAATACAAAAATATGAGTCATATTCACAATGTGACCCAATTCCACACGATTTATCACAAATCTCAAACATAATCATTTTCATTTACACATTCAAAACATATTGCACATATTCATTACCATTTAACCCTCACTTCACAATAATCATGAGTCACATCTACAATGTGACTCATTTCACATATTTTATCTCATTACAAACACATTGTATCAAGCATGAGACTAACTTTTTTATTTTATTTTATTTTTTTGCAATTCACAATTAAACTAATTAATTAAAAAACTAAATAATTTTAAAAAAATATATAAAATTTGATCTACTCTACTCATAATCTTTTGGGATGTTTATATAACTGCCCTAAAAGATAATTTTTATTATAAAAATACTATAAAAATAAAAATATTTATACTTTTTATACAAAAATTAGTGTAAAATTTTAAAAATACCTTATTTTTCAATAAAATAAAAGTGTTTTTTAAAAAATACCTATTTCTTCATTAAATTAATTTTTTAATCCAAAATTTTATTTTTTTCACTCAATATTAAAATAAAAATATTCTAATAAATAATAAAAATTAATATTTTAAATTATTTTTCATCATGTAAAAATCATAAGTTTTATAAAAAGAAAAAAATTTAATTTTAATTATAAAAAATAAGTAACACTAAAAAAATAAAAAAATTAAGAAATGCAAAAATATATTAATAAAAATTATTTAATTTGCTTTTGAATGACTTTTACATATTATACACATAAAAAATAAAGAAAAATATACATAATTTTATTATATAGATATATAGTAGATGTGTTGTAGATATATTGTAGATGTATTATAGATGTTATGTGTATATTATATTTTTATTATTTAAGTTATGCGTATTTTATGCAAAAATTATTGAATGTTGTATGAATATTTTAAAAATAAATAATTAAATAATTAAATTAATCAAAAATTAAATAATTATATAGATGTTGTAACACCCCTATACCCTGTATACGCACACTACACCCAACAATACCTGTAATATACGTATACAGAATACAGGAGTGCTACGGTTCACTTTACAAACAAAACAATTGTTTAAGCAATAATAATATAAGTAACTTTAAAACACTTCATATTAGATTATAAATTATAATAGGTAAAACATACATATATTATACAATGAAATTAAAACATTTAATTTATGCTATTAAGTACCATAGATAAAACGTTGACTTAATACACAACGGAAAATGTAGTGGCGTTTATAAATACATATACATGAAGATTCAAAATTTACAGAATATAAAATATATACATGATTGGCAGCTCTTCTCTGATCTTTAAGTCCAAAACCAACTCTTCAAAGACTCAACTCAACTAGGCCTAGAAGAACCCTCCGGTTCAACCCTGTCACCTGCGCGATGAATCACAATTGCGCTAAGCCAACGGCTTAGTGGTACAAACCATAATAATATGCTTTGATGCAATGTTAATGTCATACTTTCAAGCAATAGAGATCATAATCAAAAATACTATATTTCATAACATTACATTTCATGATATCATTTAATTGTATCATCATTCATGAATCACATCTAAGCAAAGTCACACATGGGCCCAACAAGGATTTAATATGATATTCAAAGTTCAGAGTTACTGCTTTGGTCCATAATCACAATCATCAAGCCCGTAGGCGATATACACATATATCTATCCATGGATAGGGTAACAGACCCAGTCTCTTGGATCTCAACCCAATTAAAATCGAGAAGATCCTCAACCCGGCAAGTCTGTTACCTGTAACAGACCCAGTATCTTGGACCTCAACCCGGATAAACTCGAGGAGATCCTCAACCCGACAAGACTGTTACTATTTCACATATTTCACATTCATATTTCATATAGGGTAACAGACCCAGTCTCTTGGACCATCAACCCGGTTAAGCCCGAGGAGATCCTCAACCCGGCAAGACTGTTACTATTTCATAGGCATGCCGCCAAACCCAGCACTCTGAAAATTAAATAACATATTAGGCACACAATCATTTCATTTATCTCTTTATCAATTCATTTCTCATTTCATATTTCATAAGCAAATAGGCAATCATGCCCCAATTATTTCATTTGCATTATCATAGCCCACAACAATGGCTTCATATCTCATCACATCTCAATTCACATTAAGGCAATACATCATTTAAGTACTCATAATCAATTGCATTGAACATACATTTTGAATAATCCTCATATCTTTCACAAAGTTCACATTATGCAAAACATAACATTATTCATATATATCAACAATGCAATAGGTTACTCAACACATTTACACCCAAATGTGTTAAGTTCCAAAGTCAAATGAATGTATGCAATAACATATGGTTTGTACTTACCTCAAGAATCACTCACACCAATCTATACACTTCCTCTTCCAAGAATTCTTCACAACTTGAATTAGGGAAACTCACCTTCTTCACAACCTATTCCAAAAGAATGATAAAATACATGAATTCCCATACACTTATTCACCTATTAGTCTCATACTAAACCCATAGATCACAAATTACAAACCAAAACCACTAACTAGGGCAAACTCTACACATGACACGCTCAACAATACGGGCGTGTCCCTGACCGTGCCCTAACTCCACAACACAGAAGCTATGACACGCTCAGAACCACGGGTATGTCACTGGATGTGTAATACATTCTGTCTCACAGAAACATTGACACGTCCAACTACACGGGCGTGCTCATGGCCGTGTCAAACCACCAAAATCATAGTAGCTATGACACGCTCAGTGACATGGGCGTGTCACTGCTCGTGTCACCCATCCAAAAATACAGAACCGTTGACATGCCTAAAGACCTGGCCGTGCTCATGGGCGTGTCAGGCCAAAAATACAGATTCCGGCAACACCAACACTACAACCAACAAACCACTTACTACCACCATTATCCACTCCAAACCAATATAGCTAAACACACCCAAAAACCATAACAAACTTGCAAAAACAACAAAACAACTCAAAACATACAATAAACACAAATTATAATCATCACCACAAACCCAAAACACAACCACAACATTTTCTCTTCCAACAAACTTACTCTTTCCTTTAATCCAACCCCAAAATCCAAAATCAATTGAACCAAACATTCTTAAACACACCATAAACAAACACACTCCTACTATCAAATATCAACAATCAAACTCAATCACAACTCCAAAAAGAACAAGGAAAATCAAGAGAAAACTTACCAAAGTAATGAAACTTCTTGAATTTCCAACTTAATCACTTGAATCTTCTTCAATCTTGAGCTTAGAAAACAAAACTTCTCTATCTCTCTCTTGCTTCTTCAATAGCAGGCCAACAAGGAAAAGAAAAGAAGAAGAACAAAATGAATGGCAATAAACAAGTCAACTCTTTCTCTTTAAACCTCCACCAAGACTTTTAAATATAAAATAATCCAATTAATTCTCTTCCATTCATTTTAATTCCTTTTTTAATTAATTCCATTAATAATAAAAATAAATATCTTCTTTTTACTTTAACTCATTTGACTTGTATATGTTGTATATATTTCCATATATACAACATATACACTCTCTCTTTAATTCTTTTCTCTTTCCAATTTAACATATACACTTAATCCAATTACAACAATAATATCAAAACTTCTAGGGCACACTTTGGGATATTACAGATGCGTTGTAAAATTATTATAGTTGTATTGTTGATGTGTTGTAGATGTATTGTAGATATGTAAATGTAGTTTATATTGTTGAGTGTATATTATATATACATTGTGTATATGTTTAATTTTTTATGTGTATATTAAAAATATAACATTAAAAAAATTTAAATTAAATATATAAATAAAATATAATAGATAAAAAACCAAAATCAAAAAAATATTAAAAAATAAAAAATACACCGTTAAAAAGTAAAAATGAAAAAAATTATCACGTACAATATTTATAAAAACAGAAAAAAGAAATTGCATGCACAGGGTAATTTCCTCTAATCTTTTTATGTATTTTCATAAACTTATAACTAGGTTCTTAGCCATTATTAAACACAATTAATGTTAAAACTGAATGGCCACGATTTGATTTCAAATTAAAATTGAATTGGTCAAAATCGCTTAAAACTAGTCAAAACTAAAATTGTAAATAAATTATAATATAAGTGCATGCTCTTTTAGGTTGTAAATTTCTTATTTTTTTATTTTTTAAATTAAAAAATATTTTTAAATTTTTGTTTCATATTTTTTAAAAATTAGTTTTATATTTTTAATAACTATACTATAATTATTAAACTTTTAATTATCAAAAAGAAATAAATTTTTTTAAAAAAATAAACATTAAAAACTGACTTTAAAGATAGGGAAAAAAGTTTTATACATATTAAATATCTTATATTGAAAAAAGTGTTTTATTGATATAACATATCTTATAAAAAAATCAAAATACTCAAAATCATATTTTACAAATTCCTATTTAATATGAAAATAGTTTTTATTTATTTAAAAAATTTAAAATTTAATGATATTATCAAACATATTTTTAAAAGAAAATTAAAAAAAATAATCCCGAATACAAAATTAAGTTTTTGTATGAAACTTGATTTAGGTTCACATAAACCATGAAATCAATAATTTTTAACCATAAATGTAACGGGTAATTTGAACTAATTGAAATTTGCGGTTCAAACCAAGTTATATCTTTTCTTAATTATTATTATTTTTAAAATTAAAAAAATTATACATATATATGCACTTAAATAATTTCTTCTATTTATCACACCTATAAATATGAGAAATTAATAATTTTACCTATTTAAAAAAATATAAATTATAAATATATTTATAGTTTTTCTTGTAAATATATTCCACAATTTATCTTCCTACATTTTTCTCTTTAATATTTTCTATAATATATATTCTTTAATTAATTTATTTTCTAATGTTCTCTACAATTTATATTCTTTAATATTTTTATTTATTTTAAAAAAATTAATTTCAATTAATATATACACTCTTATACATTAATTAATATGTACATTCCTTAATAATTTATCTTATATATTTAGCACTCCTACAAATATACGAAATTAATAATTTCTCCTATTTATAAATTATAAATATATTTATAATTTTGCTTGTAAATATATTCCATAATTTATCTCAATTTTTTCTATATTTTTCTCTCTATTTGTAATACCCTTATACCCTATATATGTATAATATATATATCCGATATATGTAAATTACATATATAGAATACAAAAATGTTACAGTTTTCGTCATTACAATTTTTTTTATTTCAAAAAAAAAACTATTTTATATCATAAAATGTACTTTAATAATTATATATAAATATTCATTAATAGTTTAAATTATTAAAACACATATTTTATAGAAAAATCTCTAAAAAAAATTCGTCAGAGTTTTGTCTAAAATTTGAGTAATTCCAAAATTCAAACATACACATTATGCACTAAAAGTTCACACTCCCCAAAATATATTGACTCATTCACATCTCCAAATAAATATTTCCACAATCCAACATCAATGGTATCACATGTTCATTTCATTACATAGATAATATTTTGAAAATTCACATTACTTACACTAAATTTATAACAATTTAATAAGATCCATAATATATACAAAATATAATATGTTTATTAAAATAAATAAATATCTACATGTTATGCAATGACCTCTAGTCTGATGACAACCTGATAAACTTCAAGAATTATCCAAAGACTCCAGATCTAGTTAGGTCAATTAGAGTTCTCCGTCTTTATTTTGTCACCTACGCGATGGACAATTCATGCTAAGTTTTTTGCCTAGTGGTACATACTTTGATAATAGTGAAAATTTAAAGAAAATAATGTAAAATATTTTTCTTTCGTAAATCACAATATGATATGCAACTACACTTTAAATCTTATGCATTTTGTTGTCTTAAACCATCATATGTCACATTCACATGTATTGGCCCAAATGACCCTATATAATATTCAAGTTATAAAGATATTACTTTGGACCATTTTTGACACCAGTGTCTGGCCCGAAGATAAATAATAGTGACGCCCAGTATTTAGCCCGAAGGCAATCATATGCATGTCGTATAACACCAAACATAATATTCTGAAAAATAATATTGTATAAGGTTTCACACATATTATATACGTTTTCACACTCTTCTAATACTTTTACAATTATGTCATTTTTCATTCTTTTTGCAATTTTTTCATCATTTCTAAGGTTTCCATACTTTTTCACCATTTTTATCAATTTTTTGCCACAACCTTAATGTGGCTGAATTATGTTATATAGTAGGCATAATTCAATTTTTTCCATAAACATATTTTTCAATACTATTAACCATCTTAAAATGGCTCATTTAATCATACATTATGTATTTTATACCTTTAAACATATATCTATGCACTTTTCATGTGAATTCAAACATCAAAGTAGCATAAACAATATTCTCACATACAATGCAATATGCCAAATAAAGTATTTTAACACATTACAATCAAAGTATGTACTAACCTTTAAAAATATCACTTCCAAGCTAAATGCACACATTTCTCTTCACTTTCCTCAAGTGTCATTCACTACTAGGTATGGATAACTTGATTCTACTCCACACATAATCCAAATGTAGTTGTATAAAACACATTAGAATCATATTTTCAGGTGTTTTAACCATAAAACACCAATTTAGCATCAATTCTTTCAACTTTTACATTTTTGCCCCAACATTCTTTAATTCTAGAACTTCATTTTAACCAATTCTAAGTTTATTTCTATTATTAAAGTTATATTATAACATGATATAAATAATATAATTCAATTAATATCAAGTCTTTAATAATGTTCTTCCAAAAATCCTAATTTTCTTCACTTACTAACTTATTTAAACTTTAACATTTTAAATTTATTTTCATCATTTTATCATAGAATCATCATTTATATATCAATATACACTACAAAAAATAAGCAATTTAGAAACGGAAAATTTCATTTCTAAAATCAAAAAATCTGTTTCTACATGAATTTAGAAACAAAACAATTTCATTTGGCAAATGCTCTTTGCAAATTTAATAGAAACAAAAAGAGCAATCCGTTTCTAATTTGGAAATGGATTTGAAACGGATTTTCTATTTCTAATAGAAACGGATAATTTGTTTGTTTCTATCCATTATGAAAACTGAAGATCGGTTTGAAACAAAAATGGAATAATTTGTTTTAAAAAGAAATGGATGAGAATCCATTTCAATTAAAAAACGAAAATTCTGTTTCTAAATTCAAATCAATGAATAATAAATTTCTCAATTTAGAAATAAAAATATCCGTTTTTGTCTAAAACAGACTATGTCAATTCCTATCTTAAACAGATCATCCATTGTAAAATTAGTTTTAAACTAAAGAGTCCATTTCTATTTTAAAGGATTATCCATTGCAAATTCTAGCATTTTTAGTAATTTAGGAACGAAATTTTCTATTTCTATATTTTGATTTCTTTTTTTAATTAGTTTATTTGTATTTTTAATATGTTGATATTTATATTTCATTTATATCTTTATAATAACTGTAATATTTTTTGTTTCATTGATATTTATATTTTATTTACATGTTTATAATATTACATATAATTTTTTTTTGGTTTAAGAATGTAAGTAAAAACTTGAAAATTAAGGAAATTAAATAACAAGAATATAATTGTTAGTTATGTCAAATATATCGACATAACAATCGATATACAAAATATAATAAAAAAATCAAAGCATACTAGTACTACAAATTAGAAGTATCATCATCCACAATGTCTTGATTAGAAGTACCATTGTCAGGAGGATGAAAAAATATACAAAATATAACAGATAAAACGGAGTGCCTCAGCCAAATGTACCTCTATCATCTGTGTCGAGATTCTTCCCTCTTCTCATACTTGTGAAATTTTACAAATATATATAGGAAAAGAAATTGTTACAAGATGAATACGACACATTTAGTTGAAAGATATAAATTATTTCATTGAAATATTATGTACAACATGCCACTTTAATAAAATATTTTTTAACTGTTAAATTTCTTTAAAATTTATATATAACATTGAATAATATTGATGTGATTGATAACTTTAGGAAAGAAAGAATCTTTAACATATACATGTGAGGTATCATCTCTATTCCTTACCACTTCGTAAATCATCAATATCATCATCAAATTAATTGAAATTATAATGAAAAATTTTATGCAATTTAGTTTTTAAATATTGCAGCACAAAAATTCTAGCAAATATATCTGGTAAACTTTAAAGTTTCCTTGCAATATAATAATTTCCTCCATTCAATGTAGATTCTTTTCAAATAATGTGAGAGACTCAAATTAAATTTTTTGAAATAAAATTAGGAATTTTGGATAAGCTAAGGATAAGGTTATAAGTGAAAAATAAAAGCTATCCATTTGTAATCACTACAAAAAAAAACAGCAATCTGCGACGCCATTAACGACGAAATCAACGACCAAAATACGATAGCGACAATATCAGCGACGAACAGCGAGAAAAATCGAGCAGACGGTAATGTCCAGGTCGCTAAAAAATCAACGAAAAATCAACGACCAATTGTGCGTGTCGTTGATTAGTGACAAATCAGCGACAAAACAGAGACAAATTCAACGACATTTTCATTTTTGGCGGGAATTATTTATTCCCACTGAAAGTCGTCACTGATTTAGCTTTGGTCGTTGAATTCATCGCTATTTGGGTCGTTAATTTAGTCGCTGAATTTATCGCTAATTTGCTCGCTAAATGTTGTCGCTGATGTGTCGCAGAATATGTCGCAATATTTTTCTCGTTGTTTCAGTCGTTGATTCGTCGCAGAATTCAATATTTTTTTTGACACCTTTGGTCGCTGATTTTGTCGCAATTTTGTCGCAATTTTGTAATTGTTTGGCTATATTTTTCCAGTATTCCAATTTTTTTTTGTCTACTCATTTTCAAGAACCTGTTGAATTTCAAATATAATAACCAAACCTATTTATAAAATAGTCATTCATTACAATAATAATCAAATAACACAACATTCATAATTAAGTTATTAGTGGCAATAAGTATACATAAACAATTCGAATGTAAAGTTTACCCCTTAAGAAATTATATTGAACACATAAGGTCTTAATAATCTGACACTCCAAACACAAATAAAGAGAACACCAACTTTAATAATCCGACACTCCAAGCACAAACAAAGAGAACACAAACTTTATTAATCCGACACTCCAAACACAAACAAAGAGAACACAAACTTTAATAATCCGACACTCCAAACACAAACAAAGAGAACACCAACTATCAAGTATATCCTACATACGAACATCGTCTTCCTCCACATTGTCATTTGCCGGAGCAGGAGGAGCATTTGTTTTCCTTCGTTGCTCAGATAAGAATAAGTGCATATCATCTATAACATCATTCACCGAGCGCACATTAGCTATAACTTCATTCATTGATGCTATAACCTTGGCTTGCTCTTCTACCTTTTGTTGTAATACTTTCATAGTTTCCAATACCTCAGAGTCATTGCGATTAGCAAACGTTGCAGAAAATGATGACCCAGATGGTTCATAGCATGAATAATGGGATGAGGAAGAACCCAACCCATAAATACGAGATGTCTTACAGGTGTCACCAGCAGCCTCCACAAACACGCGTCGCTCAAGCTCTATTTGGGCTGGTGTTAATGAAGGCATATCATCCTCCTCAGCCTCAAGTGTCTACAACTCAGGCTCGGCATTCTTAAGTTTTTGGTATTTCTCCTGCCAAAGATATATGCAAATCAAATTACATTTTTAACTATTTAATCTAAAATAGGATTAAAAAATTAAATTAACTTGAGAAGAAACAAAGCCATACATAAACTAACTCGGAGCGCTTATCAATGAAGACTTTATTTCTATCAGTTTTGCTTGTGTGACCAAATAAGAAAACCTCTCCAAGCAAAACTTCACGTCCCAATTCTTTACTCTGTCAAATTATATCTTGGTAATTAAATTTGCATATATAAAACATACATTTTCTAATAATAATGGCTAATTTAATAATTTACCATTCTTTGTCTATGTGCTTCTTGGGAAATAGATCCAAATGTGTGCTTAGAAGGGCAAGTTCCAGGCCCTGCTTTTTCTGTTAGCCTACATTGTCATAATATTATACCACATGTTATGTCATCAAGAAGTAAGATTATACCATAAATATGAATGATGAAATAAAAACAAACCTATTCTTTGAAGCAACGGAAGAACGATGTTTTGCTTTATCGGTACTCCAATCAGCTTTCCATTGAGTTAGTATATTTTCAGGTACGAATATGCTTTCTTTTTTAACACTGTAAATAAAATCTGAATACCTGTCACCACATTTGGACTCAAAGTAGCTACTCATCAAACTCTCATTTCTAGAGTCCCATCGACAATATTTATACATCCACAAAAACCAAAAAAATTAAACATGCTTCAATATATCATTCTACTTTAAAATAAATGAACAATTTCAGTAGGAACTATAAAGAACTAGAATACGTACTTCAAACTCTTTATAGTACAAATTTTTTGTTTCTCTAGTGACTTTAGACCATGAAGATCCCTCAAGACTTGGCAACCTCCGAAATATCTTCCACACAGCATTAGCTACTAATTTGGAATCCATTCACCTGAATAAAAAATGAGTTCAGTAAGGTACACTTGTATAATCATCCAATCATACAATTTGGATCTACTTTTAACAATGGTATAAACAAATGAACCCTCAAATGATAAAAAATCAAATGAACCCTCAAATGAAACAACAAAGAGATCAATACAATTTCAGCTAGCACAAGGATAAAAAAAAGCTTCAATGAAACAACAAAGAGACCAACACAATTTCAGCAACCACTAGGATAAAAAAAAAGCTTCAATGAAAAACAAAGAGACCAACACAATTTCAGCAACCACAAGTGAAAGTCTCTAGAATACAACACCTCACAATCACATGTTCAAATAGTATTGGTAATATATCATCAAAACTCCAATAATAAACTGTTCCGCATAAAATTTCAGCAACCACAAAAGATAACATGTTCAGTAATTATGACTAAAAAAGGAAAGCAATAAGAAAATATAATGGGTTTGTAAATACTTACTGAAGGCCATCGAATCTAATAATATTTTTTCCCTGCCCATTGTATCTCACCATTGTTTCTGCTTGAGATGAAGTTCCAAAAGTCCCATCACCACTTAAATTGGTTGTGGAAGACGACGATGGCATAAATGGAGCTAAAACAGGGGGTGTTGGAGGCAATGCAGAGTGTGGTGAAGTTGCAGCAGTGGCTGCTGGTGCTGTCGGAGCTACATCAGGGGCTGTAGGTGATGTCGGAACTGCAGAAGGGGTTGCTGGTACTGTCAGAGCTGCAGCAGGGGCTGCTGGTAATGTCGTAGCTGTAGCATGGGCTGCTTGTGTGGTCGGAGCTGCAGCAGGGGCTGCTGGTGCCGTCGGAGTAAAATAAGGGCTGTTTGGGCCTTCGGAGCTGAAGTAAGGGCTGTTTGTGCTTGAAATGATGTCGTAGCAACTCCTGTAGTGGCTTTTGATGGGACCACAAAAGAAGTTTTCTTCATCTTTGTAGGTGGTTCATTTATGCCTCTACCATTGGATGTTGTACCTCGACCTCGCCCCCAATGTTGTCGATTACCTCGACCACCTCCCCTTGTCATATCTGAAATGTACTGGTAAATAATTTAAAATTAACAAATACGGCAAATTATCTAGAAATATATCAATTTATAAAACAAAATTTAACATGTTCTATAAATAAATGAAGTATGAAAATTTATTATAAGCACTTAATTTCATAATGAGCTATAAATTATAAAGTATGCAAACACATTATACTAACTTTCATCAAACATACAACTAGAAAATTATGTTTTCATTTGTTGCAACCAAAAATAAACTGAAATAAGTACATATAGTTAATATGTTTATTCTTCATTGTCATTATCTTCTTCGATTCCGTCCTCTGAACTAGAATAAGTATATTCTTCATCAAGATCAACATCGGACCCATCAGGAATTACAACTTCCCCGCCATCCGGATGACATATTAAGAACTCTTCTAATCCATGTACAAAATCCACATTCTTAAGAACTCTTCTAATCCATGTACAAAATCCACATTCAACCAACCATCAATTGTCCTCTTGTACATCCATTCTCGTTCAAAATTCATTTTCCTACGAATTAATAATTAAATATTTATTAATATGAGAATGAAATATATTTTAATAAATATTAAAATATTTATTATTAATATGTGCCTTCTTTTGTTTTTAAATATGATCATATATATATATATATATATAATTATTTCTATTATTAATTTAAATTTTTTTTGACTGACTAAATTAAATAATTATATTATTTTAGTATAATTAAAATATTATAGTTAAATTTATATTTATTGTCACAATTTAAAAATATTATAATAAAAATAATATATTTACTATGGATAATTAATTTTATAATTAGAAATTTAATTTTTATAGTTAATATAAACTTTTAGCTATAATTTTATTTATTGTGACTAAAGTCTGTAATTATACATGAGATTTGTTATAGTGTGATTTTTATAATGATTCATTAATAAATACTGTTCAAACACTAAGAAAATAATTAAGCAAAATCACTACTTAAGCAATTATGCAGACATTGAGAGACAATCTCCAGCTAAACTAAGAGACATGCCAAATTAAAAGATTTTGTATTTGAATTTCAGTAGCTAAACCTAAATTAAACAAAGATGTTATGGAAGCAAAATGACAGTGAAACTGACAGTCCACTTGTTTAGGCTATAGAGCCAAAGCACAAGCAAATAATTATTAAATTGAAAATATAAATAAAGATGGCAGACATGAATTAACCGTATATGACCCCACGATTAGATTTGGTCTACTCTGAGTCCGATAGAACCAAATACAACCCAAGAATTATTCAAACATTTAACCCGTCTCTTGGAGACTTGACAACAAGATGTGCACTTTCACTATAGAAATTTGCACAGAGATTTATATTGTCAACAAATTAGTCTAAATTTGTAGATGAGTTTGCTTCTCTTATCTTGTTGTTGATTGAGTATAAAAGTGTGCATGTAAAAAAAAACTTGTTTAAGTTCCTAAATTTGATTGTAACACGTGCATGGATAGTTTAATAATTTGGCATACTAAAAATAATTTATTGTTAACAAGACCTTATGAATGATAGAGGACTATTTTCTGCAAGTGTGCAATGACAAGAAATGAAATCTTGTGTGATCAAGCTATTTTGGTCGTTGAATTTCTCGCTAATTGGTCACTATATTCTTGCAAATTAACGATAATTCTGCGACTAACTATTTTTCTCGCAAATCAGCGACTAATTAGCGACAAAAAACTTTCCAATAAAAAATAAACACATTCTTTGCTAATTTGTCGTAAATTAATCGTAACGTCGTCGCTGATTGTTAGCGCCAAAATTTGAAGCAAAATTTAGCGACACATTCAGCGAGAAACGACCTTTTATCGCTATTCAGCGACACATTCTACGACAATTGTTTTTGTCGTTAATCAGCGATCCATTCAGCGACGGAATGTTGGAAAGACGCTTATCTTGATTCTTTGTCGTAAAGTTGTCGTTGATAAAGTCGCTAATCAGCGACGAAATAAGAGTTGTCGCAGAATGCGTCGCTGATTGCGCTTTTTTTTGTAGTGAATTCACATTAGTTTGACACATCATTTCACAAACTACAAGTTATCAAGCATTACATACTCTTTATTTTAGCTTCTTTTATACACATAATGATAATTGCAAAATTTTAATAAAAGTTTAGAACTTCACTCTTTTCCTCAAGGTTCACACTAACCCAACATATAGAACACCATAAAATATTATTTTTTTCCTAAAATACTAACACTATCAGTGATTAAATTATAACACCACAAATATATAAAATATCCTATTTCATTTGAATAAAATTACTATATACTATTAGTTACTAATGGCTCTGTTAAAAATTAGCGTTGTCGGTGCTATATAATACTTAATAATAAATTATTAATTATATTTATATTTCTTAAATGTTAAAAGTATAGCTTATACTATATGGTAAATGTTGAATAAAAATTATTTAATTACACTGTTATTTAGGAATAATGTATACTATAGTAGTTTACCAATGTAGTTATATTTATTCATTAATATTTATTAATTCAAAAAAAATTCATTTAAATCTCATATAATTAATAAATTATACGAAAAATATATATACCTATTATAAAATATCTAAACACATACAAAAAAGAATAAATTTATATTTTAATTGATAAATTGATTTTAACAAATCAACACATTAATTCACAAATAAATCAAATAACAAATTAACAAACCATCAATTCAATAATAGACAGTAGCAACAACATACCTGGTAATAAAAGTGCAACAAATGTAGCAGCAGCAACAACAAAACAAAGGGTTGTAAACTTCAATAACAGTGGCAGCAGTAGAAGCAACTATAGACCAAATTAATTTTGAAATGAAATTAGTTTTTTTTATTAAATTATTTTTTTATTAAGAAAACAAACAAATAATAGATTCAAACTCTTATAAGCAAACAAATAATACTAAAAAGGCAAACAAATAATTAACAAAAATAAAACAAGTAACTAAGACCTGAACAAGCATTTTCCAAAAGAGAACCTCAACATTCTTGAAAACCAATTTTAGCTGCCATAGCTCTATCAAACCCCTATAAGAATTTGAAAGGATCTTTACCATACCTAGCTATACATTGATTGATTTAAATTTTAAATACTTTCGAAATAAGACTAAATGAGATAGAATGCAACTAATTCCTTGTTTGTGATAATAAATATGGTGGATTAGAAGTAATAAGAATATATAGTGCTATCCTCTTGTAATTTTCCCAAACCAAAAGTAAGAGATATGTGATTTTTGATACTTAAATCGGCTAGCTACTAGATTTAGATTGTTTTTGTAACATCCATTCATTGTATTTGAAATCAAAGTCTTAATGACCTATAAAATAGAGCTGGGACATATATATTGATTATCAATTTCACCTATTATGGTTGGCAACAAACTCATTATCCAAAGACAAAACTAAAAGAACTGGAACTTATATGTTGAAATCAAGAATTGATCTTGAAAGGATAAGAGTTACTGTCACTTCTTACTTAGAACTCCATCAAAGAAAGAACTAAAAGAATTAAAGATTTAATCTTAACTAAATCATGTCCTATGCTTTTATGCTTTCTTTTTTATAATTAGTCACCTCTGGAATCAATTTATGCATTAATCTAAAACTGCACATTTTATCCTTAAATTATACATACATAAATTTCTTTAAATTTACACATTAATTGATATTAAATTTTATCTAAATCTAAAAACAAACATTTTATCCTCAATTTATATATTCAAAATTGTCTCTTAATGCTATATCAAGAAATTGGTCAATTTTGACTCAATAGATAATGTCTGAAACAACCTACAATTTTTTCTTGTTTGATATAATTATGTAGTACCAAAGGTGAATTTCACATGTGTACTGCCTATATTTTGATATGGTAAAGACATATGCCCATGCAAAAATTAAAAAATTGAAAAACCCCTTGTATGGTTTAGGATTCTAAACAAAACTATACAAGGTAAAAGAAAAATATAAAGTGAAGGTTCAACATTGATTGAAATTATAACTGGCTGCAGCCTGCAGGGTAATCAAATAAAACATAGGTGCATGAAAAATTTAAACGGATTATATATATACATACACACATACACACACACACACTAAACCACCACACAACTACCATCAATATTCATATATAGCTATTAGAAATTCATAAGAATCTTTCTATTATATATATGTACCATACTTATTATATAATTTTCATCTTATTTTCAATCAAACAAAAACACTAAAATTTTGCTAATTAATGCAAATAAATACTATAAAAATGAAACCATAACAAACAATAAATGAGCAGGTCATTCACCAAGGTGAGGCAAGGTAAACAAAACAGTGTTATTACTCAATAGCCATAACAAACAAATAGCCAAATATGGACACATTGAGCAGATTTAGCATTCCAACAAAGAAGAAACATTGTGACCAATGAGGATAAAAACATCAGCAGAACACAAACAATCCACCAAAAGCTAACATCTTAAAATATCAAGCAGCATTATCACAATTCACGAATCACGCAAAGAATTCAAACCAAAATGATGTCACCAACTATTCACCAAAACGCAAAAATTTAAGGATTCTACAAATCAATAGATCAAAGAATCACATCCTAATCCTAACCAACGGATAATTTAACATAGCAAATATTAAGAAATTTCAACTAAAAATTAGCTAAAAAATATCCAAAGATATCCTAACAATACCGAATACAAAACCCAACACAAGAAACACACTAACAAGGCTCCATCCACGAATCACTTAATAATCAAATGCCTCAACCTCTGATGTGCCCTTTGTTGTCCCAAGATGGCAACCAAGAGGGGGGGGTGAATTGGTTTCCTCAAGAAATGATGGCAAATTAAAACTTCAACAAATAAGAAATGTAGAAGATGTAGAAGATTGAGTAGAAAGTAGAAAAATCAACACAAGAGATTTATAGTGGTTCGGATTCAACAATCCTACATCCACTCCCCAACCTCAATTGGGTATTCCACTATACTTGAAGTTTTACAAGCTCACTTCCAACTTTGGTATTTTTACAAGCTCACACCTAACTTGACAAGTGTTTTACTAAGGCTAACACTCAAACCACTTACAAGAGTTTTACTAGGCTCATTCTCACAACCTTTACAAGAGTTTTACTAGGCTCACTCTCACAACCTTACAATTAGTGTTTTAGTGGCTAACACTCAACCTTACATGAAGAGATAAATAGATGAAAGCTTAAGTAAATAAATTGCAAGAGTTTGGACAATATTAGTATTTATTCTCTTTCTAGAAGACTTGTTTGAGGTGGTATTTATAGGCCTCAAACCAGTTTTGCCCGTTGGTGAAGTGGGTAGAAAAGTGCAACTCCAACAACCACAAAATCTTCTTGGATTTTTGTGTCAGACTGTTGGTGCGGTCGTGCACCACCTTTGGATGGTCGCGCATCCTGGGATGGTCGCTCACCACCTTTGGGCGGTCGCGCATCTGTTTGTGCAGTCATCCCAGCAGTCTAGTGCGGTCGTGCAATTCAAATCTCTAATGGCTACTTGACACGTGGCATCTTCTTATTGGTTCTTTAACTAGTCGTTGAAGCCCACCAACGGCTATATAAATTTAGCGGTCGCGCAGCCACATTGGTCAGTCGCGCATTGTCTTGCGTCGAGTCATTCACCGCTCCATGCCACCGCGAACCTCTCTGTCAAATCAAGACAGTTTGGATGGTCGCGCAACCCATTGGGGCGGTCGCGCATTCTTGGATGGTCGCGCTCACCCTTGGGGTGGTCACGCAACCCTTCAAAGACAGATTTTCAGCACTTAGGAAATCTTCAAATTTCTTTGCATTTCAGCTCATTCTAAGTTGCTTTCCTGCCATATAGACACTCATTGAAGCCATTAGATCACTTCAATTTGTTTGCCAAGATAAAAAACAAGATTGACCTAAATTTAGGTCAACAATCTCCCCCTTTTTGATTTTGGCAATCAAATTGAATTTGAAATAAAAATAATCAACAAAAATAGGCAATACTTCCCATTATGGAAAAACATAAGAAAATTCAAAAGATAATGTTCAAATTCATCAAATTCTCTCCCCCTTTGCCAAAATTCAAAAAGAGGAGGGGAGAGATAAAGAGCAATCAAGCCAATGGCCAAGACAAGATCAAAATCAGTGTTGGTGTGACTTTATATTAGAATTCAAAGCCAATGGCCAATCACCATAAACAAAATTCACAATTAACACAAATCTAAGTCATATACTTAGGAAAAATAAAAGTACCAATCAATGAAAATATTAAAATCAATGAAAAATATGTTAAGGATACCAATTGATTGGATTATACTCCCCCTCAATTGATGATCTCCCCCTCAAGAAGTGAAAAACTTAGAAACAATTGAGATCCATTTTTATCAAAATATTCAATTTTTCTCCTCTCTTGTTGGAGTCAAATCAAGAGGAATATAAAAAGAAAATTAAATACAATTCAAGAAAGTGATTAACTTAATTATGAACAAATTAAAATGTAACAAAAATAATTTAGTCAACTATAAAATCATTTTTCAACCTTAATGTCAAACACAACATGTAAAGTAAAAATTAAAGTATAAAAGTTCAAATGTTGTAAGGCAAGAATTGTTACCAATTTTTTAATGCCAATTGCCTTACTTTTAGCATTGTTGGAGTACTCATTCTCCTCCATCTTCATGCCATTTGCCCTTGTCAATTAGGGGGTTTTCCTTGATAACCATTTCTAAGCTATGTTTGTTTTTAGATATTTGTTCATTTGAGGTCTTTAATTCTAAAGTAGAATTTTTTAAACATACAAAATCCTCTTCTAGTTTAGAGCATTTGTCCTTATGAAATTTTATCTTAGAAAAATACTTTTCTAGTCTAAGGTTCATATGTTCAATTATATCACTATCATCTAAAGCATCATCAATATTGTCGTAATTTAAATTCATGTTTAAAGATTGGGTACCTACCTCATTGGAGTGTTCATCATCTCCTATAGTTATGAGACATAGATTTGCAATTGCTTGTTCTTCTTCTTCTTCTTGCTCTTCTTGCATTTCCATTGCCATCTCATGTGTGAGTAATTTTCCAATGAGGATATTCGTTGGAAGCTTGCTCAAATCATGTGCTTCCTCAATGGATGATACTCTTGCTTCAAATTCCTTCTTTGTAAGAATTCTAAGGATTTTGCAATTTATGTCTTCCAAAGAGTAGACTTTGCCAAATTTCCTCAAATCATTGACAATGGCAAGAAGTCGTTTGGTCATCTCCGTGACATCTTCAAAGGACTTCATTTTGAAGAGTTCATACTCTTGAACAAGCATTTGGGCCTTCATGAATTTTACTTGATTAGTACCCTCATGATAATTCTCCAAGGTCTTCCAAATACTATAGGCATTTGAGCATCCAAGAATTCTTCCACATTCTTCCTTTGGCAATGAGCTTAGGAGAATGAAAGAAGCCTTTTTATCTCTCCCATTGCTTCTTCTTTGTTCTTCATTCCACTCTTTTCGTGGAATCTCTTTTTCTACACCATCAACCACTCTTGTAGGAATCTTCCACTCATTTTCAACATAATCCCAAAGCTCTATTCCTTCACTATCTAGGAGCAAAAACATCTTGTGTTTCCAATATGAATAATCAAAGTGAGGTATAACAATGGAGTTTGAGTTTCCATGATAATTAGCCATGGAGTTGGAAGAAAAAATTGATGTAGAGGTATTAGTGGGTGTGGTTGCCTTTGAGGATCAAATTTCACAATTAAGTTTAAGAAATTTCAAAGCTCTGATACCAATTGTTGTCCCAAGATGGCAACCAAGAGGGGGGGTGAATTGGTTTCCTCAAGAAATGATGGCAAATTAAAACTTCAACAAATAAGAAATGTAGAAGATGTAGAAGATTGAGTAGAAAGTAGAAAAATCAACACAAGAGATTTATAGTGGTTCGGATTCAACAATCCTACATCCACTCCCCAACCTCAATTGGGTATTTCCACTATACTTGAAGTTTTACAAGCTCACTTCCAACTTTGGTATTTTTACAAGCTCACACCTAACTTGACAAGTGTTTTACTAAGGCTAACACTCAAACCACTTACAAGAGTTTTACTAGGCTCACTCTCACAACCTTTACAAGAGTTTTACTAGGCTCACTCTCACAACCTTACAATTGGTGTTTTAGTGGCTAACACTCAACCTTACATGAAGAGATAAATAGATGAAAGCTTAAGTAAATAAATTGCAAGAGTTTGGACAATATTAGTATTTATTCTCTTGCTAGAAGACTTGTTTGAGGTGGTATTTATAGGCCTCAAACCAGTTTTGCCCGTTGGTGAAGTGGGTAGAAAAGTGCAACTCCAACAGCCATAAAATCTTCTTGGATTTTTGTGTCAGACTGTTGGCGCGGTCGCTCACCACCTTTGGATGGTCGCTCACCACCTTTGGGTGGTCGCGCATCTGTTTGTGCAGTCATCCCAGCAGTCTAGTGCGGTCGCGCAATTCAAATCTCTAACGGCTACTTGACACGTGGCATCTTCTTATTGGTTCTTTAACTAGCCGTTGAAGCCCACCAACGGCTATATAAATTTAGCGGTCGCGCAGCCACATTGGGCAGTCGCGCATTGTCTTGCGTCGAGTCATTCACCGCTCCATGCCACCGCGAACCTCTCTGTCAAACCAAGACAGTTTGGATGGTCGCGCAACCCATTGGGGCGGTCGTGCATTCTTGGATGGTTGCGCTCACCCTTGGGGTGGTCGCGCATCCCTTCAAAGACAAATTTTCAGCACTTAGGAAATCTTCAAATTTCTTTGCATTTCAGCTCATTCTAAGTTGCTTTCCTGCCATATAGACACTCATTGAAGCCATTAGATCACTTCAATTTATTTGCCAAGATCAAAAACAAGATTGACCTAAATCTAGGTCAACACCCTTCAATTAATTACAAAACATCATTCAAGCAATTAGCCATTTGCAACCTATATAAATCCCATGAAATACAAAACCCAAAATCAAATGAAAAAAAATTGAAGAAAAACAGCAGCCAAACCAAAACACAGTAAAATTATAGTATAAAATCCCAAATCATAGCCCAATAATTAATTTTGTTGCAACCCAAATAAAAACGCATGAAATATAAAACCCAAATCATATAAAAAAATTCAAGAAATATAAAAGCCAAATAAAAAACCCACTAATATCATCGCCAGTAACATCATAGTATATACCAAGCAACTGAAATCAAAACCCAAAAATAGAAGAAACACAAATTCCAAGTCAAAATTAAAAAAAAATCAAAAAATCAAAGAGAGGAAAATTTTTTGTTCTAAAAATTAAAGGAAAAACAAAAATAATTGTCAAGAGTTTTGAGTGTTGATTAGAATCTGTAAAAGCACAACCAAAATCAACTGAGAAGAAGTAAAAAGAATCAATCAAAAAGCAAACTTTAAAACACCGAAATCTAAAACGCGGAGATAGAGGGGGAAACCAACTTGTTAGGGTTGGCGGCACAACAATGAGATGACGGCAGTGATGGTCATGGTGAGAGGACGATAAAGAAATTAGAATGAGAGAGTGAGAAATGAGAGAAATGATAAAGAAATTACGGTATAGCAGAGAGAGATGATAAAGAGAGAGTGAGAGTAAGAGAAAATTGTGATGTTTGAGAGAACAAAAACAAAATGATTTAGGGTTTTTATACCATTACAAAATTAAAAATGAACTCAGAAACAAAATCTCGTTGGTTTTTATACCACTGAAAATTAAAAATGAAATATCCATTCGTTTCTATGGCCCTAACTTGAGAAATAGACAAATCCATTTCTAACACCGGCAAAATATTAAAATTAATTTTATGCCTATAACACTCGCCAAAATAAACTCAAGCTCTAATTTACTTTCTCAATGTCAGAAACGGACCATTATCGGTTTCAAATATTTCATTTCTAATCCATTCTATTTTGTTTCTAAAGTTAGCACCAATTTTTTTTGTGCATATTGTAGAAACAAAGTATAAATGGAAATTTTGTGTTCTAAAAATCTGTTTTTAAGTCGTTTCTAGTTCGTTTCAAAGCTATTCAATTTTTATTTGTTCTTTTTTCCATTTCAATTTTATTTCTAATAAAAATGGAATTTTTTCCGTTTCTATTTTCGGTTTCTAAATTGGCAAATTCTTATAGTGATAACATCATTATAAACCATTTTGGCAATTATTGAAATCTCCTACAAAAACTCAAATTGCACATAACATGTCCATAACCCTAACTTTATCCCAACTTATCCATATTAAAATTTCAACCATAAAATCACTATATATTATATATATTAAAACAACACTAAATTCATCAATTACTATAATTATAATCATCCATATTAGAAACCCTAATTACACATATTCATTACCAAATCTAACTTTCATCAACTATGTTACTTTCAATCAACCAACCACTAAATCATCATTTATTCATCATTTTAACATTATTACTATCTATTTTAGCAATTAAACATATTTTCTCTTTCTAGCTATAACAAAAATAGTCATACATATTCAAAACTACAAGCTTTAGAAAAGTTACTTACTTGTTTTCTTCATTTTTCTTCAAAATCTCTTTAATTTCTTTGATTTCTTTAGAAAATTTAGGTTGGATGATGAAAGAATAATTTTTTACTCTCATGGCTATGGTGGCTCGTTTTCTCAAGGAAGAAGAGTGTAACATCCAAAATTTTTAAAAATTTAATAAAATAAATTAAAATTTAATTAGATAAATTATATAAATGGTTTTAAAGGAAAAATGGAAGGATTTAAGTGCAAAAATGGAATGTATATATAATATATATGCAAAATATACATAACATATACAAAGTCAACAAAAGTCAATTTTTTTAAAAAAAGTAAAAAGTCTAAGTCTAATGGCATTTTTATAAATATACTTTAGAAATTAAAATTATTTAAATAATTTAAAAATAAATTATATAAGAATGGAAGATGTAATTTATGATTTTTATTAAATAATTAATTAATTAAAAATATAATAAAATATAATATATCTAATACATATAAGGTATGTTGGATGTGTATATGAGATACACATTATATGTGCATATGAGTATTTAAATATATTAAATATAAATTACATATACATAGTATATACATCACATAAATATATATATAATGGTATATGTAAAATATAAGTAACATATATAAGACATATACATATACATAAAATATACATTACATATATGTGATGTATAATTTGGTGTTGAAAAAGTGGATGATGATGATGATAAATAAAATAAAAATAAAAGAAAAAGAGAAAAGTCAAAGAAAAGTGTTTGGTGGAGATTTAAAGTAAATAAATAAATAATTATTATACATAAGTGATAAAGATGGGAATTAAATGGGAAAAAAGATATTTCTTCTTCTTCTTCTTCTTCTTCTTTTGGACGTGACATTGAAGGAAGTAAGAGCTTGGGTTTTGTTTCATATTATACATCAAATTCATTGAAAATTCAAGAGGACTTTAAGAAAATTTTAAAGAAAAATCAAGAAGCAAGTAAGTAATATTTCTTTTAAGTTTGTTTTGATTGATTTTAAGTTTATGTGTAAGATGGCTAGAGAGAGAAAGTGATTTTAAATTGTTTAAACAAATAGAAATGATGTTAAAATGATGATTATACAGTGATTTTTAAGTTAGATTGAAGAAATAATTAAGTTTGAGATTAATTGATTGAAGAGAGAGAATTTAGGATTATAGGAAATTTAAATTTGTGAAATCATGTGATTTAATTACATAATTTAATTCTAAATGTGTTGTTTTGATGTATAAACAATGATTTTAAAGTAAAATGATGAATTTAATTAAGTTTGGATAGAGTTTAAGAATGGTAATGTTGATTTAGGGTTTTGAAAAAGGGAATTTTCAAAGAATGGTGAATTGTTTGATTTTAATGTTTAAAGTATGTTGTTTAATGATAGTAGTGATAGAAATAAGCTTGGAATAATAATTGGGATGAGTTGGAATGGAAAACCTTCAATAGTGAAGGTTATATCATTTTAGGATTTTGAATAAAAGCATGTGTTTAATTAATGTAATTGATTTAAACATGTTAAAATATATTTATAATGATATAAATAAACTTAGAACGCCAATTTGAATAGTTTAATATGATTTTTCTAACACCAATTTGCATAGTTTAATATGGTTTTTCTAAGTTAAAGTAAGAAAATGCTATATTTTGAGATTTTGATTAGAGTAATGTTTAATTAAGGTTTGATGCTTGTGATGCCTTAGAATGTAATATTAAATGATTATTTATAATCACATTTGGTATAGCAATTGAGGAGAATTGATTTGTCTAATCTAAGTGTTGAAGGGAAAATTGAAAGAGAAGGTTGGTGTTAGTTTTGTGACTTGCATTTGGTTGCTTTTAGAGATAAGTACAAACTTTGAATAAATTGGGTATGTTTGCATGACATTTGGGCTTAACACATTTTGGTTAAAAAATGTGTTAAGTTACTTGATGCATTGAATATGCATGAATATTGTGCTATGTTATGTGATTTGTCAAAAATGCATTATATGTATTGTGAAAAGCCATTGAT
Source organism: Garcia nutans (assembly GCA_947685225.1). NCBI lineage: Eukaryota > Viridiplantae > Streptophyta > Magnoliopsida > Malpighiales > Euphorbiaceae > Garcia > Garcia nutans. The sequence continues at coordinate 23,595,332 of CANTUV010000021.1, forward strand.
AATGGCTAAACTGAGTAAAAAGTAAAATATGTGCAATATGTGAAAATGACCTAAAGTGTTTGGATAATGTGGTTTGTTGTGTATGCATTAAAGACATTGTAAAAAGCCATTGAGAATGACTAGATTGCATAAAATGTGACTTATATGTGAATTATTTGGGTAATGTGTTTTAATGCAAAATATGAGACATTGTAATGATATACTGAGATATGATGAAATGTGATAAATTGAAAGAAAATAATATTGATATGAATGAGAAAAATGAGAAAAGAGGCAATGTGCCTAATTGATAATAAGAAATGAGATAATGTGCCTAGCTTGATTATGAGAAAATGAAAAAAAAAATTGATGATGGAAAATATGAAATAATTATGCACCTAGTATGCTATTCAATTTTTAGAATTTTGTGTTTGGAGGCTATGCTCATTATTTACCTTCGGGGCTAGCTTTTGAGTAACTATTTGATTTGCCTTCGGGCTAGACGTTGGATGTCACTTGCCTTCGGACAAGATGCTGGGCATCACTATGATTTGCCTTCATGCTAGATGCTAGGCGTCACTTGCCTTCAAGCTAGACACTGGATGTCAATATGGACCAAAATAGTAACTTTAAAATTTGAATAATATATGAGATCTTTTGGGCCCATGATTGTGTTTGTTCTTATGTGAATTATTAAATGACGAAATAATATGTTTAAAAATGAGCTTGGATGCCACATTGTGACATAGCATAAAAGTATTAAGCATTGGTATTGTATTTAAGTTTATTTATTATCAAAGTTTGTACCACTAGGCTTTTAGCTTATCGCGATTGTAATTTATCGCGCAGGTGACAGGGACAATCCGGTAGAGCCGGAGAGTTCTACTAGACCAAGTCAGATCTAGATTGAAGTTGCTTGTTGAGTTATTTTTGCTACGTCAAGATCACAGCTATTTTGCCATCATACATACATATATATATATATATTATAATACAATTGTTATGATGTATTTTATTATTATGTTTTTTGAAAATAAATTAAAAATTATAAAGAATGTTTGGATAAATTATGTAATGTGGGGTTTTACATGTGTTTTAACATAAATATATGTATATGTTTAAATATTTTGAGAAATGTGAAGAAATTTAGAATTTGGGAGTGTTTCTGATGCATATTGTGTTTTGTTGATAATTTAGGAATGTCTAAATTACAGATAAAATCCTGTTAAATTTTTTCCAAAGATTTTTATAAAAAAAATACTTATTTTAGAACCTATAATTTATAATAAGTATTTTATTGGTTGTTTAAAATTACATTTTAAAATATTTAAGATTTTAAATTGAAAAAGTAAAAATTTTTATGAAATCGGATCGTGACATTTTTATATCTTATATGCGTATTTTACATATATTGAATATATATATATATATATTATATAGGATATAAGGGTATTACAAAGAGGAAGATAACAGTTTTCTTTTCAATTTTTACTTCTTTCTTTTTCCCATCCATTCATATCATTAATTAAATAATATAATATTAAGATATTTATAATCTTCTTCCTATCCATAAATGAATTTTATTTTTTTATTTTCCTTCTTCTTTCCAATTATATATAATCATTTAATTAATATTTAATAAATTTTCACATTTTCATCATCTTCCAATGTCAAAAATTATTTTATTTTAAATTAAATTAATTTATTTTTATTTAAATAATTTTTAATGTCCACCAAGTATTTCTTTCTTACTTTGACTTTCTTTTCTTTTCATTTCTTTTTATTTATTTATTAATTAATTTTTCATCTTTCCATATTTCCATCCATTTATATATTACATATACTCTTATGTACATATTTATATAATGTATATATATTATATATATGTAATGTATATTTAATATATATATACCCATATATTAATATATATATCATGTGTATCATATGTACACATCAAGTATACCATATATATATCATACATATCAAGTATATAAGATATATATACATATAATATATATATATATATAACCAACATACGAAATACGAAATATACATATAATATATATATATATATATTATATATACATTAAGTATATAAAATACTTATACCTCAAAATACTTATTTAATTTCTCTCAGATCATGAATATTAGACTAATATTTTTTATAATGTATATTTCTTAACTTACATTCCAATACCCTTTACAATCTATATTCTTTAATATTTTCTTTATTTTTTAATGAAAAAATTTATAACAATTAACATATACACTCTTATATATCAATATAAGAGTTTATATATTCTTATATATCAATATATGAATATATATATTCTTTAATTAATTTCCCGTATTTAACACTCCTATAAATAGAAATACTTAATAATTTCTCCTATTACAAATTATAAATACATCTATAATTTTTTCTATAAATATATTTCACATCAATTTATCTTAATTTATTCTACATTTTTCTATCAACTATTCTCTATAATGTATATTTTTAATTTACTCTTTAATACTCTCTGCAATCTATATTCTTCAATGTTTTTTTTTTATTTTTTTTATAAAAATAATTTCTATATTTTTAATCTTAATTTAAATAATTTTTTTGTCTTTAATTAAAATCATTTATAAATTCTTTCCCAAATCTTGAATTGCATTAAAATTGTCGTTGAACCATTCCAAAACTATCTTCGTGAACCTTTTGGAACCATCCCATTGAACCACATGCTACACCATCTTCAAATTGAGACTCAAATTGAATTGGAAATTTTAGAATCACTCTTAAATCATTCTATTGAAGGTTCAGTTCAAATTCAAAAATTTCTTAAATCTAAACCAACAACTTCTAAACCATGGACACCTCTAACTAAAACTATCCTTCAATTTTTTTTTTATTTTATACCATATTTTTCTTTTAATTTTTGGACCTCCCAACCCTAATTATATAAATTATGTGCTCATATTTTCTCCTTCTTTTCACATTTTACCCTCTAAAAACTTTATTTTAATGACTTCATGAATTCTTTTCTATTTGTTTTACTTTAATTTCATTATTTTTAAGGATAAATGTCCAATTTTGGACCATGTACTATAGTAAAAAGACCAAATTGGTTTTTAAAATTTTTTTGAACTAAAATAATTTTTTTTTAAATATGGGTTAAATTAGAACTTTTTTATGGAACTGTTAATTAAACTAAAGACATGGTCTAATTTGGACCTTAGTTAAATATAAGAATCCAAATTAAACTTTTCATAATTCATATTAATATAATATAATATTTATTAAAATTATTTATTAATAAATAATTTTGAATAAATAAATTTTTAATATTAATAATTCATAATATTAAATAAATAATTTTATAATACATAATTTTATTTATAATTTTAACAAAAAAATAATAATTTGGTAATTTAAAATATTAAAAAATTTTCCAATTTATTTTTTGTAATTTTCTTTAATTTTTGTATTTTATATTTTTGGAAGACTTTAAAAATTATTTTCTTAAAAAAATCCAATAGATTAAAAATGAAAAAAATCATGGCTTAAAGATCTATGATTTATTTACTCAAAGATAATTACACTAGATAAAATTAATAAAATAAATAAAAATAATTAATTTCTTCACCTCCATTAATAGCCTCCGTAAGCTTTAAATTATAATTATCAATTCCACAATTTTAGAGGAGAGTCAAAACTATGAATATTAGAAGTAAAAAAAAATAAAAAAATAATTAAACAGTCTCTTCTATAATTTGACTAAAAATAACTATACATATAATTTTTTATATTATTTTTATCTAATTTAATTTAACTCATGAAATAATTTTTCAGTTTTAAAAATTAATTAAAAATTTTAAATTTTTGATAATCAGTATTTTAAATTTTTTTTATCACAAATAATTAAATTATAAAAATTATTAAATTATTATTTTTTAAAAAATATTATAGATTATAATAATTAAATAATTTTTAAAATATTTAAATTATTTTAAAAATAAATTAAAATTTTTTAATATTAAAAATTATTAATTTATTAACTTTTTATTATAATTATTATAAATTATGATATTATAAAATTATTTATTTAATATTATAAATTATTAATATTAAAAATTTATTTATTAATAAATTATTTTTAAAAATATTATATTAATATTAATAAATTATAAAAAAATTAATTTTGACCCATATATTATTAAGATTCAAATTAAACTCTACCGTTAGTTCAATTAATGGATTCAATAAAAAAATTTAATTTAATAAAAATTCTAATTTAATAAAAAAATTTTAAAAATCAATTTAATCTACACACCATAATAATACCGGGTTTAAATTAGTTTGTCTTTATCAATAAAAGATAAGATGACAAATTGAATGGCTAAAGTTTTATCATGACAAAAGAAAAAAACTTTGTTACAAAAAAAAAATAATAATAATACCAAGTCAATGCAAAATACTCCTTCCAAGTCACTATAGGATAATGTTAAAAAATGACACAAGGATACTCTTTAGAAATCATTAAACAAGAAAATTTATTTTATTTTATTAACTACTTCTCTTATTGAAATGGTAAATCACTGATACTCATCACATCAATAAAGTTAATTTCTCTGTGTCAATTTAAAGTATTAATTTTAATTTATTAAATAAAGAGATTGATTTATGGTATTAATTATTTTTTTCTTAGATTAATTATTTTTTAAAATATTATATTTAATTAACACTCAATATCTCTGTGAAATAACATACTATAAGAATATATAAAAACTATTATTTAAAATTTTAAAATAAATGAAAGCTTATTTGCAAATTGAATTATAAAAAATTTAGTTTATAAAGAAAAATATAAATTAACTATTTAAATAATTTTCAGTCTTAACTTTTAAAAAATTTCCATCATATTAACTAAAATAGTAGATATGAACAATATACGTAGATTACGAAATTACTCATACAGTATTTATCATTTTTTAAGATTAAGTAAATTCTATTTAATTATTAAGAATAACTTAAAAATGGAAAAAAAATTATTCATTTATTGTGTACATAGTTTTATATATCCAATTAATATGAAAATATCATTAAAAATGTTTATTAAAATTATTTTAAAATTATTTTTATTTAATAAAAATATTTATATTAATATTTTTCTAAATAATTTTTTATTTAATTTTCATGAGAATTTAACATTATTAAAGGTAATTCATAATGACATGAAAATTTTAACAATTTACAACGTCCCCCCCCCCCCCCCCCCCCCCCCCCCTCTTTAACGCAACCCATTAAATTATTGGACCCACCCAATTGAAAGTTGTTGGCCAAGTAAAAGTCTGATTCAAAGTAAACAGAAAAGAACCAAATGAGCCTCAATCACCCCCCCCCCCCCCCCCCCCCCAATTGAAAGTTGTTGGCCAAGTAAAAGTCTGATTCAAAGTAAACAGAAAAGAACCAAATGAGCCTCAATCACCCCCCCCCCCCCCCCCCCCTGTTAACGCAACCCATTAAATTATTGGACCCACCCAATTGAAAGTTGTTGGCCAAGTAAAAGTCTGATTCAAAGTAAACAGAAAAGAACCAAATGAGCCTCAATCACCTTGCGTCCAAATTTGATTATTTGAGACTTGTTAAAAATTGAAGGTCATTTTTTTTTTTCATTATGTAACTCTTCGAAAAATTAAAATTATTGTCTCAATTTTCAGCTTGAACCAAGGAAAACACCATTATGCACACCACCGTCCTCTACATCCTTCTCCTCCTCAATCTCATGCTTTCCATCACAGCAACCCAAGACCGGCCGCCGCCATACACCCCCACAGATGAAATACTTCTTGATAGTGGAGCATCAAATGAAGTTCAATCGGATGGCCGAAACTGGATTAGTGATGCTCATCCCAAATACTGTCCACCATATTCTGAAATGGCTTCTGCCTCAAAAGCCTCCCAACAAGACCCTTCTGTTCCTTCAGGACCCTTTATGTCAGCTCGAATAATTCGCTCCAATTTCACTTGCACATTTCCTGTCTCCATGGGACCGAAATTTATCCGCCTCTACTTCTATCCAGCTATTTACCCTGGCCTCCATATATCATCTTCCTTCTTCACTGTCACCGCTAATGGTTACACTCTTTTAAACAACTTCAGCGCATACTTAACTGCTTCTGCAATGCAGCCATCAGCTGCACACTTCGTGAAGGAATTCATAGTCACTGTTTGGGACAACCTAGAAGTGATTAATTTGACTTTTATTCCATCTCCAAGCTCTTTTGCTTTCATTAATGCGATAGAAATAGTTTCCATGCCAACCAATCTGTACACAAAAGATATGAACCCTGGTTATCCGTTTGTAAACAACAACAACAATTTATTCAATTTTGACAACACCACCTCTCTCGAAACTGTTTGCCGCCTTAATGTTGGTGGTAGAGATATAGACAGTAGAAAAGATACAGGAATGTTCCGGTCATGGTCTGATGATACCAAGTATATATTCGGAGGTGCATTTGGATATGTGCATATACCCAATAATGTCACGATAAAATACAGTAAGGACACACCAGAATATGTTGCACCGGAAGAAGTATACATTAGAAAGCGCACAATGGGTCCAAATGATCATGTAAACAAGAATTACAACCTCACCTGGCACTTTTCTGTTGATTCTGGGTTCAATTATCTTCTCAGGCTCCATTTCTGTGAGACTGAAGAGCAGATCACCAAGGAAAATCCACGAGTGTTTTACATATTCATCAATAACATGACAGCTGAAGAAGATGCAGATGTTATAAACTGGAGTGGGGGCAATAGCATTCCAGTATACAAAGACTATGTCGTTTTGGTCCCAAAAGGAAGCCAGAGCAAGCAGGAGTTGTGGCTGGCTCTGCACCCCAATGGCGATTTCTCAGCTTATAATGATGCAATCTTGAATGGTTTAGAGATATTCAAGTTGAATAATTCTGATGGTAGTCTAGCTGGATCTAATCCAGAACCAATTACGGTTTCTCCATCACCAGAACAACATTCAAACTTACAGAAGAAGAGAAACAGTAATAGGTCTCCAGTTATAGCTATCTTAGGGGTTGTGATAGGTGCAGTACTGTTCGCTTTCTGTCTCCCTTTACTTTTCTTTATCTACCAAAGAAAATGGAAAGCAAAAGATACTATGAGGCCCAAAGGGTTCTGGAACGGGTTCCCGTTATCTTACACATCTGAGACCGAGTCCACCTCTGATTTTGCTATATCACTACCAACTAATCTTTGTCATCAATTTACAATGGTGGAGATCAAAGCAGCCACGAGAAATTTCAAAGATGAAAATATTATTGGTGTTGGGGGTTTCGGTACTGTCTATAAGGGCAATATGCACAATAGATTCGGCTCAGTTGCAATAAAAAGGCTAGATTCATCATCAAAACAGGGGATTCGTGAGTTTCGTACAGAGATTGAGATGTTGTCTAAGCTCCGCCACCTTCATCTTGTGTCTTTGATTGGATACTGTGATGATCAAGGTGAAATGCTCCTTGTATATGAGAACATGCCAAATGGGACACTTCAAGATCATCTGTACAGGACAAACATCCCTCCTCTCCCTTGGAAGCAAAGACTACAAATATGTATTGGTGCTGCAAGAGGATTGCAATATCTTCACACAGGTTCAAAGCACACAATCATCCACCGTGATGTTAAGTCCTCAAACATACTATTGGACAAAAACTGGGTAGCCAAGGTTTCTGATTTTGGCTTATCAAAAACAGGTCCTACTGGTGAAGGCCAAACCCATGTCACTACTGTTGTTAGAGGTAGTTTAGGGTATCTTGACCCTGAATACTATCGCAGGCAACAACTCACAGAAAAATCAGATGTCTATTCATTTGGTGTGGTGCTGTTCGAAGTACTATGTGGCCGGCCACCGATCATCTCAAGCATGCCTAAGGAACAAGTGAACTTGGTTGAATGGGCAAGAAATTGTTATAAAAGAGAAACCCTTAATCAGATCATTGACTCACGGTTGAAGGGTGATATAACAACTGTCTCTTTAAACAAGTTTGGGGAGATAGCTGAAAGTTGCGTGCGTGACAAAGCAATTGAAAGGCCAAAGATGGGAGATGTGTTATGGAACCTTGAATTTGCGTTGCAGCTTCAAGAATTTGCCGAGGAAAATGATAATGGCAGTGATATTGTCAGAGAAAAGCAGAAAGACTCATCTGTGCATTGTAAAGAGGTGACTTCCGCTGATCATGATGATGATCTATTTTCATTTTCAGGTGGACCAATGCCTGATTCAAGAACAGTTAGTCTTGGGGAAAGGAGTACCAGCAATGTGAGAACAGAGACTGAAAGGAGCAGTAGCAATATTAGAACACAGATTGTGTTTTCAGAAATAATGAATCCATGAGGAAGATGAATTTGAAATGAATTCTAATGTGAGGCCACAGTAGATGTAATTTGTAATTCACTAGCATGTTTCTGTAGTATAGAATATGATGTTTTTGGTTCAAAGTAGAACTGCTTTTTATTAATAAATGAGGACTTTCAAATTTTATAAGTTTGGAAGGGGATAATCCTATTCCACTAAAGTTTTCATTTTTTTAGATTATTTTTTGTATTGGGTATTCTTGTTTTCTTATGGATACTCAGATTCGTTGACCAAATCATTGATCAAATTTAGTTTTGTGTTTGCAATTGAGTTAATCCGCTGATATTTTCTCATGATCAATTTATCGAATGTTGATTGGTGGTTATTCGTTTTTGAGCTCTAAAAATGCAAATCTCTGTTTGTAGTTGTATCGAATTCGGTCCATATTTGACATTAATGACTGCAAATTGGTTCAAAGTCTTGACTTTCTTTTTTTCCTACTGTTAGAACAGTAAAAAAGAGGAAGTCACCTGTCCATTATCAAAAAAAATTCAGTGGTAGCAATAATTTTGCGAGAGCTTAGAAACTGTATTCTGATTTCTAGTAGATTTTCCCTTCAATATCGGTGACTAGTAATTTGTCATTTTGCAACAGAAAACTTTAACATTTAAGACAATATGCAGTTGTTTCCTACAATTTAGCCACTTAGAACTACCACTTTTCTATTCTTCCCTTCAAGCTGTGGTTCCGTCCAATAATACATTTTTTTGGATCCTCACCAACAATAATTAGACCATAGTCCAATTACACATAAGCCAATTCTTAGTGTATATTCTGTTTTTATGAATTTGTTTAACTGACTAATCCAAGTACAAAGTTAATTTAAAGCTTCATTAATTAAAAATAATAAAATGGAACTGTGTGATCACTTGTACCCATCTCCCATGTCAAAATTGCTTTGAATTTCTTGGATTGGATTGGACATGTTTCTTCAGTGCGGAGAGATAAATATATATCCTTCTTATTAAACGCTAACCACATACTCTTCTGGCTTTTTTTCCACCTAATTAGATAAAATAATTATGATGATAATTTAGTGCTGCCTTACTTTTCTTATAAATAGGCATACACCCAAGAGTCAGATTGTAGAAACAGAGAAAAAGAAAAAGACTATATATATATATATATATATGTATAGAGAGAGAGAGAGAGAGAGAGAGAGAGATGGCAGACAAATCAAAGAGAGGAAGTTTAGCTTTGTATCTAAGCATTGTTCTGATTATATTGTTAGCAACAAGCAGAGCAGCAGTTGTTAATGGTAACATTTCAAGGAGGAATTTTGAATCCAGTAATAATACAGAAGAAGAGGTCTTAATTATGGAATTCCATGCAAAGCAAAGGCTTCTAGCTGGAGAATCCACCTTTCTTGATTCTTTGAAGAAACAACAAGGAATCTGTAGAGAACTGCCATATGGATGCATAAAACTTAGGAAACTACAGCAGCCAATCAATGACCACTGCACTTTCTACAACGGATGTAGAAGAAAATTTGATGGTTAAGAAACCAGGAGGTACAACTTTGGATTGGATTTTATTTTGGTTGATTTGAGTACTTTTAGCAGCCAGCGAGTTTGAAATTACATATAATGATCTATCTTAATATTCTATGTATCTACTATTTTATAATTTCATGCTCATTCTTTAAAAAAAAATAATTTTTCTGAAAAATAAATTAACACAATTCTTAATATCTTTATAATATAACACCAAAATAGTACATTTTAATTTTAAATATTGAAAAGAACATCCACATCTAGCTAGATAGAGAACTCCATAAAGGCATATTGGAAGTGGTTGTCCCACATCGAAAAAAATCAAAGAAAAAGAATTGTTGATATATGTATCGAGCTTATGGCTAAAACGGCCAATTCCATTAGGGGGAGAAGCCCCAATCATTTGAGAAAATATGCAATCCAACACTCTAGCCCATGTTTGATGGAGTCCAAAGTAAAGAGAAGGCCCTAATTTGCTAACGGTAGTATCAGAGCAAAAATGGTTTTTAAGAGGGGTTTTTTTTTTGTGAACAAAATTTGTTTTAAAATATGTTCAAAATTGTTGTGGAATTTCAGCATGTTTATTTGATGATAAATGATATTTCATTTCTTGTGTGGTTCTTGAAATTTCAGCGTACTTTCAAATATGTTCTTTATTTCTTCAAATTCCCATCATTATCAAGGGTGAAAATTAAGTAAGCAACTCAATAATCTTTGAAAGTATATTAAATGCTTTTGTTAATAGCCTATTTTCTTTTAAAAAATTGCTTTAAAGTTGCTAAAATATGTTCAAATTTGCTATGAAATTTCAGCGTGTTTATTTGATGATAAATAATATTTCATTTCTTGTGTGGTTGTTCTTGATATGTGAAAGCTTGGGTTAAAGATGAACTTATTTTTCTCCAAGTTTGTATTTGATAAAAAAAATTGAAATGCATATCTATTCAGAGGTCATATGTATGGGATTGTCGTGTGGAAGTTTGTCCAAAACAATTCATGTTTTGACATTGTTAGGGACTTTGGTTGTCGATGAACAATGCATGTTGATTGAATTGTTGGGAGTGACTTTAAATTCCAAAAAATAATTCTTATTGTTGAAATTGTTTTAAGGGACTTTGATTGTCTAAAAAAATTTCAACTTGTGATGTCATGAGCCATTTCTTGATGATATTGAATATTCAAGAAACCTCTTCTCAAGGATGAGCTTTGTGATGAAGAGACAACCACAAAAGTAAAGTTTTTTGAAGTAAAAAATGATCCACAAGCAATTGAAGTTAGTCTTCAACAAAAATTCAATCAAGGGGGAGTGTTGAAATTAATGTAATTTTTGTTAACTTAAAGTAGGTAAAAAGAAAAAGTAGTCATTATTTTAAGGATGCATAAATTATGGAGGTATGGCTCATGTATGACATGCATGTAAGAGTTATTTATGTTTTTTTCTATAAAAAGAAGTCTTGTATGCTGTGAAGATAGAGAGTGTTGTAGTAGGAACTTGTATCTAAAATGAAGAAAAGAAAAAAAGAAAAAAAGTTTTTTGCGTTTTTTTTTTATATATCTCATGTTTCTTTCAAAGTTAAAATGTTTCTTTTTTCCTTTCATTATGCTTCCTTTTTCTTTATGTTAAGAATGGTGCAAGAGCTTGGTTTAAGCTCTTTCAATATGTCAACAGGGGTATCAGAGCCAAAGCTTAACAACATTGAAGATCTAAGGGACCTAAAAAAAAAATTCCTGGTAGAGCTAGATCCAATATTGTTCTAAAGACTGGGTTGAGCTAGTGTGACCCAACATGTTCTTAAAGACTTGGGTTGGGCTAATAAATTTGGATCCAACACCTTGAAGCATGAAAATAAAGAGGTGGTATGTGAAGGATCAAGTCTAGGAAAGCAAGACTCATGATTTGAAAAAAAAAAAAAGTATCCATGAGGTCCATCACTTGAAGCCCAAAAAAGAAAAGAAGTTGTATGAAGGATCTAAGCCTATGCCAAGCAAGTGTTATCTGGAATAAAAAAAGATCCAGTATAACAGTTGAGGGGGAGTGTTGGAAGTGGTTATCCCACATCGAAAAAAATCAAAGAAAAAGAAGTGTTGATATATGTATGGAGCTTATGACTAAAATGGTCAAGGCCATTTTAGAAGTAAGCCCAATTCTTAAAGTAGAGTAGCCCAATTCCATTAAGGAGAGAAGCCCCAATCATTTGAAAAAATCTGCAATCCAACACTAGCCCATGTTTGATGGAGTCCAAAGTAAAGAGAAGGCCCTAATTTGCTAACAAGGCATCTACACTCGGATTTATAGCAAAATACATGGATATCAGTTATTAGGTTCTCTGAAAAGTCAATATATTCTGCCACATTATGAGATCACAAGAACTCCATAAATAGCGCCAGCAGCTTCCTCAAAATTGCTTGTCCCTGTGGGTAGGCTTCTTGACATATTGCCATTAGTCAACATCAATCTTCCGCTATTGCTATACATTTTTGCACAAGTGAAGGTGACTCCAACTATAACCAATTCCACTTGTTTAAGTGGTTTGAAATTATCTCTAGAGCTAAATAATCTCAAATTTCAATTTTAGTGTAAACTAAAATTTCCTTTAATTCATATAATTAAGAGCAGGACTAATTGATTAGTTTTGATTCATTGATAATGAAATTGTTTTCATGTTTCAAGTCTAAATCTCATTAGAGTTTAATTAACCAGAAGATCAAAATTTGTTTTCATGCTTTAAGATTATTTTTCTTTATAGTTGATTTTTTTTAATAAAAGTTCGACTGAAAGATCAAAGCATAGAACTATAAAACTGGAAACTCGTGTAAGTTGAAAATTTTTTATTTAATCTAATGAATATTAATTTTAATAGTTTTTTCTGACACTTAAAAAGTACCTACACGAAAATTAGAGACTATAGTTAAGCGAGGAGGAACTACAACATGGATTATGCACAAGGCTTATAATGCATAAATATATGTGTCGTATGCTACATTTAATTATAATAGTATTCAACATGCATATAAGTTAGAAAGACAGTACTTAGTATTTATACACCTATAAGATTTAATTAAACATGTTATGTAATATCCCTAATTATGCCCTAGAAGTTTTGATATTGTTGTGTTAGTGGATTATGTGTATATGTTAAGTTGATAAGGAAAATAATGTGTAGAGAGAAATGTATATGTAGAGTATATGGCTATATATATAACATATAAGTTGGTCAAAATGGAAAGTCAAGGGAAGAGGATATTTATGTTGTTGTTTGTGAAATTACTTAAAAGGGCTTGTAAGTGATAGGAAGAGAAAGCTTATGAGAAGAGGGTATGTTTGTAATTTCCTAATTATTTTGCTTGGTGGAAATTTAAAGAAGAAGAGAATTTTGACTTTTCCTCTTCACTTGTCATTTTCTTTTCTTTTCTTCCTTGGGTGGCCGGCTCATCAAAGAGACAAGAGAGCAAGAGAACAAGTGAGGGTTTTGATGATTGCAAGCTCAAATTGAAGGAAGTTTTCAAATTTACAAGTTGGAGTTTCAAGGAATTTCATTATTTGGTAAGTTTTCTCTTGTTTGCCTTTGTTATTTTTGAAGTTAGGTTTGAGTTGAGTTGTGATTTGAAGATGGTATGATTAAGGTTGTTTATGGTGTGAATTTAAGTGTTGAAATTGTTTGTAAGATGAGAAGTTAAGTTGGTGTTGATGTTGGAAGTGATTGTGTTGAGTTTGTGTTAGGGTTTTGAGTTGATAAGTGTTGTTTATGTTATGTTTGATTAATTATTCTTGTTGATGTTTGAGTTATTTGTGTTTATTGGATTTGGAAGTGAAGAATACATGATTTTGAAAAGGGGCAGTAGCGTTTGAGATGCCACGCCCGTGGCCTTTTGGAGCCATGGCCGTGGGGGTGTTGGCCATTTTTGGACAGATTGGTTCCTAAAGCCACGACCGTGGGGGTTGAGGTGGCCACGGCCGTGGGCTTTGCTTAGTGATGTTGAGTCTTAGTTAGTGTTCTAAAGGTCTAAGATAAGGTTAATAAGTGATTAATGATATAGAAATTGATGTGTTGCATCATTGTTTTGGGTTAGGCTTTGGAAGAAGTGATTTGCCCTAATTGTGAAGTGAAGAATCTTTGGAAGGAAGAATTGTTTAGAGTTGTGTGAGTGTTCCTAAGGTAAGTACAAACTACATCATTGCATTCATTTATAAGATGTGGGAACTTAACACACATGTGAGTGTTAAGATGTTAAGAACATTAATGCATTGTGGATGCATATTATTATTGTATTGTGAATATTGTGTTAAGAATGTGAAATGTATGTAAGATCATTGGTTATGTATATTTGAGTAGTAAAGTGTGGAACCAATATGATTGATTGCTCATGATGTGAGTAAAATGATTAAAGCATGTTTGCTTATATGATAATGTAATGTGATTTGAGATTGATACAAACCATTGTGATTGGTTATGATGATTTAAATGAAATAGTGGAGGCATGATTGCCTAATGAATTATGAAATGTGAAATAAGAAATGAATTGAGAAAGAAATAAATGAAATGTTTGTGTGCCTAATATGTTGATTCAATTTTCAGAGTCCTGTATTTGATGGCATGCCTATGAACCATTGGATAGGTGAAATGGGAGGCCCGTAAACCGATTCCAATTGGATATTATGATATGAATCACTGGATAGGCGAAATGGGAGGCCCGTAAGCCGATTCCAGTTGAAAAATGTGAATATGGAATGATGGTGAAATGGGAGACCCGTAAACCACTTCCATTTGAAAAAAAAAAATAGTAACAGTCTAGCCGGGTTGAGGATCTCCTCATGTTAATGGGTTGATGGTCCAAGAGACTGGGTCTGTTACGCTATCCATGGATAGAGATATGATATATATTGCCTACGGGCTTGATGATTGTGATATTGGATCAAAACAGGGACTCTGAACTTTGAATAATATATTAGTTTTTGTTATGGGCCCAATGCTTGTGTTTGTTGAAATGTGACTATTGTTTGATGAGACTAATGAGTAAGATAAGATGTAATGTTATGAAATATGATTGTGGTGTGATAAATTATGATGAGCAGGTATGAGTTGAAATGAAATATTTACTTGAGTTGTGCATAAGACTTGATTGTGTGACATGAACATTGCACCAAAGCATATTGATATTGTAGTTTGTTTTTACTAAGCCGTGGGCTTAGCGCGATTGTGGTTCATCGCGCAGGTGTTAGAGAAGAACCCGAGAGTTCCACTAGACCGAGTGAGTCTAGACGTTGAGGATTTGCTATAGGACTTAAAGATCAGAGAAGTGCTGCCAACCATGTATAATTTCTTTATATTTTGTAAAGTAATGATTTTAATGTATATGTATATATAATTGTAAACTTGAACTTGGATGTTTCAATATATGTAAATATTTTATAATTTCCGCTGCGTACTAAATAAATGTTTATATCCATTTCATTTTCTATTACTTATTAAATACTACATTTCTTATATTAAACAAAGAGAAAAATTGTTTAGTGTTTAAAAAGAATTAAATGGTTTAAAGAAACCGTAGCATTCCTATGTTCTATGTACGTATATTACATTGTGGTGTTATGTAGTGTGCGTATATGGGATTTAGGGGTGTTACATGTTAATACCACTACTACCATGTAATTGTGAGAGTGATTTGACATTGACATATATCAATGTCAGGCGTGCAAGATGGACTTCAACTTGGTGGAAATATTGTAAAAGAACCAATTAATTGGGTTACAGCCAATCCTTTCCTAATTAGCATTAGAATTGTGAGAGAATTAAAATATCTTATTTTCTCAGTTTGAGCCAAAACCTTACCTGATAGAAAACTATACCTTCTTAATTGTATTTCCCTTCAAAAGTGTACTTGTAGTCCTTTCTTGAACTTTTGGCAATAGAAATAAACTCATGCTCCACCTCCCTCTCTACATGCTCTTTTTGCTGATTTCCTTTCTTTTCACCAGTGCAGCCCAAACACCACTTCCTTACACTCCAGTTGACTTTATACTCATCAACTGCGGTACATCATTTATTAGAGCATCAATAGATAGTAGGACTTGAGACGGTGACGACAAGTCCAAGTTCTGTTCCTTCCATTCTCAAATATCACAAGCATCCAGTGCTTCCCAGCAAAAGCCTTCCGTTCCCCGTATTCCATACATGACGGCTCAAATAATACTTTCCAAACTGATATGTGCATTTCCTTTGTTTCCCGGCCCAAAGTTTATCCGTCTCCATTTCTGTTCAGACACATATTCAGGCCTAAACATTTCAGCATCCTTCTTCACTGTCACTATAAAAAATTACACACTCCTAAGCAATTTTAGTGCCTATCTAACGGCTGTTTCTATGACTCTAGCAGTTGATTACCTAGTTAAGGAATTCATAGTAACAGTGCTAGAAAATCAAGAACTTGAGTTGAAATTTAGTCCATCTCCAAGCTCTTTTGCCTTCATTAATAGCATAGAAATTGTTTCCATGCCAAATGCTCTCTAGGGCTGTGCAAAAACTTTTTACCCGACTAATTTCGACCGAACCAAGAAGTTATGGTCAATTTTGGTTGGTTAACGTGCACAGTTTGGTCGTCAGCGGATTGGTATTTATAAAATCTGTTTAAGTTCGGTCGGTTGTCAGATTGAAATTTAAAATATGGCTTCAACCCACACCTGATGGACACTTATAGCACGTATGTATATATACACATTAAATAAAACGAAGCCATTTTTATTGATGAAATA
The DNA here is from genome assembly GCA_947685225.1 of Garcia nutans. Taxonomy (NCBI): domain Eukaryota; kingdom Viridiplantae; phylum Streptophyta; class Magnoliopsida; order Malpighiales; family Euphorbiaceae; genus Garcia; species Garcia nutans. The sequence goes on from CANTUV010000021.1 coordinate 23,611,975, forward strand.
ATCATTTTAAAGGGTTGATTTGAGAACCCTGGCCGCACAATTCATCTCTCTCTCTCTCTCTCAAAAATTCTCCTCAGCTACCTTTCTTTGGGAATTTCTTCCCTTTCATCTCTGTATCTTTCTGTTCTCTGATCTATCTCGAATCATTCTTCAGACTTCTCTAACCCTTTTAATCTATCTTAAACAAACTCTCACTCTCAGTCTTTCGGTTATTGATTTTACTTTGCCCTCTCGAATCTGTGAGTTTATTAACTCTTTCTTCATTGCATGAGTTAAAAATATTTTAATTCTGATATTTGTGTATTGGTTATATGATGTGTTTTTGTGGTTTTTCTTCTATTTGATGTTTTTGTTTGTTAAGATTTCATATTTTTTAACATATTTATAGATTTATAATGAAATATGGGTATTTTGACTTATGATTTGTTATACATCTCTTTAATATTTGATTTAGAATCCTTGAATTGTTTCATTTTTACTAAGTCAGTTCTTTGTATTTGTTGTTAGATAAAAATATTTGTTAAGATTCTATGTTGAAAAATATTTTCTTTGGATGTTATAAAATATTTTACATGTATTAGTTATGAAAATTTATTTTTTTCATTGATTCTTATTTAACAGTTTGTGTTTTGTTTTATTTTTTTTTATTGTTTGAGTTTATATTTTGTGGTTTTTACATTTTAGTTAATTTTTCCATTTTATTTTTTTAGATTTGTGTTATAGCACGGTTATTCATATGTTTAATGTTTGTTTTGAAGTGTTTGTCATAGATTTTGTGATTTTAATGCTTGATTTAAAGCTGAGGATATAGATTTTTTTTTGTTGTGTTGTAAAATATAAATTATTTTTTTGTAGATCTGTAGATTCTAGATAGATCTGCTACTGATACTATATGTTGTATATTTTCTTGATTTAAAATTATTTGTTTTTTTTATTTGACTATTTTGGGTATAAATATCATTGCATGTATACTGTAAATGTTGTGATTTTAATAAATTTTAATTTTATATAACTAATAAAAATTATAAATTATAGTTATTAATTATTAAGTATAATATGTTATTATGTAATGTATTGTTTGTTGTTTACGGTTTATTTTTCGAAGTTCAATTTTATAAAGTTACTAAAATTGTAAATTATAAATTATTTTAGTTTTTATATAATTTGTGTAATTTAATAATTTTATATAATAATTATTTTCTATTTTAAGAATTATATAATGTTGAATGTTTCATTAATTATTTATCATTTATTTATTTTTTTCCAGGTCTGCAGATATTAATCAACTACTAAGTGATATACTTAGATTTTAATTATTTTGCAGCAGTTGATTTTTTATAATCAAATTATATATATTGATAACTATGAAATGGACTGTAATTATGAGACTAAGTAAATTGGGCTAAAATTATGGACTAGATCAATAAAACACGAGTTCAAAATTTATTAATTTTTTTGATTGATTTTAGATATAATACTTAAAATAATATTAAAAAATAATTAAATTGGTTTTAATAATTAAGGCATTTCAAATATTGTTAGATTTTATTCTAGGTAAAAATTTATTATTTGATGACTAAATAATTAAGCCACATAAAAATTATTAGTTTTAAATATCAGTAAATTTACTATTTGGTGATTGAACAATTAAGCCCAAAATGACCCGTTTGATAGGTCCAACCCAAACATAATTGCATGTACCCGACCGAATCTGCATTTGTGATGGGTCTATAAAAAAACCATATACTTTGGTCGGTATTGGGTTGAGAAATTGTCAAAATCTGACTGAACTCGATCCGTATACATCCCTGCAAATAACCCTCATACCCTCGTAAACTGTAACACCTTCTTCTATTTTGATAACACCACCTCTTTTCAAACTGTTCACGGACTAAATGTTGGCGGTAAATTTGTCGCCAATATAAATGATACAAGAATGTTCCAGACATGGCTTGATGATTTAAAATATATCTCTGGTGGAGCATACGGAACTGTGCATGAGTGGCGGGATGATGTTACCATAAAATACACGAAGGAAAACCCTGCATATGCTACACCTGCTGTTATCTACATCACTAAACGTGCAATGGGTCCAGACCCTGAAGCAAATCTAAGGTACAATCTCACATGGCTCTTCCCAGTTGATTCCGGTTTCAATTACCTTGTAAGACTCCACTTTTGTGAGACTGAAGAAGTTGTTAACGATACAAATCCATGAGAGTTTTTGATATTCATCAATAACAGGATAGCTGAGACAGAGGCAGATGTAATCCGAAGGAGTGGTGGTAATGATATTCCAGTGTATAAAGACTATGTCATTTTAGTTCCGGAAGGAAGCCATGGCAAGCATGACTTATGGCTCGCTTCGTACCCTTATATAAAGTCAAATCCTACATATGCTCATGCAATCCTGAATCGCTTAGAGATATTCAAGATGATTAAATCAGATGGCAATCTCGCTGGTCCTAAACTAGCAGTGGTTCCTGCAATAACATAACAGAATTCGATCTTAGGGAAGAGGAAGAAGAGGAAAACTTCATATTTGATTGTAGCTATTGTTAGGGCTATATTAGGAGTTTTATTGGCTCTCTTTTCTTGTACTTTTCTTATCTATAGACGAAAAAAGAAAGCTAGGGACAATAGTAGTACTAGGCACAAATGGTTCTGTTTCCCGTTCTCCCACTTAGCTAGCTCCAATACCATAGCCGCTTCATCACTACCAACTGATCTTTGTCATCATATTACAATAGTCGAGATCAAAGCAGCTACAAGAAATTTCAAAGACAAAAATATTATTGGCTGTGGGGGTTTTAGTACCATGTACAAGGGCAATATCCAAAGTGTCCTAGTTATAATTAAACAACAAAATTCATCATCAAAATAGGGAATTCATGAATTCCAGACAGAAATTGAGATGTTGTCCAAGCTCTGCCACCTTCATCTCGATTCTTTGATTGGATACTGTGATGATGAAGGTGAGATGATCCTTGTATATGAGTACATGCCACGTGGGAGCCTTTGAGATCATTTGTACAAACTAAGATCCCTCCTATCTCTTGGAAGCAAAGATTACAAATATGTATTGGTACTGCAAAAGGGCTGCATTATCTTCATACAGGCACAAAGCAGATCATCATATACCGTGATGTCAAATCATCAAACATAATATTGGACAGAGATTGGATGGCCAAGGTTTCAGATTTTGGTTTGTCAAGAACAGGTCCCACTGGTGAAGACCAAACCCATGTCAGTACTGTTGTTAGAGGTTGTTTAGGCTATCTTGACCCTGAATACTATAGCAGGCAACAACTCATTGAGAAATCAAATGTGCACTCTTTTAGGGTTGTATTGTTGGAAGTATTATGTGCTCGGCCGCCAATCATCTCAAGCCAACCTGCAGAACAAGTGAACTTGGTTGAGTGGGCATGAAAGTGTTATCAAAGTGGAACCTTTGATCAGATTATTGACCCACAGTTGAAGGATGATATCACACCAGTTTCTTTAAACAAGTTCATAGATATTGCTGAAAGTTGTGTGCACAAGAAAGCCACTGAACGACAAAAAATGGGAGATGTAATGTGGAACCTTGAATTTACATTGCAGCTTTAAGAAACTGCAGAGAAAAATGTTGATGCTGGCAATATCAGTGAGAGCCAGAAAAGCTCATTAATGCCATGTAAAGACAAGATAACAACTGATGATTGTGAGTTATTTGCATTTTCAGGTGATGTAATGCCAAATTCTAGGAGCACGGTTAGTACTGGTGAAAGGAGTGCCAACGATCCTGATAGAGTGAGATCAGGAAGTGTGTTTTCAGAACTAATGGATTCAAAGGGACGTTGAATTTGAAATGTAACTTAGTACAAGGCCTTAAAGAATATAATATGTAATCCGTAAGCATTTGCCTTAAATATATATGTGCATTGTAGACTTGTTCCTAATTATATATATAAGGAGGTTCAACTTTATGCATTTAATTCTTGAATTTACCATACACATTGAAGAACCTACAACAAAATAAGGATAATCGAATTTTCAGCAAACATGTTCTCATATATCATATTCTATAATTGCGAAGTTAAATGTTTCCGGATGAATTTTTGCTATGCAATAATATGGATTGCAGGCAATATCACATGCAAATTGAATTTAATTGGCACCACCCCCTCAAACTCTGTTTTGAACAAATTATTGAACTCATAGAATAAAACATCATCTTCTCTAAACATGCCTTTGTGCTCCATGATGATAGCAATTCTATCATAAACGGTCCAATACCCTCCCAGTTCTCATTCAGGCAAATCCTCAAGCATGATATAGGCAATGTCATTCCTACATACATAATTCAAACCTCTTTGCAGGCTTAAAGTTTATTTTTGTAAAATGCCGACAGTAAACTGGGTTACTGTGCAGTGGTTATCCCGTTTGGTAAAACCGCAAAAAAACTATTGATATCATAAAATTATTTAATTTTTGGAAATATGGTATATAACAGTTATATCATAAAATTATTGGAAATATGATATCAATAGTTGGAAATATGATTATTTAATAGGGGGGGGGGGGGGGGGGTGGTAGGTCGTTAAATCATAAAATTATTTAATTTTTAACATTTTTATTTTAGAAAATGATTTCTAAAATTCATAAAGAATTTAATTTAAATTAATTCATAATCAAATTTATAAAAAATTTAATAATTAAATAAAATTAATAATTTTTTAATAAGAATAATTAAAATAAATAAATAAACTGTAATATCCCAAAATGTTAAAATAAATATTAAATGTTGAAAATTAATTAAAGGATTTAAAAGTGTATATATTTAATTAAGTGAAAAGAAAGGAAAAAAAAAAGGAAGTGTGTATATGTTGTATATATGAAGATACATACATTATATACAAGTCAACATGTTTAGTTGGTCAAATGATATTTTAAACTATTAAGATATTAATATATTATGACAGTGGAAGATGATAATATAATATAATATTATAAATGATTGGTGGAGAGTGAATTAGGAAATTGTGTTTGATTAAAAGAGAAGTGTTTGGTTTGAGTTATTGTTGGCTATCATCTTCATCTTCTTCTTTCTTCTTTGGGCCGGCCACCACCATCTTCATCAAGGGAAAGAGATTTTGCTTCTTGCTAACTCAAGAAATTGAAGGATTTCAAGTGATCAAGTTGGAGTTTTAAGGATTTTCTTCATAAATGGGCAAGCTTCCAACTTGTTTCTTTGATTTCCTTTAAGAGTTTATATGAGTTTATTGAGTGTTTGATGTGGTTTGTGTCTATGGTTGATCTTGGGTATGTTTGAAGTTCTTTTGTCTAGTTAACTATGAATTTGGGGTTGGATTGAAGAAAAAAATGTTAAGTTTGGTGAAAAGAATAAGAGTTGTAGATTGTGTAATTGTTGAGTTGTGAAGTATGGTTGTGATTGTGTATTTTTGTGTTTTAATGAGTTGTGTTGATTGTAACACCCCTATACCCCGTATACGTACACAACATGCTTATACGATCATAATATATGTATACTGAATATAGTAATGCCACAGTTTACTAACAAATGACTCACTTCTATTTAAAATATTATAAAACAAAATAGATAAAATGTTTATTCAAAACGCAGCGGAAAATATAACAAATATTTTCAAATACATATACATCCAAAACTCAAGTTTTACAAAACATAAAATATATATACATGTTTGGCAGTATGCTTTGATCTTTAAGCTCCACTATCAACACTTCAAATCTAGACTCTACTCGGCCTAGAGGAACTCTCTGGTTCTTCCCTGTTACCTGCGCGATGAACCACAATCGCGATAAGCCTACGGCTTAGTGGTACAAACCATAATAATAATATGCTTTGATGCAATGTCAATATCATACAATCAAGTTTCATGAACAATTCATAAGAATATTACTTATGTATCATAATCATCTCATTATTCTTTGATAACACCATTCAAGAATCATATTTAAACAAACACAAGCATGGGCCCAAAAAGAAACTAATATGCTATTCAAAGTTCAGAGTTACTGCTTTGGTCCAATATCACAATCATCAAGCCCGTAGGCGATTTATATATATCTCTATCCATGGATAGTGTAACAGACCCAGTCTCTTGGAACATCAACCCGGCTAAAATCGAGGAGATCCTCAACCCGGCTAGACTGTTACTGTTTTTGAGGCTTACGACCCGGTCTTTTCACCCCAAAAACATCATATTTCTCATATTTCACATTTCTCAACTGGAATCGGCTTACGACCCGGTCTTTTCACCTATCCAGTGATTCATAGGCATGCCGCCAAACCCAGAACTCTGAAAATTGAATTAACATATTAGGCACACAATCATTTCATTTATCTCTTTATCATTCTCTTTCTCAATTCATTTATCACAATCAATTAGGCAACCATGCCTCCAATTATATTTCATTTACATTATCATAGCCAACCACCATGGCCTCATATCTCATATAAGCACACATACTTCAACCATCTCATTCACATCATTATAGCCAACAATAATGGCTTCATGTCTCATCATATCTCAATTCACATTATTCATAGATTTAGAATATTCAACGTACATTCCACCTAATTCATATTATATACAACATAGCATTATTCATATGTATTAACAATATAATAGAATACTTAACACATTTACAATCACATGTGTTAAGTCTCAAGGTCATATAAATGTATGCATTAATGAAGGACTTGTACTTACCTCAAGGACAACTCACACCAATCTACAACCTTTCTCTTCCAAGAATCCTTAACACTCAAGTTAGGGCAAACCAACCTCTTCATAACCTAATCCAAAGGTAATTATACACACTTACTTAGAAACACACATGAGATAATAAGGCTAAAAACCAACTAGGGCAAACTCTACACATGACACGCTCAACCACACGGGCGTGTCCCTGACCATGCCCTAACTCCACAACACAGAAGCTATGACACGCTCAGAACCACGGGCGTGTCACTGGGCGTGTAATACATTCTGTCTCACAGAAACATCGACACGTCCAACAACATGAGCGTGCTCATGGCCGTGTCAATTCTCCAACATCACAGTAGCTATGACACGCTCAATAATACGGGCGTGTTACTGGCCGTGTCAATCCTACTGCCACACAGAACCTGTGACACGTTCAATAACACGAGCGTGTCACTGATCATGTCACTCATCCAAGAACACAGAATCATTGACACGCCTAAAGACCTGGACATGCTCATGGGCATGTCAGGCCAAAAACCCAGATTCCGGCCACAATAACACAACACCCAACAAATCACTTCTTTTCACCATCATCCACTTCAAACCAACTTAGCTAAACATACCCAAAAACCATAACAAACTAGCAAAAACACCAAAACAACCCAAAATATACATCAAACACAAATCATAAATCTCACCACAAACCCAAAACACAACCACAACACTTCTCTACCAACAAACTTACTCTTTCCTTCAATCCAACCCCAAAATCCAACAATCAATTGAAACAAACACCCTTAAACACACTTCAATCAAACAAACACATACCAATCACAACCTCAACTCACAAACCCAAGAAAATCAAAGAATCAAGTGGAAAGACTTACCAAGGATGAAGAAACTCTTAAATCTCCAACTTGATCTCTTGAAAACTTCCTTCAATCTTGAGCTTGGAAGATCAAATCTCTTCTTGCTCTCTTGTTTCTTTGATGGCCGGACAACCAAAGGAAAAGAAAGGAAAAAGGAAAAGAAAGAAAGTGAGCCACGAAAAGAAAGAAAGAAAACAAAGAGAGCAAATACAAATCTCTCTCTCCAACCACTTCTCCTCAAAACCCTCTCCACCAAACATTTAATATTAAATAATCAAAATATCTTCTTCCACTTCCACTAACTCTAATCCCACTTAATTAATTAATTTCCTTAAACATAATTAATAATAATTAATCTTTTCTTTGACTTTCTCATTTGACTTGTGTATATGTTGTATATATTTTCATATACACAACATATACACTCTCTTCACTTCTTTTCTCTTTCCAATAAAACATATACATTAAATCCAATTATAATAACAATTATTCCAATACTTTTAGGGTATACTTTGGGATATTACAATTCTCCCCCTCTAAAAAGAAATTTCATCCTCGAAATTACCTGATATCAAGTCCGAAACAACTGAGGATACTAGTCTCGCATTGCTTGCTCACTCTCCCAAGTTGCCTCTTCTTTTGCATGATTCTTCCATAAAACTTTCACAAGTGGCACTTTCTTATTTCTTAACTCTTTCACTTCGTGTGCCAAAATAGCAACTGGTTCTTCTTCAAAAGTCAGATCCGAACTCACTTCAATGGATTCAACTGGCAAGACTCCGCAACATAGAAACATGGAAGACATTATGGATTCTATCCAACTCCAGTGGCAAGGCAAGTCGATAAGCAACTGGTCCAATTCTTTCTAATACCTCATACGGTCCAATAAAATGAGGACTCAGCTTTCCTCTTCGACCAAATCTCAGAATCTTTTTCCAAGGAGATACTTTCAAAAATACTTTATTTCCCACATTATACTCAATGTCCCTTCTTTTTAAATCCGAATACGATTTCTGTCGATCTGAAGCTGCTTTTAACCGATCCCAAATTATCTTCACTTTCTCTTCAGTCTCTTTAACCAAATCAGGACCAATTAACTTACCTTCTCCAGTTTCATTCCAACATAAAGGTGTCCTGCATCTTCTACCATACAATGCCTCAAATGGTGCCATTCCAATACTGGATTGATGACTGTTGTTGTAAGCAAATTCCACAAGTGGCAAAAATCTGTCCCAACTTCCAGAGAAATCAATGACACAGCTTCTCAACATATCCTCGATAATCTGTATCACTCTCTCTGACTGCCCATCTGTCTGCGGATGGAAAGCAGTGCTAAAGTGTAATCGAGAACCCAAAGCACCATGCAAACTCTTCCAAAATCTCGAAGTAAACCGGGGATCTCGATCAGACACTAAAGATATTGGGACTCCATGCAACTTTACTATCTCGCTGATATACAGCTCAGCCAATCTTTCAAGAGAATAGTCCATTCTAACTGGAAGAAAATGAGTTGTCTTTGTCAACCTATCAACAATCACCCAAATAGCATCATGCTTCTTCTGAGTCAATGGCAAACCAGACACAAAATCCATTGTCACACGTTCCCATTTCTACTCAGGCACTGCTAAAGGTTGAAGCAATCCTGTTGGAACTTGATGCTCAGCTTTTACTCTCTGACATGTGAGACATTTGGATACAAGCTCCGCTATGTCTCTCTTCATACCAGACCACCAGTAATGTTGCTTCAAATCATGATACATCTTCGTATTACGAGGATGCATAGCAAAAACCGATTGATGTGCTTCTTCTAAAATAATCCTTCTCAAACTAGCATTATTAGGAACACACAACCTACTCTTAAACCACAGGCTACCATCATTTTTCACAATAAAATCTCGGCTCTCCCCATTTTGGCAATCTGACACAATCTTCTGAATTTTCTCATCAACCAATTGAGCCTCTTTAATCTGATCCAACAACATCGGTCTCAACTGCAATTGAGCCAACAATGCACCATCATCACATGGTACAAAGCTAGCATGCAATGCTCTCAACTCAACAAGCAACGGGAGCGAATAAACAGTCAAACCTGCCAAAGACTTCCGACTCAAGGCATCAGCAACCACATTTGCCTTACCAGGATGATAATCAATCAAATAGTCGTAGTCTTTGATCAGCTCCAACCATCGTCTCTGCCGAAGATTCAACTCTCTTTGAACCCCCAAGTATTTCAAACTCTTATGATTTGTGTAGATGAAACACTTCTCTCCATACAAATAGTGTCACCAAATCTTCAAAGCAAACACTACAGCTGCTAACTCCAAATCATGCGTCGGATAGTTAAGCTCATGCGGCTTCAACTATCGAGAAGCATAGGCTATAACCTTACCCTCTTGCATCAAAACACAACCCAAACCACTATGTGAAGCATCACTGTATATCACATATGGTTTGTCTTCCACAGGTAAAGTAAGAACAGGCGCTTGAGTCAACATCTCTTTCAACTGCTCAAAACTAGCTTGACACTGATCTGTCCACACAAATCTAACTCCCTTTCGAAGTAATCTGGTGAGTGGTGTAGCCATCAAAGAAAAACCTTTCACAAAACGTCGATAATAGCCTGCCAAACCCAGAAAACTTCTAACTTCAGTTACAGACTTCGTGGAGTTGTTGCTTTTAGAGGTAAGTACAAATGCTGAATATTGGACTATATTTACATGACATTGGGACTTAACACAATTGGTTAGAAATGTGTCAAGTTATTGCATAGTGGTGCATAAATAATATGCTATGATTTGTATGATGTTACAAATGTATTATGGATAATGTGAGCTATGTGCAGTATATGTTAATGATTCAAACATATGGATAATGCAAATTGAGATGTGTACATTAAATATGGTATGTAAAGCCTTGGTAATGGCTATAATGATATAATGAGATATTGAGACATTGTATCTAATGTGAACATGAGAAAATGAGAAAGGATTTGATAATGAAATGAAATATGTGGAAACATAGTACAAGAAATTGATATGGAAATAAAAGAGAAATAAGAATAAATTGTATGCCTAATATGTTATTCAATTTTCAGAGTTCTGGGCTTGGCGGCATGCCTATGAATTGCCTACGGGCTAAACGCTGGGCTAGTGAAAAGACCGGGTCATAAGCCAGGTCCAGCTGATAAATCTGATATTTTTGAGGTGAAAAGACCGGGTCGTAAGCCTTAAAAATAAATCCTTGAAGCTAGACTGAGTGAAAAGACTGGGTCATAAGCTCAGATATAGTTGGATTATCCATGGATATATTGTCTACGGGGCTAGACACAAGGTGTCATTATGGACCAAAGTAGTAACTCTGAAATTTGAATGGCATATTAGATCTTTTTTGGGCCCATGCTTGTCTTTGCTTACATGTGAATTATGAATTGTGAAACAATTGAGTAATTTATCAAGGTATGATGATATAATGTTGTGAGAACTGGTATTCTTATGTATGGTGCATTGGCATTGCATTTGAATTACATTGTTATCAAAGTTTGTACCACTAAGCTTTGGCTTAGCGCGATTGTGGTTCATCACACAGATAACAGGGTAGATCCGGTTGACCTAGAGAGTTTAGCTAGACAGAGTCGAGTCTAGGCTTGAGACTTTGAGATCAGTTTTGTCAGTGGAACATCAAGATCAGAGACAAACTGCCAGCATGTATATATTTTACAATTTTGTACATATTGACTTCGATGTATATATATATACATACATCCCGCTTCCACAAACTATTGAAAATGTTTTGGATAAACTTTTGGGTAATGAAGATACATATATATTTTAACAAGATATGTTCCCTCTATTATTTATATAATTTAAGTTAAATATTTTAAGTTTATATAAATTTTTCAAATGATGATTTGATTGTTTCTAAATGGTTGTGACATTCTTGTATCCTCTATATGTATATTACATATATGAGTGTATGTAGTGTACATATATTGGGTATAAAGGTGTTACATTTATTTTGGTATCAGAGCCTAAGTTTGAGGTTCTCAACCTAGGTGACTTTTAAGAGAAACAAAATGAAAATTTTTATATATGGTTTTTAAATAAGATACATGCATTGGCATTGGCACTGGCAGTTTTTGATATTTGATGTAGCAATTTCTAATGTGTTTGCAGATATAGGTAATTATGGCGTCTCAGACACGTCAGTTTATTGAGGGTAGTGCTGAGGGCGTAGCACCTGTTGAGGGTAGAGATGGAGCTAGAGTTGAGTTAGCTGGAGGGGCACCTGCTCCTGTGCCAGAGAGACCAACAATTGATGAGATTCCGCCGATTTGGGTACGGCATATGGTGGAGTTGTTGAGGCAGACGCTAGTTTAGCAAACGTTGCTACAACAACCACAAGTACCGATGAAGCAATATGATAAATTGAGGAAGTTTGGAGCTGAGGACTTTATGGGTACTACAGATCTTGCTGTGGCTGAGCAGTGGCTAGATAGAGTCCAGAGAGTATTCATCTAGCTACAGGCTACTCCAGAAGAAAAGTTTGATTATGCTAGATCTCTTTTGCAGAGGGATGCGTATGATTGGTGAAAGACGGTTCCACATGCTTTGGTTGATCCACCAACCTTGACCTATGATGATTTTCTGCGAGATTTTGAGCAGAAGTATACTCCGAGGGAGTATAAAGATGCAAAAAAGATGGAGTTTCTGAATCTGAGACAGGATAACCGGACAGTGACAGAGTATGAGATCGAGTTTATCTGGTTGAGTCATTTAGCTGGCGGGATTATTTTAGATGAGATAGACCGGTGTCGGAGGTTTGAGGAGGGATTGAGACCCTCTATCATGTGTATTATCACAGGCTCTCGATATCCAGGAGTGTTGAGAGAGCAGAGGGTATTGCATCAGCTGCTATGGATGAGGAGACCAGAGCTAGGAGACCTCAGAGTGAGGCAGAATCTTTATCTGTGAAGAGAGGCTGAGAAGGATATTTTTTGAGATTCAAAAGGAGCCAGAGGCAGCCTGGTAGGTCAGTATAGCAGCAGAGGCAGAGATCGAGACCTACAGTTTCTGTGGCTAGTGCACCGACCCAAGTGGTTCAGAGGTCTACTCCACCTACATGTGTCCATTGTGGTAGGGCACATGGGGGTGTTTGTTGGAAGATAGGTGGACCAGCCATGTGTTATAGATGTGGGTTGCCAGACCATTTCATTAGAGATTATCCTGAGCTATCAGAGGATAGACAGACTGATACTGCAGCCTCTCGACCCAGTGTCAGAGGAGGTCGTGAAGGCAGAGGTTCTAGCAGAGGAGGTCGGACATGGTCTAGTCAGAGATGAGGTTCTACATTCGGAGGCAGTAGACTAGATGAAGCAGGACCATCACAGTGGGTTTATGTGATGCAGAGGCAGCCGGATGCTTCAGCTGTTATTGCTGGTACATTCTCTTTATTTGGTACTTCAGTTCTTACTTTGATAGATCCTGGATCAACTCATTCATACATCAGTGTATCTATCTTGCCTGTGAATGAATTGCATTCTGAGTCCCTAGGATTTGATATTTTGGTGACAAATCCTTTAGGGCATAGTGTTGTAGTTAGCAAGGTACACCGTAATAGTCCAGTTGTGGTTCAGGATGAGGAGTTCCTTAGTGATTTGATTGAGATGCCTTTCAAGGAGTATGATTTAATTTTAGGCATGGATTGGTTATCTAAACATGGGGCTGTAGTAGACTGTCAGAAGAAGTGTGCTACTCTGAGAAACAATAATGGTAGAAGTGTGATGGTATCTAGTGAGCAGAGACATCTTTCATCCATATTTATTTCAGTCGTTTCAGCTAGGAGGATGATTTGGAAAGGATGTGAGGCTTATCTTGCTTATGTTGTAGATACCAGAGTAGTGGATTTCCAACTTGACAATATACCCACAGTTGCTGAGTTTCTAGATGTTTTTCTTAAGGAGTTGCAAGGGATACCCCCTGAGAGAGAGGTTGAGTTTGGTATCGATTTTTTGCCTAGTACCACTCCCATCTCTATTACTTCTTATCGAATGGCACCTGCTGAGTTGAGAGAGCTGAAGGTGCAGTTGCAGGAGCTATTGGATAAAGGTTTTGTTCGCCCCAATGTATCTCCGTGGGAAGCGCCCATTTTATTTGTAAAGAAGAAGGATGTTACTTTGAGATTGTGCATTGATTATAGGCAGTTGAATAAAGTGACCATCAAGAACAAGTATCTTTTGCCCCAGATAGATGATCTCTTTGATCAGTTGAAAGGAGTAGCAGTATTTCTAAGATTGACTTGAGATCAGGGTACCATCAGTTGAGAGTTTGAGAGGAAGATCTACCTAAGACAGCTTTCCGCATGAGGTATGGGCATCATGAGCTTTTGGTGATGCCTTTTGGGTTGACGAATGCACCAGCAGCATTTATGGATGTGATGAACAGGGTATTCATACCCTATCTAGATCAATTTGTAGTAGTTTTTATTTATGATATTTTGGTGTATTCGCGTAATGAGGAGGACTATGTTAAGCATTTGTAGATTGTATTGCAGACTTTGAGAGAGAAGCAATTGTATGCTAAGCTATCTAAGTGTGAGTTTTGGCTCGATCAAGTGACTTTTCTTGGTCATGTGGTTTCAGCAGATGGTATTAAAGTTGATCCGAGTAAAGTTGAGGCTATTTTGAATTGGAGTCCACCGAAAACTGTGACAAAAGTTAGAAGTTTTTTGGGTTTGGCAGGCTATTATCGACGATTTGTGAAATATTTTTCTATAATAGCTAAACCACTCACCAGATTACTTTGGAAGGGAGTTAGATTCATGTGGACAGATCAGTGTCAGGCAAGCTTTGAGCAGTTGAGGGAGGTGTTGACTCAAGCTCCTGTCCTTACTTTTCCTGTGGAAGGTAAACCATATGTGATTTACAGTGATGCTTCACATAATGGTTTAGGTTGTGTTTTGATGCAAGAGGATAGAGTCATTGCTTATGCCTCTCGACAGTTGAAGCCATATGAGCTAAATTACCCAATGCATGATTTGGAATTAGCAGCCATAGTTTTTGCTTTGAAGATTTGGCGATATTACTTGTATGGGGAGAAGTGTTTCATTTATACAGATCACAAAAGTTTGAAATATTTGGGTGTTCAGAGAGAGTTAAATCTTCGATAGAGACGATGGCTAGAATTGATTAAAGACTATGATTACTTAATTGATTATCATCCTTGTAAGGCAAATGTTGTTGCTGATGCCTTGAGTCGGAAGTCTTTGGCAGGTTTGAATGCTTATTCACTCTTGTTGCTTGTTGAATTGAGAGCATTGCACACCAGATTTGAGTCATGTGATGATGGTGTATTAATGGCCTAGTTGCAATTGAGGCCGGTGTTATTGGATCAGATAAGGGAGGCTTAATTGGCAGATGAGAAAATCCATAAAGCTGTATTGGAATGCCAAAAGGGGAGAGTCGAGATTTTCATATGAGGAATGACGGCAGTCTTTGGTTCCGAGATAGGTTGTGTGCTCATGATGATGCAAGATTGAAAAAGGTAATTTTGGAGGATGCACATCGATCAAGTTATGCTATTCACCCTGGAAGTACCAAGATGTATCAAGATTTGAAATAATATTATTAGTGGTCGGGTTTGAAGAGGGACATAGCGAACTGTGTATCCAGATGTCTCACTTGTTAGAAAGTGAAGGCTGAACACCAAGTTCCTTCGGGATTACTTTAGCCATTATCAGTGCCTGAGTGGAAATGGGAGCGAGCAAAGATGAATTTTGTGACTAGTTTGCCTTTGACCCAGAAGAAGCATGATGCCATTTGGGTGATTCTTGATCGGTTGATGAAGACAACTCATTTTCTTCCAGTTCGGATGCACTATTCTCTTGAGAAGTTGGTTGAGCTGTATATCAGTGAGATAGTAAGGTTGCATGGAGTCTCAATTTCTTTGGTATCTGATCGAGATCCCCATTTTACTTCAAGATTTTGGAAGAGTTTGCATGATGCTTTGGGTTCTTGGTTGCATTTTAGCACTGCTTTCGATCCTTAGACAGATGGGAAGTCAGAGAGAGTGATACAGATTTTAGAGGACATGTTGAGAAGTTGTATCATTGATTTCTCTGGAAGTTAGGACAGATTCTTACCACTGATTGAGTTCGCTTATAAAAACAGTCATCAATCCAATATTAAAATGGCACCTCATGAGGCATTGTATGGTAGACGATACAGGACACCTTTATGTTGGGATAAGGTTGGTGAAGGTAAGTTGGTTGGTCTTGATTTGATTAAGGAAACAGAAGAGAATGTGAAGATAATTTGGGATCGTTTGGAAGTAGCCTCAGACCGACAGAAATCATATTCAAATTTGAAAAGAAGAGATATAGAGTTCAGTGTAGGAAATAAAACATTTTTGAAAGTGTCTCCTTGGAAGAGAATTTTGAGGTTTGGCCACAAGGGGAAATTGAGTCCTCATTTCATAGGACCTTATGAGGTACTGGAGAGAGTTGGACCAGTGGCCTATAGATTAGCTTTGCCTCCTGAGTTGGATCGAATTCACAATGTCTTCCATGTCTATATGCTTCGGAGATACAGGTCAGACACATCTCATATTTTATCAGTAGAATCTATTGAGGTGAGTCCAGATCTGACTTATGAAGAAGAACCAGTGGCTATCTTGGCACGTGAAGTGAAGGAGTTGAGAAATAAGAAAGTGCCACTTGTAAAGGTTCTTTGGAAGAATCATGTTATGGAAGAGGCAACATGGGAGAGTGAGCAGATGATTCGGGATCAGTATCCTCAGTTGTTCCAGACTTGAGAGTAGGTAATTTCGAGGACAAAATTTATTTGTAGAGGGGGAGAATTGTAATATCCCAAAATGTTAAAATAAATATTAATGGTTGAAAATTAATTAAAGGATTTAAAAGTGTATATATTTAATTAAGTGAAAAGAAAGGAAAAATGAAAAAGGGAAGTGTGTATATGTTGTATATATGAAGATATATACATTATATACAAGTCAACATGTTTTGTTGGTCAAATGATATTTTAAACTATTAAGATATTAATATGTTATGATAGTGGAAGATGATATTATAATATAATATTATAAATGCTTGGTGGAGAGTGAATTAGGGAATTGTGTTTGATTAAAAGAGAAGCGTTTGGTTTGAGTTGTTGTTGACTATCATCTTCATCTTCTTCTTTCTTCTTTAGGCCAGCCACCACCATCTTCATCAAGGGAAAGAGATTTTACTTCTTGCTAACTCAAGAAATTAAAGGATTTCAAGTGATCAAGTTGGAGTTTTAAGGATTTTCTTCAAAAATGGGTAAGCTTTCAACTTGTTTCTTTGATTTCCTTTGAGAGTTTGTATGAGTTTATTGGGTGTTTGATGTGGTTTGTGTCTATGGTTGATCTTGGGTATGTTTGAAGTTCTTTTGTCTAGTTAATTATGAATTTTGGGGTTGGATTGAAGAAAAAGTGTTAAGTTTGGTGAAAAGAATAAGAGTTGTGGATTGTGTAATTGTTGAGTTGTGAAGTATGGTTGTGATTGTGTATTTTTGTGTTTTATTGAGTTGTGTTGATGTGTATTCAAATATTATGTGATATAATGATGGATTTTGGTTGAGTTGCATGGAGTTGAAAAGGGTAATGAAGGATAATAGTTGGATATGGCATTTTTGTGTCGATATCAGGATTTTGGCCTGACACGTCCGGTGACATGGCCATGCCTTTAGGCATTTTGATGGTTCTATTTTTAGTGTTGGTGACATGATCAGTGACACGCCCATGTTACTGAGCGTCAAAAACTTGTTGCGCTCAAAATAACTCTACCACAAAGCGTCACTCGCAAGTATACGAGGTAGCTGTAGCAAAGGTGATCGCCCCAAGGTCATCTCACAAGGAAGCTAAAGTGACTAATTGATTATCAGGTTATAAAGAACAAGTAATGAAAAGAATTTAAATTGTAAACTAATGAAAAAGATAGATTGAAGCTTTAAAACAATAAAAGTAACTAAGCTGATGTTTTGATTCACTTGATAAAAAGGTCTAGGGTTTGTACTTCTCTACTACTTATATGTATGAACGGTTATTCCTCTTAACTAATTTAATTTCAAAGATTAAATCTCATGCAACTTAATTAATTGAATCAAGGAAATAAGCTCTCGCATTCAAACCTCTTTCAACTAATCTTGTTATAATTGAAACAATCTTTTTAATAGGTTATATCTCTAATTCACCTAAGTTCCTAATTGAATTGTTCCAGTATTAGACTTCATCTCTCAATCCATCATCTAATACCTAAAACACATAATTGGTGGCCAATCAATTGTATATTAACAATATTTCATTCAATCAAGGCTAAAGAAATTATTAGCTAAGAGAATAACCAATTCATACAATCATAGCATATCCATACAAACCCTAGACTAGATCAAATTAGTTCCTCATGCTATTAAACATACTCATCTCATTAATATTCAATGAAACCAATTTAGACATGATAATATCCATAAATACAATTCCAATGAAAATAAAGAGATAAAGTTCAAGAACAAAACCAAATTACAAACTCCTTGAAGCCTATGAAAAATCTCTTGATCAAATCTTGCAAGAAGGATGTATCAATGGCTAGAACAATCTAATCTAAGCTAGTTTAATCCAAAAGTGAACTCAAAATCAAAGAAAACAAAGTTTATCAAAACCTAAATCTTTCTGACGGCCCAACTTTGCTCCCAAATCATCAACAGCCCCAAACCCTAAACTCCTCTTTTCCTTTTATACGAATCGTCGCTTTAAAAATTCGCTGCGTGTTTGGTTTATGAGGGACACGGCCAAGTCAGAAGTGACTTGGCCGTGTTGGAGTGCATTGGAGGGACAAGGCCACAAGACTTGGCCGTGTCCCTTGCCTGTGTTCGCTTCTGTGTCTTTTAAATCTTCTTTGCTTTGGATTAAAGTGAGACACGGCCAAGTCAAAGGTGACTTGGCCGTGTTGAGCTTTCTTGTAGGGACACGGCCACAAGACTTGGCCGTGTCCCTTGCTTGTGTTTGCTACTGTAAGAGTGTTGTCTTCTTTTGCTTTGAAACAAGGTGAGACACGGCCAAGTTAAAGTGACTTGGCCGTGTCTGAGCATTTTTGGAGAGACACGGCCACTGACTTGGCCGTGTCCCTTGCTTGTATCAGCTACTATGTCTTGAACTTCCTTTTTGTCTTGGTTTGAGACACGGCCAGTGACTTGGCCGTGTCCTCTGCCTGTGTCAGCTACTGTCCATTCTTTCTTCAGTCTTGGTTCCTTGGATTTTTAACCTACAACAAAACTTCAAACAAACTTTAAACAAGAATTAAATAAACAATAACCAACAAAACATAAACATCATACTAAAAACTAGATCAAAAACAATATAAACACTGAAATAAACTAAAACTAACAAAATTAATGAAAACACTAAGCAAACCGATAAAAACTAACAAAATACCTAAATAAAACAATAATTATCATAATAAAAAAACACAAATCTATAACAAAAACCAATAAAACAACTACCCCACACTTAAAACATTGCTTGTCCTCAAGCAAATTCACATGGCATAAATTAAAAACTCAAACAATCTTAACTATAATTCCAGCATATAAGATGAAATCCTTTAAGACACAGCATAAATAATTGCAATTTACTTCAATCAAGGATTTTCTTAACTCATTCATTAATCCAGATATACAAATCTTATCTCTCATCTAAGTGTTTCACTCGATTTCAAAGGTCAATCACTCAAATCACTCATGACTGCATACTACCATAAACTTGCTTAATTATCCAATCTCTCTCACTGATTTTCTCAAGAAATAATCTGAAGGTCTTTCCTTTAGATGTAATGGGGCTAAGGTAAAGGTGTGAGAAAAGACATTTAAGCTAGAGCATCAAGAAATGGAGTTTCTAAATTAGACACTACTCTTGCTAAGAAACTCATAACTCCTTCACATAGCATACTCACCAACCTTGATACTTTCATACACTTGCATACTTAAAGACAAATACATGAGTTGACATTCCTCTTTTGATAACCAATGCTAGAACATATATGACTTTTGTATATATATATAACTTTTCTTTTATTCTCTCTTTTTTATCATATATAATTTTTTTTTCAAATACATATATATACAAAATATAACTTTGCATAGAACATCTAGCTTAAAATGTAGAGGAAAAGAATAATCAACTCTTAATCTAATACAATGTGCAAAGTATGCATTTCAACCCCAAATAGCAATATCATATATATATATATATATATATTTTTATTGCTTACCCCACACTTTGAAATAAACCGCCCTATTGTCATAACATCAAACTCCATTCCTTAATGCAGGTATGATGAAAATAAGAACAAGTTAAGTTGAGAATTGTGTTGATCAAACAAGAAAAGGTCAAAGGCTCAACTTGGTTCACTAAGGAAATCAATATTAAGGGAGGTCTTTTTAAGTTAAAGGGCTAACCTAATTTGCCTTCATCATTTTAAAACTTGAGATTAAATCATAATGTGAGTTCAATTAGCATGCAAAAGCAAACTCTAGAGATGCAAAATCATGAAGGTGCACACTTAAGAGAAGAAAATCAACTGATAATAATACCAAATTATGAAGCTCAAAACTCACACAGGTGGGTTCTCAAAGATTTATATGTCATAAATTGCAGAATGTGAAAATTGATCTTGAATGAATTCAAATGCTCATTTCTATGCTGATACTAAAGTCTCAACTACAATGCTAAAATCACAGAAAAGATCAATAAGATTTCAACAATTATGCCATGCACAACACAATAAAACATACCAAGGCAACCAAAGCAAAAAGAAAGCTAAAAGATTACCCCACACTTTAGAATTTACATTGTCCTCAATGGAAAACAAGAATAATAAAGAAAAAGAGTTAAAGGACAACCTGCCTTCCATCATACCCTGGTGAGGCAAAACCCTAATTTTTCATCACAAACACAAATGGTCAAAAACAAGATACAAGAGAGCTTAAGGGTTTCCATTTATTTAAACATAAAATCAAAATTGCTAAATATAAAATTATAACTATGAAAAAGGAATTCAAACTAATGGGTTGCCTCCCATTTAGCGCTTCTTTAATGTCATAAAGCTGGACATCATGCAAGACTAGGAATCGTGGATCAAAGTGCTGTCAATGATCCTCACTTCCTGAAATCCTCTCTTATAAGGTTTAACTCTCTGTCTATTTACTTTAAAAGTCTTTTTGGTTCGAGAGTTAAGCAATTCAATGGCTCCAGAAGGACATACCTGAATTATCTCAAAAGGACCACTCCATCGAGTCTTAAATTTACCTGGAAACAGACGGAGTCGAGAATTAAAAAGTAAAACTTTCATACCTGGACTCAATGTCTGTCGCACAATAAATTTATCCTGAAGTGCTTGAGTGTTATCCTTGTAATTCCTCGAGCTCTCATGTGCCTTTGGGTTAAGGCACTTTGGAGTCTCCCTCACTGATTTAGCCCCCTCTTCTAAAGTCAGTGTCAGCTCCAATTTCTCTGGGGAGTCTGTCTGTAATACAACATCTGAAACAACTGCTTCAACACAATTAATTAAAGAACATTCCTCATATAAAGCAGTTGTAGGAATAGGAGAAGTGTTAAAACTAGAAAATTCAACAGTTTGCCCTAAGACAGTCATTGACAACTTACCATTTTTAACATCTATTAGGGTGTTGGTAGTAGCCATGAAAGGTCTACCCAGCAAAATAGTGTGTGCTGATGGTGCAGGGTTACTTCCTTCCATGTCAAGAACAATAAAATCCACAGGTACTATCAACCCTCCAACCTTAACTAACACATCTTCTATAACCCCTTTCGGGAATCTAAAAGATCTATCAGCTAATTGCAACACCATTTTGGTCGGTTTAAGTTCCCCTAATTCTAATTCTTTATAAACAGAATAAGGCATCAAATTCACACTAGCTCCTAGATCACACATGCCATCAGTCCCTTTTCCATTCCCCATAGTAATTTGAATTATAAAGCTACCAGGATCCTTTAGCTTGGGAGGTAGTTTATGCTGCAAAACAGCACTAGCTACCTCTGAAACTATCACCTTTTCATTTGTCTCATACCTCTTTTTCTTGGTGATCAAGTCTTTGAAGAATTTGGCATAAGCCGGCATGTTCTTTATTGCTTCCAGTAAGGGTAAGTTAATACTTACCTTAGGCAGCATGTTGAAGATGTTAGAAAATTGCTTATCTGGTTTATCATCCTTCAACCTGCTGGGGAATGGTATAGGTGGCCGGTATGGATTGCTTGCCTTATGTAGATCTGTTGTAGGGGACTTCTCCACTGATCTTTCTCCAGCACCTTTGTTCTTTGGTTCTCCTTCCTTCTTGCTCTCTTGGTCACCTGCACTCACAGAATTATTTTCAACATTATTGTCAATTAACTTACCACTTCTAAGAACAGTCACTGATTGTGCCTGCTCAGGTTGACTTGGGAACTTCCCCTTTTGTTGAATCTGCATC
Source organism: Garcia nutans (assembly GCA_947685225.1). Taxonomy (NCBI): domain Eukaryota; kingdom Viridiplantae; phylum Streptophyta; class Magnoliopsida; order Malpighiales; family Euphorbiaceae; genus Garcia; species Garcia nutans. The sequence continues at coordinate 23,634,099 of CANTUV010000021.1, forward strand.
TGGTGTGCAAGTTGCCCTACTTGAGTCTCCACTTTCTTAAAAGATGCTTCTAAGGAATCCAGCCTCTTGTTGGTCACCTCTTGATTTTTAGCACTGACTTGAATGAAAGCCTGTAAACTCTCCTCCAAACTCTCTATCTTAGATTGCCCTTGATTTGAGGATTGACCCTGCTATTGGTTCTGTCTCTGGAGCAAATGAAAAGGCTGCTGAGAATTATTTGTTCCCCAAGAAAAATTTGGGTGATTCTTCCAACCAGGATTGTATGTATTTGAATAAGGATCATTCCGAGCCCTTGGTTGGAATCCCCCCATGGCATTGACTTGCTCAGCTTCATTACCAAAGGACTCATATGCAGAGGGACAAATGTTTGCTCCATGCCTTAGAGTTCCACAGATTCCACAAATTTCTTGAGTAGATGAAGAGATATTGTTTTTCATGTTCAGCATCTGCACTTGCCTTGTTAGCTCAGCTATCTGATTTACCATCTCACTATTGGCCTCTAATTAGTTTACCCCTTTACTTCTTCCCCTTACACTTTTCTGTTGAGAATTAGCTCCCAACATCTCAAAGATATCATAAGTTTCAGCTGCTGTTTTTTCTCCCATGGCTCCCCCAGCTGCATTATCAACTGTATTCTGAAATTGCTGGGTTAAGCCATCGTAGAAAAACTGGTTCAGAAGTTGAAATGGGTAATGATGATGTGGACACTGGATCAATAACATTTTAAATCTGTCCCAAGCCTCATGAAATGGTTCTCCTTCAAATTGAGAGAATGTAGCAATCTTCCCTCTCAATTCAGCTGTCTTCTGATGTGAATAAAACTTGCCCATGAATTTATTATAAACTTGCTCCCAAGTTGTCAATGAATTTTCAGGCAGCATCATAAGCCAGCTCTTTGCCCTATCCTTCAATGTATAAGGGAAAAATCTCATCCTCAACTGATCCTCTGTTAGTCCTCCCAATGGAAAAGTGTTGAGGGTAGAGTAGAAATCCCTAATAAAGTTCAAAGGATCTTCATTTGGAACTCCATAGAATGATGGCAGCATGTTGTAATGAATGTTCTTCAACTCATAGTTTCTTGCTGCATCTGTCAATCTTATGCATGAGGTGGAAGTTCCAATGACAGGTCTAGCAAAGTCTCTCACGGTTCTTTGTCTTTCTTCTCCCATATTTACTGATTGTGCAGTGTCTGACTCAAAATCAGAAGTGTCCTCCTCTGTAGTATCAAATCCGGTATAAAGTTCAAACTCTTCCCTGCTCCTTTTCACTCTCTGAATTTCTGGAATGAATGGATATAGCTCTCCTTCGAGTGATCTCCTACCTTGCATAAACAGAATTTTCTAGAAAAAGAAATTATTAAAAGAAAAAGAAAAAATAAAATCAAAAGTAACAATGCAAAATAATCTAAAATTTTTAAAACTAATAAACAATTTCGCCAATTAGGATCCCCGGCAGCGGCGCCAAAAACTTGTTGCGCTTAAAATAACTCTACCATAAAGCGTCACTCGCAAGTATACGAGGTAGCTGTAGCAAAGGTGATCGCCCCAAGGTCGTCTCACAAGGAAGCTAAAGTGACTAATTGATTATCAGGTTATAAAGAACAAGTAATGAAAAGAATTTAAATTGTAAACTAATGAAAAAGATAGATTGAAGCTTTAAAACAATAAAAGTAACTAAGCTGATGTTTTGATTCACTTGATAAAAAGGTCTAGGGTTTGCACTTCTCTACTACTTATATGTATGAAAGGTTATTCCTCTTAACTAATTTAATTTCAAAGATTAAATCTCATGCAACTTAATTAATTGAATCAAGGAAATAACCTCTCGCATTCAAACCTCTTTCAATTAATCTTGTTATAATTGAAACAATCTTTTTAATAGGTTATATCTCTAATTCACCTAAGTCCCTAATTGAATTGTTCCAGTATTAGACTTCATCTCTCAATCCATCATCTAATACCTAAAACACATAATTGGTGGCCAATCAATTATATATTAATAATATTTCATTCAATCAAGGCTAAAGAAATTATTAGCTAAGAGAATAACCAATTCATACAATCATAGCAGATCCATACAAACCCTAGACTAGATCAAATTAGTTCCTCATGCTATTAAACATACTCATCTCATTAATATTCAATGAAACCAATTTAGACATGATAATATCCATAAATACAATTCCAATGAAAATAAAGAGATAAAGTTCAAGAACAAAACCAAATTACAAACTCCTTGAAGCCTATGAAGAATCTCTTGATCAAATCTTGCAAGAAGGACGTATCAATGGCTAGAACAATCTAATCTAAGCTAGTTTAATCCAAAAGTGAACTCAAAATCAAAGAAAACAAAGTTTATCAAAACCTAAATCTTTCTGACGGCCCAACTTTGCTCCCAAATCGTCAACAGCCCCAAACCCTAAACTCCTCTTTTCCTTTTATACGAATCGTCGCTTTAAAAATTCACTGCGTGTTTGGTTTATGAGGGACACGGCCAAGTCAGAAGTGACTTGGCCGTGTTGGAGTGCATTGGAGGGACACGGCCACAAGACTTGGCCGTGTCCCTTGCCTGTGTTCGCTTCTGTGTCTTTTAAATCTTCTTTGCTTTGGATTAAAGTGAGACACGGCCAAGTCAAAGGTGACTTGGCCGTTTTGAGCTTACTTGGAGGGACACGGCCACAAGACTTGGCCGTGTCCCTTGCTTGTGTTTTCTACTGTAAGAGTGTTGTCTTCTTTTGCTTTGAAACAAGGTGAGACACGGCCAAGTTGAAGTGACTTGGCCGTGTCTGAGCATTTTTGGAGGGACACGGCCACTGACTTGGCCGTGTCCCTTGCTTGTGTTAGCTACTGTGTCTTGAACTTCCTTTTTGTCTTTGTTTGAGACACGGCCAGTGACTTGGCCGTGTCCTCTGCCTATGTCAGCTACTGTCCATTCTTTCTTCAGTCTTGGTTCCTTGGCTTTTTAACCTACAACAAAACTTCAAACAAACTTTAAACAAGAATTAAATAAACAATAACCAACAAAACATAAACACCATACTAAAAACTAGATCAAAAACAATATAAACACTGAAATAAACTAAAACTAACAAAATTAATGAAAATACTAAACAAACCGATAAAAACTAACAAAATACCTAAATAAAACAATAATTATCATAATAAACAAAACACAAATCTATAACAAAAACCAATAAAACAGTCACAGCTTCTGTGTTGTTGTAGTATTGACACGTGAAGTAACACGCCCATATCACTAAGCGTGCCATAGCTACTGTGTTGGAGGAGCATTGACACGACCAGTGACACGCCCATGTCACTTAGCGTGTTATAACTACTGTGTTGTTGGGGAATTAACACGTGCAGTGACACGCCCATGTCACTGAGCGTGTCAAAGCTTCTGTGTTGTGAGTTTAGGGCACGATAATAGACATGCCCGTGTTGTTGAGCGTGTCATGTGTAGATTTTTCCCTATATAGTTCTCTTCCTTATTTTCTTATGTGTATCACTAAGTAAGTATTTATAATAACCTTTGGAATAGGTTTTGAAGAGACTTGAGTACCCTAAACCAAGTGTTGAGAGATATTTTGGAAGAGGAGGTTGAAGTGGTGTTGTTGCTTTTAGAGGTAAGTATAGACTTTGAATATTTGACTATATTTAGATGACATTGGGAATTAACACATTTGGTTAGAAATGTCTTAAGTTATTGTATAGTGGTGCATAAATAATATGCTATGATTTGTATGATGTTACAAATATATTATGGATAATGTGAGCTATGTGCAGTATATGTTAATGATTCAAACATATGGATAATGAAAATTGATATGTGTACATTAAATATGGTATGTAAAGCCTTGGTAATGGCTATAATGATATAATGAGATATTTGAGACATTGTATCTAATGTGAATACGAGAAAATGAGAAAGGATTTGATAATGAAATGAAATATGTGGAAACATAGTACAAGGAATTGATATGGAAATAAAAGAGAAATAAGAATAAATTGTGTGCCTAATATGTTATTCAATTTTCAGAGTTCTGGGTTCGGCGGCTTGCCTATGAATTGCCTATGGGCTAAACGCTGGACTGGTGAAAAGACCGGGTCGTAAGCCAAGTCCAGCTGATAAATCTGATATTTTTGGGGTGAAAAGACCGGGTCGTAAGCCTCAAAAATAAATTCTTGAAGCTAGACAGAGTTAAAAAACCAGGTCATAAGCTCAGATTTAGTTGGATTATCCATGGATATATGGCCTATGGGGCTAAACACAAGGTGTCATTATAGACCAAAGCAGTAACTCTGAAATTTGAATGGCATATTAGATCTTTTTTGGGCTCATGCTTGTCTTTGCTTACATGTGAATTATGAATTGTGAAACAATTGAGTAATTTATCAAGGTATGATGATATAATGTTGTGAGAAGTGATATTCTTATGTATGGTGAATTGGCATTGCATTTGAATTACATTATTATCAAAGTTTGTACCACTAAGCTTTGGCTTAGGGCGATTGTGGTTCATCGCGCAGGTAACAGGGTAGATCCGGTTGACCCAGAGAGTTCAGCTAGACCGAGTCAAGTCTAGGCTTGAGACTTTGAGATTAGTTTTGTCAGTGGAACATCAAGATCAGAGACAAACTGCCAGCATGTATAAATCTTATATTTTGTACATATTGATTTTGATGTATATATATATGTATATTGCGTTGCATATTCTGTTGCTTATTAAAAATATTTTGGATAAACTTTTGGGCAATGAAGATACATATATGTTTTAACAAGAAATGTTCCCTCTATTATTTATATAATTTAAGTTAAATATTTTAAATTTATACAGATTTTTCAAATGATGATTTGATTATTTCTAAATGGTTGTGATATTCTTGTATCCTCTATACGTATATTACATATATGAGTACATGTAGTGTACGTATGTTGGGTATAAGGGTGTTACATAAACTATTTCTAAATAAATAATAGTACATCATAATAATATAATTATAATAATATAATAAATTTATAACACTTATTTTATTTTTTTGATTAAATAATAAAAAAATATTGTAGTTTTGATTCGTAAAAAACTATATTATTTTAGTTAAACGAATTATAGCAGGTTCGCGTGTCAACCTGCTATAGGGTTCACCTTATTACAACTTTAATTATATTATCTTGTCTCCTAATTATCTTATCTTGTCTCTTTAATTATTCTATAACTTTATTTATTTTATTATGTTAATAATTAATATGTAATATTTTATTTAATTTTTAACTCTATAAATAGATGGGTGTTGCAAGGCTTTTAATGAATTAATAATAAGTGAGAAATATAAGTGCATTTCATTTCTAAATAATTTTTTAAGATAATTAATTTTTAGTTCTTTATTTTTTTAATTATCTATAATTTTATCATTAATTATATAATAATGATATATATATATATATTATTTCTTAAGTTAGTGAGTGAACTAGTGGGTATAACTGTTAGTATTAATAATGTATGGTGAAGTTTATTAAATGAAAAGAAAGAAATATGCGGAGAAAGAAAAGGACGAGAGAGAGAGAGAGAGAGAGAGAGAGAGAGGAAAAAGAAATCAAAGGAAAAGAGAGGGAAGGAGGAGGGAAATGATAGTGTAAGTTTTGCTCTGATCTGTCGCCTTCCGGTCACCGATGGTTGACACACACCAGACCACCGTGAAGTCCACCCTCCAAAGCATCGACGGTCATCAGAATCACCTCGATCAGCTGCAAGACGACGAGGCACGCTTCTGAAGAAGGTGATGTCAGTGTGATTTTCCAAACATTTTTTGACGTGTTTTTCGGAGACTCTAATATTTTTGAAATCCTCTCGTTATAAGCTTCAATTCGGTATATTATTTGTTGATTTTGGACGAGTTTTGAAAAAAAATACATAAACATATTAAATTAAATTAAAAATAAATATAACAAATAATTAATTTGAAATAATATTAATATACGATTATTATGTAATTAGTTAAAGATTTATGAATTAAGTGAATTTAGAAAATAAAATTTTAAGTAATTGATTAACAAATTATGTTAAAAAAATGAACAAATAAACAATAATAATCAAATTATATTTGAATTAAGTTAATTATTAATTTTAAGTATTAAATTAAAATTAATTAGTTAATTAATGAATTGAGTTAACATTTTTGTTTATTAGTATTATTTACATAAAATTACTTATTTTATTAATTGATCTGCATAAATCAAACACTAATTTAAGATTTAAATATAATAATTATTTATTAAGTTATATAATTAATCAATGGTGTTTAAATATATATATATATATATGAGATTAGTTAATTAACCAATGAATTACTGTGTTATTATTATTAAGTAATGATTTTATAAATTAAAGTATTTATTTATTTAAATTAACTAATAATAATTATTATTAATATTACTATCAAAATTAATATATTGATTAAAGTTATTATTATAAATAATAATTTGAAATAAAGTTAATTAAATAATATATTGATTAACTTAGTTATAATTATTTCTATCAATAATAATTATTAATGTAAATAATTATTATTAATGTAAGGATTAATAGTTATTACATAATTGAGTTAATAATTAACTAATTAATAAGTATATTGAATATTTGATTACTAAATGATTTAAATAGTTAAGATATTATGTTTAAAGTTTATAAGACTAATTACTTGCTTAAAATTTATATAAATGTAATTAGCATAATTAAATTATCATTATTAATATTATTATTCCTGTTTAATTATTAATATATTAATTTTTATTAATATCATTATTATTTAAGAATGCACAATAGTAATTATTAAAATATAATTATTATCAAGTAAATTGTTAATATTGTTATGGTTGTAGTAATTAAATATAATATCCGTGATCTTAGAGAAATTAAATAAGTTTTTGGAGATATAGTATTTTATATACCAAATGCATACTTAATTATATTATGTATGTTGGTTATATGTATACATATATTATACTTGATATATATATATATATATCATACTTAATATATATTAAATATACAATATATATATATATACACATAATATAAGTACATTATATAAATATGTACATAAGAGTATATATAACATATAAGCAATATATATATGATATATACATATATATAAAATATTTGTAACATATAAATGATTATTTATGGATGTAAAGATGGGAAAATGGGAAATTAGTAAATAAATAAATAAATAGAAAAGAAAAAAGAAAAGAAAGTCAAACTAAGAAAGAAATACTAGGTGGAGAGTTGTTTAAAAAAATGAATAAAATAAATCAAAATTAAAAATAATTTTTGATAGTGGAAGATGATGAAAATATGAAAATTTATTAAATATTAATTAATTAATTATATATGGTTGGAAAGAAAAAAAAATAAAAAATTAAAATTAAATTAAAATTCATTTATGGATAGGAAGAAGATTATAAATATCTTAATATTATATTATTTAATTAATTAAATATATATATAAGTGGATGGGAAAAAGAAAGAAGTAAAAATTAAAAAGAAAACTATTATCTTCCTCTTCTTCCTTGACAAAAATGAGCCACCATAGCCAAGAGAGGAAAAATATTATTCTTTCATCATCTAACCCAAATTTTCTAAAGAAATCAAAGAAATTAAAGAAATTTTGAAGAAAAGTAAGAAATCAAGTAAGTCTCTTTTCCTTAAAACTTTAATTTCTTGGTTGTATGTTTATGTTTAGAATTTCTAGAGAGAGAAAATGATGGTAAATTGTTTAAATAGATAGAAATGTATTAATATGATGAGTATTTAGTGAATGGTTGATTGGATATTGGAAATAAGCATAAATGATGGAAGTAGAGTTTTATGATGAATATATACAATTAGGGTTTTTAATATGGTTGATGATAATTATTGTAATGGATGAATTTGATGTTGTTTTCATATATATATATATATATTTGATGATTTTATTGTTATAAATTGAATATGGTTAAGTTTGGATGAAGTTAAGGTTATGGCCATATTATGTGAAATTAGGATTTATGGAGAAGATGTTTTTAATTATGGTAATGCATTGTTTTGATGTAATATAGATGTATTATAGATGATTATGTAGTTGAATGATGGAAATGAGATTGATATGTTGAAGTTTGAATAAGGTAGTATTGGTGAAAATAGTATTTTGGTAAAATGTTATGTAGAATTGATATAAATGGTGTATGAATAATTAAAGTGTATTAAAATGAAATTCTAATGCTATGTTGAAATTTGTAATGTGGTGATTTTAAGGTTGGAAATGTAATATGGATAAGTTTTGGTGAAGTTCATGTTAATGATTGTATTATGTGAAATTTGAATTTTTGAAAGAGGTTTTCATAATTGTGAAAGTGAATTGTTTTAGTGTTATATTAATATATACATAATATTTTTAAGGTTAAATATTGAAAATGAAATAGGTAGAATGATGTTTAAATAGAGTAGTGAATGGTAAAATTAGAGTATTAATGAGGTTTTGATGAGAATTGAATAAATAATAGTAATTTAATAATCAATAAGCATGCAAGTGACTTTAAATGAGTAATGTTGCTTATTATAGAATTATGCATGCGTAGGTTAAAGTGATATAAGAAATAGAATTGAGAGTTTGGTTTGAGAAAGAGAAAATAGGTTTATATATTACAGAATTTTCATTAAAATGTAAATGGGCATTATATATGTATAATGCAATTTTTTTTAAAAAAAATATGGATTTGCATATAATCTATTCAATGTGGCATAGTTATATGAGGGGTGTCACATTGGCAAAAGTCCGATGTAGGTTGATATATATATATATATATATAGTATGATGTCCAAAATGGACATATTTATAACTTGGGAGAAAATGTAGAAAATGAGTCACATTTCATGGATATGAAATTTGATGAATGAAAAATATGATAAAGGATAAAATATAAAAAAATATGAAATATAGATAGCGAATATGAAAAATAAGGAAAATTGTGGTAGAAGAATAAATATGATGGAAATTGATAAAATATGACAAATGTGCTAATAATGAATTTATGATGTGTAATCTGATGTTTATGCAAAATATAAAAAGTGCAAGTTGTGCACTAAAATGTGGAAGTGAACGACATTTGATTTGAATGTGATGATGGTTTGGTTTATGAGTTGAAAATATAGATAATAACTACAAAATGAAAAAAAAATGGAAATTTGATACTTATATGAGACATGTGATGGTGATCATAGTTTGATATGATCACAACAGATATGAAAAATGTGATTTACTAGTCACATTGTGGTTGTGGATAGAAAGATGATGAAATATGTTGCAAAAATTTGAAATATGAAAATTAATGATGTTTAAATGATAATGTGGAATGAAATGTGTATTTTCCTTGTATAGTATCTTGTTTCAGAGAATTGTTTTTGGTGCTATATGATTTGCCTTCGTGCTAGATGTTGCGCATCACTATTATTTACCTTCGGGCTAGATGCTGGACATTACTATTATTTACTTTCGAACTAGATGTTGGCGTCACTATTATTTGCCTTCGAGGCTAGACACAGATGTGTCAACAGGGGACAGTTGTGATATTTCAATCCCCGGTGTCGAGATAGATCATGATAATATCTCTGGAACCGTAATACTGCATAAGGTTTATTTGGGCCCAATGTGTGTGTGTATGTGTGATATGTTCATGTGTATGTGTATTGTGTTGTGGATAAGGGAACATGACGTTTGGATGGTAAGAAGAATTATGATATGTGATTAAAAATATCAGTGTTAATAGATTTGAGCAGAGCTGGGTCTAGAGATGAAGTTGACCTAAGCATAATTAAGTCATGAGATTGTTCGTATGTGTACTGGATTTGATAGTTGAGATTGAAAATAAAGAAGCATAGATATATATATACACCATGTATAAAATAAGAAGTAAGAATGTGTATGCATAATTTTTATTATTTATAGATATGTACCACTAAGCTGTAAAGCTTAGCGCGGTTGTGTAAATCGCGCAGGTAAGAGTGTGCCAATCAGTGAAACTTAGACTGTGGTAGATGTGTGATGATCTAGACTGCCGCAAGATCAACGATGCCATTTTCATATATGTATATTTATGATTTAAGCATTTTGGTTTATGTAAATTAACTTATAACACTTGTATTGGTTTATAAAGATTTAAATGACAGTATATATATATCTACGTCAGTATTTGATTTTAATAGATAAAGTTTAAGTGTTGAGATTTTAATTATATATTAATAAAGTAGCGAATTTGGAGAATGAATGAAATTATTAATATTTTGAAAGTGTAAAATTTTTATGCAGGTTGTGTGCCTATTATTTTGGGATTTATCTAAATTACAGACAAAATTCTAACGAGTTTTTTCAGAGATTTTTCATTAAATTATATATTTTTAGTTTTTAAATTATTAATGAATGTTTTTTATTTATTTATTAAAGTATATTTAAGTTGCAAAATATTTTTTTGAATTTATAAAAATTTGATAAGACTGAAAACTGTGATATTTTCATACTATATATACGTATATTACATATATCGAGTGTATATATTATACATATATATAATATAAGGGTGTTACATTAAATATTATTATTCAATTCGTCATAAAAAAATATTATAATTGTTATGACTAGTAAATATCAATTTTATTATTATTATTATTATTATTATTATTATTATTATAGAAATTTAATATGAAAAAATAAGAAAAAAAATTGAAGTAAATAATATTATTCTATTTAAAGAATATTTTTGTAAAAAAAAGTTTAATTATTAAAGAATTATTCAAATCAATTCATAATATATTTTAAAATTTTAATAATTCTTATAAATATATATATAAGTGAAATTAATGATTAATAAAAATATTATTAAATATATTTTCACTATCTTTGTAATTATAATAAGTTGACATTTTTGAAAAATTAAAGTAAATATAATTAAATAATAATTAATTATAATTGAAGAATAATTATAAATTCTTCCTCTTAAAGTTATTCAAAAATTATTTAAATACATTTTAAAAGTTTAAGTAATTATCTTATATGAAAGATCTAATAAATACTAGTGAAGTACAATTAAATAAAGTATTAATAATATTTTCAATGTTATTATTAAACTATAAGAATTAATGAGTTAAACTTATGTAAATTAATTATATATTATAATAATTAAAATACTTAACAAATATAGGATAATTAAAGGGACGAGTTAATTAGAATAAAATTTACTCGAGTATTATTGACAATTTTAGAAAATGTTTGATGTACATCAAACTTCGTTAGAATTTAGGGATTGTCTTGTACACATTTCTCATAACATGTATATAATAATAGTTTGATAATTTTAGAATATTCCTTAGTTAATAATTATTCTTATATTACTCTAGAAGTGGATTCAACAACTGAGGTAAATTACATAGGTGATTCAGTTGGTTAGACGAATTTAGCTATTTATTAAGATGAGTGAATAATTATATAACATTGGTATTTTATTTAATTATATATATATGATTTATTAAAATTTATTTTACGATGAAATTCAATTTATGATGGATTTGAAAGAAATAATTTCTATATATTTAAAATGGGAACAAATAATGGTATGTTTATGCTTGAATTATGAAAATAATGATTATTTATGGATACGGATGAATAAATGCTCTGAATACACTCATTATATATTTTCTAATAAAGGTACCTGTGATGATGGGATGTTAAAGGAATTGACAGACTATGTTTATAATTTTTATACTGTCTTTGGGACAATGCTTGATATACATATAGCCTTTGGAGGTGTATATCAGATGGCCGTCCTTTAGGGGCAGCTCTGCACATGTGTATGACTATGATTATTTACTCTTGGTACTGCTATGCGTCATCATTGCGCCCAAGATGCCATGTTTTATCCTTAGGCTGCAAATAAATATATGTTTATTTGCACCTAAGAAAGTATGTTATCTATAGACTATATATTTTGAGTGAATAAAGATATATGATTATGTTTCATTAAGAAGAAAAGTTATTATGCACTTGTATGAATTTTATGCTAGTAAGTTTATGAGAAAAACTTTATTTGTTTTCCCTTTATTATATAATTATCTTCTCAGTGTGTAGTTGGACTCAGCCCATTTATTAAATGTTTTTAGATACTCCTAGAGCATAGGTTTTATCTTATTTCCATTTCTTCAGCGCGTAGAAAAGGTTAGACCATCATATTTATTTTTGAATTTGTTATATGTTATTTTGGTGGATACCATAAAGATGTACATATTAATGATAGAATTTATTATAGATAACAATATATATATATATATTCATAGTTATGTGTATATGAGAAATATGAAATATTTAGATTATGAATGAATATATTATAGTAAGTTTGTAGTATAGATTTATTAAGTTATAAGGAAAATTTTTCCAAATATATGTTACGTCCACCCTTAGGATTAGAAGAATGGGGTGTGACAGAGAGAAAATAAAATGTCTCTGCAATGGTGACTCCTGATATACCACCATTTATACTTTTTTCAATAGATATAATGTTCGCTTGGCAAATATGACTTTTAAAATGCCAACAAATGTGTGTGTTGCGGAGGGAATGATAAAGCGCTCGTTAAGTAGACCAAAAAATGCATTTGTCTATTGATATATTATGCCAGTTACTAAAAGAAAAGGTGAACGGTCAATAAATTCATGAGCTCAAGTGGTCGCACTAGCTATTCGTGACATCTTTATCGACTAGTACTATTTTTTGTCAGTAAATATTGTCGATAAATTCTAGCGCCATATTTTTTGCTCCATTTTTACCAAATAAGATTCCTTTTCGGTCAATATTCTATTTTCAAATTTTTGATAAATTTATTATCCTTTTTCCTTAATATTTTATCAGAAATCAATTGGTAATTACTAAGCCTTTGTTTGGATTAGAGTAATTAGAGGTAAAGGAAGAGAAAGTAAATGAAATCTATTTTACTTTCTCTTGTTTGGAGTAAATATTAGGAGAGTAAATAAGAGTAAAGAGGGATAAATTCATTTTCCTCATTTACTCTCCAACTTCAAAATATTTCTCTACATTGGAGATAAAGGAGAGTAAATGGAGGGGGGGAGGGGGGGGGGGGGGGGGATAAATAGTTTAAATATATAAAATTACTATTCTAACCCTTATTTCATTATTTAAAAAATAAGGAAAATTACTCCCTCCTTTATTTAGACTACTAAACAATAAAAAATAATTTAGAGTAAATTTTATTTAAATTACTCCCCATTCTTTTATTAAAGTAAATTCAATTTCTCCTCTAACTTACTCTCATCCAAACAAAGGCTAAGAGAATGTTTTTGGTCGATAGTTTCTATCGGTAATTCACATATTTATTATAGTGATTCTAGATTTGTAAAATATGCTCATAAAAATTGTTAATCTAATTGGTTTAATATTGAATTTGGTATTTTTTTTTTGTTAATAATTGAAGGGACTTTACTTAAATCCAAGAAATTTTGACACTTGTTGATGAAATTTGTGATCTTCTCGTTGATGATTTGTGTATCCAATTAATAAATGAAGTCCAAAAATATTAAAAATAGATAATATTAAACTATATATCACTTTTTAATTTTTTAAGTTTAAATATCACACTATTATTATATACCTTTTAATATATCAAATATATATTAAGTGTATACATCAAATGTATATTAAGTGTATATTTTATAATTAAAATATTAGTTATATATCATACATATATCTCTAGAAAATAATATTTTTCAAATGAAAAATTAAAAATTAACATTTCCTGAATTAACCACAAAAATACCCATGCCTGACACACTAATAAATTTTAGACCTTAGTAATCTTAATTAGACTTTAAAAGATAATAATATCCTTCAACCACTTTTTATTAAAAGTCCAACACGTACTCTTTCCCTTGTCCTTTTTTCGCTCTTTCTTTTCAATCTCATCTTCTTCTTTCTCTTTCTTTTCAATCTCTTTTTCTTCTTTTTCTTTCTAGATCTCCTCTTCTTCTTTCTCTTTTTCGATTTCTTCTTCTTTTTTCTCTTTTTCGATTTCTTCTTCTTCTTTCTCTTTTTCAATCTCTTCTCTCTCGTTCTCTTTGTTATTTTCTTTCTCTTTCTTTTTGCCGATCTTCTCTCTCTTTTGTGACTCTATTTGATGACAATAGATTTGTTTAGCCACACTCAAGTTAAGGTAAATCGATTTAGTTTTTTTCCTGAAAAAATCTAATTTGAGCTAATATATATGAGAAAAAGTGAAAAACATATATATGATTAGTTTCGAAAATAACATTGTTCTATATTTTAATAATACTTAATTAATTTTGTGTATATTTTATGATATTATTACAAATCTTTCTCCTCATCTTTCTTCATTCCTCCTCTTTTTTTTTCCTTTATTTTAACATTGATATAAGTTAAAATTAAGTTGATTTGAGTTGATATGAGTAATTTTGATATTGATATGAGTAATTTTGGTATTCATATGAATAATTTTGATATTGATATGAGTTAATTTGAGTTAATATGAGTATTTTTGATATTGAATGAGTAATTTTAATATTAATATGAGTTATTTTGAAGTTAATATGAGTAGTTTTAATGTTGATGAGTACTTAATGTTGATATCAGTTTGCTATGAGTTAATATGAGTAGATATGACTAGTTTTGAGTTGATATGAGTTATTTTAAATATGATATGAGTTTAATATGAGTTGTTATGAGTTATTTGCAAGTTGATATGAGTAGTTTTGATATTGATATGAGTAATTTTAATATTGATATGAGTATATATGAGTTGATATGAGTTATTTTGAAGTTGATATGAATAGTTGAGTTATTTTAAATTGATATGAGTTGTTTTGAAGATGATATGTGTAGTTTTAATGATGATATGACTAATTTTAATGTTGATATGAGTTTGATATTAGTAGATATAAGTTTGATATGAGTTAATATGAGTTTAACATGAGTTGTTTTGAAATTCATATGTGTAGTTGTAAGTTATTTTGAGTTGATATGAGTTGTTTTGAAATTTATATGAATTTGATATGAGTTGTTTTAAAGTTGATATGAGTAGTTTTGATTTGATATGAGTTATTTTGAAGTTGATATGAGTAGTTTGATGTTGATATGAGTAATATTTATATTGATATAAGTTTGATATGAGTTTGATATAAGTTAGTTTAAAGTTGATATGAATAGATGTGAGTTAGGAGTAGTTTTGATGTTGATATGAGTAAATTCAATGTTGATATGAGTAGTTTTATAAGTTTGATAATAGTAGATATGAATTTGATTCGAGTTATTTTAAAGTGGATATGAATAGTTTTAAGTTGATATGAGTTATTTTGCGTTATTTTAAACTTCACATGAGTAAATTTGATGTTGATATGTGTAATTTTAATATTTATATGAATTGATATTAGTTGATATGAGTTTGATATTATTAGAAATGAGTTTGATATAAATTTATTTGATATGGAGGATTCTTTCACTAGGTGAGCAAAAAAGCCATCCGAAGTGCAACCGATATCATGAGCGTGGTCACAATAGATCTATGTGCCAAAATCTCATTCGTTTGCATAATTCTTCATGAGTATCAAGTGTTCAAAAATAAACCAATGTGTATTTATATGTTATATTTATTTGTTGTTGTTATGTAGTATAATAGGTTGTTGTATAATAAATGTTCTGAATTCTAAAAATTATGGATTGTATTTAATATGGAATAATTATGTTGAAAGTTTCTCTTTCAACATAATTTGAAGTTGATATGTATAATTTTGATATTGATATGAGTTGGCATTAGTAATATGAGTTTGATGTGAGTTAGTATTTGTGATATGAGTTTGATATGAGTAGATATAAGTTTTATTTGATATGAGTTTAATATGAGTTATTTTTGTTGATATGTTTGGTTGTTGATGGTTTGAAACGTTGTGGAGTTTATTTTTGTTTTTCTTTATGTGTAGTGATATGCAATGTTTGAGCTGAGAATGTGCAACAATCTATATTAACTCATATCAAACTCATATTAAATTTATATTAACTCATATCTCTAATACTAACTCATATTGACTATATATTAACTATAAATAATTCATTAAACCCATATCGACTACTGCTAACTCATATCAAACATATTCTCAAACTCATATCACAAATATTAACTTATATGAATTCATATCAAATTCATATTACTAATACTAACTCATATCAAATTCATATCAACATATAAACTTATATCAAACTCCTATCATTAATACTAACTCATATTTACTTATATCAATATCAAAACAACTTATGTCAAACTCATATCACTAATCCTAACTCATATCAACTACTATTAGCTCATATCAAACTCATATCACATATAAAATCATATTAAACTTATATAAATTCATATAACTAATACTAACTCGTATCATTAGTACAAACTCATATCAAACTCATATTGTAACACCCCTATACCCCATATACGCACACTACGTACCCCCACGTATGTAATATACATATACTGGATACAAGAATGTTACGGTCAATTTTAAACCAAACCAATCTTTCACATTTTTAAATATAGGAAAGTTAAAACATTTAATTTGTATTATAAAACAAAATAGATAAAACGTTTATTTATTAAGCAGCGGAAAATGTAGCGGTATTTACATATATAAATACATCAAAATCAATATTTACAAAACATAAAGTCTATACATGTTTGGCAGTTTGTCTCTGATCTTTAAGCCCACAATCAACACTTCTAGCTCTAGACTCAACTCGGTCTAGCTGAACTCTCTGGTTCTACCCTGTTACCTGCGCGACGAACCACAATCGCGCTAAGCCAACGGCTTAGTGCTACAAACCATGATAACAATATACTTTAATATAAGGTAAATACAATTATCATACTTTCACATATTATAATTACTTCACAAGAACATCATAATTCATAACATTATATTCTATCATATTATTCCATTATTTTATTATATGAGTCACATTCTAACAAAGACAAACATGGGCCCAAAAAGAATTTAATATGATATTCAAAGTTCAGAGTTACTGCTTTGGTCCATAATCACAATCATCAAGCCCGTAGGCGATATATATATTTATCCATGGATAATCCAACTAGATTTGAGCTTACAACCCAGTCTTTTCACTCAATCTAGCTTCAAGGATTTATTTTTGAGGCTTACAACCCAGTCTTTTCACCTCAAAAACATCACATTTCACATTTTTCAGCTGGACTCGGCTTACGACCCGGTCTTTTCACCTATCCAGCGATTCATAGGCATGCCGCCAAACTCAGAACTCTGAAAATTGAATAACATATTAAGCACACAATTATTTCATTTATCTCTTTATCATTCTCTTTCTCAATTCATTTCTCATTTCATATTCCATAATCAAATAGGCAACCATGCCCCAATTATTTCATTTGCATTATCATAGCCAACAACAATGGCTTCATATCTCATCATATCTCAATTCACCTTAAAGCAATTCATCACATTAATCAAATTCATCAATTATGTAATACATTGTTTAACAAATTTGCCATCAAATATTTTAAATCCCAATGTCATGTAAATGCATGCAAAATGTATGGTTTGTACTTACCTTAAGAGCAACTCACACAACACTAAACTCCTCTTCCAAGAATCCTCAACACTTGGATTGGGGCAACTCAAACTCTTCACAACCTAATCCAAAAGGAATGATACACACTTACTTAGAGATACATATGAGTAATAAGAATAAGAACCAACTAGGGCAAACTCTACACATGACACGCTCAACAACACGGGCGTGTCCCTGACCATGCCCTAAACTCACAACACAGAAGCTTTGACACGCTCAGAACCACGGGCGTGTCACTGAACGTGTAATACATTCTGTCAAATAGAAACATTGACATGTCCAATAACATGAGCGTGCTCATGGCCGTGTCAATTCTTCCCCAACACAGTAGCTATGACACGTTCAATAACACGGGCATGTTACTGGCCGTGTCAATCCTATTGCCACACAGAACCATTGACACACCCAAAGACCTGGCCGTGTTCATGGGCGTGTCAGGCCAAAAATCCAGATTCCGGCAACATCAACACTACATCCAACAAACCACTTTCTTCCACCATTATCCACTTCAAACAAACTTAACTAAACACACCCATAAACCAATATAACTTGCAAAAACACTAAAACAACTCAATACATACGTCAATCACCAATTCACAACCATCACATACACACAACTCTTACTCTTCCAATACCAAACCTCACTCCTTCTCTTCAATCAAACTTCAAAATCAAAATCAATTTAACCAAACACTCTCAAATACACCACAATCAAACATACTCAAATCATCCATAATCAAACACCAAACCCACAACACAAACTTAAAAGAAAACAAGGGAAATCAAGTGGAAACTTACCACAATTGATGAAACTTCTTAGCTTTCCAACTTGATTACTTGAAATATCCTTTGGATCTTGAGTTTGGATGAGCAAAATCTATCTTTCCTCTCTTGCTTTTGTGATGCCCGACCAACTAAAGAAAGAAGAAGAAAAAGATGAGTAAACAAAGTCAACTCTACTCTCTTAACCATTAAAACTCTCTTTAAACCTCCACCAAGCAATATATATTAATATATTATAAAATATCTTCTTCCACTAATTCAATTTTCCTTTTCATTAATTTAATTAATTCAACATAATTAATTAATCATCTTTGACTTGTATATGTTGTATATATCACTATATATACAACATATACACTCTTCTTTTACCTCATTTCTCTTCCCCTTTAAACATATACATTTAATCCAAAAATAACAATAAATATTCCAAAACTTTTAGGGTATACCTTGGGATATTACAATTCTCCCCCTCTAAAAAAAATTTCGTTCTCGAAATTACCTGATCTCATGTCTGAAACAATTGAGGATACTGATCTTGCATCGCTTGCTCACTCTCCCAAGTCGCCTCTTCCTTTGCATGATTCTTCCAAATAATCTTCACAAGTGGCACTTTCTTATTTCTCAACTCCTTTACTTTATGTGCCAAAATTGCAATTGGTTCTTCTTCAAATGTCATATCTGGACTCACCTCAATAGATTCAACTGGCAAGATATGAGATGGGTCTGATCTGTACCTCCTCAGCATAGAAACATGGAAGACATTATGAATTCTATCCAACTCAGGCGGCAAAGAAAGTCGATAAGCAACTGGTCCAACTCTTTCCAATATCTCATACGGTCCAATAAAATGAGGATTTAGTTTCCCTTTTCGACCAAATCTCAAAATCTTCTTCCAAGGAGACACTTTCAAAAATACTTTATCTCCAACATCAAACTCTATATCTCTCCTCTTCAAATTTGAATAAGATTTCTGCCGATCTGAAGCTGTTTTCAACCTATCCCGAATTATCTTTACTCTCTCTTCCGTTTCTTTAATCAAATCAAGACCAACTAATTTACCTTCTCCAACTTCATTCCGTTTCTGCATCTTCTTCCATACAAAGCCTCATATGGTGCCATTCCAATACTAGATTGATGACTGTTGTTGTAAGCAAATTCCACAAGTGGTAAAAATCTGTCCCAACTTACAGAGAAATCAATAACAGAGCTTCTCAACATATCCTCTATAATCTGTATCACTCTCTCTGACTGCCCATCTGTCTGCGGATGAAAAGCAGTGCTAAAGTGAAATCAAGAACCCAAAGCACCATGCAAACTCTTCCAAAACCTTAAAGTAAATCAAGGATCTCGATCAGACACCAAAGAAATTGGGATTCCATGCAACTTCACTATCTCACTGATATACAACTCAGCCAACTTCTCAAGAGAATAGTCCATCCGAACTGGAAGAAAATGAGCTGTCTTTGTCAATCGATCAATAATTACCGAAATGGCATCATGCTTCCTCTGAGTCAATGGCAAACCAGATACAAAATCCATTGTCACTCTCTCCCATTTTCATTCAGGCAGTGATAAAGGTTGAAGCAATCCTGTTGGAACTTGATGCTCAGCTTTTACCCTCTGACAATGGAGACATTTAGATACAAACTCCGCTATGTCTTTCTTCATACCTGACCACCAATAATGCTGCTTCAAATCCTGATACATTTTCGTATTCCCAGGGTGCATAGCAAAAACTGATTGATGTGCTTCTTCCAAAATAATCTTTCTCAAACTAGCATTATCAGGAAAACACAATCTATCTTTGAACCAAAGGCTACCATCTTCTCTCATATGAAAATTTTGATTCTCTCCTTTTTGATAACCTGAAACAATCTTCTGAATTTTCTCATCAGCCAACTAAACCTCTTTAATCTGATCCAAAAATACTGGTCTCAAATGCAACTGAGCTAACAAGGCTCCATCATCACATGATTCAAAACTAACATGCAACGCTCTCAACTCAACAAGCAACGAGAGTGAATAAACAGTCAAACCTGCCAAGGACTTTCAACTCAAGGCATCTACAACAACATTTGCCTTACCAGGATGATAAACAATCAAACAATCATAGTCTTTGATCAATTCCAACCACCGTCTTTGCCGAAGATTCAGCTCTCTCTGAACCCCCAAGTATTTCAAACTCTTATGATCTGTATAGATGAAACACTTCTCCCCATACAAGTAGTGTCGCCAAATCTTCAAAGCAAACACTATAGCTGCTAACTCCAAATCATGTGTCGGATAATTAAGCTCATGAGGCTTCAACTGCCGAGAAGCATAAGCTATGACTCTACCTTCCTGCATCAAAACACAACCTAAACCATTATGTGAAGCATCACTGTAAATCATATATGGTTTATCTTCCACAGGTAAAGTAAGAACAGGTGCTTGAGTCAACATCTCTTTCAACTGCTCAAAACTAGCATGACACTGATCTGTCCACACAAATCTAACTCCCTTTCGAAGTAATCTGGTGAGTGGAGTAGCTATCAAAGAAAAAACTTTTACAAACCGTCGATAATAGCCTGCCAAACCCAGAAAACTTCTAACTTCAGTCACAGACTTCGGTGGACTCCAATTCAAAATGGCCTCAACTTTACTCGGATCAACTCTTATACCATCTGCTAAAATGATATGACCGAGAAAAGTTACTTGATCAAGCCAAAACTCACACTTCGACAGCTTAGCATACAATTGCTTCTCTCTCAAAGTCTGCAACACAATTCGCAGATGCTTGTCATGATCGACTTCATTATGCGAATACACCAAAATATCATCAATAAAGACCACCACAAACTGATCTAGATAGGGCCTAAACACCCTATTCATCAAATCCATGAAAACTACAGGTGCATTCGTCAACCCAAAAGGCATCACCAAGAACTCATAATGCCCATACCTTGTACGAAAAGCTATCTTTGGAACATCTTCCTCTCTGACCCTCAACTGATGGTACCCTGATCTCAAATCAATTTTAGAGAAAACTACTGCTCCCTTCAATTGATCAAAGAGATCATCTATCCGAGGTAAAGGATACTTATTCTTGATGGTCACCTTATTCAATTGCCTATAATCGATGCACAACCTCAAAGTACCATCCTTCTTCTTTACAAACAAAACAGGTGCTCCCCACGGAGACACACTAGGGCGAACAAACCCTTTATCCAACAACTCCTGCAACTGCACCTTCAACTCTCTCAATTCAGCAGGTGCCATGCGATAAGGAGTAATAGAGATAGGAGTGGTACCAGGCAATAATTCGATACCAAACTCCACCTCTCTCTCAGGGGGTAACCCTGGCAACTCCTCAGGAAACACATCTGGGAATTTCGCAATTGTGGGTATACTATCAAGCTGAGAACCCACTACTCTGGTATCCATAACATGAGCAAGATAAGCATCACACCCTTTCCTAATCAACTTCCTAGCTACAACAACTAAAACAAATAAGGATGCAATTTGTCTCTGCTCACTAGATACCATAATACTTCTACCATCACCAGTTCTCAAAGTAACACACTTCTTTTGACAGTCTACCACAGTTCCATGCTTAGACAACCAATCCATGTCTAAGATCAAATCATACTCCTTAAAAGGCATTTCAATCAAATCACCCAAAAACTCCTCACCTTGCACCACAATTGAACTATCTCGGTGCATCTTGCTAACAACCACACTATGCCCTAAAGGATTTGTCACCAAGACATCAAATCTTAGGGACTCAGTATGCAATTCAGTCACAGGCAAAATAGATGCACTTATATATGAATGAGTAGATCCTGGATCAATCAAAGCAAGAACTGAAATGCCAAATAAAGAAAATGTACCCGTAATAACTACTGAAACATCCGGATGCCTCTGCATCACATACACTCTCTGAGAAGACCCAGACTCATCTGGCCTACTGCCTTCGGATGTAGAGCCTCCTCTCTAACTGATCCCAGGTTGACCACCTCTATTGACACCTTTGCCACTTCGACCTCCTCTCACACTAGGTCGAGAAACTACGGAATCTGCCTGCCTATGCTCCTGCATCTCAGGACAATCTCTGATGAAATGGTTAGGCGATCCACATTTGAAACAAATAGCTAATCCACTGATCTTCCAACAAACACCCCCATGTATCCTACCACAATGGACACATGTAGGTGGAGTAGACCTCTGAACCACTGGAGTCGGAGCACTAGCTACAGAAACTGTAGGTCTCGGTCTCTACCTCTGATACTGAACTGACCTACCAGACTGCCTCTGGCTCCTACTGATTCTCGGGATAAAACTTTCTCTGCCTCTTTTAATAGATGAAGACCTTGCCTCAAACTGGGGTCTCCTAACTCTGGTCTCCTCTTCAGTAGCAGCTGCTGCAATACCCTGTGCTCTCTCAACACTCCTAGCTGCTACAACCAACTGAGAAAAATCCTGGTATTGAGAACCAGCAATAATGCACATAATAGAGGGCCTCAACCCCTCCTCAAATCTCCTATATCGGTCAATCTCATCTGAAATAATCCCACTGGCATAGTGACTCAACCGGATGAACTCTATCTCATACTCTGTCACCGTCCGGTTATCTTATCTCAGATTCAAAAATTCCATCTTCTTGATATCCTTATACTCCCTCGGAGTATACTTCTGCTCAAACTCCCTCAGAAAATCACTGTAAGACAAAGTCGGTGGATCATCCATGGCATGAGGAACCGTCTTCCACCAATCATAAGCATCTTTTTGCAGAAGGGATCTAGCATAATCAAATTTATCTTCAGAAGTGGCTTGCAACTGAATAAATACTCTCTGCACTCTATCCAACCACTGCTTAGCTACTGCAGGATCTGTAGTACCAAAGAAATCCTCTGCCCCATACTTCCTCAATTTATCATAATGTCTCACCGACACTTGTGGCTGTGGTGGTGGTGGCTGCACTGGAGCTTGCCTCAATAATTCTACCACATGTCTTAGCCAAACTGGCGGAATCTCATCAGCAGCTGGTCTCTCTGGCACAGGAACAGGAGCCTCTCCAGGTCTCTCAACCCTAGCTCCATCTCTTCCCTCTTCAGGAGCTACACTCTCTGCACAACCTTCTAAAGACTGACGTGACTGAGACGCCATCACTACCTATATCTGCAAACACAGTAGAATATACCTCATTAAAGATCAGAGACTGCCAATACCAAAGCATGTATCTTATTCAAAAACCAACTTTTAAAATCAAAATGTTTTTTTTCTTACAATTTACCTAGGTTGAGAATCTCAAACCTAGGCTCTGATACTAAAACAATTGTAACACCCCTATACCCCATATACGCACACTACGTACCCCCACGTATGTAATATACATATACTGGATACAGAAATGTTACGTTCTATTTTAAACCAAACCAATCTTTCACATTTTTAAATATAGGAAAGTTAAAACATTTAATTTGTATTATAAAACAAAATAGATAAAACGTTTATTTATTAAGCAGTGGAAAATGTAGCGGTATTTACATATATAAATACATTAAAATCAATATTTACAAAACATAAAGTCTATACATGTTAGGCAGTTTGTCTCTGATCTTTAAGCCCACAATCAACACTTCTAGCTCTAGACTCAACTCGGTCTAGCTGAACTCTCTGGTTCTACCCTGTTAACTGCGCGACGAACCACAATCGTGCTAAGCCAACGGCTTAGTGGTATAAACCATGATAGCAATATACTTTAATATAAGGTAAATACAATTATCATACTTTCACATATTACAATTACTTCACAAGAACATCATAATTCATAACATTATATTCTATCATATTATTCAATTATTTTATTATATGAGTCACATTCTAACAAAGACAAACATGGGCCCAAAAAGAATTTAATATGATATTCAAAGTTCAGAGTTACTGCTTTGGTCCATTATCACAATCATCAAGCCCGTAGGCGATATATATATTTATCCATGGATAATCCAACAAAATTTGAGCTTACGACCCAGTTTTTTCACTCAATCTAGCTTCAAGGATTTGTTTTTGAGGCTTACGACCCAGTCTTTTCACCTCAAAAACATCACATTTCACATTTTTCAGCTGGACTCGGCTTACGACCCGGTCTTTTCACCTATCCAGCGATTCATAGGCATGCCGCGAAACTCAGAACTCTGAAAATTGAATAACATATTAAGCACATAATTATTTCATTTATCTCTTTATCATTCTCTTTCTCAATTCATTTCTCATTTCATATTCCATAATCAAATAGGCAACCATGCCCCAATTATTTCATTTGCATTATCATAGCCAACAACAATGGCTTCATATCTCATCATATCTCAATTCACCTTAAAGCAATTCATCACATTAATCAAATTCATCAATTATGTAATACATTGTTTAACAAATTTGCCATCAAATATTTTAAATCCCAATGTCATGTAAATGCATGCAAAATGTATGGTTTGTACTTACCTTAAGAGCAACTCACACAACACTAAACTCCTCTTCCAATAATCCTCAACACTTGGATTGGGGCAACTCAAACTCTTCACAACCTAATCCAAAAGGAATGATACACACTTACTTAGAGATACATATGAGTAATAAGAATAAGAACCAACTAGGGCAAACTCTACACATGACACGCTCAACAACACGGGCGTGTCCCTGACCGTGCCCTAAACTCACAACACAGAAGCTTTGATACGCTCAGAACCACGGGCGTGTCACTGAACGTGAAATACATTCTGTCAAACAGAAACATTGACATGTCCAACAACATGAGCGTGCTCATGGCCGTGTCAATTCTTCCCCAACACAGTAGCTATGACACGTTCAATAACACGGGCGTGTTACTGGCCGTGTCAATCCTACTGCCACACAGAACCATTGACAGTCCCAAAGACCTGGCTGTGCTCATGGGCGTGTCAGGCCAAAAATCCAGATTCCGGCAACATCAACACTACATCCAACAAACCACTTTCTTCCACCATTATCCACTTCAAACAAACTTAACTAAACACACCCATAAACCAATATAACTTGCAAAAACACTAAAACAACTCAATACATACATCAATCACCAATTCATAACCATCACATACACACAACTCTTACTCTTCCAACACCAAACCTCACTCCTTCTCTTCAATCAAACTTCAAAATCAAAATCAATTTAACCAAACACTCTCAAATACACCACAATCAAACATACTCAAATCATCCATAATCAAACACCAAACCCACAACACAAACTTAAAAGAAAACAAGGGAAATCAAGTGGAAACTTACCACAATTGATGAAACTTCTTAGCTTTCCAACTTGATTACTTGAAATATCCTTTGAATCTTGAGTTTGAATGAGCAAAATCTATCTTTCCTCTCTTGCTTTTGTGATGCCCGGCCAACCAAAGAAAGAAGAAGAAAAAGATGAGTAAATAAAGTCAACTCTACTCTCTTAACCATTAAAACTCTCTTTAAACCTCCACCAAGCAATATATATTAATATATTATAAAATATCTTCTTCCACTAATTCAATTTTCCTTTTCATTAATTTAATTAATTCAACATAATTAATTAATCATCTTTGACTTCCATTTCTTTGACTTGTATATGTTGTATATATCACTATATATACAACATATACACTCTTCTTTTACCTCATTTCTCTTCCCCTTTAAACATATACATTTAATCCAAAAATAACAATAAATATTCCAAAACTTTTAGGGTATACCTTGGGATATTACACATATCACTAATACTAACTCATATATACTCATATCAAACTCATATCACAAATACAAAATCATATCAAACTCATATTACTAATAGTAACTCATATGAACATCAAAATTACTCATATCAACTTCAAAATAACTGTCAATTATCAAACAAAATAATAACACCTATTATAATCGAATAAATACCTTCCATAAAGAAAACATTCAACATAATTATACCATATTGAATAGAATTCTTATTTATTAGACATTCTATATTACAATCCAGAATATTTATTATACAACAAACCATTATACCACATAACAACAACAAATGAATACAACATATAAATACACATTGGTTTTATTTTTGAATGCTCGATGCTCCTGAAGAATTATGCAAACGAATGAGATTTTAACATGTAGATCTACTATGACTATGCTTACGGCATCAGTTGCACTTCGGATGACTTTTTTCATCACACGGTGAAGAATCCTGTATATCAGACAAATTTATATCAAACTCATATCAAACTCATATCTAATAATATCAAACTCATATCAACCAATATCAATTTATATCAATATTAAAATTACTCATATCAACATCAAAATTACTCATGTAAACTTTAAAACAACGCAAAACAACTCATATCAATTCAAAATAACTTAAAATTACTCATATCAACATTAAATAACTCATATGAAACTCATATATACTATTATCAAACTCAAAACTACTTATATCAACATTAAAATTGCTTATATCAATATTAAAATTACTCATATTAACTTCAAAATAACTCAATTAGTTCAAAATAACTCACAACTACTCATATCAACTTCAAAATAACTTATATCAAACTCATATTAAGCTCATATCTACTAATATCAAACTCATATCAACATTAAAATTTCTTATATAAACATCAAAACTATACATATCAACTCAAAATAACTCATGACTATTCATATCAACTTTAAAATAACTCATATCAACTCAAAATAACTCACAACTATTCATATCAACTTCAAAACAACTCATATCAACTCATATTAAACTCATATCTACTAATATCAAACTCATATCAACATAAAAATTACTCATATCAACATAAAAACTACTCTTATCAACTTTAAAATAATTTTTATCAAACTCATATCTACTTCTTTCAATATTAAAATTACTCATATCAATATTAAAACTACAAATATCAACTTCAGAACAACTCATATCAACTCAAAATAACTCATAACTATTTATATCAACTTTAAAACAACTTATATAAAACTTATATTAACCAATATTAAACTTATATCTACTAATATCAAACTCATATCAACATAAGAATTACTCATATTAACATCAAACTAATCACATAAACTTCAAAATAACTCATATCAACTTAAAACTACTTATATCAACTTTAAAACAACTCATATTAAACTCATATAAACTTCAAAACAACTCATATCAATTCAAAATAACTCACAGCTACTCATATCAACTTCAAAATAACTCATATATACTAATATCAAACTCCTATTGAAATTAAAATTACTCATATCAAGATCAAAACTACACATATCATCTTTAAAACAACTCATATCAATTTAAAACAACTCACAACTACTCATATCAACTTCAAAATAACTCATATTAACTCATATCTACTAATATCAAACTCATATCAATATTAAACTTACTAATAACAACGTTAAAACTACTCATATCAACTTGAAAATAACTCATATCAACTCAAAATAATACAAAACTACTTAAATAAACTTCAAAATAACTCATATCAAACTCAAATCATCTTTAAAATAACTCATGTCCACTCATATCAAACTCATAACAAACTGATATCAACTAATATCAATATTAAGTACTCATATCAACATCAAAGCTACTCATATCAACTTTAAAATAACTCATACAAATATTAAAATTACTCATATAAACTCAAATCAACTCATATCAATATCAAAATTACTCATATCAACACCAAAATTACTGATATCAACTCATATCAACTTAATTTTAACTCATATCAACGTTAAAATAAAGGAAAAAAGAGGAGGAATGAAGAAAGATGGGAAGAAAGATCTGTAATAATACAATAAAATATACACAAAATTAATTAAGTACTATTCAAATGTAAAACAACATTATTTTCAAAACCAAACATATATGAGTTGTTCACTTTTTTCTCATATTAGCTCAAATTAGATTTTTTTTAAGAAAAAAATAAACTAAATCGATTTACCTTAATTTGAGTGAGACTAAACAAAACTACTGCCAACAAATAGAGTCATAAAAGAGGGAGAAGATTGGCAAAGAGAAAGATAAAGAAGATCAACAATGAGAATAAGAGAGAAGAGATCGAAAAAAAGAAAGACGAAGAAGAAATCAAAAAAGAAAAAGAAGAAGAGGAAATTAAGAAAGAGAAAGAAGAAGATGAGATCAAGAAAGAGAAAGAAGAAGAGGAGATCGAAAAGAAAGAGAAAGAAGAAGATGAGATTGAAAATAAAGAGAAAGAAAAAAAGGTAAAGGGAAAGAGTGCATATTAGATTTTTAATAAAAAGTGATTGAGGGGTATTTTTATCTTTTAGAGTCTAATTAAGATTACTAGGGTCTAAAATTTATTAGTGTATTGGACATGGGTATTTTTGTGGTTAATTATCGATATTATTTAATCACATTTACGCATAACCATGAGTCACATACATAATGTGACTCATTCCCTCATTTTATTACATTTCACTAACATGATCATATTACATATTACATTACTTAACATTAATGTAAATTCATATAAGTCATATCCAATCACCATTTTACAATGGACAAAAGCTCTTTGCAGCACTTATCACACAACTATACAACAATGCATAGATTATGTGAATAATCACATTTCAAAATAATAAAGTAAAATATGCCAAGTTATGTTTAACGAAAACACAATTCATCAAAGTATGTATTAACCTTTAAAATTCCAAAATCGAAAGGTCAACTCTCACTCCAAATCATAACTTCTTCAAATGGCTTCCTTTCTTTAACTTTGCAATTTCACCTTACTCAATCCTAAATCAAATTATAAGTGTCAATATATCATTATTATCATATTCATATCCATTTTATGCAATCAATAATCAATTACAACATTTCTACCCAAATTCTACCAAAAACCATAATTCCAATGCTACTTCTTCCAAACTACAATAAGACCCAATTATTTTCACCAATTAATCTTAAAATCATTACTTACAATCAAAATAACATCAAAATAATTCATTTTAGAAATTATAGACTCCTCCTTGAAAAATCCAAATTTCACATAATCTACCCAGAAACCCAAACTTCACCAATCATACTCATCTCAACCAATTAATCATCAAATCATAATTTATCCATCATATTAGTTTCGTTACTATCCTCTTTCACCAATATAAACCAATTTCTCTCACTAACTAAATTATAAATAATCTTAAAATCAAAGAAAATAATGTTGAAAGATAGAATTCTTACTTGATTTATTGTCTACTCTTCAAAATCCGCTTGATTCTTTAAGATTTTTGGTGAAATTTGGTGTATTTGATGAAATCCGTCTCTTCCTCCTTCTCTCTTTCAAAGATTGGCTATGGTGGGTGAAGATGAAGAAGATGATATTTTAATTTTTATTTCCTATCTTTATCTCTTTTTATATTAATAAATAAAAAAATATTTAAATATTTAAATATTATATTACTTTAATTCCCAACCGTAATTAATTTATTTCTTAGTTTTGACTTTCATTTTTTTTTCTTTTCCTTTCCTAAGTTTTTATATGTTACGTTTTTTTTACTTAAGTATATATATGTATATCATGTGTGTATATATTAGGTATATCTTGAGTATATATTATGTATATCTTATATTTATATCATATGTCTTTTTTCCAACATACTAACTAACCATCCATATTAATTATTAATTTAATACATATGAAAATTATAGATATTACATTTCTCTCTCCCTTAAATAAATTTGTCCTCCAAATTATCTACTATCATAAGCAAATCCATCCAAAAATAAATACTAATCTCAACTCCTTCTAAAACCAATCATCATCATCTCTAACAAAGTAATCTATACTCTCCCCCTCAAGAACTTCCTCAATCATATTTTGAAAATTTAACTCTCTCTCTCTCTCTCTCTCTCTGTACTTCTCTAATTTGATCAAATAAGACTAGACTAACTTGCAGCCATAATCTCAAAATAATATCTCCCATTTAACAAGTCATTCATAAGCATATATAATCAAATATCAAACTAATTCAAATCCTCTTAGTTGGACTTTTAATTTCGTATAATTGTAAAAGTATTTACTTTATCTATTTCAAAGTTCTATTATTCACATATACTATATATGTAACATTCTCAAATCAAAACACCAAATTAGAGTAATAAAACACAGTTGTATCCCTCCATAGCCACACCTATGAGAATTAAAGCATCACTGCTACAACAGGGAAAACTAAAAGATACAGTCGTGGCAACTTAACAACTATGCTTGTGTAATTCAAAACATTTATGTCACGGAAAAAATATCTCCTCGACAGTTTCATTCCTCAAATCACGTTCGTGCCTAATCATGATCATGCCCATGGTAATCTATTATCCATTCATTTATAATTTCGGTACACCTTGTTAATTACTACAATATGCTCTAAAGGATTAATGACTAATATATCATATTCTAAGGACTCAGAATTCCTATCATCAACAGGCATAACAGATGCATTATTTCACCACGCTTTCGTTGCACCACTTTAATCTATGCATACTATACATCATCTCAAATTATATCTGTTACAACTCATAACTATTGCCACATCAGAGGCTAGCACGGGTGCCAATGCATATGCATTTATTAAAACTCAAATTACCATTTTAAAATTTCCCCCTATTTTCTTTCAAAACCCACCTAGGTCGAGCATTTCAAATCCAAACTTTGATACCAAAATAAATGTAACATCCTTATGCCCTATATTTGTATAATATATACACCAAATATATATAAAATACATATATGGAATACAATAATGCTACAATAAAATATCAAAAACAATAATAACTTATACTTTAATAATAATTATAAGAAACTTTAAAGATATAAGTTTAATACTTTAGTAAATTATATAAGAAAATCTCTGGAAAAAAAAATCGTCAGAGTTTTGTTTGTAATTTCAATAAATCCCAAATTATAAAAAACATAACTTGCATAAAAATTTCACTCCCAAAATTCATACTTTAAAAAACCAACACTTCTCCATACTACACTCAAGTATTTAACTCTCATATATATATATATAGATATTGTACTTTAATTAAAATTACAATACCAAAAAATTATTTACATATTACAAACTATTACAATGTAGTTGTACAAAATTCTTCAAACATGCCATGCATTATGAAACACAAAATATACGGGCCTCGCGGCAATGCAGTACCTTCAATGTCAGTCCCAAAACTTAGACCTGTCTAGAATTATCTGCACTTCAATTACCAACGCGATGCATTTAAAATGCGCTAAACCCAAAAGCCTAATGGTACATTTTTTGATAACCTAATCCATTTAAAATCAATGCTCATTTTTTCAAGATACACATAACACATTATGTTATTATCACAATGCAACATTCATTATCTCATAATATTATTTAACACCATTACCATATTATATATGTTAATTAAATGTTATTTCATCATTTATATATAACACATCTTACAACACACATACTGGGCCCAATAAGTATCTGCACAATATCCAAGTTCCAAAATAATTAATTTGATCTATCACAATATCAATTTCATGACCCAGCTCTTCTCAGGTCTATTTTAATATCAATCTCAAAATTCAACTCTGCTGAGGTTTATCAAAAAGCCTAGCTCTGCTTAGGTCTATCAACGTATGCATGCACAAGACCTAACTCTACTTAGGTCTATCAACATATGCAACACCAACATCAACTTCATGGAGCAAGTAATTGTGCAGAGCTAACACATAATAACACATTATATTTCACATTCTCATTTCCATTTCTCACTCACATTTAATATTTATTTACCTTATTTTTAATATATATCTTGTGATCATCTCAATCAATGTTCACTCTCACATTTCCCAGTATTCAATAACCATATTTCACATTTTTTAACTTTCCATTTCCATTTATAATCACATTATAGATATTATTTAATCACATTCACATAACCATGAGTCACATTCACAATGTGACTCGTTCCCTCATTTTATCACATTTCTCTAACATTACCATATTACACATTACATTACATAACATTAATATACATCATATAAGTTATATCCAATCATCATTTTACAATGGACAAAGGCCTCTCGCAACACTTATTACATAGCTATGCAACAATGCATAGATTATGTGAATAATCATATTTCAAAATAATAATATAAAAAATGTCAAATTATATTTAATGAAAACACAATTCATCATAGTATGTACTAACCTTTAAAATGCCAAAATCTAAAGGTCAACTCTCACTCCAAATCATAACTTATTCAAATGGCTTCCTTCCTTTAACTTTTGCAATTTCACCTTAATCAATCTTAAACCAAATTATAAGTGCCAATATATCATTAATATCATATTCCTACCCATATTATGCAATCAATCATCAATTACAACATTTCTACCCAAATTCTACCAAAAACCCTAATTCTAACACTACTTCTTCCAAACTACAACAAAACCCAATTATTTTCACCAATCAACCTTAAAATAACTACTTATATATCAAAATAACGTCAAAACAATTCATTTTAACAATTATAGACACTTACTTTAAAAATCCAAATTTCACATAATCTATCCATGAATCCTAACTTCGCCAATCATACTCATCTCAATCAATTAATCATCAAATCATCATTTATCCATCATATTAGTTTCATTACTATCCTCTTTCACTAATATAAACCAATTTCTATCACTAACTAAGTTATAGATAATCTTAAAAATCAAAGAAAACAATGTTGAAAGATAGAATCTTACTTGATTTGGTGTTTTCTCTTTAAAATCCACTTGATTCCTTAAGATTTTTGGTGAAATTTGGTGTATTTGATGAAATCTATCTCTTCCCTTTTCTCTCTCTCAAAAATTGGCTATGGTGGAGAAGATGAAGAAGATGATATTTTAATTTTTATTTCCTATCTTTATCTCTTTTTATATTAATTAATTAAATATTTAAATATTATATTACTTGAATTCCCAACCATAGTTAATTTGTTTATTAGTTTTTGACTTTCATTTTCTTTGTTTTTTTTTCTTTTTATATGTTACCTATTTTTTTTTACTTAGGTATATATATGTATATCATGTGTGTATATATTAGGTATGTTTGGAGTATATATCATGTATATCTTATGTTTATATCATATGTATCTTTTTCAACATACTAACTAACCATCCATATTAATTATTAATTTTATGAATATTAAAATTATGGATATTACAGATGCAGCCCCATCATCGGGCTCGTTGTGCTACTGCAATAGGCCTTATGCTATGTAGAAATTTCCTAGGGCCCTTTCTCCTCCGTCCAACATCTATTTTAAGTGATTCAAATTGCATTGTGAGCATAAAGGATTGAATTTTAATTTTATGGTGAAAAATTTTAGGTTTACACTGACATACTCAAAATCTAAACTAGTGGAATCAAACTAGGTGCTTGACTTGGACTTAATAATGGATTCAAACTCGACTTCAAACTCAATTCTTGGCTTGGTATCTGGCACATGCTGGGAATCTGACTGGAAATGGCAAACTGGTTGTGGGCTAAACTTGAGATCTAACTCTATCTTGGGGTGGGCTTTAGACTTTAGAGGTGATGGATTGCCATTCTTCTCAAAGTACCTATTATTGAGTATTCCTACAATTGATTGGATGAGGTGGCTAAAATCTAATTTAGCTCCTCCTTCTAATACGGTTACTTAAAAAAGACTGGGCTTTATGTTATCTTCAAAATCTTCTCTTGTCTCTAAGTTAAGCTCACTATCTTTTGAGCTAAGCTTGGTATCAAAGAAAATTTTAAAACTCAGAGTTAGTTCATTAGTGATGGGGTTCATTCATGATTTAGAAAATCTATAATAAAGGGAATATTGTCCTTTCTTTAACAAAGTATCCATTAAGGGTTTTGAAATATGATTTCATGGGCTAGTGAAATATTTCTATTGCCTTCTTGCATCAGAATCTTTATTTTATTATTTCCTTCATTTTTGCTATGGGTTGGCTTATAGCCCAAACCAAATGGTGATTGGACATAAGGGTAGTCCGAGAATTATGGTATACCTTGTTGATTCTTATCCAATCCCAATTTGGGGTAGTAATTTATATGTTTGAAGATGTTGGCAATCCCCATATTACCATAAGGAACAAATTCAAAAGGAAAAAATTCTTTACCTTCCTCTTCTTCAATGAACTGTACGATATCAAAAGTGAAACCTGATAAAGCAATGGCTGAAGGTTCTAGCTAGATCTCCAAAATAGGCACTTGAATGGAAAGGTCTGACTTTCTTGGATCCCCTTTTATAGTGATAACCCCGTCCTTATGAGGAAACTTGAGTTTTTGATGGAGAGAGAATAGGTGTAACATCCATAAATTTTAGATGTTGTTAAATAACTAATTTGGAGGATAGTTAGTATGTTGGTAAGAGAAATACAAGATATATATATAAGGTATACTTGGTGTATACATAATATATACATCACATATGCTTATTATATATGTTGGACACATAGTATATACATAATATATACAAGATATACCCATAATTTATACTTGATGTATACATGAAATATACATTATATATGTTACATATGCATTATATCTATATTACATATTCATAAACCTAAAATATTTAAAACATATAAATGAAATATAAATATTTATACAAATATATTTATGTGTGGGAAGATGTAAATTAATAATAAATACATAAAAAAAAAAGAAAAGAAAGTCAAAGTAAGAAAGAAATAGTTGGTGGAGATTAAAAGTTATTTAAATAAAAATGAATAAAATAAATCAAAATTAAAAATAGTTTTTGATAGTGGAAGATGATGGAGATATTGAAATTTATTAAATATTAATTAATTTTATTAGTGGAAGATGATGGAAATGTGAAAATTTATTAATATATTAATATATTAACATATTAATATATATATTTGGAAAGAAGAAGAAAAATAAAAATAATAATGAATTAAAATTAAAATAAATATGGATGAAAGAAGATAAATATGTAAATATTATAAAAATATTAATTAATTAATTAATTACATAAATATATATATGTAAATGGGAAAATACGAGTAAAAATCAAAAAGAAAAGTCTTCTTCTTCTTCACGCCACACCATGAATGAAATTTCTAGAAACCAAGGGTGTTTTTCTTCATCAAATACCCTAAATTTCACAAGAAACTCAAATGTTTTGAAGTGGTTTTGAAGATTAGGCAAGGATACAAGTAAGTATTTCTCATTTTTTTAATGCTTGATTTCTTGATTTTTGTATTATGCGAGTTTTGAGATTTAGATGGAGGATTTTATAATTTCTAATATGGATTGTTTTGAAGTTATGTAGATGTGTATGTGATGATTTGATGATCATTTGGTTGAGAATAGCCAGATTAGTAAAGTTAGGGTTTTGGGAATGAATATGTAAAATTATGATTTTTAGTATGAGTATTTATAATTATTGTAATGGGTTGATTTAATATTATTTTGATGTATATGTTATGATTTTAAAGTAAGTTGTTGGATATGAGTGAGTTTTGATAAAGTTAGGGTTGATGGGGAGGTTATGTGAAATTAGGATTTTTGATGATGATGTTTATAATTGTTAAAGTGAATTGTTTTGATATTTTTTAAATGTATATATAATGAATTTATGGTTGGATGATGGAAATGGATATGTTAGGTGGTAGTGTGAAAGAGGTAGTAAGAGTAATTAAGGTTTTGATGGAATTTTTAGCTAGAATGAATATAATTGATGCTTGGTTGATTATAATGACATGGAATGTGTTGTTAATGGAATATTTTCATTTATAATGTAATTTAGGATGGAGTAAGGTGAAATTATAAAATCAAAGAGAGGAAGGGAAATTGGAGAAATAAGACTTGGGTGGTGAATTGGCATTGTATTTTGTCATTTTCAAGGTTAGCACATACTTTGATACCTGATGTTTCAATTACATTTGATTTGGCATAACACATTGTGATTTGGTAGATGTGTTATGGTATTTTGATGTTGGTTTTATATGTTTAGTGCATTGTATTAAGTAAAAGTGAGTGAGTTGCATGTAAAATAAATCATAAAGCCATTATAGAATTGCTAATGACAATATTATGTCTAATTTATGAGAATTTTATAATATGTATTATAATTGAGGAAATGTGATGAAAATATGATAATAAGATATATTAGAATTCCTGAAAAGGAATGTAAGAAATGTGAAATTTGAAAAATGATGTGATGAATGATAAGAATATGTTAAAAGACTTAAGCAGAGCTAAGTCTTGATGTTGAGTATGAGAAATGTGGAAAATATGATGTGTTGTGTATTACTCTGCATAATTATTAGTTCCAGAAAATTGATATTGGTGTATATGATGAGAAGCTCGAGCAAAGCTGGGCCGTGACCTGAGCAGAGCCGGGTCATGTATATGATATGATTACGCTAGGCGAGACATTGGGTGTCACATATTGAGATATGCCTTCAGTGAGACACTGTGTGTCACAGATATGAGATATAGTCCAAATCAAATATTTTGGAACTTAATAATTGTGTAGACAGTAGTTGAGCCAAACATGCGTGTCATGTGATGTGATGTCGAGTTTGGTATAGTATTGATAACATTGTGATAAAATGATGAGATGAATAATTAAATAAGAATATTGAGTGTTTGATTGATTACTAAATTATGGTAATGATGTGTCGAGTTGAGTTTTGTATTGTGATGTAAGTGTTGTGATGAGGCAGTGATGTAATGAGTTGATGATTTGCTACATGTATATGTGCGGTTGTGTAATAATTGCATATAAATCCTATTATGATGATATTGTGTAATAGATATAGACATATATATATATACACGAAGAAAATCTAGTGAAATAATTGTGAAAATGTCATAAGGCAAAAGGAAGGTAAAAGTATGAATTATAGTTATTTAAATTCACTGTTTTGTGTTAGTATGTACAACTAAGCATTATGCTTAACGCGGTAGTGCATATCACATAGGTAATAGGGTTACAGATTAGAGAGGTTAAGATCATGCTTGACAGTTGAAGATTGAGTCGCCACGAGACTAAAATGGTTGTATTGAATAGCATGTAAATTATTTGTTTACCTATATAGTTTTAGTAATGCATTGAAAATATAACGAAAGTACATTATTTATGAGTAAGAAGTACTTGAACTTGATGTGTAGAAAGGATGGAATTTTTATGGAATTATTTATTGAAGTGTCTTTTTTAAAATTTGTGCAGGTGTGTTTTTTTTTAATTGTAAGATTTATCAAAATTACAAATACAACTCCGATGAATTTTCTTCAGAGATTTTCTTTATTTATTAACAATTATATATATTAATTAAAATGAGAATTCTTATGATAGAGTTTGTTGTGGCACTTTTATATTCTGTATATGCATTGTACATATATGGGATACATGTACTGTATGCATATAGGGCATAAAAGAATTACAATGGGATTACCTTAGCTTGGTGAATCCAAGATCTCTTAAGTAAAAGGTTAAAGCAGGCTGAGAGATTTAGAACCTAAAAAGGGATTTCATGTTCTATAAGGCTTGTTGTCCCAATATAACAACCAAGAGGGGGGGGGGGGGTGAATTGGTTGATTTGAAATAATTGAAGGCAAATTGAAAATTCAAAATCAAATTAAAACAAGAGTAGTAGAAGAGATGAATGAACACAAGAGAATTTATAGTGGTTCAGATTATTTCAATCCTATATCCACTTCCTTAACAACTTGTTAAGGTTCCACTAGTCTTCAGTTTTTACAAGCTTAATTATAACTTGGTGTTTTGACAAGCTCACACTAAACTTTATAATAGTTTGAGATCACACCTCATAACTCTTACAAGAGTTTTCCCAGGCTCACTCTCACAACCTAAGTATTTCCAAGCTCACACTTAAACTTATAATTTTGATGTTTAATGCTCACACCTAACACTCTAACAATTCAAATGTTTAATTATAGTGAATAAAATGAAAGTATGTTGCTTGGCTATTACAATCAAAAGATTACACTTTAACAAGATAGTTCTTGGAGTATTTATAGCCAATATGGTCCAAATATCCGTTATAGGTTGTGTGATGTATCTTTGTAGGCTAGTCTTTTGTGTTGATGGAAAATATCAACAGATAGCGATCGTCCAGGTGCTGAGGAAGGTTTCCAAGATACCTAGGGCGGTCATCCTTCATAAAGCGATGGTCGCTACTTTTGAAAATGCTCCAACAGTCAAATGTGAGTACTCTGCTAGTAGAATCTTACCCATGTTGTGGCTATCGCGACGGTCGACCAAGGTTTAGGGGCGGTCACCCTTTTTGAATATGAAAGTGGATTTACAATGATCATTCCATGTGGTTCTCTTTCATTGGACAAAATAAAATTCTGCCAAAATATGAAAGTCGCGGTCGCATTAGAGATAGAATAATGGTCGGATAAGGTGTCTTGCATCGAACTTCTGAGCGCATGCTAGGTCGTGAACACTACTCCCAATCCCTGTGATTTTCTCTTAAAATTGATGGACGGTCGCGACATTGTAGGGATGATCGTGATGTGGTACAGAGAGATTGTTCCTTAAACCACACTTGTCACTACATTTCCTACTGGAATGTTAGAGATTTGGTCACTTTATCTGTGGTCGTCCCATCTTGTGGATGGTCACGGATTGTTCCTTCCGATCACAACTAAGGTTGAGATTCTGACCGTGTACCTTACTGTGAAATAGCTTATTCTTCAAATCATATGGGGCGGTCATCCTTGTACCTGTAATGATTGCGCATCTTGCCCTATTCTTGCTATATGTTAAGCAACCTATTCCAGTAACAAGTATCTTAAAAACATGTTAAATGCATAATTTAATTTGAATGTCAAAGATCAAAATTGAGATTATTTGGCTAACAATCTCCCCGTTTTTTACTTTGGCAATCAAATGGAATGATGATAAAAGATAGGAAATCTTTGTTTTTTGGTTAACAACTTGTGGATTTTAAATTTTCTTGATCTTCTCCTAAATGTATGCATGGTGTGTTTTAATTAATCATATTATTATTTGCATATTGCATTTTAAGTTCAAACAATGCATATTGCATTATGTTTTTATTGTGTATCATGCAAATCAATATTATATATGTTGCAAATCATCATGTCCATAACTTTCTCCCCCTTTGGCAAAGATAAAAAGAGAAAATTAAAAATAAAAGAGAAAAGAAAAACTGAAATATTCATTAATAAGAAAGAAAGTGTTGTCCCAAGATGGCAACCAAGAGGAGGGGGGGGGGGGGTGAATTGGTTGGTTTAAAGAATGATGGAAAATTCAAAATTCAAAATTCAAAATTCAATGAACAGGAAAGGTAGAAGATGTAGAAGAAATTTAAGTAGAGGATGGAGCCATGAACACAAAGATTTATAGTGGTTCGGATTTACCTTGATCCTACATCCACTTCCTTAACAACTTATTAAGGTTCCACTAGCTTTGAGTTTTTATAAGCTTAACTCTAACTTGGTGTTTTCACAAGCTCACACCAAACTTTACAATGGTTTGAGATCACACACCTCACAACCCTTACAAGAGTTTTTTCTAGGCTTACTCTCACAACCTAAGTGTTTCCAAGCTCACACTCAAATTTAGTATTGTGTTTAATGCTCACACCCAACGCTCAATCAATACAAAGTATAATTTTGATGTAAAGAAAGTAACTATGTTCAAGTAGGCTATTACAATCACAACCATATATAAAAATGAAGTTACATATGGTATTTATAACCTTGAAGTCATAAACTAGCCATTTGAGGAGTGGTCCTGTAACGACCCCACCTGCACAGTCTTATGATAGCTGGTCTATTAGGCCTTTTCTCCCGTAGGTGGACCGTAGTCCCAGCCCTTAACTCGGCAGACCACCACAGTACTGGACCGACCTCGCGGGCTCCCAGCAGAATTTGTTTATTTGGCTTAATTGGTATACAAACCATTCAAGTCGCCTCCCCGGATCGAACACCTGACCTCCCACTTAAGAGAGCCAGCGTGAGCCATCCAGTACCATTTCTACCAGGCTCTCTTAAGTGGGAGGTCAGGTGTTCGATCCAGGGAGGCAACTTGAATGGTTTGTATACCATTTAAGCCAAATAAACAAATCCTACTAGGAGCTCGCGAGGGCGGTCCAGTATTGTGGCTGCCTGCCGAGTTGAGGGTTGGGACTACGGTCCACCTATGGGAGAAAAGGCCCAATAGACCAGCTGTCGTAAAACTGTGCAGGTGCAGTCATTACAGTTAAAAAGGAATGTAATTCCCTTATACTCTATATACGTACAATATATATTTTCAGCATATGTAAAATATGCATATACGGTATAAAAAATGTCACAGACCGATTTAATAAAAATTTTCACATTTTTGTTTTAAGATTTCAAATACTAATATATAAAATAAATAGTACATAAATATTCTTTGCTTGTTATATAAATAAAAATAAATATTTTATATGAAAATCTCTGGGAAAAATTCGCCAGAGTTTTTTTTGTAATTTGGACATTCCCAAAATTCAGCAAAACACAACCTGCATAAAGCAAACACTCCCAATAAAAATCAATTCACCATTTCACCAATACTTCTCAATTTCTCCTTATTTTCTCAAAACACTTATATTTAGATATATAAATTAACAACACATATAAAATCCCATCTGAAATTTTTTTTCAAAATATTCTTTACAATTTACATTATATACTTCCAAAAACATATCATAACGTATATAATATCAAAATACAAAGTAATACCAAATATCTACATGTTGGCAACTGGCTATGATCTTGATGTACCCAAAAATAACTCTTCAAGCTCAATAAATACAAACCTAGATCTGACCAGGTCTAGTAGAACTCTCCGGCTCTACCAAATAATCCATGACACCTGCGCGACGAATTACAATCGTGCTAAGCCGAAGCCTAGTGGTACAAACTTTGATAACAATAATAAAACTCAATGCAATGCAATGCACAATGCATATAGATGTCACATCATTCTACTTTCTTATATTTTTTAAATATTTCATAATCACAACTCATAGCATTATATTTCTCAATTGTATCACAATTCATAATTCACATTAAAGCAAAGACAAGCATGGGCCCAAAAAGGATCTAATATGCTATTCAAATTTCAGAGTTAATGCTTTGGTCTATAATGACACCATGTGTCTAGCCCCATAGGAAATATATCCATGGATAATGTAACAGCCCCAGTCTCTTGGACCTCAACCCGGCGAGACCCTTAGGCCCTAGTATCTTGGTCCTCAACCCGGCTAGACTGCTATAGTTTTTGAGGCTTACGACCCAATCTTTTCACCCCAAAAACATCATATTTATCAGCTGGCCTGGCTTACGACCTAGTCTTTTCACCATTCCAGTGTTTAACCTGTAGGTAATCATAGGCATGCCGCCAAACCCAGAACTCTGAAAATTGAATAACATACTAGGCACACAATTTTTTCATATTTCTCATTATTAAATTCTTTCATAATTCTTTATGAAAACTTTTCTCATTTTGTCATGATCAAACTAGGCACATTGCCTTATTATATCATCTTTTTCACACTTATTTTTTTCATTTATTCATTTTTCTCGTTATTAATCTTTTTCTCATTGTCACATATTCAATCTAGGCACATTGCCTTATTTTCACATTTTTTTTCTCATTTTTCTCACTTTTCTCATTTTTATCAATATCAATTCATTTCATTATTCCACATATCTCATTTTTGTATTCACAACACATTACCCAATTACTTTGGGTATTTTCACATAATATACATATTTCACATTCTACACAATTTAGCCATTATCAATGGTTTTTCATGATGCATTTAACACATATATGACATTACAAATGTTATAGCACATTATTCATACTCAATCAATGAACCAAGTAACTTAACACATTTTTCAATCAAAATGTGTTAAGCCCAAATGTCATGCAAATATAAACAATATATTCAAAGTTTGTACATACCTCCACTAGCAACCCAAAGCAAGCTTAACACAACCTCCAATCCTATCCTTCCAACTTGCCCTTCACCACTTGGATGAAGCAAATCAACCTCCCTCAATGCCTATACCAAATGTGATCATACATAATCATTTAATATCACATTCTAAGGTATTCTCAACACCAAACTATAATTAAACATCACTCTAAACCAAATTCCAAAATTAAGCTTCCCCTCACTTTAAATTTGAAAAATCATATCAAGCCATTTAAATTAGTGTTTTAAGTTTATTAATATCATTAAAAATATATTTTAATACATTTAAATCATTTACATTATAAAAATACACTCTTATACAGAAAATCTAAAAAATGGCATAACCTTCCCCCCATCGAAGGTTTTCCATTCCAACACAATCCATTACTCATTCCAAGATTATATTCATCACTTTTAACACTAAACAACATGCTTAAACAAATAAAATCACATGATTCAACCACTTTGGAAAATCACTTTTCCAAAACCCTAAATCTCCACTTCCATTTTCAAACTCCAATCCAACACCACCAAATCCAATATTTGACTTTAAAATACTTATTTATGAATCAAAACAACTCATTTGGAATCAATTTGCACAATTAAAGTTCATGTTTTCAAAACCCCAAAAATTCATAACCCTAAATTCTCTCTCTTCACCATTCTTTATCCAAACTCCATCATCTCTACAATCTAACCTTGGAATCATTGTTAACTACCCAAAATAACATCATACACACCAATTCCAACAATTATGACATACTACTTCAAAATTCCAAAACTCACATAATACAATCTTCCATGAAATTCAAAGAAAAGAGATGGAAACTTACTAATTTTGGTGGAAATCTCCAAAAATCCACTTGAAACTTGTTAAATCCTTCAATTTGTGGAGTATGGAAGAATCAAAATCTTGGTCTAGCTCCCATGGAAAATTCGGCCAAAAGGAAGAAGAAGAAGAAGATGAAAACTTTTTAATATTCTTTTCCTTTTCATCTTTTTTTAAACCATATATATATATTAAAATAATTTAATAATTATTTATTTAATTATTTATTTAATAAATTAAAAGTCCTAATTTTTCTCTTCCATTCAAAAATAATTTATTTTTGAATTTTTTTTATTAATATTGAATTTATAAGATTTAATTACCAAAATACCCTTTTATTTTAAAAAGTGTTG
Organism: Garcia nutans; assembly: GCA_947685225.1. Taxonomy (NCBI): domain Eukaryota; kingdom Viridiplantae; phylum Streptophyta; class Magnoliopsida; order Malpighiales; family Euphorbiaceae; genus Garcia; species Garcia nutans. The sequence continues at coordinate 23,677,842 of CANTUV010000021.1, forward strand.
ACTTTAATATGTTATGTATATTTTTCATATATATCACATATATGTTCCACTTTTTCATTTAAAACCCCTTCATTTTTCATTTTAAACAATTAATTTAATTTATCCATTTAAATTATAATTTATTTTATTAAATTTCCAAAATTTAGAATTTTTCAAAAATTTGGGATATTACACATATGCACAAGTAATGTATATCTTATATACACATCAAATGTACCTTATATGTGTATTAAATATTAAGTATGTAATATATTAATCCAACATATACAATTAATATACCATGTGTATATGTTATATATACTCTAGATATATATATATATATATATTGAGTATATACAATTTATATCTCCAAATACTTATTTAATTTCTCCAAAATCACGGATGTTACAATTTTCTCCCTCTTAAATAATTTATCCTCGAAATTATCCAGTATGGTAATAAACCATCCAAATCATTATTTTACCAAATTACATAATTTCTATTCTCCCCCTTTGGTTCATTCTTAATTTCCTTTTTACCATTCCCTAACACATTATTATACTGTCTATTTACTCATACAGTCACAACAAAATATCATATCATCAATCGAATTGTCATTAGACAAAAATTAGTTCATCTCTTTAATATATATACCCACACACCTATTGCACTCAAGATATTTGATCACTTCATTATCTTAAAAATATACTCTCATCACCTTAAATTCATATGTTGATAACTTTTATCTTAACACAATAATTTTACACATCTTCACTTTGATCCTACTCTTTATACAATTACCACATATTAATTTGACATCACCATTATACAACAGAAAAATCTTATTTCCTTAATAAGATTCATTCCCATTATACTATAACTAACATTTTTCTCTTATAATTATTTGAAACTAATATAACTTAGCTCCTTTCATATGCATATATATATATATCAGAATGCTGTATTAAGAGGGTGTTTCTCAAAACTTAAAAGCTGGTCAAAACTGATTATAAGCAGTTTTTAGATTATAAGTTGTTTATTTAAGTGTTTCTAAAAACTTAAATAGTAGATTATAATATGATTTTAATCAGTTTTTTAAAAGTTGGGTTTTGCTACTTTTTTTTAAGCACTTATTTTTTAAGCAGTTTTGACCAAGTAAAAGACCATACTATCCCTACCTAATCTTCAATATTTCAAATTTGCCCACCCTATACACTTTAGTTCCCATCCAAATTCTTTTATTATTATTATTATTAAATAAATTTTATTATTATTATTATTATTATTATTATATTATTATTATTATTATTAAATAAAATTTATTATTATTATTATTATTGCAAAATAAATTTTGAATTGACTTTTAAAAAATCATTTTTATACAATAAATAAACTCAGGGACAATTTGGTCATTTTGACAGTTTTTGCAATTAAAAACTGATTATAAGCTGATTTTACAGAAACACTTAACTGATTATAAAATGATTATCAGCTGATTATTAACTAGTTTACAGAAACGCTTAACTGCTTATTTTTAATCTGATTATAATCTAAAAATCACTTATTCACAATAAGCTGAAAAGCTCCAGTTTTGAGAAACACCCTTTAAGTACATTATCATATAGCTTGCATATTCTTAATACAACTACACACATTGAATTTCAATAAATACTTGTAAACTTATTACATTTCGGATCAATTGATCTAACTATCACAATATGACCATCACAACCTTATTCTATTCTGACAAACCTTTAGTCTATTTTAAATTCATCAATATATTTTTAATTTATGACCTAATTCTATTAGGTCAAATTTATTCTCAAATTTTAATTCTCTTCGAATTCATCATTACATATAATATTCACTTCCCCTAGTGTCATTTACTTTACACATCATTTTCATCAACTTATTCATTTTATACCACTTTCAAACACATTCATTATAACTCTTACTCACATTTCATAATTCCTTTCATTTACCATTTTCTCACATTTCTTATAGTTACCCTATTTACACAAATCACTTTCCTTACACGTCATTTAAAGCTCATCATATTTTCACAATTCTCTTCTGTTTTCACACTTTCTATAATTATAAACAAATTTCTAGTATAAAATTATAAGATACAACTATACAAACCATAAGTCTTGACCATGTTTCTTGAAGCATAACTATCAATCTCACCAAAACTATCCAACGGTCATGCCATAATAATGGTCACGCCTGTGGCTTATAAATAAATACTACTTCTCTATCATTCTTCTTCAAACATTTCCAATCACAATGTTAAGTTAGTATCGCAAAAATTGCATATTCATTTTCTAATCTTTTGCTACACAAAAATTTAACACGTTTCAGCTCTGTTTAAAAGCAATTTACTCTTGATCACTTGATCATCATTAGCCTAACTCATGTTTCAACAATATTATCATTAACATCTCTTACATATATACATTCGTTCATATGCTAATTTACACAATTTCCATTTATTACTCCATTTCTAATCTATCTCATATAAAAATTTTCATATATATATATATATTCCATTTTCATACTTTCTTCATTATACTTTCCTTTTCCTTACAATCTCTTATTTATACGCATATACTTTAGGCCCAAAACACTATACAATCATCAAGTTCAGTTGTTAAAATAACAATTTCACCGTCCAACTCTGTTTGAGTCCATTCTCAATCTCAATTCATCACATGACCTAACTCTACGTAAGTCAAGAGCTAATCTCTCTTAGGTCTATTAATATATGCAATATCATTCTCAATATCACCAGACATGTATTTGTATAAGGTAGTAAACACTCGATAACATTTTTTTTAATCATCCACATACACCTTCGTAAGTCATAATCACAATGTGACTTACTTTCCACATTTTCTTATATATCATATTTGTGTTCATATTAAAAAAAAAATCTCATCACACAAATCATACAATTATACTCAATTCCTCTTTTACATATAGCCTATACAAAGTTAACCTTTATCACCTTTCAGAGAACATTATCATTTCTCATTCTTTTGACATTACTTAGGCTATTCATCAATTCAACATATATATACACTCTGACCACAACATAATTAACATGTTCCTTATTTAATCGCCCATCTCTTAAATAAGTTTCTTATTATATATATATATATATATATATATATTTAACACCTCACATAAATCTTAGTCACATTTCCAATGTGACATCTCTCTCATATTTTTTTTATGCATTTATCATACCCTTCATATCCCTTTTCATTATTTCCAATTCAATTACCTAAAGTAACTCGTTTTTACTTAATCATTTCCCTTTTATTTCATAACAAATTTCTATATTATCAACCACATTACACATTACATGATATTTTCATAAATAATATTACACATTCAAAATTACTCTCATGCTTATTAAACATTAAACTATCAACATCTAAACAATCTTCATCAAAATTCTCTTAAAACTCTAAATTTCCAACTTACTACTTTACTTAAACTTTATTCTATCAATCTCATTTTCAAGAGGTAACTTTATAAACTTTATTTTTATATTAATATAACATCAAAACACATCACTTTCACAATTATGGAAACCCATTTCAAAAATTCAAATTTCATATATTGCAACCAACAACATGAACCTCACCAAATCTCATCCATGTTGCATTTCCAATCTTAAAATCATAACATTTACATTTAAACAACACTAATTCATTTCATTACACTAATTAACATCATCCATTTAGATACTTTAATTTTACACACTCAACCCTAAATCATGCATCATTATTCCATAATAAATAATTTGCTATCACATATGATTTCACTCTTTAATTTTAATTATGAACTCTTTGTTGCAAATTATTAAAAACTCCATATTCCTTATATAATTATACCCATATGCATATAAATGTTTATAATTTTCTTCATTCATTTGTCTCATAAAATTAATTTATTACTTACTTACACAAAACTGCATGACTTCCTCAGTTTCATGTCAATCTCACTTTCAATTTTTATATTCCTTAACAATTCTTTATAAAAGCTTGTAAAATTTTATCCATGTGCACTTCACACATATATGAACTTATATTTAAATTTTTAGATTTTTCCAAGCTGATTTAATATATTTAAAAATTAAATCTTCCAAAATCAGAGAATCTGTCTCTTTAATAATATCTCTGGCAGCACCCGGTTGTTCATTTTTTTCAGGTATCAAAAATTAATAAAAATTCATGAATTTTTAACCATATGTTATAGGAATACATATGATATTGTGTGTAAATGTTCAAATTTTTCTGAGTTATTTTACCATAGTTTCTAAATTTATTTTTTCTCAATTCTACAGATTTTGAGTTGCTGGAATTACTCCAACAGTTTGTGTTCTTCTATTTTTCTTAATTAGATATCCATCTTTAAAATTTATAAAATTTTATACATTGGATTCTAATATATAGAAAAACTTTCTATTAAATGTTCAAACTCATCCAACATTTCTAGATTTGTCTAAAATTTCAGACAATATCACTTTGCAATACATCTATAAAATTTTCTGTAACTATCATGCTCATTTCTCAAACTTTTTATTTTTATATCTTAAATCATTTCCTAGATTGTTTTTTCTAATTTCACTTATTCATCAATTGAATTAGCTATGAATTTTAAATTTCAAATAAAAGTTTCAAAAATTCTTAATCCATAATCTATAGAATGACGCTTCCACTGTGCCACTCTGATCTATGCAACCCAGACGCCATCTGTTGTCCCAAGATGGCAACCAGGAGGGGGGGGGGGGTGAATTGGTTTCCTCATGGATTAATGACAATTTAAAAAACTCAACAAAAAAGAAATGCGGAATAGAGAAATGGTTGAGTAATAAAAGAAAGAAAGAACACACAAGATTTATAGTGGTTCTGATTTACTTCAATCCTACGTCCACTTCCTTAACAACTTGTTAAGGTTCCACTAATCTTTGAAGTTTTTACAAGCACACTTCCAACTTTGGTGTTTTCACAAGTTCACACCTAACTTCACAAGTGTTTTTCTAAGGCTTACACTCAAGAACCTTTAAAGGAGTTTTTAAGGCTTACTCTCACAACCCAAGTATTTTCCAAGCTCACACTCAAACTTATACAATGGTGTTTTCAATGCTTACACCTAACATTCATTACAATTCAAATGTAAGTTTAAGTAAAAGAAAGTTTATTGCTTGGCTATGAAAATCCTTTTTTTTTGCTTCCTTTTTCTCTTTTTTTTACAGAAGCAATGTATTTATAGCCAATGTGGTCTTACTAGCCATTATGAATAGTGAAAGTAAAGTCTTGGCAGTTTAGACCTTCTTCAGTAAACTGTCCGACGTGTTTAGCGGTCGTCCTTCATATAAGGATGATCGCTCTCATGTCTCACGCGATCGTCCTTCCACAAGGTACGGTCGCTGCATTTAAATTTATATCAACGGTCAAATTTTAGTGCTCTGTAGCAGGAATCTTGCCCATGCTGTGGTTGTCGAGACGGTTGCGCTTAACAAAGGTGCGGTCGCCCTTTTTGAATGTTGAAGTGGGTTTATAATGGTCATCACACATGGCATTCTTTGATTGGGCAAAAATGATGGCCGCCAAAATATGAATGTCGCGGTCGCTCTAGGTGACTTATCGCTGTCGAGTTGAGAAACTCGCGTCGAACTTCTGGACGCACTTGAGGACGCGAACACTACTGTCTCTTTAAGCAATTTTCTCCTGTATTGGCAGAGCGGTCATGAATATTCAAGGGTGGTCGCTAAAGTGATAAGCGAGGCCGTATCATTCGCCGTTCCTGTCACCGCGAACCTTACTGTGATTAGAATGATTTGAGTTCCTTGAGTAGCTGTCGTCCATAACTTGGGATGGTCACTCTTCTTTAAGTGCGGTCGTGACAGAGGTCGGGTTTCTGACTGCGAAACCTACTGTGATAAGGTTTCATCCTTTAATTGATGAGTGCGGTCGTATTCAGGTTTGGTGCGACCGCGATAAGTGTTCTGTTCAGCTTTATTTGAAGCAACCTAAGCCTGCAACAAGATTCTCCAAAACACATGTTAAATGGATCATTCAATTTGATTTGTCAAGGATCAAAATTGAGATCATTTGTCTAACAATCTCCCCCATTTTGGCTTTGACAATTCAAATGGAATGATGATAAAAAATATAACAAGTCTAATGAATTTGTTTTAAAGCTCCCCCTTAACATATGCATGAATCATGGTTAAGTATATCTTGGTGCATTATTATTATTTGATTATCTTGGTTAAACAATCATTCCAAATTCTGTTTACTATTTCTCCCCCATTGTCATAGGCAAAAAAAAAATAATTAAAAGATACTAAAAATCTTGTTTATTGAAAGACAGAGGAAAGGACAAATATATAGTAAACATATCAAGCAACAAACATATCAAGACATAACACAAAATGAAAATGTAAACTATTGAAACTAAATATCTTGAAATGTAAATTATTCAGAGTCATCATCATCATCAATCTCTTCTTCTACCAAAGGGGCTTTTCCTTTATCAAGAGGAGCAAAGGATGTAGAGCTAGTACTAATAGACTCTTCTTCTTCAGGAAGACTTTGAGTATGATCACTTATATCCCAATCTTCAAGATTGCATTGAGGCAAGTCCAGTGTACAAAAATGCATGATTATTTTTGGCTTTATTTCCTAGTGAACCACAAGAAGTTCTTTTGTTACTTTTAGACTTGGTGCAAGCATCTTTGATATCAGTATCAGAAATTTCAATTGTAGATGCTTTTACAAATGTTGGTTTGCTAGGTGCAATGTTGGTTGAGCCATTGAATCCTAATCCATATTTTAAGGAAGGTGATCTTTGGTTATTAATTAATGTGTTTAGTGCTTCCTTTCCTTTATGAAATCTGGAAATTGATTCTTTTAGTTCTTTTAGTTCATGCTTCAATGTTTCATTTTCTTTAATAACTTTTTCTAAGTCATGTGAGTTTTTATTTAACTCTCTTATCGTATTCATCAAGTGTTCATTTGAGGTTTTCAATTCTAAGGTAGAGTTTTTTAAGCATATAAAATCCTTTTCTACCTTAGAGTTTTTCTCTTTATAGAGCATCATTTTAGAAAAATATTTTTCTATTTTAAAGTTCATGTGCTCAATCAAATCACTATCATCTATATCACTTATATCATTATGTGCTACTAGATCAAAAGATTGAGTACTTACCTCATTGGAGTCATCTTCAATAGCCATGAGACACAGATTTGCAATTCCTTCTTCTTCTTCATCTTCACTTGAAGAGGAGTCATCCCATGTGGCTTTGAGAGACTTTTTCTTTTCTTTATCCCATTTCCTTTTGTTCTTTAATTTGAAGCAATCCGATTTAATGTGACCAGTTTTTCCACATTCATAGCACTTTACCTCATTTTTCTTTTCTTTATCTTTAAAGGAGAATTTAGGAGGTGTACCTTTGTTTGCTTGTAATCTTTTCTTCCTTTTCCATTCATTGATTCTTTTAGAGAACATTGCCATTTCATCTTCATCATCAGTACCTTCATTGCTTGAGCTCTCAACTTCTTTGATTGCTTTGAGTGCAATTGGTTTTCTCTTTTCTTTTTCACCTTGATCTTCTTCTTTCTCACTGTGTAGCTCAAATGTGAGTAATTTTCCAACTAGCTCGTCAGTTCTTAATGTGCTGAGATCATGAGCTTCTTCTATGGATGATACTTTTGATTCAAAGTTTTTTCTAGCTCTTAGGGCTCTTAAGATTTTACTGTTCACATCACCTTGATCATATACCTTGCCATACTTCTTTAGTTCATTGACAATAGCAAGCAAGCGATTGGTCATGTCGGTGACATTTTCATTTGATTTCATCTTGAATAGCTCATATTCATGAACATGCATCTGTTTCTTGGTAAATCTCACTTGAGTCGTACCTTCATGGTAGTTTTCGAGTGTTTTCCAAATGCAGCATGCACAAGTTAAATGTTGAACTCTTCCACCTTCTTCTCTTGAAATGGAATTCATCAAGATGGAAGCGGCTCTATTGTTCTTGAATCGATCTTTGACATTGCTAGTTGACCATTGTGTTTTGGGAAGCGGAACTTGAATTTCGTTAGCTTCATAAGTGGGAGGTTTCCACTCAATTTCCACGAAATCCCATAGTTCAATCCCTTCACTGTCTAGAAACAAATACATTTTGTGTTTCCAGTATGAATAATCAGTTCCATCAAAGTAGGGTCTAAGAATCGAGTTAAGATTTCCATGACAGTTTGATGAAGAAGAAGTTGCCATATTGGATCAAATTTCACAATTAAGTTTAAGAAATCTCAGGCTCTGATACCAATTGTTGTCCCAAGATGGCAACCAAGAGGGAGGGTGAATTGGTTTCCTCAAGGATTAATGACAATTTAAAAAACTCAACAAACAAGAAATGCGAAATAGAGAAATGGTTGAGTAATGAAAGAAAGAAAGAACACACAAGATTTATAGTGGTTTGGATTTACTTCAATCCTACGTCCACTTCCTTAACAACTTGTTAAGGTTCCACTAATCTTTGAAGTTTTTACAAGCTCACTTCCAACTTTGGTGTTTTCACAAGTTCACACCTAACTTCACAAGTGTTTTTCTAAGGCTTACACTCAAGAACCTTTAAAGGAGTTTTTAAGGCTTACTCTCACAACCCAAGTGTTTTCCAAGCTCACACTCAAACTTATACAATGGTGTTTTCAATGCTTACACCTAACATTCATTACAATTCAAATGTAAGTTTAAGTAAAAGAAAGTTTATTGCTTGGCTATGAAAATCCTTTTTTTTTTTTACAGAAGCAATGTATTTATAGCCAATGTGGTCTTACTAGCCGTTATGAATAGTGAAAGTAAAGTCTTGGCAGTTTAGACCTTCTTCAGTAAACTGTCCGACGTGTTTAGAGGTCGTCCTTCATATAAGGATGGTCGCACTCATGTCTCATGCGGTCGTCCTTCCACAAGGTATGGTCGCTGCATTTAAATTTATATCAACGGTCGAATTTTAGTGCTCTGCAGCAGGAATCCTGCCCATGCTGTGGTTGTCGGGACGGTCGTGCTTAACAAAGGTGCGGTCGCCCTTTTTGAATGTTGAAGTGGGTTTATAACGGTCATCACACGTGGCATTCTTTGACTGGGCAAAAATGATGGCCGCCAAAATATGAATGTCGCGGTCGCTCTAGGTGACTTATCGCGATCGAGTTGAGAAACTCGCGTCGAACTTCTGAACGCACCTGAGGACGCGAACACTACTATCTCTTTAAGCAATTTTCTCCTGTATTGGCAGAGCGGTCGTGAATATTCAAGGGTGGTCGCTAAAGTGATAAGCAAGGCCGTATCATTCGCCGTTCCTGTCACCGCGAACCTTACTGTGATTAGAATGATTTGAGTTCCTTGAGTAGCGGTCGTCCATAACTTGGGACGGTCTCTCTTCTTTAAGTGCGGTCATGACTGAGGTCGAGTTTCTGACTGCGAAACCTACTGTGATAAGGTTTCATCCTTTAATTTATGAGTGCGGTCGTATTCAGGTTTGGTGCGACCGCGATAAGTGTTCTGTTCAGCTTTATTTGAAGCAACCTAAGCCTGCAACAAGATTCTCCAAAACACATGTTAAATGGATCATTCAATTTGAGTTGTCAAGGATCAAAATTGAGATCATTTGTCTAACACCATCTCAACTCATATCCATTATATCAAATGGATATTGCCACATCAGGGATCAGATAAATTGCCAGTGCCAATGAATGCATCACAATTGAAAATTATTTTTTTAAAATTCTAATTTTCTCTCTCTAACAACCCACCTAGGTCGAGAGCCTCAAACCTAGGCTCTGATACCAAAATAAATGTAACACCCTTATATCCTATATACGTACAATACATATTTTCAGCATATGTAAAATACGCATATACGGTATAAAAATGTCACAGACTGATTTAATAAAAATTTTCATATTTCTGTTTTAAGATTTCAAATACTAATATATAAAATAAATAGTATATAAATATTCTTTGCTTGTTATAGGAATCCAAATTAATATTTTATATGAAAATCTCTGAGAAAAATTAGCCAGAGTTTTGTTTGTAATTTGGACGTTCCCAAAATTTAGCAAAACACAACCTGCATAAAGCAAACAGTCCCAATAAAAATCAATTTACCATTTCACCAATACTTCTCAATTTCTCCATATTTTCTCAAAATACTTATATATAGATATATAAATTAACAACATATATAAAATTCCATCTGAACAAATTATTCAAAACATTCTTTATAATTTACATTATATACTTCCAAAAACATATCATAACATATATAATATCAAAATATATTATAATACCAAATATCTACATGCTAGCAACTGACTCTGATCTTGATGTACCCAAAAATAACTCTTCAAGCTCAATAAATACAAACCTAGATCCGACCAGGTCTAGTAAAACTCTCCGGCTCTACCAAATAATCCATGACACCTGTGCGACGAATTACAACCGAGCTAAGAAGAAGCCTAGTGGTACAAACTTTGATAATAATAATAAAATGCAATGCAATGCCAATGCACAATGCATGTAGATGTCACATCATTCTACTTTCTTATATTTTTCAAAGATTTCATAATCACAACTCATAGAATTATATTGCTCAATTGTATCATAATTCATAATTCACATTAAAGTAAAGACAAGCATGGGCCCAAAAAGGATCTAATATGCTATTCAAATTTCAGAGTTACTGCTTTGGTCCATAATGACACCATGTGTCTAGCCCCGTAGTCAATATATCCATGGATAATGTAAGAACCCCAATTTCTTGGACCTCAATCCGGCTAGACCCTTAAGCCCCAGTATTTTGGTCCTCAACCCGGCTAGACTGCTACAGATTTTGAGGCTTACGACCCAGTCTTTTCACCCCAAAAACATCATATTTATCAGCTAGCCTTTCTTACGACCTAGTCTTTTCACCATTCCAGCGTTTAACACATAGGCAATCATAGGCATGCCGCCAAACCTAGAACTCTAAAAATTGAATAATATACTAGACACACAATTTATTCATATTTCTCATTATCAAATTCTTTCACAATTCCTTTATCAAAACTTTTCTCATTTTCTCATGATCAAACTAGGCACATTGCCTTATTATATCATCTTTTTCTCACTTTTTTTTTCTTTTATTCAATTTTCTCATTATTAATCTCTTTCTCATTGTCACATATTCAATCTAGGCACATTGCCTAATTTTCACATTTTTTTTCTCATTTTTCTCATTTTTCACATCTTTCTCATTTTCTCACTTTTCTCATTTTTATCAATATCAATTCATTTCATTATTCCACATATCTCATTTTTGCATTCACAAAACATTAGCCAATTACTTTGGGCATTTTCACATAATATACATATTTCACATTCTACACAATTTAGCCATTATCAATGGTTTTTCACGATGTATTGAACACATATATGATATTACAAATGTCATAGCACATTATTCATACTCAGTCAATGAACCAAGTAACTTAACACATTTTCCAACCAAAATGTGTTAAGCCCAAATGTCATGCAAGTATAAACAATATATTCAAAGTTTGTACAAAACTCTATTAGCAACCCAAAGCAAGCTTAACACAACCTCCAATCCTATCCTTCCAACTTGCCGTTCACCACTTGGATGAAGCAAATCAACCTCCCTCAATGCCTATACCAAATGTGATAATACATAATCATTTAATATCACATTCTAAGGTATTCTCAACATCAAACTATAATTAAACATCACTCTAAACCAAATTCCAAAATTAAGCTTCCCCTCACTTTAACTTTGAAAAACCATATCAAGCCAATTAAATTAGTGTTTTAAGTTTATTAATATCATTAAAAATATATTTTAAAACATTTAAATCATTTACATTATAAAAATACAATCTTATACAGAAAATCTAAAAAATGGCATAACCTTCCCCCATTGAAGGTTTTCCATTCCAACACAATCCATTACTCATTCCAAGCTTATATTCATCACTTTTAACACTAAACAACATGATTAAACAAATAAAATCACACAATTCAACCACTTTGGAAAATCACTTTTCCAAAACCCTAAATCTCCAGTTCCATTCTCAAACTTCAACCCAACACCACCAAATCCAATATTTGACTTTAAAATACTTGTTTATGAATCAAAACAACTCATTTGGAATCAATTTGCACAAATAAAGTTCATGTTTTCAAAACCCCAAAAATCCATAGCCCTAAATTCTCTCTCTTCACCATTCTTTATCGAAACTCCATCATCTCTTCAATCTAACCTTAGAATCATTGTTAACTACCCAAAATAACATCATACACACCAATTCAAACAATTATAACATACTACTTCAAAATTCCAAAACTCACATTATACAATCTTCCATGGAATTCAAAGAAAAGAGATGTAAACTTACTAATTTTGGTGGAAATCACCAAAAATCCGCTTGAAATTTGTTAAATCCTTCAATTTGTGGAGCATGGAAGAATCAAAATCTTGGTCTAGCTCCCATGGAAAATTCAGCTAAAAGGAAGAAGAAGAAGAAGATGAAGACTTTTTAATATTTCTTTTCCTTTTCATCTTTTTTTTAAACCATATATATATATTAAAATAATTTAATAATTAATTATTAATTTAATAAATTAAAAGTCCTAATTTCTCTCTTCCAGTCAAAAATAAATTATTTTTGAATTATTTTATTCATTTTGAATTTATAATATTTAATTACCAAAATACCATTTTCTTTTAAAAAGTGTTGACTTTTATATGTTATGTATATTTTTCATATATATCACATATATGTTTCGCTTTTTTTATTTAAAACCCCTTCATTTTTCATTTAAAACCATTAATTTAATTTATCCATTTAAATTATAATTTATTTTATCAAATTTCTAAAAATTAGAACTTTTCAAAAATTTGGGATATTACACATGCACAAGTAATGTGTATCTTATATACACATCAAATGTACCTTATAAGTGTATTAAATATGAAGTATGTATTGTATTAATCCAACATATACAATTAATATACTATATGTATATGTTATATATACTCTAGATATATATATTGAGTATATACAATTTATATCTCTAAATACTTATTTAATTTCTCCAAAATTACGGATGTTACAGGTCCAACATGTCTGATCCTTGTCTTCTACTAATTTTTTTGCCAGAGCAATTTCATGGTCGGACTAGGTGTGGACCGGTCGGTATTCAATGATCCCAATCGTGAAACCCTATGGTCCAATCGGAATATTTGAACTTTTGCTTAATGCTCTTCCAATGGTTGGTCCACGTGGCTTCCAATAATTGAGCGGAGGTCCAACAACTTTTGACTTGTGAATTTTTTAAACATCCCAGTTGGACTACATCATGCTCCGGTCGGAATAATGGTAGTTCGACCAAAAACTGAGCGTGCTTATGGTTGAGAACTCTGCTAGATGATTTTAGGAAAAACTACGTTGACAGTCCGATCGGTATATCATGCGGTCCAGTCGGACTTCTCATGGTGCGGTGAGATTTTGAGCATACTTTTAATAGTGAATCTCTGTGTGTGTTTTGCAACTTTTTTATCCAATAGTCTGATCATACTATCTAGTGGTCCGGTCAGAATGTTCAAGGTATGGTGAGATTTTAAGCATACCTTTAACCGTGAAACCTACTGAGTAAATTTTCTCAACTTGGCATTAGAGATCCGGTCGGGATTTGGTGTGGTCCAATTGAACTTTTGAGATTTCTACAAAAAAATAAGTTCATGAAACTTGATACAAACATTAGATTAATTCAATTTGATTGCCTAAGATAAAAAATAGATTAATTAGGCCAATAATCTCCCCATTTTTTGACTTTGGCAATAAATTGAATTTCAAGTATTTTTCAAAATGTAAAAATGTGTCAAATGCAATCTGACTTAATCTTACTCCCCTTCAAAATGTGCCTTCTTAAGATTTGAGTTAAGGCAATTTAAAATTCATATTTAAAGTTCATTATTCTTAAGTTAAACATATGAAATGGATTCATTATTTAATTCAATCTTTCTCTCCCCCTTTAAAGTTCATTATTCTTAAGTTAAACATATGAAATGGATTCATTATTTAATTCAATCTTTCTCTCCCCCTTTGACAAAGGCAAAAACATATGAAATGGATTCATATTAATTTAAACATAACAATTAATTTAAACATACAAATCAATCATACTTAGCAATTAAAATAAGAACTTTCATTTATTGAAGGAAAGAAATACAATTAATGAAAAAAATAAAAATCCTAAATGTCATTATCACTTTCGTCATGTTCTCCTTCTTCTTCATCTCCCTCTTCTTCTTCATCACCTTCCTCTTCGCCTTACTCTCCCTCCCTTGGTTGTGAGGCAGCAACTTCACCTTCTTCCTCTTAAGGGTAAGAGCCATGTATGAAGGGTGATAGGCTTGGTTCATCCTCAAAGTATTTTGGCAATCCCAAAGCTTCTTGGATGGTTTGGATGTCAAGGTGGAGATGGGATATATCACTAGTAATCTTATCAATTCTTGAGCTTTGTAAGCTCATTTGCCCATGGATATCTTGAAGAAGTTGAAGGATGAAGGATTGAGGTCTTGGAGTAGTTGGTCTTAGAAATTCCATTTGAAAGGTTTCTTCACTTTCTTCAACAATCCTTGGTCTCTTTCTTTGTTGTTCCCTAGCACCTAGTGCTCCCAAATGATAAACATAGTGCCCATTATCCTCCCGAATACACTTAGCATGTTTTAGGTAGCCTATGTTTATGGACTATTTGGTGGGATCCAAGGGATTGGTGAGAGTTGCTTTGTTTTTTGGTGTAAGAGCACCAACATACTTAGCAATTTGAGTTACTTGTGAAGATAGAAGAATATGCCCGATTTTTGTTTTCCTAAGGTGTAGAAAAGTATCAATTAAGAATTTCCCAATTTGGATTGGTTGCTCTCTAAGCATGTAATAAAGAAAGAGTAAATCCTTTTGGGTTACTTTCTCATTGCTCTTCCCTCTAACACTAATAGAATAGGTGATAATCCTATGCAACATCCAATAGGTAAAGGTCCTAAGGTGTTTGGCATTGGATAGTTTGTGGAGATTGGTTTCTATGAAAATTTCCATCTAAAACTATTTTTGTCTATCGGTGGTGAGGATGGTGTTGGTTATGTGAGAAATTCCCTCGGTTTGGAAGCCCCAAATTGAAGATAAGTCCTTAAAGGTTAGGCCATATTCTTGGTTGAATAACCTAAAAGAGATTCCATAGTACCCTAATGGATTAGTGCTCTTCTTACTAATCACCAAGTTTGCTAGGCTGGGGAGTTGAAGCTTTGTGAGACATCTCCACACAACTTCCATAGAATCTCCTTCACCTTCTATGGTATACCTTGGCCTCTTCTTACGCCTATCCACCACTCCTTTCTTGCCAAAGAAATAGACATAAGAGCCATCAGCCTTCCTAACACATCCAACATATTCTAAGTATTCCATAATGATGGCACTAGAGGAAAGGTCAAATGGTTCTTCAAAGTAGCTAGGTTAAGATCATTGAGTAAGTTTAAGTGTCTAGCTATTTGGGTAATGTGGGAGGATAGAAAGAAGGTTCCTAACCTTGTGACAACATGGTGATAGAGGGTGTCAATTAAAAATTTTGCAGAGTTCATTGGAATGTTGTGGGTAAAGGCATATAGGAAGACCAAGTCTCTTCTAGTAACTTTCTCATTTCCATCAGCCCTTTGATGAATGATATAGGTAATGATCCTATTTAGCATCCAATGTGTGAGGGATTTAATGTGTCTAGCTTTGGATTCTTTTTCAAAGGATTTCTCCATAGAAATTTCTTGCCAAAAGGTAGATAGAGTTTGGTTGGAGAAGGCAATGTCATTATAGGAAGTGGCTCCACCTAAAGGAAAGTCCCAAATCCTACCAAAATCTTCTAGGGTTAAGGCGTTATATTGATCAAATAACTTAAATCTAATCCCGTACCATCCTAGAGCAGAATTTGCACTCTTCTCAATTTAAAGGGACATCAAAAACTCTTTACTAAGGCTAGGGTAGCCTACCTCTTTAGGAAAATGAATTTTCTTCACCCAAGAACATCAAGCAATCTATCAATTTCTTCTTGATGCTAAGAGCAATAAGTATACCTCTAAAGGGGCTTTTGGTTCCCTCCATCTTTTTTCTTTTGAGCATGGCATATCTAATGTCTTCTTTTATGGTTTGGTGATGAGGTTTGTGAATTTTCTCACCTCTTCTAGATGGTGGAGGAGAGGGAGGGGCCTCTTGTGGTTCCTTAATGACAATACCCGAAGGTTTCTTCCCCTTTCCCTTTCCTTTGGATGGTATCTTCTTCTTAGGGACCATTTGGAGCAAGAGAGATGAAAAAAAAAACTAGAAAAACAGAGTATGCTAGAGAGAGAGAGAGTCGGATTTGAGATGATTTGGAGTTTTAGAGGGAAGCTTATATGTTAAGAGTGATTAAAGAAATATGTAACTCAAGTTAAGTGGTCTTAAATAGAGAAATCATAGAGAATAGCCATTTATGGTTGTTAAGAATTTGGAAAAACATGACCTGACACACTGCCAATGGTTAGAGATTTTTGTGCAGAGCGTACAAGGGGCGACCACTTTTTTGTATAGGAACTCTCGCAAAAAGCAGTGGAGCAACCATTATACAGTGAGGCGCACTTGTGACCTAAGAGAAACCTTGTAACAGTTAAAACTTTTCAAATTCTTGCTACCATCCATCAGCTCTGCCTGACCACTCACTGAAAGGTCATCTCCGATGAACCTATCCAATGGACTCGCGCCGTGAGTCTAGGCAGAGTGACTGCACTGAACAAAGAAAAAAGAATAGAAAGAAACAAGAAAGATAGGTTTTGGTATGAGTAATTTATGATCAAAATTGAATGTTTTAAGTGATGATAAAGCCTTGCAAACATATCAAAAATGACATACTACAACAATTATTCATTCAATGAGCTTCCATTAATCATGCCTAAGTTATGCTTAATGAAGTTTAGTCTATTTTCATTTAAAGGCTTTGTAAAGATATTTGCAAGTTGATTATGTGTATTAATGAATTTTAAAATAATATTTTGGCTTTGTACATTATCCTTTAAGAAATGATGTCTAATATCTATATGTTTCGACCTAGAATGTTGGATTGGATTTTTAGATAAGTTAATAGTACTAGTGTTATCACACTTATTAGGAATATGGTCAGACACTTTACCATAGTCAAGCAATTGTTGCTTCATCTATAAAACTTGTGTGAAATAAAAACACCCCGAAACATATTCGACTTCAGCCGTAGACAAAGCAACCAATACTTATTTCTTGCTAAACAAAGAAACTTGGCAATCACCAAGAAAATGACTTGCCCCGGTCGTGCTCTTTCTATCCAAGAGACTACCAGCATACTCCGCATTCGAAAATCCTAAAATGTCGAATGATGTGTTTTTAGGATACCAAAGTCCTAAATGGAATGTACCATTCAAATATTTCAAAATTCTTTTAGTGGCATTCAAGTGTGATTATTTAGGACAAGATTGAAATCTAGCAAATAAACATACACTATACATTATATCGGGTTTAGAGGTGGTTAAGTAAAGTAGTGATCTGATAATACCTTGATATTTCTTCTCATCTACAACCTTGCCACTTTCATCTTTGTCAAGTTTCAATGATGTGCTTATGGGAGTCTTGCTAGTCTTGCAATCATCCATTCCAAATTTCTTGAGAAGTTCCTTTGTGTACTCGTATTGGTTGATGAAGATCTCATCTTTGCATTGCTTAATTTGTAGTCCAAGGAAGAATTTGAGTTCACCCATCACGCTCATTTCAAATTTCCTAGTCATACAAGAAGTAAATTTCTTGCACAAAGATTTATTAGTAGCACCACATATAATGTCATCAACATAAATTTGTACAATTAAGATGTTGTGCTTATTCTTTTTAACAAAAAGAATTATGCCCACTTTGCCTTTTGAACCATTTTCAAGCAAATATGTATTAATTCTATCATACCAAGCTCTTAGAGCTTTTTTCAATCCATATAGTGCTTTAGTAAGTTTAAAAACATGATTTGGAAGTTTATAATCTTTAAAACCGAGAGGTTGTTCAACATACACTTCCTCATTTATAGATCTATTTAGAAAAGCACTTTTAACATCCATTTGAAAAAGTTTAAAGTTCATATGACATGCAAATGTAAGTAAAATTATAATAGCTTCTAATATCAAGAGCACTACTTTTCCTTTGATCAAGTTTAGAAGATTCATAAAAAATAACATGCATTGATTCTTCAACTACTAGAGTTTTCTTTTTAAACACCCTATATGCTTTACTAGATGATGAGTATTTTAAAAATATGCTTTTATCCAATTTGGATGAGAATTTTCCAAGATTATCCTTGGTGTTCAATATAAAGCATTTGCATCCAAATAATCTAAGATATTAAAATTTTAGGTATTCTTTCATTCCATAGCTCATAAGAAGTTTTATTTATCAATGGCCTTTTGTAAACACAATTTGAAATGTAACATGCGGTGTTAACGACTTCCGCCTAAAAGTAAGATGGCAAGTCATACTCATTGAGCATTGTCCTAGCCATTTCATCCAAAGTTCTATTTTTTTCTTTCATCTACACCATTTTGTCGTGGTGTTCTAGGGGATGAAAAGTTATGTGAAATCCCAAGTTCATTGTAAATTCTTTTGAACCCTTTTCCTTTCAAATTCTTTACCATGATCACTTTTAATAGATATTGATCACATAGCCTTTTTCATTTTGAACCCTTTTTGCATATATTTTAAAGTGATTCAAAGCTTCATTCTTTTGAGCTAAGAAATTTACCCATGTAAATCTTGAGTAATCATCAACAAGTACAAATGCATATAGCTTGCCACCTAAGCTAGCAACTCTATTAGGTCCAAACAAATCCAAGCGAATGAGTTCTAGTGGCCTAGAAGTGCTTATAACAATTTTAAATTTGATTGAGCTTTTATGTTGCTTACCAAGTTGACAAGGTTCACGTGATCTATCTTCGTAAAATTTAACTTTAGGGAGACCATCAACTAGTTTGATCCATACTAACATGTCCTAGTCTTCTATGCCATAACCAAGCATTATTATTAATGGGCATCAAACATTCAAATGCATTATTGGAATGTATGTCAATTTTATATGTATTGCTAAATCTAACTCCTTTGAATGCAATTTCACCATATGAATTTATGATTTTACATCCTATAGAGTCAAAGCTTACATTAAATCCTTTATCACATAATTGACTTACACTAAGCAAATTTTGCTTCGATCCATCAACAAGCCACACATTTTCAATCAAATTTTTACAAAGCATGCCAATTGAGTCAATACCAATGATCTTACCTTTAGCATTGTTTCCAAAAGTAACATTACCTCCATTCTTATAGGTAAGTGTTGTGAAAAACTTTGCATTTTTGTCATATGCCTTGAGCACCCGCTATCCACAAGCCATGTTCTCTCATTGATAGTAGATTTTAGGCATACCTACAAGATAGTAATGTTCATCTTTTCTTAGGTGCCCAAATGAAGTTGGGCCCTTGGGGGTTAGTAGTAGATGGATCTTCTAACTTGAGATGAGCCTTCCTAATGTAGCAAAATGTGTTCTTATGCCCAAATTTAATACAATATGTACATTGATACAAAGTCTTATATTTGTGCACTTTCCTATTGGCATTAAATGGACTATGTACACAATTGCAAGTATGAGTTTATTTTTATGCATTTTTGTGTTGATGTATATGTCTAGCATCCATGAATACATGTTTTACTCTTGGAACCTTAGCTCTAGAGTCTTGTGAACCTAATGTAATCCTTTTAGGATTTTTAGGTTTGGTTTGTGCATTGGTATTCTTTACAACTTCAACGCTAGAGGTTTGAGTTGCAGATGCTTTTACAAACATTGTTATACTAGATGTAGTATTGGATGAGCCATTAAACCCTAAACCATGCTTCAAGGAAGGTGACCTTTGATTGTCAATTAGTGTATCTAATGTTTCCTTTCCTTTTGTGAAATTTTGAGATTGATTCTTTAAGTTCTTTTGGTTCATGCTTCAAAATTTTATTTTTCTTGATCACATTTTCTAAGATATGTGAATTTTTATTCATTGCATCAATGGATTTTAATAATTGCTCATTTCAGGTCTTTAATTCTAATGTAGAATTTTTCAAGCATACAAAATCCTTTTCTAGTTTTGAACATTTGTCCTTATAAAATTTCATCTTAGAAAAATACTTTTCTACTATAAGGTTCATGCATTCAATCATATCACTATCATCTAAAGCATCAACATCATTCTCATCATATGTAATTAAATTCAAGGAATGAGTATCTACCTCATTGGAGTCATCCTTAATAGCCATGAGACATAAATTAGCAATTCCTTCCTCTTCTTCTTCTTCTTCTTCTTCTTCTTCTTCTTCTTCTTCTTCACTTGAGGAAGAATGATCCTATATGGCTTTGAGTGATTTTTTCTTTTCTTTATCCCATTTCTTCTTGTTCTTTAATTTGAAGCAATATGATTTGATATGACAGGATTTTCCACACTCATAGCATTTTACTTCATTTTTCTTATCTTTATCTTTAAAAGAGGATTTAGAGATGGTACCTTTATTATCTTGCAATCTTCTCTTTCTCTTCCAATCATTCATCCTTTTTTAGAACATTGTCATTTCTTCTTCATTATCACTATTTTCATTTCTTGAGCTCTTAACTTCTTTAATTGCTTTGAGAGCTATTAGTTTCCTCTTTTCCTTTTTACCTTGTTCTTCTTCTCTTTTGGTGTGCAATTCAAAGGTGAGTAGTTTTCCAATAAGTTCGTCTGTTCTCAAAGAGCTAAGATCATGTGCTTCTTCAATTGAAGAAACTTTGGATTCAAAGTTCTGCTTTGATCTAAGTGATTTTACTATTGACTTCATCTTGATCATATAGCTTGCCATATTTCTTCAATTTGTTGACGATGGCAAGCAAGTGATTGATCATGTCAGTAAAATTTTCATTAGGCTTCATCTTGAATAGCTCATACTCATGTATATGCATTTGCTTCTTGGTGAGCCTCACTTGGGTAGTACCCTCATGATAGTTCTCAAGAGTTTTCCAAATGCAATGAGCACAAGTGAGATGTTGGACTCTCCCACCTTCTTCTCTTGAAATAGAGTTCATCAAGTAGAGGTTGTCCTATGGATTTTGAATCGATCCCTTGTATTAGCATTTAGCCATTGTGGTTTGGGAAGAGGAACTTGGACACTATCAACTTCATGAGTAGGAGGTTTCCACTCATTTTCAATATAATCCCAAAGTTCAATTCTTTCACTATCTAGGAATAAAAACATATTGTATTTCCAATAGGAATAATTTGTTCCATCAAAGTAGGATCTAAGAATAAAGTTGAGATTTCCATGAGAATTTGAGGTGGATGAAGAAGAAGTTGCCATTGTGGATCAAATTTCACAGTTAAGTTTAAGAAATTTTCTAGCCCTAATACCAATTATTTTCCCAATATAGCAACCAAGAGGGGGGGGGGGTGAATTGGTTAATTTGTATAATTTAAGGCAAATTGAAAATTCAAAATCAAATCAAAACAAGAGTAGTATAAGAGATGAATAAATACAAGAGAATTTATAATGGTTTGAATTATCTCAATCCTATATCCACTTCCTTAACAACTTGTTAATGTTCCACTAGTCTTGAGTTTTTACAAGCTTAACTCTAACTTGGTGTTCTGACAAGCTCACACCAAACTTTACAATGGTTTGAGATCACACATCACAACCCTTACAAAAGTTTTTCCAGGCTCACTCTCACAACCTAAGTGTTTCCAAGCTCACACTCAAACTTACAATTTTGATGTTTAATGCTCACACCCAACACTCTAAAAATTCAAATGTTTAATTATAGTGAATAAAATGAAAGTACATTGCTTGGCTATTACAATCAAAATATTACCCTTTAACAAGATAGTTCTTGGAGTATTTATAGCCAATATGGTCCAACTAGCCATTATAGGTCCTGTGATGTATCTTGGTAGGCTAGTCTTTTGTGTTGATAGAAAATGTCAATAGATAGCTGTCATCCAAGTGTTGAGGATGGTCGCCCAGATGCCTATGGTGGTCATCCTTCATAAAGCGACAATCACTACTTTTGAAAATATTCCAACGATCAATTGTGAGTACTCTACTGGTGGAATCTTGCCCATGCTGTGGCTGTCGAGACGGTCGCCAAGGTCTAGGGGCGGTCGCCCTTTTTGAATATGAAAGTGGGTTTAAAACTGTCATTCCATGTGGCACTCTTTCATTGGATAAAATAAAATTATGCCAAAATATGATAGTCGTGGTCACACTAGGGATAGAATAACGGTTGGATTGGGTGTCTGGCACCGAACTTCTTAGCACACCTGAGGTCTCGAACACTACTGCAAATCTATGCGATTTTCTGTTAAAATTGATGGACAGTTGCTACATTGTAGGGATGGTCGCAACATGGTACAGAGAGACTGTTCCTTTAACCACGCTTGTAACCGTGTTTCCTATTGGAAATGTTGGAGATTTGGTCACTTTATCTGTGGACGGTCATGGATTGTTCCTTGCAATCGCGGCTAAGGTCGAGATTTTGATTGCGTACCTTACTGTGAAATAGCTTATTATTTAAATCATCGAGGGCAGTCATCCTTGTACCTATAATGACCGTGCATCTTGCCTTGTTCTGGCTATATGTTAAGCAACCTATTTTTATAATAAGTTTCTTACAAACATGTTAAATGCATCATTCAATTTGAATGTCAAAGATCAAAATTGAGATTATTTGGCTAACAAGGCCATTAATCTTGGCTACCCCTAAAATTTCTCTCTTGGTGTTGTCGCATGCCCTTATAACTTGGTAAGCTCAAACATCTCAATTCCCAAATAGTTAGCAACTTTAAGTAGGTAAACATTCAATGTTGAACCATTGTCCACTAGCACCATGGGTATAGTTTTTCCTTGGTCTAGAACTATGATGTAAAGGGCATGGTTATGGCCCGATTCCCTTATAGTTAGAACCTTATCTGAAATGGAGATAGCAACCAACTTGGTCATGGAAGTAACCAAGGCTTCAGGGGTGGTCTCAACCAGCATTTGAATTTGACTGCAAGCCTTGCAAAGAGCTTAGCAATGAGGGTAGCCAAATTGAAGGACGCTCTAGATAGAAACACTAGCCTTTTTTAGTTGTTTAGTATGGGATCCTCTTCAAGCTCATGTAACACCTGAGTTTTAATTAAAATATAATTAAATAAATAATTTAGAAGATTAATTTAAGTGTTGGAAGGTGGGAAAGATATAATGTATACGTAAGATATATGTTAAATATATATAATATATAAAAGTCAAATGGAAAATAGTAAAAGTCAAAAGTTAAATAGTAAAATGTTAAAAGTTGAAAAAATCAAAATTAAAATTAATTTTGAATGGAAAAGGAAAAATAGAAATTTTTAAATAATTAAATAATTAATAATTATATATATGTATGGTTAAGAAATAAGAAAGAAATAAAAATCAAAATTAAAAACCCATCTTCTTCTCATTCTTATCACTTTGACCGTAATCTCCATTGATGTAGACGAGAGGTTTTGTTTTTTCCATACATCAAATTCTACAAGAGTTTTCAAGGAGTAAAGGTGGATTTAGAGGTTTTACAACAGATAAGCAAGGTTTCTTTTAAATTTGAGGAATTTCTTTGAAAAGTTTAAATATGTGAAAATTGAACATTTGAAAGAGGTTTGGATAAATGTTTAAATGGTGTTGTAAGATGTTATTTAGATATGTAGACAATGATTTTATAGTTGGTTAATGGATTAGTTTAGGTTTGGTTTGAGTTTGGGTGAAGAAGGGGTGAAATTAGGGTTTCCATAGGAGATTTATAAAGAATGCATGTAAATTGAATTTAATTGCTTAAAATGTGTTAGAATATGGTTTTTAAGACATAATTGAACTTAAAATATAATTTGGAAGTGGTTAGAGTGATTGCCCAAAATTAAAGAAGATTAGGGAAAAATTTGAAATTTTGGATGAAATGTCATAAATTGACTTTTATTAATTAAAGTATATAGAAA
Source organism: Garcia nutans (assembly GCA_947685225.1). NCBI lineage: Eukaryota > Viridiplantae > Streptophyta > Magnoliopsida > Malpighiales > Euphorbiaceae > Garcia > Garcia nutans. The sequence continues at coordinate 23,702,000 of CANTUV010000021.1, forward strand.
TGTGGTCCTAATGTATTTTATACACTCATATTTTGATTAGGTAGTGAGTGAAACCAAGTTGCTTGGTTATAGTGGTGAAGAGCATTGATTGAACTTGGAGTTAGAGGGTGTTAGTGCATTGTATCATGACACCTTCCTATGTATGTACATACTTTGATGAAATATAATTATTTACATTTAATTTGGCTTAGCACTTGGGTCTTTAAATGCAATGCATTGTTGGTTGTGAAATGGTATAAAATGCATTATGTGTATTATGTTAAGCCGATAAATGGCAAAAATAAGTAATATGTGATAATTGAGGAAAAAGTGAAAAATACCCATAGTATATTGGTAATGAGGTCACATTTAAATGTGTCATATATTATTGAAAATATGATAAGTTATGTTGAATTAAGGGAATCATGTATGGATAAGGTAAAGAAAAGAGTAAATGAAACAATGTGATAGAAAATTTGTTATGGAATTGTTTATGATATGCATGTTACCTTATATAATATTCTGTTCTAGAGTGTTATGTGTGGTGAAATGGATATAGCATGCCTATGATTTGCCTTCGAGCTATACACTGGGCATCACTATTATACGATTTTCCTTCAGTCTAGATGCTAGGCATCACTATTATATGATTTGCTTTTGAGCTAGACATTGGGTGTCCAAAATAATATCTCTGGAACTTGAATATTATATAGGGTCATTTAGGCCCAATACATATAAATATGATATATGATGGATTTATAAGAAACATATATATGTTTTAAATGCATTCGTATGACACATTGTGAATTTCAAAGAAATGCATATTGCATTGTTTTTTTTAAATTTCTATTATTATCAAAGTATGTATCATTAGGCTATTAGCTTAGCGTGATTTGTTTATCATGCATATGACATGTTTGATATGGAGAGCCCTGCTAAACTAGATCAAGTTTAGGGCTAGGGGGTGATATTAGGAGCTTGATATTGCCACCATACCAAAGTTGCCAGCATTTTATGTATTTCTTTTATTTTTGTATTTTGTTATGTATACTATATCTATATTACATGCAAATGTTGTAAATTGTGGAGTTTTTGGCCAAATGTTACACATTTGGAATACTTATATATATATATATATGAATATTTTGGAGAATGTTGGAGAATTGGTTAGTTGAATATTTTTTGAAGTGCAAAATTTCTATTGTAGGTTGAGTTGTGTTTTTGGGAAACGTCTGAAATACAGATAAAAATTTGGCAAATTTTTCCATAAGATTTTTCTTTAAAATTTGTATTTTTGATAATTAATCACAAAGGAATATATTTATTTATCTATTAAATTATGTTTTAAGGAATATAATATTTTTCTTAAATTTAGGAAAAACTTTCAAGTAATAAGGTTGTTGGCATTCTTATATTATGTACATATATTTTATATATACATGGTGTATTTATTGTATGTATATAGGGTATAAGATTGTTACAGCTTAGGAGTAGAGTTTGACTATGGAGAGGGAGCTGACCAAGACAAAAGACTTTGACTTTGGAGGAGGAGCTGACCAAGATAAATCTAATGATGGCTAAGTAACCCTTCCGCTCATTGTCATTTCATTAGCTTCATCCAAGACTCTAACACACAGTAACAATCTTTGATTAAAGAGCTAGGATCCAACAAAAGTTTGCACATCATAGGATTTAGTTGGTTGAGTCATAGGTACCTATTCTCTTTATGAACATAAAAATGTTCCTCTTATTAGAGCTCTATTAGCATTGCCTTGTCTTGAGGTCCTAAATGTAAGGATTGTACAAGGTCTTTACCGTTTGTAGTGGTCTCATTAGTTACCTCACTGAGAAGTCTTATTCTAAAAGAATGATTTAGTCTTTTCTTGCCTAAAGGTTTTATTGGTCTTCCTCACTGGGTGGTTTTAGTCTACCTCATCAAGCTTTAAGGTATCTCTTAAAGAGGCCATTGAGCTGTCTCGCATAAAAATCTTATTTTCATTTATGATATAACTTTAGATGCTCCATGAGAAGAATATGATGTGCTTTGCAATGATGTTTTTATCTACTTAATAAAAGATCTTATAAAGCCTTGCATAAGTCTTATCTCGTCTTATGAGATTACTTTAGTGCCTTGTTAGAGGCCTTTGGGGGTACTTCATGATGAGGTCTTTGATTTGCCTCATTGAAGGATTTTATGGAGGTTTTTATATAAATATCTTATCATATTTTATTAAATAACTTTAGCTATCCCATTAGAGGTCTTTTTATTTTCCTCATGAAAGGTTTTATGGAACTTCACATAGTATTATGTAGCCTTATGAGAGGACTCATTTGCCTTACAGACTTTCACTCATGTTACACTAGGTATTATTATGCCTTGAGAGAACTTGAACCTAAAGTTCATTAGGTTTTATTATTTGGATTACAACTAAAGATCTATGTGTCTAGAAGTTTTTCACCTACTTACACTACATCTTATGATGCCTTATATGGAAATCTTAATGCCTCACTATCTTTTACTTAGTATTTGCTAGGATTTTATAGAGCATCAGATAGAGGTCTTGCATCACCAAACTGATAAGAGAAGTTATTCCTCTGCATTTTTCTTTTATGTTTATGTTATATGTCGCTTTCTCAACTTAAACAACTTTTTCTATTGAGCATTTATGAGATTGTCTAGATTTTACTGTCTCACTCAAAGGATGGGGACTTAATAAGAAGAATCTCTATCATGATATCTGTTATCCCTTATAAGCAACCAAGAGGAGAGTGAATTGCTGTTTTTAGATTTTGAAGGAAAAAATTGAATTCTTTACAAGAAATTAAAAGAGTTAGGGATGAGAAAATCAAAACAAAGAATTTATAATGGTTAGAATTAAGCAATCCTACATCCACTCCTCAATCACAAGTTGAGTATTTCACTAACTTTTGGTTTTTATAAGTTCAACCCTAACTTAGTATTTTACAAGCTCACATCAAATTTTTACAAGGTTTGAGAATCCTCACAACCCAACAAGAGTTTTTCCTCAGCTCACTTTCTAACCAAACTCATAACTATAGTGTTTAATGCTCACACCCAATACTTAAAGTACAATTAATGAAAAATTAAGAACAAGGCAATTCAAGAAATAAATTTGTAAGAGTTTGGCTATATGATTCACAAAAGTTGTAATAAATGAAGATTGGTGAAATATTTATAGCCATTTGAAGTCAAAAGACTTGTTGGAGAAGAGTGTCGAAAGATTAAAGCTTTACTAACCAAAATCTCTTACATTTAATACTTGTCAGAAGAATTTTCCATTTAGATGCCTTAGGTCTGATCAGGAAGAATGAATCATAGGAGGACTGAGGCTAGTCCAATTGGTCAATTTTGTTTTGTGTCTAACGTCCCTCCAATGGCTAATAAATGTGGCGATCTTTAATTGGGCTGACAAAAATGGTCAAATTTCACCTACCCTATAAGCACTATCCAGTCAAACTATACCTTAGTCTAGTCAGGATATTTGAACTCTCAAAATCACCCATTTTTTACTTATCCACATGTCACTCTCTCATTGGATGCTCAATTTGCATCTCATGTGTTTTGACAAATTTAAATGTCTCGGATGAACTAATGTCTTAGTCTGGTCAGCCCTTTTATGTTCCATTGAAAATTTAGTCATGACACTCAGCGAAATCCTTACTGAAACTTTTGAACAATTTCTCTCAACCTTGGTCTGATCGTACCAAGAATTGGTTTGGACGAAATTTCTTATCCCTCTGAAGATTTAGCAGTAACAGCTCGATGAAAATTTTACTAGATAAATTTCAAGCTTTTCTTAAATTGTGTCATGATTGGACTGCATATGGTCTGAGAGGGATTTGGTGGTTCGCTAAGAAATTCAGAGTGGCGTTAGCTGGGATCCTTACTGTGTCACTTGGGGTATGAATTTATGCTCTAGTTCGGTCGAGACTAACCTATTTTCAATAACTTTTTGAGTTTTACATGTTTCATGCACAGTGAGCCTTAATAACAACATTAATTTTATTCAATTTGATTATCTAAAATCAAAATAGAGTTTAGTAGGCCAAGGATTTAGCTAACAATATCTCATTAGTGACATTTAGAGTTATCTTTTCTAGGGTTCTCTTTTTTTTTTTCGAAATATATATAGTTATTTTTTCAAATAGATTAATTTATAATTAAAATTTTATACATTGTTCTTTCACCATTAAAATCATTGAATAAATTTCATTTTACAGCAAATAAAATAATAGCTATTAATTTAATAATATTTGGGTGTTTTTAAAATAAAAAATGTTTTAATTATGTCTTTGTTGAGTTCAAAGAATAATTTGATACAATTAGTTTATAAAAAAAGATGTCATAATTATCACATTTATTTTGTTTTTTTATTGTTTAAAAAATACCAAACGACTAAAGACAAAGCACAGAAAACACATTAAAACACAAACTCCAGTATCAAAATAGCACAATCACAAACTCATCATCTCACAAAATGCCCACCAAACCCTAACCTCTATTCTTCTCATTCTTTACTTCTTTTTTATTTTTTCTTTTTCATTTCAGCTTTTAGAAACAAAATTATATATTAAATTATATCATGTATTTCCAACAACCACAGTTTTCTTCCTTCACTAATCACAATAATCATCAAACCACCCCTTATTACTAGAAACGACATGTACACCATTTTATGCGGCTCATTGACCAATTGCGAAGCTTACACATGTGAAAATTGTCCATTGAGATTAACATGGGTCTCATCCACTGCCATCCAAAGAGACGACATGTGAAAATTTTAAAAAAAAAAAAGTATGGGTCCCGTTAATCATGATTTAATCCCCCAAAAGTACTAATCCAAGAAGTATACAGCAATGTATGTCTTCTATGTGTCTTTCTTTGCATGCATCATTATGTTGTCTACTTGCCTTTTTTAGATGGATAATTTGGAAGGACAGTTATTATTATGTCCATTTGCAAGGGGGAAGCCTCTGGCTTCGAGAAGGGGGAAGAGAACCTTAATGCGTTTGGAGTTTTCTTGTTGGCATTATTTTGTAGAATTGGATTATATGGCTCATTTGGGCTAATTAAAATTTAAAAAAATTAAGTCATTATATATATAATAAATAAATCTTTAAAATTAAATTTAAGAGAAATTAGACAATTGGATGAATAAGCATGATTGGCATTACTGACTGTAAAAAATTGCAGGGGTCAAAATATATATATGAAAAAGGAAAAAAATTAATAAATCTGTGAGATTATATATATAAATATAAAATTTTGAATTATTATGGTAATAGCTTTAAGAACAAGTATGAAACATATAAATAATTTTAAAAATTAAAAATATCATAAATATAATTTTAAATATATATATATATATATATCATTACGAATAACTAATAGAATTTTAAAATTTTAAGGATCAAATATATGTGTTTCACTAAAATGTGTGAAATTGTGGCCTTTAAAAATGTCGCGGGTATGATAAAGGATTCAAGTTCTTCAGCTAAAAATTGCGCTTAAATCAAATTCTAACCAAACAATTGTGAGAGTTTTTAAAAGGATCAATAGAAAATTAGTCTTCAAACTCCCTTAACAATTTTAGATTGGTGGGCCACCCAAGATTAGTCAACCAAATTAATTTGTGTCATTATTAAATAAATTAATTAAAATTAAAATTAAAATTAAAATTAAAATTAAAATTAAAATTAAAATTAAAATTAAAAAAGATAAGAGATAAGTGGTAATTACTGAGGTATTTACCACAACCTCATTATACAGATAGTTATAAAGAACTGGTAACTGTTCGTAAAAAATGTAGAAAAAGAAAACAAGGAGAGAGAGAGAGAGAGAAAAAGTATTCCATGGATATTAACGTGAAAAAAAAAACTCTTTCAATTGAAAAACACATCTCTTTCTTCAATTTTGCATAATTTTGAAGTAAAACTTGAAAATCTATATGAGATATTTATGCCGTGACTTTATCATTGCAGTTCATAATGTTTTTATATAATGTGATTAAAATTTTGAGCATGTGGATACCCGTTGCGGGGATAATCAATTCAACAAAAACAAGGTAAGCTACCAAATTGAAATTTAGGGAAATATAGAATCACAACATGTAATGGTATTCAATCAACTAGATTTAAGGTGCTACCACTAAAATAAAATACATAGTTGGTTGCACCCATATCGGATAATTAGGGCTCGAGTAAAATAGAAAATAAAGTTCAAAAATATTACTTTAATTAAATTAGCAAACAAAATTAATAAAATAGAATGAAAATAATTATATATACACACATATCTCGGTAGACAAAAAGAAAAGGGAGAAGAAGTAAATTGGGTCCTAATAAACCCAAAATTATATAAACCAACTTATCTAATATATATATATATATATATATATCTGTGTGTGTGAATGAAATGCCGTGGAGGATAAAATTAAAGAGCCATCAAAGTTGGACCAAAAATATTTAGAGACAATTAGTTAAGTTAGTAAAATTGATATTGGTTAAAATAAATTGAGATTAATTTATGCTTTGAAATAAATTAGTAACTTATCAACTAAATAAAAAAATAGTTAAACAATTAAAGGATTTGGGCACAAACTAGTCTACCAAAATTTTATATACATATTGGTTGGGTTAAATTAAGACTACAAAATTAATTGGTGGATTAATCAATTAAATTAGAAAAACATAATATATGTATAATATACAAATCATGGGAATTGGGCTTCAACCCAACCCAACTATCATACCCCATTTGCTGGGCATGACAGTTCTAGGTTCTAGATCGGTTTATAACCATTGGGTACCTCTTAGAACCTTACTTATTGGAATCATGGACTCCTTTTTTTGTATGCTACTACTACCTATAAATTAAGCAAAAGAAAATAGAATCTAATGTGCAAACATTTTCATAATTTACATAGCATGCCAATTATATTACCTGCTACCTTATCTGATACACATATCGCACATAACCATTACCTATAAGAAATTAACGTTATTCTTACATCACAAAGTTTTACTCTACATTACATAGAACATAATTAATACAAATTTATAAAAGTAGACAGAATATATTGAACTCTAACTTCAGCTTTTGGCAAAGGAGAAATCAAGAAGCATTCTATCTCTATACCACAAAACCTGAAAATTCACAAATGTTCTATAAACTGTCAACTGGTGAGTAAGCGATGCTATGCAACAAAATGAGTATAATAATGTTCAAAATCATTAAGGTATTGTATTAGCAATAACCTTATAAATAATATCAAGAACACTGAACTAGGTACTAGGTATATGTATACAGAGCATAATTTATTAATATATAAAAATGTTAAGTCACTGTAGCAGGCACAAATAACAAAAAGGCTTAAAGCCTTGACAAGGGTAGTAACTCCTCCCTTCCATAATAATACTCCATGTGCACATAGTTTAGTGGTTTAACCCCTACTAAGGTTGGGTCCTGCAAAATAGACTTGAACTCTTATAGTAACCATGCATACAAAAAGAATAGTATCAATAAGCAACATACAAGTTATTCAATGTATGATCAAGAAGCTCGTCACCATTTGAGAATCAATATGGCAAATCAATAGACTTGTGGATTCAATTAGGTGTAAGTTACAATTTCATTTAAACTATGAATGCTATATAGATAGAATGATGCGTGCATGCATTACTCACCTGGCTCAATTCTATCACAACTACCCCCTTGCTTCAGAGGGTTCACTTTGATCTAATTAACCTACATTAAGGTTTTAGTTAATTGTTAGTTAACTTGATTTTAATGGTTTTCAATTAATTATTTATGAAGTTATACTCAGTAAGTATCATGGTTAGGAAATAAATCATCATTGTTGGAAAACATTTTACAAACAAGTTAGGAGACACAGTAAGGTTCACAGTCAATGTCTTGGACGAGATAGTGAATGGGAGGAATTTATTTAGCATATAGTGGGTATCACAGTCACAATTCGAAGCAGGATAATGGGCATGAGGAATAAGTAAGTGACATAATAAGGTTCATGGTATGTTTTTATAGTTGGGATATAGAATTTAGGGTTATATCGACCGTGACAGGTTTTATCCGATCGACACTAAAGATAAAACAGAGCATCATTTTTCCTCTAGTTGTTTCAATTCATTTACTACTCTAGTTTGTTCATCAACCATCATTCAACCTGCAATTAGACATGCCCATACTTCTTAAACATAGTATTTCATTATCTTTTATAAAGACATTATCAAACCCCAAAAAATTTGAATACATACTTATGTATGTCTTTATGTTTCTTGTGTTTCATCAATTTCTTAAATTTCCTTGCTATCTTTACATGTTAAATCCTTATCTAAGCCTCTTTTGTCAATACAAATCAAGATTAATGATAATAATAGAAGCTAGAAGCACCTACCTTCAAGTGCTTCTCCTCCTTTGCTTCAATAACCTAGTCTTTTACTTTATCCTTTAAACACTTATTTTAGTCTAATACTTGTTTTCTTGATGAAATCTTTGTTACCCAAACCCTTGGCCTAATTTACTATATTTTGATCTTAGGCAATTAAATTGAATAGGACTAATGTTTGTACCGAGCTACATTTGTGTAGGAACTAAATTTACCCATAGTCCACTCAAACCACTAACGAGTACGACCAGACTGTCCTAGATTGGAGTAAACATGAGCTAAAGTACTAGCACGAGCCGAACAAGAAGAGCTCAGATCCGAGCACCAAAGCCCATGAAGCCTGAGCTCTTGCCAATAACATTCAACATTGGATAGCCAAGCTCTTATTGTTAAAAATAAGCATGAGCTAAATAAACCAAGCTCATTTAGCATGGACCAAGCCTTAATTGTTAGGAATGAGCTCAAAAGATGACATGAGACCAAACACATGCAGCTTAGACCAAAACTTAGCTATCAAGGAGCACAAGCAAATCAGTTTGAAGTCACTGGGAAGGAGCTCAAAATAAGACTTAAGACCAAACAGCTACAGCTCGGATCGAGTAGATGAGATGAAACTGATCGATCTGAACTTGAGTCCAAAATCATCAAAATGTCTAGAGAAGCTCACATCCAGTGGTACTCCGAAAACTTCAGTATATCAAGTCTAGACTGACTTGACTAAAAATAGTCCGACTATAAAGAACCGAGCTAAAAGATCCAAAAATTTATAGTAGAGCTCACGGTCTATGGTTCCCCGAAAAGTTCAACATGCTACACGTGGACTGACTGGACTATGCTATAGCCCGCCCATACTGAGGTTGAGCTAAATCCTCAAACTTGCATTAGAGATCACGGTCAGTGGCACTCAAAAAATGTTAGCATACCTCAAGAAGACCAACCGAACGACTGTCATACCGATAGGGCTATGGAAAAAGATTTTAAAGATTATAAACGCTACTTATCCACTCAATTAGCGAATTCCACGTTTACTAGCCATTGAAGAATTTTTCTCAAAAATTCAAACCTCACGACCAGACCAGAGCTCGCCTGACTTGGCCTAAGAGCAAACCAATAGGACTACTTGGAGTCTGCCCATAATCCTGCTCGGCACATTAATAACGTGGGAGAAAAAGAGATATCAATTGTAATAACCATGTTAAACATCTTTTATTTCTTTGAATTAAAATTTACATTTATATTCATTGAGTGTTGAGTGTGAGCATTAAACACCATTGTAAGTTGAGTGTTAGCTTTGAAGCACTTAGTTTTTAGAATAAGCCTTGGGAAAACTCTTGTTGGGTTATGAGGATAATACTCAAACCTTGTAAAAGTTTGGTATGAGCTTGTAAAAATTACCAAATTAGAGTTGAGCTTGTAAAAACCTTAAGATTAGTGGAACCTTAATAAGTTGTTAAGGAAGTGGATGTAGGATTGAGGTTCTGAACCACTATAAACTCTTTGTTTTCATTCTTCTCTACTCTACTCCTTCTTCATCTTATTATTCTTATTATTTCAAAATTTTAATTTGACATCACTTCTTCAAGACAACCAATCCAGCCCCCTCCCTCCCCTCTTGGTTGCTATCTTAGGGCAACAATTGGTATCAGAGCCTCTAAATTTCAAGAAGCTTAATTATGAAATTTGATTCATAATAGCAGCCACACCAACAAACACTTCCTCTACTTCAACTTCTTCTACTTCTAGCTCCATGGCTCCTTCACATGAAAATCTAAATTCCTATATTAGATCCTATTTTGATGGAACTGATTATTCCTATTGGAAACATAAAATGTATTTATTTCTTAATAGTGAGGGAATTGAGCTTTGGAAACATATGCTAAATGAGTAAAAACCTCCTACTCATGAGTTGACGGTGCTCAAGTGCCTCTCCTTAGAGCACAATGGAGTGATGCTCAAGAAAGGGCTCTTTACAAGAACAATAGGGTAGAATCTATCTTGATGAATTCAATATCAAGAGAAGAAAGTAGGAGAGTCTAAAATCTTACTTGATAATATAGCATTTGAAAAATTCTTGAGAACTATCATAAGGGTACTACTCAAGTGAGGTTCACCAAGATTCAAATGCTTATGCATAAGTATGAACTTTTTAAGATGAAGCCCAATGAGAATGTCACTGATATGATAAATCGACTGCATGTTATTGCCAATGACCTAAAGAAATATTTTAAAGTCTATGATCAAGGTGATGTCAATAGCAAGATATTAAGGCACTTAGAGCTAAGAAGAATTTTGAGTCTAAAGTTTCTTCAATTGAAGAAGCTCATGACCTTAACACTTTGAAAATTGATGAGCTTATGGGAAAACATCTTGCCTTTGAGTTGTACACCTAGAAGGAGGATGATCAAGGTGAGAAAGACAAGAGGAAAGCAATAGCTATCAAAGCCATCAAAGAAAGTGAAAGCTTAAGTGCTGAAGATAGTGATAACGATGAAGAAATGGCTATACTATCTAGAAGAGTAAGTGATTGGAAAAGAAAGAGAAACTTCAAGCCAACAAAGGTACATATTCTAAATCCTCTTTCAATGACAAGGAGAAAAAGAACGTAGTGAAATGCTATGAATGTGGCAAAACCATTCACATCAAATCATATTGCTTCGAATTGAAAAATGAGAAGAAATGGGATAAAGAGAAGAAAAAGTCTCTCAAAGCCACATGGGATGATAACTCCTCAAGTGAAGAAGAAGAGGAGAAATAGCAAGGAATTGCAAAGTTATGTCTCATGCCTACTGGAGAGGATGATCACACCAATGAGGTAGGTACTCAATCCTTGAACTAAAATGCATGCCATGATGATATTGATGATGCTTTAGGTGATAGTGATTTAGTAGAGCATATGAACCTAAGAGTCCAAAAATATTTTTCTAAAATGAAATTCTATAAAGAAAAATGCTCTAAGCTAGAAAAGGATTTTATCTCCTTAAAGAATTCTACCTTAGATTTAAAGACTTCAAATGAATAATTAATGAAATCTTTAAATGAGGTGTTAATAAATTCATCTAGCTTGGATAATGTTGTTAAGGAAAATAAGATTTTGAAAGAAGAAATAAGTGAATTAAAGAATTCAATCCTTAAATTTCAAAAAGGAAAGGAAGCCTTAGATACTATGATTAGTAGTCAAAGGTCACCTTCTCTAAAATATGGCTTAGGATTTGATGGCTCCTCTACTACTACATCTAATGCATCAACATTTGTTAAAGCTTTTATAACTCAAAATTTTAGTGTTGAGATCGTAAAAAGTTCAAATGCACACACTAAGCCTAAAAATCCTAAAAGGATTACATTGGAAACACAAGGCTTTAAAATTAAGATTTTAAGAGTAAATTAAGCATACATGTACACTAGGCATACATGTACACTAGGCATGAACATAGGCGCAAGAATACACAAAAGCAATTTCACTCAACACACACTTGCAATTGCTCACATAGTACATTAAATTTCAATATAAGAATGCAAAAACATAAAACTTTATATCAATGTCATTATTGCATGAAGTTTGTCCGTAAAAGTACTTTTTGCTATATTAGGAAGGTTCATCTCAAACTAAAGGACCCTTCTAAACTAACCTCCAAGGACCCAAGTTCATTTGGATACCTAAAAGAAGATAAACATTATTATCTTATAGGTATGCCTAAAGTCTACTATCAATGAAAGTGTTCAACTAGTAGATAGTGGATGCTCAATGCACATGACGGGTAATGCAAAACTTTTTACAACTCTCACTTACAAGCAAGGAGGTAATGTGATATTTGGGAATAATGTTTAAGGCAAAATTATAGACATTGGTTCTATTGGTATGCTTGGCAAAAACTTGATTGATGATGTATGGCTTTTTGATGGTTTAAAATATAATTTACTTAGTGTGAGTCAATTGTGTGATAAAAGGATATAATGTAAATTTTAACTCTAAATGATGCAAAATTACCTCTTCCAATGGTGAACTTGCATTCAAAGGAGTTAGAATTGGCAATATTTATAAAATTGACTTACATTCTAGAAATACTTTTGAATATTTGATTACAATTAGTAATGATGCTTGACTTTGGCATAGAAGACAAGGACATGCTACTATGGACCAATTTCAATGCATTAGTAAAGAAGAACTTGCAGATGGACTACCTAACATAAAACTCAATAAAGATCAAATATGTGAACTTTGTCAATTTGGAAAACAACATAAGAGTTCCTTTAAAACCAAGAAAATTATAAGTATATCTAGACCTCTAGAATTAATTCATTTGGATTTGTTTGATCCAAATAGAGTTTCTAGCCCATGAGGCAAGTTATATGCATTTGTGCTTGTTGATAACTACTCAAGGTTTAAATGGGTTAATTTCTTAGCTCAAAAGAATGAAGCTTTCAACCTTTTCAAAATTTTTGCATAAAGAATTCAAAATGAAAAGGGCTATATTATCACATCTATTACAAGTGATAATGATAAAGATTTTGAAAATGAGAATTTTAAAAACTTTGTCAATAAGCTTGGTATTTCATAGAGTTTTTTGGCTCCTAGAACACCATAAAAAATGGTGTAGTTGAATGGAAAAATAGAACATTGGTAGAAATAGATAGAACAATGCTCAATGAGTATAATTTACCTTTCTTCTTTTGGGTAGAAGCCGTTAATGCCGCATGTTATATTTCACATCAAGTTTATAAAAGGCCTTTGATAAATAAAACTTCTTATGAGATTTGGATTGAAAGAAAAACCAAAGTCTCATACCATAGAGTATTTGGATGAAAATGCTTCATATTGAATACCAAAGATAATCTTGGAAAATTCTCATCCAAATCAGATAACAGCATATTTTTAGGATATTCATCCTTTAGTAAGGCTTATGGAGTATTTAATATAAGAACTCTAGTAGTTAAAGAATCAATGCATGTTATCTTTGATGAATCCTCTAAGCTTGATCAAAAGAAGATAGTGCTTTTGATGATTTTATAGGTACATTTGAAGAACTTGAGATAAACAATGTTCCAAAGGACAACAATGAGCTAGAATCAAGAATGGAATAGCAGGAATCCATAATGGAAGAAACTCAAGAACTATCCAAAGATAAGGAATATAAAAAAGATCATCCCAAAGAACTTATTATTGGTGACACTTCAAAGGGAGAAACAACTAGATCAAAACTTAGATGCTAATATTGCCTTTGTTTCTCAAATTCAGCCAAGGATAATTGAGGAGGCTCTTAGTAATGAATGTTGGGTGATTTCAATGCAAGATGAACTCAACCAATTTGAAAGAAATAAAGTTTGGAAACTTTTTCCTATTCCCAAGGATAATCCAATTATTGGTTGCAAATGGGTATATAGGAATAAGATTGATGAAAATGGTCTTATTATTAGAAACAAAGCTAGATTGGTAGCCAAAGGCTATAACCAAGAGGAAGGCATTTATTATGATTAGACTTTTGCACCTGTTGCTAGACTAGAAGCTAATAGAATCTTATTTGCATTTGCATGTCATATGAACTTCAAACTTTTTCAAATGGATGTCAAAATTACATTTCTAAATGGATTTATAAATAAAGAAGTTTATATTGAGCAACACCCCAGTTTTAAAGATTATAAATTTCCAAATCATGTTTTTAAACTTACCAAAGCACTATATGAATTGAAATAGGCTCCAAGAGCTTAGTATGATAGACTTAGTGCTTATTTGTTAGAAAATGGCTTTTCAAAAGGCAATGTTGGTACAGCTCTCTTTGTTAAAAAGAAAATGCATAACGTTTTGATTGTATAAATTTATGTTGATGGCATTATATTTGGTGCTACTAATGAATCTTTGTTTCTTGTATGACTAGGGAATTTGAAATGAGCATGATGGGTGAACTTAAATTCTTTCTTAGTCTACAAATTAATTAATGCAAGGATGGGACCTACATCAACCAATCCAAATACACAAAAGAAGTTCTCAAAAAGTATGGTATGGATTGTTAAAAAGTAAGCAAAACTCCGATGCACATATCCTTGAAGCTTGACAAAGATGGAAGTGGTGAGATGATAGATGAGAAGAAATATCGTGGTATTATCAGATCCCTACTTTGCTTAACTGCTTCTAACCCCAATAAAATGTATAGTGTTTATTTGTGTGCTAGATTTCAATCATGTCCTAAAGAATCACATTTGAATGCTACTAAAAGAATTTAAAATATTTGGGTGGAACATTACATTTACGCATTACATTTAGGTATATGGTATCCTAGAAATACATCATTTGAATTTTAGGTTTTTTGGATGCGATTTTTCTGGTAGCCTATAAGATAGGAAAAGCACCATTAGAATATGCCACTTTCTTAGTGAATGCCTAGTTTCTTGGTTTAGCAAGAAACAAGTATCGGTTGCTTTATCTATCATGGAAATCGAATATGTTATTACTAGTTTTTGTTGCACACAAGTTTTGTTGATGAAACAACAATTGCTAGATTATGGCAAAACATTTGATCTCATCCTTATTAAGTGTGACAATACAAGTGAAATTAATCTATCCAAAAATCCTATTCAACATTCTAAGTCAAAACATATCGACATTAGACATTATTTTTTGAGAGATAATGTTCAAAACCAAAATGTGATTTTATAGTTTTCTAATACTCAAAACCAACTTGCTGATATTTTTACAAAACCCATAAATGAAGAAAGGTTAAATTTCATCAAACAAGACATAGGCATGATAGTTGGAAATACTTTGAATTGATGCATGTGCATACATATGATGGAATTAAATTTGCTTATAAATGCATACATTTTTCATCATTCACATCTATTTGATCATTTTACAAAGGAAAATTTAGATTTATATAAAATTCATCTCTGATCAGTCCTTCCCGAATTATAGCTCGGTCTGCTCGATATTCTCACTTTTTATCTTTCTCACTCGGGCTATACAGCTAGTCCGACCAGACTGTCTCAAATCGAGCATATAGCTCAAACCTATCTTACATTGTTCGACCATTATGTTTCATCCACCCAGATCCTTATAAGCACGATCAGTCATTCCAAATTTGAATTAGTCTAAATGTGCTACCGAAGTTCGACCGGGTAGAGCTAATTTTTTTTGAAAAAAAAGCCATTGAACACTTTTAAAAGTAGTCATTTTTGCCCTCCAACAGCTATAAACGGCTAGTTTTGGCCTAAAACACTATAAATACCCCCCCCCCCCCCCCCCAAATCAAATTTTACAATAATAGACCAATTTCTCAACTATCCAAACACTCAAACTTCATCAAATCACTCATCATCTTTTCTTTTTCAAGAATTTCTCATCAATGGCTAAAAATACTCTAAGAAGAAAGCCTATAGAAAGGAGAAGGGAAAAGATTTAGCAACATCCTCCACTCCCATGGAATAGACAAGAACAAGAACTCATAAACCAAGACACCTTAATGAAGAAAAGAAGAAAAGGTACAATCTTATCTTAGATAAGAAAACTAAACCAAATAGGATTCGTTCTCTTTTTTCTTTAGAATCTCTTCCCATAGAAAATGAGATTAGAGCTTCCCTCTCTAATCTTGGGTGGAAAAATTTTATTTTTCTTGAACAAGATTGTTTGGGATGGGAATCATTAACTAAGGAATTTCTTGCAACATTTGTTGTTGAAAAGAAGGATGTTGAACCATTAGGCAACTATAGTCTAACATTTCAACTTTTTAATCAACAATACCAAATGACTTTAGAACATTTTACTTCTATTTTGGGATTTAACACTGAAGGCAAACTTTATTCTTGCAACCCCAAGATTTCCAATGAAATTCTTCTAAAATTTTAGAAAGAAATATCAATTGAAACAAACTTTCATAAACTTTCCAATGTTAAACATCTTAGAACCCTCACCTCTTGGATATTGCATAGAATCATCACCTACACCATTAATGCTATGGGTGAAAGTAATAGAAAAAGTCACTTATAAGGATCTTATCTTCCTTTATTATTTAATTAAAGGAGAGCAAATTCAAACCGCAAAGTTCTTAATTGATTTATTTCTTATACTTAGAAATAAATCATCTGGAACCATCATGATCACCTCCTACATTTCTCAAATTGCTAAACATGTAAGTGCACTCACTCAGTCCTGCAAATACTTAATTTTGACCCCAATTTGGTACGATCCTAATTTAAGAATGTGAAAATAAGTTTGATCATACTTTAAAAGATTTAAACCTAGTTTATGATTTTAAAATAAGTCAGTTTGGGTTAAAAAGGCATAAATTCAATTATTCAATCTGATTAAAGTATTTTTAGACTGGTTTTAAGTCAATAGGGCCCTAGGCGACTTGAACCATGGTTCGTGTAGACCTGGAGGGCCAAAATTGACATGATCCAAAGGCTCATGTCAATTTGACATACCAAATCAACATGGCCTTGGTTCCATGTCAATTTGGGACACCAAATTGACATGGCCTTGGCCCATATCAATTCGGACAGCCAAATCGACATGGAATTTGATTCTGAAGCATTTTCTAGTTTCCTAATTAAATTTGGATTAGGAAGATTAGGTTTAGGTCAAGCCAGATTTTGCCTATAAATAATAAGCTTTGATTCTTTAACAACAACAACAATAACAACAACAACAACAACAAAGCCTTAATCCCAAGTCAATTGGGGTCGGCTATATGGATTCTTCTTTTCCAATCAATACAATTTAAGGTTATATCTTCTGATAGATGTAACATCATAAGATCATTTTGGACAACCTTTGACCAAGTCAGTTTAGGCCTACCTCTGCCTCTCTTAGTTATATCTACTCTAACTTGTTTAATTTTTCTAACTGGCGCATCGCTAGGTGTTCGTTTCACATGCCCAAACCACCTCAATCTATGCTCTCTTATCTTATCCTCAATAGGTGCTATCCCTACTTTTTCTCTAATGCACTTATTGCGGATTCTATCCATCCTAGTATGACCACACATCCATCTTATCATTCTCATTTTCGCAACATGCATTTTACTCATGTGTTGTCCTTTTACTGCCCAACACTCGCTACCATACATTATAGCATGCCGTATTATAGTGCGGTAGAATTTTCCTTTTAATTTAATTGGCATCTTTCGATCACATAGAACTCCTGTAGCACCCCTCCACTTCATCCAACCAGCTTTGATTCTTTAACAAGGGGGAAAAAATGGGGTTCGACAATTATGAATTAAGAAGTAAAAGGCAACAAAGTAAGCAGCAATAGTTAAAAAAAATAATGAATAGAAAACCTTACCATGAGCGGAGATTTTCGCCCCCACTTTTGGTGGAATGGTTCTTGTGACTTCGGCACTGTTTAGGCTCGGGACCCTAGAGAACATGAACCTAAGTCCAGAGAAAATGGAGTCGCCACCCGGACGGGCCGAAAGAAAAGGGGTGGATGACTCGAATCCTAAGGAATCCCCAACCCACTAATGGGTTTGGAAAGTTGGGTACATGTGGGGAAGGTGAGAAATGGCCCAGCACCCCCACAACGCCCGGTTCATTGGAACCGGCCTTCTTTACAGGTCTTATTATTATAAAATTCTTAAATCTAACAACATTATCCATATTACACACAATAATTAAAATAGATCATCGATATATTGAAAATCAAAATAATGTCCAAGCAAAACAAATAAATGGACACCCATCCGAGGATGGAAACATGTCCTTACATCCCATGCCTAAATAGGACACCCACCGAAAGGTAGAAACATGTCGTTTACATTGGTTCTAAAATAGAAAATAAATTTAAATTATATGATGTTTAACTAATTAGGTACCCACTGTAGACCCTTAATTTTTTACCTAGTCCGGTCCAATATATTTTGTTTAGTCCAAAATAATTTTTGTGTTGTCTAAAATATTTTAATTAGTCCAAAATAATTTTTGTTATCTTAATTAAATAATGTTTACTTTATTATTTAATTTTTATTAATAAAAAATAAAAATAAACAAAAAAATCAAAAAATAAAAATAAAAATCAGCGACGATAAAATTCCAGCGGGCTTGGCCGTGGGCCATTTTGCCCGCAGGATTTTCCTGAGGGGCCATTTCGCCCGCAGGAATTTCCTGCGGGTGAAATGGCAGTAGGCCTATTCCCCACCCCTGCTGCAGCCAACTGTGCAGATTTTTTTCGCCAGCACAATTTTTTCCGCAGCAGTTTTTTTTTCTCCAGCGAAATTTTTCGACCCAAAATTTCCAAACCTAATACAATTAGGTTTCAGCTTCCTTTTCTTATTAAATATTGTATGCCGTGAGTAACTAGGAAAAAAGATAAAAAAAATCTCTATAAATAACAACACAAAAAAGAGGAAAAGGGATCAGAAATTAAGGAGGAAATTAGAGGGAACTTTGAAACCGAATATGTGAAGGAAAGCAGTGAAATTAAATCTGACTTTTTGAGAGATGAAGAAGAGAAAGAAACCATCAAAGGCAGAAATTGTCTTTGTTTTAATTCATCCAAGAAAATCGATTTTTGGAGGAATCATCAAAAGGAGGTATGAATTAAATTCTTTTTTTTTTCTCGTTTTCACAGTAGCTTAGATTATACAATTTGTGCTTTTCAAAATTTAAGACCTTAGAACTTTAATTTAGTTTTTCTAAAGTTAAAAACCTTATTTCGTTGGTTTATTTTCCAAAAGGCTTAAAATTATTATTTTTACTTCTTTAAAATCTTAAAACCCTAATTGATCATATTTTTTAACAAAACCAAAATTTGATTCTGTTTCTTTCAAAATTATAAACTTGGTTTTGTTTCTTTCAACAAACCTTAACAAATATCTTTTCTATTTTTATAAAATTTAAATCGTTTGTTTAAATTCATAAAACATCATAAAATTATCAAATTAATTTCCAAATTCTAAAAACCAAATCATCACCCGAAAATCTATTTTAAATCCTAAAACCCTAATTCAACTCCAAAACCTAAAATAGTGAACACTACCCCTTTTAAAACCTTAAACCCTAATTTTTTATAAACCCTAATCCTTAAAACCTTAAAAATCATATAAACACAAATATTTTAATTTTACACAGTAAGCTTGAAATCATCATTTAAAACCACAAATCAAAGCATTTTAAAGTATCCAAAACCCTAGTTTCATGATTTCACCATTCAAACCTTAATTTGTTTAATCAAAGTATCTTACCAACCTTTTTAAAACATAAAATCCTTAATTTATTTTAATTCTTTAAAAAGTCACAGTAGCTTAAACTCATGAAAATCCAAAATCCTAAACACATGAAATAAAGAATAAATGGAACAGTAGCTATAATTTGGATTTTTATTTGCTTTAATTAATTCTATATTTGATTATGCTTTGATTTATTTCTTATGCTTTAATTAATTTAAGTTCAATACTTGGTTTATTTAATTTATCATGGATGAATGTTCACTTTCTATTGATATTAAATACCTTTGATGAATGATTTGTTTATGATGAATGATTACTTACTTTTATCAATTAATTTAGATTTCCAAAAGTTGTAAGAGGTATGTTTCCACTTGTTGGGTTGTTGCTCTCGAATTAAGTACTACTACAAAGCGTCACTCGCAAGTATAAGAGGTAGTTGTAGCAAAGGTGATCGCCCTAAGGTCGTTTCCCCAAGAAGGTGTGGTTCGTAATAGCTTGATTGACAAGTATTTAAATGCGGAAGTTTAATGTTTGAGTTGCGACTTTAAAACAATTAAGACTAAAAGTGTTGTGCATAGGGTTGGTGTGTGATGGGTGCACAAGATCAAATCAATTCTTGGGAAGGTGCCTAGGGTCATAGTTCCATTCAATCAAAGCCCAATTCTCAATTATCCATTAACATAACCTTGTAATTAATTTGTTCTTTAAGGTTAATTAGTCAATTACCAATCCATTAGTTCTCACATTCATGAATTAACAATGACCAATTCTTTTACATTACCAAATTAATAAAACCCTAGAACTTATATTTCTAATTCATTCATAGGGTGGTCGATTACATAGTTCCGATATCGGATTTCACCTCTCGATCCGTCATCCAATATTCAAAGATCAATAAGTAGCTAATCTATCAACCTAGCATTTAATGCAATACAATCAACCAATCAACAAGGAATATCAATGGAAATATCAAATCAAGACATTCAATCAAATATACTACAAACCCTAGACATGGGTATTTAGCTCAACATCATCAATTTAGAACAAACATTCAACTCAATATAAAACAAATACAAATTGTTCATTACAATATCAATTCTTTTAATATAACAACAACAATAAGAAATGAATTAAAAGAGAGAATAGAAAAACCCCTTGTGAAGATGCCAAGAGTAGGATTACTAGTCTTCCTCCTAGCTCCACTTTGATATTTGATGAAGAACTAAAGCCCTCTTTAATGGTTGATTCCCCTTTGCAATATGGAATGGAGCTTTCTCAAGTCACCAAACCTTTGGATGTAGCTTTCTCAAATCACCAACCCTTCAATGATTTTTAATTAAATATAGAAAAGCGTTCTTGAAGTGAATTATTGATATGTTGTGCCTCAATGCGTCTAGAATGACCGAAAAATATTTTTAGTTGAATTCGAAATGGTTATGATTATGGAAAAATTATTTCTATTAGACCTGCTCTAGGAGGTACCTTGACTGAGACAGCCATGTTTCCGGATTTTTAATAAAGTTAGAAAATAATCTTCAGTTGAATTTTGGATATGTTGTTGTTTAGTGAGTCTAGTATTTGATAAAAATAATTTGGAACCACATTGATTGAATTTAATTTACGGAATGCACAAAATTTAGAACTGCTACCAGGATGCAGGGCAACTGGAGCAGTCTGGTTTGGTGAACTACTTGACCAAGATTTTGTGTCCAGTTTGATCTGAATTTTAAAGGAATGATTTTAAGATGTAAAAATAAATTCTTTAAAAATTTTAGAGTTTTTAGTCAAGTAGATTATTTTATACAATTTTTCAAAATAAGGATCAAGTTGAGTCCAAAACCAGAATTTTACTATTCATATGGTCATTTTGCTAATATTCATTTGGTCATTTTTCAAAAGTAATCCAATTGATTCCTTATGCATATAAATGAGCATAATATGTTATTAAAATGACAAAATATGATATTTCACATTGAAATAATATAAGAAACATAAGTCGATAATTGTATAATGCATATTCGATTAAGAAATGACATGAAAATTTTGGCTCCACTGGGTATCTGGGATAGTACTGAGTAGGGTAAGGGTATGATATATCATACTATATGCAGTGCTACTTTAGTATAGGACTTTGGTCCGAGTTATATAGGGTGACGACCCGAGCTATATAGGACTTCGGTCCGAGTTATATAGGGCAATCGCCCTAGTTATATAGGACTCCTGTCCGAGGGCTTCGGCCACAGATTCTACAGGGCTTGGTCCGTAATTTTTTTAGGGCCACAGCCACAGAATATATATACAGTTGTTTCAGTTAGTTCCTTACCATACGTTAGTCTACCAAATTACCTTGTGGAGCAAACTGATAAAATGATAATAATTGAATATATGACATGTATGGATTGTTTTTACTGTGATATTATTTTTCAATACGACTCATTGCTTTTAAAAGTGCATTATGCTTTTATTATTTATTTTCCGTAATTAGTTAAAGTACCCACTAAGCAATGCTTAGCGAGTTTAGTTTCTTCTAAACTCGTAGGTTATTAGCAAGGAGCCAGTAGCGAGCAGAGAAGTCCTGCGATTTGTCGGTCATCAACAAACTTAGGTGGTGCTCTTCATTTGTTATTTTGGTATTAGAAACTGGCCTGTACTTATTTGAACAATACAAAGAGATAACTTGATGTAGCATATAAATCTAATAATGTAAAATAACTGTATGGTTTTAAATTGTATAATATCACAAAGTATACCCTAAAAGTATTGGAATAATTGTTGTTATAATTGGATTTAATGTATATATTTTATTGGAAAGAGAAAAGAAGTGAAGACAGTGTATATGTTGTGTATATGAAAATATATACAACATATATACAAGTCAAATGAGAAAGTCAAAGAAAAGATTAATTATTATTAATTATGTTTAAGGAAATTAATTATTTAAGTGAGATTAGAGTTGGTGGAAGTGGAAGAAGATATTTTGATTATTTAATATTAAATGCTTGGATGAGAGGGTTTTAAGGAAAAAGAGTTGACTTTGCTTCTTTTTTTTCTTTCTTTCCTTCTTCCTTCGTGGCTTTCTTTCATTTCTTTTCCTTTTCTTTTCCTTTCCTTTTGGTTGTTCGGCCATCAAAGAAACAAGAGAGCAAGAAGAGATCAAGATTGAAGGAAGTTTTCAAGAGATCAAGTTGGAGATTTAAGAGTTTCTTCATCCTTGGTAAGTCTTTCCACTTGATTCTTTGATTTTCTTTGGGTTTGTGAGTTGAAGTTGTGATTGGTATGTGTTTATTTGATTTTGGGGTGTTTAAGGGTGTTTGGTTCAATTGATTGTTGGATTTTGGGGTTGGATTGAAGGAAAGAGTAAGTTTGTTGGTAGAGAAGTGTTGAGGTTGTGTTTTGGGTTTGTGGTGAGATTTATGATTTGTGTTTGAAGTATATTTTGAGTTATTTTGGTGTTTTTGCAAGTTTGATATGGTTTTTGGGTATGTTTAGCTAAGTTGATTTGAAGTGGATGATGGTGAAAAGAAGTGATTTGTTAGGTGTTGTGTTGTTGTGGCCGGAATCTGGGTTTTTGGCCTGACACGCCCATGAGTACGTCCAGATCTTTAGGCGTGTCAATGGTTATGTGTTCTTGGATCAGTGACACGATCAGTGACACGCTCGTGTTATTAAACATGTCACAGGTTCTGTGTGGCAGTAGGATTGACACGGCCAGTAACACGCCCGTGTTATTGAGTGTGTCATAGCTACTGTGATGTTGGAGAATTGACACGGCCATGAGTACGCTCATGTTGTTGGACGTGTCGATGTTTCTGTGAGACAGAATGTATTACACGCCCAGTGACACACCCGTGGTTCTGAGCGTGTCAAAGCTTCTGTGTTATGGATTTAGGGCATGGTCAGGGACACTCCCGTGTTGTTGAGCGTGTCATGTGTAGAGTTTGCCCTAATTGGTTCTTAGTCTTATCATCTCATGTGTGTTTCTAAGTAAGTGTATATGATTACCTTTGGATTAGGTTGTGAAGAGGTTGGTTTGCTCTAACTTGAGTGTTAAGGATTCTTGGAAGAGAAAGGTTGTAGATTGGTGTGAGTTGTCCTTGAGGTAAGTACAAGTCCTTCATTAATGCATACATTTATACGACCTTGAGACTTAACACATGTGATTGTAAATGTGTTAAGTATTCTATTATATTGTTAATACATATGAATAATGCTATGTTGTATATAATATGAATTAGGTGGAATGTACGTTGAATATTCTAAATCTATGAATAATGTGAATTGAGATATGATGAGACATGAAGCCATTATTGTTGGCTATAATGATGTGAATGAGATGGTTGAAGTATGTGTGCTTATATGAGATATGAGGCCATGGTGGTTGGCTATGATAATGTAAATGAAATATAATTGGAGGCATGGTTGCCTAATTGATTGTGATAAATGAATTGAGAAAGAGAATGATAAAGAGATAAATGAAATGATTGTGTGCCTAATATGTTAATTCAATTTTCAGAGTTCTGGGTTTGGCGGCATGCCTATGAATCACTGGATAGGTGAAAAGACTGGGTCGTAAGCCGATTCCAGTTGAGAAATGTGAAATATGAGAAATATGATGTTTTTGGGGGTGAAAAGACCGGGTCGTAAGCCTCAAAAACAGTAACAGTCTAGCCGGGTTGAGGATCTCCTCGATTTTAGTCGGGTTGATGGTCCAAGAGAGTGGGTCTGTTACACTATCCATGGATAGAGATATATATATATCGCCTACGGGCTTGATGATTGTGATATTGGACCAAAGCAGTAACTCTGAACTTTGAATAACATATTAGATTCTTTTTGGGCCCATGCTTGTGTTTGTTTAAATATGATTCTTGAATGGTGATATCAATGAATAATGGGATGATTATAATACATAAGTAATATTCTTATGAATTGTTCATGAAACTCGATTGTATGATATTGGCATTGCATCAAAGCATATTATTATTATGATTTGTACCACTAAGCCGTAGGCTTAGCGCGATTATGGTTCATCGCGCAGGTAACAGGGAAGAACCAGAGAGTTCCTCTAGGCCGAGTAGAGTCTAGATTTGGAGTGTTGATAGTGGAACTTAAAGATCAAAGCATACTGCCAAACATGTATATATATTTTATGTTTTGTAAAACTTGAGTTTTGGATGAATACGTATTTGTAAATATTTGTTATATTTTCCGATGCGTTTTGAATAAAATTTTTATTTATTGTGTATTATAAATTCTCTTAAACGTTTTAAATTTATTCATAATTCATCCGAGGGATGACTTGTGTGTTTTGTAAACTGTGGAATTTCTATATTCAGTGTACGTATATTACGATCGTATAAGCATGCTGTGTACGTATACGGGGTATAGGGGTGTTACAATTGTTTTAGTATCAGAGCCTAGGTTTGAGATTCTCAACTTAGGTCAACTGTAAGAAAAAGGATGTTTTGATTTTAAAATATTGTTTTTAAATAAAATACATGTTTTGGTATGGCAGTCTTTGATCTTTAATGAGGTGTATTCTGCTGTGTTTGCAGAAATAGGTTATAATGGCTTCTCGGTCACGTCAGTCTGTAGAGAGTAGTGCTGAGAGTGTAGCTCCGGAAGAGGGTAGAGATGGGGCTAGAGTTGATAGAGTTGGAGAGGCACCTGTTTCTGTGCCAGAGAGATCAGCTGTTGATGAGGCTCCGCCAGGTTGGCTTAGACATGTGATAGAATTGTTTAGGCAAGCCCCAATACAGCCGCCACCACCACCCCAGCCATTCGTACCAGTGAGACACTATGATAAATTGAGGAAGTATGGGGCTGAGGATTTCTTGGGTACTATTGATCCAGCAGTAGCTGAGCAGTGGTTGGATAGAGTACAGAGGGTATTCATCCAGTTGCAAGCCACTCCGGAAGAAAAATTTGATTATGCTAGATCCTTATTGCAGAAGGATGCCTATGACTGGTGGAAGACAGTTCCTCATGTGATGGATGATCCACCTACATTGTCCTACAGTGATTTTCTGCGGGAGTTTGAGCTGAAATATACTCCGAGGGAGTATAAAGATGTCAAGAAGATGGAATTCCTGAATTTGAGATAAGACAACCGGACTGTGACAGAATATGAGGTAGAGTTCATCCGGTTGAGTCACTATGCTGGGGGAATTATCTCTGATAAAATTGACCGGTGTAGGAGGTTTGAGGAGGGATTGAGGCCCTCTATCATGTGTATTGTGGCTGGTTCCCGGTATCAGGAATTTTCTCAGCTAGTTGCAGCAGCTCGAAGTGTGGAGAGAGCTCAGGATATTGCGACATCTGCTTCTGAGGAGGAGACCAAAGTTAGGAGATCCCAGTTTGAGGCAGGATCTTCTTCTATGAAGAGGGGTCGAGGAAGTTTTATTCCGAGGATCAGTATGAGTCAGAGACAGTTGGGTAGGTCACTTCAGTATCAGAGGCAGAGGCCGAGATCTATAGCTTCTGTAGCTAGTGCATCGACTCCAGTGATTCAGAGGTCTACTCTACCTACATGTGAGCATTGTGGTAGGACCCATGTGGGTATTTGTTGGAAGATTAGTGGATCAGCTGGGTGTTTTAGATGTGGGTCACCAGCTCATTTTGTTAGAGATTATCCTGAGATACAGGAGTATAGGCAGGCTGATACTGCAGCTTCTCGACCTAGTGTCAGCAGAGGTGGTCGAGGGAGCAAAGGTTTCAGTAGAGGGGGCAGACCTGGGTTCAGTCAGAGAGGAGGCTCTACATCCAGAGGCAGTAGGCCAGATGAGGCTGGGCCTTCTCAGCGAGTATATGTGATGCAGAGGCAGCCGGATGCTTCAGCAGTTATAGTGGGTACATTCTCTTTATTTGGCATTTCAGTTCTTGCTTTGATTGATCCAGGATCTACTCATTCATACATAAGTGCATCTATTTTGCCTGTGTCTGAATTGCATTCTGAATCCCTAGGGTTTGATGTCTTGGTGACAAATCCTTTAGGGCATAGTGTAGTTGTTAGCAAGGTGCACTGAGAGAGTGCAGTAGTGGTGCAAGGTGAGGAATTCCGTGGTGATTTGATTGGAATGCCTTTTAAAGAGTATGATTTGATCTTAGGCATGGATTGGTTGTCTAAGCATGGAGCTATGGTAGATTGTCAAAAGAAATGTGTTACCTTGAGAACTGGTGATGGTAGAATTGTGTTGGTATCTAGTGAGCAGAGACAACTTGCATCCTTATTTGTTTCAGCTGTTACAGCTAGAAAGTTGATTAGAAAAGGGTGTGATGCTTATCTTGCTCATGTTGTGGATACCAGAGTAATGGGTTCTCAACTTGATAGTATACCCACAGTGCCTGAGTTTCCAGATGTGTTTCCAGAGGAATTGCCAGGGTTACCTCCTGAGAGAGAGAGGTGGAGTTTGGTATCGAATTGTTGCCTGGTACCACTCCTATCTGTATTACTCCCTATCGAATGGCACCTGCTGAGTTAAGAGAGTTAAAGGTGCAGTTGCAGGAGTTGCTGGATAAAGGGTTTGTTCGCCCTAGTGTTTCACCGTGGGGAGCTCCTGTTTTGTTTGTGAAAAAGAAGGATGGTACTATGAGATTGTGCATCGATTATAGGCAATTGAATAAAGTGACTATCAAGAATAAGTATCCTTTGCCTAGAATTGATGATCCCTTAGATCAATTGAAAGGAGTAGCAGTGTTTTCCAAGATTGATTTGAGATCAAGGTACCATCAGTTGAGGGTTAGAGAGGAAGATCTTCCTAAGACAGCTTTTCGCACAAGGTATGGGCATTATGAGTTTTTAGTGATGCCTTTTGGTTTGACGAATGCACCTGCAGCCTTTATGGATTTGATGAATAGGGCGTTTAGGCCCTATCTGGATCAGTTTGTGGTGGTCTTCATTGATGATATTTTGGTGTATTCGCGTAATGAAGAGGAGCATGACAAACATCTGCGGATTGTGCTGCATATTTTGAGAGAGAAGCAATTGTATGCTAAACTGTCAAAGTGTGAGTTTTGGCTTGATCAGGTAACCTTCCTCGGACATATAATATCAGCAGATGGTATTAGAGTTGATCCAAGTAAAGTTGAGGCTATTTTGAACTGGAGTCCACCGAAGTCTGTAACTGAAGTTAGAAGTTTTCTGGGTTTGGCAGGCTATTATCGACGTTTTGTGAAAGGTTTTTCTTTGATAGCTACACCACTCACCAGATTACTTCGAAAGGGAGTTAGATTTGTGTGGACGGATCAGTGTCAAGCTAGTTTTGAGCAGTTGAAAGAGATGTTGACTCAAGCGCCTATTCTTACTTTACCTGTGGAAGACAAACCATATGTGATCTACAGTGATGCTTCACATAGTGGTTTGGGTTGTGTTTTGATGCAAGAAGGTAAAGTTATAGCCTATGCTTCTCGACAGTTGAAGCCGCATGAGCTTAACTATTCGACGCATGATTTGGAGTTAGCAGCTATAGTGTTTGCTTTGAAGATTTGGCGACACTATTTGTATGGAGAGAAGTGTTTCATTAACACAGATCATAAGAGTTTGAAATATTTGGGGGTTCAAAGAGAGTTGAATCTTCGGCAAAGGCGATGGTTAGAATTGATCAAAGACTATGACTGTTTGATCGATTATCATCCTGGTAAGGCAAATGTAGTTGCTGATGCCTTGAGTAGGAAGTCTTTAGCATGTTTGACTGTTTATTCGCTCTCGTTGCTTGTTGAGTTGAGAGCATTGCATGCTAACTTTGTATCATGTGATGATGGTGCATTGTTGGCTCAATTGCAGTTGAGACCGATGTTGTTGGATCAGATTAAAGAGGCTCAATTGGTTGATGAGAAAATTCAGAAGATTGTGTCAGATTGCCAAAATGGGGAGAGCCGAGATTTTATTATGAAAAATGGTGGTAGCCTGTGGTTTAAGAATAGGTTGTTTCTTCCTAATAATGCTAGTTTGAGAAGGATTATTTTAGAAGAAGCACATCAATCGGTTTTTGCTATGCATCCTGGAAATACGAAGATGTATCATGATTTGAAGCAACATTACTGGTGTCTGGTATGAAGAGATATATAGCGGAGTTTGTATCCAAATGTCTCACATGTCAGAGAGTAAAAGCTGAGCATCAAGTTCCAACAGGATTGCTTCAACCTTTAGCAGTGCCTGAGTGGAAATGGGAACATGTGACAATGGATTTTGTGTCTGGTTTGCCATTGACTCAGAAGAAGCATGATGCCATTTGGGTGATTGTTGATAGGTTGACAAAGGCAGCTCATTTTCTTCCAGTTAGAATGGACTATTCTCTTGAAAGATTGGCTGAGTTGTATATTAGCGAGATAGTAAAGTTGCATGGAGTCCCAATTTCTTTAGTGTCTGATCGAGATCCCCAGTTTACTTTGAGATTTTAGAAGAGTTTGCATGGTGCTTTGGGTTCTCGATTACACTTTAGCACTGCTTTTCATCCTCAGACAGATGGGCAGTCAGAGAGAGTGATACAGATTATTGAGGATATGTTGAGAAGCTGCGTCATTGATTTCTCTGGAAGTTGGGACAGATTTTTGTAACTTGTGGAATTTGCTTACAACAACAGTCATCAATCCAATATTGGAATGGCACCATTTGAGGCATTGTATGGTAGAAGATGCAGAACACCTTTATGTTGGAATGAAACTGGAGAAGGTAAGTTAATTGGTCCTGATTTGGTTAAAGAGACTGAAGAGAAAGTGAAGATAATTCGGGATCGGTTAAAAGCAGCTTCAGATCGACAAAAATCTTATTCAAATTTGAAAAGGAGGGACATTGAGTATAATGTGGGAGATAAAGTATTTTTGAAAGTATCTCCTTGGAAAAAGATTCTGAGATTTGGTCGAAGAGGAAAACTGAGTCCTCGTTTTATTGGACCGTATGAGGTATTAGAAAGAGTTGGACCAGTTGCTTATCGACTTGCCTTGCCACTGGAGTTGGATAGAATCCATAATGTCTTCCATGTTTCTATGTTGAGAAGATACAGATCAGACCCATCTCATGTGTTACCAGTTGAATCTATTGAGGTGAGTTCGGATCTGACTTTTGAAGAAGAACCAGTTGCTATATTGGCACATGAAGTGAAAGAGTTAAGAAATAAGAAAGTGCCACTTGTGAAAGTTTTGTGGAAGAATCATGCAAAAGAAGAGGCAACTTGGGAGAGTGAGCAAGCAATGTGAGACCAGTATCCTCAGTTGTTTCGGACTTGATATCAGGTAATTTCGAGGACGAAATTTCTTTTTAGAGGAGGAGAATTGTAATATCACAAAGTATACCCTAAAAGTATTGGAATAATTGTTGTTATAATTGGATTTAATGTATATGTTTTATTGGAAAGAGAAAAGAAGTGAAGAGAGTGTATATGTTGTGTATATGAAAATATATGCAACATATACACAAGTCAAATGAGAAAGTCAAAGAAAAGATTAATTATTATTAATCATGTTTAAGGAAATTAATTATTTAAGTGAGATTAGAGTTAGTGGAAGTGGAAGAAGATATTTTGATTATTTAATATTAAATGCTTGGATGAGAGGGTTTTAAGGAAAAAGAGTTGACTTTTCTTCTTTGGTTTCTTTCTTTCCTTCTTCCTTCATGGCTTTCTTTCATTTCTTTTCCTTTTCTTTTCCTTTCCTTTTGGTTTTTCGGCCATCAAAGAAACAAGAGAGCAAGAAGAGATTTGATCTTCCAAGCTCAAGATTGAAGGAAGTTTTCAAGAGATCAAGTTGGAGATTTAAGAGTTTCTTCATCCTTGGTAAGTCTTTCCACTTGATTCTTTGATTTTCTTTGGGTTTGTGAGTTGAAGTTGTGATTGGTATGTGTTTATTTGATTTTGGGGTGTTTAAGGGTGTTTGGTTCAATTGATTGTTGGATTTTGGGGTTGGATTGAAGGAAAGAGTAAGTTTGTTGGTAGAGAAGTGTTGAGGTTGTGTTTTGGGTTTGTGGTGAGATTTATGATTTGTGTTTGAAGTATATTTTGAGTTGTTTTGGTGTTTTTGCAAGTTTGATATGGTTTTTGGGTATGTTTAGCTAAGTTGATTTGAAGTGGATGATGGTGAAAAGAAGTGATTTGTTGGGTGTTGTATTGTTGTGGTCGGAATCTGGGTTTTTGGCCTGACACGCCCATGAGTACGTCCAGGTCTTTAGGCGTGTCAATGGTTCTGTGTTCTTGGATCAGTGACACGCTCGTGTTATTGAACGTGTCACAGGTTCTATGTGGCAGTAGGATTGACACGGCCAGTAACACGCCCATGTTATTGAGCGTGTCATAGCTACTGTGATGTTGGAGAATTGACACGGCCATGAGCACGCTCATGTTGTTGGACGTGTCGATGTTTCTGTGAGACAGAATGTATTACATGCCCAGTGACACGCCCGTGGTTCTGAGCGTGTCAAAGCTTCTGTGTTGTGGGTTTAGGGCACGGTCAGGGACACGCCCGTGTTGTTGAGCGTGTCATGTGTAGAGTTTGCCCTAGTTGGTTCTTAGTCTTATCATCTCATGTGTGTTTCTAAGTAAGTGTATATGATTACCTTTGGATTAGGTTGTGAAGAGGTTGGTTTGCCCTAACTTGAGTGTTAAGGATTCTTGGAAGAGAAAGGTTGTAGATTGGTGTGAGTTGTCCTTGAGGTAAGTACAAGTCCTTCATTAATGCATACATTTATACGACCTTGAGACTTAACACATGTGATTGTAAATGTGTTAAGTATTCTATTATATTGTTAATACATATGAATAATGCTATGTTGTATATAATATGAATTAGGTGGAATGTACGTTGAATATTCTAAATCTATGAATAATGTGAATTGAGATATGATGAGACATGAAGCCATTATTGTTGGCTATAATGATGTGAATGAGATGGTTGAAGTATGTGTGCTTATATGAGATATGAGGCCATGGTGGTTGGCTATGATAATGTAAATGAAATATAATTGGAGGCATGGTTGCCTAATTAATTGTGATAAATGAATTGAGAAAGAGAATGATAAAGAGATAAATGAAATGATTGTGTGCCTAATATGTTAATTCAATTTTCAGAGTTCTGGATTTGGCGGCATGCCTATGAATCACTGGATAGGTGAAAAGACCGGGTCGTAAGCCGATTCCAGTTGAGAAATGTGAAATATGAGAAATATGATGTTTTTGGGGGTGAAAAGACCGGGTCGTAAGCCTCAAAAACAGTAACAGTCTAGCCGGGTTGAGGATCTCCTCGATTTTAGTCGGGTTGATGGTCCAAGAGACTAGGTCTGTTACACTATCCATGGATAGAGATATATATATATCGCCTACGGGCTTAATGATTGTGATATTGGACCAAAGCAGTAACTCTAAACTTTGAATAACATATTAGATTCTTTTTGGGCCCATGCTTGTGTTTGTTTAAATATGATTCTTGAATGGTGATATCAATGAATAATGGGATGATTATAATACATAAGTAATATTCTTATGAATTGTTCATGAAACTCGATTGTATGATATTGGCATTGCATCAAAGCATATTATTATTATGATTTGTACCACTAAGCCGTAGGCTTAGCGCAATTGTGGTTCATCGCACAGGTAACAGGGAAGAACCAGAGAGTTCCTCTAGGCCGAGTAGAGTCTAGATTTGGAGTGTTGATAGTGGAACTTAAAGATCAAAGCATACTGCCAAACATGTATATATATTTTATGTTTTGTAAAACTTGAGTTTTGGATGTATACGTATTTGTAAATATTTGTTATATTTTCCGCTGCGTTTTGAATAAACATTTTTATTTATTGTGTATTATAAATTCTCTTAAACGTTTTAAATTTATTCATAATTCATCCGAGGGATGACTTGTGTGTTTTGTAAACTGTGGCATTTCTATATTCAGTATACGTATATTACGATCGTATAAGCATGGTGTGTACGTATACGGGGTATAGGGGTGTTACAAATTGAGTTGGGTTGTGAATATAGAAGTGTGAATTCTTCTTGCAGGATTGTAGTTGAGGTTATAAGGGTGGATTATTAGGAGTGTGCTTGAGTTGAATTGTGAAATAAAATATTTTTCAAAAATAAGAAAAATTAGTTTTGTCGACACTTGGGACCTAGAATTTCAAGGGAGACTCCGTCAAAATTTTTGAAAAATTTTAATAAGGAACATTAAGTAAGCTGACATAACCAGAGTTCGTATCCCGATGTAGCATTTCTCCCCGGCTTATTCATAAGTCGGGAAGGGGTGTTACAATTTGTGGTATCAGAGCATTGGTTTAGTCGATTCTGGGAGATAGGTAGTAAGTAAGTAACTATGTGTGCCATGTAAGATAAAGTAAGGAGAAAGTTATATGATGAATAGGTAGATGTACATGCCAGATAGGAATTGATAATCGAGTTATATGTTATGAATTAAGCAGATAGCTATTTATGTCAATGTAGGATGTCTCTAGATTCGTGGCAAGCTATGGAACGAAAAGTAGAATCGCAAGCATCTGGGTCTGCAGATGCCGGGGAAGCTCATAGACCAGGGTCAGCAGCAGCTAAAATACCCTGTCCAGAGACTTATCTTAGGCAGATTGC
The DNA here is from genome assembly GCA_947685225.1 of Garcia nutans. Classification (NCBI taxonomy): domain Eukaryota; kingdom Viridiplantae; phylum Streptophyta; class Magnoliopsida; order Malpighiales; family Euphorbiaceae; genus Garcia; species Garcia nutans. The sequence goes on from CANTUV010000021.1 coordinate 23,735,127, forward strand.
AACAGCTTTTCAGCAAATGACGATTATTAGTTATATTGATGATGTGTAATTACACGTAAGAATCATGCATGAATAAGTAAGTTTCGGGGCGAAACTTAAATTAAGGGAGGTAGAACTGTCACATCCCAAAGTTTAGGTAGTCAAGTATTAGGCAAAAAGGACATAAATAAGTGGTCAAATAGAGGCTCGAGATAGTAAAAAACAAAATCGGTGTGCAAAGGAGGCCCGTGAAGTCGACGGGACCTAAAGGTAATTTTTTGAAAGGTCGAGGACCTGAGAGTAATTTCCCAAAAAGTTGTGTCGGTTCTTAATAGTGACCCTAACGGATGCCATAAATGTGTTCTCTGAATTAATTGGGTCATAACCGTAGGTTTCAATTTTTTCCGAAAACGCACGGTTTAAAAGTTACAATCGATTAATCGCTGGAGGGTATTTTGATATTTTTACACCCTAGACTATAAAATTACAACACAAGAAAGTTGAGGGGGTCAAAATATGAATAAAAGGAAGCCTAATGGCTTGCCAAATAAATAAATAAAAGAAAGAGACAATTGGACCAATGAGAATTAGCCATTTTCCCACTTAAGTGTACCAATGGGAAACCAACACTTATACCAACACATCTTAACCTCTTATGGCTGCCATTTGGGTCAAAATAAGCTAAGGAAAGAATATAAAAGCCCTCTCTTACATGGTGAACTCGTCCAAACCATAAAAGAAGGAAGAAAAAGGTGATTTTTCCAAAGTTTAAGGCTTTTGGTTGAAGATTTTGGGTGACAAACAAGATTATAAGGTAAGATACCATCCAAAGTCTTATTCTTTCATTAGAATTAGGTATTAGGCTATGTTTAGGAAGATTTGATATTATGTTCATGTTGGAAAAATATTAGTAAGTTGATGATTATGGTGAAAAATGATAAACTTCTTAAAGGAAATGATGAAAATGGTGATTATTAGTAAGAATAAGTAAAGGATTGTTAGAAAATCATAAGGTAGCATCATGTTCATATCTAGGGTTTGTTCTTACATATGTGACATGTTAAATTCATAGGAAATCAAGGAGATTAGAGAGGAAAGGAAGTGAAATAGACAAGAAGAGCAAGGTTTGGAACTTTAACTAATTGTTTGTTCATTTTCTTGAAATTTTTCAGTTTTAGAATTAGTGAAATGCTGTGACTTGTATGATTTTTAATTAAATATAGAAAAACGTTCTTGAAGTGAATTTTTTATATTTTGTTCCTCAATGCATCTAGAATGACATAAAAATATTTTTAGTTGAATTCGGAATGGTTATGATTATGGAAAAATTATTGCTGTTAGACCTGCTCTAGGAGGTACCTTGACTGAGACAGCCATTTTTCTGGATTTTTAATAAAATTTAGAAAAATAATCTTCAATTGAAGTTTGGATATGTTTTTTTTAGTGAGTCTAGTATTTGATAAAAATAATTTGGAACCACATTGATTGAATTTAATTTACGGAATGTACAAAATTCAGAACTGCTGCCAGGATGCAGCGCAACTGGAGCAGTCTGGTTTGGTGAACTACTTGACCAAGATTTTGTGTCCAGCTTGATCTGAATTTAAAGGAATGATTTTAAGATGTAAAACTAAATTCTTTAAAAATTTTAGAGTTTTTAGTCAAGTAGATTATTTTATACAATTTTTCAAAATAAGAATCAAGTTGAGTCCAAAACCAGAATTTTACTATTCATATGGTCATTTTGCTAATATTCATTTGGTAATTTTTCAAAAGTAATCTAATTGATTCCTTATGCATATAAATGAGAATAATATGTTATTAAAATGACAAAATATGATAATTCACGTTGAAATAATATAAGAAACATAAGTCGATAATTGTATAATGCATATTCGATTAAGAAATGGCATGAAAATTTTGGCTCCACTGGGTATCTGGGATAGTACTGAGTAGGGTAAGGGTATGATATATCATACTATATGCACTGCTGCTTTAATATAGGACTTTGGTCTGAGTTATATAGGGTGACGACCCGAGCTATATAGGACTTCGGTCCGAGTTATATAGGGCAATCGCCCGAGTTATATAGGACTCCGGTCCGAGGGCTTCAGCCACAGATTCCACAGGGTTTGGTCCGCAATTTTTTTAGGGCCACAACCATAGAATATATATACAGTTGTTTCAGTTAGTTCCTTACCATACGTTAGTCTACCAAATTACCTTGTGGAGCGAACTAATAAAATTATAATAATTGAATATATGACATGTATGGATTGTTTTTACTGTGATATTATTTTTCAATACGACTCATTGCTTTTAAAAGTGCATTATGCTTTTATTATTTATTTTCCTTAATTAGTTAAAGTACCCACTAAGCAATGCTTAGCGAGTTTATTTTCTTCTAAACTCGTAGGTTATTAGCAAGGAGCCAGTAGCGAGCAGAGAAGTCCTGCGATCTGTCGGTCATCAACAAACTTAGGTGGTGCTCTTCATTTTGTATTTTGGTATTAGAAACTGGCCTGTACTTATTTGAACAATACAAAGAGATAACTTGATGTAGCATATAAATCTAGCAATGTATAATAACTGTATGGTTTTAAATTGAGGTTGGATGTGAATATAGAAGTGTGAATTCTTCTTGCAGGATTGTAGTTGAGGTTATAAGGGTGGATTATTGGGAGTGTTCTTGAGTTGAATTGTGAAACAAAATGTTTTTCAAAAATAAGAAAAATCAGTTTTGTCGACACTTGGGACCTAGAATTTTAAGGGAGAGTCCGTCAAAATTTTTGTAAAATTTTAATAAGGAACATTAAGTAAGTTGACATAACCAGAGTTCGTATCCCGATGTAGCATTCCTCCCCGGCTTATTCATAAGTCGGGAAGGGGGTGTTACAGAGAGTGTCACTCTCTCCCTCTCCCAAATGTGTAGCAGAAATTGGCTCCAAAAAAAACCAAGACTTCCTCAATTTCCCTCTTCTTCTCCTTTTAATTCATTCAAAATACACACCCATGCTTTCCAACTCACACCATTTCACTTTGTTCCCACTATTACTTTGTTTAGTATTTCTTTTGGCAAGCACAAGGCCTTGTTCCCCACTTTGTCCCCCACTTCGTGTAGAAAAATTCAAATATTTTAGGTGTGACACGGCCAAGCCAAGAGTGGCCTGGCCGTGTCTCTTGTTTTCCTTTGGGACACGGCCAAGCCATCTGGCTGTGTCCTTCACTGCTTCCTTTCTTTCTTCTTTCTTTTCTTTCTTTCATTTGGTCTCAAGGAGTGACACGGCCAAGCTTGTGGCCGTGTCATGTGACACGGCCACTGGCTTGGCCGTGTCATGTGGGTGTGTTTGCTTCTACTTCTTTTCTTTCCTTCTTTGCTTGCTCCAAGTCTTGTTGGCATGAAATGGGACACGGCCAAGCTTGCTGGCCGTGTCATGTGACACGGCCAGTGGCTTGGCCGTGTCACTGAGTGTGTCCACTTCTGTTTGCTTCTTTTCCTTCTCTTCTTTGGCTCAAGATGGGACACAGCCAAGCTTGCTGGCCGTGTCATGTGACACAGCCAGTGGCTTGGCCGTGTCACTGAGTGTGTCTCCTCCTGCTTCTTCATTTTTGCTCTTTCTTTGTGGTTTCTTTGTTTTTCTCCTTGGATGAGACAAGGCCAGTGGCTTGGCCTTTTCTCTTGGCCGTGTCAAGCTCTGCCAACTTCATTCTTTGAGGGACACGGCCAAGCTAGTTTTGGCTTGGCCATGTCTTGTTTGGTTCATGCTTTTCTTGCACTGTTTTGATCTTCCAAGGGTGTTTTTGAACCTAAACCTAAAAACAAGACTTTAAACACACTTAAAACAAAAATCAATCAAAACATTAACTAAAAACACATAAAAATCATACTAAAAACAAGTACAAAAATGATCTAAACAAATACCCCACACTTAATTCCTTGCTTGTCCCCAAGCAAGGCTAAAATCAAAACACTAAACAAGATGAATTTTGTTGAGTTCAAGAGTTATAAAGATGCATCAAGACTTCCCTATCCCTAAATCTGCAATCAATATCGAATCAAACAAAATCAACACTCATGCAATTAAGTGGCTTTCCATGCATAACCTATGTTGTCGCTCCCTCACCAACTCTTACAAGTGTTTGATCATGGTGGTGTTTACACTCATAACAATCAATGAAAGATTATTGCCATAGGCTTGCTTATCAATCAAATCTCCACCACAAAATAACAATCAAGCATCAATCAAAAGGTCTTTATTGGGTTGTAATGGGGCTAAGGTAAAGGCATGGCATTTAGGAAATGTGAGCTTAATCATTAAGTTCAAGAGCACTTTAAGAATGAAGTACCTGATCATATACATAACCCATCAATCCCGAAACACCTTCCTCTCATCTACCCCTTGACGTTAAAAAGCTTTTCAAGGGAACTCACTTATTAAATCTTGTAATGATACATTCCAACCCTTTCAACAGGAACAATAATTATTCTTATTATATATATTTTTTTTTATTTTTCTCTTTTTCTTTTTTTTATTTTGCTTTGCAATCTTAAATCTACTAAATTTAACCCCACACTTAATTCAACACAACACTCGGTCATAAATGCTCTTAAAATGCTCTTGACCTAATAAAAGGATAAGAGTTAAACAATAAAGTTCAAGCTAATGGTGTTGTGAAAAAGAAAGGAAAGGAAAACTAAAATAGGCTCAAAATAGGCTAACTAAGGTTGAATATAGGGTTGGTCTTTTTAAGCCAAAGTGGGTTCACCTAATTGCCTTAATCATCTTGATGCCTAATTGAAATTTTTATGTAATCTTAAAATGTATGTCAAAGCAAGTTCTAGCAAATAATCAATCAAAGATGTTCACCCACAAAAATAATGATGAGTTGATGGCTCAATTCCTCAATAGGTTAATGGTAATGCAAAGGAAAAACCAACAAAATTGACAATAAGCACCAATTCTACTCAATTCTCAAATTCATGCTTCAAAAATTCAAAGGTCATCAATCAACAAATTTATAACAATTGAATTTTCTAAAACTCATTTATTCAAAGAAAAACATTAAAAACTTTAACTAACTTAAACAAAAATAACTTAAAAGTAAAAACACAAAACACAAAATGCAATTAAAAGTAAAAACATAAAACACAAAATGCACCCCACACTTAAAGATTCACATTGTCCTCAATGTGAGCATGCATACTACAGGGAGGGTTTAGATGAAACCTGATTTCATTGTTCCCATATACGATGTGTGGGGCTCCTTCCACCCATAATGCAATTGGAGCCCATGACTGAGAGGTTGAACAACATGTAACTTTGAAATGTACCCGATGTACGACAACCCCTAAATAGTATTCCTTGAGGAGAACATGTCTCAAAGGGACATGTGAAGGTCGCCTCGGGGTGATCCTCCCGTGCTATAGGAACGTTGTAAAATCCTATTTCATTGTGCAGCATGGTTCTATCCATTGTATGCTCTTCTTCACCACCAAGAGTAGAGGAGATGATTTTTGGGAACTCTTTAAGTTCAACCAAGTTTGGTTGAATCACTTCTCCATCCACTTTAACAATGTCAAGTCCCCTCTCAACAACCTCAGCATCTAAAACTAGCTTACACTCCTCAAGTTCTAAATTGGGCATTTCATGTTCTCTGTTTTATTGGTTTTTGTTATAGATTTGTGTCTTGTTTATTATGATAATTATTGTTTTATTTAGGTATTTTGTTAGTTTTTATCGGTTTGTTTAGTGTTTTCATTAATTTTGTTAGTTTTAGTTTATTTCAGTGTTTATATTGTTTTTGATCTAGTTTTTAGTATGGTGTTTATGTTTTGTTGGTTATTGTTTATTTAATTCTTGTTTAAAGTTTGTTTGAAGTTTTGTTGTAGGTTAAAAAGCCAAGGAACCAAGACTGAAGAAAGAATGGACAGTAGCTGACACAGGCAGAGGACACGGCCAAGTCACTGGCCGTGTCTTAAACCAAGACAAAAAGGAAGTTCAAGACGCAGTAGCTGACACAAGCAAGGGACATGGCCAAGTCAGTGGCCGTGTCCCTCCAAAAATGCTCAGACACGGCCAAGTCACTTCAACTTGGCCGTGTCTCACCTTGTTTCAAAGCAAAAGAAGACAACACTCTTACAGTAGCTATCACAAGCAAGGGACACGGCCAAGTCTTGTGGCCGTGTCCCTCCAAGCAAGCTCAACACGGCCAAGTCACCTTTGACTTGTCCGTGTCTCACTTTAATCCAAAGCAAAGAAGATTTAAAAGACACAGAAGCGAACACAAGCAAGGGACACGGCCAAGTCTTGTGGCTGTGTCCCTCCAATGCACTCCAACACGGCCAAGTCACTTCTGACTTGGCCGTGTCCCTCATAAACCAAACACGCAGCGAATTTTTAAAGCGACGATTCGTATAAAAGGAAAAGAAAAGTGAGGGTTTGGGACGGTTGACAAATTGGAGAGTTGTTTTAGCCGTCTGAGAGAGAGCTTAGGGTTTTAACAATTGATTTCTTTGATTTTAATTACTCTTTTGATTACTTTAGCTTAGAATAGATTGTTCTAGCCAATGATTCATCCTTCTTGCAAGATTTGGACAAGAGATTCTTCATAAGCTTCAAGGAGTTTGTCATTTGGTTTTGTTCTTGAACTTATTCTCTTTATTTTCATTGAAATTGTATTAATGGATATTATCATGTCTTATTTGATTTCTTTGAACATTAATGAGATGAGTATGTTTGATAGCATGAGGAACTAATTTGATCTAGTCTAGGGTTTGTATGGATTTGCTATGATTGTATGAATTGGTTATTCCCTTAGCTAATAATTTCTTTAGCCTTGATTGAATGAAATATTGCTAATATATGATTGATTGGCCACCAATTATGTGTTTTAGGTATTAGATGATGGATTGAGAGATGAAGTCTAATACTCGAACAATTCAATTGGGGACTTAGGTGAATTAGAGATATAACCTATTAAAAAGATTGTTTCAATTATAACAAGATTAGTTGAAAGAGGTTTGAATGCGAGAGCTTATTTCCTTGACTCAATTAATTAAGTTGCATGAGATTTAATCTTTGAAATTAAATTAGTTAAGAGGAATAACCATTCATACATACAAGTAGTAGAGAAGTGCAAACCCTAGACCTTTTTATCAAGTGAATCAAAATTTCAGCTTTAGTTTACTTTTATTTGTTTTAAAACTCAAATCAATTTTCTTCATTAGTTTACAATTTTAATTTATTCATTACTTGTTCTTTATAATTTGATAAGCAATTAGCTACTTTAGTTTCCTTGTGAGACGACCTTGGGGCGATCACCTTTGCTACAGCTACCTCGTATACTTGCGAGTGACGCTTTGTGGTAGAGTTTAATTTGAGCGCAACAAGTTTTTGGCGCCGCTGCCGGGGAAGCTAATTGGCGTAATTGTTTATTAAAAAAATTAATTAGATTATTTTTCACTATTTTCGTTTTATTTTATTTTGTCTTTTACTTTTAATTGTTTCTTTTTCTAGAAAATTTCTGTTTATGCAAGGCAGGAGATCACTTGAAGGAGAGCTACATCCATTCATTCCAGAAATTCAGAGAGTGAAAAGGAGCAGAGAAGAGTTTGATCTCTACACCGGATTTGATACAGAGGAGGACACTTCTGAATTTGAATCGGAATCTGAAAAATCTGTTAAGATGGCTGAAGAAAGGCAAAGAACGATGAGAGACTTTGCTAGACCTGTCATTGGAACTTCCACTTCTTGCATAAGACTGACAGATGCAGCAAGAAACTATGAGTTGAAGAACATTCATTACAACATGCTGCCATCATTCTATGGAGTTCCAAATGAAGATCCTTTGAACTTTATTCGGGATTTCTACTCCACCCTCAACACTTTTCCATTGGGAGGTTTAACAGAGGATCGGTTGAGGATGCGGTGTTTTCCATATACTTTTAAGGATAGGGCAAAGAGCTGGCTTATGATGTTGCCTGAAAATTCAATGACAACTTGGGAACAAGTTTATAATAAGTTCATGGGCAAGTTCTACTCACATTAGAAGACAGCTGAATTGAGAGGGAAGATTGCTACATTCTCTCAATTTGAAGGAGAACCATTTCATGAGGCTTGGGACAGATTTAAGATGCTATTGATCCAGTGTCCACATCATCACTACCCATTTCAACTTCTGAATCAGTTTTTCTATGATGGTCTCACCCAGCAATTTCAGAACACTGTTGATAATGCAGCTGGGGGAGCTATGGGAGAAAAGACAGCTGATGAGACTTATGATATCTTTGAGATGTTGGGAGCGAATTCTCAACAGAAAAGTGTAAGGGGAAGAAAAGGGGTAACCAATTAGAGGCCAATAATGAGATGGTAAATCAGATAGCTGAGCTAACAAGGCAAGTGCAGATGCTGAACATGAAGAACAATATCTCTTCATCTACTCAAGAAATTTGTGGAATTTGTGGAAATCTTGGGCATGGAGCAAACATTTGCCCCTCTGCATATGAATCATATGGGAATGAAGCTGAGCAAGTCAATGTTATAGGAGGATTTCAACCAAGGGCCCGTAATGATCCTTATTCAAATACATACAATCCTGGTTGGAAGAATCACCCAAATTTTTCTTGGGGAACAAATAATTCTCAGCAGCCTTTTCATTTGCTCCAGAGACGGAACCAATCCTCAAATCAAGGGCAATCTAAGATAGAGAGTTTGGAGGAGAGTTTACAGGCTTTCATTCAGGTCAGTGCTAAAAATCAAGAGGTGACCAACAAGAGGCTGGATTCCTTAGAAGCATCTTTTAAGAAAGTGGAGACTCAAGTAGGGCAACTTGCACACCAGATGCAGATTCAACAAAAGGGGAAGTTCCCAAGTCAACCTGAGCAGGCACAATCAGTGACTGTTCTTAGAAGTGGTAAGTTAATTGACAATAATGTTGAAAATAATTCTGTGAGTGCAGGTGACCAAGAGAGCAAGAAGGAAGGAGAACCAAAGAACAAAGGTGCTGGAGAAAGATCAGTGGAGAAGTCCCCTACAGCAGATCTACATAAGGCAAGCAATCCATACCGGCCACCTATACCATTCCTCAGCAGGTTGAAGGATGATAAACCAGATAAGCAATTTTCTAACATCTTCAACATGCTGTCTAAGGTAAGTATTAACTTACCCTTACTGGAAGCAATAAAGAACATGTCGGCTTATGCCAAATTCTTCAAAGACTTGATCACCAAGAAAAAGAGGTATGAGACAAATGAAAAGGTGATAGTTTCAGAGGTAGCTAGTGCTGTTTTGCAGCATAAACTACCTCCCAAGCTAAAGGATCCTGGTAGCTTTATAATTCAAATTACTGTGGGGAAGGGAAAAGGGACTGATGGCATGTGTGATCTAGGAGCTAGTGTGAATTTGATGCCTTATTCTGTTTATAAAGAATTAGAATTAGGGGAACTTAAACCGACCAAAATGGTGTTGCAATTAGCTGATAGATCTTTTAGATTCCCGAAAGGGGTTATAGAAGATGTGTTAGTTAAGGTTGGAGGGTTGATAGTACCTGTGGATTTTATTATTCTTGACATGGAAGGAAGTAACCCTGCACCATCAGCACACACTATTTTGCTGGGTAGACCTTTCATGGCTACTACCAACACCCTAATAGATGTTAAAAATGGTAAGTTGTCAATGACTGTCTTAGGGCAAACTGTTGAATTTTCTATTTTTAACAATTCTCCTATTCCTACAACTGCTTTATATGAGGAATGTTCTTTAATTAATTGTGTTGAAGCAGTTGTTTCAGATGCTGTATTACAGACAGACTCCCCAGAGAAATTGGAGCTGACACTGACTTTAGAAGAGGGGGCTAAATCAGTGAGGGAGACTCCAAAGTGCCTTAACCCAAAGGCACATGGGAGCTCGAGGAATTACAAGGATAACACTCAAGCACTTCAGGATAAATTTATTGTGCGACAGACATTGAGTCCAGGTATGAAAGTTTTACTTTTTAATTCTCGACTCCGTCTGTTTCCAGGTAAATTTAAGACTCGATGGAGTGGTCCTTTTGAGATAATTCAGGTATGTCCTTCTGGAGCCATTGAATTGCTTAACTCTCGAACCAAAAAGACTTTTAAAGTAAATAGACAGAGAGTTAAACCTTATAAGGGAGGATTTCAGGAAGTGAGGATCATTGACAGCACTTTGATCCACGATTCCTAGTCTTGCATGATGTCCATCTTTATGACATTAAAGAAGCACTAAATGGGAGGCAACCCATTAGTTTGAATTCCTTTTTCATAGTTATAATTTTATATTTAGCAATTTTGATTTTATGTTTAAATAAATGGAAACCCTAAAGCTCTCTTGTATCTTGTTTTTGACCATTTGTGTTTGTGATGAAAAGTTAGGGTTTTGCCTCACCAGGGTATGATGGAAGACAGGTTGTCCTTTAACTCTTTTTCTTTATTATTCTTGTTTTCCATTGAGGAGAATGTAAATTCTAAAGTGTGGGGTAATCTTTTAGCTTTCTTTTTGTTTTGGTTGCCTTGGTATGTTTTATTGTGTTGTGCATGGCATAATTGTTGAAATCTTATTGATCTTTTCTGTGATTTTAGCATTGTAGTTGAGACTTTAGTATCAGCATAGAAATGAGCATTTGAATTCATTCAGGATCAATTTTCACATTCTGCAATTTATGACATATAAATCTTTAAGAACCCACCTATGTGAGTTTTGAGCTTCATAATTTGGTATTATTATCAGTCGATTTTCTTCTCTTAAGTGTGCACCTTCATGATTTTGCATCTCTAGAGTTTGATTTTGCATCTCTAGAGTTTGCTTTTGCATGCTAATTGAACTCACATTATGATTTAATCTCAAGTTTTAAAATGATGAAGGCAAATTAGGTTAGCCCTTTAACTTAAAAAGACCTCCCTTAATATTGATTTCCTTAGTGAGCCAAGTTGAGCCTTTGACCTTTTCTTGTTTGATCAACACAATTCTCAACTTAACTTGTTCTTATTTTCATCATACCTGCATTAAGGAATGGAGTTTGATGATATGACAATAGGGTGGTTTATTTCAAAGTGTGGGGTAAGCAATAGAAAAGTATATATATATATATATATATGATATTGCTATTTGGGGTTGAAATGCATACTTTTCACATTGTATTAGATTAAGAGTTGATTATTCTTTTCCTCTACATTTTAAGCTAGATGTTCTATGCAATGTTATATTTTGTATATATATGTATTTGAAAAAAAATTTTATATATGATAAAAAAAAAAGAGAATAAAAGAAAAGTTATATATATATACAAAAGTCATATATGTTCTAGCATTGGTTATCAAAAGAGGAATGTCAAATCATGTATTTGTCTTTAAGTATGCAAGTGTATGAAAGTATCAAGGTTGGTGAGTATGTTATGTGAAGGAGTTATGAGTTTCTTAGCAAGAGTAGTGTCTAATTTAGATACTCCATTTCTTGATGCTCCAGCTTAAATGTCTTTTCTCACACCTTTACCTTAGTCCCATTACATCCAAAGGAAAGACCTTCAGATTATTTCTTGAGAAAATCAGTGAGAGAGATTGGATAATTAAGCAAGTTTATGGTAGTATGCAGTCATGAGTGGTTTGAGTGATTGACCTTTGAAATCGAGTGAAACACTTAGATGAGAGATAAGATTTGTATGTCTGGATTAATGAATGAGATAAGAAAATCCTTGATTGAAGTAAATTGCAATTATTTATGCTGTGTCTTAAAGGATTTCATCTTATATGCTAGAATTATAGTTAAGATTGTTTGAGTTTTTAATTTATGCCATGTGAATTTGCTTGAGGACAAGCAATGTTTTAAGTGTGGGGTAGTTGTTTTATTGGTTTTTGTTATAGATCTGTGTCTTGTTTATTATGATAATTATTGTTTTATTTAGGTATTTTGTTAGTTTTTATCGGTTTGTTTAGTGTTTTCATTAATTTTGTTAGTTTTAGTTTATTTCAGTGTTTATATTGTTTTTGATCTAGTTTTTAGTATGGTGTTTATGTTTTGTTGGTTATTGTTTATTTAATTCTTGTTTAAAGTTTGTTTGAAGTTTTGTTGTAGGTTAAAAAGCCAAGGAACCAAGACTGAAGAAAGAATGGACAGTAGCTGACACAGGCAGAGGACACGGCCAAGTCACTGGCCGTGTCTTAAACCAAGACAAAAAGGAAGTTCAAGACGCAGTAGCTGACACAAGCAAGGGACATGGCCAAGTCAGTGGCCGTGTCCCTCCAAAAATGCTCAGACACGGCCAAGTCACTTCAACTTGGCCGTGTCTCACCTTGTTTCAAAGCAAAAGAAGACAACACTCTTACAGTAGCTATCACAAGCAAGGGACACGGCCAAGTCTTGTGGCCGTGTCCCTCCAAGCAAGCTCAACACGGCCAAGTCACCTTTGACTTGGCCATGTCTCACTTTAATCCAAAGCAAAGAAGATTTAAAAGACACAGAAGCGAACACAGGCAAGGGACACGGCCAAGTCTTGTGGCCGTGTCCCTCCAATGCACTCCAACACGGCCAAGTCACTTCTGACTTGGCCGTGTCCCTCATAAACCAAACACGCAGCGAATTTTTAAAGCGACGATTCGTATAAAAGGAAAAGAAAAGTGAGGGTTTGGGACGGTTGACAAATTGAGAGAGTTGTCACTTCAATTACCAATCCATTAGTTCTCGCATTCATGAATTAACAATGACCAATTCTTTTACATTACCGAATTAATAAAACCCTAGAACTTACATTTCTAATTCATTCATAGGGTGGTCGATTGCATAGTTCCGATATCGGATTTCACCTCTCGGTCCGTCATCCAATATTCAAAGATCAATAGGTAGCTAATCTATCAACCTAGCATTTAATGCAATACAATCAACCAATCAACAAGGAATATCAATGGAAATATCAAATCAAGACATTCAATCAAATATACTACAAACCATAGACATGGGTATTTAGCTCAACATCATCAATTTTGAACAAACATTCAACTCAATATAAAACAAATACAAATTGTCCATTGCAATATCAATTCTCTTAACATAACAACAACAATAAGAAATGAATTAAAAGAGAGAATAGAAAAACCCCTTGTGAAGATGCCAAGAGTAGGATTACTAGTCTTCCTCCTAGCTCCACTTTGATATTTGATGAAGAACTCAAGCCCTCTTCAATGGTTGATTCCCCTTTGTAATATGGAATGGATCTTTCTCAAGTCACCTAACCTTTGGATGTAGCTTTCTCAAATCACCAACCCTTCAATTGATTTTTCCTTTCGAAGATGGAATGGAGCTTTCTCAAGTCACCAATCCTTTCAATGAAGCTTCTTCAACCTTCAAGAGCTTGTTTACCCAATTTATCCCAAAGAATCTCAAAGATCTTATCAATGAAAGATGGAGAAGGTAGAGAGGATGGAAATGGAGATGAAGATGAAGGGACAAGGGAGAGTGTCACTCTCTCCCTCTCCCAAACGTGTAGCAGAAATTGGCTCCAAGCAAAACCAAGACTTCCTCAATTTCCCTCTTCTTCTCCTTTTAATTCATTCAAAATACACACCCATGCCTTCCAACTCACACCATTTCACTTTGTTCCCCACTATTTCTTTGTTTAGAATTTCTTTTGGCAAGCACAAGGCCTTGTTCCCCACTTTGACCCCACTTCGTGTAGAAAAATTCAAATATTTTAAGTGTGACACAGCCAAACCAAGAGTGGCTTGGCCGTGTCTCTTGTTTTCCTTTGGGACACGGCCAAGCCATCTGGCCGTGTCCTTCACTGCTTCCTTTCTTTCTTCTTTCATTTCTTTCTTTCATTTGGTCTAGAGGAGTGACATGGCCAAGCTTGTGGCCGTGTCATGTGACACGGCCACTGGCTTGGCCGTGTCATGTGGGTGTGTTTGCTTCTACTTCTTTTCTTTCCTTCTTTGCTTGCTCCAAGTCTTGTTGGCATGAAATGGGACACGGCCAAGCTTGCTGGCCATGTCATGTGACACGGCCAGTGGCTTGGCCGTGTCACTGAGTGTGTCCACTTCTGTTTGCTTCTTTTCTTTCTCTTATTTGGCTCAAGATGGGACATGGCCAAGCTTGCTGGCCGTGTCATGTGACATGGCCAGTGGCGTGGCCGTGTCACTGAGTGTGTCTCTTCAAGCTTCTTCATTTTTGCTCTTTCTTTGTGGTTTCTTTGTTTTGCTCCTTGGATGAGACACGGCCAGTGGCTTGGCCTTGTCTCTTGGCCGTGTCAAGCTCTGCCAACTTCATTCTTTGAGGGACACGGCCAAGCTAGTTTTGGCTTGGCCATGTCTTGCTTGGTTCATGCTTTTCTTGTACTATTTTGATCTTCCAAGGATGTTTTTGCACCTAAACCTAAAAACAACACTTTAAACACACTTAAAACAAAAATCAATCAAAACATTAACTAAAAACACATAAAAATCATACTAAAAACAAGTACAAAAATGCTCTAAACATGGGTACCTCATTAGTTAAGCATCATGTAATTTAATTTTCTTTTCTATTTTAGAACCTATGTAAAGGGCATGTTTCTACCTTTCGGTGGGTGTCCTACTTAGGCATGTGATGTAAGGACATGTTTCCATCCTTGGATGGATGTCCATTTATTTGTTTTGCTTGGACCTTGCTTTGATTTTAATATATTGATGCTTTCTTTTAATTATTGTGTGTAACATGGTTAATTTTGTTATATTTAAGAATTTTATAATATTAAGACCTGTAAAGGAGGCCGGTTCCAATGAACAGGGCGTTGTGGGGGTGTTGGGCCATTTCTCACCTTCCCCACACGTACCCAACTTCCCAAACCCATTAAGGGGTTGGGGATTCCTTAGGAATCGAGTCATCCACCCCTTTCTTTTTCCCGGCCCGTCCGGGTGGCGACTCCATTTTCTCTGGATTTAGGTCCGTGTTCTCTAAGGCCCTGAGCCTAAACAGTGCCAAAGTCACAAGAACCATTTCACCGGGAGTGGGGGCAAAAATCCCCGCTCATAGTGGCGACTCCACTGGGGATAAGAGAAGTTGATTCCGTTGGTCTTTATATTATTCTATTCTTTCTTATAATGATATTATCCATTGCATCATCTTAGATTGCATCGTGTGTGTGAGTTAGGACGCCTGTGTTACCCGTGTTATGTTATGTAAGGGATACCATACTTTCACTCAAGGTATGGAGATCGAGCATGACATAACCACTCATAGCCTCGTACCGTTTGGTATATACTTGCTATGGGAACGTAAGCCTTTTTACCCAAAGACTAAAGCTCATGTAATTGGCCTAGTTACTTTCCTTAGGTTTTACCCCAAATGCATGTTGTTTGACTATGGTTAATTTATCTTGGCTTAAATCATGGCTTATTTGGTTTGTTCTTTTTCTAATATGACCTAAGTATATAGTAAGCTCAAAATAAACTTTTCTTTAAAGTCCAAAAGACCAAAGCTATTTTCAAAATTTTTTAAGATGGTCTTTGGACATAAACTTTTCTAAAAACAAATAAAAAATTCTTTGGCCCATGGCCCAAATACTAAGCCCAAAATCCATTTTTCTAAAATCTTTTACAATGGGCTTAGAAACAAAACTATTTTCACCCAACCTTTTCTTACAAAGAGCTTGCAAAAAATATTTAGGTCAATTATGAAATATTAAAAATCAATTGTGGGCCTAGTTTACACTAAGAATAAATTAACCATGGGCTTGTTTTTGGCATGAACCAGTAGTTACTCTTTTCAAGTGAGAAATCTATTTATAATAAACCTCTTAATTTCATTTTAATCCAAAGCTACTTTAGTTGGTTAAATGGATTAAACCCTAATTAATGGGAATTATCATGGATTGATTTCCATTTTTGAAAATATAACTATTGGTTGAAACGTCCGAGGGAATCATTCGAAAGGAAGATGTCCCATGTTGGTATTTTGTTAACCACCTACCTAGGAAAAGAGACTCGCCATTCATGTTTGGATGTTATAAGGTTGGAAGGAACATCCTAATTATATTTCTTTGTTGATTGTTCGTGCATACATGCATACATGCATACATTTGCATCTCATATCATTGATCCTCTCTGGCTCACAACCCTGGATTATGATAGTTCAAAAGCCTACAACAATCCGACCTATGTCGGAGATGAAGTATCTAGAAATGTCTCAATCACTTGCTCACCAAAAATAATGGAACTCGAATAAATTCAAAGGATGGTGGATGAGGGCCTCAACGCCAAGATGGAAGAAATCAAAGAGGCCCTAGCTGAGACCATGAAGAACCAGTTGACTGCAATCTTAGAGAATCATGCTGAGGCATTTGCTAGCACTAAGAAACCAAAGGACAAAGGGAAGAATAAAGTTAGTGATGTGGTTTTTGATGATGAAAAAGTGATCATTGATGATGATGATGATTGGGCTCAATACTACCAAGATATTCAAGAGAAGAAGAAAGAACCGAAGGTTGCTAAGAAAGCCACTATTGAAAAGACCGAGACATCCGATGTTGAAAAGATGATTGCTGATTTAGAAAAGAAATTTGAGAAGAAGCTGAAAATCGAAGAGATGTCTGAGATTGATAAACTATTTGAACAAGATGATGAGGTCCCTTATAAGTTCAAGATGCCTTCCTTTGCTAAGTACAATGGCACCGAAAATCCTCATTTCCATATGAAGCAGTATATCACTGCCATACAGTCTGCCCGAGCGACTAAGGCTCAAACCCTAAGGTACTTTATGCTCTCATTGGACCCTGTTGTCCAAAATTGGTTCAATACCTTAGATGATGGAACACAAAAGAGTTGGGATCTACTTTACAAAGCCTTCATCCAACAATATGGATATAATGTTGAGTTGGAAGTTACCTTAATGGAAGTGGAGTCCATTAGGCAAAGGCCAAATGAGAATTTTGTAGATTATGTGAAGAGATAGAGAAATAAGGATGCTTTTCTCAAGAAGAGGCCCGATGAATCCGATCAAATAAGGATGATTGTGAGAGGGGTGTTGCCTAGTCTTCGTGAGAGAATGTCTCATACACTCATCCGTGATTTCAAAGACCTCCTCCAAGCTGGTTTGCAAATTGAAGAATAGGAAAGGGAGAAGAGCCATTTTGCAACAAAAAGGAACGAGAAAGGGAGCTATCAATCTGGTAGCCAAAGCATGCAAAAAGCCATCGGTGTTAATGCTACTAAACAAGGAACGAGGAGACAATTTTCAGAATTAGGAAAACCAATGTCTTGGGTTCTCAATAAGCTTCAAAGAAAGGGATTGTATCCTCGTCCTTTGCCTAACCCTCACCCACCTAATTTTGACACCAAAGCATTTTGTCAATTTCACCAAATGCAAGGGCATGACACGGATAGATGTGTGAGGTTGAGACATGTGATCCAAAA